>CM077318.1:33310833-34771666 GCA_039655065.1 Glossophaga mutica | reverse complement strand
GGGCGGAGTCGCGGTAGGAAAAAGTGGAGGTGCGGGCCCAGGAACGCAAGTAGCAGTGGCTCGCAGTTCCCAGGTGCACGGGCGGTGGCTGGCAGTCCTCGGGCACCCAGGAGGCAGCTGGCGGACCCCGGGCACAGGGGGGCAACTGTGCAGACCCAGTGAGGACGCACAGGGCGGCTGGCTGTCCAGGGGATCCCGTATTCGCGCACGCAGACGGTCAAGGCAGAGGGGAAGTGGCGGAAGGGACTGAATTCAGGAGAGAGCGGCAGAGCAGGCGCCATTGTTCCCTCTCAGACCCCGCCCCCACATACAGCGTCACAACCCAGCGACTGGGCTGCCCCGCCCTGAGGAAAACGTAAGGCTCCACCCCTCTACGTAATAGCTGCGACCAGACTAAAACCAAAACAAAACAAAAAAACCCACCAAAAATGGCTCAAACTGGAGAAAAAATGAAAACCCCAGAGTCAATTCCTCTAAGCAACGAAGAGATAGCCAACCTATCAGATGCACAGTTCAAAGCACTGGTCATCAAAATGCTCACAGAATTGGTTGATTTTGCTCATAAATTAGATGAGAAAATGCAGGCTACAATACGTGAAATGAAGGAAGACGCATGGGGAACCGATAGAGATGGAAGGAAAACTGGGACTCAAATCAATGGAGTGGACCAGAAGGAAGAAACTAACAACCAAACAGAAAACGAGGAAGAAACAAGAATTCAAAAAAAGGAGGAGAGGCTTAGGAACTTCCAGGACATCGTTAAACATCCCAACATCCGAATTATAGGGGTCCCAGAAGGGGAAGAAGAGCAACAAGTAGAAAACTTATTTGAACAAATAATAAAGGAGAACTTCCCCAATATGGCAAAGGAAATAGACTACCAGGACGTCCAGGAAGCTCAGACAGTCCCAAAGAAGTTGGGCCCAAGGAGGAACACATCAAAGCACATCGTAATTACATTAGCCAAGATTAAAATGAAGCAGAGAATTCTAGAAGCAACAAGGGATAAGGGGACAGTCACCTACAAAGGAGTTACCATCAGACTGTCAGCTGATTTCTCAAAAGAGACCTTACAGGCAAGAAGGGGCTGGAAAGAAATATTTGAAATCTTGAAAAGCAGGGACCTACATCCAAAATTGCTCTTTCCAGCAAAGCTGTCATTTAGAATGGAAGGACAGATAAAGTGCTTCTCAGATAAGGTCAAGTTCAAGGAGTTCATCATCACCAAGCTCTTCTTATATGAAATGTTAAAGGGACTCATCTAAGAAAAAGAAGATCAAAAATATGACAATGAAAAGACAGCAAACTCACAGCTATTCAGAACCATACCTAAAACAAAAGCAAACTAAGCAAACAGCTAGAATAGGAACAGAACCACAGAAATGGAGATCATATGGAGGGTTAGCAACAGGGGCATGGGAGGAGGAGGGGGGGGAAGTTACAGAGAATGAGTAGCATAGATAGTGGGTAGAAAATAGACAGGGGCAGGGTAAGAATAGTATGGGAAATGTAGAAGCTAAAGAACTTATGACACAAGGACATGAACTAAAAGGGGGAATGTGGGTGGGAGAGGGTGTGCAGGGTGTAGGGAATGATGGGGGAGAAACGGGACAACTGTAATAACAATCAATAAAATATATTAAAAAAACATACAATCAAAAAAAAAAAAGAAAGAAAGAAATTTTCCAGACAAAAGAAGTCTAAAAGAATACACTTCTACCAAACCAATTCTGCAAGAGATGATAAAGGGACTGCTTTAAGGGAAGAAAGGAAAAGACAGAGAGAGAGAGAGAGAGGAACACAGGTACGAAAATGGCATTGAATAAATACTTATCAATAATAACCTTATATGTAAATGGATTAAATGCTCCAATCAAAAGACATAGAATAGCTGAATGGATAAGAAAGCATGACCCATACATATGCTGCCTACAAGAAACCCACCTCAGGACAAAAGACCTACACAGACTCAAAGTGAGGAGCTGGGAACAAATTTTCCAAGCAAATGGACAGGAAAAAAAAAAGCTGGGGTAGCAATATTCATATCAGACAAAATAGACTTAAAAAGAAGAGCCATAAAGAAAGACTCAGAAGGTCAGTTCATAATACTCAAGGGAAGAATCCACCAAGAAGACATAAACATTGTAAATATATATGTACCCAATGGAGGAGCACCTAAATACATCAAGAAAATCTTAGAGGACTTCAAGAAAGATATTGACAGCAACACAATTATAGTAGGCGATTTTTAACACCCCACTGTCAAAAATGGAAAGACCTTTCAAACAAAATATCAACAAACATATTGTGGCATTGAACAACACTCTAGATGAAATAGACTTAACTGATATATGTAGAGCCCTTCATCCCAAAGAAACTAAATACACTTTCTTTTCAAATGCACATGGAACATTTTCAAAGATAGACCACATGATAGGACATAAAACAAGCCTCAACAAATTCAAGAAAATTGGATTGGTGTTTCAGGGTTCTTAGGATATAATCCAAGCAGGGGAATTGCTGGGTCAAAAGGTATGTCCATTTTTAGTTTTCTTAGAAAATTCCATACTGTTTTCCATAGTGGTTGTACCAATCTGAAATCCCACCAACAGTGCACTAGGGTTCCCTTTTCTCCACAACCTCTCCAACACTTGCTGTTTGTTGCTTTGTTTATGAAGGCCATTCTGACTGGTGTCAAGTGGTATCTCATTGTAGTTTTAATTTACATCTCTCTGATAGCTAGAGATATCAAGCATCTTTTCATGTGTCTCTGGATCCTCTGTATGTCCTCCTTGGAGAAGTATCTGTTCAAGTCCTTTGCCAATGCACCCCAATGTTCATAGCAGCACAATTTACAATAGCCAAGTACTGGAAGCAACCTAGGTGCCCATCAGTTAATGAATGGATCAAAAAACTGTGGTACATTTACACAATGGAATTCTATGCAGCAGAAAGAAAGAAGGAGCTCCTACCCTTTGCGACAGCATGGAAGGAATTGAAGAGTATCATGCTAAGCGAAATAAGCCAGGCAGTGAAAGACAAATACCATATGATCTCACCTTTTACAGGAATCTAATCAACAAAACAAACAAACAAGCATAATATAAACAAAGACGCTGAATTTTAGAAGAGTCTGACAGTGACCAGAGGGGGAGGGGAGGGAATTTCAGGGGAAAAGGGGAATGGTTTAGAGCAACAAGTATAAAGTACACATGGACAAAAACTATGGGGGGTGGAAATGGGAGGAAGGTGGGGAGGGCTGGGGTGGTGGGCTGGGGGCGGGGTAAAAGACAGAAAACTGTACAATATCAACAATTAAAAAATACTGATAAAAATAAAAATTAAAAAAAATTTAAAAAATTCAAGAAAATTGAAATCATACCAAGCATTTTCTCTGACCACAAGGGACTAAAACTAGAAACCAACCCCAAGGGGAAAAACCCAAAACCCTCAGAATCATGGAGATTGAATAGCATGCTATTAAAGAAATAATGGGTCAAGAATGAAATTAGGGAGGAAATCAAAAAGTTTCTGGAAACAAATGATAATGAACTCCCATCAACCCAAAACTTGTGGTACACAGCAAAGGCAGTCCTCAGAGGGAAGTTTATAGCGATACAGGCCTACCTAAAAAAGGTAGAAACATCTCAAACAAACAACCTAACCCTACACCTACAAGAACTTGAGGATCAACAACAAAGACAGCCCAGAGCAAGTAGAAGGAAGGAAATAACCAAGATAAGAGCAGAATTAAATGACATAGAGACTAAAAGCACAATTCTAAAGATCAATGAATCCAGGAGCTGAAAAAGTTCCATATGTATTTGAAAAGAATGTGTATTTAGCGTCTTTGGGATGAAGGGATATATATATTTATAAAGTCCATTTCATCTACGGTAGTGTTCAATACCACAATGTCTTTGTTGATATTTTGTTTGGAAGATCTGTCCATTTTTGACAGTGGGTTGTTAAAATCCCCTACTGTAATTGTGTTGCTGTCAATATCTTTCTTGAAGTCCTCTAAGATTTTCATTATGTATTTGGGTGCTCCTATGTTGGGTGCATATATATTTACAATGCTTTTATCTTCTTGGTGGATTTTTACCTTGAGTATTATGAAGTGACCTTATGGGTCTCTCTTTATGGCTCTTTTTTGAAGCCTGTTATGTCTGATATCAGTATTGCTACCCCGGCTTTTTTTTTTTTTTTTTATGTCCGTTTGCTTGGAAATTTTGTTCCCAGCTCTTCACTTTGATTCTGTGTAGGTCTTTTGTCCTGAAGTGGGTCTCTTGTAGGCAGCATATATGTGGGTCATGCTTTCTCATCCATTCAGCTAATCTAAGTCTTTTGATTGTATCATTTAATCCATTTACATGTAAGGTTATTACTGATAGGTACTTGTTCAGTTCCATTTTCATACCTGTGTTCCTCTCTCTCTCTCTCTCTGCCCCCCTCTCCCCCCATCTATTTTCCTTCCTTTCTTTAAGCAGTCCCTTTATCATCTCTTGCAGCACTGGTTTGGTAGAGGTGTATTCTTTTAGACTTCTTGTGTCTGGGAAGTTCCTTACTTGGCCTTCTATCTTGATTGAGAGCCTTGCTGGGTAACGTAGTCTTGGTTGCAGGCCTCTGGTAATCATTACTTGGAGTATTTCTTGCCATTATCTTCTGGCTTTGAGCATTTCCATTGAGAAGTCAGCTGCTAACCTTATCAGGGCTCCCTTGTATGTTACTTCCTTTTTTTTCCCTTGCGGCCTTTAAGATTATCCCTTTGGCTTGGAATTTTGCCATTTTAATTATGGTGTGTCTTGAAGTGGGCCTCTTTGGGTTCCTCTTGATTGGGATTCTCTGTGTTTTCTGGATTTGTGTGACTTTTTCTCTTATCAAATTAAGGAAGTTTTCCATCATTACTTTTTCAAAGAGGTTTTCTATCCTTTGCTCTTCTTCTCCTTCTGGTATCCCTATTATAAGGATTTTATTACGTTTCGTATTGTCTTGCATTTCTCTTAATCCCTCTTCATTCTTTCTGAGCCTCTTTTCCTTTTCTCACTCTTTGTGGGTGTTTTTTTCTACTTTGCCCTCCAACTTGCTGATGTGATCTTCTGCTTCATCTATCCAGCTTTTGATTGTCTACTGTGTTCTTCAGTTTCGAAATTGTATTCTTCATTTTCTCTTGGCCGTTGTTGATAGTTTCTATTTCCTTTTTCATGTTGATATAGTTTGCAGTGAGTTCATTGTAGTTTCCCTGTATTTTTTTGTATCTCATTGTGAGCTCATGGAGCTTCCTGATAACCGTTGCTTTGAACTCAGTATCTGATGGTTGGGTTTCCTCTATGTCATTTTTCATTTTTTCTGAGGTTTCCTCCTTTCCTTTCACTTTTTTTTTTTTTTTTTTTTGTCTTCAAGCTGTTTGTGAGACTCTTCTTGTTTGCCTCAGCTTCTTAAATTGATCTGTTCTGGCTCCCGGGTTTATGGTGTGAACTTCTGTGGTAGAGTACCTGTGAGATTCAGTGGTGCAGTCTCCTTGATCTCCTGAGCTCACTGGTCTTGGGCTGTCATTTAAATTGGCTCTGTGTTTGTCTTTGGGTTTTGATTGTTGTTGGGTCTTTCTTTTGTGGGGCCTTCCCACCAGCTGGTTAACTGAGGGTCACTCTGTCCATCACCTCTTGTATTTTGTTCTTCTGGTGAGGGTAGGTTGTGTTGAAGGTGGTTCTTCCATGTGTACAAGGTTTTGAGGATTCTCTCTTGCTCTTGTTCAGTTGTTTGTACTGTGAAGTTTCTCCACTATTTAGTTGTATTTCCAGATAGGTCCTGGATTGAGGTTTGTGTGGTTTCTGCTCCCTCCTTCATCTTCTTTTGTAGTTATCTGTTGGTGGTTCCTTTGTTGTTGGGTTTCCTCTTCCAGTGGGTATCCTGGTGTTCACCGCTTCCACCTACTCTTTGTTGTAATCAGTTGGAGGGGGAAGGCAAAATGGTTTAAGACAGCAAGAGAATATTCTATGATATTTACAGTAGCAGCTGGTAGAGAAGAGATAGGAGATCTTTTGACTACGTATAGTGTTAACTGTGATCTTCCACCCAACTAGCCACTTTTTAGAAATGATGGAAAGAAGATGTGACTCTTGTTGGGGAGGAAAGGATTGTGAGTTGTATCTAGAAAGCAATGAGGTTGTGGGAGGTCAGATTCTGAGGTAATATGAGAGTAAAAGATAGTAAATAGGTACAGTGTGTGAGAGAATAGAGTTAACCACTACAGTAATAGAGTTCAGGAAACCATGAACTAAGCTAAGATCTGGGAGAGGTGTTTCAAAGTATTTACAGTTTTATGAAACAGCTACTATTTATAATAATATTAGAGCCACAATCATATGACAGAATCTATGTGATCTGGATAACAAGAATAGGGAGTATAGGACCTTGAGTAGTGTGCTAATGGAACACTAGTGAAGTGAAGGACAGTAAGTTAGCAATACACTATGAAAGAGAGAACAGGGGAACCTGTCAAATGATGCAATATAAACAGCCAAGCAAAGAAGACTATATAGAAAGAAGAGGAATACAAAAATGCTATTAAAATAAAAGATGTAAGAATAATTGAAAAATAATAATACAAATATGCAATAACTTGCAGATTCTCTGTCATAGCAAAGTGAAATTTGTCTCACTGTCACAGCTGTTGGGATGCCCCCTCTTTGGGTCCAGCTCTGGTCTTTTCACAGTTCCAGGTGTTTTGTCTCACTTGTGGGTATTTAAAAAAAAAGCAGAAGGAAGGAAGATGAGATGAAATTGGAAAGAAAGGAAAAAGGAATAAAACAGGAAAGAGAGGAAAAAGGAATTCAAAGATAAAAATAATAAAAATTTAAAAATATAAAAAATTACTTAAAAAACAACAACAACAACAACAAAAAATACCCAATAGCCCCTTGTTGGTTTAAAACTGGCCAAAATGGTTTTTCTGGTCTTTCTGGCTACAGCAGGCTGAGGGGCAATTGGTATGGCTTTTCTCGCTTCCCAATCTGCACAGCCTGGTGCTTCCCCACCGCGCACCTTGGATGTGGGATGGGGTTACTGCTGTGGGCTGGGGTGCAGGCGCATGCTCGGCCATGCCCACTCGGCCAGGCTGCCTTGGTCCCAAGGATTTGGGAGTGCACCCTTCCTTCCCAGTGCTATGGGAGTGTGCAAGGCCTTTCGCTCAACCTCAAGATCTCTGCCCACCTGGGTGGGGAGCTAGCCAGAGCAGCTGCTGCAGGAGAATTCCCCAAACAGTGTCTCTCTTTTCATTTTATCTTTTTGATGAATTCCTCCTACTCAATCCTGCCTCTCTGTACAATGGCCTGGACTCTGGTACAGCCCAATTCTCTAGCAAGACCAGTGACTATCAGGGTCAGGGCCCCTCACTTCATGACTCTCACCTCTCCCCAACCAGTGTCCACAGACACTGTGGGTGCTCACAGCCCCTGTGTGTTTGCCACTCAGTCCTTATTCCCCTCTCCGTGACTTCAAGCAGCCAGGTGCTGCTCAAACTTTGTTTGGCTGGGGAGGGAGCACTTGACCCAACTCTCTCCCAAGGACCCTGTGGCAGACCCGGCATGTGCTGGGCCTAGGGCTGCAGCCTCCCTGATCCCCTCACTGGTCCCTGGGACCTTATTGACCTGAAGTGGTCTCCTTACCATCTGGTTTTTCAGTGTTTGCTGCAATTTTTGGTCTCTTATTTTCATATATGCTGGGGTACTGTTGGCTGTTTGCTCTGTTCCTCTGTAGATCAGCTAGGTTTTTCTCCCATGTGTAGGGGAAAGTAGAATCCACTCCCTCTTACCATGCTGCCATCTTCCTATCTCTTCAATGTTGCTTCTTTACACATTATGAAGACATTTTTTTTCAAATTACTTTTGGCAGCTTCCAAGTTCTCCAAAGGCCTTAAAAAGATTTTTTGTAGCTGGTCTAGCATCATTTGGTATGGCATTATTTGGCTTCCCTACCTATCATCAAACTTATTCAATTTATTGTTCTGAAAGGATCAGTTTAATTGACGTGGCAACAGATGATGGGGCAAAATGTTAACTTTTGTAATGTGCAACTAATAATTTCTATAGATTCCTCCATAATACTTCAGATCTTATCAGTCTTTATGTTCAATGTTTGTAATACCTGCTTTTATACACCAATTGGTTCAAATTCATACTCCTCAAATTAACCATGGACAAAGCCAAAGGGAGGGAGGATGGAGGATAGAAGGTGGTGGTGGATGGAGAGCAGGAAAATGGTGGCAGGAAAATGGTGACAGGAAAATGGAGACAACTGCATTGAACAATAATAATAAAATAAAATAAAATATTTCAACAAATACTTTCATCTTCACCCTACTTTCAACCAAAACTTATTTGCCCACATGAACGCTGTCCTCAAGTTAAACAAGTTTTGTTATTCTCATGCTTATACCTCATGCTTTCTACTACCTCAACAGTTTTACTCATGCTATTCCCTCAACTAGAAATACACTTCCTCTTTCCCCCCACGAAATAATATGTGCTTAATGGCTAACTCAAATTCAACCTCATATATAGAATTTTCCTCCCACAACTACAGCACTCAATGGCCTCTCATTTCTTCAGATTCCAGTTGCACTGTGATAGGTAATAATGAAAACATCAATGAGATTGCACTGATAGGATTAGAAAATAATGTATTCCTCAGAAGTCTTAGTTTTAGTACTTTCACTACCTTCAATATTCCTTTTTCTAATTTTATTGATTATGCTATTAGTTGTCCCATTTCTCCCCCATCATTCCCCCCACCCTCATTCCCCCCTTTAGTTCATGTCCATGTGTCATAAGTTCTTTAGCTTCTACATATCCCACACTATTCTTGCCCTCCTCCTGTCTATTTTCTACCCACTGTCTATGCTACTTATTCTCTGTACCTTTTCCCCCTCTCTCCTCTTGCCACTCACCTGTTGCTAACAATCCATGTGATCTCCATTTCTGTGTTTCTGTTCCCCTTCTAGTTGTTTACTTTTGTTTTAGCAGTGTTCTTAATAGCTGTGAGTTTCCTGTCTTTTCACTGTCATATTTTTTATCTTCCTTTTCTTTTTTAATATATTTTGTTGATTATGCTATTACAGTTGTCCCATTTCTCCCCCATCATTCCCCTCCACCCTGCACACCATCTCCCACCCACATTCTCCCCTTTAGTTCATGCTCATGTCTCATAAGTTCTTTAGCTTCTACATTTCCCACACTATTCTTGCCCTCTCTCTATCTATTTCCTACCCACCATCTATGCTACTCATTCTCTGTACCTTTTCCCCCTCTCTCCTCCTCCCACGCCCCTGTTGCTAACCCTCCATATGATCTCCATTTCTGTGGTTCTGTTCCTGTTCTGGCTGTTTGCTTACTTTGCTTTTGTTTTAGGTGTGGTTGTTAATACCTGTGAGTTTGCTGTCTTTTCACTGTCCTATTTTTATCTTCTTTTTCTTAGATAAGTCCCTTTAACATTTCATGTAATAAGGGCTTGGTGATGATGAACTCCTTGAACTTGACCTTATCTGAGAAGCACTTTATCTTCCTTTCCATTCTAAATGACAGCTTTGCTGGATTGAGCAATTTTGGATGCAGGTCTCTGCATTTCAAGACTTCAAATACATCTTTCCAGCCCCTTCTTGCCTGTAAGGTCTCTTTTGAGAAATCAGCTGACAGTCTGTTTGGAACTCCTTTGTAGGTGACTGTCTCCTTATCCCTTGCTGCTTCTACAATTCTCTCCTTCATTTGAATTTTGGCTAATATAATTATGATGTGCCTTGGTGTGTTCCTCCTTGAGTCCAACTTCCTTGGGACTCTCTGAGCTTCCTGGACTGGCTGGTAGTCTATATCCTTTGCCAGATTGGGGAAGTTCTCCTTTATTATTTGTACAAATAAGTTTTTGACTTGTTGCTCTTCTTCTTCCCCTTCTGGTACCCCTATAATTCCGATGTTGGGATGTTTAAAGATGTCCCGGAGGTTCCTAAGCCTCTCCTCATTTTTTTGGATTCTTGTGTCTTCCTTCTTTTCTGTTTGGTTGTTACTTTCTTCCTTCTGCTCCACTCCATTGATTTTAGTCCCAGTTTTCCTCCCATGTCTATTGGTGCCCCATGCATCTTTCTTCATTTCATGTATTGTAGCCTGCATTTTTTCATCTAATTTGTGAGCAAAATCAACCACTTCTGTGAGCATCCTGATCACCAGGGCTTTGAACTATGCATCTGATAGGTTGGCTATCTCTTCATAGCTTAGAGGAATTGGCTCTGGACTTTGATTTGTTCTCTGGTTTGAGTCATTTTGGGTGGTTTTTTTTTGTTTGTTTGTTTGTTTGTTTGTTTTGGTTTTGATCTGGTCGCGGCTGTTACGTAGTGAGGGGTGGAGCCTTAGGTGTTCCCCAGTGCCGGGCAGCCCAGTCGCTGAGTTGTGATGCTGTATGTGGGGGCAGAGTCCAAGAGGGAAGGATGGCGCCTGCTCCACTCTCCCCTGGATTCCAGTCCCTTCTGCCAGTTCCCCTTCGCCTGCACCATCTGTACACGCCAATGTGGGAACACCTGGCCAGCCAGCTGCCTTGTGCGGCCTCATTGTGTCTGCACAGTTACCACCCCGTGCCCAGGGTCCACCAGTTGCTGCCTGTGGGCCCGGGGTCCGCACCCCGCCACCTCTGCACCTGGGAACTGCCAGCTGCTGCTGCCTGCATTACCGGGTCCACGCCTCCACTTTTCCGTGCTGAGACTCCGCCCTTCTTACCGGCCTGGATGAATGGTTGTTGGGCTTCCAAGCAGTTCAATTTTCTATCAGTTCTGATTGTTTTCTTGTTTCTAAATATTTGTTGTCCTTAATTTTGGTTGTGAGAGGAGACACAGTGTGTCCACCTACGCCTCCATCTTGGCCGGAAGACCTCTTCTTTTTCTTAGATAAATCCCTTCAACATTTCAGATAATCAGGGCTTGGTGATGATGAACACCTTGAACTTGAACTTATCTGAGAAGCACTTTATCTGCCCTTCCATTCTAAATGAGAGCTTTTCTTGAAAGAGCAATTTTGGATGTAGGTCCTTGACTTTCCTGACTTGGAATACTTCTTTCCAGCCTCCTCTGGCCTGCAAGGTCTCTTTTGAGAAATCAGCTGACAGTCTAATGGGAACTCCTTTGTAGGTAACTGTCCCTTTATCCCTTGCTACTTCTAGAATTCTCCCCTTCATTTTAATCTCGGCTAATGTAATTACCATGTGACTTGGCGTGTTCCTCCTTGGGTCCAACTTCTTTGGGACTCTCTGAGCTTCCTGGACTTCCTAGAAGTCTATTTCCTTTGCCAGATTGGGGAAGTTCTCCTTTATTATTTGTTCAAATAAGTTTTCCACTTATTGCTCTTCTTCTTCCCCTTCTGATATCCCTATAATTCCGATGTTGTTACTATTAAACATGTCCCGGAGGTTCCTAAGCCTCTCCTAATTTTCTTGAATTCTTGTTTCTTCCTTCTTTTCTCTTTGGTTGTTTGTTTCTTCCTTCTGGTCCACTCCATTGATTTGAGTCCCAGTTTTCCTCCCATCTCTATTGATTCTCCATGTGTTTTCCTTCATTTCATGTATTGTAGCCTGCATTTTTTATCTAATTTGCAAGCAAAATCAACCAACTCTGCGAGCATCCTGATCACCAGGGCTTTGAACTGTACATCTGATAGGTTGGCTATCTCTTCATTTCTCAGAGGAATTGGCTCTGGATCTTTGATTTGTTCCCTGGTTTGAGCCATTTTTTTGGTGTTTTCTTGTTTTGTTTTGTTTTGGTTTTGGTCTGGTCATGGCTGTTATATAGTAGGGGGTGGAACCTTAGGTGTTCCCCAATGTGGGGCAGTCCAGTCCCTCAGTTGTGACACTATATGTGGGGGAAGGGTCCGAGAGGGAATAATGGTGCTTGTTCCACTCTCTCTCAGATTCCAGTTCCTTCTGCCGCTTCCCCTTCACCTGGATTATCTGAACGTGAATGTGGGACCACCTGGTCAGCTAGCCACCTTGTGCGGCCTCACTGGGTCTACACAATTGCTACCCCATGCCCGGGATCCGTTAGCTGCTGCCTGTGGGCCTGGGGTCTGCTAGCTGCCATCTGCACACATGGTAACTGCCGTCTACTGCTGCCTGAGTGCCCGGGTCTGCCCCTCCACTTTTTCCTGCCACAACTCTGCCCCTCTTACCAGTCTGGATGAATGGTTGTTGAACTTCTGTACAGTTAAATTTTCTATCAGCTCTGAATGTTTTCTTGTTTCTAAATCTTTGTTGTCCTTAATTTTGGTTGTCAGAGGAGGCACAGTGTGTCCACCTACACCTCCATCTTGGCCAGAAGTTACCTTCAATATTCTTGATAACTTTAGTCAAATCATCAACATAATCTCTTTTACTTTAGATGATAAAATTGAGATACCATTTAAGAAAACTACTTGAAACCAAATCAGCTGAAAACCTTTACTAAGTAAAATTCTCTTTGCATACAACTTTTAAGATAATGAACAAAAAAAAGCCTGATTTATTTTTTACTTATATTGCAGAGTGTCTCAGGTACTCGGCCTCATGCCCAGCATCTGTTCCAAATATTCTTAGACAGTGATTACTGAGATTATGAGCCTGTGTATCTGAAAAATCAAAGATGTTTACATTTACGTTGGCCCAAAAGTTTGTTTAGTTTTTTTTTTCTGTATGATGGCTCTAGTAGTGCTTAGTCATCTTTAACTTCATTTGAAATAATTTTGTTAGATTGTATTGTGAAAGCTGTCATATTAGCATGCATCTTAAAAAAAAACATCAAGGATTTCCGGCCAAGATGGAGGTGTAGGTGGACACACTGTGCCTCCTCTCATAACCAAAATTAAGGACCGCAAATATTTAGAAACAAGAAAACAACCAGAGCTAATAGAAAATTGAACTTTACTGAAGTCCAACAACCATTCCTCCAGACCGGTAAGAGGGGCAGAGTCGTGGCAGGAAAAGTGGAGGTGCGGACCCAGGAACACAGGCGGCAGTGGCTGGCGGTTCCCAAATGTGCAAGCAGCTGGCAGGCCCACAGGTGGTGGCTGTCAGACCCCAGGCATGGGGTGGCAACTGTGCAGAACCAGTGAGGCCGTGCAAGGCAGCTAGCTGACCAGATGGTCCCACATCCGTGCGTACAGATAATCCAGGGGAAGGGGAAGTGGAGGAAGGGACTTGAATCCAAGAGAGAGTGGAGCAGGCGCCATTGTTCCCTGTCAGACCCCGCCCTCACGTACAGCATCAAAACCCAGCAACTGGGCTGGCCCACACTGGGGAACACCTAAGGCTCCACACCTCATACATAACAGCCGAGACCAGACCAAAACCAAACCAAAACAAACAAACAAACAAATAAACAAACAAAAAACCCACCAAAAATGGCTCAAACTGGAGAACAAATCAGAGCCCCAGAGCCAATTCCTCTAAGCCATGAAGAGATAGCCAACCTATCAGATGTACAGTTCAAAGCCCTGGTGATCAGGATGCTCACAGAATTGGTTGATTTTGCTCACAAATTAGATGAAAAAATTAAGGTTACAATAAGTGAAATGAAGGAAAACACACAGGGAGCCAATAGAGATGGGAGGAAAACAATGGAGTGGACCAGAAGGAAGAGAGAAACATCCAATCAGAAAAGAAGGAAGAAAAAAGAATTAAAAAAAATGGGGAGAGGCTTAGGAACCTCCAAGACATCTTTAAATGTCCTAACATCCAAATTATAAGGGTACCAGAAGGGGAAGAAGAAGAGCAAGTGGAAAGCTTATTTGAACAAATAATAAAGAAGCACTTCCCCAATCTGGCCAAGGAAATAAGTACCAGGAAGTCAAGGAAGCTCAGAGAGTCCCCAAGAAGTTGGACTCAAGGAGGAACACACTAAGGCACATCATAATTGCATTAGCCAAGATTAAAATGAAGGGGATAATTCTAGAAGCAGCAAGGGATAAGGAGACAGTCAACTACAAAGGAGTTCCCATCACACTGTCAGCTGATTTCTCAAAAGAGACCTTCCAGGTAAGAAAGGGCTGAAAAGATGTATTTGAATTCTTGAAAGGCAGGGACCTACATCCAAAATTGCTCAATCCAGCAAAGCTGTCATTTAGAATGGAAAGGAAGATAAAGTGCTTCTCAGATAAGGTCAAGTTCAAGGAGTTCATCATCACCAAGCCCTTATTATATGAAATGTTAAAGGGACTTATCTAAGAAAAAGAAGATAAAAAATAGGACAGTGAAAAGACAGCAAACTCACAGCTATTAACAACCACACCTAAAACAAAAGCAAAGTAAGCAAACAGCCAGAACAGGAACAGAACCACAGAAATGGAGATGACATGGAGGGTTAGCATCTGGGGAGTGGGAGGAAGAGAGAGGGGGAAAAACTACAGAGAATAAGTGGTATAGATGGTGGGTAGGAAATAGATAGAGAGAGGGCAAGAATAGTGTGGGAAATGTAGAAGCTAAAGAACTTGTGACACATGGACAGGAACTAGAGGGGGGAAATGTGGGTGGGAGGGGGTGTGCAGGGTGGAGGGGAATGATGGGGGATAAATGGGACAACTGTAATAGCATAATCAATAAAATATATTAAATTAAAAAACATCAAAATTTGTGAAATTTTGTGCAATCATTTTAATATTGATGATGGAAAAAGATATGCAACATTTTCAGCATATTATGTTTTATTATTTCAAGAAAGATAAAAATGCAACTGTAATGCAAAAAAAACTATTTGTGCAGTGTATGGAGAATGTAATATTACTGAACAAATTTTCAAAAGCGGTTTGTGAAGTTTATTGGTACTATGGACATTTGGGCCAAATAATTCTTTGCTGTGGGGTTGTCTTATGCTCTGGAAGATGTTTGGTAGCAACCCTGGCCTCTACCCACTAGAAGGCAATAGCAGGAGACAGCTGACATACTCAAAATATCCAGATCAATTGAGTTATTGGTAAAAATAAAAATTGTGTCTTTTCTTTTATGGAAAAAACTAAATAGACTTTTGGCCAACCCAATAGATTTTACCTACTAAGGCAGGAAAGTACATTCAGACTAAAAATTTCAAGCACAGAAGGAGTAATAAAATGGGAATTTACTTCACCAAGGCAACCAAGACCAACTATTTAAAAGATATTGTAAGCTTGCCCTGGCTGGCGTAGCTCAGTGGTTTGAGCACAAGCCTGCAAACCAAAGGGCCACATGTCCGATTCTCAGTCGGAGCACATGCCTAGGTTCCAGGCCAGGTACCCAGTGGGGAGCGCACAAGAGGCAACCACACATTGATGTTTCTCTCTCACTCTTTCTCCTTCCCCTTTCTCTAAAAATAAATTTTAAAAATGTTTTAAAATATATTTTAAAAATAAAAGATATTGTAAGCTCAAAGTCAAAGACCAAGACTTTTTAATTTTTTTTTTATTTTTAACTAAAGGTGACATTTAATATTATATTAGTTTCAGGTGTACAGCATAGTGGTTACACATTTATTTAACTTATGAAGTGATCCCTTGATAAGTCTAGTAGCTACCTGACACCATACACAGCTAATTCAATATTATTGACTATATTCCCTAAGCTGTACTTTACATTCCCATGACTATTTTGTAACTGCCAATTTGTACTTCTTTTTTAAATTTTTATTTATTTTTAGAGAGTGGAAGGGAGGGAAGAAAGAAAAGGAGAGAAATATCAATGTGTGGTTGCCTCTTGCATGCCCGCTACTGGGGACCTTACCTGAAATCCAGGCATGTGCCCATTTTGGGAATCAATCGGCAACCCTTTCATTCACAAGCCTGCACTCAACCACTGAACCACACCAGCCAGGGCCAATTTGTTTTTTTTTTTTTTCCCCTTTTCTTTTTTTTCTTTTTTTAATATATTTTATTGATTATGCTCTTACAGTTGTCCCATTTCTCCCCCATCATTCCCCTCCACCCTACACACCCTCTCCCACCCACATTCCCCCTCTTTAGTTCATGTCCATGTGTCATAAGTTCTTTAGCTTCTACATTTAATGCCTTCACCTTTTTCACTGAGCCTCCCAAACCTCCCCCACCCCACATCCAGCAACCATCAGTTTCCTCTCTGTATATATCTGGTTCTTTTTTGCTTGTTCATTTACTTTATTTTTGAGATTCCACATGTAAGTGAAATCATATGGTATTTTCCTTTCTCTGTCTGATATTTCACTTAGCATAATATGATCTAGGTCCATCCATGTTGTCACAAATGGTAAGATTTTATTATTTTTATGGCCAAGTAATGTTCCATTGTATATATGTACCACCTCTTCTTTAACCATTCATCTTTTTTTTTTTCTTTCCTTCCACCAGATACCATTTTATTTATTTTTTGTTTTGGGCTTTTTAATATATTTTATTGATTATGCTATTACAGTTGTCAGTTGTGCCATTTCTCCCCCATCATTCCCCTCCACCCTGCACACCCCCTCCTACCCACATTCCCCCCCTTTAGTTCATGTCCATGTGTCATAAGTTCTTTAGCTTCTACATTTCCCACACTATTCTTGCCCTTCCCCTGTCTATTTTCTACCCACCATCTATGCTACTTATTCTCTGTAACTTTTCCCCCTCTCTCTCCTCCTCCCACTCCCCTGTTGCTAACCCTCCATGTCATCTCCATTTCTGTGGTTCTGTTCCTGTTCTAGTTGTTTGCTTTTGTTTTAGGTGTGGCTGTTAATAGCTGTGGGTTTGCTGTCATTTTACTGTTCATATTTTTTATCTTCTTTTTCTTAGATAAGTTGCTTTAACATTTCAGATAATAAGGGCTTGGTGATGATGAACTCCTTGAACTTGACCTTATCTGAGAAGCACTTTATCTTCCCTCCCATTCTAAATGAAAGCTTTGCTGGATAGAGCAATTTTGGATGTAGGTCCTTGCCTTTTGTGACTTTGAATGCTTCTTTCCAGCCCCTTCTTGCCTATAAGGTCTTTCGAGAAATCAGCTGACAGTCTGATGGGAACTTCTTTGTAGGTGACTGCCCCCTTATCCCGTGCTGCTTCTAGAATTCTCTCCATTTGAATCTTGAGTACTGTAATTATGATGTGGCTTAATGTGTTCCTCCTTGGGTCCAACTTCTTTGGGACTCTCTGAGCTTCCTGGACTTCCTGTAAATCTATTTCCTTGGCCAGATTGGGGAAGTTCTCCTTTATTATTTGTTCAAATAAGCTTTCCACTTGTTGCTCTTCTTCTTCCCCTTCTGGTACCCTTATAATTTGGATGTTGGGACATTTAAAGTTGTCCTGGAGGTTCCTAAGCCTCTCCTCATTTTTTTAAATTCTTTTTTCTTCCTTCTTTTCTGATTGGATGTTTCTACCTTCTGGTCCACTCCATTGATTTAAGTCCCAGTTTTCCTCCCATCTCTATTGGTTCCCTGTGCATTTTCCTTCATTTCACTTATTGTAACCTTCATTTTCTCATCTAATTTGTGAGCAAAATCAACCAATTCTGTGAGCATCCTGATCACCAGGGCTTTGAACTGTGCATCTGATAAGTTGGCTATCTCTTCATCACTTAGATGAATTGGCTTTGCGTCTTTGATTTGTTCTCCTGTTTGAGCCATTTTTGGGTTTTGTTTGTTTGTTTGTTTTTAGTCTCCTTGTGGCTGTTACATAGTGAGGGGTAGAGCCTTAGGTGTTCACCACGGTGGGGCAGCCCAGTTGCTGGGTTGTGATGCTGTATGTGGGGGCAGGGACTGAGAGGGAACAATGGTGCTTGCTCCACTCTCTCTCAGATTCCAGTCCCTTCCACCACTTCTCCTTTTCCTGGATTATCTGCACGTGAATGTGGGACCACCTGGTCAGCCAGCCAGCTTGTGCGGCCCCACTGGGTGTGCATGGTTGCCACCCCATGCCCGGGGTCTGCTAGCCGCCACTTGTATGCCTGGGAACTGTCAGCCACTGCTGCCTGCATGCCTGGGTCCGCACCTCCATTTTTTCCTGCCGCAGCTCCGCCACTCTTACTGGTCTGGATGAATGGTTGTTGGACTTCCATACAGTTCAATTTTCTATCAGTTCTTGTTGTTCTCTTGTTTCTAAATATTTGTTGTCCTTAATTTTGGTTGTCAGAGGAGGCACAGTGTGTCCACCTACACCTCCATCTTGGCCGGAAGTCAACCATTCATCTTTTGATTGGAGCATTTAATCCACTTACATTTATAGTAATTATTGATTGGTATACAGTTATTGTTATTTTATCAAATTTTTTTCTGATTATTTTTGAAGTTCTCTGTTCCTTTCTTAGTTGATTGCTTTCTTCTCTTATATGTTGATGACTTTCTATAGTCTTGTGTTTGGATTCCCTTTTCTTTATTTCTTGTGTATCTCTTATAGATTTTTCATTTGTGGTTATCATGTGATTCATATATGCCAAGCTATGTTTATTGCCATCTATTTTAAGTTGATTATTGCTTCAGTTTTAACACATTTTAAAATCACTACCTTTTTTACTTACCTCTTTCACTTTTGTTTGTGTCAAAAACCAAGTCTTAAACTTTTTTGTCTCCCCTGACTTATAGTAGAGCCTCAGTAAAATCTTCTAAATGGATTATTTCACTTGAAACCCCCTAACCAGAACTTTTCAATAGATCAATTTGGATGTTTTATTTTAAATTTCTTCAAAGGCTGAAAATTTCTGCTGTGAATCTTCAATTTAACAGCTTCATTTATACCTCTACCTTATTTTTTGTATCATTTCTTCCTATGTCCTCTCTTGCTCATTGGCAATTTTTTATCTTCTTTTTTGAACCCTATTCAGCATGGCACACTTCAGCATGACAAACAATAATGTTTTATTTTTTCTACTTGTTTTTAAATCAACCATATGTACGTGAAGCTCTGATGATTCTGGTTTCCCCCTTTAACAGAGCAATTCTGTTATGAAGAAGAATAAAAACCTTACTCACAGATCCAGGGCTGTCCTAAAAATGGACATCCTTTATGTTGGTACTTAGTAGGTACAATATGGTAAAATGAAATAGTGTGCACCTTCTGCAAAATTTTACCAGGCAGAAGCCCCAGTTTGGAATGCCTTTACATTAATCAGCTTTCCCGGCAGCATAATGATGCTGGAAATTAGGAAAGCAATGGAGGATTCTTAGTTGGGTTTAATAAGCTCAGGCACTTTGCTAACACACTGCAGTGGATCAATTGAAGTTAATTATTATACAAGATTAAACCCCAAGTAACTACAATACATCAAACCAATGCAAAAACCTCTGGCTCAGGAAGGAGAAAAAACAAACGTGAATTCTGAAGGCAAATCTTTTCTATCCAGTCCTTAACTCTACATTTTGCATATAAACATAATAAATAATACAATATGAAATCCAGCATCTTAAGTTCTGAAAGTAAGATATAAACTTCACCTACTGTCTCTATGGGATATTTAACCTTGGAACGTGAATAACTGTGAGTTTTCTTAATGTTTCTATTTATTTTTGGATAGTTGATCTGTCTTCTACTGTTTGCTCAGATTTACATTTCCATCCACAAGAGACTCAACCTTTCATGATCACTGGCCATTCCAAGAAAAATAAGTATCTGAAGAAACCACAGAAGCGGATAATTGGGATTTCACATTTATTCACTGACTGAGTTACTTCAGGGGAGTATGGCTAAGCCTGGAATACATGCTTAATAAATAATTTTTGATGAATTGAAAGAGAATCATTTAGGTTCTTTAAGGACCTAACTGGGAGAGACAAAGGACCATACTAAAATGGAGAAAACAATGACAAGGCAAATGTATAATTAATGTCTATTGATAGTGATGTGCCTTTCTGGAAGGATTTTTAAAAAAATATCAATCATTTCTTCCTGAAAATTTCCTTTTCCTCTTGCCCTTACCCTCACTGAATAACTAAACAGTTCTATGCTCCTTTCCTTTCACAGACACCAGATAGAAGAAATAGCAGAGAGCAGTGGGGAGCAAAATGCATCTCATCTTGACATCTGGGTTGCAAAAGCCTAGCAAAGGGCTCACAATATCAAAATACTATTTGTAAAAAAGCAAATATTACCCCATCTGCCACCCGACCAGGGAAAGGTTTCCTAAGATGATACAACTAAGAAAAGGCAGAGAAGTAGTAATGTCAAATGTTCCAAGAGAAGGTGCCAAGTAAAAAAAAGCTACATAGAGTTTTGTTTTTCAAGACACAGGGAATTTAGTCCCTATTTTCATATAAAGCCTTTGAGAGACAAGATACATGAGAAACAAATGGGTCTTTTTTTCTTGAAGATTTCATTTATTTATATTCAGACAGATGGGAAAGGAGGGAAAAAGAGAGGGAGAAAAACATCAATGTGTGGTTGCCTCTCATGCATCTCCCACTGGGGACCTGGCCCACAATGCAAGCATGTGACTTGACTGGTAATCAAACCAGTGATTCTTTGGTTCACAGGTTGTCACTTAATCCACTGAGCCACACCAATGAGGGCAACAAATAGTTCTTAAGTGTGTCTAGATAGAAGGAAACTTATACAGCCTCACAGAGCTTTACTACAACTTACCATGGTGCAGGAACAGCTGAGTGATTTCAGCAAGCACGGGAGTTCCATGGAAGTAGCAGGAAAAAAAAAAAAAACTAATCAACCTAAAGGATCCATGAAGATAAAAGCAAAGATCACCTGTCATAGTGTTGTCTTTGGACCATTAATGGAGCCATGAGCATCTCAGAAGATACCTGCATGGGCAGATGATATTGAAGATGTAATATATCACCTCCCAGTATATTTGCACTATATGTTTTCTCCACCTACCCTTCAATAGCTTAAACACAACCCAAAAGAAAGAAAGTGTGAAATCCTCAAACTGACTACAATTAAGTTTCTAAACACTGTTAAAATGAAGATTCTAAACTAAAATTTATTTTTTAAATAGTTTCATTTCTTTTACACATAAATTTGTTGACTGAGATCTTACCTGTATACCTGTAAACATGTGTACAACAAAATGCAGGTGAAAGAAGTATTTAAAATAGTGTTGGGCAAATCATTTATTCTATAAATACTTATTAATGACATAATGACAAGAGGATTTGATGGAAATTCATAGAGCTTCAACCAAAGGGTTGGAGTTCAAGGTCAGGACAAAGTAGTGAACAAGGAGATAGAAAGGAAATTCTGCCATAGGAAGAACATGGCAATCACCTAGTTATTTTGGATTTCTGTTAAAATATTGGTTCTCAACTTTAGTGCAAAACTTTAGTGCAAATAACCAATGATTTGATGAATTTTTATCACAATACTTATAGCAAGGCCTCAGTACCAGGTTTTTATTGGATGGGTATAGAGCAAGGGTCAGCATACTTATTCTGTAAAGGTCCAGATAGTAAATGTTTCAGGATTTTTTAGCTATATGGATTCTGTCCAACTACCCAGTTCTGCACTGTGGTGTTAAAGCAACTACAAACTATACACAAATGAAAGGTCATGTCTGTGTTCCAATAAACTTTTATTTACAAAAACAGGTGGCAGCTGGGATTTGGCCCACAGGACACAATTTGCTGACCTCTGTTCTCTAGCAGGGCCTAAACATCTTCACAGCAAAAAATACTGGGAAAACATTGAATTAAACACCATTTTCCAGAAAGTTTGGTTTGAATACAAACATGTTACTTATGAAGGATAATGCATTAATAATTTATCAATCCTTACTAAAGTTTAATTAAAAAAACAGAATATTGGGGCAAAAGACACATGCATCCCATTTATGAATGGCTATGTAAAAGTTATACAAAATTCCCAAATTAAATATTATCAGATAATATCTTATGGTATATTAAAAGAATAAACTCTCATAACTAAGTGGAGCTAATTCCAGGAATGGAAAAAGATGTCATATCTTTGACCTAATAATTTAATGTCTAGGAATCATACAGATACACTCACATACATGAAGAGATTAGATAGGAAAATTATTTATTTATTGCAGCATTGTTTATAATAGCAACAAGTGGAAAACCCTCTACAAGTGCATTAACAGGAGACTGGTTGATAATATATGCTTCAATATGCACAGAATGTCTCTGGGAGAATATACAAGAAACAAGCAATAGGAAGTTCCCTCTAGGGCAGGGGGCGTCAAACTCATTTTCACTGGGGGCCACATCAGCCTTGTGATTGCCTGTAAAGGGCCAAATGTAATTTCAACTCCTTAACAGTTAAGCAGTAGTTACATTTATACAGCCCTAAAATTATTTTGTCCCTTTGAAAGCAACTGCAAGGCTAATGTGGCCCCCAGTGAAAATGAGTTTCACACCCTACTCTAGGGAAAGGATCTAGTTGACTAAGAAAAAGAGGTAGAAAGGAGACATGCTGAATATATTTGGAGGCTTTTGGGTTCAATATATTTGCAAGTACTATATATGCAAATGATTAATTATTGTATTTTAAAAATTATATTGTACTAATTCATTTATAAAACCCTCAGTAGAGCAATAAACAACATGTACAGCAGAGGAAACTATCAAGCAATTTGGAAAGTGGTGTCCTGAGTGCCCAGGTTTCGCCACCAAAAATTCGGATCCAATTTTCCTGGGAGAGGAAAGAAAGCAGATAATCAGTATTTTTTAAATGTCCCCAAAGTGATTATAATATCTAGCCATGTTTCAGGGTCATTTAGCTTAAGTATAACTTGATGGTGAAAAAACCTAGAGAGAATTTTAATTGCATCTGAAAATGCCTCATCTCCAGAGGACATAACAGGCATATGATGTCATTTTTCAAAATAACAAAAGAGGAGTCAAGGAAGAAATGAATTTCATTGGCCAGTTCCCCCACTTTCCAGAGTAGTCCAATGAGGACAATTCATCATGCTGACCCCACCACACATCTTTGCAGGGCAATAACTGTATTGCTCCCATTTCATAAACTTTTCTACTTGCACCCAAAAGAGACTGAGAACACACACACTACTCCAAGAAAGACCTGTAACTATCTGACCTTTATGTTTCCTAAATGAACCCACCCATGAGCAAACATTAAAAAATCACAATCCAGCAAAATAACTTGAGGGAACAACCAAGCTGAAAAACCAGAATGCATGACTTTTATTGGGGCAGAACTAACTGTAAGAGAAAGAAGAGGATGTTAAATGAAAATAGTGATAACCATTTAAGAGACATAATTAGGATGTAAAAATGGTGGGGGGTAAAAAAACATTTTTTTACAATTTAAAAACTTATTGGTAACAATGACAAGTAGAATGGCCAATGCTGAAACTAAGAGATCAAATAAAATAAATATTTTAAAACATAGAAAAAAAGTACATTGAAATGGGATGTATAAATAAATGAAAACATAAGATATATTGAGAGCAGATCTAGAACACTAAATATTAAATAATTGTATAGGAAGAAAAAATAGATGAAAATCAGTAATCAAAGAAATAATAACAGAAAACTTCTCTGAACTAGAAACACACCTCTAAACTTAAAATAATCTCCAAGCCTTGAGCGGTGTGGCTCAGTTGGTTGGGTGTCATCCCACAATGTGGAAGGTCACTGTTTTAATTACTAGTGTGGGTGCATGTTTGGGTTGTGGGCTTGATCCCGGTCACAGTGCATATGAGAAGCAAATGAGTGATGTTTCTCTCTCTTGTTGATATTTCTCACCGTCTCTTTCTCCCTCCCTTTCTGTCTCTCTAAAAATAAATAAATAAAATCTTTCAAAAAATAAAATAATCTCCGAATCTCATGAACCTTCAATGAAAAAAAAAAAAAGATGTACACCTAGAGATCCTATTGAAACATCTAAGCTTAAAAAAGAAGAAAATCTTATAGACATCCAGACAGAAAAAAATAGGTTGTTTGTAACAAAAAGAGAATTAGACTAGCATTAAAAGTCTCTATTTTAACATGGGAAGTTGGAAGACATTAGTGAGATATATAGATATATTTGGGGAAATAATTCAATCAAAGTAATATATGTGAGAGCAAAAAATATTTGTGCACATGAGTAAGTTGAGAAAATATACTACTCATGTACTCTTTATAAGTAAACTGTTTGAAAGAAGACTGTTTCCAAATGAAAATTATAGCACATCAAATAACTCAATATAAGAGAAGATAAAATATGTATGAGTGGTGAAGAGTGCTTGCTTCTTGCAAAATGCAGAGTTAAAATCTAAATGAATAATAATATAAACATAAACTATTATAAATGTTAACAAATGTGTGTTGAACGATAGTTTACATTTTAAAAAAGAAAACATAGTCATATGCTAAAAATAAATTATTATTTTAACAAAGTTTAGAATTTTGTGGAGAAAAGAAGAAGTAAGACATTTAAAACTTTGTAAATGCCTCATTTTGGTAAGAAATTTGTTTGAATATAGCAATGAAATATTTTGGGAATTAAAAAGCATCGTTTATTTAATTATTTATTTAATATAGGAATATATAGCTTTAAATACTACAAAAATGAAGGACTGTGTCTCTAGAAAATAGAGAATATATGAATTAACAGATGACAAAAGGATTTTTTCTCACTCTCAGAAATCTAGAAAATATAATAAAGTATAATAGAGAAAATAATAACAAATATAATAAATAATAAACATAAAATAATAAAAAAGGAAAAACACAAATGTATCAGTTATCTCAACAAATGTGAGTAGATTAAACTCCCTATAAAATAACCCAACAAATCCCGGATTGAGTTAAGAAGTGTTGTAAATAAAAGAATAAGCAAAATATATCAGGTAAATATTTTTTAAAAAGAAAGAGTGGTGATATTTGTATTAGGAAATGAAACTCAAAGTGAAAAGTATTGAATAACACAAAGAGCAACATTTTGCAGTTGACTTATTCATTGAGCAGCTACTAAATGCAAGGCATTGTTTTGGGGTACAAGGAAAAGAATATGACCAATTAGAATAAAAGAACTGCTCCTCTGGACCTTGTGTTATAGTAGCAAAAGACAGATATATATTTTTTATTTAAGATTATAGGATTGCATTTATTTTTTATTTTTTTCCAATTTTTATTTTAATTGTTGATCTTGTACAGTTTTCTGTCTTTTATTCTCACCCCAATCCACCACCCCAGCCCTCCCCACCTCCCTCCCATTTCCACCCCCCATAGTTTTTGTCCATGTGTCCTTTCTACTTGTTCCTGTAGATCCTTCCCCTTTTCCCCTGAAATTCCCTCCCTTCTCCCCTCTGGTGACTTTCAGCCTGTTCTCAATTTCAATGTCTTTGGTTATAGTATGCTTGTTTGTTTGTTTTGTTGATTAGATTTCTGTTAAAGGTGAGATCATATGGTATTTGTCTTTCACTGCCTGGCTTATTTAGCTTAGCATGATGCTCTCAAGTTCCATCCATACTGTTGCAAAGGGTATGAGCTCCTTCTTTCTTTCTGCTGCATAGAATTCCATTGTGTAAATGTACCACAGTTTTACAATAGCCAAGTGTTGGAAGCAACCTAGATGCCTATCAGTAAATGAATGGAGCAAAAGACAGATATTAAACAAAAGAGTAAATTATTTGATATATTAGAATAAGATAATTGCTATGGAGAGGGAAAAAACAGGAGAGAATAGTGGGGAATGCTTCAGCTGGGGTTGGAGAAGTCTATCTGACAAGGTAACATTTCAGCAAAGACCTAACACAGGTCTAATAGTAAAAGATGCTAAAAAGACTAATAGCCCTGGCCAGGTAGCCTCATCCCAATACGCCAAGGTTAAGAGTTTGATCTCAGGTCAGGGCACACACAAGAATCAACCAATGAGAATATACGTAAGTGGAACAAAAAATTGATGTTTCTTTCTCTCTCTCCCTCCATCCCTCTCTAAAATAAATATATAAATTTTAAAAAAGATATTAAAAATGGGCAAAGGACCTGAATAGACATTTCTCCACAGAGGACATACAGATGGCATATAGATATATGAAAAGATGTTCAACATCACTAGCCATCAGAGAGATGCAAATTAAAACCACAATGAGATACCACTTCACACCCGTCAGAATGGCCATAATAAGCAAATTAACAAACAAGTGTTGGAGAGGTTGTGGAGAAAAGGGAACCCTACTGCACTGTTGGTGGGATTGCAGATAAATGCAGCCACTGTGGAAAACCGCATGAAATTTCCTCAGAAAACTAAGAATGGAACTGCATTTTGACCCAACAATTTCACTGTGGGAATATACCCGAAGAACACTGAAACACCAATCCAAAAGAACCTATGCACCCCAACGTTCATAGCAGCATTGTTTACAATAGCTAAGATTTGGAAACAGCCTAAGTGCCCATCAGTAGATGATTTGATAAAAAGCCATGGTACATCTACACAATGGAATACTACACAGCAGAAAGAAAGGAGGAATTCTTACCTTTTGTGACAGCATGGATAGAACTGGAGGTTATTATGCTAAGTGAAATAAGCCAGTAGGTGAAAGACAAATACCATATGATCTTACTTGTAAGAGGAATCTAATAAACAAAATAAACTGATAAGCAAAATGGAACCAGAAGCATAGAATCATGGAACAGACTGACATCTGTAAGAGGGGAGAAGGGAGTCAGGGACTGATTGAAAGAAGGTGAAGGTATTAGTCAAAGAACATTTATGAAGGACCCACGGACAAGGACAATGGTGTGGTGATTGACTATGGAAATGGGAGATAGGCTGTGTGGAGGAGGATAAATTGGGAAAATTGAAACAACTTTAATAGCATAAACAATAAAATATATATTTTTAAAATAAGCCCCAGTTGGTGTGGCTCAATGGATGGAGCACCGGCCTGTGAACTAAAGGGTCACTGGTTCGATTCTTAGTCAGGGCACATGTCTGGGTTGTGGGCCAGGTTCCCCATTGTGGGGTGTGCAAGAAGCAACCACACACTGATGTTTCTCTCCCTCTCTTTCTCCCTCTTTCCCCTCTGTCTAAAAATAAATAAATAAAATCTTTTGAAACATAGAATAAAAAATAAAGGAGATATAAGTCACAAATATTTATCCACTAAACAATACAGCAGCAAAATCTTCCAGAATTACAAGGAGGAAAGAATATAACTAAATATAGTGAAGAATATTAATAGATATCTTTGAGAATATGACAGATCAAGAAGGAAAAAATTAGTAAAGCTATAGTGAGTGGGAGTCATTCAACCAAAAATTTCAGTCCCCCTCAAAAAACAAATACGCATTTTCCTCTTATGTTATGAAACATTTATAAATATAAATAGTATACTTGACACAGAGGAAATTTAATATATTCATAGAGTTTTAAAAGCCTTATTATATAGCAATAGTTCAAAAATTATAAATCAATAACAAAAATATAACAATATATTAACCATATGAAAACTGAAAAATGCTCAAAGAATGAGAACAGAAGTCATAAATTATCTAAAATTTAACCCAAATTTTCTTTTTACATTGTATTAAAAGCAAATACTATATGATCTCACCTTTAAGTGGAAACTAATCAACAAAACAAACAAGCAAGGAAAATATAACCAGAGAAATTGAAATTAAGAACAAACGGACAGTAACCAGAGGGGAAATGAGAAGGGATAATGGGCAGGAAAGGGTGAAGGGTTTTCAGGAACAACCATAAAGGACACATGGACAAAACCAAGGGAAGATAGAATCAGGGGAGGGAAGTGGGGATGGCTGGGGTAGGGGCTAGAAGTTGAGGGGAAAGGCAGGCAACTGTACTTGAACAACAATAAAATTTAAAAATGAAAAAATATACATAAAAGTAAAAGGTATGGACAAGGCATAGATACATGGAACAATCTGACAGCTGTTGAAGGGGTGAGGGGATGGGGGACTGGACAAAAAAAGTGAAGAGATTAGCCAAAGAACATAGATGCATGACCCATGGATACTGACAACACTATTAGGAGTGCCTGAGTAGGGACTGGGTGAAGGTGGGCAAAGAAGTAAAAAGTTGGGACAACTGTAATAGCATAAACAATAAAATTTAAAAAAAAATTAAGCTATGGACAAAAACCAGGAATAGAAGGGAACTAGGTCAACATACTAAATGTCATATATGAAAAACTCTCAGCAAACATAATACTCAATGAGGAAAGACTGAAAGCTTTTCCTCTAAAATCAGGAACAAGATAAGGATGCCCACTTTCATTTCTATTGAACATAGTACTGAAAGTCCTAGCCAGAGCAATTAGGGTCTTAGAAATTATTAGACTATTAGCCCTGACTTGTGGGATACAGTTGGTTGGGCATCCTCCCGCAAAGCAAAAGGTCACCAGTTTGATTCCTGGTCAGGGCACATGACTGAGTAGCAGGCGCAGTCTCTGGTTGGGGCACATATGAGAGGCAACTGATCGATGTTTCTCTCTCACATCAATGTCTCTCCCTCTCTTTCTCCTTTCCTCTAAAAATAAGTAAATAAAATCTTAAAAACGTTATTAGGCTGATTAGGCTATCATTTCTCATTAGAAAAAGAAATAAAAGGCATCCAAATTTGAAAGGAAGAAGTAAAATTATCTGTTTGCGAATGATGTGATCTTATATGTACAAAACCCTAAAGAATCCACAAAAGACTATTAGAACTAGTAAATGAGCCCTGGCTGGTGTAGCTCAGTGGATTGAGCGCGGGCCTGCGAACCAGAGGATCGCGGTTCGATTCCCAGTCAGGGCACATGCCTGGGTTGCAGGCCAGTTCCCGGCAGGGGACACACGAGAGGCAACCGTACATTGATATTTCTCTCCCTCTCCTTCTCTCCTACCCTTCCCCTCTAAAAGATAAATAAATAAATAAATAAATAGTGGCATTAAAAAAAAAAAAGAACTAGTAAATGAATTCAATAACATAGCAGGATACAAAGTCAACACACAAAAATTAGTTGTGTTTCTATACATGAACAATGAACAATCTCAAAAGCAAATTAAGAAATCAATTTCATACATTCATAATAACATCAAAAAATAAAATACTTAGGAACTAACTTAATCAAGGAGGTGAAAAACTTATATAATGAAAATTACAAAACACTGCCAATTAAAGAAGACATAAATAGAAAAATATCCCATGCTCATATATTAGAAGGCTCAGTATTGTTAAGATTTCAATACTATCCAAAGTAATCTGCAGATTCAATGCAATTCCTATCAAAATCCTAGTGACATTTTTTGAAGAAATAGAAAAATTCATCCCATAATTTACATGGAATCTCAAGGTACCTGGAATAGCCAAAGTAACCTTAAAAAAGAAAATTGGTGATTCACACTTCCTGATTTCAATTAAGCCAGTCAATGAAAGAAAGATACCATATTTGCAAATAATCTCTATTAATAATGAAATAATCTGTATAATATCACTTATATGTGGAATCTAATGAACACAATAAAGTGATGAACAAAAGAGTAACAGAAAATTGGATACCTAAAACAGACTGACAGCTGCTGGAAAGTGGGGAGGGATGGGATGAAAGATGGTGAAGAGATTAACAAAAGAATATTTGTGGACAACCCATGGACATGAACAGCAATATGGGGATTGGCTGGGGGTGGGTAGAGGGTGGGGCTGAGTGGAGGCGAAGAAAGGGACAAAAAGTGGGAACAACTATAACAGCAGAAATAATACAAATAAAAATAAAAACACTTACTAGAAAGCTACAGTAATCAAAACTGTGGTTTTTTGGCATAACATTAACATAACTTGTAAAACAATGAAATAGAATAGAGAGCTGAGAAATAAAGCTTCACATACATGATCAATGATTTTTTTTGGCAAGTGTTTCGAGATCATTCAGTAGAGAGAAGGACAGTCTTTTCAACAAATGGTGCTAGGTAAACTGGATATCCAAGTGTAAAAGAATGCAGTTAGACTCTTATATTACACCACATACAAGAATTACCTCAAAATGGATCAAAAACCTAAATGTAAATGCTAAACCTATAAAACACTTGGAAGAAAACATACAGGAAAAGCTTCATGATACTAGATTTGGCAATGACTTCTTGTATGTAACATTAAAAGCACAGGCCAAAAAACATAAAAAGACAAATTGTATTTCATAAATATATAAATTTTGTGCATCAAAGGAAACTATCAATAGAATAAAAATGCAACCTACAAAATGGAAGAAAATATTTGTAAATCATATGTGTAATAAGGAATTAATATTTAGAATATAAAGTGAACTCCTAACACTCAACAATATAAAAACATTTTATTCAAAATGGGAAAAGGATTTTAATAGCTATTTCTCCCAAGAAGACATAAGAATGGCTGATAAGCATGTGAAAATATGTCCAAAATCCTTAATTATTGGAGATATACAAATCATAGCTACAATAATATACCATCTTACACCCATTAGGATAGCTACTACCAAAAGAAAAAAGAACATAACAAATGTTGGTGAGGATGTAGAGAAATTGGAACCCTTGTACACTGATGGTGGAAATGTAAAATGGTACAGGTATTTTGGAAAACAGTATGGAGTATGGACTTCCCTCAGAAACCTAAAAATAGAATTACCATGTGATCAGGCAAATCCATGTCTGGGTATGTACCCAAAAAAATAATTCAAAGCAGGGTTTTGAAGAGATATTGCTACAACCATCTAGAAATATTGTTCAAATAGTTAAAAGTTAGAAACAATCCATCTCTTCATCAACTTATATGTGGATAAAGAAAATGAGGTGTAAACATATAATGGAATATTATTCAGCATTAAAAAGTAAGGAAATTCTCGGGGGGGGATTTCAGGGGAAAAGGGGAAGGGTTTACAGGAACAAGTAGAAAGGACACATGGACAAAAACTATGGGGGGTGGAAATGGGAGGGAGGTGGGGAGGGCTGGGGTGGTGGGTTGGGGTGGGAGTAAAAGACAGAAAACTGTACAAGATCAACAATTAAAATAAAAATTGAAAAAAAAAGTAAGGAAATTCTGACACATGCTACAACATGGACGAACCTTGAGGACATTGTAATAAGTGAAGTAAGCCATAGATAAAGATGAATACTGTATAATTCCATTTTTATGCACTGCATAGAGTAGTTAAACACATACACTCAGAGATTGGAATGGTGGTTGCTGAAAGCTGGGGGAAGGTGAAAATGGAGAGTTACTGTGTAATGAGTATAGATTTTCTGCTATTCAAGGTGAAATAGTTCTTCAGATATTGAATAGATAGTGGTGATGCTGCACAATGACATGAATATACTTAATACCAATAACATATACACTTAAAAATGGTTAAGATGGTTCACATTAATTTATTGTCTACCCTGTACTGTGAAAGCAAAGAGAGTTGTCAATTTGGAAAGCTTTTGCCTTAATCGCTCTTGACCAGAAAACAGTGCAACATTATAATTTCAGCCTAAAGAATTCAAGCCTTTTGTTATTAAATGTAACCACAGCTTTAGTATCTGGGAAACATTTTGAGTCATAAATTCTCTTTCCCTTATACATTGTATCTTATGCCACTGAGCACAAGAACTGCCACAATAAAATGCATTTTAAATTATTCCTAAAGTGATACCCCTTGGTGGTTGAAGGGGAGTTGTTTGAAAGAATTTCTTTCTAGTGAGTTGCTCTAGCAACCATGCCCTGTTTATTATCTCCATTTTGGCTACCACTTCATAAGTTCTGCAGTAGAAAGCATTTATTTTGCACACAACTCACCCTGTGTAAATTTATAGTCTGAGCAAACCAAAGAGCATAGAAAGTATCCTCCAGTTAGACTGGCCTTCTGACCTGGCTCCTACTTCTGAGTTCTTACAGGTTCTCCTTATTAGGGATCCAATACTCCTGGTAGGTTCAGCTCCCTCTCCTGGATTTCCATTAATTAATTGGTCAAGTTTCTGCTACCAATAGACAAGATCCCCCAAATGCACCTCCTTGCTTGCTGAGCACTGAGAACCTACTGCCACTCTATTGCACTCCAGCTTTCTAACTCACTAACATACCATACACTCTGGTGTTGACTGTTGTTTGACTCCTACTGAGAAAGTTGTACCTCCAAGCCAACTGAGAAAGTTGTACCTCCAAGCCAACTCTAGTCTCTGAATCCTGGAAATTTCAGTCAGTAATTACCCTTTTCCATTGGGTGGGTTTCATGTCAGATGTTAGGACTTGACTGTGGCTTCCAGGACTTGAATGGTTTCCTCATAACTTTTGGAAATACTGGTGAACCATAGGAAGTGGGTAGGAGATAGGATGGCAACTATCACTTTTCAATTCACTGGATCAAGCTCTATAAAGCAGTTTTATTCAACCTTTAAAGAACCTCTGACCTTCAGATGCATTCAACAAAATATTAATGATAGTTAAATATGCACAATATTGTTTTGCAGTTGTATGATTTTTTACTTCTTCCAAGCATTTTTACATTGTCATTGTTATTTGCACCTGTACTGGATCTCATAGGTTTCTTGGAAGATTGGTAGAGTAGGTATTAAGTGAATTTTAAACTCCTCAAGGAAAAGGACTGACTCTTACATTATTTGAATCCTCCCTAGTATCTAATAAGGTGGTTTTATACCACGAAAGTACCCAATATATAACTATTGATTTAATATTTCCCCATTTTATTCAGATTCAGAAAGGAAGGCTCAGAGATGTCAAGCAACATATCTAAGGTCCCACAAGTCAGTTAATTTCATGCCTCTTTCCAGGTCCAGTGCCCATTCCATTCCTAGTTTTCAAACCATGCTCCGTGGAAATCTTGAGTTGTGCAAGGAGCATGTGAGGGAAGCCAAGTGGAGAACACACAACTGCTCCAATCAAAGTATCTTTGCATTCATCCATTTTACATGTTGAAGTTTTATGTCATATTCTACTTGAATCAATTATTGTCCTACTATTCTTTCTTAAGTACAAGCAGTCATTTACCCATGCTAACTTATAATGTCCTTTAGGTGAAAAATATCATTCACTTGATGGTCAGAATTGAAGTGAGGGAGAGGAGAGGAAACAAATGCAGAATCAGTTAGAGCTAGTAGTTATGAGCAGGACCCAGGTCCTGAAGACAGTTAGGCCTTTGGCAAGGCAAGCATATTGCACAACTCCAGGTGACAGCATTTACATAGAATGCAACAATCCTGTCCTCAGGATAGAGTCTCCATATGCCTACAAAATCACTCATGAGAAATATCTCTGTACCCTTCATAGACACTAGAGTGTACAATAAAATTTTGTTTAAATCATACACAGTTAATAAAAGCTATTGTCAAGGGTTTCAGGATGATTACTGCTACTATTTTGGAATCCAATCACCTAACATGTTTTGTTGCCTTAGCTACTATTAAATATTTTAAGCTCAGAAGGGAAAGAGAGAAGCATGTTTATGAGTGGGGGCTGAGCAGCAATGAAGTATTGATATGAGTGTATCCAAAACAAGTGCAGATGACACAAACTGGCAAGTCACAATATAAGAATGGTGAATAAGCATATTAAAATGTTTATTATTACCATTAATCCCAATCATTATATTTTAAAAATCATTTTATTTCAAAAATTGAAATAAAATCAATGTGATTTTTATTGAGAGAATTAGCAAATATGTTTTTTTAGTGGATAACAGATAAAATTGGTGAGATCCAGGAAAAATGTACAAACACAATGCTTGTAGGTACATAAATTAATAATAATTTTCTGGAGGAAAATTTAACAATGAGTGGCAGAAGTCTTCACATTTTGCTCATCTTTTGACTTTGCAACACCATATCTAGGAATGTATCCTAGAGAAAGAATCACAAATAAGAACAAAGATATATGTTAATTGGGCTTCACTGCAGCATAATCTGCCATAGTGCAATATTGGAAATAGCTTAAATAGCCAATTATAATGGACTAATTCAATAAATTATCGTATGTCTCTATATGTGGCTATTAAAAATAAATTATAGGAGAAAATTTAATGGCATGAAAACCGTTTACATCTTCTATTTTAAATATATATTACACTAAAAAGCTACTAGCAAAACATGTGGAGTGAGAAAATTATATACACATATGCACATACTATACACACATACATGTTTTTAGTAATCAGAATTGTTAATAAATGCTTTTATGCTCTCCTTTAAGGCACTTAACATACCTGTCCTTCCCCTTTGAATGTTGGGCATGGCCAAGTGACACAAATGGGCAAGTGAAAGATTCCAGGACCAGTGCTCAACTTGCCACATACTCCTTTTCCTTCCTTGATAATCATGGAAGCATGTGTTGAAAAGGTCTTCTCAAATTATTGGGGTGTGGGGTCACTTCATAAATCATATAAATGGCTAAACACTATGCTGTACACCTGAAACTAATATAAAGCAATACTGAACTATAATTGAAAAAAATAATAAAAAGGGTCTTCTTCAGATACAAAAACAAATGGATGGTTGCAAAATGAAAAGGAGGGTTGGAGCCTGGGTGAAAAAGGTCAAGGGATTAAGAAGTACAAAGTCGCAGTTACAAAATAGTCGTGGGGATATAAAGAACAGCATAGGAAATATAGCTAACAACATTGTAATAACTGTATGGTGTCAAGTGGGTACTCAACTTATTGGGGTATCACTTCATAATTATGTAAATGTCTAACTACTATGATCTATGCCTAAAACTAATATAATATTGAATGTTAACTGTATTTTAAAAATAAAAGGAAAAGAGTTCCGGCCAAGATGGAGGCGTAGGCGGACACACTGTGCCTCCTCTTATAACCAAAATTAAGGACAACAAAGATTTAGAAACAAGAAAACAATCAGAACTTATAGAAAATTGAACTGTACGGAAGTCCAACAACCATTCATCCAGACTGGTAAGAGGGGCGAAGTCGCGGCAGGAAAAAGTGGAGGTGCGGACCCGGAACGCAGGCAGCGGCGGCTGGCAGTTCCCAGGTGCACAGGCGGCAGCTGGCGGACTCTGGGCACAGGGGGCAACTGTGCAGACCCAGTGAGGCCGCACAAGGCGGTTGGCTGACCAGGTGGCCCCACATTCGCGCGTGCAGATGGTCCAGGCAAAGGGGAAGTGGCGGAATCCGGGAGAGCTGAGCAGGCACCATTGTTCGCTCTCAGACCCTGCCCCCACATATAGTGTCACAACCCAGGGACTTGGCTGTCCCACCCTGGGGAACACCTAAGGCCCCACCTCTCACTACGTAATAGCCGCAACCAGACTAACCAAAAAAAAAAAAAACAAAAAAACAAAAAAACAAAAAACACCAAAAATGGCTCAAACCAGAGAACAAATGAAATCCCCAGAGCCAATTCCTCTAAGCCGTGAAGAGGTAGCCAACCTATCAGATGCACAGTTCAAAGCACTGATCATCAAGATGCTCACAGAATTGGTTGATTTTGCTCACAAATTAGATGAAAAAATGCAGGCTATAATACGTGAAATGAAGGAAGATGCATGGGGAACCAATAAAGATGGGAGGAAAACTGGGTCTCAAATCAATAGAGTGGACCAGAAGGAAAAAACTAACAACCAAACAGAAAATAAGGAAGAAACAAGAATTCAAAAAAAAATGAGGAGAGGCTTAGGAACCTCCAGGACATCGTTACATGTCCCAACATCCAAATTATAGGGGTCCCAGAAGGGGAAGAAGAAGAGCAACAAGTGGAAAACTTATTTGAACAAATAATAAAGGAGAACTTCCCCAATCTGGCAAAGGAAATAGACTACCAGGACATCCAGGAAGCTCAGAGTCCCAAAGAAGTTGGACCCAAGGAGGAACACACCAAGGCACATCGTAATTACATTAGCCAAGATTAAAATGAAGCAGAGAATTCTAGAAGCAGCAAGGGATAAGAGGACAGTCACTTACAAAGGAGTTCCCCTCAGACTGTCAGCTGATTTCTCAAAAGAGACCTTACAGGCAAGAAGGGGCTGGAAAGAAATATTTGAAATCTTGAAAGGCAGGGACCTACATCCAAAATTGCTCTATCCAGCAAAGCTGTCATTTAGAATGGAAGGGCAGATAAAGTGCTTCTCATATAAGGTCAAGTTGAAGGAGTTCATCATCACCAAGCCCTTATTATATGAAATGTTAAAGGGACTTATCTAAGAAAAAGAAAATCAAAAATATGACAGTGAAAAGACAGCAAACTCACAGCTATTAAGAACCACACCTAAAACAAAAGCAAACTAAGCAGACAGCTAGAACAGGGACAGAACCACAGAAATGGAGATCATATGGAGGGTAGCAACAGGGGCATGGGAGGAGGAGAGAGGGGGAAAAGGAACAGAAAATAAGTAGCATAAACGGTGGGTGGAAAATAGGGGGAGGGCAAGAATAGTGTGGGAAATGTAGAAGCTAAAGAACTTATGACACATGGACATGAATTAAAGGGGAGGAATGTGGGTGGGAGTGGGTGTGCAGGGTGGAGGGGAATGATGGGGGAGAAATGGGACAACTGTAATAGCATAATCAATAAAATATATTTAAAAAGAGGAAAAAAAATAAAAGGAAAAGAGAAGGGTCTTGTATCAGCCTGGGTCTCTAAGTAACTATGATGTGCAGAAGTTCCCTGCCCACATATATAAAAAGGTTTCATTGTGTGAAGCCACTCAGACATTTGGAGTGGAGGGAGTTTTTTGGTTTCACAACATAACCCAGCCCCTTCTTGCTCATAGTGTCTGTGTGTGTGTGTGTGTGTGTGTGTGAGTGTGTGTGTGTGTGTGTGTGTGTGTGCGCGTGTGGAGAGAGAGAGAGAAGAAGGGGAAGTAGAAGAAGAAAAGACTGGATGGGTATATATGAAAATAATAACAAATAGATTTATGGGTGATTCTCATTTATGTATTTTATATGTCATAAATTTTCAAAACTGAGTATATAAAATTTTGTATTTAAAACAATGTTTTACTATGTGTAAAATTACTTCTTCCTTTTCTAATTTACTTTGTCCCTTCAAAAACTATACAATTTTCTGGAGCCCTTGAGAAGAATATGAGCTGTGTAACCCTAGGTAAATTACATAGTCTCCCTTGGTTTTCCTGCTACCTCAATGGCTCCTACTTTGCAAGTGTCTCTGTACACTATACTTATCTTTCCAATGTTTCAACATTCACATTCTTTAGGACTTCGTACTAAACCTTCTTCTCCTCTCTTCCTACCTGTTTTCCCTAAGTGAGTTCATCTGATCTTCTGGCTTTGAATGTCATTTATATAATGCTGGCTTCTAAATATGTATCTCTGGCCCAAACATTTCCTCTGAGCCAGTCTCCTATGCAATTACTTACTTGACCAGTCTACTTGGATATCTCACAAACATCTCAAACTTAACATGTCTAAGCAAAAATCTTGGATCAACTATCTCACTTCTTCCAAAGCATATTCCTTGTCCATATTTTCTCATTTCAGTTAAAAGAGAGAAGAAAGAAGAAAAGGAGAAAGGAAAAAAGGGAAAAGGCAATGGTGATGGAGGTGGAAGAGGAGGAGGAGATTAACATCTACTTAGTTTCTCAATGTAGAAGCCCAAGAAATGTGTTTGCTTCCCACCCCCCAGACATAGAAGTCATTTTCCAGGTCAGTTCTACCTATAAAATTTATCTATCTACTTCTCTCCACCAACATTGCTACTTTATTCCAAGCTCTTACCATTTGTTGCCTGGACGATTGCAAAAGTCTCCTAATTGGTCTTCAAATTCTGCTCCTGCCCACTCTTCAATTTATCCTGTATGTAGCAGCAAGAGTGTCCCAAAATATAGATCTTGTGCTACATTTATTTAAACACTTAAGTGGCTTCCTACTGCACTTGGAATAAATCTATAACTCTATAGCATGCCCTACAGAATTGTAATTGTTCCAGCCTGTCTTTCATGGAACTCTCCCCTCACTTACTACATTTTAATTATACTAATCCACCATTGGGTTCTCAAAGATGCCAAACTTTAAATTTGGGGTACTTTACAGAGGTTCTCCCCTCTGCCTATAAAGGCGTATTTCCTGCACTTCATATGACTGAATCTATCTCATCCTCCATGTCTCAGTTAACATATCATTACATCATATGGGCTTTTCCTGATCATCCCATCTGAGACTGAAAATATTGACTGTCCCCCTAGGAACAACCCTCATCTACTTTTTTTATTACCCAGTACAATGATAATTTTGTTCAATGATATGGCTGTCATGTGGCCAGGGGAGTTTGGTCCTTTCCAAGGTTTAAATGATGGATCATTATTGATCTTAAACAATCATGATCATATCTTGCCAATTTGTCAGTGAATTGTTTAGAGATGAGCACATAACCTAGAACTGACCAATGTGACACAAAAAGAAGACACCAATGTGACTCAAAAAACATTTATTCTCAAGGATATATGTACACCTTTGTTCATTGCAGCATCATACACAGTGATCAAGACATGTCTGGAAAGTAATATTGAAAGACAACCAGTGTCTTTCAATAGATGATTGGATAGAGAAGACGTGGGACATGTACACAATGGAATACTACTCAGCCATAAGAATAGATTAAATACTGCCATTTATGACAACATTGATGGACCTTGAGAATATTATGCTAAGTGAAACAAGTCACAGAAAAAGCTAAGAACCATATGATACACTTACATGTGGGATGAAAAAAAAAGTTTGCTTTGGAAAGGGCCTTGCTGAGGAGAGATAAGGAGGAAGGGGGAGGGAGGCCTGAAGAGAGAGAGGAGGAAGGGGCGGAGAGAAGACACCAATCAGTTTTAACTAGCTGCTCTGTATCTACACATGAAACATTACTCATGTGCTAACGAGGATAGAATAGAAAAATAGGGGTCAAAATGGTGGCATAGGTAAACACAGCTTACCTCCTCACACAACCACATCAAAATTACAACTAAACTAGAGAGCTACCATCACTCAGAATCATCAGAAATCAAATTGAATGGCAGTCCAACAACTACGGAATTAAAGAAACCACATCCAACCAGACTGGCAGCAGGGTTGGAGACATGGATTGGGCTGGTCCCTCACCCATGTGTGGTGGATAAAAATTTGAGATGGATAACTCTGGACAGAGGAGTTTCATCCTCACACCAGACCCCCAGACTAGGGTTCCAGTGCCAGAAAGATAAGTCCCCATAATTTCTGGCTTCAAAAACCAGAAAGATTGAGTCAATGGAAGAAACTTCTGGAGTCCCAAGCAGTTTCCTTTAAAGAACCCACACACAGACTTATACAGACTCCCTCCTTCTGAGCTCCAGCATGGGGGTAGCAGCTTGAAAGGCACTGGTGGCATAAAGGGAGGAACTGAAGTGTCTGATGTCAAGGTGAGAACTGGGGTACAGTTGTCTCCAAGACAGAAAGTCAGGCAGAGACCATTGTCCTATTTCTAAACCCTCCTCCCACAGAGCCAGCAGACAGGTACCGCATCTGAGATTCCATCAACATGGCTAACACTCTTTGACCTGCCCTGGAGATCCACTTAGACTCTGTCCCACTCAACTTACAACATAAGAATGGCATATCTTGGGTCATGCTTCAGAACTTCCTAAATCCTGTCAAACAAGCAACAGGCAGCCTCAGTAAGCCCTCAGCTGCTGTACTTCTCACTAAGTGGCCCCAGGCCCAGCACTAGCAGCAGTTAACCTAGATTCACAGCTTGGCTTTGCCTGGGAATCTCCAAGCCCAGCACAAGTATCAGCCATCTCAGATTGTTTTATGGCTCATGAATGGTGGCCCTGGGCAGAACACAGGCAAGGGCTGACCTTGGACTGCACCACCCAGGCAATCCCAGAGCCTGCACATCTGATGGACACACACAGACCACATTAGAGCACCACCACCCTGCCCCTGCATAGCTGATCCTCTGTGGAGGGCAGAGGTTGGTAGTCAGTGGTCACAGTAAGTCCTTGCAGCTGTCTAGCCTGGGCAAATCTTTCCCATTGACCTGCCAACAGCAGTGAAGGCTCAACTACAAGAGGAGGGTGTACTCAATTCACACAAAGGATACGCCTCAAGTACTCAGCTTGGGTGATAGGGGAGGCTGTACCACTGGACGCTACAGGACACCTGCTACATTACACCACACTACCAAGACACAGAGTCATACCTTTTACCTAATACATAGAAACAAACATAGGGAGACAGCTAAAATGAGGAGACAAAGAAACATGGCCCAAATGAAAGAACAGATCAAAACTCCAGAAAAAGAACAAAATGAAGATGAGCAATTAATCAGATGAAGAGTTCAAAACACTGGTTATAAGGATGCACAAGGAACTTAGTGAAGACCTCAACAGAATAAAAAAGATTCAGTCAGAAATTAAGGATACACTAATTGAAATAAGACCAATTTACAGACTTCTGGCCAAGATGGAGGCGTAGGCGGACACACTGTGCCTCCTCTCACAACCAAAATTAAGGACAACAAATATTTAGAAACAAGAAAACAACCAGAGCTTATAGAAAATTGAACTGTACAGAAGTCCAACAATCATTCATCCAGACCGGTAGGAGGGGCGGAGTCGCAGTAGGAAAAGGTGGAGGTGCGGACCCAGGAATGCAGGTGGCAGCGGCTCGCAGTTCCCAGGTGCACAGGCGGTGGCTGGCGGACCCCGGGCACGGGGGGGCAACTGCGCAGACCCAGCGAGGATGCGCAGGGCGGCTGGCTGACCAGGGGGTCCCACATTCGCGCGCACAGACGGTCCAGGCAGAGGGAAGTGGCGGAAGGGACTGAATCCGGGAGAGAGCGGAGAGGGCGCCATTGTTCCCTCTCAGACCCCGCCCCCACATACAGCGTCACAACCGAACGACTGGGCTGCCCCACACTGGGGAGCGCCTGAGGCTCCACCCCTTACTACGTAACAGCACGAGCGCGTGCACAGATAATCCAGGCGAAGGGGAAGCAGCGGAAGGGACCGGAGTCCAGAAGAGAGTGGAACAGGCGCCATTCTTCCCTCTCGGACCCCGCCCCCACCAACAGCATCACAACCCAGCGACTGGGCTGCCCTGCCCTGAGGAACAACTCAGGCTCCATCCCTCATACGTAATAGCTGCGACCAGACTAAAACCAAACCAAAACAAAACAAAAAACCCCACCAAAAATGGCTCAAACCGGAGAAAAAATGAAAACCCCAGAGTCAATTCCTCTAAGCAACGAAGAGATAGCCAACCTATCAGATGCACAGTTCAAAGCACTGGTCATCAAAATGCTCACAGAATTGGTTGATTTTGCTCATAAATTAGATGAGAAAATGCAGGCTACAATACATGAAATGAAGGAAGATGCATGGGGAACCGATAGAGATGGAAGGAAAACTGGGACTCAAATCAATGGAGTGGACCAGAAGGAAGACACTAACAACCAAACAGAAAACGAGGAAGAAACAAGAATTCAAAAAAAGGAGGAGAGGCTTAGGAACTTCCGGGACATCGTTAAATGTCCCAACATCCGAATTATAGGGGTCCCAGAAGGGGAAGAAGAGCAACAAGTGGAAAACTTATTTGAACAAATAATAAAGGAGAACTTCCCCAATATGGCAAAGGAAATAGACTACCAGGACGTCCAGGAAGCTCAGAGAATCCCAAAGAAGTTGGACCCAAGGAGGAACACATCAAAGCACATTGTAATTACATTAGCCAAGATTAAAATGAAGCAGAGAATTCTAGAAGCAGCAAGGGATAAGGGGACAGTCATCTACAAAGGAGTTCCCATCAGACTGTCAGCTGATTTCTCAAAAGAGACCTTACAGGCAAGAAGGGGCTGGAAAGAAATATTTGAAATCTTGAAAAGCAGGGACCTACATCCAAAATTGCTCTTTCCAGCAAAGCTGTCATTTAGAATGGAAGGACAGATAAAGCGCTTCTCAGATAAGGTCAAGTTCAAGGAGTTCATCATCACCAAGCTCTTCTTATATGAAATGTTAAAGGGACTTATCTAAGAAAAAGATCAAAAATATGACAGTGAAAAGACAGCAAACTCACAGCTATTAAGAACCACACCTAAAGCAAAAGCAAACTAAGCAAACAGCTAGAACAGGAACAGAACCACAGAAATGGAGATCATATGGAGGGTTAGCAACAGGGGCGTGGGAGGAGGGGGTGGAAGGTACAGAGAATGAGTAGCATAGATAGTGGGTAGAAAATAGACAGGGGCAGGGTAAGAATAGTATGGGAAATGTAGAAGCTAAAGAACTTATGACACAAGGACATGAACTAAAGGGGGGAATGTGGGTGGGAGAGGGTGTGCAGGGTGGGGGGAATGATGGGGGAGAAACGGGACAACTGTAATAGCATAATCAATAAAATATATTAAAAAAGAAAAAAAAGACCAATTTACAGGGAAACAATAGGTGAGAGACTGAAGCTGATAATCAAACCAATTACTTGGTACATAAAGGAGCAAAAGACAAACAATCATAACAAGAAGGAAAAAAAGAATCCAAGAAAATGAAGATAGTGTAAGCAGCCTCTGTGACAACTTCAGGTGCTCCGACATTCACATCACATGGGTGCCTGAAGGAGAAGAGAAAGAGCAAGAATTTGGAAATCTATTTGAAAAAATAATGAAAGCAAATGTTCCTAATTTGGTGAAGGAAATAGACATGCAAGTCCAGGAAGTATAGAGAGTTCCAAACAAGATGGATGCAAAGAGGCCCACTCCAAGACACATGATAACTAAAATCCCAAAGGTTAAAGATAAAGAGATAATTTTAAAAGCAGCAAGAGAAAAGAAGTTAGTTACCTACAGGAGAGTTCCTATAATACTGTCACCTTATTTCTCAAAAGAAACTTTGCAGGCTAGAAGGAATTGGCAAGAAATATTCAAAGTCATAAAGAGCAGGGACCTACAGCCAAGATTGCTCTACCCAATAAAACTGTCATTTAGAATTGGAGGGCAGATAAAAAGCATCCCAGACAAGAAAAAACTAAAGGAGTTCATCATCACCAAAGCATTTATTATATGAAATGTTAAAAGGACTTACTTAGGAAAAAGAAGATCAAGACTGTGAACAATATAATGGCAATACATAAATGTCTGTCAACAATTGAATCTAAAAAAATAAGCAAACAAGAAGAACAGAGACAGAATTGTGAATATGGAGAGCATTTTGATGGTTGCCAGATGGGATAGGTGTGTAGGACAATAAGTGAAGAGGTGAAATGAATAAGAAGTACAAATAGGCTGTAAAGTATTGTATAGGAAATGGAGTAGCCAAATAATTTATATGCATGAACATGGACATGAACAATGGTAGGGGGATTTCCTGAGGGAATGGGGGCTGCTGGGTTGAGGGGAGCAAAGGGGCAAAAAATGTGGACAATTGTGATAGCATAATCAATAAAATATAATTAAAAAAAGAAAGATGAAATGTGCCTGGGTCTGTCATAATAATTACATTGTGAATCTGAATTGACCCTTGATCCTCCTCCTAACTCCTTACTACTTATTAGTGAAATAATACATCCCATATTATTTGACCTAATTTTAATTTGATTATCCATTGCTGGCTGTCAAAAGTTGGTGCTCATCTTCTATTCTCTATTACAGCATCCTTTTGGTTTTCTTTGTTAAACAAATCAAAATGAGTTGTTATCATATTTATAATTGATTGCTCTTTAGTAAACTTCCATGAGAGCAGAGTTTATGTCTATCATGTTCACCAACATCTACCACAGTATCTGGCACATAATAGGTGCTTGAGAAATATTTGTTAAATACATGACCAAATGTCACATCCAGAGGGAGAACCAACTACTTTGATTAGATGATGATTGTTAAGGTATAGGATATATATAAGCCCTAAGAAATAAATTATAATTGCCCAATGAAAATAATTTCCCCAGGAGTCTTAATGGCTGATGCTTTAAACTTTAGATTCAAAGAGATGTATTTGGGGAATACAGTAAAATGGAAGGCTAGAAATTTTAGTTCTAAGGGCTCTTGTAAAACTTGCATGTAATATATGCCTTATCCTACCAAGGAGGCAAAAGACAAAAGATAATAATTTCCAAACATCTACCATGCTAAAGAGAATTCATGTTCCTGCCTGGAGTGGATCAGGCACATAACCTGGATTGTTTTATTTCTTTACTCTTTGATCAACTTTGTTATAAAAGGCATTTCTATTGCTTTTTTAGAAGTTCAAGTAAATCTAAGATAATGGCACAATCCCATAGAGCATGCCATCTAAATGGTGGCATCAGATGTATACAGAGGCATGATAGCTTATCTAACTTTGAAAGCCGTGACCAAGACAGGTCTTACGTGGTATGAGCCAGATCATACTAAGACACTGTATTTTCTAACCAAAAACTTAGGAAAACCCAGTTTTCCAAGGTTCCTAAATGCTCCCAATTATCCCTGCTCCATTGAGCTGACACAGTTATGTCTCTAGAAGTCTCCTATTTAAATATGAATATATTACAAAGAGGGGCTAATACCTTAATTTTTCAACATTTACTTTTGAGCATAGGGCAAAGTCCTGAAGGAATACTGTAAAGAACAGTTAAGTTCTAGTGGATACAAGAAAAGAAAGAAAATTCTGAACATGGGAGAAAACACGGGCACTGAAAAGACAGAAAAAGAGTGATAGTAAAGAAACTGAAGAAAATACCAAAAGAAAAACCTAGTAAAGATCCAAATAGCACTGATTTATTCCCTGGGTTCCAAATGACCCTGGTGCTACCTGATTGCAAATTCTGATGAAAACCTGAGGGGGAAAATATCCTTTAGTCTATTATCTGTCTTTTCATCTGTAAAATGAAAGCTGAAAAAAAACATGATAATAGGTGATAGCAGCTGTATAAATAGAAAGGGAGATAAAGGACTACTGGAGGAAACAAACTAGAAAAATACACATTTCAGAGGTCTTGTATCAGTAGGGCTAGTCTGGAAAAGTAACCTGGGCTAAGGTGTGATTCACTAGAGTAATCAAATTTCCTAGATTATATAGTTTGCCTAATTTCCTGTCTTAATTATTAATAGTATTCTCTTCTACTCTCAAAAGTGTCCCAGGTTGGACAATAAATAATATGGTTTCCCTTGTGAAAGATTGTTGACTGTGTCATGTGCCTAGATGAGAGATGTGCTGAGTTAGTAATTGCCTTCAGGTCTCAAGGCCTGAAGTGGCCAGAGTTTCCCAACTTGTTGACTCCAGTTCTGAGGAATGGCCTATGTGCCATGATGTAGAAACATACTAAATACAGGCATTACCACCATTTTAACAGAGGGCTCCCCAAAGGAAAAGGTGAACATGGGAATTTCAGAAAGCACAATACCAGTGGTGAAAATACAAAGGGGATGAAGTGGAAATGCTAGAAACTCCTCAAATCACACTCAGAAAAAGTACACATTCACGGCCTAAGGGCTGGACCTGATCTTTGTATCCAATGGAGGGCAATTGTCATGTTCTCCATTCCCACACAGAAAGGAAATAATGTTTGCTCTAGATAGTATCACTCAGCCCTGGGCTAGGCTGGCATTCATAGATGGATCTGGCCATCTACTTAGAGCTCAGCTTCTTAAAAACAGATTGGTCCCCATGCAATGCCAAGTCCAGAACTCAAGTACAATGACCAAAATAATAATAATAATACTACTACTAATAATAATAATAGCCTAGGCATAAAGATAATACAATATGAAAAAACCTGCTGCATCTGATGTGAAAAAAGTCATTTGATTATAAACATTGAATTTCAGTTCTCATGCTGTTACAGCACCAGAGAGGAAGTTGTAACAAAAACAATAACTTGTGTTTTCTTTCCCAAAGTTTCTGTTCCCGTTCAAATTGCACTAATCTTTTGAGACATTGTCTTCTGAGCCTAAAACCTATTTTCCCACCTAATTCTCATGTCACAGTAAATACTCGTAATTATCTAGAAAAATAAAACTTATAATTCCTTTTTCAATATATGAAAAGGCATTCATCTCCTGTGTTTGAGAAGATGAGTTAAATGCTACAAGGAAATCAAAGGAAAGCAGATGGTGGCTTTAGTGTAACTCCTTGCCCCTCTGGCACAGGTTTTATTACTCTGCCACAGCACCGATGTGTGGAGGAAAAAAGCCAAGGTTCTGGCTTCTTGGCTGCTCTCAGAAAAAGCCAGCATTATCTCAATGTACACTGAGGAGCAGCTGAGAAGAGAAAAATAAAAACGGTAATCAAAGCCTTCCCACTGCTCCCCTCCCTTGCCTTTAAAGTCTTCACCAAGATCCTCAGACTTGGCTATTCTATCTTCTGTTGTGTGCATAGAGAGCAGGTAATCAGCAAAGCTAATCAAAAATGCATTCATTACAGCAAAGCAGCAGTGGGTGAGAGCAACTGCAGCTTTCATTTGGCAAATGATTTCTGGACTGGCACACTCTAATCTTCGTGACTCTTTGGCAAATGTTTTTTGCATCCTCATGCTCTCTCCCACTCCCCCTGCTATCCTTGCCATCTTTGCCATGCTCAACTATGCTTCTCCATTAAAGGCAATCTGATTCATATACTTAATGTTTTCCCCTCAGTCACCACAATATTGCTCTGTAAAAACTGTTTTCTGTCTAATAAGTCCTCTGAGTGTTTTTTAAAAGGTGTTTCTTCACTTAAAAAATACATTTTCCTTTGTTTTCAGAGTAGGAAGCCATTTCATGCCAAGGCTAAACAAACTCAAATGCTGACAGATTCTGCAAATGCATAAGTCTTTCCTGCTTTCTCATCTTAGCAAATGGACTCTCTGAATCCCCTAGAACCAAACAAGTTCAGAGGAAACTGTGCTAAAATATGCTGATGGGCCTGGAACTAATAACAATAATAGTTAACATTACCGAGCATTTATTACATGCTAGACCATTCTGTACACTTTAATTACCTCATCCAATCCTCACAATAGCTTTGTGGGGTATGTGTTACTATTACCATCCCATTATACTGATGAGGATGATAAGACCCAAAGAACTCATATTACCCTAATAGTAGTTGTGGATTGAGGATTTTGAACTCAAGGAGAGTGGTCCTTGCTCTAAACTACCCCCATGGTTCTGAATGAAGAAGACAAGTATACCATCATACACATTGCCTTAGCCCCTCTCAGACAGTAAAATTAACCCCTCCAGTGTATGTAGTTACCATTCAGTAAGTAACTATTTTCTGGGACACATAAGCAGTGCTCCTTTTATCCCCTAAAAAATAAATCTGATTTAGCTAAAGTAGAAAGGTAAATATATAAAAACAAAAGTCTTCCTCAAGTCTTTCTTTGCCCCAGTCTACAATGCAGTCTCAATGCATAAAGCAAGACTTGCCCAATGCAGGTTGAGTGCCACTGAGTATGGCGTAAAGGCAGCTATATACTCTCTATGCCTTTGAGGAGATACAACTAGTTGGGATCTCAGAACATACACATACACCCACATATACCCACATACACACACAGTGTGACATGGAGGCAGGTTGTCATAGGGACTTCCTGGATTTGATTTCACCTCCAAAATTTTGAGCTGTGTGACCTTGGGCAAGCCACTTAATCTCTCTGTGGATATCAGTTTCTTCAGCTATGAAGTTGAAATAATAATAGGATCTAACTTATAGGGGATTATAAGGATTCGATGAGCCAATGTATAAAACATTGAGCGTATACCTGCAACACAGCAAGTACTTGAGAAATAATATCATATTATAACCCCTTTCCCATTGACATAAAATTTGTAGCTTATGTTATATATTCAAGACTTCAGTGAAGAAATGAATGGTGTAATTTGATGATATGGAGGAAAATATTATATATATATATATATATATATATGTATATGTATGTATGTATATGTATATATGTATGTATGTATGTATTTCATTAACATTTTGACTTTGTCTTGGATAATCTGGCAAAATTTTGACCCTGCTTCAGAAATATACTATGATAAGATACCAGATTGGAATATCAGGATTTAGAGGAAGTCAGGTATTTCCCAATTTAAGCTTTGGTAATAGAGAAGTTTTGGAAAATAAACACCCTTAAACTACACCTTTCTATCCAAAGAAGTCTGCCCTCTAAATTATAGGGGACTGTGTGTGTTTCTATTCATACATGTAGAAAAAACACAAAAATGACAAAATGGCTGATATTTTTCACTTGAAAAAATGATTCACTTCAGGTTCCTTTAAATGGCAAACACTTGTCTTGGATTTAAAATAGGATTCAATTTACCTAAATCCACTTTCCACACAGATTTTTATATGTATGCCCAATGCATAAATCAAGACTTGCCCATATTATGAGATAGAGCAGTAAATTGCTGATATCCATTTCCATTTTGTCACCATTTGCAACCTAGCCTCTTATCATTCTGTGGCCAGCTACAGACAAACTCAGTCAATCCCCATATTATTAACAAGCAGGAAATGTTATACTAACTCAATCATTCAATTCTTCTCAACTACCATCCATTCCTTAATGGCAACATGAGGACCACTTTCTGCCAAGTACCTTGTGGAATATCCCAACCACTTATCCAACAGAATCCTGAAAAGATAAGAACAATGAGTAAATTTTGCTCATGAGGAGGCAAGAAGAGAAAAATTAATTCTCTTTTTCTCCCACCAGATCCACCCTCCATTGTGCTCTGCACCTCAAGAGGCCTTATCCTATGTATCATTTATATCCACTGCTCACTAACAGTTTGCCAAATAAAACTAGCCAGACGAAAGGGCAGTTGGTCTCTTCTTTTCAGTTCATCCTTGAAATCAGAAACCTTTTCTCCCTTGTATTCCTCCTGACTCATGAACCATGTTAAACAAAGCACCACTGGATGTTGGTTTTGGTTAACTTGTGCATTTATTCATTTGGAAAAAATATTTAGCATCAATTATATTCCAGGCATTGTTCTGGGTGCTGGGATTACAGGAATAGACAAACCAAACTCCTTCCCCTTCCTTCCCCAAAATCCCTGCACTAATAGAGTTCACAGTCTTAAACAAACAAAATTAGTAAAATATCTAGTAAAAATTTGGAGTGACAGTGTATTCCAATACAAAAGAAGTTGGTTCCCTCAAGTTTTACTCTCATTAGGAGGATAATAAAGTGTTTATAATTTATAAAAATTGACTAGATTGGAAATGTTGGCATTACATTTATTCATGTATTTATCTATCACACTGTTCCTGATTCCAAAAAAGAATTTGAGGGAACCTACTATGAATGACACAGGAATTTATTGCTGTAATTTTTTACCCATAAATTTAACCAAAAGCTTTTTATGTACTTACTGAAGGAGAAGTGTAAGGTTCAATAGTCAAGACATTAGCTTTCTACCTGGGTAATTTCTCTGCAATTGTTAGAAATGGCCACAAGGTAGTGGTAATGAGGCCTTAGTCCAGAGGCCTTAACCCGGGACCCCTGTGCTACTTGCAGCCCAGGATGGCTATGAATGCAGCCCAACACAAAATCGTAAATTTACTTAAAACCTTTTTTGTTTCTTCTCATTAGCATTCGTTAGTGTTTGTGTATTCAATGTGTGGCCCAAGACAACTCTTCTTCCAGCGTGGCCCAGAGATGCCAAAAGGTTGGACAATCCTACCAGGACTATAACCATATCAGATGGTCAGGTTGACATTGCAGGTATGGTTACCTGAAATGAAGGTACACTGTACTTCTCTAACTACAACATTTTGTTTGTCAAAACCCTTGTGTCAGAATTCATGATTAAAGAACTTAGGAAAGTTCATGAAACTTCATAAAAAGACTGAGATTTTTTAAAAGATTTTATGTATTTATTTTTAGAGAGGAAACAGGAGGGAGAAAGAGGAGAGAAACATTGTGTGTGGTTGCCTCTCTTATGTCCCCTATTGGGGACCTGGCCTGCAACCTAGACATGTGCCCTGATTGGGAATTGAACTGGCAAGCTGGCACTCAATCCACTGAGCAACCCCAGCCAGGGTAGAAGGTTGAGATCTTGAATGAGCCCATCAGTACCCTCATTTATTAATTCAGCACACCTTTATTGAGAGGCCTCTTGGTCCTCAGCATTATGAAAAACATTAAAAATAAATTCATGTTTACAAAAACATGCAATTAAGGAAGCATCCTAAATAGAAGGAAAAGGCAGTAACACTTTTCACATTCCAACTTGTTAATAATGGGAATTATGGAATTACTTTCCCCTTACCATGCCTTGTTTGATAGATACTTTTCAGGGTCTCTTTCCTTTAAAATTTATATGAAATGCTTGTAATTTCAGTTTGCATTAAATATGGGGATAATAATAGCATTTCCCTCAAATAGTTGCTGTGAGGATTCAGTGAGACAATGCACTTAGCAGAATACCTGGCAAGTGGTAAGAAATATGTTAGTCATCATCATAATTGTTATCATCATCATGATCATTGTCTTCATTATTGTTTTTATTGATTGACTTTTTTAAAGAGAGAAACATCAATTTGTTCTTCTACTTAGTTATGCATTCATTGGTGGATTCTTGTGTGTGCCCTGACCAAGGATTAAACCCACAACCTTGGTGTATTAGGATGATGTTCTCCCCAACTGAGCTACCTGGCCAGGGCTTGTCTTCATCATCATCATCATCATCATCATCATCATCATCATCATCATCACCATGAGAAAAACAAATACCAAGTTAGCCTGTATATACCAGAAATTGCAGTAAAGGCAATTCAGAATTGGGGAGGAGTTACTGCTTTCCCTTTATTAACAAAATGTGACAATACTCTAAACTCTTCACCAGAACTTTAAAAAGGAGGCATTTGTTTATTTTTGCTTTGTTTTGAATTTAAAGGCCTTGCCTCAGGAGGATTTCTCCAGGGTGGTACCTCTGGATATAGAATGATCTTCCCCCTAGGGAACTCAATTTCAGTTTAGATAGCCAGGTAGGTAAGATTGTAAGACCATTCTTAGACTAGCCTCCTCCCAACATACAATGATTTTATATGATTTTTGTCTTCCTTTGTAACATAGAACTTCTCTTGGGACTGGGGCTACCCACAGAGGGAGGCCAAGAGAAGCAGTGAGAAACTGTTTGCAGCCTCCCTTGAGGAAGCCCCTTCATTTTCGTTGTACCTGTAGGGCCTTTAGTGAATGAGATTTCTCCCTGGGACTTGAAGTCAAAAACCCAGAGAATTGAGGAGGTATGCCCTCCATACTGCCCAGTCTCCTCCAGAGCAGAAACACCCTCTGGGCCAGCTTCATTAGTATGACCTGTGCAATCACACAGGGTCTAATGCTAGAAGTACACTGTGCTTGCTTTAATGCTCTGCTGTCTCTGTCTTGAAATTCTTAATGTTTGAACAAGGGACCCAGCATTTTTATTTTGCATTGGACCCCTAAAAATATATACTCAGTCCTACCTGCACCAAAAAGTTTTTAAACACTGAGTGGCCCTTGTTCTTCCGAGATAAGACGAGATCGGGCATGTTCACGGTGGTATGGCCGTAGACCCTTGTTCTTAATTTTTCTCCTTTTTGCTGTTACTTAGCAGAGTTCATCTCACACCACATACTCGAATCCAACTAAGTGATGGTGGCTCAGTGGACACCAGCTTTCTGACTAACCTGAACTCTGAGGATTGCTTTAGAGGTATTTTCATAAGAGCAACTTCCTCCTCTTTAATATTTTCTCTAAACAAAAAAGTTACAATAATAATAATAATAATAATAATAATAATAATGCTTGAATCATTAGTGACCAGTAATGTACCTTGCAGTGAATTAAGACAAAGGAGGCAGCATAGGAAATCAGAAAGCCTTGGCCTCTGTGTCCAATTTGGGAAAGTGACAGACGTTCTGCCCTACCTTAGTTTATTCACCAATGAACTACTGCCACAGAATGTCTAGAAAAGTAAAAGCAATAGAAATACTCTTAGAAAGTTCACATTTCATCATTTATATTACTTGAACTAATCAGCTTTACCAACCTGAATGCCATGACATTGAATGGGTCTCTCTCTCTCCCTCCCTCCCTCCCTCTCTCCTTCCCTCCCTCTCTCTCTCTTTCTCTCTCTCTCCCTCCTTATACAGCAATGCAGGTAAGATGTATTCCCAATTCACAGATCTCAAAACATTGAGGCAGAAAAAGTATAATTCGGGCAGAACTGCAGCTAGAATCCAGGTTTTCAGATACCTGCTCCAGTATTCATGTTTCTGAAAAGGCATGTGTAAACCATTTGGATTTTTTAACTCCTACTCTAAGTACATACAAAGAGTATTTCTCAACAGTGGAACTATTGAACTTTAGGACTGGCTAATCCTCTCTTGTCAGGAGCTGTCTTGTGTATTGTAGGAGGTTTCGCAGCAGCCACTACCCATTAAATGGCAGTAGCAACCCTCCCTGCCTCCTGCATAGGCGTGATGATAAAAAATGTCTCCAGACATTGCCACTTGTCCTAGGGAGGTGCGGAGAAACACATCCACCTGATACCATTGCACAAGAGCAGTTCACTATGCAAAGGAACTCTTTGGTAAATCCTTTAGTGAACTACAAAACTCTCTGCAAATTTGTATTTCCACATACTGGATTTTCCTAAAATAGGAGATACCTTATTTTCAAAAGAGAAAACTACCGATCTTGGTTGTGTGGGTAATCACCTAGAAAATGTAGAATGATTCATATGCTTTTATTTTCCCTCAAAATATTATGTCCATGGAAGTGATGTCACAAATATTCAACAGAATATTTACAGTGCAGATAGTAGGACAGATTAAACTTTAGCAAACCGAAAAATTCCTCTTGGAGATTTAGTTACAGTCAAGTATCCTAAGATTGAACTGTGTCCAGTTTTCATTCCCCTAGATACTCTGAATTCACTTTTAAAGCAGGAAACCCAGAACTTCCTATATCTAAAGGAGTGTTAAAAAAAAACCTTGTTCTTCAAGATGGCTAGAGTCAAATCCCCTCTTGACAGATTAGGAAATAAAAATTAAGAAGTAGAAGTGACAAACAAGCAGATCGCAAGCCTTTTTATCTGGTCCTTAAAGCAACCCTATAAGATACACATTGCCTCAGCCAAATGGAACATACAGTTTATCATCCAAACTGGGATAATTCTGAAAGTGAAAGGAGGCACTAGTAATAGCTTTTCTGGAACAATGGGTAAAAAGTGAGTTGTCCTGGGCAAACCAGAATGCATGATCACCCTAACCTCAGATCACTCATAGAAACATACCATTACCAAATGTATGCTGTATTAGTTAGCCCAAAATTTTAGTGGCTTAAAATAATGATCATTTATTATTTATCACCCATCTGTAGGTTGGCTGTCATTCAGCTGAACTATACTGGGCTCAACTGGGCAGTTCTGCTACAGACTGTAGTAGGTAAAAAGGCTCTACTTCTCACTTCAGGTATGTGAGTCAACTAGGGCAACTCTACTCCACATATCTTTCATCTTTCTTGGGCCAGTAAACTAGCTAACACATGTTTTTCTCATGGCAGTGACAAAGGTAAAGATAGCAAGAGTAAATGCATGAGATTTCTTAACACATAAGCTGAAATTGGTGCTCTACCACTTCTACCCACATGTCATTGGCCAAAGAAAGCCATGTGACCAAGCCCAAAGTTAACAGAGAAATAAACTCTCCACAATGAGGCCATGATAAAGGTATGCATGCAAGAAGAAATGAATAATTGGAGAGCTTATTTAATCTAACAGATGTATTTCACCCATCCCAATTCCATCACCACCACAACCCCACACACATACACACATCTCAAAAGGAGGAGGTCTGTTTGACTTCATATGATATGGCATGATGCTGACTCAGTTCATGACACACAGCCATGTAAATTTCAGAATCTAGAATCAGTTTCAAATTTTCATAAGTACTCAAAAAATGGAAGCTTTTCCAGTTGAGTATGAAATATAATTCCACAACCAATTGGGCCCAGAATTCCTCAATAAAATTCTCAGGTCTGCTCACACTCACAACCCCTCCCCAACTAAGGCTGGGAGGCAGGGCCAGTTTTAGGTTTGGGATTCATTTCTCCTGGACTTGCCTGTGCTGTTTCACAGTGACAGTTCTTAACCTTCCAAGAAGGATGAAAAGGTTTACATTAATGAAAGTATCAACAATATTTTCTTTGGGAGGGAACCTGAAATAATTCTCAGTAAATTAACACTTCCCATCAGAGATTTGCAACTTATAAGAATCTTATTTTGTGAAAAGTAAGAAACCCTGTGATTTCCATTGCCAGTTTTCAAGCCCATTCAGAGCCCACCAGGGGATAATTACTTCCTAAGATAAACCCATCCAAAAGAAATATATTTGTCATGATTCAATTCTCTCACAGCCTGAAGAAGACTCTAATCTGGTGGATAAAGCCCTAGCAGGATAAAAAACTCCATTCCCCATCACTTGGCTGTGTGACATTGGGCTGTTCACTAAATCTCTCTGATTCCTCAGTTTCATAGCCTATGGAGTAACACCCTAGATGTCTGCTCACCTGAGGAAGATGTGTAGAGTATTCACTATATCTTTACCTAAAAAAATCTAGAAACCTATTTGCCTCTACCCCAAAAAAGGAATTATTTATATGTTAATTTCTCACTCTGGATACTCAATATAACATTGCTGTCTTAAGAGCATAATTTAATATCGGTCAGATGCCTTATGAACTGAATTTAGGGGTTAAATTACTAAAATTACAAAAATCCCACCATTGAACAATCTATCTCTAGTACACCAAAGCTAAGACAATTTCAGCAAGTCATGAGGGGCCTGTAGACACTTCAAGAGTAATATTATTACCACCTACAATTTTTATGGAAAGATAGGAATTTTGTGGGTATTGTGGTTGTTGTTTCCCAACCACAATACCTCCCTTTCCCACTGTGCATCAGTTGTGTGGTTTGGTGAGAGGTCCAGGAGAACTGGACTACTCCCTATTCTCAGCTCTGTGAATGTGGCATAATCTTGTCTCCCATGCCATGGTGATTGGTTCAGGCAACTCAGGTGTAAGCATGACAATACCTGGCCACAGGATTTAATCATGAATTGTTATGTGATTCAGGTTGAATGAATAATACAAGAAGATTCAAGGCATATGTGAACACAAGAAATGCTACAGATATTTAACCACCATGTTGGAAGCAGGAAAGACAGAGTGAAAGAAATTAGGTCTTTGATAAAACTTTTTAACTAGAGTCTAATCAATTCTCAAGCCAGTCCTACTTCTGTTCTTTCCACTTATGTGAGCCAATGCCTCTCCCATATTGTTTGTGCCAGTTTTAGTGGGTTTTGTCTTAGCTGAAGTATGAAGAATCCTAACTGATATAAGAAGTGAATAACATGGGGAGGGCTGGGGCAGTGGGCTGCGGCGGGTAGTAAAAGACAGAAAACTGTACAAGATCAACAATTTAAAAAATACTGATTTAATAATAATAATAATAATAATAATAATAATAATAAAAGAAGTGAATAAATCAAGTGTGTGGTCCCTAGCCCTAAGGATACCTAAAGTGGGTAGTGTGAAAGTGCTTGGTCCAGAGAAAAAAGGTTGGAAGAAGGGGGCTAAAAGTAAAATATCACTTCCAAATAATTGTGCCCCTCAAAAGCTCCTGGAGATGTGTTCAGGGCAAAAATTGAATTCCAAATACTTTCACCATACATAAAAAGCAAGCCAATCTGAAAATAATTTAAGATAACCAATTGCTTCCCTAGTCACTGTTTACTTGGTGTGACTGTCTCCTCCTGGAAGTTGCCATGGATCCATTTCTGGGGCAATAAAAACCAAGTTCATAAGGCTTCTCTTCTGACTCATACATATAGTCCTACCAGAAGCAGTTCCAAGGCCAATGCCTGGAATTTCAGCTCCTCAGGGATGTGGCTTGATACCCACATAGAGAATTTCTACAGAGGTTTTTGGAAGGAGTGGTATAATAAAGAAGATGGGATAATAGAAAATTAAGATGGAGGACCCAAGCTTTCATAAATGTCATATCCAACCTGAATCGCCAGATATGGCTGGACCTTATTCTTTCAAAGGAATCCAGGAATGGAAGTACAAGAGATAACCACAAAGAATTAATAATACCTAGATTATTTCCTTGATTACAGTCTAAGCTGAGGTATGGACAGTTTTTCTGTTCCTAAAATAATCCTGCCTCATAGAATCATAAAACCATAGAACAGTAGAGCAGGAAGAATCCTTATAAAACATCCTGTTCTCTTTTCTTTTTAATGGCTTGAGATTAAATGGTCAGGATAAAAGAAGTTCCTTACTTCAGCTATTTAAACAACTTCCTCTACACTGCTATGGTACCTGGTTCTTACTGTTTTCACAGGACTTACCAGGTTGCATTGTCATTGCCAGTGAAAACATCTGCTCCTCCTCTAAACTTGAAATGCATTGAAAGCAGAAATTATCCTGCTTCTTTATTCCCTGATGCCTAGCAGAATTTGTCATAAAGCAGGTGGTCAAATGTTCATTGAAGAAATCAAAGTTTCAAGTGAAACAGTAAGGAGGTTTTCTTTCCATTAGGCAAAGGATATACAAGCATTTTATTGCCCTTACCTTTATTGTGCTTCTCAAATGTGCGTTTTACAAATTGAAGACAAGACACCCACCAGCAAAAATACTATGACTCACTTTATTGTGGTGGTCTGGAACTGAAACTGCAATATCTCTGAGGTATGCCTGCAGTATCTTGGTTTCATTACCTTTAAGGGGATAGATGTTTCCTTCCATTGAATCAGAGTGATATGTATCCCTATTTTGCTTATTTGCAAGGTATCAAATTGGCTAGTCTGAGGCTCAGTGTATGACATAGATCCCCTCTCTAAACTCCATTGGCTGCAGGCACTTTTTCTGGTTATACAAGTGCCCTTACCCCAAGCCTGAAACAGAAACCTCATGAACAGAAGACATATTTTCACTTTTGCACTATAAATCTTAGAACTTTATGTTTTCATGCTGCCTCAACATCTGTACAAATAGGCAGTGAGCACCTCACCCTGGTAATCAGATATACCTGAATGATAAGGCTAGCCCCTGCTGCAAGATCTTCTTGACCCCCCCTCCGACTGTGACCTAATGACATTCAAATGTACCAATGAAATCCTTTGTTTATGATTATGATGATAAACAAAGCAAGAAACAACAAGTGTTAGAAAGGTTGTGGAGAAAAGGGGACCCTAGTGCACTGTTGGTGGGAGTGCAGATTGGTACAACTGCTATGGAAAACAGTATGGAATTTCCTCAGAAAACTAAAAATGGATATACCTTTTGACCCAGCAATTCCACTGCTAGGATTATATCCTAAGAACCCTGAAACACCAATCCAAAAGAACCTATGCACCCCAATGTTCATAGCAGCACAATTTACAATAGCCAAGTGTTGGAAGCAACCTAGGTGCCCATCAGTACATGAATGGATCAAAAAACTATGGTACATTTACACAGTGGAATTCTATGCAGCAGAAAGAAAGAAGGAGCTCCTACCCTTTGCGACAGCATGGATGAAATTGGAGAGCATCATGCTAAGTGAAATAAGCCAGGCAGTGAAAGACAAATACCATATGATCTCACTTTTAACAGGTACCTAATCAACAAAATGAACAAGCAAGCAAAATACAACCAAAGACACTGAAATTGAGAACAGGCTGACAGTGACCAGAGGGGAGAGGGGAGGGGATTATAGGGGAAAAGGGTGAAGGGTTTGCAGGAACAATTATAAAGGACACATGGACAATAACAAGGGGTGGGGGGTGGAAACGGGGGGGAGGGTTGGGGAGGAGGGATGGGGGAAAAGGCAGAAAACTGTACTTGAACAGCAATAAAAATGTTAAAAATAAAGTGAATAATATTAATATTATTCCAAAATAAAAAAAAAATCCTGTCATGCCTTTTATTTGTGTACTCTATCTTGACCCCAATAAAGACACTTGCTCATAGGGGTAGGCAAGTGTTTTTCCCTCCCCTTCCCTCCCCTCCCTTTGTCTTGTCTTCTCGTCTCTTCTCGTCTCTTCTCATCTCGTCTCGTCTCCTCTCCTCTCCTCTCCTGTCCTCTCCTCTCTTCTTCTGTCCTCTTCCCTTCACTTTTCTACATATTCTTATTCTCTCTCTCTCTCTCTCTCTCTCTCTCTCTCTCTCTCTCTCTCTCTCTCTCTCTCTCTCTCTCTCTCTCTCTCTCTCTCTCTCCATCTGCTTGGTTGAGCCCACTCCCTTAGTGCTCCCTCCATATGGACCCCTTTGTGGTATAGGGCGACCTATGAATCTAGTGAACTTTGTTTTCCTACACCTCTCCTGCATCCCCTCTTGTGGCTTGGCTAATCACCTCATGAAAGAATACAGAACAACTTTGCAATAAGAACTGCAATGAATTATTTTATTGTTGTTTAAAGTGCACCATAGAGAGTGCATTTAAAAGTGCAAACTATGGGTCCTAAGACTAGCAGGTAATCCTGAATCCAGTAGAGATACCTCTTAACTACAGAGAGAGTTGTGTTTGGGCCCTTGTTGGTAACTTCTGTTAGCTGTGATGCTACTAGTACAATTTGTAGCTCTTAACTGGAAAACCAAACACGAAGTTCAAAAAGTGGTTTCCTGCTTTCTTGAGTGAGGGATCAATTGCAAAAATATTTTCATGTAATATACAAGCTTTTCAACCAACAGCAATATATCTGGTTCACCACTGTGTCCCTGCTGGCTCAGATGGGTCTAGTCCAATTCCACCAATAGCTGCCACTGACAGCTAAAAGTTGAAAGGGTGGTAGCAGATAAAAGAGTGGGAAACAGGTAGTAGGTAGAGGAAACTGAAACAGAAGGGATGGGTGCCATTTACAGTACTGAATTCAATTGAGGACTTTCAAGTGCAGAGGCAATGAAATGCCTTTCATCCTCTCATCTTTTGTTACCCACTCACCCAATTAGTCTTTAAGCCAAATTACAGTGAAGATGGTCACAATTTTTTTGTTGTTGTTGTTGCCTACCACCTCTCATGGCTGGCTGAGCACGGATGGGGACCTAGCTACCTTCAGGAATGAAGTTAAGTGTGCTGAAACTCACCCACCTCCACCCAAAATGTATTGTCCACCCACTTGAAATCAAGACTCAAACTCCTTATTAAAATTATTCCTTTGGATCAAGCCATTGAAGGTTCTTGTTAAAAATGCAACTATGTTATCTAAAATGAGGAATGTAGTCCCTGGTACAGAGTTCTCTAAATGTGTCATTTTAAAGATTAACTTGTCACTACCTGGGGTTAGAATCTTAGTAAAGGTACATCTACCTGATTCTCTCCTATCTCCTGAGGCTGTTGAGGAGCCACAATGGGAAGATTTTGATGTGGAACACTCGCAAAGACTGGGTAACAGAGTCTGAGGTTTGAGGTATGGTGGAGAAAAAGGAGGCTGACAGTATGAGAAACTTTGGGGGACAAAATAGCACTTTTAAACAGTGAGAAAGAGAGAAGGGAATTTGGAAATTAACATTTATTGATTCTTCTGTGAGTCAAGCACTGAATTAGATGCTTTCACATCTACTATCTTATTTAATCCTTATTTAATCGATAATCACTTTATAGGAAAATATTAATACTCTTATTTTGCAGATGAGAAAACTAAGGTTCACATTAGGAAAATCACTCAAAATCACACACCACCTATATGTGATAGAATATAAATTTGAACCTGGACCTGTTTCCTAAGCCTATGTTCCTGAGCTATGCTATCTCACTCCTGACTTTTGTCAAGGGTTGACCAACCTAGTCTCTGCTACCCCTCTTTGCCCCAGTGCTCCAACCACTTGCAAGTTCAGTCTCCTATGACTCCCAGGTTTCTCCCTCGCTTTTACCCATAGACTAGCAAATGGAGGCAAAATATTTCCATGGATGATTAGGTATGGAAAGATTTTGCATTATCAAATGGATAGAAAAATGGGAAGAGCCTAGAACCATTATACTAGTTGCCCAAGGACATGGAAACTTTCTCTTCCAGACCCCAACCTATGTCATGCCAAATCCAAGTCCTGGAGTAACTCATGTACCAGTTGGGTCCCTGGGCCCTGCCCCACATCTTCTGCCCCATGTGTACCAGTTTTCTGTGCACTGGCAGCATGCCCACATAGACCAGGACAAGATGATATGAAAAGGAAAATAGCTCATGGGAGAATGGATAAAAACTGTCACTTCCAGAGTAGCTGAGGTAGGAGTGAAAGACTTGGAAGATAAAGAGGCTGCTTTTTTTCTCACCTCTGGAAAACCGATCTAGGGAGAAAAGTGTATAGAAAAAGAGGTTCTTCCACAAGATGTTACAGAGGGAACTACCACCCAGGTGAGATCCAGCTGCACTGCCTGACTTGGAAGGTTCTTTCCTCTTCTACAGACCAGAGTGAAAGAAGAGCAGGGGAGAACTGATAGCCTCTGGAGTCATTATGAGTCAGGGGTTTAGGCTTCTATGTCCAGAAGCAACATCAAGGAAACAAAGCAGCTGAAGACAGTTTCCTCAACCTTAACTTTCAATCCCCATCCTATCTCAGCTCATTCCCACAACTCTCTCCTCCTTCGTGAGCCTGAGCGTCCTTTTCATTAACCTTTTAGTTATCACCTCCAGGTGAAGCAGTCAGCTCCACACAGTACATCACTGTTCCTCCCCCGCCCCCCGCCCAAGCTGGGCTTTGCGCTTGCGAACAGGAGGTACTGGCTTCCCAAACCTGTGAGGGTTGGAGGGGGTTGTTCACTGGCCCTTGGATTTCTGCTGTAAAAATTGAGCGGTAGGGACCGGGCATGCGCAGCATCTTCGAGCGCATTGTGATGGGGACTGCTTCTGCGAGTCTCTACAAAGACTCCCGAGTAACCGCTAACCGCCCCCAGACCCCCCTTCTTTGAGACAGACATACAAACGCAGAGACAATGCAGCTTTTCTTTCTTCCTTTCTTTTTTTAAAGGGCCAGTTGCAGCTTGAAAGGCTGGTCCACGTGAGGACTAGTGTATTTCTATTGATCCCATCTCCCGTGTTGACAAACGCCAGCGCCAAGGCTTTGCAGTCCGGGGCTGCAGTTTGCAGTAGAGCTAAGCGGCGTGCGGCTTTAAGTCCACGTCAGATCAACTTTGATCGATATGCCCCTACCGGCCCAATTGGAAGAGCCCAATTCACAGGCGATGAGCCTTTTCGCTGTTCCCTTCTTTTTTTCCCTCTTTAAACCCACAGTCTTCCAGGGGAGAAAAGTCTCGGATTTTCTTTATAATTTCTTTCTTTCTTTATCTCTCTTTTGTTTGTTTTTTTGTTTTTCGGTATTTTGTCTTTTCTGTTTTAGGTCCCCCCCGCCACTCCTCAGTGATAGGGGAAAAGATCGCTTTGGCTAACCGAGCTTGCAGCCAGTGAACCCGCCTTCTAGATTGGTGTGAAGACAGAAGTGAGGAGGGGGCGGGGAGGGGGTGTGAGAGAGCCTAAGAAGGAGAACAAGCAGAAAGACACAGGGAGAGCGCGAGAGAGCTAGAGAGAAGGAGAGAGGGAGAGGGAGAGGGAGAGGGAGAAAGAGAGGGGGAGAGAGAGGGGGAGAGAGAGGGAGAGAGGGAAAGAGAGAGAGAGGGAGAGAGAGAGAGGGAGAGAGGGAAAGAGAGAGAGGGAGAGAGGGAAAGAGAGAGAGAGAGAGAGAGAGAGAGAGAGAGAGAGGGAGGGAGGGAGGGAGAGAGAGAGGGAGGGAGGGAGGGAGGGAGGGAGGGAGGGAGAGAGGGAGAGGGAGGGAGAGGGAGGGAGAGGGAGAGGGAGGAGGGGGGAGAGAGAGAGAGAGAGAGAGAACTGGAGGGGAGAGGAAAGGAGAGGAGAGGAGGTGGAGGAGGAGGAGGAGTGTGGGGTGGAAAGGAAGAGTGAGCGAGAGCAACTTGAAGGGAGGGGGTGAAAGAGCCAGAGAATTCTTTTTCTTTTTCTGTTATTATTTTGACGACTCCGGAGTTGCGCCCGTGCTCTAGTCAGCTTCGTTTTAGGCGTAGCATGGCTAGGCAGAAGAAAATGGGGCAAAGCGTGCTCCAGGCGGTCTTCTTTTTAGTCCTGGGGCTTTTGGGTCATTCTCACGGAGGATTCCCCAACACCATCAGCATAGGTAAGCGCGAGCGAGCCAGCCTTTCGGGCCGGACTCTCCTGCACCCGAGACCACTGCCCTGGCGTGACTACTGCGGCCGCGGGTCCCGGTCCTGCAATGCCTGGGGAAGGGACTGGGGATGGGGACCGGGCAGGAATCTCCACGATTTGAGCCCCTAGAGAGCTGACTGGTCTGGGGAGCATCGGGCACAAGAGGGGATTCCTGGGGCTCTGGGAGAGTAGGTTGCCAGGTTTTCCGAGATGTGGGGAGCAGGGGAGGCATGCAGGAGGCTGGGAGGCTGCATAGGGATGAAGAGTCGCGGCTTTTCGGCTCCCTGCTCTGGACTTTGCCATGGCTTGTGTGCCGCCGCTGCAAGTTGTCCCATGGTGATGTCGCCCTGGCTTCGCCAGGGCGAGTAACCCAGCCCCGGGCGCCAGGTCCCGTATCTGCAGTTCCCCTCAGACAGCCCAATGCTAGGGGAAGTGGAAATCTACTCTGGATGCCCCAGACCCGGGCAATAACCGGGGTCAGGGTGGGTGGCGGATGGGATAAGAGAAGGGGGTGAGACAAGGAGCTGGGTGAGGAAGCTCGAAGTCACGCAGACCAAGAATTCATGAATTGTCGCTGTGTCTGTCTGGAGCCCGGTTCCTGGACGCTGGGAGTTCTCTCAGCTTCTGTCTGTATTTACAAGTCGAAAAGTTAAAATTGTTGTCATTATCGAACCAAACCCTGTATTGTCATGGTGAAGGGGGGTGGCTATGAGGAACAGGATGGAGGACCAGGGTAAATGAAATTGTGTTTCTTCCCAACCTTTCCCTTGGAGCCAGGAAAACAGGAACAGGCTTGTGGAGATGTGCGTCGGGGAGAGAGGGGGCAAATGGAGAGGAACCTACTGCCTAAGAAACAGCCAAGTCCCACTCTTGGTTCCATCGTCCTACCCCCAAACAGCCTCTTCTTCCCTCTTTTCCCTTTCCCCTTCTCTTTAGCCTCTCTTCCCCTTCACTTTAGAGGAAAACCAGGTTTCCTGGCCAAAATTGAGTTCACAAGAGTCTTGAAAGACACACAGGTTGAAAATCAATCATGATCACACCCCGTACCATTGAGAGGGATCTCATAGCTGCAGCGCTCTCAAATTTCTAACCCGACACAAGCCAAATCTCGATTCCTTTTGCTTATAGGTGGACTTTTCATGAGAAACACGGTGCAGGAGCACAGCGCTTTCCGCTTTGCCGTGCAGTTATACAACACCAACCAGAACACCACCGAGAAGCCCTTCCATTTGAATTACCACGTAGATCACTTGGATTCCTCCAATAGTTTTTCTGTGACTAATGCTTGTAAGTAGACCTGCTTTTACTCCCTCTGGGACCTTATGGACCTCATTTCGTGGGGACTTGGGATCTGCATATGTTCTAGGGAGGGGTGAATGCCTTAGTAGATATTTTAAGGGCTCTAGTCAATCCAGATTTCATGCAGCATAAACCAACTCCAAATGATCCTGCTGAGGGAGGGACTTCAGGCAGTACAAAAACTCCATCATGAATAATGTTTGATGCAAAAGTTTCATTTTCCTCCCTGCTAAACCGGCAATTCCTCCCCCACACGTTTTCTTTTTTTTTTTTTTTTTTTTCTTTTTTTGACTGAAAAAAAGGAAAGAAAAAATAGCATGGTTGTTCGGGGAAATTTCTTCAGATGAGATTAAAAAAAGAAGCCTCTTGATTGAGTCAATTCAGGATGTACATTACTTGCCTGTTAAATCTGATGCCTGCCTGTAGAAATGAGCTGAATTTGACAATTGCTGAATAGATAGGAGCCAAATATGAGAAATTCTGCAAATAAGTGACCTTGAAGGATAGATCGGGCTTGGTTGCCTGGCCTCTTTCTTTCCTGGAATATCACCTTTCTTACCTAGAGAGCTCTGATAGCAACTGATAAGACTACAAACTGATTACAAGTAATGAACACCTGGCAAATTGAGGGGAAAGGAGAAGACAGTGTTCAGGTGACTATTTCAAAAGATGCTTCTGTTTTGTCTCCCCTACTGCTGTTCACTCCCCTCATTGATAAGGACAACACAGTTTTTAACGTTTAGAGCAAAAGGTGGAGGGGGGCTTGTAGCAGGCAAACAATATCAAAAAGAAGGAATTTCACTAGCTCCAAAGCCATTTCTGAAATATCTAGTTGTGCCATGCTGATTGTTACTCTGGAAAGGGGACATTTTGAGAAGTAAAACAAACCAAGGGAACCCAAATGACAGCCTGTTGGACACAGGTTTTTCTTGAAAGGAATGTTTTATGTGGAAGACTGATAATTTTTCATCTAAGCTTATTGTACTAAAAGTTTTCACAACAACAAGGCTGTTGATGGCATAAATATGTTTTGCTTTTATGACTTGTGTAGTTTGGAATTTTTGCTTTCTGACTTTCATTCAAGAGAGAAGTTATATTTGTGTTTGGTTGTGTGAAACTTTATATATGACTGGATTCAAATTCTTCTGCCTCAAAGGATATGTGATTTTCAAAAACTGTTGAATGAGTCTCCAACGGCACCGGTTCCTTGCATTTTAAGACTTAGGTCAAGAGGATGGGGGTGAAATACTTTGCAAGAAATGTGACAGTATTACCTTTAAGAAAATTGTAGCTGAAGGTACAGATCCTTATATGAACATGTTCTGAGATACTCTGTTTTTTATATTCTTTGGCTTTCCAACATTGACAAAAATAGGAACTTATTAATTCTAGCTAAGTGTGAAAGTTACAAAATGTCTGTCTATACTTTGCATCTTATTTCAGTAATCCCAGCCTGTCTCTACATCACTTTCAACACAAGCTGATTCTTAATCCTGCAGCACTGTGGTCTTGTCAAGGAACTGAAGCTCAAAATGCAGCTTCCTAAGTATCAATAAGAACAGATTTAAAACCAAACACGTGAAATTATCAGCATTTATTATTATTGACAATAAATAATATTTCAACTCACTCTAGATCATTTCCACTGATGAAGACTAGAATAAGAGTACCAAATGACTTCTCAGAAATGATTGATTTCCAAGGTTTTTAGTTTTGTTTTTTATGTCAAATAAGATTGACCAGCCAGCTCAGAGCCATTGGAACTTTACTCAAGGGGCAATCAGGAAATGATCATTGCCATGATCAGGTTTGAGAACAGGCAATAAGTCATCATCCATTTGATGCTGAGTTGCCTTAATGTCTTACCTGTTAGGTCAAAGAAAAGAAATTGGTCACACACACCCCCCCCACACACACCCTAAATCCACAGCACTTCTGCTAACAAGCTTACAAGGCTGGGTTATGGTTTCAGGCTTGAAAGTGTTGGATAAGAGGTGTGGTCACTAGGCAACAAGACAGACAAAACAAAGAGGTGACCTTGCCCTTAGTTATACCAAATATATACATATGCCCACATTGACACACACAGGAGAAATATCCAGAAATCAGTGATGTGTCCCCAGATGCCTGTTGCACTCTCAGCAGCTCAGAAGACAGAGGAGGAAAGCTGTCATCTTCTCTGGTCCCCAAAACAGTCTTCTCTGAATGTCACAATCATTGAATGGGGGCCAGATCTCAAAGCTGTCTCCCAGCAGCTGCTGCCTAGAAGCTTAGTATGAGAAAGATGACTAGCACAATCACAGTCTGATAGTCTCTGAATGCAGAAAACAATCATTTCACAGAGCCAGGAAAGCCCTGGAAGTGTATCTCATACCTTTATGGGCCTTGATTTTTCTTTTTCTTATGTAAGTGAAGATTACATATTTCAGGTGTCTGCATACAATACATACAAAGTTCAGTACTGAACCCTGACAGGTGATCCCAGGTTCCAGTCTTCCAATACATTACACTATTTTGCATAGAAAAGGACCCCTAGATCCTCTGGCCTGTCCCTCCTTGCAGACATAGGGAGAATACAAGAAAATCCCAGTTAAGTCCAAATCTGGTCACCCACCTCTCCTATCTAATTCAATGTGGAACAGGATGGTGAAAATTAAAAAAAAAACAAAAAACAACTTTCCCTTGTTCCCATTCAGAATTCTTAATTGCAGCTTCTTCTAGAACTGAAATTGATTTCTTCCCATGATATTTCCTGTGCCCTCAATTCTGAAACAGGCACACACATTTGACAGCATAGTTATGTGTGTAAACAAATACTCAAAGAATAAACAAAGGGTAATGCCTTTTGTGTGTCCCTGCTCTCTGGTCTCCCTCTGAATCCTCTCCTCCAATGTATTCTGAAGGTTTCCTTGCAAAGAATCCCAGTCATCAGTTATTTAAAGACTTCTTCACCAGCAATCTTTCTTTTTTCACAACTCCTGAGAGATTTTCTTAAGACAGACTTCAACTTCATTGTGTCTTAAGAGGCCAATAAAAGCCTCTCTGGGTTTTGAAAGGTGGTTCATTTGGGATCTCAGCTCAGAGGTGAATTGAAGTTTATCAAAGAGACTTAATCTGATTTGGAGCCCATGTTCCCATTTCATAGGGATTAATTGAGTTTGCTGAAATACTTTCAATTTGGTGATACAATCCCAGAAAGAAGGTTTGTGTGAATAATATGATTTCAGGATATACACACTCATATACACACACAGACAGTCAAACACATAAAATTAGTATATATAGAAAGAGATGTACACACATTTTAAGTTACGTGTCTGTCCTTTAAAAAACATATTTGATCGTCCTAGGGCTTTGGAAAATGTGAAAACACCAAGGGACTGCTGGGTCCCTTTGGTGTGGCTTGGGTACCCTGATTCCTCAGGAAACACCTCCAATTCCCTTGAAGTCCCCTTCTGTGTCTTGCTGCTGTGCACTTGTAGTGCACTCCACACTACATCGCCCCAGCCTCTGCAGTGTCAGCTCATTAGCACACAGATCTCATATTCCCTCTCCGCACTGTCATTGCAAAAATTGCTGTTGTACACCTTTACAGCCAACAAATGTGCTTGTGGATTACGCACTGTTTGCAAGAAGCAAGGAAAAGGCAAATGTAACCTTAAAGGTTATTCACCACGGAATTGTGCTCTAAATGCATTGGCTTAAATAAAAATCTGTTGATGGAGGCACAAGTAATAATGGGACTAAGAATGGGGCTTGGGAGTACAGGCTCTAATGGAGCCCTAGGCAAAATCCCTTTTGCTGGCTAAATCTAACTCATCGGCTGCATATTTTTATTTTATTATTTTTTCTGATCCATTTAAAATATATTTGCTAACTAAGAGCACGCTACTTTTATAACTGAGCACATTTTGCTACCAGGTGTACTTACCCAAGACTCTTTCCCACAGAGTCACAATCTAATTATCTAATTATTCTAATTGTCAGGATCCATTTAACTGTTTAGGTCCATTAGGGAAGGAAATATCTCCCCTGATCCTATTCTCTGCTCTTTGGTGGGATTTGTTTTGGTTTTTTTATTTGTTCTTTTCATGTAATCTTAGGAACCAGGGTGAAGACTCACAGTATCAAAGAGATCATACTAGCCAACGTCTCAACCTTCCACCCCTACTCCCCCCCATCCTTGCACCCTTGCTGCTCTCCCTGTCTCCTCTGTCTGCTGGCCAGGCTTCAATAAGCTCACTGGCTTAGCTCACTTCTCAGCCCCTCTGGCCAGCTGGCTTAGCCCACTGAAGCAGGAAGAGGTCGCTTCAGTGGTGTCAGTCAAAAATTTAAGTCATCTCACAAGGTTTATTATAGGTTTTTTAAATCTACTTTTTACGTGGAGAGGAGGAGGGCAGTGATGCTGTTCATTTGGACCATAAAAATAGATGGCAATCAGCAGGTTGTAAAGGTGAGCTTCCAGCAAAGTGTATTACCTCCCCTACAAGGCAGCTTCCTGTTGATCTTCTAAGGGGGGGTGGAGGAGACAGGAAGGGTTTGAGGAGAAAGAACAAAGAAAACTATTTTCTTCTCCATGCTTACTGCAAACTGAGCCACACTTTGTTTTCCTAGCAATTTTAACTTTTTTTCCTTAAAATAAAACTAATTTTCCACATCTCCTACTTCTACCTTCATCAGAGGTTATTTCCTTAATGCTGCATTTCCCTCCATACCCCTAAGATTTAATGAGAATAATGGGGGCTGGTTGAGATTTTTATTATCTGTTTTTGGCTCTTGATCTATTTTTAAATTTCAGTATTATGGATAGTCAGAGGTGATCAGTTGGTTTGATTTTAAGAGATTGAAAAATAAATGAAGCTGCCAACACATTGTTATTAGCCTTCCTTTGTGGATAAGAGATTTATCATTTTTATACAATTGGTTAAAGGATTAAAAAGAAGCATGAATTTTAAGAGAGGGCCAGAATTTTAGAACATAGAACTCATAACTTTGGGGGAGGGGAATAACATGATTATTCAGATGATTTAACTTGAAACTTCTTAGATTGACACTGCATGTATATTTTAAGAAGCTTTCATAAACATTATATCTTCTCTGAAAATCAGGAAAATTATCTGCATATTTTCCCTGGTTCATTTATAATAGTCAAGCTTCAACTTTCTTCCTTTCTCCTTGGTACTCTGGGTCTAAATTGATTAAATGGCCACAGGAGGGTACAAATAAAACCCTAGGTGGGGGCAATGGGTAATTTTCAGCAGCCTTGGAAGTTGCAATTGCCCAGACACAAAATGAACTCCCTCCATCTTTGGGAAATGTCTGGGCTCCAGGCTAAGAGCTACAAATAGTCTTAGCCTATATGTGGGACTAGCCTTAACCTAGGGCAGCAGTCCTGGAAAGGGGTCAGTACTTGGCAAAAGGTTAACATGAACAGACTTTGTCTTCTTCACACTGCTACCTCTCTTCTCTTTCCATTATTTTCCCCACTCCTGCTGTCTGCTCAGTTTATGCCTCTTTGCTAGCCTCTAATTGGCCCCTGATTCTGGCATCCCATCCACAATAAACTTATCTAGGGATTTTCCTACCCTGGACTTTTCTTGACCTAATGCTCCTTCTGCATCAGAATATCTTTGTTCCTGGTCCATCCTCCTCAGGGCATGCACTCTACTTTGAGGGTGATAGCTTTAAAAAAAAAAATCTAATATAGGAATCTAGCTGAAAGTGTGTGATAAAGGGGTTAATATACCTAACAATGGAGCATTTGCTCTGGAAACCCTAATGCTTCAATTTTAAGGAAAGATATTCAAATGGGAGTATTTTTGGACATGATGCACAGAGTGAATGTTCACTCTACCCAAACCAAAGATCGGGTGGCCATGGTCATGGAAGACTTTACAGGTCCAACTTAAAAGCTACCTGCATGTGGTAGGTTTGGAGTAAGTACACTCAAGGTATAGGGCATGTACACCTTCACCATGTTGAACTTAAAACCTTTGGGGTAATTTGGAAAGTATCAAAAGTTCATAGGGGAGGATTTCCGGCCAAGATGGAGGCGTAGGTGGACACACTGTGCCTCCTCTCACAATCAAAATTAAGGACAACAAATATTTAGAAACAAGAAAACAACCTGAACTGATAGAAAATTGAACTGTACGGAAGCCCAACAACCATTCATCCAGACCGGTAAGAGGGGCGGAGTCGTGGCAGGAAAAAGTGGAGGTGCGGTCCCGGGAACACAGGCAGCAGCGGCTGGCAGTTCCCAGGTGCACAGGCGGCAGCTGGCGGACTCTAGGCCCACAGGTGGCAGCTGGCAGACCCCGGGCATGGGGTGGCAACTGTGCAGACCCAGTGGGGCCGCACAAGATGGCTGTCTGACCAGGTGATCCCACATTCCCGTGCACAGACAGTCCAGGTGAAGGGGAAGCGGTGGAAGGGTCTGAAATACAGGAGAGAGCGGAGCAGGCACCATTGTTCCCTCTCAGACCCCGCCCCCCCAAACAGCATCACAACTCAGTGACTGGGCTTCCCGGCACTGGGAAACACCTAAGGCTCCACCCCTCACTACGTAACAGCCGCAATGAGACCAAAAACAAAACAACAACAACAACAACAACAAAAACACCAAAAATGGCTCAAACCGAAGAACAAATAAAAACCCCAGAGTCAATTCCTCTAAGCTGTGAAGAGATAGCCAACCTATCAGATGCACAGTTCAAAGCCGTGGTGATCAGGATGCTCACAGAATTGGTTGATTTTGCTCACAAATTAGATGAAAAAATGAAGGCTACAACACATGAAATGAAGGAAGACGCATGGGGAACCAATAGAGATGGAAGGAAAACTGGGACTCAAATCAATGGAGTGGAGCAGAAGGAAGAAACAAACAACCAAACAGAAAACGAGGAAGAAACAAGAATTCAAAAAAATGAGGAGAGACTTAGGAACCTCCGGGACATTGTTAAACGTCCCAACATCCAAATTATAGGGGTACCAGAAGCAGAAGAAGAAGAAGAAGAAGAAGAACAAGTGGAAAACTTATTTGAACAAATAATAAAGGAGAACTTCCCCAATCTGGCAAAGGAAATAGACTACCAGGAAGTCCAGGAAGCTCAGAGAGTCCCAAGGAGGAACACACCAAGGCACATCATAATTCCATTAGCCAAGATTCAAATGAAGGAGAGAATTCTAGAAGCAGCAAGGGATAAGGGGACAGTTCCCTACAAAGGAGTTCCCATCAGACTGTCAGCTGATTTCTCAAAAGAGACCTTACAGGCAAGAAGGGGCTGGAAAGATGTATTTGAAGTCTTGAAAGGCAGGGACCTCCATCCAAAATTGCTCAATCCAGCAAAGCTGTCATATAGAGTGGAAGGGCAGATAAAGTGCTTCTCAGATAAGGTCAAGTTCAAGGAGTTCATCATCACCAAGCCCTTATTATATGAAATGTTAAAGGGACTTATCTAAGAAAAAGAAGATAAAAGTATGACAGTGAAAAGACAGCAAACTCACAGCTATTAAGAACCACATCTAAAACAAAAGCAAACTAAGCAAACAGCTAGAACAGTAACAGAACCACAGAAATGGAGACCATATGGAGGGTTAGCAACAGGGGAGTGGGAGGAGGAGAGAGGGGGGAAAGGTACAGAGAATAAGTAGCATAGATGGTGGGTAGAAAATAGGGGGAGAGCAAGAATAGTGTGGAAAATGTAGAAGCTAAAGAACTTATGACACATGGACATGAACTAAAGTGAGGAATGTGGGTGGGAGAGGGTGTGCAGGGTGGGGGGAATGATAGGGGAGAAATGGGACAACTGTAATAGCATAATCAATAAAATATATTTTAAAAAGTTCATAGGTATTCATTTTTAAGGAGGTAAATTTGTACAGCTTTTTGTATGTCAGTCATATATCAATAAAGTGACTTTCAAAGAGTGTAAACTTTATATATATATATATATATATATATATATATATATATATATATATATATATATATATTACAAAGCAACAACAGGTTGTTGGAGAGTCTGAAGGTGCCTATGGTGGACACTGGCAGGAGATGCACTGGCATGAAAAGGAGTCATAGAACAGGGGATATGTGCTAGGGAAGCTTAATCTCGGACAGTTTCCTTTCCCTGTGATGGCATGTGGAATGCAAAGATTATAAGGTAATATCCCCCCCACAGATTTTTAAAGGTAGCTCTGGAGGGACATGGAAGCCTAACCAAGTAGTGTTTTCTCTAACTCCCTCCATTCTGCCCTTGCCTTATCTCAAGTGTACACTTGGCTTCCTTCCCACTCAATGGAAATTACCAGAATACTCTGAGCTGGATTTGCATTTGAGCATTAGTCAAAGAAGTAAGTGTTTACATCCCTCAATCTGGAGTTCCCTTCTCATTTACTAACTGCCACTGGCTTCTTTAGCAATTGTCCTCAACTGGCAATTATTTGTCCTTATTTGGAGGAACATCAGGACCAAGGATAAGGTTGAGTGGAGGAAACATAGCTGGCAATGACCCCTGAACCCTATGGAACACAAATCAGTCTAGATCAGCACTTCTCTGCTTTTCATGTGTACATCAGTCACTTAGGGATCTTGTAAAAATGAGAATTCTGATTTAATAGATCTGCGAGGGGGTCCAAGAATTTGTATAACTACCAAGCTCCTGGATGATACCAATGCTACTGGTACTCAAACCACACTTTGAATAAGTAGAGAGACTGTGATTACCAAAGAAACTGGCTTTCCCTGACAAGCTCTTAACCACCTTCTTGCTTCCCATAGAAGGTTCTATAAGAGGCATTTGTCTCATTCTGACTCAAGGATGTCTCTAACCTATTCCCAGCAACGTTTTTCCCATCAGCCATGTCCGTAGGTGGCATGATTAGATGTCTGATGAGAGTATCTACTTAGAGTTTTTTTTTTAAGGATTTGAAATAATTTTTAGTAGGATTTGAAATGAAGACTAGAAGGCAGCCTGAGAGGGGAGGTAGCTGGTGAAGCAAGATGACAGTATCTTGGCTTCTTGTCACACTCTAAAGTGTCCCTTTTAGAAACAACCTGCCCAAGAGAGCTAAGGTTGGCATGCAGTTTCAATTGCCTTTCCAGTTTGTTTCTCTGGGTCAAGGTATGCCAGAAGGAGGCATATAGCATCTGTTCCTTAGCTATCTGTCTTCCCTTAAACAGGGTTCAAAACAAGGGGTACAACAAAACCCAAATTCTGTCTGGGTCCCTAAGAGCTCCAAAAATTGAGTCCATTTTCGAGGCTGGTGCCAGACACTTTTTGTGAGGTAGAGGGGAGGGAAGAGAATATCAGTTTCCAACATATCTGAACTGGGACTGTTCCAGGGAAGTCATTAAGAGCTTACCCAGTGTCATTTGAGGAATTTAAAATGGCAACTTATTACTCAAAATATTGCTCCCCATCAGCCTGCTATGAGTCTAAAATTCCACAAATTCTTTTATTCATGTTACTACTGCATCAAAAGTTTATATTAAAATGCAAGAATGCTATCTTGAAGGGAATGAGTTCAAGTCTTATCAGCTATTAATATTTCCAGAAGAATTCTTCCACCAGATTACCACCTACTACCTTGCAAGATCCTCAGAAGGCTTTCTAAGACAGGTGAGTGACCCAGAGCAAGACATCTGCCCAAGGTACTGTGGCACCCAGTAAATGATGGGCATTCAGGGGGCTCTGGGAGACTCCTGAATATGAAGAAGAGGGCCTCAAATACACTTCATCTATTTTGCAACATGTGACCTTCATGGATAAATTCTGGTAGTTTATTGACTAAGATATTAGTTGCCTTTGACCCTTAAATCAAACCTTCTTCTGTAGTGGGTCCGTTTCCTCTAGTGGGCATGATCATTTGCTACAACTGAATCTTAGCCTTTGGATTCCTGACAATTACTGTGGAATATTTTCAGAAGTAAAGTAATTTTGTGAGGGGGCTAGTAAGTATTTTTAAAATTTATTCATTGTATGTTTCTCATTATGTTTTAGTCCCCTTAAGCCCCCTTCCCCCCAGCAATGTGGTGAGGATTTTTTAACCTTTAAAAAAATGTTGCAATAAAAAATAGTCCCCTTTCACCCTGGCTGGTGTAGCTCAGTGGATTGAGTGCAGGCCTGCAAACCAAAGGGCCACTGGTTCAATTCCCAGTTAGGGCACATGCCTGGGTTGCAGGCCAGGTCCCCAGTAGGGGACACATGAGAGGCAATCACACATTGATGTTTCTCTCCCTCTCTCCTTCCCTTCCCCTCTCTCTAAACATAAATAAATAAAATCTTTTTAAAAGTTTTTTAATAGTTCCCTTTCAATTATCCATGATTGACTGATCTACCTTGCCAATTATTCATTGCAACCATGGCCCTCCTCCTCACAGCTCTCCAAAAAGGGATTAGATCCCAGCAATGGATGAGACAGAAATGGATCAGCCCCAGCTCACAGAAGAATAACTCAGTAGATATGGGTATGGGTCTCTGTGGGTAAACACATTTGTAAATTTAAGGTATCAAGAATATTGACAGCAACGGTCAGCCAAAACCTGTAACACATTCTCAAATATTCTTATATATCATTGCTGTTTCCAAAGCTAATTTTTGATTAGTTTAAAACAGTGTTTCTTGAATTGGACCACTTGCATCAAAATCACCAAAGATACTCATCAAATAATGAATCCCCACCTCACCCTCCATATGTATTATATCATAAAATGAGGATAGGCCTTTTAAACAAGCTCTATAGGCAATTATAACGCACACTATTTGGGAATCACTAGTTTAATAAGCCTTGGTATTGCAAACAGAGATATATGGATTCAGACTGAATATATGCTGAGAACCCACTAAGCACCAGGCATTGTACAAGGTACTTTCACATATGTTATTTCTGTAAGTAAGAGAGATGCTGTTGGCCCATGCAAACATTAGTGAGTTTGGCTCTCAGATTGGAAGTCCAAGACTTGGAAGAAATGAGACGAGTCTTGAGTCATAATCTCTGAGGTAAACAAAGCAAACATGTTCTTTGAGATGGTAATTATAAATAAGGAAAATATTTTCATTTTAACAATGCTTCGTCCCTTCTTTGTTTTTTAGCTAATAATTGGTCCTTAGCCATGCTATAAACTAGGTGTCATGGCAAATGCCAATCCATTTATTAAAAATAAATAAATGTATTATAATCAGTTTATAAAGCATTCAGTAATGTAATCAGTTCCTATAGCATTCATTGTGCCTTTTTTGCTATCAACAAATTTCAAACCAAGGGTGAAATAGTAATAATACCATTCATTGGGTCCATACCACATGGAAGACACTGTACTAAGCATTTTACATGCCTAATCTCTTGGAATCATCACAACATCACTAGAAAAGAGGCACTCTCTTCCCCATTTTATGAAAAAAGAATCAGAGTTGGCTCAAAAATCTATATATATATATAATTTATATATATGTACACACATATCTACATGTATATATATATATATATATATATATATATATATACACACACACACATATATATGCATATATATATGCATCTAGCTCAAGGTCACACAGCTGGCTAATTAGTGAAAAGAGTATTTTACCTGCAACCTTCCTGCCAGTACTCAATTTCAACTCAGGTTGAGATAACAAATGATTACAGGACCCAGGTGAATCATGGAAATGTAGAAATTGGTCCAGGTATGGAGTGGCAGGGCCTGTGGCAATCTGGGGAGTCCATATCCTTATCCAAAGACATTCACATTCAATTTTTTAAAACCATTGTGGAACAAACAAAACATTTACAATAGAACTTGGGGTGGTGGTAGGTGCAAGTTTCTGATCTCTAAACTACACTACCACCTCCTTCTAGCAAAGTTACTGGTTGAGGGAAGCTTAGTTAACTGGTAGTTACAATTACTGGGAACAATAGAGAGAAAAGCTGTTCTTAGTCAAAACCCTATTTTGACTTTCTCTTCTTAGTTGATCATCAAGGTATCTCAATATGGCAGAACCTTCTCTCCCTTGTGCACACATTTATGGTCCTACATACATACACCATATATCCAGTGGCCTTTCATGGTTGAGCAGAAGCTCAATTCTAACTAACCTTCCCCCAGGCAATGCTGAGGCCTGCAGAAAGGTCAGAGTGCTGGCTGGCACAGGGTCATTAAGGAGGGCTCAGCAGGTCAGAAGCAGTAATTCTAGGGCATGCTATAGGGGAAACTGCTTAGATTCTGGTACACACAAATCCCAGGCACACAACTGGGAAGCTGCTGGGTCAAGTAAGGCTTTGCCGACATTCACCCATGGTAGGAACTTCCCATACACCCCCAAGAAAGAGGCTCACCAATGTTAGACTGGATTCCAAAATATCTGAAGCTGTAAAGTAACTTAAGCCAATTTGGTCATTTGCAATCACTACATATGGTTTATCTGATATCAGTAGCCTGCCATACTTAGAGGGAGGGCTATAGGTCTTCTCCCCATAACCTCACTACCAGGTATTAAAGTAAACCTCAAACAGAATTCTGTGTCTCATTAAAATAATATCAAGCAGGCATAAAATAGTTGGACAGCCTGTTCTGCAGGCTCAGTTGTGTCCAGCTTCCTTTCTTTTTAGGTGCTCCAACAGCACCTTGAATGAAAGTTACACTTGAAGCAGACAAAACAATATTCCAGTGGCAGGATGCAGCTAACCAAGAATCTGTATTAGTGGCTGCCTACATGGTTATTTACAAATTAAACCTAGGGTACCATTTCTAAAGGATGACACTATAGATCTTATTAGATACATATATCATCTTTCTAGTTTGGAAACACCTCTACCATATTTCTAGCCAATCCACATATGTTGAACACTACTGATTTCACCAATGAAAAACTGAATTAATTAACAAAGCCCCTGGTGTTCATTAGAGATAAAGATACTTGAAGTGCTGGTAGAACCACTTCTTGATTAGATTTTCTAATTGCTAGATAACCACTCCTGCAATATGTAATTCCCAATAAGGGTAAGTGACCATCCCAAGGTTACAGATTAAAACCAAATAACCCACATATACATGACACAATTCATGTTGAAGTCTTATAAATAACAGGAAATATAACATTTGAAATATCATGTTCTTTATGGTTTTTGGGAAGCAGTAGGGGGATTAGGGGTCTAGTGGAATTAGCAATGGAGCAGGAATGAGGAGATCTGGGCTCCGGTCTCAACTCTGCCACCAACTGCCTAGATGGCCTTGGATAACTGTTGTCTGTTCTCTGGTTCTAGTTTTTATCATTTGTAAAATAGAGAGGCTCTTCTGGATGATGTCTGAGGAGGCTTCCATTTTTGACATGTTATCATTAACATGCCCAATCCCTACTATCCCCTCTTCTAGTAACAGTTTCACTGGGGAAAGCTCATCCAAAATGAAGCCCCTCAAATTCTTTTTCTGCATCTAGAAATTTCTCTTCATATTCATCCATTTTCTTCCTTTATAAGAAAAATGAAAATATTTAATCCTTGAAACCAGTGGAAAGTACTTCTTGCTCACATCTCAACTCTTCCGCTTACTGGGTGTGAGACCTTAGAGCAAGTTATTTAAATTCATTGTGCATCAAATTTCCCAGTTATGAAGCGGGGTATTAATAGTCCTTATCTCATAGCGTTGTTAAGAGTTTTAAATGAGATAATTCACGAATCCACTTAAAATACTTAGAATGATGCCTGGCACATATTATTATTATCAACATAATCATTAGCTTAAAATCCCTTAAGCTTTTTGTCCTAAAAACAGAAACCTAGTTTCAGTTGAAAGTAAAATCTTTTGTCATTTTAGGGACCAAATTTCCTTCCTGAACAGCTGCCCTCTGAGCCTTTCTACAGTCTTAAGCTCTTCCCCAAACCCAAGATTATTTTTTTCTGCCACAGAAGCCATCATAGCATTCCTTTAAATCACCAGCCCACCACCCTGACCTCCTACATCTTTTACTCATACATCCAAATTTGCTCACTCAGTTTGCCCCTTGGAAGCAATAGCTACTCAAATACTCTATGGTCAAAGAACTCAGATGCATTTTTCTGCATAATTGAAGGACGACACGTTCCAGAGAAGCCCTAGATTTTCTTACCAATAACTGTCTTTATGTCTAATTCCATCTGCTTCTAATCACATATGAGTCATCATTTCTGTTCCTTTGTGATAATCCATTATCTAAATAGTACACAAATAGTTCCTCTGACTTCCAAAAACCCCAGGAGGCACCCAAGTGTCTTATGGTTCATTTGGGGGGAAAAAAAAAACCACTTGGGCCAACCACCCAGGGGACTGGCTCTTCAGCTAAGGCCATAGAGCTTCTCTTAGAAATGGGGCTGCCACTGATGGACAGCAGAAAGGAAAAGCAGCTCAGGGCCTCCCTGGGGAATGCCCCTTCATTTCCTTGCATACTATGGAGCCATTAGTGAGCGAGGTTTCTCCATGGGGCCAGAAGTCAAGGTCCAGGGGACTAGAAGAGTCCCATTCTTCTATAAAGCAGGTACTGTCCTGGCACATATACATTGAATATATCTTTCCCTGGTCCTTCCAGATTCCTGGTGACATTTACCATGTGATAATTCTTTTAGCCTCTTTCCATCCAGATGACAGCTCAACAGAGACCCACTTCTGGCACATCTCTGAGTCTAGCCAACCCTTTGACTAAATATCACAGCCTCTTTCAAGAATTCAGTCCATTTTGTTCAAGAGTTACTAAGGGTGCCCTTTGACCTTTTTGACCTCCTGGCTCCAACTCTCACTGTCCCCAGTTCTTCTTTATACTCCCTGTAGATCTACAGAACATGAAGAAAAGAAAACAATGAGGAGACTTGAGCTTTCTCCTGGCTAAAGAGACCTGGAGCTGCCTAGCTCTTTATACACTCACTCCTGGCTCTTGGGATTTTCATATAACTCTCTGGAGCAAGGGGTTGCTGTTCGACCCTTGCCTGGTAGAAGACTGCTTCTTCTATTTTGTTTAGGAGCAGCCAGAGACAAAAGAATGGCTCCAAATTAGACAGCCTGCATTTGAAACTTGGCTTTTTCTCTTACTATACTAGTTATAATGAACTTGGGTAAATTACTTAACTTCCTTAAGCTTCAGTTTCCTCATTTGTGAAATGAAGGTGAACATAATAGTAACTACCCTATAAATTTGTTGTGAAGAGTAAATGAAATTATTCATGTAAAATATTTACTATGATGCCTGGCATATAGTAAATGTTCAATAAATGGTAGCTATTATTAACAGAGTACTGGGGTGATTAGTAAGTGGAGAAGTGGAGTAGAACGAGTCAAAACCAAGCTGTAGAAAAGATTCTTCCCATTTATGACTATCCTTAAAGTCCTCCAAACTAATCTGTACTGTCCGTGAATCTGTAACTGGAACAGGGTTAGATGGGATCATGTTTGAGTATACTTGCAATGCTGTTTCAGGCATAAGGGACTTGCTTTGGGGCAAAGCAAAGTAGAAAGAAAGCATTGATTTCATGTCCTCCAAAGCCAGGGCATACACACTAGTAGGTTTAATAATGCCATCATTGAGTGGAATTGTCTAGAAGGACATGATTCTTTCTTACTTTTAATCTGAACTAGATATGTCTGAAATAAAGAAACATGGATAGTAATATGAGAACTCTGGCACTTTCCTTGGCTTGAAGGAAAGAACAACCTTTCTTCAAATACAAAGTCTATTTTAATGTGGTTGAAAGTGGGAAAGTGGAAAGGTGGATCCTGGAATCTTCACTTAGATGTGGGAAAATGTGGTGCCAGTTGACCTCTCCCAGCCATGATTTTTCTGAGTAATTTTGATTAAGGTGATGTGTGGATAGAAGTTTTAAGCATATCAGTTTGAGTGGATGAATTTTCTTCTTTTGATGTTGCTTGCCTAAGTAAGACCAAAAATAGAAAAGGAAGGAGATATGGAAAAGGTTAAAAGATAAATTTTGCTAATGTGATTTTCCAGCATTTCAGTTCCCATTTCTCTCCAGAGAAAAGGTTAACTAGGTGATTCCACAAGCGCAGACTCACTAGAAGGGATCCTGCTGATGATTACTAAGCAATGCAGTCTTTTTTCCTACCCTGTCTCCCTTTTGTCAGCATACTGTCTCCAGTAGGCCCAAACCTAAGTGAAGACCAAAAAATTTTTTCTTTTCATATCCCTTACTCCACCTGTATCACCTCTTCTTTTCATTTCCTATCCAAAGGTTTTTTTCTCTCTAATGTATAAACAGGAACAGAGAGGCTAAGTGACTTGTCCAAAGTCTCACAGTTATTAGATGGCTGAGCTGAGATTATTATGTAGATGTCCCAACTTTTGGCACTTCTGTAAGATGTCCTCTCAACATAATCTTCCTTCTTTTAACTTTCACTGCTGTATAATAATGTTATATATGAAAATAGTGACAGTCTTGTCTTTTTAAAAAAATAGATAGCTGAGAGGAAGAATAAATCCACAGCAGGTGAATTAGCAATGCAGTGAAGCAAGAGTTTTAGGGACCATTGTTAATTATATCTTCCATTTAGTGCTGCCAACATTAACCTGTATAACATTGAGCAAATGAGCAAAACAAAGTCTTGAAGTCCTAATATAGATTACACTGTTGGAGATAGATTAAGTAATTCTAGTCTGAATACCTCATATTGTAGATGAGAAAAGTGAGTCTGAGAAAAAAGGTTTGCCAAAGGTGATGCAACTCCCTAGTGGCAGAAACAAGATGAGAATCTAGACTTCCAGATTCCTAGAGTGGGGTCTTTTCCACCATGTTTTGCAACTTTACCAGCACCATGTTGTAGTGAAGCAGCATCACAGGTTTTATTACATTACCACTGCTGATACCTTCTTTTCCTCTAATTGTTTCATGTATATAAGTCATCTGGTCATATTACCCCAACTGGGTTTTTTAAATGTAGGACATTTTTGATGATTATAGAAGTTAAAATATAAAATTATTCATGCTGATTGTTTAAAAAAACTTCAAAATATAGATAATAAAAATTGCCCAAGTGCAGTAAAAAAAAAAAAAAAAAAAATCCCCCAAAGTTGATTTTTACCATATGCACAGATTTGTGTCCTGTTCTTTGAAAATTTGATTTTTAATGCCTATAAATTATTATATCACATTTATAAATATTATTATATCATTTTATGACATATATGCCATGATTTTATAACCATTATGCAATTTTATGCATTTAAGTAGATTCTCAAATCACTGAGTTTTACATTTATGCCTCAACCTCCTGTAATATCTGTATCCTGGCACAGGTCCAAACCCACAGTAAATATTCATAAATACTTGCTGACTTATTAATCTCCTTGACTCTTGTGGAATGATCATTATTTGTCCACCAGATAGGACAATCAAAGTGAGAACTTGACCTTCTATCCTCTTTAAAGTACATGTTATATAACTTAAGATAGGCAGCATAGCAATGGTAGTTCTGCTCAGAAGTCAGACTCTCTGAGTTCAAATTTTGGACCCATTCCTTTCTAGCAGCATAGAAACATGTAAGGAGCTTAAGCCCTCAAAGCCTCAGTTATTCTGTCTGACAAAGGGGGTAAGTAGTAGTGCTTACCTCATAAGGTTGTGGTAAAAATTAAGTGAAAGAATATGTGGAAAGTGGTTGGTATATAGTGAACACTCAACAAATATTAGTTGCTTTTATTAATCTAATATCTATTAAAGGAATAAAGCACCACAGTTGGAGTCAGAATACCTGGGTTCTTGTTCCATCTCAGCAATTATCTAGCCCTGCGACCTCTGAATTATTTTACTTGTCTAAGTTTCAGTTTTGTCATCTATAAAATGGTAATAATAATACCTGAGCCATGTGCTTTACAGGGATTTTATGAATATCAAATGAATGAATGTGAAGGTGCTTTGAAAACTATGAAGGCAAGTATGATTGTTAAGCATATTAAGTTAGATGTTATATGATTACATAAACAGTGCTGGAGATGCAGATGGTGTAGGAAACTAGGCTGAATGTACTGAGCCTAAAAAAATGTTTCTAAATTTAAACCCTTGCATTGGAAATATAGGCTGTTGTAGACAGAAGGGACCTTAGCGATCAGATCATGTAGCCCAACATCTTAATGTTATAAGAACAAAGATTCAGAAAGTAGGCAGCTTGAACTCATAGATCAAGTCACAAAAATAGGACTAGAACTCAGGTCTCCAGATGTCCTGAGCAGAGTCCTATGGCAATCACTGCAGGGGAAGAAACCCAGTTATTTGTGGAATCCATGTATGTAGGAACTGATTAGTTGGGGTTTTAATGCAAGGACACACCAGGTATAGCATAGCTCTACTATATTTTTAAATGCCAACCTCATTCCAGTTAAGGGAGAGTAAGGGTTCAAGAAGGTGATGAGGCGAGGAGGTCTCGGTGAGTGTTCTTAGAGTTGGCCAGTTTTCCAAGGGACTTCTGCTGTCCCCAGAATGACTGCTATAGCAGATGGCTTTTTTGTATTGTTAATATTTATCTTTGCTGTCAGTTTTCAGTTGTGTGTTTTTGGAAAACTTGGTAAAGAAGATGAAATTGCCAGTTGCTTGAAAATACAATTGCCAATTGTTTAAATGAAGTAAATTGATTACAGCCAGAAAACTTTTCATTTTACCCTGTATGCATACAGCCTGCATCAAGCAAGAGCTGCATCACTGATGGCAGCTCAGATATCACTGCATCCCCTGAATTATATCCCTCCAGGTACTCGGTGAATATATGTGTTGGGTACTTTCATCTTTACGCTATTTTAGCTGAGATGAGAGAACATAAACACTTCCATCTGACAACCTTTTCAAATTCAACACCACAGAAGGTTATTTAAAAAGAAACAAGAAAGGAGTTTTTCAATAGCAAGCTCCAAAGGTGACTAAAAATGCCATCCAACATGGCAGCCCATTAAGAAATGTAGTGCAAAGCTGGGGCAGTGAGCTGGGATGGGAGTAAAAGACAGAAAACTGTACAAGAACAACAATTAAAATAAAAATTAAAAAAAAGAAACGTAGTGTGAAATGTGTTCATATAATAAACCCAAATGAGGTCTCACTATTCTTAGCTCCAGAATTTTGGCTGCCTTCCCTAGCTGCCACTGTGGCCTGGACAGAGTCTCTATCAAGGTTCACCCCCTACCCCAATCCTGAAGTGCCTCCCTTCCTCTCTTTAGCTGGAGGAGAACCCATTGGCAGAGGCAACTCACCCTCAGCTTGTCTTTTGCACAGCTCTTGCAGAGAGGGCCTCCCTGCCTTGGTCAGGAAGCACAGTAGGGTAGTGAAGGGAGGAGAAAGCAGTTCTCTGTCATACTGCAGAGATCACTGGCTGTTACACCTAAAATCTTCACCAGGTGAGAGGGCCAGCCAAAATCAGGCCTCTTGTCTGAAGTGGCTATAGTCTGAAATCAGCAAGATGAATGGGTACAGGAAATGATCTTTTCACCAAGCCCTATTATCCTAGAACAAGGGGCTCCTCTTGGAAGTTGGAAGGAACACATTTCAGGCAGGTCTACTTTAGACAGTGTGATGTAAACAGATGGAACCTTTCGGCCAAGAGCTGGTACTCTCTGAAAATATAAGTACAGTCAGAGAAATTTCAATACATTTATGCTGTTAGGGGACATCTTTAATCTCTGAGATTAGAATCAGTGAGGACAACCACATCCTCTGACAACCTCAGTAAATGAGTCCTGAAAACATGGACTCAGAATTGTACTTTTGTGTTCCAATTAAGCTAGAAAAAAAGAGATGATATTTAGGGTTGGTTGGCTGAAATTGAGTTGCTAAAATATCTGGTTTGCTCAGAGTTAATTCTTTCACACATAGAAGAGAGGCAGTATGTTATGGAAGAAAAAAAAAACCTTGCCCTCACCCTACCACTACTAACCAGCTATGTGACTTAACGCCCCTCTCTACACCTCACCTTTTCCCATTTGTAAAATAAGGGCATTAGACTAGGTGACCCCAAAAGTCCTTTCTAGCTTCAAATGTTTAATTCAGATTATATCACAAGGTTCTCTTGGAGAGTTTTGTGGGGGGCATCTGCACCTTTCCTTGCCCTTCCTTGCTCAGGAGCTTGGGGCTTTCAGTAAGTTCAGAAGATGCCCCAGACTTTACCAAGATATCTCACTAAAGATGGGCTTCCACAGCAGAGGCCCATGCTCTGGAATTTATATCTCATGGCCTATTGCCCCACTCCCCAAACCCCCAACTGCCTTGTAAGGAGGCAAATTGGTTCTATAACAGGGTTTGGTTTTGTTCAGTGCAGTAGGCATGTTTGGGCTCCAAATATTAGAGGCAGCATTGTGTGGGCTTTAAAGCTAGAGCTGACCTGGGTTAGAATACTGATTCTGCAACTTCCAGCTATGTGAGCCTCATCAAATGACCTAAACACTTAATGCTTCAGTTTCCTCATCTATGGAATAACAGTCACCATCCTGCCTCTTTCTAGAGTGATTGCCAATATTAAATGAGAGATTTCATGTCAAATGCTCAGCACAATGCTGGGCACATTGTAAGTGATGCCACCAGTGGACATACTTCTTCACTCTACTAAATAGATGTGGAACTAAAAATCAAAACCAGTAAATCAATCAATCAAGTTAATAATCAAGACCATAACTTTTAAGCAGTGGAAAATTGTTTAGTTTCTTAGGTGCCTTGTGTTTTGGTACCTATGATGCATATTTATAATTTAATAGGGGCATTTTGGAAATTGCACAGATCAACAACAGAGCTATTTCTGTTGGTATTTTGGTTACCCTTCAAATCATACTACTTAGATGGGTGTTCCTTTTGCCTCTCTGCAGAGCCAGCCTCACCTGTGAGAATCCCATAGGGCAGCTGACAGAGAGGGAGGATCCAAAAGATGACTCCTTGGTGTGGCTTATTCACTCATAGTGCTGAACAGTATATCACCTTTCCAGTTTAAGGTGTAAAGTTAAACTGTGAGGTGAGAACAAGGCCAATAAAGTTGCCACTATCTCTTTCCTTCTTGGGTTCTCACTGAGTGAACACCATGGAAGAAGAATGAAGAGAGGCTCAGCCTGAGTGTGTGCAGCTGGAAGATGGCAGGTGGAGCCCAAACTCATTTTAGAGACAGGAGGAATTGCCCTTTGGAGATAAAATCACAAGATGAAACTGAGATGGTACAGCACCAAAGTTAATGAAATTGCAAGAAACATTAATAAAGGATCATTACTCTCTTCCTCAAGCCTTGTGTTCTGCTATGTGGGTGTGTTTGGGGATTGAGGGGAGGTGGGAAAAGATAGCATGGAGAATCAGTTTCTCTTAATGCAACTTCAGTTGGCCATTTTCAGGAGTGTCAGCTTTGACCTGGAAACCCTATGGCTCATCTTACTCAGGTTACCTAAAGATAGTTTCTCTTCTTAGGCTTTTGTGAGTAAAAAAGCCCTCATCTCATCTTTGGGGAAAAGACCACAATAATTAATGGGATACCTGTATGAACATAAGTAAGCCTTAAGAGTTTAATGGGTCAAGGAAGTAGAGATAGAGATCATTCCTAAAGGTATGTACCAGGTCCAATGTGAGAGAGTTGGAGAGAGATGGTGACTTGCACTGACTGGTGGCACTTTACTGGGAGTATGAATGGATAAAAGCTGTTGGAAAATCCACTACACAGTAAAGTAGGCAAGGCAAATATTATTACTATACTCACCTGACAGTTAACAAATCTGAGGCTCAGAGATGTTAAGAGCTGTTCCCAGTCAGTGGCAGGGGTAGGAACTGACCCTGCCTCCTAATTCCGTGCTCTTTCCATTAACCATGCTGTCTTCCTTTAACTAGCATTGTGAAAGAATGAGTGACTCCATCAAAGCTGGTTTTCCAGATAATTGGAGCACACATCTTTTAGCAGTGCAAATGTTATTTTTATTTCAACCATTTATTAGTTAAGATTTTTATTTATCTTTAGAGGGGAAAGGTAGGAGAGAGGGAGAGGGAGAGAAATATCAATGTATGGTTGCCTCTCACGTGCCCCCTGCTGGGAATTGGCCTGCAACCCAGACATGTGCCCTGACTGGGAATCGAACTGCAATCCTTTAGTTCACAGGCCCGTGCTCAATCCACTGAGCTACACGAGCCAGAGCATATCTCAACCATTTTTGAAGAAAAACTTTCTACAATACATCCCACACCTCCAGGCTTATTATGCAGAGGATACAGATTATCATGCTTTTAATCTTCTATTTTCATAGTCTTCTATCTCTTCTTTCATTGTGAGGCTGACAACATTCAATACTTCCTAGGTTACTGAAGATAACATATTAAAAATCAGGTGTTTCTACAAGCAACCATACTGAAATGTGACAATTGACTGTGAGGGAACAGCATGCAGAATTGCCAAATATAAAGGTCCAGTGATCTAAGGCTACTGAGTACAGGGACAAATAGGCATGACAGGGCAAATGACCTCCTGGAAAACACAGCCAGCACTGGAACTGGAATTCGCAGTAAATACCCAGATACATGAATAGAAAACTGAATTGTGTTAATTCTATTGCTTTGGTATACTATGGGGAAGTGATGAAGGGAGAGTCCATCCCAACTGGGAGAGGCATTTTTTCAGTTATTTCACTGAGTTGTCTCCTGACAGTAATTATAAAAGGCACACTTTAAGGCAGTTTGTTACTGTCTTTAAATTCTACACACAATGCATGCTCTTATTGTTTGCATCCTGGGCAGACCACTTCCATCACCCTTGCCTCGGTGTGTCACTGCTCTATTGTGTTTAAAAAGGCAGGGAGGGGTTTTTCATTTTAGAAAGATTTTCACCACAAATGGTTCAAGAACTGCTATGTCTAAAGGGGCAAATCTTTACTGATCTCAATAACATGTTACATGTGACTTGCATGGCAAATTACTGTGTGTTTAGCCTGTTGCTGTGCTTTCCTTGTCCCACTCATAATTTCAAAGAAAAAAAAAACCCTACTAGCAAAGCCATCACAGATCGCCATCCTATTGGTCTGTTGCAAATACTTGGATCTTTTCAAGTTCCAATCAGAATGGGCTTTGCTTTGCTTTCTCCATCTCTGTCTTCTCTGACCCGGCAAAGTTTCCCATCTTTCATCCTGTCACTTAGCTAATGGTGTGTGTCCCTCTTGCATACATTCCAGAGTCACTGGCTTCTTTCGCTAGTCGAGTCGTCAGTGAGATGCTCGGCAGATGGCTCAGTGGCTGCTGTTCTTGTCCTCTCACTGCAGCAATCTGTTGTTCTAAATCAAAATGTTAATGAAAAATAAAAGAAGGCAATGCCAATGTCTGTCTGATTTAAATTAATATAGAGTCATACCTTTTGAGGCAGGTTTTACTGGCATGAGATTCTCATATAGGCTACCCATATTGTTTTTTTCTCTCTCTCGCTAATTAAAATTGAACACTTTAATTTTCTGAGTCTCTCTTGGTACCCCCCCAACCTGTTATTTTTAATAATAGCAAAGGCATAACAAGCAGTTGATTTCAGTGTTCCAGGGGATGACATCTCACCTGGCAGAACATAATTTTGAGAGATATTATATGTGATGTCTAATTATAAACGGGCTTTGATTAGATGCTGTTTTCAATACTGGAATGACATGTTTACTAAATGCTTCAAGTGCAGCTCTAAGTTAGGCATGTAGTTATTGAGATCTCTTTCAATCCATTTGTTTCATAACCGCTGGCAAAATCACTGCTAATTTGCTACTCTATTTACAAGGGCCCTCTACTTTTTATGCACTCAGTACAGTATTCATTTCTGCTGCAGCAACAGGACCACTCCCTTCTTAGGGAAAAAAAAAAAAACCACGGGTACCTGAAAAATTATCTATGCAAGGCAGTTTTCAACTTCAATTTAGGGAAGAAGGGATCACTGATGTTAACATACCTGGTTGAGGGCAAATCACCTCAGTATTTTAATTTGCCAGAAATTCTAGGAACCAAAAGAAGGGAAGTTTCTTTTTTAAAAATATTATTTATTTATTTTTAGAGAGAGGGTAAGGGAGGGAGAAAGAGAAGGAGAGAAACATTAATGTGTGGTTGTCTCTCATGTACCCCCTACTGGAGACCTGGTCTGCAATCCAAGCGTGTGCCCTCACTGGGAATCAAATTGGTGACCTTTTAGTTTGTAGGCTGTTACTCTATCCACTGAACCACACCAACCAGGGCAAGGAACTGTCAAATAATTGCATGGAACCACAACTTAATTTATTCTTCCTATGACTCCTTTGGAGATACTGCTACAAATAGTATTGGAAATAAGAGCTAACACAGTGCTTTCTATGTTCCAGGCATCCTTCTAAGTGATTTACATTTATTTACTCTTGCAATCATCAAAACAACTCCATGACTTAGATCTGTTTCACGGATGAGGAAGCTGAGGCATAGAGGGGTTAAGTATCTTGCCCGAGGCTACATAGTTAATGACATTGCTGGAGATGAACAGAGTTAGTTTGGCCTCAGAGCCTTCACTTTTAACCACAATACCATGCTATACTGTGCTGGAAGAGCAACAAATTTCCATCTTCTTGGAAATAAGCTACTGGTTTCTTTCAAATCTGCAGGTTTTCTTTGCTCAAACTACTAGGCAAGTTAGAATTAGGCATCTACTTCAGTGGGGTTAATCCTTGCTAAATGCATGTGCTATTTGCATGTGTCACTTCCACTAAGACTGAGTCAGGCAAATCAAGCTGAGGCAGCAGGAAGGCAGGAGAAAAGCCTGGATTTTCAGGTAGGAGTTGGGGTGCTAGTCATTAGATCAATCACTTCAGCACTGTGAACTAGTCCACCTAACAGTCTTGACAATAACAGACCAAAAGCAGTAAAGCCCACAAAACTCCCATTTGTACCAGTTGACCAGGTAGGGACTGTGCTAGGACACACCCTATAGTCAACCTGCTTCAGGCTCAGTACTTCTCTCTACCTGTAGGCAGAGCCACCACACAAACCAAACACCGTTGATGTCTAACCTTTCTCTTACTGCGCAGAAACCAGTTCAACTGGAAAAGGAAATATGAATTGGTTCTCTTTAATTAAATATATGCATCCCAGGCCCAGAGATTTACTGGAGTATCAAATTGTTCAAAAGAACAAGCACCCAGAGGGAAGGGATTGAGTGGAGAGGCAGTTGCTAACCTTGCTAAACCTCATTTTGGTGGTTATATTTTTCTGGCCTTACCAGGGACTAAATGAAATAAGAGTTTGGAAAAAGATATTAGCAGACAGCAAGGTATGTTAAACAGAGCTCTGGGCTGGGAACCAGGAGTCCTGGGTTCCTATTCCAGCTCTGTCTCTAATAAACCATGACCTCCCTGGGTCTCAGACCCTTAGTACAATGAAGGGGATAGATTGAATAGGCTATAAAAACTTTTCCAACATTAATTATTGTCTGATTTTAGTCCTATACCTCTATTTGCCTCCGACCTTTTAAGGAATGATGATACTCCTTAGAGAAACAAGGATACTCAGAGAATGATTTGACTGAATGAAGCAGAGATTTGAGCTATTTTGGGGTGTTTCTGAGCAACCAGCTCAGACCACTGGAGTCAGAAAGTAGTTTGTTTTTTGTTTTTGGGAGTTTTTTTGCCTGATCTCTCCTACTTGATATCACTAGATAATTGCTCACCCCTCTGAGTCATCAAATCATAGGCTCATTGAAAGTCTGGGATAGAAAAGACCTTAAAGGTCATCTTTGCCCATTTTCCTTCAGGGCTGGGCTCCTCTTTGTCCAAACACAGCCAGTTTAAGCATGGGACCAGTGCCAGCTTTGTACATAAGCAGAAGAGGTGCTACTCACCTGGCTATATATCACAGGTACTTGGATGGGCTTGCTGACCCTTGTCCCCAAATAGCTGTTCCTCCTGCTAACTGATGCCCAAATTGCCCTTAACAGAGAGCCTAAACTTTCATCCTACGCTGAATGTGTGTGTGTGTGTGTGTGTGTGTGTGTAATTCAAATCCCTTTGGAAGAAGTGGCATTGTCTAAATTCATATCATGATGCATGTGACTCGAATAGCAGATCCTATCATGAAAACAGATTTCAATTGGAAAAGAGAGCCCAAAGATAGAATTCTGGAAGTGAGGAAATGGAATTAGTAATAAGAAAAAAAATTATGGTATAAGAATGGAAAGAAGGGTGGAGGACTTAAACTGGTAGCCTAATAGAATGTGAAAAAAACTTGGAGTCAGACTTGGGTTTACATCTAAATTCTGTCACCTAACTGCTATATTGTGACGTTCAAGTTTCTGAACCCCCCGAGTCTTGGTTTTCTAAACTGTAATACAGGGTTAGTAAAATGTACTACAAATTGTGTTTGTTGAGAATTAAATTAGTTAATCCTGCAAGGCATAATTGCAACATGCTTGAATTAAATACACAGTTTAGCCTTAAATTCACAGTGTTGCCATAGATTGATAGCCTTTGATGTGTCCGTCCTTGATTACACCTCTGCAGCAGTCATGGGTATGAATGGTGTTGATGCACAGGTCTGCAGCCACTAATAATACTTACAACTATCTTAACTGCCCATGGAGCTGACTGAAAATCTACTTCAAGAACCAGCCAGAATATCAATTGCTAAACAACTGATGCCAACCCAGACCTTGGTCAAGATTTACAACCACAAAGAGATGAGTTCCATGCTCAGAATTTGAGGGGAGCTATGTTTTTAAGCCTGCCCAACTTAGCCCATTTAATAGGAATTCAAAGTGGTTTCCCTAATTAAGTAGCTCCAACTGGGAATAAACACACTCAGTGGCTTTCTTGAAAAATGTCCCTGATGTATATTTCAACCTTACTATAAATGAAGAAAGTTAACAAATAAAATTTTATGGTTTCAGTATGCATTTTAGGTTTAGGGGAAGGTACTGAGTCCACATGCTTGTCAAAGATAATTACAGGAAAGTTGATAGTTGGCCTCTGGTCATACTGCTGGATAGCTTCAAAGTCTCCATCACTTGATTTCTGACCTATGCCCTTCCTTATACATGATTAGATGAATGCTGTCAGGTTTGAGGTTGTGTATTACTGTATTTTTTTCCTTTGGGAGATAGTGCTGGCTTGGAGGGGTTAATCAATGCAACAATTATTTTCTGTCATAGATACATGATAGGTTTGGGTCTCAGGCGCCTTTTCTTCCTTTTTAAAACATGCTCAGAAATACATACATACATACATACATACATACATACATACATAGAATTTATTTATTTTTTGAGAGGGGAAGGGAAGCAGAAAGAAAGGGATAGAAACATCAATGTGTGGTTGCCTCTTGCACACCCTCTACTGGGGGCCCGACCTGGCCCATGACCCAGGCTTGTTCCCTGATTGAGAATCGAACAAGCAACCCTTTGGTTCACAGGCCAGTGCTCAATCCATTGAGCCACACCAGCCAGGGCAGAACTTTATATATTTTTAAAAGCCACCCTTTTAACCTGCTATGTTTTCTTTTGGTCACCTTCCTCCTCTTGGTCCTCAATTCTTTTAAACACTTGCCTCCGTTTTCTCACCTACAGTCTGCTTTTATTATTGCTAATCTACAAACATTTGTCTTTTTAAGTTTACCAGTGACTTCCTCCTTACCAAATCCAAAGACAGTTTTTCAATTGTTTATCCTCAGACTCTTTATGATGATGTACTGGTTTTATCCGCTCTTGCAGTTCTCTCTTTCCTTAGCTTCTGCTGATATTATACTTTCTGGATTCTCCTCTGATTTTGTACCTATTCCCTTTGTGGCATGAGGAAAGTCACTTATCCCTATCAGGTTTGATATTCTTCATCAATAAAATGGGGTTTAAACAAGAGAATATCCAAAGTCCTTTACATATCTAACATTCTATGGCTTTGAAGGTCAATAAGATATACCTGAGACCTTTTGACTTCAACATGTTGTAACTTTTTAATATTAAAGATTTCATTGCTACTTCTGTCCACTTTAGCATATCAATATTGATATGAATGTACAACGTTCATAAAGCTGGGCTTTTTCTGATTTATTCATATTTAATCTGTGTTTGCTTTCTGTCTTTATGTAAGAATACATATGTTGAGATGCCTGGATACTACACTGTGCCTTTCTTTAAAATAGATATAAGGTACATTCTAGAAAATTTTTGTTGCTTATGCTTAATATTTGTTTTTGAAAAATGTATATGGGGCAGAAATCATTCACTTCATTCCATTTAATTTGGATATTTAGAAAATGAGACAAATAATTTTTAAGCCAAAAGAAGATATTATGACCAGTTATAAAAGTGGAATTCACCAACGTCATCAACAAAGAGCTACACCTGGCTGGCATGGCTCAGTGATGGAATGCAGGCTGCAAACCAAAGGGTCACCAGTTCAATTCCCAGCCAGGGTACATTCCTGGGTTGCGGGCCAGGTTCCCAGTGGGGGCCATGCGAGAGGCAACCACACATTGATGTTTCTATCCCCCTTTTTCTCCCTCCCTCCCCCTCTCTCTAAAAATAAATAAAATCTTTGAAAAAAAACAAAGATCCACAAATAATACATGACATTTTAATACTGAATTCATATGTCATGCAGACTTAGACAGTAGGAGTGTAATGAATCCTATGAATCTTCATGTGACATCACTTGAAGACATTCAAGAGGATGTAATATAACAAAACAATTTCTACTAATATTTTTCCTCACACACACTTTAGTTGCTACACATGACACCTTCAAGAGAGTTGCCTAAGACCCCAGTGCAAAAGACTGGCAATCATACTTTAAAAGCCATCTCCACAAATCCTCTGAAGAAAAATGTTATCTTGCCCCAATTAAAATGCAGCAATGAAATATCTGAATTCAAGGAGTACACAATGAATATATGTAGGTAATGAAAAGGTTAAATAAAAAAAGCAAACTTTGGAGTGTACAAAGCAGAAAATCATTGTCCCTGTAAAGGAAGCCAGTTGAGAGTGGAGAAAAGGGTCCTCAAGTTTCTCCCAATGCAAGCCACATTTAAAAATCAGCTAGTTTTGTTTTTGTTTTGTTTATTGCCAAACAATATCTAAATTTGAAAGACCTTGCATGCAAAGGTGTTGTCTTGATCCATGAAATGTAAACTTGTCAGTGTGTCAACAAAGCATGATATTTCCTCTAACAGTAGAGATTCAATAACTTGTCGAAAGTAGTAAGAGTCAGTAGCTGAGTCAGGAGCCCCCCAAATCTCTGTCAAAAAGTCAAAAACTCTTTATTTACATTCAGTATGACAACAGCTATCTGACACTCTTATGCTGCTCTGTTCCTCTTCTTGCCCCCCTCCCTCCCTCTTCTCTCCTTCAACCTCATACACCACATACCACCTTAGTGCTCCTAAAAATCTGTTTGATTGACTGATTTTATTTTATCATGTAGTTTTGTTATCAAGCATTGTTAGGGACTGAAACATTCATATTAACAAACTTGGTTATTCAAGTTACTAGACAACCACTAAGTATGCCATGAAAAGTGTTAGGGTGGTCAGTGACGTGAGCTCTGAAAGAATTCACAAAGAGAAGAAAATGTAGAGAATGAAGTTTTCATTCACTCTCCAAGAGAGGAGAGGGGTTTAGTGTGGAGATATACACCAGCTGCAAAATGTAGAAACCTTGAGCTTTTATTAGGTGTTTGGGGTGGTTGTAAAGTAGGATGTTTCAGTTGGTCTTGCACAAACTGCAGCTTGTTCTGATGTTATATTTGGGTGCAAGGTCCGAGTACTATGGTCTGGCATGTCCACTTTTGTCAGTTCTCAGAACCTCTGCACCTTCGGGGCACTTCCAGAAATTTTCTAGTCCTGAGGATAAAGACTCATCAAACAAGAGTCATTGAAGCTAACTCTGGCAAAGAGGGACTGAAAGTGGGGCTTATGTCTTATTACAAAGTTTATCAATTTTTAAGAGTTAAAAGAAAGTAAAATTTACTCATGACTAAGAATATACTGCATTTAAACTTATCTTTCATTGACAATTCAGCACTGTTCTGGAAGGACTTCATTTAGTTAAACAAAAGGTACCATGTATGCAAGGAGAGGGCCATAAAAGTCTTTAAGATAACAGAACTGATCTTAAGGCCTCTGGGAAAAGAAACAACCTAGATTATTTTTATTTTTTTAATATTTGATCTGTTTATTTCTAGAGAGGGGAAGGGAGGAAGAAAGAGAGGAAGAGAAACATCAATGTGTGGTTGCCTCTTGAGCATCTCCCACTGGGGACCTGGCCCACAACCCAGGTGTGTGCCCTGAGTGGGAATTGAACCAGTGACCCTTTGGTTCACAGGCCAGCACTCAATCCACTGAGCCACACCAACCAGGGTTACATTATTTTTAAAGTGAGTAAACATTGACAGAATTGTTCTATAAAATGCAAAAAAAAAAGTCCTGCTTTGAGATTGCAAACTGTCTTTCCTTTATTTCTAAATGAGAAATTCCAATGTTCTGCTCTTAAAATGAATAATGTGGTATCTCATTTTGAATCTCAGAATGTTTACTCCTCTAAAACAACTTCATCTTTTGGACATTTAAGATATTATTATCCTTAGAGGTAATTTTTACTATGTGGCATTGTCACAACTTCAGGCTTAGATAGGTTTAAGAAAATGCCCATTTATCTATTGAGAGTTCCAGGAAGTGCCCTGGCTGGTGTGGCTCAGAGGATTGAGTGCTGGACTGCAAGGCAAAGGGTTGTGAGTTTGATTCCTAGTCAGGGCACATGCCTGGGTTGCAGGTCGGGTCCCCAGTGGGAAGTGCTCAAGAGACAACCACACATTGATGTTTCTCTCCCTCTCTTTCTCCTTCCCTTCCCCTCTCTCTAAAAATAAATAAATAAAATCTAAAAAACAAATTGTTCCAGGTAGTATGGTGCTAGTGACAAATAGTTTGCTGTTATGTGCTAAAAGTTATATTTAGGTTCCTGACACAAATTAATAATTACTTATAATATTTTATAAAAACAATAATTCATTCCAACAGTCTTCTATCCAAAGCAACAACACTATTTGTTCTATTAGTTTGGGGAGTTTGCAGTCACAAGAGGAGAACAATGGGTAATAATAATATTTGTACTAATAGCTACTAACTATTGGCCTTTTAATCTGTGCCAGGTATTTGCTAAATGATTTTACATGTATTATGTTATTTAAATCCATACAACAAACCTATGACATAGATACTAACTATGGTTAGCCCCATTTTACAAGTAAGGAAGCTAAATCCTAGAGAAATTAGAGTGTCTACGGGATTTTTTTTGCTCAAACAAATGACCTGGGTGGAGAAACACATTTAGAATTGCATTAATTGTTTCCTATGAAAGACCATTAATACTTAGTGAGCATCTACCATGTGCCAGGAACCGGGACAAGTGTTTTACACAAGTTGCCTCATTTAATATTCTCATCAACCTTATGAGATTGTTATTTTTAAATACTCTTTAAGATAAAGAGAAGTTCAAAGAAGTTAAGAAAGTTTTCCCAAGGTCATGCTATTAGTAAGGGCAGAGCTGGAATGTTAATTTAGATAGGTTCAATCCTAAATGTCATGCTCTGTCCACTATAAAGTAAAATCAAACTAGCAAAAGAGAGAAAATATATTCAGTTTAATAATGAATTCCATATTCTGTTTCTTTAGAACTAAAACCTGAGTCATAACAATCAATCCCAAAGTCAATGCCAACAGCAAATTCCATTCCTCCTATGCACAGAGCTTGTTATCCTATGGAACACAAGGTTAACAGTATTCTGATCACTTTTAGCTTTCAGAACAGTGAATGGGAATAGGTGAAGCCATTCTCCAGAATTATTTCATGCCAAATTTAAAAAAAAAATAGACACTAAAAGTACACTTATCTAAACCTATTCGTATGCATCAGGACAATTTCCTGGGAGATGATGAATTAGCTCTTTCTTGGCATTAGATCAACCCCCTAGTACAAGAAGCCAGTCCCTCTACTCTCAGTGGCCTGAAAGTTTTAAGAGCCTCTCCAAACAGAAACACTCCATCAGCATTTCTCAAAGGAATCTCTTGGAGCAATTGTTAAAAATGCAGATACCGAAGCCCATTCCCTGAGAGAAGGACCTATGAATGCGCATTTTAACAAGTGCCTCAGATCATTATACATACAGTAAAGTTTGAGAATCACTGCACAAAGCAATGAAACTCTCCTCTCTTAGGCCTTACCAGTCCCAAATTTGGGGTGCTCGCACATAGATGAGCTAAATTTATTATCACCCTGTATAAGGAGGGAAAGGCTCTTTTCAACCAATTAATATTAACAAGCTACTTAACATAAGTTTTTAAGGTACTTAAGAAGCACTTATTGGCAAACATAGGGTTAAAGTTAGTTCACATCCTTTCATCTATTTATTATAGCAGGACATAGGATCTGGAACTTACCCATGTAAAATATCTCACCAGTCTTACTTTAGCCTTTGAAGGTTCCTAAATAAAGTTCTGTGTTTACCTAAGAACATTTTGTAACTCAGACTATACTCTAAGACTAATCTTAACTTAAATTTAGCCCCAAATAATGAAGTTGAACTATATTTCTCTTCTCACAAATTGAAATAAAGACTAAAGCAAGGATAGACACCTCTGTAACAAATAGCAACTAGTGAGTGGTTACTGTGTACCAGGTACTATTAGACCTTAAATACTACTGTATTAAAAGTTTTTGCCTCTATAATTTCTTTTTGAACATTTACAATGCACATGAACCTATGAAGAGCACCTAGAAGTGCTTGCAGGAAAGAAATCAATTTCTTTTTCTTAACACACTGTTACCAAAACCCATTTGATTGTATGCCACTTTATTGAGGAAAATCTCCTGATATACATTTTAAGGATGTGCTGCTATGTGCCAGTGTCTCTGAAACTGTTGTCAGTATTGTCAAAATGCAAGGTCACAGACCTATAGAATCCATTTTATAGGGAGGAGGTAATAAAGAATTTGCATTATTGGATAACTCTTAGATGCAATGCTCTTGACTATACCAGAAGAATCAGTGGTTGCTCCAAAGGTGGCAACTGAGGGAAGTTGTTATAGCTACATTGACAAGATTGCTGAAAATCAAACAACTTCCAAAGATGGAAACTATGAGGTGACAATGTTTTGGCACTTGACATTTTACCATCTCACCAGTCTAAAAAACTGGGCTGTTTACAAAGGGAAATGCCTGTCCTTAAGTAACTAGGATATAGAAAAGGTGCAAAGAACAAGCCCAACTAAATATTCCCTGAAATTCTTCTGCTAATTCAAACTAAAATAGGAGGATATAAGTGGGCATATTTACTCTACCACTTGTTAGGCTGTAAAATTTTAGGAAAGTCACTTTACTTCTCTGACTCCGGTTCCCGATCTTTAAATTGAGAATGATTATCCATATCTCAAATAGTCATTATAAGAACTGAACAAGACACTACATCCAAATTTTCTGATACAAACCGGTAACTTTAAAATGTTAGTTTTTGAATTATTAGATACAAAGAACTGACTGATAGCTATCAGAAGGGAGGGAGTTAGGGGGCAGGGTGGAAAAGGTAAAGAGATTAAGAAAAAAAAAAACCTCATAGACACAGACAAAAGAATGGTGATTAGCAGAGGGAGGTAGGTTAGGAGGAAGTGGAAAAGGGTAAAGGTGGGATAAAAGGTGACAGAAGGGGATTTGACTCGAGTGGTGAACACACAATAAAATATACAGATGACGTATTATAGAATTGTACACCTGAAACCTATGCAATTTTATTAATCAATGTCAATGTGATAAAGTCAATAATTTTTTTAAATGTTACTTCCTAATAAACCTATGCCTTTATACTCAGTTAATATTTGACAAAGGAGGCAATAACATACAATGGGGTAAAGACAGTCTATTCAATAAATGGTGTTGGGAAAATTGGACAGATGCATGCAAAAAAATGAAACTAGACCACCTTCTCACACCATATATAAGAATAAACTAAAAATAGATTAAAGACTTAAACATTGGACTCAAAACTATTAAAGTCCCAGAATAAAACAAGCAGTAAAATCTTGAACATTTCTTGTAGCAATATTTTTTTCTGATATATTTCCTTGGGCAAGGGAAACAAAAGAAAAAATAAACAAAAACTAAAAAGTTTTCCACAGCAAGGGAAAGGATCAATAATATGAAAAAGCAGCCCACTGCATGGGATACAATATTTTCCAATGATACATCTTATAAAGGGTTAGTATCCAAAATTTATAAAGAACTAATAAAACTCAACACCAAAAAACCTCCCAAACAATCCAATTAAAAAATGGGCACAGGATGTGAATAGACATTTCTCCAAAAGGACATACAAGTGGCCAATAGATATATGAAAAGATGTTCAACGTCACTAATCATGAGAGAGATGCAAATTAAAACCACAATGAGATATCACCTGACACCTGTCAGAATGACTATCATCAATAAATCCACAAACAAAAAGTGCTGGCAAGGATGTGGAGAAAAGGGAACCCTAGTGCACTGTTGGTGAGAATGCAGATTGGAGCAGCCACTGTGAAAAACAGTATGGAGTTTCTGCAGAAAACTAAAAATGGAACTGCCTTTTGACCCAGCAGTTCCACATCTGGGAATATATTTGAAGAAACCCAAAATACTAATTTAAAAAATATATATGCACTCCAATGTTCATTGCAGCACTATTTACAATTGCCAAGATATGAAAGCAGCCCAAGAGTCCATCAGTAGATGACTGGATAAAAAAGCTATGGGACATTTACACAATGGAATACTACTCAGCTGTAAAAATCAAAGTAAATCCTACCCTTTGTGACAGCATGGATGGACCTGGAAAGCATTATGCCAAGTGAAATAAACCAGTCAGGGAAAGACAAGTATCATATGATCTCATTCATATGTGGAATCTAATGAGCAAAATAAACTAACAAACAAAATAAGAACAGACTCATAGATAGAGAACAGACTGACAGATGTCAGAAGGGAGGAGGTTGTGGGCCTGGGTGAAAAGGGCAAAGGGATTAAGCAAAAACAAAACAAAACAAAAATTCACAGACACAGACAATAGCATGGTGATTACCAGAGAGAAATGAAAGTGGAGGGAGGTGGAGGATGGTAAAGGGAGGGTAAAAGGTGATGGAAGGAGAGTTGATTTGGGGTGGTAAGCACATAATACAATATACAAATGATGTATTATAGTACACCTGAAACATATATATATATATATAATTTTATTAACCAATGTCACCCTAACAAATTCAATGTAAAATACTACTTTCTTACACTTGAAATCTTAAAGTCTTATTAACCAATGTTGCCCCAATAACTTAAATTAAAAGTAAAAGACAGAAAACTGTACAATATCAACAATTAAAAAATACTGATTAAAAAATAAAAAAAAATTAAAATTAAAAAATAAAAGTAAAACCCATTTTCATTTAAAAAATAATGTTAGTTTCTTTCCCCCCTGTTTCCTTCCCTTCTTCCTCTGGTGCAGCACTGTGATGTTAGCTTACCTAGTGCAGGTGGGACAGGGCATTTTGCTATTGGTTTTGGAGTAGCTACTCTCTTCCAAGGACGGTTTTCTTTAATGAACCCCCATGTTAGCAATACAAGCTCAAGTGCAAGATACTGAAGTGCCCACTCAATTCAATTCAGTTAACTAGGAGTCAACATGTGCTGGAGTAAGCAGAAATAAAAAGGCAAGTCCTGCCCTCAAATTGTTCATGGCATAATAGTGAAAATACCTATTGTGCCTAGTATGGCACAAAATGGAAACTTTGTCACTGGGGGCCAAAGAGAGTAGTGCAGCTGGTCATCAAGGCAAGCCAAACTAATCCAAAACACATTATGTCTGAGTTAAATCAGAAAGCACAAGGACACTCAATGTCATCTTTATCTACCCAGAAAAAGCTGAGCGCTGACCTAACCCAGGGCTGCAGTTCCAGGGCTCAGTTCCAGCAGTCAGCACAAACCCAGTCACAGGTTGCTTTGTGCTTTGTGCCTGGTCCTGTACTACACATGGGATAAAGCCAGTAAAACAGTGGTGACTCCTGCCCTCTAGGAGAAGAAACAGTGATGAAGGCAAATCTCTAGAGCACATTAAAATAATCAAAAATTTAGCACTGAGCAAACAGATAAATACTACATTCACTCACATAATTCTTTTCTCATTCCTGTTCATTTTTCTCTGTGATGGAAAAGCTTACATGAGACCAAAATAAGTAAGCATCAGGTCCCCAGCGAGCCCTACCTCCAAAATCTATTAAGAGAGTGATATATTCTTGCCATTATTATTTTTTAAAACATTTATTTCACCAGAGATGCATGACAATCAGTGTCCAAACTAATTGGAATGTGGCTTTTGTAATATTTCTTCCTTCTTTTAGCAATTCTTTGTGCATTGTGTGTGTGTGTGTGAGTGTGTGTGTGTGTGTGTGTGAGAGAGAGAGAGAGAGAGACAGAGAGAGAGAGAGAGAGAGAGAGAGAGAGAGAGAGAGAGAGAGAGAGAGAGAGAGAAGGTTCCAAGATGCTTGGAATGGAATGTTTCCTTTTGTTTTTTCTTTTTTCTTTTTTTTCCATTTTTTATTTTATTTTATTTTTTAAATCAGTATTTTTTAATTATTGATATTGTACAGTTTTCTGTCTTTTACCCCGCCCCAGCCCACCACCCCAGCTTCCTCCCATTTCCACCCCCCATAGTTTTTGTCCATGAGTCCTTTATACTTGTTGCTCTAAACTGTTCCCCTTTTCCCCTGAAATTCCCTCCCCTCCCACTCTGGACACTGTCAGACTGTTCTCAAATTCAGTGTCTTTGTTTATATTATGCTTGTTTGTTTGTTTTGTTGATTAGCTTCCTGTTAAAGGTGAGATCATATGGTATTTGTCTTTCACTGCCTGGCTTATTTCGCTTAGCATGATACTCTCCAATTCCTTCCATGCTGTCGCAAAGGGTAGGAGCTCCTTCTTTCTTTCTGCTGCATAGAATTCCATTGTGTAAAGGAATGTTTCCTTTTGTATCGATGCTCTCATCTGGACCTTAAGTTTCTTTGGTGAGGTGTTTCAGTGCTTCTTTCCACTTGCTCTCTTCCCATCCTAGAGGGGCTTTGGGATTGTCAAGGTCCCAGAGACAGAGGTGTCAGCAGCAGCGTTTAAGTGGCAGGACTAGAGGGTGAAATGCAAGTGCAGCCTGGGTCAGTGACCTCTTGCACATACCGCTTAAACCTATGCTGAGCCCCTCCCCCACACTGAGGAGAAGGCATATCATAATTTAAGAAGGCTCTGTAAATAGCACTGGTGGTGTTTCTAACTAGGGAAACACATGATGGTGGAAGGGGTTATATTGCACAAATATTTTCCCTCTGATTTTCTTCCAGAAATGTGTGTAGGAAGAAACTAACTACATTGAAGAGCCATATCTGAATAAATACCTAGACTAAACTATGTAAGCCATCTCAAAGGAAAGCATAAGTGAGGTTTAGAGCTCTGGTCTAGACTCCAGTGTTCAGTCTAGAATCCACTGGATAATGTGCTTCATTCCGAACCTTTAATTCCTCAAATAGTCTTTCAGCACTGACTATCTGATGCTGCTAAAGGGCAGAAGGTGCTGACAAGGACCATGGACATTTCTGCAGTGCCCCAGCAATCCACCCAGCAGAACAAATACTGTTCAGATCTTGCAAAGCCAACAATAAATACCACACGGTAGGTCAGCTGCAAATGCCCTCTCATCAGAGACCTACCTGAGCCAGCAAAGTCAAGGCTGTGAGCTAAGGGCCCTTGGAAGGTCACTACAGAGGACAATGAGTCTGCAGTATGAGTCAGGAGAATTGAGAAAGCCTAGTCAGTCCCCAGAGCCAGGCCTATCAAAAGGAAGCCAAGGAAAAAGTTCTGTAAGAACCTGGAGCACCCTGATAATGAAGGAGAGGGTAGAGGAAAGAAGCAACAGAAGACAAAACTACTTGTCCTCGGTACCAGCAAAACAAAGAAGCAGGCTAGATTTATCTTTGATATGTCCCTATTCCACTTTCCATATCCTCTCTGTTCTCAACACACCAAAGCCCCCTATGGTGAGCCAGCTAACCAAGCATTTCTTACCACCCTCAGGTCACCTCCCCATGTAGGCCTAATGTTCTCAGATCTTGCCCAACATTCCACTGTCTTTCAAAGCAGTGTCTTGTTCCCATTACTCTGACTTTGTCAGTTCCTGATAACTGATCTGGGTCAATGCAACAATAACTCTTCATAAGTTAGTGTGGTCCCCACCAGAGTCACACATTGGCAATTAACAGCTATCTCTTAGTGACAGAGTATCTTCACTCCAAAAATTATATGTAGTGAAGGGATTCCTAACAAAAGGGGGAGCACAGACAAAGAGTTTCTGGAGGGGCTCCACATTTAATTCCATGTGAAAGGACACCTACCTACCTCTGTTTAGGCATAAGACAGCCCACCAGATATCCATTTGGTCTAAAACTTAGACCAAATTAGAATGCAGAACATCGAGATACCTCCTTTTGTGGGCCCCAAGATACAAGAACTTCATCTGAGTCATTTTCAACAGATTGCAAACTGCTAGTTTGTGATATCATTGCTTGGGAGGAAAAACAAATACAAGAGTTAAGAGAACTGGCCCTATTATCAAACTGTGAGGAAGAAAATTTTTAAAGTAACCCACAGTATGACAAAAATTGCCTATTTAGAATTTTTTGAAACCTTACATTGCTCCAAGGTTCTAAATAAGACAGCATAGAACCTGGAAGGCCTATACATGGCATCAGCTTATGTGTCTGGCACCTGGGAGTGAGGAACAGGGTTGGGGAAGGTGGGCTTTGCTGAAAGGAAGCAGGTGATAATTAGTAGCAGAGGCCTTTCATAATATAACTGAGCATAAGATAAATACCTGGCATTTAGGTTATTCAGCCTATTAGAAGATGTAGACTATTAAGAATAGCATTTGACTTGTGATGGTTGGATTTTGTCTTCCTAGCATACGGTGCTGAGTTACAGTTGAGTTTTTATTTATTTTTTATCATTTTTTAAAATGCAGTACACATTCAATATTATTTTGTTTCAGTTTCAGGTGTACAGCATAGTGGCAGGCCAAACATATACTTTACAAAGTGAGCCATCCAATATTTTAAGTACCCAGCTGACACCATACATAATTATTACAGTATTATTGCCTATATTCCTTCGACTCAAACCACCTAGTACAGAGTTCTTTTTTAAATATTTTTATTGATTATACAATTACAATTTTCCCAATTCTCTCCCTTTATCTCCCCTCTGCCTTGCACATCCCAACCCTCCAGCATCGCCCCCCCTTAGTTCATGTCCATGGGTTGCACATACAAGTTCGTTGAGTTCTCAGTTTCCTATACCATTTTGACCTCTCCCCATCTATTTTATGCCTACCAACTATGCTCCTTATTCGCTGTATCTTCCCCCCATTCCTCCCCTCCCCCACACCTCTGAAAACCTTCCATGTGATGTCCATTTCTCTGATTCTGTTACTGTTCTAGCTGTTTGCTTAGTTTTTGTTTTCATTGTTTTTCTTTTCTTTTAGGTTCATTTGTTGATAGTTATGGATTTGTTGTTATTTTATTGTTCATATTTTTATCTTCTTTTTCTTAGGTAAGTCCCTTTAACATTTCATATAAAAAGGTCTTGGTGATGATGAACTCCTTTAACTTGACCTTATCTGGGAAGCACTTTATCTGCCCTTCCACTCTAAATGATAGCTTTTCTGGATAGAGTAATCTTGGAGGTAGGTCCTTGCCTTCATGACTTCAAATACTTGTTTCCAGCCCCATCTTGCCTGCAAGGTTTGTTTTAAGAAATCAGACAGCGTGGATGGAATTGGAGAGCATCATGCTAAGCGAAATAAGCCAGGCAGTGAAAGACAAATACCATATGATCTCACCTTTAACAGGAACCTAATCAACAAAACAAACAAACAAGCATAATATAAACAAAGACACTGAATTTGAGAACAGTCTGACAGTGACCAGAGGGGGAGGGGAGGGAATTCCAGGGGAAAAGGGGAACAGTTTAGAGCAACAAGTATAAAGGACACATGGACAAAAACTATGGGGGTGGAAATGGGAGGAAGGTGGGGAGGGCTGGGGTGGTGGGCTGGGGGCGGGGTAAAAGACAGAAAACTATACAATATCAACAATTAAAAAAATACTGATTAAAAAAAGAAATCAGCTGATAGTCTGATGTGCACTCCTTTGTAAGTAACTCTCTCCTTTCCTCTTGCTGCTTTTAAGATTCTCTCTTTATCTTTAATCTTTGGTAACTTAACGATGATGTGCCTTGGTGTGTTCCTCTTTGGGTCCAACTTCTTTGGGACTCACTGGGTTTCCTGGACTTCCTGGAAGCCTATTTCCTTTGCCAGATTGGACACATTTCCTTCATTATTTGTTCAAATGAATTTTCAGTTTCTTGCTATTATTCTTCTCCTTATGGCATCCCTATGATTTGGATATTGGAACATTTCAGGTTGTCCCAGAGGACCCTAAATCTCTCTTCACTTTTTTGAATTCTTGTTTCTTCATTCTGCTCTGGTTGGATGTTTGTTTTTCCCTTTTGTTCCAAATCATTGCTTTGAGTCCTGGTATCCTTTCTGTCACTATTGGTTCTGTGAATATTTTGCTTTATTTCATTTTGGGTGACTTTCATTTATTTTTTCATTTTTTTGTCCACACTCAATCAGTTCTGTGAGCATTTTGATTACCAGGGCTTTAAACTCTCCATCAGATATGTTGGCTATCTCCTCATCACTTAGCTCTCTTTCTGAAGTTTTGTTCTGTTCTTTCATTTGGGCCATATTTCTTTGTCTCTGTGCACCTGTTAAGTTGGAAGTGGATGGGGCCTTAGGTATTCACCAAGGTGGGGCAACCCCCTTTGCTCTGCTGCAGCACTGCCTGTCCAAGAGGGGTGAGGGAGGGAACAATGCAGCTTGCCCACTCATCTTTAACCCACTTTCCAACGATCTCTCTTGTGAAACTGGGAGTTTCTCCCACCGCAGCAACCACCATAGTCCACAGTCAACTCTGAGTCTCAGTTTTGCCTTAAGCCAACCCCACCCCCATGGTTCACCACCTTGCTGGGTGTTTTTCTCAGCTGGCCCCACCCGCTCAGTCCTCTGCCTCACCACAGTTTCTTACTGGTCTGGTTGCTCTGGTTGACTTTTTCCTTTAATTCCTTGGTCATCAGAGTTTCATGCACGTTGATTTTCCGGCACTTCTGCTTGTTTATTGATTTTAGATTTGTTGTTATCATACTTTTGGTTGTGTGAGGAAGGGTTTCTACCTATGCCTCTATCTTGGCCAAACTTCTAGTATAAATTTCTGAGTTCTGGAGTAACTAAGAAAGCATCTAGTGATGCTGATTCCAAATGAGCATTTCTACCTAAAAAAATGAGACTTCCCTGGACAAAGGATGCTGTGATCTCAAATTGCTTGTTTCAAGTAAACTTAACCTGAGCAGTCCTCACAAATGGACCAATCTTATATTTTGATTTCCTTCTCCTTCCTTTTCAGTCTCCCCATACCCCTACCATGTCCGTCTTTCCCCTGACAGCTTAGGGCTCCCCATGGCTCTATCCAGTCCAGATTGCTCATGGTGCTCCCACAGTTCTAGAACTTTCTGCCTCTGTTCCCTCCCAACCCAAGGTTTTATCCTGAGTCCCTCATCCACAATATCAAAACTACTATGTACCAGATACTGGGTTTTGCCCTGAACATAGGCCATAATCACTTTACTTAAAGCTCTAGTAGTTTCTAGTAGAAACACTGAGGTTTCTCTCAGTCTACTCTGTCACATGCATTCCCATGGAGCGGAATGTCCATGACCTTCAAAAGACGGACAACTTGAGTTGTTTCCAAAATAGCACTTGGCAGGCAGCCTAGACTCGGACAGCAACAGCAGACACAGACTGTGGGGATGATGGGCCAGCCCCCTGTTACATCACCTCAGGGGATCCTCAGCCCCATGGGACTCACTAGAAAATCCTTTACGTTTGAAAAGCAGAAATTATCTAGTCCACCTGAGCACCCTTGGAGCAGGTCTGTATTCTTAGCCTCATGCTTCAAATGCTGATTTTAGAACAAAAGCTTCTTTCAAGGTCATATGATGAGTCAGCTACTGAATGGGGAGTGAAAAAGAAAGGGAGAATAAACAACTTATAACAGGGTTAACTTGAGCTGCTTCAACATATGAGGAAGACCTGGCCAAAACTTTCATATTTTTAATTTATAGATAGCATGAGGAATTGCCTTGGAAGGATGTTAATGCACATAGGTAAGGAAGAAGGATGATGGTGGTAGGTCTCCCTTTAATCTGTTGTCCTCGAGACCCAGACTTGTGTTATCCTCATAATATAGGTGAATATACACTGAGCATCTACTTGCTATCTTTATTTGTAACTCCAGAAGGATCTCATTCATTCTGCCTCAGATAAAAAAGCTCTTTGTCCCAGTGCACCTTGGGTACTGTTAACCATACACTAATAAAAATGGTCACCTTCCAATTTTGATTCTTGTGTACTAACTAATGAGATATGTGCTCTGTCATGACAACTGCAGGAATCTGATTTGTAATAAAGGAAAGCAGAATTAGACCCATGTCTGAATTCATAAGGTTGGGGTTCTAGTCTTTACTCTGCTAACTCCCTTGGTAACATAAACAAGGAGCACAATCTGTTATTTCATTCTCCTCATTTATAAAACAGAGATGATGCTAACTACCTGCCTCATGGGTTGGCATGGGAAGAAGCTATTATTATAGATAAGAGAACTTTTTAACATTCTATTACCTCCAAAATATAAGAAAATATGACTGTCTTCACAAATGCTCAATGGGTATGTGGAAACTAGCACCTCTCAAACTTTCACATCTATCAGTTTCATTTATCCTAACAACAATCCTCAGAAGTAGATACTAGCTGCATATAAAATAATGAGGAATAAAAATGACAATAAAGTATGTCAGTACATTCAAAATATAATTTTATTTTAGAAACAAGTATATCATAGCAGCATTATTTACAATAGTCTAGTGGTAGAAATAGCCTAAGTGCCCATCAGTGGATGAGTGGATCAACAAACTGTGGTACATTTACACCATGCAGTATTATGTATCAGAAAGAAAGAAGGAACCCCTACCATTTGCATCAGCATGGATGGAACTAGATAGCTAAGTGAAATAAGCCAAGTGGCAAAACACAAATACCATATGATCTCACCTATAAGAGGAACCTAATCCATAAAACAAACAAGCAAGCAAAAGATAACCAGAGACATTGAAATAAAGAACAAACTGACAGTAACTGGAGGAAAAGGAAGAAGGGGATAATGTGAGAAAGAAGCGAAAGGGTCATCAAGGAACATGTATAAAGGACACATGGACATTGACAAGAGGGAGGATTGACTGTGGGAGTAGAGAATAGGCAGGGCAAGGGAGAACAATGGGGGAAAAATTGGGACAACTGTAATTGAACAACAATAAAAAAAGAAACAAGTAGATTTGATCTTAAAGAAAAACAAGCTTACACACACATGAAAATAAAATCTAAAGTACAAATGGAAGTGACACAACAGATCAGTTTAGCATCAACTTATATCTCTAAGTTAAAATTGAAAGTAAGCATGTGATACTTTCCATCATTTATATCACAGAAGTATTAATATGGGTTAGCAGAAACTGGGAACACACTTAGGGTAAGTATTATCACCCTGGGAGGAATGCAGAGGTGCTCAAAAGATAGCCAGTAAGTCCAAACACCTACCCATGTAAAAAGACATAGTACAGACTTCCGGCCAAGATGGAGGCATAGGTGGACACACAAAATTAAGGACAACAAATCTTTAGAAACAAGAAAACAACCAGAACTGATAGAAAATTGAACCATACGGAAGTCCAACAACCATTCATCCAGACCAGTAAGAGGGGCGGGGTCATGGCAGGAAAAAGTGAAGGTGCAGACCCAGACATGCAGGCAGCAGCAGCTGGCAGTTCCCAGGCATACAGGCGGTGGCTAGCAGACCCCAGGCACACAGGCAGCACCTAGCGGACCCCGGGCATTGGGTGGCAACTTTGCAGACCCAGTGAGGCCGCACAAGGCAGATGGCTGACCAGGTGGTCCCACATTTGCACAAAGATAATCCAGGTGAAGGGGAAATGGTGGAAGGGACTAGAATATGAGAGAGAGCAGAGCAAGCACCATTGTTCCCTCTCAGTCCCCGCCCCCACATATAGTGTCACTACCCAGCAACTGGGCTGCCCTGCCCTGGGGAACACCTAAGGCTCCACCCCTCATACGTAACAGCTGTGACCAGACCAAAAAACAAAAAACAACAACAAAAAATGGCTCACCCAGAGAACAAGTGAAAGCTCCATAGCCAATTCCTCTAAGCCGTGAAGAGATAGCCAACCTATCAGATGCACAGTTCAAAGCCCTGGTGATCAGGATGCTCACAGAATTGGTTGATTTTGCTCACAAATTAGATGAACAAATGCAGGCTACAATAAGTGAAATGAAGGAAAACGCACAGGGAACCAATAGAGATGGGAGGAAAACTGGGACTCAAATCAATGGAGTGGACCAGAAGGAAGAAACTAACAACCAAACAGAAAACAAGAAAGAAACAAGAATTTGAAAAAATGGGGAGAGGCTTAGGAACCTCCGGGACATCGTTAAATGTCCCAACATCCGAATTATAGGGGTACCAGAAGGGGAAGAAGAAGAGCAACAAGTGGAAAACTTATTTGAACAAACAGTAAAGGAGAACTTCCCCAATCTGGCAAAGGAAATAGACTTCCAGGAAGTCCAGGAAGCTCAGAGAGTCCCAAAGAAGTTGGACCCAAGGAGGAACACGCCAAGGCACATCATAATTACATTAGCCAAGATTGAAATGAAGGAGAGAATTCTAGAAGCAGCAAGGTATAAGGGGACAGTCACCTACAAAGGAGTTCCCATCAGACTGTCAGCTGATTTCTCAAAAGAGGCCTTCCAGGCAAGAAGGGGCTGGAAAGAAGTATTCCAAGTCATAAAAGGCAAGGACCTCCATCCAAAATTGCTCTATCCAGCAAAGCTTTCATTTAGAATGGAAGGGCAGATAAAGTGCTTCTCAGATAAGGTCAAGTTCAAGGAGTTCATCATCACCAAGCCCTTATTATATGAAATGTTAAAGGGACTTATCTAAGAAAAAGAATATGAAAAATTTGACAGTCAAAAGACAGCAAACTCACAGATATTAACAACCACACCTAAAACAAAAGTAAACTAAGCAAACAGCTAGAACAAGAACAGAATCACAGAAATGGAGATCACGTGGAGGGTTAGCAACAGGGGAGTGAGAGGAGGACAGAGGGGGAAAAGGTACAGAGAATAAGTAGCATAGACGGTGGGTAGAAAATAGAAGGAGTGCAAGAATAGTGAGAGAAATGTAGAAGCTAAAGAACTTACAACATATGGATATGAACTAAAGGGGGGAATGTGGGTGGGAGGGGGGTGTGCAGGGTGGGGGGGAATGATGGGGGAGAAATGGGACAACTGCAATAGCATAATCAATTAAATATATTAAAAAATAAAGTATGCCCTGGCTGGTGTGGCTCAGTGTTTTGAGTGCCAGCTTACAAACCAAAGGGTCACTGGTTCGATTCCCAGTCAGGGCACGTGCCTGGGTTGTAGGCCAGGTCCCAAGTAGGGGCACATGAGAGGCAACCACACATTGATATTTGTCTTCCTCTCTTTCACCCACCCTTCCCCACTCTGTCTAAAAATAAATAAATAAAATCTTTAAAAAAATAAAGAAAAAATTAAAAAGACAAAAAAAAATAAAATAAAAGACATAGTACATAGAAGAAAAAATACAAACTTATATTAGACTTCAACTAGCAAAAATTTGTGGCCTCCCAGGGGAGAATACAGATCATATTGAAATACGTATTGGGTAGAAACCCAGGGGGAACAAAGAAAGAAGGGTTGATTTGTATAACTGTGAAAATGCAAGCACATATGTGTGAGAATATTCAGGGTACCACAGACCTGTCGTTTCTTCCCTGACCAGTGACAGGCTACTGCTATAGCTAGACTTTGTTCCTTACAGTGAGCAAAGGAAGGATGAGACCCCTAAGAGTAAGGAGCAGAAAGATGGAGATCTTCAACATTTTTACCTTCACCTTAGACAAAGAAAATAGGGCTCAGGAAGTTGTTTCTTAGGCATGTAACTAATAAGAGGGGAATTGGTATTCAAACAAAAATATGTATGACCTTCCCATATTCGTATCTTTTATAAGAAAATGTACTACTTCCCCCAAGCCACACTCTCTCTCAGAGATGGTGCCAAACCCTTGAAGGATAGTGAGACACTGCTCTTGGCTCTCTCTTACTTACACACTCCTCACCATGACCACTCCACTAGCCATATATGACCACCTTCTGCCAGCATTCCTACAAGTGCTAAACATCACTGTTTCCCTGTTCAAAAAGGTTAGAATGCGTGACCAAGAAAACAGAGCTGATCTCCATTAGCAAAGTTAACTGATTCGCCCAGCAGATCAAACTTGCCCATGGCCCTATCTTGTCTCTGTCTTCTTTGGTCAGCCTCCCAGGCACAGAACTCCTTGATCCAAGCAACTCTCTGAAACATTCCATCCAAATAGTCTTTATAGCATCCAGCACAGGACTTAACACATAGCAAACACTACAAATACTCAATGAATGAATGTAGATGATGCTTTCATCATGTATAATGATAAAAGTATGTTATAGATGACTTAATTATATTAAAGTCCTTGGGAAATTTTGTCAGAGATTATATACAAAAAATATAAATTGAGATGAAACTAAGGATTAGCTTCTACTTGGAAACTTTCCCCTTCTTCAATCACTAACCTAATAACACTTTTTTTCTAGTCTCAAATCTATTATCACCAACCAGAAGAACTACAAGAAGACATCTCCCCTTTTTAAGCCTCAGTTTCCCCATTTTTAAATTAATAATGTTGAACTAGATCAGCACTTATCATCCCTGACTTTGCACTAGAATCACCTGGGGAGCTTTTTAAAACTACTGTTGCTGACCAAGGACGAATTGCCCTCTGTAAAAGGGGAGTGGGAACAGGTGGGTTATTAATGTTGACAGAGTCAACTAGCTTGGCTATAGCTTATTTAACTCATGAAACACAAGTTCAATACTTCCATTAAATTTACTGATGAAATGCTATGATATGTGGAATTTACTGAAATAACCCAGGGGATGGGGTAGGGGAGGAAGTAGAGGGTGGAGAGGAAACACTATTGTCCATGAATTCTTAATGGCTGAGGCTGAGTGATCACTGCATAACGGTGCATTCTTTATTCTTTCTGTAAAATTTTGAAAAGTCCCATAATAAAAAGTTAAAACTAACAAAAAAAATTCCTTCAAAGTAATTCAGGGTGTAACAATTTGGAAATGAACTTCTGAAATCCACCCCCCCCCAAAAAAAAAAAAAACTACTGTTGCTAAATACTCTCCCCAAGGTTTCTGATTTGACTGGTGTGGGGTGAGTCCTGAGTACCAGTATTTTTCTTTACTTTTATTATTGACAATATTACAGATGATCCCATTTTTTCCCTCTTACCTCCATCTAGACCCTTTCTCCCTTCCCTCTGACCATCAACACACTGTTGTCTGTGTCTATGGGTTATGCATATATGTTCTTTGGCTAATCCATACCCCTTCTTTCACTTAGTCCCCCCTCCAACCCCTTTGCTTCCCATCTTTCTGTAAAAATCAATATACTGACTACAGGTGAGTCCCTCTTTATATCAGGGCTGCCCTATTCATTCTCCATTTTCCTGTCTAATACCACACATAAGATCTCAACAGTCTAACATCTTGCTTTACCCCATTTACCTATTGACTTAAAACTTTGTGGGTACTCTTGGGGCTCCTTAAGATTATTGAGATATGCTTTTTAATGTAAAAGGGTTATTTTGCCATCCAACAAGCTCCCCTGATCATAGGATGTATCCCTAAAGCACTAGCTGGCCTGTCTTGCTTTCAGGCTGGGAAAGCTCAATGAGTAAATATGAGCAGCCTGGAGTGCTCCCGCTGATCTGGAAGAAATCCATAAGCACAATGCACAACTTTCCATCTTACTGGACTTTTTCATGGCACTGAGCCTGACCATTCCATGTGGTCCTTTGTCAAGAATGTCCTTGACACTTATGGAATCAATTTGTTCTTCCTTTGCTTTAAATAATAAGCCAATAGTTACACAGGAGTTTTATAAGGTATCGATTTAACATACAAACCACACAATGGCCCTCTAATCCTACAGCAAGAACCAATGCCTCATCAGCCAGAAAGACAAATATAGTGACATCCTAGTGTTTTCTTAACCTGTCAAAATATTCCTGAGTCCTGAGCTTGCTGAGGAGCAGACATGCCAAGGATTTGGAAATGTCAGATTAAAATATTCTAGGCTGTTTAAAAAATGTGAGCCTTTTTAACTCATAGAATTCTATCAAAAATGTTTTTTTAGAACATAGGGCTTCTAAAGGAAGGTTCTCTCTTAGATGAACAGTATGAACACTGTTATACATGGAACAGAGGGTCCCTTAATGGGGGATAGCTTTATTCTAGAAGCACTCCACTAGAAAGATTTGCCTTCTCTGTGTGTAGATAGAAAGGGCTGGAAATGTGGCAGGATAAGGGTACATGAAAGCATGGATCAGGAATCTTAATTAAAAATTCTCAAACAACCAAGATCCTAAAATATAAGTTATAAAAAAATAGAATCTGGCATGCCCTTTTAATGATACACAGTTTAGGTGACATTTAAGCATGGGAGAGTGCAGAGGTGCTTTTTTGTAGACCCTTAGTCAAATTGCCAATAGCACATGAGATCATTCTTCCCTTCATTGCCAAATACCTTGGAAAAGTAGTCATTGATTCACCTTGTATCTACTTCATTTTTCATTCATTCTTCAAATTTGCCTCATATATTCTCTACTTTGCTAAAACTGCTCTCTCTAAGATATTAGTGATCTCCTAATAGTCAAATCTTGTGCTCATCTTTCAGTCTTCATCCCAACAGGCACCTGTACATTATTTAACACTGTTGACCATTCTTTTCTTCTTTGATCTTTGTGACACAATCTCTCTTGATTCTCCTCCTATGTCTCTACTGTTATTTTCAGTTGCCTTCTTACATTATTCTCCATTTTCCCATTCCCTAAATGATGAACATTTTTTTCATGGCCTATTTCTCACTTTTCAAATGTTCCAGTGATACAATTTATATGATTCCCAAATCTTTATCTCCTCTCCCAATTATTCACCCAAACTCCAAACCCATATAGTCATTTTTTTGAACGTCTTCACCAGGAAGTCTAGCCAATACTCATACCCATTCCCAGTGTGCTCTTCCTCTTATATTTTCTCAGTTTTTATAGTAACTTTCTAATCAGTCTTCTTATCTCCAATATATTTCTCACCTCTATTTTCATTGTTCCTGGGTTCTCTCTTAAATACAGACATATGTAATATTGTCACTCTGTTTAAAAACTTTTAGGAAAGTTTCCCTCTACGTATAGTATAAATATAATCCTTACCCCAAAACACTCCAGGTATCCAACAAGCTAGCCCTGTTTTACCTTCCTAGTTTTATTTCTGGCATTCCCACTACTACCAAACACCTCCCTCAATCTACTACTTTTGAAATATGCTATGCTAGCTCCTGTCTCAATGCCTTTGTTCATACTTCTTACTCCAGCTCAAAAAATCTTCTTTCCTTCTCATTTCCAACTCATATTTTTAAAATGTCACCTTGTCAAACTATAATGTCACCTCCTGTGTAACATCTCCAGGCAGAATTAATCATGGCCTTCTCTGAACTGTGAACTTTCTACAGACCATAACTCTTTTACTCATGCACACTGTTTTACAATTAAGTGTGTGAGAATTTTTTAAAGGCTAGGATTCTGCCTCAGCCTTCGCACTTAATATCTCAGACTCTGGAATCAGACAGACCTGGATTTAAATATCAGCTCTGGTACTTATTAGCTGTATGATCTTAGACAAGTTAACTAACTTCTCTAAGCCTTAGTGTTCTCATCTGCAAAACTGAGGTAAAAATAGTGTTTCAGGAATAATAAATGAGATGATGCATATAATACATATGTAGTGCCTGACACATAATAAACATTTAACAAATGTTAGCTATTACTACTTTTTTTCTGTGTCTGGCACATGGTCTTTCAGAGAGTAAAACTTAATAAATGGTCACCGAATAAATTAATCATAGCATGGAAGACCTAAGAACTCTTAATACATGGATAGTTTCTTCTTTGTCAGATCTTAGAACTAGTGACAGAGGCACAAAAATTGAGTTATATAAATGAATTTCTTTCTCCATAGCCAGATCATTACAGTAGCAATTGGGAAAACAAAAAGCTTTGTATGTATGTTTTATCTTTTGAACCTGAACCTAGTACATCTTCATTCCCAGCAAATACAAGTTTCAAAGTGTGCATTTCTAACCTCTTTCTCCAGATAATTCCAAAGACTGTTTTCTACTTTAACATTTGACAAATAGGATGACTCGATTAATGTGGTAATTATTTAATACAGCAAGCAATAACTTTTCAGATATAATGGTAACTGAGTCCAGAATGCTTGAAAATATCATTCTCTGAGTCTGGTTTAGCAACACGTCTTGATGTTAGGATCTTAGAGGTCTAATTCATTCCAACCTCCCCTACCAAAAGAAATTTAAATTAATAGCATTTCTGATTCTTACCCTCCTTCACCTATAATCCATAATCTCTGGACCTCCATTTTAGTTATGAAATCTTTAAAAATTACCTTTCATATTCAACTCAGAATAATCTGTTTAATATCCCTTGATAAGGAATATCCTTTAAAGATTCCAAATTCTTGCATGCTTTCAACAGAAGCCCTGTTCTTTGGGAAAATTGAACACTATAGTCTTTCCCTTTACTTGGTCCTAGAAAAGGCCCAGAGGCAAACATCTTTGTCAAGTCTATTGTAAATGAGTATGAAACCTAACATTTGAAGTGTCATTGTTATTATTATTAAAACAAGATAAGAACATTACTGGAAGTTTGGAGAATGAGTATAAGGATTTATTTTAAAGCCCACTATCCACATACAAATAGACTTTTTTTAATGTATTTTTCATTTGCCTACATTTTCTCAAAGCTTGCCTCTTGAGCATCCCAGGTACACTGAGGAGATTTTAAGAAGTTTAGAAAGACCGTGATTCTAATTGTATGACTTCCTAGGTTTTCTGGTGGTTTCAGTTTTTCAAAGAAAAATCACTCTAAGAGTAAAGATGGCATAATGCCCCTAATCTACAGAATATTTTATCTCACTACACATAATTCACTAACTCCAACACAAGGTATTGGGGACCAGCTAATGAGATGATCTTTGGTGTTTGTGTGATAACCAACCAAGCCATTACTAACTAAGACAAAGGCTGGGACCAGCATGTTCCTTCAATTAGAATTCTAAAAGAGAAATTGGATGAGAGAGAAAGGAATTCCCTAATGATGATAACTTCAAGCTTCATGATATTTAAAAATAAAAATTAAAAGGCAGGAAATATTGAATAACTCTATTTCAATCCCAAAAGAACAATACAGTATGCAAATAGTCATTCTTGTATGCAGTTAATTATTGAATTCATTAGAACAGAAAAGGGCTGATGCTTTGGAGTGTATTAAATGGTTTTGACCTGCACCTTTTAGCTTCCTGTACCTCCTCTCTCTCTCCCTCCCTCTCCCTCTCTCTCCCTCCCTCTCTCTCTCTCTCCCTCTCTCTCTCTCTCCCCCTCTCTCTCTCTCTCACACACACACACACACACACACACACACACACACACAGAGGATAATAGTTTTAGATTGCATCTTGTATGTTCATGAAAACCTAACATTGGAGTTAATAGAAGCCTAGGTTTAAGACCTTCTTAGCTTTGTTTCTCAAATTGATCTTTCTTCATTAACTCTTCCACACCTCCTGAAACCCACATAGCTCCCCCCATTCAACCTTTTTTTCCCACTTAATTGTGTCAGCTACATGTTTTAATGATGGATTTCATATGTTATGTTGTTCTTGAATCATTTAATATATTAAGGTTTATCTCCTTAACTAGATCATGAATTATGTGACAGTTCATACCTAGTCTTCCTTTTTGTCTGCTGTGGTCTTCATCATGTAGATTGTGAGCTACTTGAGGCACATGCCTTGTTCACCTTTGTCTCCCCAACAATTATTGCAGTTCCTCATAGTAGAGATGCACAATAAAGTAATTATTGAATGAAGAAATAAATGAATGGATGGATTGATCCAAAGACAGCACCCAAGAAATGCACCTAGCTGATTAATGGATTTCAGAGCAATTGCCAGCAAGAAGGATGGCCTGAAAGTATTTATAAGTCAGTCAACAATTTGCCAGATACAGATATTCTGGGGGAGCAAGAGGAGGCAGACCTAGAAATAAAAATCAGCTGTATATAAGATACCAAGTGGAACACAACCATCCAATTGCCTATTTTTGTCATTGTTGTCTATGTATACAGCACAGTGAATTTTTTTTCTACCACATGAGGTAAACTAATTTGAGAGGCAAAATATTACCATCATCTGTTTGATTCTCTTAATTTGAATGGTTCAAAAACAGGATATGTATAGTCACTTCTATGGTGTCTTCCTTGCTCTATGATAATCTTTTTAAGTCAATGGGAATGTAAGTTGGAGACACATTCTGTGTTTGAATGAAGTCACTGCTGCCCACTGGCCAAACAACTAATAGGTAAAGACATAGGGTGTGCAGAAGGAGTTGCTTTCAAAACATTCTCCTGTTATGTCTTTGCTTCCATGTTAGAGACTGGAGTATTTCACCATTTCCTGCTGTCCCTCTGGCACCTCTTAGGAAAAAAATGCATTAATAACAATAACAGAGCACAAAAAGAAAGAATGGAAATTATCATAATAGCATAGGCTTTTTGCCCCAACATTGTCAGCCTTACAGCAGTCAAACCCATGGAGCTGCCCTATCTTGTCTATGAGGGATAAAAAGGATATGGAGGAGCCTTTTTTATGGGGTCATTTCAGCTGTTCATTTTAAATATACCCTCCATAAAATGTAGTGAGCTGGGACTTGGAGACCACAGACAGCTGTACTGCTTGAAAAGGGAAAAGACATTATAGAAAATTGTATTATTGTACATTTACTGAGTTCCAGGGTATCTGGGATGGCCTCAAAGGGCCAAAAGTGCCTTTTCAATCAGTGGCTTGAAACACCACTGGGGTGGGGAAAGCCCAAAGCTAACCAATGGCTCTAGTGACATAAGACTATGACTTTGGTTATTGGAAATTTGGTTAGGGGCTTTTTTCAGAGTAGAAGTACTTGGCGGGTGAGTCAAAAATGAATATTTTTTATGGAGAGATTTAATAATACCACTGAGTTCATGGCCTGGACCCAGTGATGCCTTCTGATATTAAGGATCCTTTCAAGAACAGATGTCTGAATCTGAGGTTTTATGACTATGCCTCTCCATGTCCAAAATTATTCACTTTAAATCCCACCTCACTGCACTTAGGCAAACACATGTAAAATATACCCAGTCCAAAGGCACAAATCAGACTATCATCCTTGCAGAGGTGGGGAAGGAGGAAGGCTCATTTGGATTGCCAGAGACCTGGGAAAATCAGTATGTTGTTGATGGAGAAAAGTTAGGGTTGCCAAAGAAGGGCAGTTCAACACAGAGCTCAACAAAGCAATTGGTTTGATTATACAATACAGTGTTATGAAATAGAATACACACTTTATTGAAGCCTGATTAGCACAGGTAACATACTTGCTTAATTCAAAAGGAGGAGGGTCTCACTGAGGGTGAAATGCTGAAACCTCTGTTTAGGAAGTCAGCCCACCAGGACCTTGCCCATCTCTATGCTGTATAATAAAAATTAGCATTGAAAAAATATGAGAACTGAAAGATTCATTAGACATTAGAGACTGATCTCTCCTCTTTGCAGGTGGAGAAACTGAGGCCCAGGGATATATCCAAGATTGAATTACGATGGAGTCAGGTCCTCTGACTACCCAAGTGGATGCATTTTCCATTATACCACCCCACCTCCCACTGTTTATAATACATTCATCATGACAACCCCAAAACTGTAACTGGTACCCAGTTGACTTTCCAGAATGATCTGGAGCACAGCTGCCTACATGATGTGGGACCTTCTGAATTATTAGAAAAAATCATAATCAGTTCCTTCTACTGCTGGTATGCTATGAATTTTATTGCATTTACTTTTCCGCATGTTATTATCTATAAAAACTCTCCATTGAACACAACTTTGAATTAATCTGAATAGCCTATTCCCTAATTGTGCTAGATGACATATTGTATTAGTAAATGAAGTGTGTTCATTCCCTTGGCGTCTATCTCCTGGTTTATTGAAGGGATCCATGTCTCTGTCCAAGAACTAGAGAAAGAAAATTTGGGAGTAAAGGACAGAGGCCAGCAGTTAGATATTTGTCTGGGACTATATTTTCTTTTTCTTTTGCCTCCACAGTACTTAGCCCAGTATGGACTACACAAGAATTTTCATAACTGCTGATTGGCTGATCACACAGGTCCCCAGTCTATGATGCTCTACTGTAGATGGCAGGGAGGGCCAAAGGCCAAGTAAAATAAGTCATTATAGTTTAACAGAAAGATCATACATTTTGTACTTAAGTGGACCTAATAGTTGAGATGACATATATAGATGCCTAGCATTGTGTCTTGCAAATAGTGAGTGTTCATCCAATGGTATTCATTTTTACTATTATTTTAAGCAAAAATGTGCCATAAGGACTAATGCTACACAGGGGCTCTATATCACTAATCAGATGCTGAGAGGGAAGTGGGGATTTTAAAACCTAAGAGTCTGCTAAATGCATGACATTGAGGGAGAGCAGTTAGGAGAAAAAACTAAAGAATTCCCAGTTCCTATACTGAAGAACAGGTTGTCAGAAAAACTAAGGTGCTCGACCATTCTCAAGACCAGGTGCAAAGTCATTCTTGCCACTGTGGAGTAGTCCCAGGTGGTTTTCAGTACCCTGCTAGACTTTTGGTACCACTCCCCAGTGGGAGAGGCCAATGCCCTCAACCTCAATGTTAGCTATTTGAGGGAAACCTATTGTAATGCTATCCTAATTTTCTTCTGAATAGTACCCCATGTTCTATAATTTTCTTAATTTACCCCTAAAGTCCTAGTTAAAATTCACCCTTCCTGTGTCCTATGCCCCCAGGACATTGCCATAAGCTAAGGCAAAAAACTAATTCTGAGGTGTTAATGATTACTAATACCTTATTTACCTCAGCTAATCCAGATGCAATATTTTCATTTTAATGAACCCTCCATACCAACCTAAAGGGACTTGATAGAAATTTCTGGCACCTGAGTAAGCTGGTAGGGGGAGTGACTCAGAGATATATAGGAGCATTTTGGTAGTCCTCAAACCACATCATGTAGGCAGCTGTGCTTTAGATCACTCCAGAAAGTCAACTGGGTACAAATTATAAAAATAAAAATATGGGAAATTTGCCTACTCCATCTACGTGTAAGGCCTCCCAGCTGTCACCTTAATCTAATTCTGAAGACATTTTGAACACCTACTGTGAACTTGGTACCGTGATGCCGGCTGTGGATACAAAGATGGTTATGACATATCTTGGAGCTCCTACTGCTATGGTAGCTACAGCCCCCAACAAAACTTGAAGCTGCTTATTTGATAAAGGAAACAAACAGCAAAAAAGCTGGCAGCTGTTTACTTACTAAAGGAGACTTCCCTACCTAGTTCAACAACTACTTTTTGTTTCAAACACAAAGATGAAGATCTCCATGTGAAAGCACCTAATCTTAGATGTACAAGTCAAACAAAGACCAAGTGATCAGATAAGTCAGGTCTGAAGTAGGCATATTGCTAGTCTTTTCCCAAGCAAACCAATATTGTCCCTGCTACAAGGCCTTTGAAGAGGAAGCTAGTAATTAAACCTGTTTTTACCATGACAACTCAAAGCATTATAGCACACTAGAGATCTCTGAAGATAAGAGGCACCAAATCCCAGGTAGTTTAACTGAAATATTTTCCCCACTGGTAGGAATCAAAATTCTGTCTTTAATGGAATGGTAAAGTATTCGAGCCAGAAAAAAACCTTAAAGGTCATTGAATCTTCATTTTTCAGGTGACTAGACTAAGGCTCAAAGAGTTCAAATGACATAACTGTGGTCACATATCCAGAAAATGACAAGGCTGGGACCAAAATCCATAGCTCTTGAATGCTACTGATTCATTCATCTAGTCAGCCAATGAAATTTCTGAAGCGCCTAGTATGTGTCAGGCATGTGTTAAGTTTGGGCAGGGGTAGGGACTATATAAGTACTCTATTCCTAAAGCTGGGGGAGGCAAACATTGAACTACTGAGTCATTATTTATAAATATATTCCATGCTGTTAAGGATAAGTATAGGATTCTATGAGAGACCCCTAGGCTTGTAGAGGGAGTAAGAGTAGTCTCTCCAAGGAAGCCATGGTTCAAGGCTAAGAAACATAAGATGAAGTCGAGTTCACTAGCTAGGTAAAAATTGTGTATGTGGTTGGGTCTGGAGATTCATGGGGAAAGAACATTTTAGATAGCATGTGGGAAAGTACAGTCAGCCTAAAACTATTCTATCTCCCTCATGCTTCCCCATATCAGATCTCAGACATCCTTCCCTTTTTATAAAGCAACATGATCTCCAGTATACTTTTATTTTTTCAGATATGTGGATATACTGGAGAAAAAGTGATCGTGGCCACCTGGACCTATTTAAATAATTATAAAATTATTTCTCTGATTACACAGCTATTTTTACTTATCAATGCCACACACCAAGGCAGATAATCAGTGTTTCAAGATTCTAAAAATGTTGCATCCTCATTCTTTTGCAAGGTACCTGAAAATGAAACACACCTATATTGAAAGAGCAGAGTTTAAGCAATGCTCATTGAAAACAAGTCCATAGTTTGAAGTAGAAATAAGAAATGGTGGCATTTTCACATATGTATACAGAAAAGGATATGCATAGCAATATGTTAGCAGATGGAGACTAGGCCTTAACCCCTTCCAGTTCTCACTAAAAGTGCCCTGTCCACAAGGGCAAGCAACTAAAACTACGGAGCAGGTGCTAACCTCACAAGGGGCTTAGAGTCCTGTATCCTATATGTGAAAGGGCAATCACCTTGAATGTGCATACATTCCAGTCACCCACACAACCCAATTTCACCTCAAATTAAAATTAACTGCTAATATAAAACTGTGATCAGTCACATGAAGCATGACAATAATAAAAAGCTACTGTTTCAGGCACTATACCAGTATGTTTCATGTGCACTACACAATTTAATCCTCACAGTGGCTCTTTGACCTGGTCTCCATTCTTACCATTTTTGTAGCCAAGTAAGCTAAGCTCTGAGAAGCTGAACAATTTGGCCAAGGTCACACAGATAATAAATCTTACCCTATGAGGGCAGGGATTTGTTTGTACCTTGCTCGCTACAATGTCCCCAGCATCAGGAATAATGATGGACACAGAGCCAGTGCTCAGTAAATTTTTGGTGGAGTCAGAGTCCATCCAAATCAGTCTTCTTCAAGATTATATTTACCCACTACACACACTTCGTCTAATGCCTCTACCTTTTCATTTAAGGCCTTATAATCTCTTATAAGGAAAGAACAGTGTGTTCCTAACTGCTCATCTTCACTGCCATTCTAAGGTCTACCAAGGTTTTTAATCTTCCTGACATAATACTTAAGCTTAGGGACACCCCTAACTGAATAGCCTTCCAGAAGACACAGGACCTTCTTGGCCACCATTAGGGCATTTCAGATAATTCCAGGTTCACATCCTAGTTCTGACATTTGCTACTGTGTGATGTTGGTCACGTTATGTTACTTCTCTGAGCTGCAATTTTTTTTTTATCTGTGAAATGAGAAACACATGAAAAGTCATTTGCCTTCTCTGAGCCTCAGTTTCTTGTTTATCTCCCAGGTGTCTTCTAGCTTGCAAGTCTTCATGACTAACACGGAGGTACCCCAGAATTCCTGTGACTTTGGCCTCAGCAGGGTAGGGAGTTTCCAGTTTCCAACTTCCCTCATTGTCTCTAAGTACATCACTTTCACAAACAGCAAGAGAGTCATCCCCATGTCACGTTCCTGGTCCTCATGCTACTCACCAAGACCTCTACCCAAAAGGATTTCTACAGGCATACCTCAGAGATATTGCAGGTTTGGCCATACCATCGTAATAAAGTGAGTATTGCAATGAAGCAAATCGTAATCTTTCTATTGGTGGAGGGTCTTGCCTTCAACTTGTCAAAAAGACAACATCTGTGAAGCAGAGTGAAAGAAACTAAGTGCAATAAAATGAGGTATGCCTGTACTTTATCTTCTAGAATCTGATCCACAAATGTTTCTGACTCTGGAATACTGATTGTATTATTATTTCTAGAGCACCAAAATGATATGTAGAGGCAATAACTATCTCTGGGATAGGCCAGTTCAGGGCAAGCTTCTTAAAAGAAATTACATTCCAAGCAGGCAGCAAGCAGTGTAATCCCTGAAACTGATTGGGTGACAACCCAACTACAACATGTATCTGATCACTGTATACATTGTGGCAACATATCGAAATCAGGAAACCCTTCAATTCAGAGGAATGGAGTATTTCCCTCAGCACTTCGTCCACTCCTAATAAGATCTCAGAGCATAAATAAAGCAATAGCAGCTAATAAAATAACTGTTCATTAGTAGGTGAGGTATTCACTGGCAAATATGTTATGTCATAGCAACAATATACAAGGAAATATGGTAAGAGGGTGCAAATGGCAAAATCTTTTCTAAGGATGCATAACTGCATTGTAAACTCAAATAGTGAATATGCATTAAGGGCCAGGATAATTGGTCCTTTATCTTCTCCTTATAAAAACAAAGATTCATTTGCCCCTTAAATGGGCCAATAATATTAAATTGGCACCCTGTGGTGTGTGCTGAACACATAATCAGAAGTCTGAAGCAATAAAAACAAAAACAAAAAAAGGGGGTAAAAGCCAACATAGAAAAATAAAAAATTCTGAACAGTATAAGAAAACAATGTAGGAAAACAATGCACCTCCCTATTATGTAGCAGATCCCAGAGCAGTCACTTCTGCTCCTAAAGGTGGGGGTCACCAACTGGCTCCACAGTTCCTCAAAAGCATAGGTAGCTTGGCTTTGGGGTCGAGCAAGAGGAAGGGATAGGGCAGGGCAGGGCAGGGCCAGAAAGTAGGTGATTCTCCACTACAGATGAATTCACAAAACTTTGAAAGCAAAAGCAGTACTCATAAAAAGGAATGTTTTGTAGCATTCAAAGTGTTTTTAAAGTATATTCCCTATAATCCTTCCAACGCTGCTCATGCTGAGATCTTCAAAGAAAAAGCACAACAAAAACTTCACAATACATAATCATACAACAGTGCAACCTACAGAAAAGAGAGAAAGTCAGTGCCTGCTAACTGATGAACATGAAGCACAGTAATTTTTTAAAAAGTCTATCTTCCTACTGATTTCTAATTTTGATGATCAGACACATAAATATTTGTTTAATGAGTGACAACACATTGATAATACTTTTCTGTATTAGCTAGATAAATGAAAGAGAAGAAAATTTGTGTTATCATTCAGTTACTTTTTTGCATCAAATATAGTCACATGCTCTACTCACAGAAATTATTAATTATGCAAAAATAATTTTTACTTAGAAATCTCAAAACACTTTACAGAAATTCACTGTATAGAACCATTCAGGTGGTCAGATAAATAAGGAAAAAGATAGGGACACAGAATGAGTCCCAAAAATACTTCCTTTAAAATGTCTTACAGTTGGAGGTTCCTACTGAAGATGGAACTATTTACAGGTCATCTCTGTGCCTTCAACCAGGAATACAGGTAGCCTTCCTGAACAAACTAAGTACATCTGATTTCCAGAGAAAAAGATTTTTCCATTTTTCTAAGGGCCTCTCCTAGTTTTTTCAAGCCTTTTACAAACCAAAAGACCCTTTCACAGTTAAAGGGAATACGAGGTCTGTCCAGAAGATATCCAGCCATGTAATATGAACAACAGAAAAAATTATTAAAGAGTATTCAAGACATAAGAAACATTTTGCATAGAGCAATGATGCCTAAGTCTTCTTCAAAGTAGGCACCTTGGGACCTCACACAGTTCTCCCAGTTGCCATCAGCCACCCCCTTGTATTTTTCTGAATCTCATCAATGGTCTGAAATCTCTTCCCTTTCAAAGGTGATTTTGTTTTGGGAAAAGCCAGAAGTTGCAGGGCACCAAATCTGGGCTGTAGGGGGGTGAGTCACCTGGGTGATGTGATGTTTCACCAAAAAAACTGCAGGAGACATGATGCATGAGCAAGCACGTTGTCATGATGAAGCAGCCAATCACCAGTTGCCCACAGCTGCAGCCTTCTGAATCATCCCAATAGTGTCTGTGGAGGAATGTTCCAGCTTAATGCAAAATATGATGCAGATTCATTGCTCTACTCACTCAGTCATTTTGAATGTGACAGCCACACAGTACACATGCTCACTAAACAGTGTCTACTGCCCCCACTCACTAGTGAAGTCATCATTGTTCACGCATGTGCATTCCACTCTACTCTCCCTGGCTGCCAGTTTACATCAATGTCATAAAAACCATTATCATTATATTAACGATGGTTGGATTTTTTCTGGACAGACCTCATATGTCTTGTTTCCTCTGTATTTGTCTGAGTCACGTGTCAAAGGACTTTGCACTTGGTGTTCCCCTCAAATGACATTACTGCCCAGCCAACATGTTTGTTCAGTACCACCCACACCACTTGGAGCTGAGACTCCTTAGGGACAAATGAAAACCAACATGGGAAGGAACATTGGCCAAAGTGGGAGCCTCAAGTGTGAAGGATAGAAAAACATAATCTCAGAGTCACTGCTCTGGGGAACCTAGGCCCCATAAAGATTGATCTTTAACCAGCTTCATCAGAGGATTCATTTAAAAGGCAAAAGAGGCAACTAGGTCCCAATTATGCACAGAAACAAAAATCATAAACAAAATAAAATTAACTACTTATAATTGACTAATTGCTGGTACAGTTGGCTGCTTTTCCCCAAGAGAAGGCATCTTCTATATGATTTCTGGAGCATTTAACCAAGTGCAGCTATAAGTATTATTATTCCTATAATAATAGGGTTTCTATAAGTCTTCATATTTTTACAAGCTTTAAATACTTTATGGATAATCCACAAATCATCTTATTAGGGTATATAAAACTGTCTTTCTCAGTATGCTGGAGAGAAGTGAGAGCTCAGAAAATGGTAAAAGTCACAGATTGAATCAGCAATGACATAGAGAATAGAATTGGAGAATTCTGCTATCCAGTACCAAATTATATTATCAACTCATTAAGGGCTTATACTATGTACAACATACTGACCCTGACACAAATCTAACAGAACATGTGTTATTTGTTTCCTGTCTCAATAAAAGTTTCTCAGCATAGGTAGAAGTTCACATTCACACTCATGAGGCAAGCAGGCCACAGCTTGGTTGAGGCATGTATGATCAAATGTCAAAATGGGAACTCAACCCAAATGGTACTTGCATTCAGAGAAAGAATAGGTCTCTTAAAGGATGAAATGGGCACAAAAAGCTCCATGTAAAAAGAGCTTCAGCCAGGTTTTGAAAGGTGGGCAAGAATTGCAATGGTAGAGATTTGGACAATGGCATTCAGGATGGGGACACAGTATGGACAAATGCTCAGCAGTAGGAATGAATAAGAAGTATGTCAGGCATAGAAAGATGAACTAGATTGTGGCAGAAATTTCCTACTGGAGAATTATAGGAGATAATATTGGATAGATCATAAGCCCTAATGATAGAAGACCATGGGGTAGAAAACAAATATGCACTATTTACAGAGCACCTATTACATACAGCTCTGTAAATCATGTTTTTCTAATGTGAGTTTCAGTCTGAAGGGTTTAGACTATGTCTGACAGACAATAGGGAGCCAAGGTCCCAGTCCCTGGGTCCCAATACCTTAAATAAGACACAGTGTGTGCTCAGTTACCTCACTCACACGTCCTTGGCCAACCTCTGAGGACTTACTGGAGTGTTTTTTTTAATGGCTAAATATGAGGTTCTCTCAGGCAATGCCATTATTATCTAAAAATATGAAGCCTTTAATTTTGCATGTCATTGCACAAAGAGAATTAGAGGCCTAATTTCTCTTCCTCTTGAAGCAAATGGACAACCCTGCCATGGTCAGATATATTCATTGACAGCATATAAACGTTACACGTTTAATACATGACTGAGCAGCAAAGTGCTAGAAGGGGCTACTTTGTCTACAGCTGAAATTTCATTCTATGAGTTGTATGTGTTTACTTCATTCTAGCTATTTCTACCTATTTTTAGTCAGATTCTTCCCTATGGAGCAAGTTAAGCACTTTGGGAGTTACAGTCTTATTTTCAAACCACTGAAGGATCATCCGCAGGGTCCATGGAAGAGGACTCAGCTGTTCTATATTGCTGAAATCCATTGGAATGACACTTTGCACCAGTGTTTTTTCAGAACATGAATGGATTAAGTTCTAAAAGAAGACATTTAATCTGACCAGCATACAGGTGGCCTGGGTACCAGAGCTGTCCGTTAAAGCACATAGACTACAGGCTAGAACTGAAGGACTGTACAACACTGAACCTAACCTCATGGCATGTTCATGCTCCCATGGGAAGATGTATTCACAGTCCCAACTCGAAAGTTCAGTAACACATGTTCCTAATCACTCCCATTGGAGATAGTGAGAACAAAGATTCTTGTAGCTCCCATTCCCAGGTTGCAATTCAATGGGACACCAGCTACTTGGGGGGGAGAGTGAGTTCAGATGGAGGCTAGGAGGATCTAGGAAAGGGGGATGGATTAGGAAAACAGGAGAAGGAATAAGATAGGACTTCTGTAGGAAGAGATAAACAGTGAGGACACAAAAGTTGTAGTCCAAACTGATGCTAGGCTTGGGACAGGAAATGTAGCTACAATGGTGTAAGGTGGTAAAGAAACACATTTTATTTAATGACTCACAACACACATGCATATATTTGATTATCAGTTCAAAAGACTTATGAAACAGTATTTACTACATGGATATACTTTGGCATTTTTCTATTTTATTTATTTATTTTTAAAGGCTACTTTATTTATTTATTTTTCATGACTACTTCATTGATTTCATAAGCCGCTGGTGAGTTTTGCCCTGAAATTTGCAAGACACTGCTGTAGGGAAAGGGAAAGAGGATAATTTTTGCCTTATCTTTCCCCTTCTCCCTTATCAATTATAGACTATGATCTGAAACAAGCCAGAAGTAAGGTTGAAAAAACAGGGGGGAGGATAAGAGTAGTGAAGGTGGGTTCCAGGTAATACTCAAGTAGAAAAGAGGGGAGGAAAGGTGAGGTCTTGTTGTCTCTGGACCAGCTATGAATGCCCTAGTAGGTCATACAAAAGGGAACTTAAGAGTAGACCTCTCTCTTTTCAGCATCTAGCACAGTACTAGGTACTGTTCAATAAGTGTTCAATAAAAAATATCTCCTGAATTGACCAATATAAATTAAAGGTTGTTCGAACATTCATGTCTGATTAAAACACAGTGGAGATTGGAACCCGCTTTTGGTAAACAGCAGTGTTGACAGTGTCTGTTAGCAACTGTACCCCTCCTTCCCCTTTGTCTCTGCCCTAATAACACCCAGTACTGCCTTCAGATGGCAAAAGATCCCCATACTGTGGTGCCCCAGATACAGAGGCACTCTTGCAGGAGATAACTGAAAGACTCAGATCTTTCCTGACTCCTACTACCAGCCCTCAAAATTTATCTGTCCTGTGTCCTATTCCCTCAGTGCCTGGCTCTGTTAGAATTAATCTGACAAACCAATCCATACTGAAGTAGTCATAAATAATACTGACCACATGTTCCCCTTCCAGGCCACACTTGTCATTTAACAGAAATTTCACCATCCTAACCTATAGAGGTGGGTGTTTCAAATCTTGTAATAGTCAATGGAGAAGACAACTGAAGGCAGAAAGGCTTTCTAGGGGCCATCAAAGAAGGCAACTAACTACTCTGCCTACATGTTGACAGTTTCCATTAACCATTAAGCAATGCCCCCCTAAAAGTATGAAAGTTGCTAGTGTGATGTCTAGAACAGAGTGAGTACTTAAAAGTGCTAGTTGAATTTTAATCTAAAACATTTAGGTAAGTAGGCACAAGAGGCCACTTTAATAGGACCTACTATACCAGCAGTGTCTGTGATAATGGAAATGTACCATGTTGCACTGTCCAATACATGTGGCTATGGAGCACATGAAATGTGGATAGTGTAACTTAGAAGCAGAATTTTTAATTTAATTAATTTCAAATAATTTTAATTCAAACAGCTACATGTGGTTAGTGGCTACCAGATCGAACAACACATGTCTAGAGAGTCACTAGACATAAAAAAACAAACAAACTACATTTAAAGTGAATGCTTATCTCTCATCAGTGTCCTTGTTTAAAAGCTGAGTCTTTCTAAATTAGCCCAAGACCTGAAATTCTATTGCATGTGATGTCCTTCTGTTTTAGGAGAAAGGAGTATGGGGGACTTTTGGGGGATGGTTTCAGAGGGTTTTGTTCTCACATTCAAGCTAGAATACCTGTCATTCCCAGTCAAAGTACCTTTAAAATAAAGAGTAGAGTAACCCTGCAATCTCCTGCAAGGACCAGTGAAGTTTGCCTGAATGTAAGTCCTACGCTTGACAAGACAAACATCTCTGACAGTACTTCCTTGACACAAAATTCTACACCAACCCAGAATATCCTCCCAAACCAAGGGTGGGAAATTACTTTTCAAAGTCTAATCAGTTGAACCCAAGCTAGAAAAACTTGCTTTTTTTTTCTTAGAATAAAAGGGGTTTATTGGCTCTTCAGGCTTTTGGCACACATTTGAGGGAGCTGAGGTAGTATTTTTAATTCAGCAATAAGGTGAACTGTTCTGTATAACTACCAGTACAGGGTATGGTGAAGATGGCTTTTCAAGAGTTGCTTCCCATTAGGATTGCAATGTGGAAATTTTATAAGGTTGCTTACAATTTCTTTCTTTTTTTTTTTTAAGTCTGCTAACAGGCAGCGACAATGAGCATCATGGATCCAAGGAGCTCACTAGAAATCAATTATTCTACTTGTAAAATGGGTAGACCGTTTGCTTTCTGACAACATAGGACAATAAATCAGCTTTTTGACTGTAGGTAATGACACACTGCTTGAGTTGGAGGGTGGAAAGGAATAGTTTCCCAATTCTTCTGGTGTTGCATTCTTTACCAGAAGGTATGCCTTGATTCCTCCCAGCATCCTCTTCCTTTTTCCTTCCTCCTCATAAAACTCAGTGATGAATAGTAAATATTTAACCATGTATGGTTAGAGATGATGAGACTAGGAGAGAAGAAAATCATTCCAGTTTTTTCTTTCCCTGAAATCTAGATCTATGAACATGTCTAAAGAAGCAAGTTCAGTATTAAGAATCATTTGTGTTGCCTAAACTGCGAATATGCATTTGGAGCAGAGTGAATAACTTTAGCCAGAGCCCTTATTACCTAGTTGTTGTCATCCTGGAAAGTATAGGGGTAAAGCATTAAATACCCTCCCAAATGATTCTGTCCTTGACTATTTTCTTAAGCATCTTTTCAATAACTTGGATAATGCTACTCAAAACAGGCTAATCAAATTTGTAGATGACATATAACAGGAGTGATAGCTAATAAGCTTGTTAATCAAATTAATACTTAAAAAGATGGGTAAAAACTCTGAGGACATTTTCAAAGGGTAAAAGGTACAAAACAAAAGGTCTTTAGGTACAAAAAAATTAACAGCATATATCCAAGCTTGGGGGAAGCTTGGCTTGGCAGAAGTTCCTTAACAAGATAACTAGGACATAAATTCAAGACCACAAAGTAGGAATAGATGCCAAAGAATTCTACAGTGGACTGGTTTTAAAAAATCAATGCCATTTTAAGGAATACTGATAAATATATGATGTCTATTCCAAAATAGGCAGTGGGCAGCATCAGTTCACTATCTTCTGGATGGGTTCAATCTCACTTACAGTGTGATGCTCAGTCCCAGACACCAGACTCTAAGAATGGCACTTAACAAACTGAAACATGTCAAGAGGAAGATGGCCATAGTTGTGAAGGTCTGGGATCTACGACATATGTCTGAAGTGCTAGGGGTGATTATCCTGAGGAAGAGAAGGCACAGATATGTGAGATATATATCTTCAGATGTTTAAAGACATGCTATTAGAAAAGGGAGTAGATATGTTCTGTCAGCTTCAGACATAAGGAGCCACAGGTGGTGAAAGTTACAGAGAGGCAGATTTCCATTCCATATCATAAAAACATTTCTAATAATTAGAGATATCCAAAAGTAGAATGTACCACTTTGGGAAGCAGTGGGTTCACCATCATCGGAAGTGTTTCAGAGGAGATAAAATGCCAACCTGTCAATCAAACTATAGAGGGGATTCTGCACTATTTCGGAGGCTGAAGGAGGTGACTTAGGCCATTACACTCAATATCAAGTACTTAATGCCAAGAAATTCAAGAAGAATGGGAAATAAAAGCATGTTTTCCTGACTATTTACATGATTTTTGATTTTTATTATGAAAGGTTTTAAGCATATATAAAATAAGGAAACAAACAACCATTAGTTAGCTTTTAAGAATAATTTTTGTTTTGGGGCTCTGCTCACCTTTACCTCCCAGCATTGGCTGCAAGACTTTTTCTTTAAAAAATAGCTTTCAAGTATTATTCACAGTAGCCAACACAAGGAAACAACCTAAGTGTTCTTTGACAGATGACTGGATAAAGAATATGTGGTATATATATACAATGGAATATGACTCAAGAATACGAAAAAATGAAATACTGCCATTTGCAATAACATGGGTGGACCTTGAGAATATCATGCTAAGCTAAATAAGTCAGATGGGAAAGGACAAGAACCATATGATTTCATTCATAAGTGGAATATAAAATAGAAAGCAAAAAATGAAGAAACAAAACAAACAAAACTCATAGACACTGACAACAGTTTGGTGGTTACCAGAGGGAAGGGGAATGGGGGGAGGATGAAGAACATAAAGAGGATCAAATATATGGCAATGGAAGAAGACTAGACTTTGGGTGGTGAGCACACAATGCAATATACTGATGATGTATTATAGAAGTGTACACTTGCAACTTATAGGATGTTATTAACAAATGTCACCCCAAAAATTAATTTAAAAAATGAAAACAGACCCAGCTGGTTTGGCTCAGTGGATTGAGTGCTGGCTTGTGAAACAAAGGGTCACTGGCTCGATTCCCAGTCAGGGCACATGCCTGGGTTGTGCGCCAGATCCCCAGTAGGGGGTGCCCAAGAGGCAACCATGCATTGATGTGTCTCATCTCTTTCTCCCTGCCTTTCCCTCTCTCTAAAACTAAATAAATACAATCTTAAAAAAATAAAAATAAACAATTCCAGCACAAAAAAATAAACTAAAAAAATTAAGAACATGGCTTTCGAATGCTATATGGCATGAATATTAAACTTGAAGCTCTCATCGGCCCATGACAAATCTTAGAGCTAATTCAAAGACATCACAAGAGTTCATAACTTTTCTGCCCAACTTTAGAAATTGTTTCAATACTGTGATAGGATCACTGGATCAATTAGTTTTTCAACTAAGAATTGTACTAAATCCCATGTAAAATGAGTTGTAAGTCAAGACAGGCCCAACTACTTTAGATGATTGATGGAGATCCATGGGTGAATGGCAGAGACTGAGAAGAATGATGATTCTGTTGAGTTATTTGTTATGAGGATAATTCCTGGGAGTCAGAAACCTATATTGTACCCAATAGTACTTACTGACACTCATATAGTATCTTTCATAATTTTTCAAATAAGTATTTCTGCTATTATTTCCATTTATACCCAGTGCATCCCTGTGAGGTGGGCAGGGCAGGTATTAGTTCTTCTGGATTACAAATGACAGACAGACCTAAAACCCAGTGAGGTAACTGGCTCAGGTTTGCACAAGAAAATTAGGATCTGAGCCATGTTAAAACCCACTGCAGTGCAAAAGCAAGAAGAGAGAATTTTTAAATATTAATAGCAGATACCATTTATCAATTGAGCACAGACTTATATGAGAGTCATAATACACAAAATACATTGTTGCATGTGTCATTCAATACATATAACAATGCTATGAAGTAGGTATATTATTACAGTGGTTATAGATATGGAAATGAAATTTGGAGAGTTTAAATAACTAGCCCAATGCCAGCAATTTGACCTCAAAAATAAACTCCAAATCTCTCCACCTCCACTGCCACAACTCAAATCCAAACTATCATCTCTCACATAGATTATAGGAATAGCATCCCAAATGTTCTACCTGCTTTCATTGTTGCCACCTTAAATATACTGTTCATAGAGCAGCAAGGTAAATTTCTTTCTTCATGTTTCAGAGAAATATTTATTTTCTTAGTTTTATTTTTATACAGTTTAATATAAATGTAATCATTATAGCATGTGCAATCCTCCCCCCCCTACTTCCCTTCCCTCTGGTAACCACCATAATGTTGTCAGTGTCTATGAGTTTCATTCATTTGTTTTGTTTGTTCATTTTTGCTTACATTACAATACATAGTACAGTACAGTATTGGGATGGTATGTAATATTTACAGTATGCATACTACATACAATATATACACAAAATGTGTTGGGCTTCTTTCAGTTAACATATCTCTTTAAATGTTTTATTAAAGTATAGTTGATGTATAATACTTTATCATTTTCAGGTGTATAACATAGTGGTGATTCAACATTTATATACCTTATCATGTGATCACTACAAGATTAGGAACCACCTGTCACTGTGCAAAGTTATTACAATATTATTGACTATATTCCCTGTACCATATTATACTTCTATAGCTTCTTTATTTTATAACTGTAAATGAAATCAAAATCACAATTAGATACCACCTCACACCTGTCAGAATGGCTATTATAAAAAAAAGTTGACAAATAACAAGTGGTGATGATGTGGAGAAAAGGGAATTCTCATGCATTGTTGGTGAGATTATAAATGGTTGAGCCACTGTAAAAAACAGTATGGAGATTCCTCAAAATATTACAAATAGAACTACTATACTACTCAGAAATTGCACTTCTGGGTATTATTGGAGGAAACAAAAACACTAATTCAAAAACATATATGCATCTCTATGTTTATTGCAGAATTATTTACAATTATCAAGATATGGAAGCAACCTAAGTTTCAACAATACATGATTAGATAAAGAAGATGTTGTACAATATTACTTAGCCATAAAAAGAATGAAATCCTGACATTTGTGACAACATGCTCGGACCTAGAGGGTATTATACCAAGTGTAATAAGTCCGATAGAGAAAGACAAACACCATATGATTTTACTTTTATGTGGATTCTAAAACAACAAAACAAATGAACAAATAAAAAACAGACTCAGAAACAGAGAACAAATTGATGATTGCCAGAGGGGAGGGGAGTTTGGGTGGGTGAAAAAGGTGAAGGGCAATAAGAGGTACAAACCTCCAGTTATAAAATAAATAAGCCACGAAGACTTAATGTATAAGTACGACTTTTTAAAATATAAAACAGTGCATGGAATACCTATAATCAAAATCCATCTAAGATTTCCTCCCATGGTCCTTAGAATAAAATCTAAATTCCTTGTCAGTGTTCTACAAGGTCCTCCATAGTGTGGTCCCTGCCTCCTACCAGACTCATCATACACCCTCCACCTTATTGGCTACAGTCCAATCAGGCTAGTCTTCTTTTGGTGCCTCAAACACAAGGAGCACATGGTAGTCACATATAATTACACACTGATATAATTATTTTATTAATATTTGCTGCCTATAGTAGACTGTAAGCATCATGAAAACATGGTTCCTATCTGTTTTGTTTACTGCTGTATCCTAACACCAAGACAGTGTTTGTCACACACAGTAAGAACTCAAAATTTTATTTGCTGGATGTATATATTAATTAATGAATAAGTAAAAAATTAAAAACTCCTGAACTCCAATACTTATTTTGTTGATATAAAAATTCCTAACAAGTACCCACTTACTCCAGCCCTCTCCTACCATTTCTGACACTGCTATGGAAGGATGGTTTGTACTTAGAGTTGCAAACTGATTTTTCCAAAATACCTGTGTTCATATGTTAATGCCTGCATTTGCAAACTGTTATATTCAAGTAGGATCAAATGTTGATAATGAGTGTTTTCTTTGCCAGCGTTTAGATACATGCCATGCAATTGCAAAAATAACTACTTAGACTGTTGGAAGGCAGTGTACTCCTGAGAGCTGAACAAAATGTTCAAGGGAATTAACCCAAAGATGGTAATTAAACCATGGAATCATCAGCTGGAGAATGGTACTGATGCCTTATTCTGACTCTGGTGTATATAAGTGGACACTGTGGTTACTAGAACTCAAGGCCAAAGTGGATTCAGGGGTATGGGGAGGCTGACCTATATGAATCTAGGGAAGGTATGAGCTGGCTACTACCCCATACCCACCCTGCTACTTTCATACTTTATATAATTCTCCCTCTGTTACACCCCCAGGTTAAACACAAATGGCAAATTTAAGGGCAATTTAAGGTATCTGCTTTTATGGTGGGCTTTGAAGAGTCCAAGATATTCAACCTTCCTAGCTTTCCTACACTATTATTACTCGTTTGTGATCTTCTAGATATATATACATTTTCACAAGGTCCAAACCTTGTTCTCTGTGGAGAGGAAGTCATACGGTAAACCTTTATTTCTCAAATGAGGGACAAGGAGGGAGAAGGGAACAGTGAGCGACGATGCCCCACAGAGGATATTTGGCAATGTTTTAAGGCTTTTTTGGTTTCCCAACTGAGGAGTAGTGGTGGTGCTACTGGCGTTTAGTGGGTATAGTCCAGAGATGCTGCTAAATATCTTACAATGTGCAGGACAGTCTCCCACAACAAAGAATTTTCCAGCCCAAAATGTTACTAGCATCTGTGGAGGTTGAGAAACCCTGAGCTGACTCATTTGCAAATATTCATTTATTAGTCCATTAACAACTCATACACAGAGCAGATTCTTGCAAAATGAGATTTGGAGTGGGTAGATTTTGATCAGACATTTGGCAAAGAAAGGAGAAAGTAGTCAGGTAGCAGTGCCAATGATAGATTAGGGAAAAAAACTGGAAGCAGGTAAACAGGTAGGAGACTATTCTCATAGTCTGAGACAAAGAATGAGAACCTGAACTGAAGATGAATAGGCAATAGATACCCCATATGCTGTAGAGGTAGAATTGATGAAGCACCACAAAACAATGATATAGGAGAATGAGGAAGAGAGAGAAGGCAAAGATAGTCTTTAATACTCTGGCTTGGGAGACCAGAAGAAGAGTGATGCATTAGGAAAAACAGGGACAAGAGGAGCAGGTCTGCGCATAGAGGATGGGAGTGGAGAAATAATATATTAAGTGGCCCTGGCTGGTGTGGCTTAGTGGATTGAGCTCTGGCCTGAGAATCAAAGGGTCGCCAGTTCGATTCCCAGTCAGTGCACATGCCTGGGTTGTAGACCTAGTCCCCAGTAGGGGGCATGCAAGAGGCAACCACACATTGATGTTTGTCTCCCTCTCTTTCTCCCTCCCTTCCCCTCTCTCTATAAATAAATAAATACAATCCTTAAAAAAATAATATGCTAAGTGAGTGATGCCATGAAGGTGTCTAGGCAAGGCTATTTTATGAGCAGTTAGAAATGTGGATTTGGAACTCAGGAATGTGTCTGAAGCTACAGGTTTCTACATGAAATTCATCCTGCTTGGCTTATATCAGGAGCTCCATAAATATTTGTTGAATGAAAAAAAAGTAAGAAGAGAACTCATCCAAGGACAAAATCTGTGAGCACATCTTCATCAAAGGAGTGAACGGAGACGAAACAGAAAAAGTGCAGTTAGGGAGTTAGAACCAGCAAGGTTTAGTGGTCTTGAAACAAGAAAGGAGAGTTTAAAGGGGGAGGATTTGGCCAACAATATCAACTATTGCTCAGTAGTCAAGTTCAATGATGTCACTAAATATAATTGTACTTGACAGTAAGCAGGTCATTATCAAACCTGAGAAAGCAGATTCAGTAGAGTGATGGAAGCAGAAAATAAGTTGTAGTTGCAGAGGACTGCAAAGTCCTCATCATCCTATCATTAGGGATAGTGGTAAAGAAGGCATTAGAATGATAGTTTATGGAGGTGGCAGGGATTTAGGGGCAGTGGAATATTTTAGCAGAACTTTAGCCTGAGAGGAAGAAGGCAGGATACAGACACTAACGGCACAAACTTGAATAGCTAATAGCCATTACATATCTCCTGAATACATCAACCGTATTTTTAAGCTTCCTGTAAAACTAAGTTGAGGTCATGTGGAATTGAATTTGATGTACCATGGAGCACTCAAGAGGCCCAATAAATAAAGTTAGGTTTAACTTAAGGAACAGTTCCCTAATAATCAGAGCTGCCTTGCAAGGGAAGGGCTGCTTATATGTATGGAGCTCCCTTGTCACTTTAAGTGTTAAAGGAGAGGTAATATGACCTCATGAGAGATGGTTCCTGTACTGAGTGGGACTAGATCATTAGTATCAAAACTTTTGGACTTCTCAGATGAGTAACATTGTAAGGAGGAAAAAAGTGGAGTAGAGTATAGGTTGATCTAGAATTTCCAACTTTAAAATTTTACTTAAGTGTGTTAGTTTTCTATTTACTATTCTCTAACAAATTACCACAGATTGAGTGGCTTAAAGTAACACAAGTTTATTATCTTCCAGTTCTGTAGGTCAGATGTCTAGTAGGGGTCTCAGTAGGCTAAAATCAAAGTGCCAGCAAGGCTGCATTCCTGTCTAAATGCTCTAATTAACAGAGGTGTCAAACTCATTTTCACTGGGGGCCACATCAGCCTCGTGGTTGCCTTCAAAGGGCTGAAATGTAATTTTGACTCTTTAACAGTTGAATAGTTACATTTGTACAGTCCTAAAATTACTTCAGCCCTTTGAAGGCAACCACAAGGCTGATGTGGCCCCCAGTGAAAATGAGTTTGACTCTCTTGCTCTAATACATGGAGAATTCATTTTCTTGACTTTCCTAACTTCTAGAGACAATAACTTTTCTTAGCTTATAGCCTCCTCCACCTTCAAAGGTAACAATGTTTGGTAAAGTTTTTCTAGTGTCATATCACTCTGATACTGACTCTTAACTCCATGTGCAACTTTAACTCCCCTTTACCATATAACCTAATTCACAGATTTGTGGGATTAGGACATGGACACGTTTGGAGAGGCATATATATGATATTACAAGGTGTGTCCAGAATGTATCCAGCCATGTGATATGAAAAAGAGAGACATTTATTGAAGAAGATACAAGAAACATTGTACATAGGACAATGACACCTCAGGCACCTTCAAAGTAGGCACCTTTGTTCCTCACACAGTTCTCCCAATTGCCATCAGCTGCCTCGTCATATTTTCCTGAATTTCATCAATGGTCTGAAATCTCTTCCCTTTCAAAGGTGATTTAGTTTTGGGAAAACCAGAAGTCACAGGGCACCAAATCTGGGCTATAGGGGGGCTGAGTCACCTGGGTGATTTGATGTTTCGGCACAAAGTTCTGCACAAGACGTGATGCATGAGTGGGCACATAACAGAGCCTGGCACATAGTAGATACACCTGATGAAGTTGCCAATTACCAGTTGCCCAGAGCTGTGGCCTTTTGAATCATCTGAATAGTTGCCATGGAGGAATATTCAAGCTTAATGCAAAATTAGATGCAGATTTGTTGCTCCACTCACTCAGTCATTTTGAATGTGAAAGCCCACACACTGCACATGCTCACTCAGTGACATCTACCATACAATGAAGTCGTCATTGTTCATGCATCTGCATTCCAGTGCACTCTCCAGTTACCTTGGTTTTGCACAAACCATTCCCATCACATTAACAATGGTTGGACATTTTGTGGACAGACCTCGTATAAACATATATATTTAACAGGTGTACCTTATTTTGTTGTAGTTTGCTTATTGTGTGTCACAGCTGTAGTGAATTCTTACTAATTGAAGGCAAGAATTACCACCAGCAAAAAGATCACAACTTGCTTTATCACGATGGTCTGGAACTAATGGTGTATATCTATATATCTATATATCTATATATATCTATATATCTATATATATCTATATATCTATATATCTATATATATCTATATATCTATATATATCTATATATCTATATATCTATATAGATATAATTTATCATCAACATCATCATTTCAGAACAAAAAGTACCCTATGCACAATGCTAGAAAATAGAAATTACATAGATACAATGATTGACCTTTCTAAAAACAGAATAGTTTTCAGCCTTACTCCAACACATGCACACATACACAAGTATGCATATTTCACCAGACTGAAAACTTCACCATGGATGGACCAATACCACAGCTTTAGAAAGCATCAGACTATGTTATGTGTTAAGGACTCTCCCAACTCTAAGCCTCTTCAATCCCCTGGAATTCACTCTACTGTGGTTTTACCTGGAGAACCTTCTTGTATATCTCTATTTGTTCCTTCACAGCTATATTTTTCTTCTTCCTGCTTGCTTAAAATGTGATCATTAAGTAAGCAAGAGACTTCTGTTTCCTTTTTTCTCTGATTCAAAAGGCTATGAAAAGTGTTCTGTAAATGATATGAAATATTGTTATTTTAATCTTTGGGGTAATCGAGTTGTTTGACATTTTTATAACAATGTCTTTTGGAATATGGGTAGTGTAATTAGCTACCATACTGTATATTATCAATACCTACCTGACTCTACAGACTTTAGGACTATAAATAAAAGCATGACAGCTGGCTCCAGCCTTGCTTGTCATGTACCATTTAAGGGAATGCTGCCGAGCTACGCTAGAGTCCCCAGGAATCCAGGATGTACTCAGAAATGACATCTTCAAGGAAGAGAATTTGGTGTTTTGCTAGAGGGAAGAGATGGAGACAGATAACCAAGATATTTTGTACTGGGAAAGTATGGAGGCTCCAAGTGGGGACAGTATTTTACTAGCATTACTTAGAGACCAGAAAATTCAGAGGACAGCTGCACATACTTTTTTTTTTTAAGATTTTATTTATTTATTTTTAGAGAGGGGAAGAGAGGGGGGAAGAGAGGGAGAAAGAGAGGGAGAGAAACATCAGTGTGCGGTTGCCTCTCACGTGGCCCCCACTAGGGGCCTGGCCTGCAACCCAGGCATGTGCCCTGACTGGGAATCGAACCTACGACCCTTTGGTTCGCAGCCCGCGCTCAATCCACTGAGCTACGCCAGCCAGGGCCAGCTGCACATACTTAAACCAAATTATCAGGGTTTCTTTCTTAACCCATTACTACCAAGAAATGAGAATATGAAAGAACACTGAAGAAGAAGAAAAGCTGTGCTACTTTGGTACTCAGTGTGAGGTCCAGGACAGTGCAGGGAGAGTAATCCAATGGGGTTAATAGAAGACAACGTATGCTTAAAAGAGCTGGCAAGAGGAAAGAAACAGAGAGAGAACTACTTATTTGCCAAGTTATATAGTAGGCACTGAGCTAGGTATTTTCCATGTACCATTTCATTTACTGCTCTCCTTATGACGGTAGTGAAAAGCAACACTTATAACTTAAGACATACTTTATATTTTAGTTATCACATTTATTATTGTCTTTTCCCTTCACTAGTAGATGAGTTCCAAGGGGACAGGATCTTTTTTCTCTCCTATATCTCAAAATACCCATAACAGTGCCTGGCACATAGTAGATGCTCAATAAATACATGGATGGAATTGGAGAGCATCATGCTAAGCGAAATAAGCCAGGCAGTGAAAGACAAATACCATATGATCTCACCTTTAACAGGAATCTAATCAACAAAACAAACAAACACGCATAATATAAACAAAGACACTGAAATTGAGAACAGTCTGACAGTGACCAGAGGGGGAGAGGAGGGAATTTCAGGGGAAAAGGGGAACGGTTTAGAGCAATAAGTATAAAGGACTCATGGACAAAAACTATGGGGGGTGGAAATGGGAGGAAGGTGGGGAGGGCTGGGGTGGTGGGCTGGGGGTGGGGTAAAAGACAGAAAACTTTACAATATCAATAATTAAAAAATACTGATTAAAAAATAGCTAGCATTAATTGAGTATCTATTATGTGCCAGGTATTGTTATAGATGCTTCCCATGAATGAACTAATTTTAACTTTCACAACCAATGCTGAAACAGGCATTATTATCCCAATTTTACAGATGAAGAAACTAGGTCAGAAGCACGGAGATATTAAGTAACTTGCTTAAGTGATGGATTCAGGATTTCAACCTATATGGTCTAATTTCAGAATTTTCCTTCATAATTATTATCTTATACTGAAGTTCAGAGAGATTGAGTAATTTGCACAAAGTCATGCAGCTTAAGACTTGTAGAACCATGAACTGTTGCCCTTTTCACTCTGATGCTTGATAAGATTGCCAAGACAGTTATTACTTCTAGCATCATTTTACCAAGGACTAGGCTTCTGAGATAAAGAAATGAATGTGGTTCACCAAGGATTCACATTAAGGTAACAGACATTGCCCAAAAGAATCATGAGTCTCCCCAAAATCACCAGTCTGCCACCTGCTCTCATTGTTGGTATTTAGGGCTGGGGAAGGTGAGAGGAGCAGCCAGCAGATGAGTCATGGGAAACCCCTACTGTATCCATCTATTCTATGCTGAGAGCAAGAAGGGTAAGTCACTTTCATGGCAGTCAAATCCTGACCCATGCTGCCCTAGATAGTTCTGGAGTAGGGATGCTGTAGAGACGCTGATAAAGCATTTCTAAGTGACTGGTTAGTAACTCATTGCATGACCTTGTTGTGAAAGACACTTCCTCCTTTGTGTCGCAGTTTCTTTATGATAGGAAGGTGTCAGTAGAACTCTGATGAATCAGAAGAGATCCACTTTATCTCCTATATATTGAACTTTTTCACATAAAATTTCATTTTGAGAATGTATTTCACACTAAGGACCAAGCTTGAAAAATCACTGAAAAATAGTCACTTAAGTTCCTTGTACCTCATTCTAAAAAATCTAAACACATAGACATTGTCCTTTGGGTCAGCTTACTGTTCCATTCAACCTTACTTTCTGCAGCCAGGAATAGGACCAGGACCAGAGAGTTCCACGGTGAGAGGCCATTCACAGGCCCCCTATGTCCCAGTTTCTTTCAGAGGCTATTAACTCTGTCCTCGTGTGGCAGTTATCTTCACCACTGGGACTTCTACTAATGTTCCATTTATATTTTGAGTTAGAGCTCAGGTAACTATGTACAATTGTATTTGCAGGGCAGCTGCACCTGTTTTATATGAAGGGAATAGAACATTTACAGATTTTTCTCTTAACACTCTTTTTGTTGGTGTGCACTGCCATGTATCTGCCTTTTGGACCACAGTAGCCTAGTGTTCCCTGAGGGTTGCTGCTGATCTATAATACTCAAATCCCTTGCCTGAGCCATGACCAAAGCTGTAAGCTTAGTTTCAAATTTTGATTTTCGATATGTTTCTTCACACCTGCTCACTCACACATTTTTATAAGATCTTTCTTTGTCTCATTCTGCTTGTCATCATATACAGGCTTAAAGATTTCACTGAGTGCTCCTTCCTGGAGTCTGGGTTTCACCTATACAATTTGATTCCCTTCTTATAAAATTTGAAAACAAGCAAAAATAACTTCATATACATTACCTGTGTGTGTCTGTATATTTTTTAAAAGATCAAAGTAATGATACATACAAAATTCAAGATAATAATTACCTCAGAGGATGGAGAGGTCAAAATAGATAGACACAGTGGAGCAGGAAGACAGAGTAAAAATAAGTTATTGATAATGTTATAGTTCTTAGGTTGCATGGTTTTATGAGTGTTTGTTGTAGTTTTTAAAGTACTGATTAGCACTACTGTAGAAAAATGGAAAGTAGCACTGATAAAACAATGTCCAATGACATAGTCAAATCCAGGATTGGGGAAATACCCCATTCAGAGGTCACTCAATTAGACTCCAGCCCCCTATTTACAAGGATTTCAATGCAAGAGCCATTTTTCTCAGAGCTGCACCAGCAAAACAAGGATTGAGAGCCACTGGTAGCTGGCCATGTTCCCCAGAAAACTCTTTCCCAGCATAAAGCAATTCTAAATTTGAAATAGAAATGTTAGTGAATTATAGAAATTACCTCATGTGTATAGGGGGCTATTTATTATATTTTTAAAAAAGGTAAATAAGTGTAATGAATAAAAATGAAAAGTTCATATGTGAACTAATAATGATTTATTAGTTCTGTACCCTTGGGGTTCAAAAACAATGATTATAAGAGCAATACAAGATGTATTTATTAACCATTATCTTACCACCATAACGTGCTTACTTTTATTTTTTGTTTTCTTCCAATGTATCAAGGGCTTTTTGAAACTCTAAGTGGATCATAGCTATAGGTTTGCCTCTCTCCAACTTTATTTCCGGCTCAATTATTGTTCATAATTTAGTCAGGTTAGGGTTCTCCTTATTGAAATATTTTGTATTTCCCCGCGAGGCTATTTTGTATAAGGACCAGAGGTCCTCATCTTTCTCCTGGGCCTTCCAGGCTAGTATGTATGGACCTAAAAATTACTAGCTGCTTCCTAAATTATTTGGGGTGAAGGGTCATGATTGCTTGTTCTTGTCTTCTAGCCCCATGATCAGTAATAAGATGACATTTTTCTAGGGTTTCCAGATAAAATTCAGGATCCTCAGTTAAATTTTAATTTCAAATAAATAATTTTAGTATATGTATGAAATTGAGGCTTATTTATACTAAAATAATTTATCTGAAAATCAAATTTATTTAGACATTCTATATTTTTATTTGCTAAACCTGAAAATCCTATCTCAATTGGGCCAATAATTACTCTTTAATGTCATTGTTGGTTTTGGGACCCAGGAAGTGTGAGTTTAGGAGTTTGGCAAACTCAGGTTCAAATTATGACTTCTCCACCCAAGAAATATAACATTTTTCATCTCAGAATTATCACCTATTAAATAGAAATAATAGCAATACCCCGTGAGGCTATTGAAAATATCAAGTGAAATAATATTTGTATAGTACTTAGCATAGTGCTTGGTGCTTACTAAGCACTCAATGACTGTTACTATTGTCAATTTTATATAGATCATTATGTGCACTGGCCAAGATTTGACCTGGTACTGCAAAAGTCTCCATTTACATGGAACTTCCTTTTTTTTTTTTTTTTTTGCTGTAACAAAAATTTTTTTAATATATTTTATTGATTATGCTATTACAGTTGTCCCACTTCTCCCCCATCATTCCCCTCCACCCTACACACCCTCTCCCACCCACATTCCCCCCTTTAGTTCATGTCCATGTGTCATAAGTTTTCTAGCTTCTACATTTCCCATACTATTCTTGCCCTCCCCCTGTCTATTTTCTACCCACTATCTATGCTACTCATTCTCTGTACCTTTTCCCCCTCTCTCCTCCTCCCACGCCCCTGTTGCTAACCCTCCATATGATCTCCATTTCTGTGGTTCTGTTCCTGTTCTAGCTGTTTGCTTAGTTTGCTTTTGTTTTAGGTGTGGTTCTTAATAGCTGTGAGTTTGCTGTCTTTTCACTGTCATATTTTTATCTTCTTTTTCTTAGATAAGTCCCTTTAACATTTCATATAATAAGGGCTTGGTGATGATGAACTCCTTGAACTTGACCTTATCTGAGAAGCGATTTATCTGTCCTTCCATTCTAAATGACAGCTTTGCTGGATACAGCAATTTTGGATGTAGGTCCCTGCTTTTCAAGATTTCAAATATTTCTTTCCAGCCCCTTCTTGCCTGTAAAGTCTCTTTTGAGAAATCAGCTGACAGTCTGATGAGAACCCCTTTGTAGATGACTGTCCCCTTATCCCTTGCTGTTTCTAGAATTCTCTGCTTCATTTTAATCTTGGCTAATGGAATTACGATGTGCCTTGGTGTGTTCCTCCTTGGGTCCAACTTCTTTGGGACTCTCTGAGCTTCCTGGACTTCCTGGAGGTCTATTTCCTTTGCCAGATTGGGGAAGTTCTCCTTGATTATTTGTTGAAATAAGTTTTCCACTTGTTGCTCTTCCTCTTCCCCTTCTGGGACCCCTATACTTCGGATGTTGGGACGTTTAACAATGTCCTGGAGGTTCCTAAGCCTCTCCTCATTTTTTTGAATTCTTGTTTCTTCCTTGTTTTCTGTTTGGTTGTTAGTTTCTTCCTTCTGGTCCACTCCATTGATTTGAGTCCCAGTTTTCCTTCCATCTCTATCAGTTCCCCATGCATCTTCCTTCATTTCACGTATTGTAGCCTGCATTTTTTCATCTAGTTTGTGAGCAAACTCAACCAATTCTGTGAGCATTTTGATGACCAGTGCTTTGAACTGTGCATCTGATAGGTTGGCTATCTCTTCACTGCTTAGAGGAATTGGCTCTGGAGCTTTTATTTGTTTTCCGGTTTGAGCCATTTTTCGGTGGGGATTTTTTTGTTTTGGTTTGGTTTTAGTCTGGTCGCGGCTATTACATACTGAGGGGTGGAGCCTCAGGGCGGGGCAGCCCAGTCGCTGGGTTGTGACACTATAGGTGGGGGCGGGGTCCAAGAGGTAACAATGGCGCCTGTTCCGCTCTCTCCTGGACTCTGGCCCTTTCCGCCGCTTCCCCTTCACCCGGATTATCTGCGCACGCGCGAGTGCTGTTACGTAGTGAGGAGTGGAGCCTCAGGCGCTCCCCAGTGTGGGGCAGCCCAGTCGCTGGGTTGTGACGCTGTATGTGGGGGCGGGGTCTGAGAGGGAACAATGGCGCCTGCTCTGCTCTCTCCTGGATTCAGTCCCTTCCGCCACTTCCCCTCTGCCTGGACCGTCTGCGCGCGCGAATGTGGGGCCACCTGGTCAGCCAGCCGCCTTGTGCGGCCTCACTGGTTCTGCACAGTTGCCCCCCTGTGCCTGGGGTCCACCAGCTGCTGCCTGTGGGCCTGGGGACCGCCAGCTGCCGCCTGTGCACCTGGGAACTGCACGCCGCTGCTGCTTGCATTCCTGGGTCCGCACCTCCACTTTCTCCTGCCGCGACTCCGCCCCTCTTACCGGTCTGGATGAATGGTTGTTGGACTTTCGTACAGTTCAATTTTCTATAAGTTCTGGTTGTTTTCTTGTTTCTAAATATTTGTTGTCCTTAATTTCGGTTGTGAGAGGAGGCACAGTGTGTCCGCCTACACCTCCATCTTGGCCGGCTGGAACTTCCTTTTGATCCAGCAATTCCACTACTGAGATTATACCCTAAGAACCCTGAAACACCAATTCAAAAGAACCTATGCACCCCAAAGTTCATAGCAGCACTATTTACAATAACCAAGATCTGGAGAGCCAAATTGCCCATCAGTAGATGAGTAGATAAAAAAGCTGTGATATGTTTATACAATGGAATACTACACAGAAGTAGAAAAAAAGAACTCTTACATTTTGTGACTGCATGGATGGACATGGAGAATATCATAGTAAGTGAAATAAATCTGTCAGTGAAAGACAAATACCACATGATCTCACTTATATGTAGAATCTAATGAACACAATAAACTAATGAACAAAATAATAATAGAGCACAGATACATGGATCAGACTGACAACTGCTGGAGGGAAGTGGGGTGAGAGGAAAGATGTAAAGGAATTAACCAAAGAACCGGGTTAGGGGAAAGTGAGAGAAAGTTGGAATGACTATAATAGAAAAAAATAAAAAATAATAAAAGAGCTTCTCCATTTACAGGATTAATTTGGGAATGGGACTCTCCTTAGTGTCTCTTTTGGTGCAGACCAATGCGAAGTGACATCTGGCCAATTTCTGTTTCTGAATACTCCCTTTGACCACCCCCTATCATGAGGTGCCCCAGATTCATTCTTAAGTTGGTTTTATTCTTTTAATACAAAGATTTTTGTGCATGTGTTTGGGGATCACCTAGAATATCTCAAGTTAGAGGCTATTATCTTCCCTAATGGAGATACTTCAATAACTAATAATCATGTTTGAAATGCTACCTGCAAGGCAATGACTAATAAGTTTGGCTGATAAAAGGAAGCATTCCTAATCACTGTAGATTTAAATAGAAAGCAAGATACCACAAATACTGAGAACTCTCTGATTCTCACAACACAGTCAAGAAGTGAATTAAATTGGTTTTCCACTTGCCTTCATCCTACTTTCAGAGCCTTCCTTCTTTTGGTGCCCAATGACTTCACTGTCTTTTCTCTCAGGGAGGACTTCAGACCCTTTATATTCTCCTCTCTGATCCACCCATCCCCCTCAAAATTTACCTGTCTGCCTTACCACTTGTTCTGGCATCTAATCATACATTAATTCACCTTAACATGCTAATGGATAAAAAAGAATATATTTAATCCCCCTCTCTGACTTTTGAAAGCCACTGACTTTTTTCAACATTCTAAACCTGAAGAAGTAAGCATAACAGTGGCTTCTACACAGAACCCCTTAAATCACACCACATTATAAGCTGCCTTTTCTGTATACTTTGCATGAATAGAAGGAAGCAGTAGTGCAGATAATCTAAAGATCATTTCCACTTGGCTTGGGAATGCACCACAAGGTGTTGTTGTAGTTGATTTGCTTTGTTAATTATGTTCTACTTAAGCTGTTGAAATTGGTTCACATTTGTTAAGCTCATCTGGGCCATAAGAGGGAAGAGATGGTGGTGTGGCCCACTTTGAAATAAAGTAAAGCTGACTACAATTATGAGGAGGACATGAAAGTTCTATATGTGGGCTAATAGATCTAGAAGATAAATTCAAATGTATAAAGATAGCATTTTGCCAATTACACATGGGCAGAATAGGCCCACCTAACTGCCATGACCCACTGGGCACTGGAAGGCCAGTCATCCCAATGACCTGCCCAGAATTGGAAATCCTCTTTATTAGTAGCCTACATTAAAGGTCTTAGTAATAAAATAACTATGATTAAATCATTATGTGACATAAGAGGATCAACACATTTCCTAGCAGACGCATTAGTACTTTGTCTGACTAAATCATCAGTCATTTTTGGCAGTAGAAAATGCCATTAAGGGTTAAGACACAAGACAGTTGTATCTTGATGGGGGTGTGGGTATTACTATGAGGTCCCTAGGCAGCTATGGTGGAAGTATGGTAGCACCAAGTGCCTTGGAAATGAACTGGGAGGTTTACTGAAAAAGGGTAAGACAACCTTTACCTCTTTCCCCCCACATTTTCTTAGTTTCCTTCTCATGGTAGATATACAGAATATGCAACTCTATCAAATAAATTATTCCCTTTCTTACTCTTCTGCTGCACAGCTGGGCTTTTAAAAGCTTCTAGGATTTTAGAAATCTTAGTTTTCCTTTGAGACATATCATTTAGACCCAAAACGTAACTATACATTGTATTTCCAACCCTGTAAATTGCAGCAAGGAACCATGGGGCTACTGAAATTTCTATTTTTCTCATTGCAGTCTGCTCCCAGTTCTCGAGAGGAGTGTATGCCATCTTTGGATTCTATGACCAGATGTCAATGAACACTCTGACCTCCTTCTGTGGGGCCCTGCACACATCTTTTGTCACGCCCAGCTTCCCAACTGATGCAGATGTGCAGTTTGTCATCCAGATGCGCCCAGCCTTGAAGGGCGCTATTCTGAGTCTTCTGGGCCACTACAAGTGGGAGAAGTTTGTGTACCTCTACGACACAGAAAGAGGTAAGAGGAGGCATTTGCTCTCCTTTTTGAGCATTCATATTGTTAATATTCATATTGGCAGTGGTGTTTAACATTCTTCAAGTCATGCTCGTTCTCCTCTTTTACAATAAATAAAATATAATACATTTAAAATTGTATTTAATATTCAAAATGAATTGAAGATTAAGACCAAAAAAATCAAAGCAATGGTAATTTTAGAATCTAATTCTCAAGCCATATATGTCCTCCCATCTCCAACTCTGGAAAGGGGTTTGGAATACCCTCCTGGTTGAGTCTCTGTTGTTAAAAAAAGAGCCCCTCACCTAAAAAAAAAAATCATATGGTCTAAAATACACAAAGTAAAATCAGCTTAATAAAAAATAGAGAGAGGCCTGAGCTGGGAAGTTTTGAAGAAATAATCCTGTTGAAAACTAAAATTAACCCCATTTCACAGATGACAAAACTACAGCCCAAAGAGAAGAAGTGCTTTTTCACACAGCAGCTTAACCACAAAGCTGGGACTGGTGTCAATATCTCCAGCATCCAGAGTTTGTTCCATCAGATCACATTAGATCTTCCACTTAAAAGGCTTCAACAATGATCTGATAAAAAATAATGAGTGGAGATGGGCTAATCTGGGTCTTGGGGATGGATGGGTTTTTTTTTTTTTTTTGGATTTTTTTTTTAATAGTGAGATACTATGTTGAGGACACATTATATTGAAACAAAATCTCAGAAACTAAGGGGCTGATCTTAAATAGTATACAATTAGGTGTAAATATAATTCAGCTAAACGGATTCTTCTAAAACTTAGTTATCTTTGAGAGATTCCTCAGTAAAACCAGGGGATCCTGTCACCATGAAATTCCAAATAACAATGTTACTTTATTTGTCTGAAACCCTGATTACAGGCTTGGAAGGGATCTTCCTGACTTATGGTTTTCTGACTCATAGAAGGAAGGAGCAAATGGAAGGCCTGCCTACCTTAGGCATCCCTAGAAAAGATGTCATTCCAAGTAACTTAACTTGCAGGGCCATTTTGTTTTGCAGAACCCCGAGCACTTTACAATTCACTCTCATTCTGATGTGCCATCAAACCCAGTCAGGAAATAGTAATACCTGTATTTACCTGTGGTATTTGCCTCCAAAATCATCAAATTTCATAAACCTGAAGTAGAAACCAGAGTTACACTCCACTTTTCCATTAAGCAGCTCTATGACCTTGACCAACTCATTGAAGCTTTCTTGGCCTTGGTCACCTCACCAAAGGTGTGTCCCTTTTTAATGTAATATTACATAGATTTTTTGAGATACTATATCAGACACAAGACACATTATATCTAGCAACTGATCCTAATATAAATTATCAGTCAACCAATTCTACAAGCTGTTATGAACCCCCAGTGGTGTGTTCAATATTATAATAGATGCTTACTCAATACAGTTTGAATAAGTGTAGACAGAAAAGGACAATCATGAAACAATTCATGAACACAGAGAAGTATCAAACTGAGTATTATATTATAGACTCTGATTGCCATAAGAATTGTGAAAAGAGCATTCCAGGAAAGTAAGATTTTCAGAGAAGGCTAGCTAGAGGAGCTTGAAGGACATGTTATTTGTGGATGGCAAGAGAAGAGAGGAAGGGAATTGAGAACAGACAAAGAGCGTGAACAAAAAGTGGAATCAGGAAAGTGTTGTGTGTTCCTGCAGAGCCTTGCTTGAGTAGGGTATGAAACAAGTTTGAACATTCTAATTCACGATTTGCTAAATTTTAATGCATTTCATTTCTTTCAAATGCTGAGGATGAATTACCCTATTTTCATGTACTGTATACAGTGTAATCTAGCCATAATAAACTAACTTTCAGAACTAAAGTTTATGAATCAGATAGCTTCCCTCATGAAACTTCTTTAAAAAGAAATATCAGTTTCAGTAATACTGTAACCTCCCATTTATTCAAAGCAGGAAAAAAAGTTCATGTCTTTTTTCTCTCATCTTCCATAAGCTTTCTTCATTCATTAGCTCTTTATTAGAGGAAAGCAAGGAAAAGTTCATCTATGTCTATTTCTTGTCCCTGCATCTTTTTTTTTTTTTTTCGAATAATCTCAGTTAATACTTTAGACAATTCTAGGGTATTGTAGCCAAAATAAACCTTTCTGACTCATGTGTGTTAATCTTTTTTTCTTCTATAACCATTTAACTGATGGAACAAAATCTGTTCTGTTTAAGAAATACTTTCCATAAACTTTTACACTAAATTCCTCCTTGGAAAGCATTCTTAAAACACTACACCATGACCCTGTTTCAAAATTTTCAATGGATTCTCTTTATTGCCCACACTGAAAGAAAAAAGTAGTCTATTCTTTCAGATTAAACATAATTATGCCTGAACCAACCAACAAACCAGTTGTTCCTGTGTTACCTAATGAAAAGCTTCCACTGCAGGCAGCTTCCATGTTTTACTGTTGCCCAAATGAGCTAGAACCATGCTTGCCTCAACAATATCACTTCTATTACTACCTATAATTATTTCCTTCATCTTATTATGAAAATTTTGCCTATCTGTCCACTTTTCAAAATTCATTTCAAATACTTTCTCCCCAAGTGGCCTTTCCTGACCACATGAACTCAGCAATTCATTCATTCATTTAATAGTGAAAGGTTACAATGATGAACCAGATAGACATGGTTCCTACTATTGTAAAGCTTACATTCTAGTGATGGAGATAAAGAAAAAAGCCAACAAACAAAAAAAAATTATACATTTTGATAAGGTTCTACGAAGGAAACAAAGAAACAGATACTAATGGATATGACCTAATTTTTAAAAAAGTTTCTGTGATAGCATCATTGAGAAGGAACAATTAAACTGACAGTTAAAGGATTAGAAGATGACTTTTTTTTGTCAAAAAAAAAAAAAAGGACAGACCATCAACGATTTTTTTTCTAATACACTTTAAGAACTGATGAAAGGAGGTATGAAGGTAACAGATGGCTCCAATTCTAGTCATGTCCATTTGCCTTCTAGGGAAAGTGAAGCCAAGAGTTTTTATAGAAATTCAAACTACTTTTTACATCTGAATAAATTAGGAAGGCCCAGAGAGTACATTATTCTGTGAGAGACAGATACTAAATTCCCCTTTTTAAGCAGCAATAATCAAGGTTGACAGTATCTGAGACATTTGGTAGTTTCTGCAGCCTGCCTAATCTATTGTGATGAGTCTTCAACTATGTGAGAAATAGAGGGAAAGAGACTCAAGCAGTAGGCATAGCAAGTGCAAAGGCCCTGTGGCAGGAAAAAAACTTGACACATTTGAGGAACTGAAAGAAGGCAGGTGTGTTTAAAATGTAGCAATGAGACTGAGAGTGGCCTGAGATGAGACTGTAGAGGTAGAGAAGAGACAGATCATAGCCATGGAATATGGACAGAAGCCACAGTAAGAAGTATGGATTTTATTCTAACTGCAGTGAGAAGTCAGTGGAGGGTTCTGAGCATGGAAGTCATATGATTTCATTTAATTTTCTGTACAGAATGGAGTATGGCACAGGAGTGAAGGAAGGAAAAATAATTAAAAGGCCATTGTGGTCATCTAAGTGAGAAGTGGCAGTTTAGACTAGGCTAAAGATGTAGAAAAGTGAATGGAGTTGAAATACATTTTGAACCCAGAATCGGCAGAACTTGGGGACCAATTGATTGTTGGATGTGAGAGAGAAGAAGAACTAATGGATGATGATTAAGCTTTGGTCTCAGAGATTGGGCAAGATGGTGATGATATTTATGGAGATGACTAGGCAAGAAGAGAACCACTTTTGAAGAGCAAACATCTTTCCCATCTTTAAACACCCACAGAAAACTTTTGTCCATGTTATTCATTTGGCACTTAACATAACTGCTTTCCATTATTATTTCATTGAGTTTGCTACAAACCTTTCCAAGCCCTTCTTTCCAGCATGATAATAAACAATTGTTTGGCCTCTAAATTTATACTTTGGGCCCACTCTTGTACATAGTAGAGATATGGATACATACTTAGTGTTTTCCCAATTCCATTATTGATTCATCAAGAATAAGCCATGTCTTTTTTTCAATGTTGGCCTGAAAGAAAGAGATAGAATAACAAAGAAGGGAAGGGGAGGGAGGGAGGAAAGGAATGTGGGAGGGAAGTAGGGAAGGTGGGTGAAGAGGAAGAGAGAGAGAACTCAGTTTATAAATCAAACCATGTGATATAGTTCTTTAAAATATTCAATAAAGTATCTATTCTGTAAATTCTAATTTTCTAAAATGATTATCTATTGTTTTAATAATAAAAATTATGGGGAGAAGTTGGAACTGCAAAATGTAATTTTAGAATATTTTAAATTACCTAAGAGAGAAATAGAAGACAGAGAAAGACATAAGAGAGCACCTGTAATTATATTCAAATAAGCTAAACATGCCGTACAAATGATGTGACTCTACTGTATAAGGACAGAAAAGAGTGAGGGGCTGAAAAATAGGTTAAGTATGCGAGGTCATTTTAAAGCTCTGTAGCAAAATTTTGTGTATTATTACATTTAATCCACATCACATATTTGCATATTATAACTGAGAAAACCTAGGCATAAAAATTATGATGTTATGAAACATTGAGCGGATTTCAAGAATTCATTGGCTATACTTTGATTTCTGTCTGCAGAGAAAGGTCTAATTTGTGTTTGCAAGTCACTTTGCTTAGTAACTTAGATCACTATCTTGGTTCATTAATACAAAGTTCAAAATTATGCTCTTTGTGCTATTACATAAAGATTTAGTTCTTGGAAAAGTTATGAGTTTGACTATATGTGATCTCTGCCCACTCTGTACCTTCTCCTCTTTATTTTTTGATTTAATCTTTATTGTATTTTTTCCATTACCATTTAGTCTCCTTATACACACCTTCCTTTAGCAATCACTACATTGTTGTCGATGTCCTTGAGTCCTTTTTCCTTTCTGTTCAATGTATAACCCCCTAACTTCCCCATCCCACTAGCTGTCGTCCTGCTCTCCATCTATAAGTCTGTCCCCATTTTGCTTGTTAGTTCAATTTGTTCATTAGATTCCACATATGAATGAAATCATACAGTATTTGTCTTCCTCTGACTGGCTTATTTCATTTAGCATAAAGTTCTTTGGCCCATCCATACAGTCACAAAACATAAAACTGTTCTTTACGGTCAAGTAGAATTCCATTGTGTAAATGTCCAATAGTTGTTTTATCCACTCATCTACTGATGGACACTTGGGCTGCTTCCATATACTGATGACTGCAAATAATTCTGCAGTAAACATGGGGTGCTTATGTTCTTTCAAATTAGTGTTTTGGACACTTTCAGATATATTCCCAGAAGTGGGATAGCTGTGTCAAAGGCAGATTCATTTTTAATTTCTTAAATACATTTTATTGATTATTATACTTGTCCCATCCCCTCTTAATTCCCCTATGCCCTGCACAGCCCTTCCCACCTGCATTTTCCTCCCTTCAGTTCATGTCCATGGGTTGTACATATAATTTCTTTAGCTTCTAAATTTCCTGTACTATTCTTAACCTCCCTCTGTCTATTTTGTATGTACCAATTACGATAATTATTTCCTGTACCTTTTCCACCTTTCTCCCCCTACACCGCTGATAACACTGCCTGTGATCTCTATGTCTGTGGTTTTGTTCCTGTTCTATTGTTTGCTAAGTTTGTTTTTCTTTGTGTTTTTGTTTTTTAGATTCCATTATTGATAGTTGTGAGTTTCTTGTCATTTTACTGTTTATATTTTTCATCTTCTTTTTCTTAGATAAGTCCATTTAACATTTCATATAATAAGGGCTTGGCGATGATGAACTCCTTGAACTTGACCTTATCTGAGAAGCACTTTATCTGCCCTTCCATTCCAAATGAAAGCTTTGCTAGACAGAGCAATCTTGGATATAGGTCCTTCCCTTTCATGACTTTGAATACTTCTTTCCAGCCCCTTCTTACCTGTAAGGTCTCTTTTGAGAAATCAGCTGATAGTCTCATGGGAACTCCTTTGTAGGTGACTGTCCCCTTATCCCTTGCTGCTTCTAGAATTCTCTGCTTCATTTGAATCTTGGCTAAGGTAATTACGATGTGCCTTGGTGTGTTCCTCCTTGGGTGCAACTTCTTTGGGATTATCTGAGCTTCCTGGACTTCCTGGAAGTCTATTTCCTCTGCAAGATTAGGGAAATTCTCCTTCATTATTTTTTCAAATAAGTTTTCAATTTCTTAGTCTTCCTCTTTTCCTCCTGACACCCCAAGGATTCGGATACTGGAAATGTTTGAAGTTGTCCAGAGGTTCCTAAGCCTCTCCTTATTTTTCTGAATTCTCATTTCTTCATTCTGTTCTGGTTGAATGTTTATTCTTCCTTCTGCCCCAAACTGTTGATTTGAGTATTGGTTTCCTTCCTGTCACTGTTGGCTCCCTGTACATTTTCCTTTATTTAATTTTTCATAGCCTTCAGTATTTCCTCAATTTTGTGACCATACTCAACCATTTCTGTGAGCATCCTGATTGCCAGTGTTTTGAACTCTGCACCTGATAGGTTGGCTATATCTTCATCTTTTAGTTGTATTTTTTCTGGAGCCTTGACCTGTTCTTTCATTTGAGCCATTTGTTTTTGTCTCGGCATGCCTGTTACATAGTAAGGGGCAGAGCCTTAGGTGTTCACCATGGCTGGGCAACCCATGTCATTGTGTGGTGGTGCTGTACATTGGGGAGAGGACTAAGAGTGAACAGTGTGGCTTATTCAGCTCTCTGCAGGCTTTCAGTCACTTCCTCCACTACTCACAAGCAAATTGGGCCCTTCTGGTGCTTATTCCCCGGTGGGTAGTTTTATCTACGTTCTAGGACCCTGTGAGTCTCTCCAATAAACTCTCCTGTGAGGCCAAGAGTGCCCACCTGCCCTTCTCTGCCCCTCCTACCAGTCTGAATGAATGTTTCTTCTTTAACTCCTTGGTTGTCGGACTTTCATACAGTTCGATTTTTCTGTAGGTTCTGATTGTTTTTTGTTTTTAATTTTTTTGTTGTCCTTCTTTTGGTTATGGGAGGCACACTGTGTCTACCTATGCCTCCATCTTGGCCACAAGACCATTTTTAATTTTTTGAGGTATCTCTATACTGCTTTCCACAATGGCTCCACCACTCTGCATTCCCACGGATAGTGCAAAAGGGTTTCCCTTTCTCCACATCCTTGCTAGCACTTGTTATTTGACTTATTGATGATAGGCATGCTGGCAGGTGTGAAATGATATCTCATTGCAGTTTTATTTTGTATTTATCTCATGATTAGTAATGTTGAGTATTTTTTCATATGCCTATGGACCATCTGTATGTCTGCTTTGGAGAAGTGTCTATTCAGGGCCTTTGCCCATTTTTAATTGGGTTCTGTTCTTCTTCTTCTTCTTCTTCTTCTTCTTCTTCTTCTTCTTCTTCTTCTTTTTTTTTGGTGTTGAGTTTTGTGAGTACTTTATAAGTTGTGGATATTAACCCCTTATCAGATGAATCAGCAAATATGTTCTCCCAATCTGTGGGTTGTCTTTTAATTTTGTTGACAATTTCCTTTGCTGCGCAAAAACTTTTTAGTTTGTTGTGGTCTCATTTGTTTATTTTTTTCTTTTGTTTTCCTTGCCCAGGGGTATATATGCAATAAAATATTGTTAGAAGTACCCTGGCTGGTTTAGCTCAGTGCATTGAGTGCAGACCTGCAAACCAAAGAGTCGCCAGTTCCATTCCCAGTCAGGGCACATGCCTGAGTTGTGGGCCAGGTCCTCAGTGGGGGGTGCATGAGAGGCAACCATACATTGACGTTTCTCTTTCTCTTTCTCCTTACCTTCCTCTCTCTCTAAAAATAAATAAATAAAAATCTAAAATTTTTAAAAATATTGTTATAAGCAATGTATGTGATTTTGCTGCCTATGGTTTTTTCTGATGATTTTTATGATTTAGGGTCTAATATTTATCTCTGATTCATTTTGAATTTATTCCTGTGTGTGGTGTAAGAAAGTGTTCTAGTTTTATTTTTCTGCACATATCTGTCCAATTTTCCTAACACTATTTATTGACTAGACTATCATTAGCCCATTGTGTGTGCTTGCTTCCTCTGTCAAATATTTATTGACTATAAAGGTGTGGGTTTATTTCTTGGTTCTCTATTCTGTTCCATTCATCTATGTGTATGTTTTTATGCTGCTAGCATGTTATTTTCATTACTATAGCCTTGTAGTGTAATTTGATATTAGGTAGCATGATTCCTCCACTTTGTTCTTCTTGCTCAGGATTGCTGTTGCTGTGCGGGGCCTTCTGTGGCTCCATATAAATTTTTGAAATATTTTTTCTAGATCTGTGAAATATGTTATTTGAATCTTGATAGGATTGCATTTAATCTATAGATTGATATAGGTAGTATGGACATTTTAATGACGTTATTTCTTCCCACCATGAACATAGTATATACTTCCAATTATTTGTACCTTCCTCAATTTCTTTCTTCAGTGTCATAATTTTCTGAGTACAGGCCATTTACATCCTTGGTTAGGTTTCTTCCTAAGTGTTTTATTCTTTTTGAAGCAATTGCGAATGGGATTGTTTTATTAATTCCCCCTTTTTTTTTAGTTCATTATAGGCATATAAAAATGCAACTGATTTCTTTTTTTAAAAGTGTTGTTCTTGTACTATTTTCTGTCTTTTACTCCCATCCCAGCCCACCACCCCAGCCCTCCCCACCTCCCTCCCATTTCCACCCCCATAGTTTTTGTCCATGTGTCCTTTATACTTGTTGCTCTAAACCCTTCCCTTTTCCCCCCGAAATTCCCTCCCCTCTCCCCTCTGGTGACTGTCAGCCTGTTCTCAAGTTCAGTGTCTTTGATTATATTTTGCTTGTTTGTTTGTTTTGTCGATTAGGTTCCTGGTAAAGGTGAGATCATACGGTATTTGTCTTTTACCGCCTGGATTATTTCTGATATTAATTTTGTATCCTGCTACTTGGCTGAATGTATTTATCAATTCCAGTAGTTTTTGGTGGAATCTTTGGTGTTCTCTATGTACGGTAACATCTCATCTGCAAATAATGACAATTTTACTACTTCCTTTTCAATTTGGATGCCTTTTTTCCTTCCTGTCTGATTGCTGTGGCTATGACTTCCATACTATGTTGAATAAGAGAGGTGAAAGAGTCCATCCCTGTGTTCTTCCTGATTTTAAGGGTAACGCTTGTAGTTTTTCCCACTGAGTACAATGCTGACAATGGGTTTGTCACATATGGCCTTTATTATGTTTCCGTATGTTTCCTCTACTTCCACTTTGATAAGAGTTTTTAGCATAAATGGGTGCTGAATTTTATCAAATGCTTTTTCTGCACCTATTGATGTGATCATGTCATTTTAATCCTTCATTTTGTTTATGTGATGTATCTCATTTATGGATCTGTGAATATTGTACCATCCTTGCACTCCCAGAGTAAATCGCACTTGGTCAAGGTGTCTGATCTTTTTGATACATTCAGTTTGCTAATATTTTGTTGAATACTTTAGCATCTATATCCATCAGGTATATTGGCCTACAATTTTCTTTCTTTGTTATGACTTTATCCCATTTCGCAATTAGAATAATGACAGCCTTGTAAAATGAGTCTGGGAGCCTTCCAGCCTCTTGAATTTTATGAAATAGTTTGAGAAAGAGAGGTGTTAGTTCTTCTCAGAATGTTCAGTGAAATTCACCTCTCAAGCCACCTAGTCCAGAGCTTTTGTTTATTGGGAGTTTTTTTTTTATTACTGCCTCAATTTCACTAGGTGCAATGTGTCTATTCAGATTCTCTGATTCTTCCTGATTTACTTTTGGAAGATTGTATGTTTCTAGGTATTTCCATTTCATCCAGGTTGTTCAGCTTTTTTGGCATATAGTTGCTCATTATATTTTCTTACCATCCTTTTTATTTCTTTAGTGTCAGTGTCATTCATCCTCCTTCATTTCTCATTTTATTTATTTGGGTCCTCTCTCTTTTTTTCTTCATGAGTCCAATTAAAGGTTTGTCAGTCTTTTCAGAGAACTAGTTCTTGGATTTATTGATTTTTTGTATCCTATTCGAGACTCTAGTTCATTAATTTCTGCTCTGGTCTTTATTATTTTATCAGTTCTACTCACTTTGGGTTTTGTTTGTTGTTCCTTTTTAAGTTCCTTTAAGTGAGAAGTTAGATTGTTTAATTGAGACTTTTCTTTTTCTTTTTTCTGAGATAGGCTTATAAAGCTATGAATTTCCCTCAGGATTGCTTTCCCAGTGTCTCATACATCTTGTATTGTGGAGTCCTCATTTTTATTTGTTTCAAGTTATCTTTTGATTTATTCCTTGGTCTTATTGTTGACCCATTCATTGTTTAAAAACATGTTTTTTTTTTAGTTTCCATGTCTTTGCATGTTTTTCAGTGTTCTTGTGATTGACTTCAAGTTTCATAGCATTGTATAGAGAAGATGCTTGATATGATTTCAATCTTCTTAAATTTATTGAGACTTGTTTGTGTCCTAACAGGTGGTCTATCCTAGAAAATTTTCATTGTGCACTTGAAAAGTATACATATTCTGCTGCTTTGGGACAAAACGCTCTGAAGATACCAATTAAATCCATTTGATCTAGTGTGTCATTTAAGGCTGTTAGCTTCTTGTCAATTTTCTTTCTGGCAGACCTATCCACTGAAGTCAATGGGGTGTTAAAATCCCCAACTATGACTGCATCTCTATCACTCTCTCTTTTTATGTCCATCAAGATTTGCTTTACATATTTATATGCTCCTATGTTGGGTGAATAAGTGATTATTAGGATTATATCCTCTTGTTGGATTGTTCCCTGTACTGTTATGTAGTGTCCTATTTTGTGTCTTTCTATAGCCTTGGTTTTACAGTCTATTTTGTGGGGTCTAAGTACTGCTACCCTAGTCTTTTCTTTCTATCCATTTGCAGAAGTATCTTTTTCCATCCCTTCATTTTTAATCTGTGTGTATCTTTCAATCTGAAATGGGTCTCTTTGAGGCACCATATATATGGGTCTTGTTCTCTTATCCATTCAGCTACCCTTGGTCGTAGCATTTAAGCCATTTACATTTAAGGTGATTATTGATAGCTATGTATTTAGTGCCATTTTATTGTTAGAAATTTTTCCTCTGTTGCTGCTGCTGCTGCTTCTTTCTTCTTCTTCTTCTTCTTCTTCTTCTTCTTCTTCTTCTTCTTCTTCTTCTTCTTCTTCCTCCTCCTCCTCCTCCTCCTCCTCCTCCTCCTCCTCCTCCTCCTCCTCCTCTTCTTCTTCTACTTCCTTCTTCTTCTAAGTAAGCAGTATTGGTTTTGTGTTAACAAAGTCCTCTTTAACTTTTTCTTGTTTGGGGATCTCCTTATTTCTCATTCAATTTTAAATAATAGCCTTGCTGGGTAAACTAGCCTTGGTTGTAAGTCCTTGCTTTTCATCACTTTGAATATTTCATGCTACTCCCTTCTGGCTTGGAATGTTTCTGTTGAGAAATCAGATGACTCCTATTGGTGCTCTCTTCTTTGTAACTACCTCTTTTTCTCATGCAGCTTTTAGGATTCTCTCCTTGACTTTAAGTCTTCTCATTTTAATTATGGTGTGTCCTGGTGAAAGCTTCTTTGGGTCCAACTTGTTTAGGACTTTCTGAGCTTCTTGGACTTGTGTGTCTTTTCCTGGGTGTTTTTTTCTACCTTGTCTTCCAAATCACTGATGCAGTCCTCTGCTTCATCTAACCTACTGTTTATTCTTTCCAGTGTATTATTTATCTCAGGTATTGCATTCTTTATTTTTGACTAGTCCTTTTTATGGCTTCTATGTCTTTTTTCATGCTGTTGAATATCCTTATAGTCATTACTCTAAACTCTGTATCTGATAAATTGCTTTCCTCCATTTCACTTAGCTCTTCTGCTGGAGAATTCTCTTATTCTTTCATTTGGGGTCTGTTTCTTGGTCTTCCCATTTTGGTTGTTTCTTTGTCTTTTCTGCTTTGGTTGTTAAACTGGTCAGTGATAATAGCCTCAAGCTGTAATTCAGAAACATGGCATGGTTTAAGCACCACAGGGTGAAGCATAGTAATTCATGCTAGCAGGGGTATTACTTCCCCTCAGGCTATTGCCACTTGGAGGGCACTGCTCTGCCTCAGAAAGAAGTCCTCTGCAGTATGGGGAAAGACAGCATAAGAATTCTGGTGGCTTTTCCTTCAGTTCTCTCCACAGAACTACAAACCCCAGACTGTCCTCAAGCAATCCCTCTGCCTTCCTTCGGTCAGAGACCATGGTAAGTGGTTGCAAAGGAAATTTTGTGTTTGGGCCTTTTTTTTAATTTATATATTTTTATTTTTTAATCAGTATTTTTTAATTGTTGACATTGTACAGTTTTCTGTCTTTTACCCTGCCCAGAGACCACCACCCCAGCCCTCCCCACCTTCCTCCCATTTCCACTCCCCATAGTTTTTGTCCATGTGTCCTTTATACTTGTTGCTCTAAACCATTCCCCTTTTCCCCTGAAATTCCCTCCCCTCCCCCTCTGGTCACTGTCAGACTGTTCTCAAATTCAGTGTCTTTGTTTCTATTATGCTTGTTTGTTTGTTTTGTTGATTAGCTTCCTGTTAAAGGTGAGATCCTATGGTATTTGTCTTTCACTGCCTGGCTTATTTCGCTTAGCATGATGCTCTCCAATTCCATCCATGCTGTCGCAAAGGGTAGGAGCTCCTTCTTTCTTTCTGCTGCATAGAATTCCATTGTGTAAATGTACCACAGTTCTTTTGATCCATTCATTTACTGATGGGCACCTAGGTTGCTTCCAACACTTAGCTATTGTAAATTGTGCTGCTATGAACATAGGGGTGCATAGGTTCTTTTGGATTGGTGTTTCAGGGTTCTTAGGATATAATCCAAGCAGTGGAATTGCTGGGTCAAAAGGTATGTCCATTTTTAGTTTTCTTAGAAAATTCCATACTGTTTTCCATAGTGGTTGTACCAGTCTGCACTCCCACCAACAGTGCATTAGGGTCCCCTTTTCTCCACAACCTCTCCAACACTTGCTGTTTCTTGCTTTGTTTATGAAGACCATTCTGACTGGTGTCAAGTGGTATCTCATTGTAGTTTTAATTTGCATCTCTCTGATAGCTAGAGATATCGAGCATCTTTTCATGTGTCTCTGGATCCTCTGTATGTCCTCCTTGGAGAAGTGTCTGTTCAAATCCTTTGCCCATTTTTTAATTGGGTTGCTTGTCTTCTTAGAGTAGAGTCTTGTAAGTTCTTTATATATTTTGGAGATTAACCCCTTGTCTGAGGTATCATTGGCAAATATGTTTTCCCATACACTTGGTTCTCTTTTTATTTTAATACTGTTTTCTTTAGCTGCGCAGAAGCTTTTTATTTTGATGAGATCCCATTTGTTTCTTCTTTCCTTTATGTGCCTTGCTCTAGGGGACATATCAGTAAAAATGTTGCTGCATGAAATATCTGAGATTTTGCTGCCTATGTTATCCTCTAGAATTTTAATGGTGTCACGGCTTATATTTAAATCTTTTATCCACCTTGAATTTATTTTTGTGTATCGTGTAAATTGGTGCTCGAGTTTCATTTTTTTGCATGTAGCTGTCCAATTCTCCCAGCACCACTTGTTGAAGAGGCTATTTTTGCTCCATTTTATGTTGCTTCCCCCTTTGTCAAATATTAAGTGACTGTAGAGACTTGGGTTTATTTCTGGGCTCTGTGTTCTGTTCCACTGGTTTATGTGTCTGTTCTTGTGCCAGTACCAGGCTGTTTTGATTACAGTGGCTTTGTAATACAGTTTGGTATCAGGTATTGTGATCCCTCCTACTTTGCTCTTCTTTCTCAAAATTGCTGCCGCTATTCGGGGTCGTTTATGATTCCATAAAAATTTTTGAAGTGTTTGTTCTATGTCTGTGAAATATGCCATTGGAACTTTAATAGGTATTGCATTGAATCTGTAAATTGCTTTGGGTAGTATGGACATTTTGATGATATTAATTCTTACGATCCATGAACAAGGTATATGCTTCCATTTGTTTGTGTCTTCCTTGATTTCTTTCTTCAGTGTCGTGTAGTTTTCTGTATACAGGTCTTTTACCTCCTTGGTTAGGTTTATTCCTAGGTATTTTATTTTTCTTTTTACTATTTCGAATGGGATTTTTTTTTCTTGATTTCTGCTTCTGCTGTTTCGCTGTTGGTATACAAAAATGCCTTTGATTTTTGGATATTGACTTTGTATCCAGCTATTTGGCCAAATTCATTTATTATATCGAGCAGCTTTTTGGTCGAGTCTATAGGATTTTCTATGTACACTATCATGTCATCTGCAAACAATGATAGTTTTGTTTCCTCCTTTCCAAGTTGGATGCCTTTTATTTCCTTTTCTTGTCTAATTGCTGTGGCTAAGACTTCCAATACTATATTGAATAGAAGTGGTGAAAGTGGACAGCCTTGTCTTGTTCCTGATCTTAGTGGGAAAGATTTCAGTTTTTGCCCATTGAGTATGATGTTGGCTGTAGGTCTCTCATAGATGGCCTTTATTATGTTGAGGAATGCTCCCTCTATTCCCACTTTGCTGAGTGTTTTTATCATAAATGGGTGTTGTGCTTTATCAAAAGCTTTTTTCACATCTATTGATATGATCATGTGATTTTTGTCTTTGCTTTTGTTTATGTGATGTATTACATTCACTGATTTGCGAATGTTGAACCATCCTTGCATCCCTGGGATGAATCCCACTTGGTCATGGTGTATGATCTTTTTAATGTATTGTTCGATGTGGTTTGCCAATATTTTGTTGAGGATTTTAGCGTCTATGTTCATCAGTGATATTGGCCTGAAGTTTTCTTTCTTTGTTGTGTCTTTATCTGGTTTTGGGATTAGGATGACGCTGGCTTCATAAAAAGAGTTTGGGAGTCTTCCTTCATTTTGGATTTTCTGGAATAGTCTGTGAAGGATAGGGGTTAGCTCTTCCTTAAATGTTTTGTAGAATTCTCCTGTGAAACCATCTGGTCCAGGGCTTTTGTTTGTCGGGAGTTTTTTGATTACTGCTTCAATTTCATCGGCTGTTATTGGTCTGTTCAGGCTTTCTGTTTCTTTTTCTTTGAGTTTTGGGAGATTATATTTTTCTAGAAACTTGTCCATTTCACCTAGGTTTTCAAATTTCTTGGCATACAGTTCTTCGTAGTAATTTCTTACAATTCTTTGTATTTCTGTGGTGTCAGTCGTAATCTCTCCTCTTTCATTTCTGATTGTGTTTATTTGATTCCTCTCTCTTTTTTTCTTGATGAGCCTGCTTAAAGGCTTATCGATTTTGTTGATCTTTTCAAAGAACCAGCTCCTGGATTCATTGATCCTTAGCATTGTGCTTTTAATCTCTATGTCATTTAATTCTTCTCTGATCTTGGTTATTTCCTTCCTTCTACTTGCTCTAGGCTGTCTTTGTTGTTGTTCCACGAGTTCTTGTAGGCATAGGGTTAAGTTGTTTGTTAGAAATGTTTCTGTCTTCTTTAGGTAGGCCTGTATTGCTATGAACTTCCCTCTGAGCACTGCCTTCATTGTGTTCCATAAGTTTTGGGTTGTTGTGAGTTCATTTTCATTTGTTTCCAGAAACCTTTTGATTTCCTCCTTAATTTCATTCTTTACCCATTCATTGTTTAATAGCATACTATTCAATCTCCATGATTTTGAGGGTTTAGGGATTTTCCCCATCAAGTCAGTTTCTAGTTTCAGTCCCTTGTGGTCAGAGAAAATACTTGGTATGATTTCAATTTTCTTGAATTTTTTGAGACTTGTTTTGTGTCCTATCATGTGGTCTATCTTTGAAAATGTTCCATGTGCATTTGAAAAAAATGTGTATTTAGTTTCTTTTGGATGAAGGGCTCTATATATATCAGCTAAGTCCAACTGTTCAATGCCACAATATGCTTGTTGATATTTTGTTTGGAAGATCTGTCCATTTTTGATAGCGAGGTGTTAAAATCCCCTACTATAATTGTGTTGCTGTCAATATGTTTCTTGAAGTCCTCTAAGATTTTCTTGATGTATTTAGGTGCTCCTATGTTGGGTACATATATATTTACAGTGTTTATGTCTTCTTGGTGTATTCTTCCCTTGAGTATTATGAAGTGACCTTCTGGGTCTCTCTTTATAGCTCTTCTTTTGAAGTCTATTTTGTCTGATATGAGTATTGCTACCCCAGCCTTTTTTTCCTGTCCATTTGCTTGGAAAATTTGTTTCCAACCTTTCACTTTGAGTCTGTGTAGGTCTTTTGTCCTGAGGTGGGTCTCCTGTAGGCAGCATATGTGTGGGTCATGCTTTCTTATCCATTCAGCTATTCTATGTCTTTTGATTGGAGCATTTAATCCATTTAAATTTAAGGTTATTATTGATAGGTACTGATTCATTGCCATTTTCGTACCTGTGTTCCTCTCTCTCTCTTTTTCTTTCTTTCCTTAAAGCAGTCCCTTTAGTCTCTCTTGCAGCACTGGTTTGGTAGAGGTGTATTCTTTTAGACTTCTTTTGTCTGGGAAGCTCCTTATTTGTCCTTCTATCTTGATTGAAAGCCTTGCTGGATAAAGTAGTCTTGGTTGTAGGCCTTTGGTTCTCATTACTTGGAATATTTCTTGCCATTGTCTTCTGGCTTGAAGCGTTTCCATTGAGAAGTCAGCTGCTAACTTTATTGGGGCTCCCTTGTATGTTACTTCCTTTTTCTCCCTTGCTGCCTTGAAGATTCTCTCTTTGTCTTGGAAGTTTGCCATTTTAATGATGATGTGTCTTGACGTGGGCCTGTTTGGGTTCCTCTTGATTGGGACTCTCTGTGTTTCCTGGATTTGTGTGACTTTTTCTCTCATCAAAGTGGGGAAGTTTTCCATCATTACTTTTTCAAATATGTTTTCTATCCCTTGCTCTTATTCTCCTTCTGGTATTCCTATTATATGGATATTATTACGCTTCATGTTGTCTTGCATTTCTCTTAACCCCTCTTCATTCTTTCTGAGCCTCTTTTCCTTTTCTTGCTCTTTCTGGCTGCTTTTTTCCTACTTTGTTCTCCAACTCATTGATTCGATCCTCTGCTTCATCGATTCTGCTTTTCATTCTTTCTACTGTGTTCTTCAGCTCAGAAATTGTATTCTTCATTTCCTCTTGGCCTTTTTTGATAGTTTCTATTTCCTTTTTCATGTTGATATAGTTTGCAGTGAGTTCATCGTAGCTTCCCTGTAGTTTCTGGTAGCTCATTGAGAGCTCGTGGAGCTTCCTAACAACCATTTCTTTGAACTCCTTATCTGATAGTTGAGTTGCCTCTGTTTCATTTAGCATTCTTTCTGGTGATGCCTCCTTTTCTTTCATTTGAGGATTGTTTCTTTGTCTTCTCATTGTTTGTGAGACTCTTCTTGTAAACCTCAGGTTCTTAAATTGATCTGTTCTGGCTACCCGGGTTTATGGTGTGAACTTCTGTGGTGGAATACCTGTGAGATTCAGTGGTGTAGTCTCCTTCAGGTATCCTGGTGTTCACAGCTTCCACTGTCTCAGCTGTTGGAATACCCGCTCTTTTGGTCCAACTCTAGTTTTTTCACAGTTCTAGGATTTTTTGGCCTCACTGGTGGGTATTCAAAAAGAGAAAAGAATAAAGTGAAAAAAGAAGAGAGAAAAAAAGAGGAAGGATGAAGAGATAGAATTGGAAAGAAAGAATAAGGAATAAAACAAGAAAGAAGTAAAGAGAAGGAAAGGAATTGAGGGATAAAAAAGGTAGAAGTAATAAAAAAATAAAAAATTTCTAATCAAAACAAAACAAAAAGAACCCCACAAAAACGAAAAACGGACCAAAACAAACAAACAAAAAACCCAACTAAACAGATAAAAAAACAACTATTAAAAAAAACAGAAACAAACATACAAAAAAACCCCCACAAAACAAAACAACAAGAAAAAAAAAACCACCCAAAAACAAAAAACAAAAACAAACAAAAAAAAAATCTCTTGCTATTTTCAAACAGGCCAAACTGGATTTTCTGGTCTTGCTGGCTGTAACAGACTGCGAGGCGACTCGTACTGCTTTTTTCCCTGTTCCTCACTCAGTCAGCTTTGGGCTACTGTCCTCAGTGCCAGCCAAGCACTGACCCCAGGGCTAATGGCGCACTCTCCATGTAGGGCCTTGGGTGTGATTTCTGAGCCTCCTGCAGAGGGCGTGCTTTCCCGAGTTTATGGGTTTCAGCTGGGATCTCTTACAGATCCAACCCTCCCCAAGTCTATTGCTGTGAGCTCCGGGTCTCCTACAGGGCGCGAGCGCCCACCCGAGACTATGGGCGCGGGCTCCTCGAGTTTCCCGAGTTGCACGCACTCACCCCAGGATCACAGATGTGAGCTCCGGGTCTTCCAGAGTCCCCTTCTCTAGTTGCAGGGTCGCCTCCGGTCCCAGGGCCGCTTCCGACCCGGTCGCAAAGCCGCCTCAGGTCGCAGGGCCACCTCCAGTTGGTTGCAGAGCCCTCTCAGGACCTAGGGCCACCTCCGGTGGGTCGCAGAGCCACCTCCGGTCACAGAGCCGCTTCCATCCTGGTCGCAGAGCCACCTCGGGTCGCCGGGCCACCTCCTGTTTTGGCATTTTAAGAGGCTCTTTGTGTATTTAGCTGTCTCTCCTTGACCAACAGAACCCCTGCTGCTTTTCAGAGCTTGATTCCTGGGTTCCTTTCCAGCTCTGGTGCTGTAGGCTCCGGAGCCCAGCTTGGGCTTTTGTTCCCACATTTCTCAGGGGGATCCCCTGGCCACTAAAATATCCCTCAGGATCTTCAGCTGCCACCATGGGAGCCCAGCCAGCCCTCTTGCACCTCCTCCATACTCCCTACCAATCTTGTTCTGGTGAAGTGTTTTCTTCTATCTATCTTTGGTTATAAAGCTTATCTCCAGCTACTGTTCAGTTGGCTATTCAAGATGATTTCTCTACAATTTAATTGTAATTCCAGGTTGTTCCTGGGAGGAGGTTTGTGTAGCTTCCACTTACTCCTCCACCATCTTGGATGTCCCCTTTCCTTCTTACTCACACCCCATCTTTACTGACCCAGGGCTCCTCAACTATGGCACTTGTTAATACCTGCCCTGCCTGTCATGAGCAAAGCCTTGATATCTCTAACCCAACCTGCCTTCACACCTCCGTTAACACTTTCTTGTCCTACATTCTGGTTCCACTAATTAATAGTCTTTTGCTGCTAGTGACAACAGTTTAGCTGACCAAGTTATTCACACTAATTTTTATGGCTATTATTGACTTTATACGTTATTGTATTCAGGGGAGAAATTTCAGTTCAGGTAAAGGCTTTCTGTGAAATAAAATTCTAATCGAGATGTGGCCATTAATTCTAGGATTCTAGGCACCAAGAGTCCAGTTTAGAGGTCCCTTGCCCACATAAGTTCCTATATAGAAAGTCCTAAAACCATGCCAGGGAGGTGGCCACTTCTTCCAGTTTTCTATTAGACCTATCTTTTGGGTGCAAGTGACCTAGTTCTCTGTGGTGCTCGCATTTCCCCCTGAACAGCAACATACTTGAGAACTGCAGCCAGACTCTCTCGTGTACCTGACAACTATCTTTGGCTTCAATGGGCACAGCCCACAGAGATGAAAGAATCTGGCCCAGGCTGTGGCTCTTAGCTTATATAATGAGATAATAGCTCTAAGTGCCCTTTGAGGCAACTAGTCCCTATCTTCTTGCCAGTGTTCAGTAAACTCCTGCTGTTTCCCATTCTCAACTTGAAACTCCCTACTTAGTTCCCAAGTAACTCTCTGGAAGTCAACAGACTTCTAACAGACCTTTCTATTTGCTCTAGAAGGTTGTGTCAGGAAAATGGGTGGTGGCAACAAGTAGTCTGTCAGTCAACAAGCAGTTATTGGGCTTCTAGTGTTAACTTGTGCTAGGCCACTGGCAATGTTTAAGAGAAGCAGAATTAGGTCCTGCTTTTGAAGAGTTAACAATTCTGCTATTCGAATAGTAATTTATCTCAGAGGCCTTGAAAAAATTAAATTTTAACTCACCTGTTCCCCGTCCATCAATGACATTTTCATTCATTAAGGCCAGCACCTTGTGAAAATATTAAAGTATTGCCAGATAACTAGGAAGGTGGAAAAATATTGGAAGATCCCAAATAGCATAAGAAGTAAAGAAATTCCTCAAGACAAATAAAATAAGGCCTTTCCTCAGAAGACTGTTAATGTTTTCAGATTGCCTGGACTTTAACTTTACTGAAAGACAAGCAGAGCTTCAATTCCTCACACACTCCTGCATGTTGCCATTTACCACTTACTTACATAACCTAGCTTTGTTCCTTCCATCCAGTTTTAGTTTCCCAAATAAGGCACAGAATCTCTCCCTGTGTCTCTGTTTCTCTCTCTTTCTCTCACCCTCCCTCCCTTGCTACTTCCTCCTTCTCCCTTTCTTCAAACAGATGCAACACACACACACACACACACACACACACACACACACACACACACACAAATACCAGTCAGTGGCATAAATCAACACATCCCTATTATTGTCATCATTTTATCAACTTAGTTGGATAAGAGTAGCTGCTACTTCTTAAGCACTTAATACACACTAGACCCAGAGTTTATGGATTGTCACATTTAATCCTCACAGCATTCCCTGAATCTTTATGACTGAGAAAACCAAGGCATAAAAAGGTTAAACAATGGCTCCTAGGGTCACACAGATTAGTGTGCCAAAATAATGAAACCAGGATTTCAAGCCAGGTCCGCCCCATTTCATGGTCTATTCATACTGTTAACTGGGCTGACATGTTGCTTCCCATACTTTTAACATTTGAAAACTGCCATTACTTCTTCCCTTAGTCCCTCCTTCAACCACTTTTTAAAGGTCCTAGTACCTAGACCCTCATTATCCTAATTGTCTTTCTGTGGATGCACTCAAGTTATCAATTCCCTTCTTAAAGCCTGATGTCCAAAAATGAACACAAGAACTTATGTTTCCGGAGTCCCAGGGATCCATACAGGAAGCAAGTCAAAAGTCCAAATCAAGAGGAAGATGAGTAGCAAAAGTACTAAATGCAGCTATGAAGGAGGGTTTGTCCATTGTTCACCCTCATGGAGTGCTGCCATGGGGACCTGACTCTGAGGAGAAGGGAACTCATAGATTCCTCTCTGGAGCAGAGCATGGAGAAATATGAACCTGCAGGTCCTCATAACTAAGGGTCTATTTTGGTTGGAGAAGTAGAAAGCAAGGAGAGACCAGTGATAGGTTCTGCCATGGCTGCATATCAGGAACTTTAAAGGAAAGCGGCAGGTACCTTGATGTCAAAAAAAAAAAAAAAAAAAAAAAAAAAAAAAAAAAAAAAAAAAGCACAGACTATCAATGATTTTTTCTCTAGTCCACTTTAAGAACTGATTAAAGGAGTTATGAAGGTAACAGATGGCTCCAGTTCTAGTCATGTCCATTTGCCTTCTGGGGAAAGTGAAGCCAAGAGTTTCTATAGGAATTCAAGCTACTTTTTACATCTGAATAAATTAGGAAGGCCCAGAGAGTACATTATTCTGTGAGAGACAGATACTAAATTCCCCTGTTTAAGCAGCAATAATCAAGGTTGACAGTATCTGAGACATTTGGTAGTTTCTGCAGCCTGCCTAATGTATTGTGATGAGTCTTCAACTATGAGAGCATCTTGAGAGCTTGCACAATAATAATAGTGAATGACTATTTGGGCTGGATTGTGAATAAAAGACTGTACATATGTCTGTAATGAGAATTTCATTGAAAATGAAAATACTGAAGCTGTCATTTTTTTAATACTTCGATTTGCACATCCTTGACTGCTTTGGGGCATAAAAAGAGAGAGTGCTGAGCAATTTGTTGTCAGCTCTCAAAATAAATTATCATTTAAACACTTCCTCTCCACAAAGGTTATTAGCTTTGTAGCTTGTTCCTGGGGTTGGATCATCAGTAGGGGGAAAAATAGCAAGACATTAAACTACGCTTTCAAAAGCTGAATATTAGTTACTGTGGAAATTGTTTTTTCAGTAGCTTAACATATTTTTCTGTAGCTCTCCAATGCTGCAGATTAGACTGCAGAGACTATTAATAAATATTGTCATATTTTACAGCTGTCATGCAAAGCTGAAAAAAGGCTTTGCTGTGATTAGATCCTGTTTACTGTAACATTTCCAGCTCAGAGTCAGAAAGACAGTTTGCCTATAAAGGTATTTTCTATAAGTAGACTATTTCTTCATCAAATGGGCAGGGCTAATTTTAATGTATTGTTAACTCCTTGGTGGCAGTGAATTCAAGGTTGAATAGTCTTCACAACCAGAGACATACATTCTTCTCCAGAGACACATTATGCTAAAATTTCAAATTTTCTTCCTTGGGTTGTCCTTCATATTTAGAGATAGTGTCACTGGCAGGAAATATGGTTTATGTAGTCACCCTCCCCCACAGAAGGACAGATTTGCATTGATTTATCCTTCTTTCTTTGCCCTGTCCTCTTGTGACCAATAGCATTGTTTGCAAGACAGCTGGTTGGATATAGGGTACAAAGCACACTTCACTGGGCTAGCTAGAAATTCTGCTTCTTGAGCTACAATGTCATCAAATGAGCAAAATAAATAGATTTTAGCCCCCCTTTCTATGCATTAGCCATTTGGAATGGTATTCATATCTCTGAAAAAAGAGGTGAAAGCTGGCATGTTTGCTTTTGCTCTAACCTTTCATTGCTTTTCATCAGAGCTCCTTGAGGAATTAACCTTCACTAAGATGAATATATACTTTTAAATGAGTGAGTGGTCCTGATACCATTAAGGAGGGTTAGCTGATGTATTCCATAAATTCAGGGTTGAGCCTTAGAAGTCTTTGAGAAGGCTCTTATGAATGTTCCTTTGGAAAGGGACAAACTGTGATATAGACCTACAATTATGACTTTGAGATTTATCCCCTGGAATACCTTTAATAATAATTAAAGCCAGGGCAGTGCTGTTGTGAAAATAAAACAAAAGAATGCATGTAATGACTTTAGCACCAACTGAACACAGTAAAGTGCTCAATAATTTCATCTCATTATTTTAGTATCATTATAAAACAGTGGTCCTCAAAGGGAAGGGAGGTTGGTTTTGCCCCCTGCAGGGAATATTTGGCTATGTCTGGGGACATTTTAGTAATGGATAGAATCCAGGAATATTGCTAAGCATCCTATAGTGCACAGGACAGTACCCACTCCCTATCAAAGAATTATCTGGACTAAAATATCAATAGTGCCAAGGTGGCAGCACAGTTAAAGGAAAAATAGCTACAGATTCCTCAAGGGGCTGTCAATGAACCAATCTAGCTTTTATTGACTATTTCTTACTGTGCCTAGACTGGTGTTAAGAGCTATGTTCAATACAAAGTAGAACCTTTGGTTTATAAAAACTTACATTATGATCAGAGGAGGATATAATTAATGTTCACGAAGCAAAGATAATCACAAGAAAAGCATAAAACAAGAGCTAGGTTGTGTAGTACAGATTTGACATACTGTAGGAGTTCAAATAATAGAGACTTCAAAATAGTCATGCTGGAATTATCAGGGAAGGCTATGTGGAAGAATTTGCAAATTTTTCTGAGCTCACCACCCAACTTCCTCCCTTAGTAATGATCTTGCCTTGATTGCTAAGGCCAAGTTGGTATCTACAACCAAAACAACATGGCATTCCTATCAACAAATGTCAGAGCTCAGGGCAAGAAACACAATTAAAAGAAAAAACAAAAAAGGAACAATGTTCTTTTTTACTAAATAGAAAGCAATTACAGAGCTGTTGAAAATAGGCATCAAACAAAGGGAGCGAGGGAAATACTGGCAAAATTCTATTTTCCCATCTAATTCTGTTGAAAAAGTGCAATTTGCAACAAAACCAACAGTGCTCTCTTTCTCTCTCTTGCAGTCAAACACAATGTTTTGCATCAGTATGGCTACACATGATGCCTTAGCAGAAAGGTGTATTGACCAGAAGGAAGACAGAATATGACTGGGGAGAAGAGAAGGGCAGAGGTTAAGGTAGAGCACAGCTCACAAGGCCTCACCTTCCCCTCCCGCTACAGTCCTTGTGGAGCATCTTCATTCAGGTGAAAAGAAGGGCCACATATAGAGACTACATCATTCCCCAGTCTTCCTGGATCCTTTCCAATCAATAAGTTGCCAGTGCCGGCTGCTGTCTGCTTTGTCAACTCCACAAAGGATCTGATTAATTCTCTGGTGCTAACTGCCTCAGCAGGCTTTCTCAGTAGTAGAAAAGAGGCTAATTAAGATCATGTCAGGTGAGGAGGCTGACAGGTTATGTTCCCTGGGCCACACTGAACTTTCAGAGGGTGCTTTAACTGCACTGCAGGCAGGCAGTGCATGGCCAGGCACTGACTCTATAGCAGGCCTCTCATGAATTTCCATCAACTTCTGAGTCATGTGCCTCAGTTTTGTCAAGGATTTACATTTTTCTCTTTGGGGTAATTATCTGCCACTGTGTTCCCTTTGAATTGCATTATTTCAGCTTCCTTTCACTTGAATTTTTAATATGCTTGTAAACAAAGATAATTAATAGTGGGGTCATTTTCCCTCCTTAAATCACTAGTATGTATATGTGAATGTGTGTTACTAGCATATAGCCCATAGAGGTGAGTTTAGGACAAATAAAGGAAGTCCTACTTCTTAAAGCAAGTAGAAAATGGAGCAAACATATGGAACTCATTACACCAAATAGTGGATTACACTGAAAATATAAATATAGCTTATCCCCCACACACACACAAAAATAAAGGCTTAGATGAATTTATAGATGACAGACAAATCATGAGTAATTAAGGAAAAGAAATGTTTGGAAATTTGTCTACACTTGATTACAAAAAATGCACAGGTGACTTAAGGGGCCATATTAGCCTTCTCATAGACAAATAGCCACATGGAGTACTGGCATTCCATGTCCCAAATTTTAAAAGATAATCTCAAGAGTTCTATATGCATCTAGAAGGTGGTTAAGAATTTTGAGAAATAGAGAAAATTTCTCCAGGAACATTCTGTAGCTTCTCACATAACCAGAACCTTCAACTGCACATGAAGAATACCCTGTGTTGAGGACTTCTGGCCAAGATGGAGGCATAGGTGGACACACTGTGCCTCCTCTCACAACCAAAATTAAGGACAACAAATATTTACAAACAAGAAAACAACCAGAACTTATAGAAAATTGAACTGTATGGAAGTCCAACAACCATTCATCCAGACCGGTAAGAGGGGCGGAGTTGCAGCAGGAAAAAGTGGAGGTGTGGACCTGGGAACTCAGGCAGCAGCAGCTAGCAGAGCCCAGGCACAGGGTGGCAACTGTGCTGACACAGTGAGGCCGAGCAAGGCGGCTAGCTGACCAGGTGGTCCCACATTCATGCACAGATAATCCAGGGGAAGGGGAAGTGGCGGAAGGGACTGGAATCCAAGAGAGAGCAGAGCAAGCACCATGGTTCCCTCTTGGGCCCCGCCCACACATAGAGTGTCACAACTCAGCTACTGGGCTGCCCTGCCCTGGGGAACACCTAAGGCTCCACCCCTCATACTTAACAGCCACAACCAGACCCCCCCAAAAAAAAAAACCCCACCAAAAATGACTCAAACCAGAGAACAAATCAAAGCTCCAGAGCCAATTCCTCTAAGCAACAAAGACATAGCCAACCTATCAGATGCACAGCTCAAAACCCTGGTGATCAGGAGGCTCACAGAATTGGTTGATTTTGCTCACAAATTAGATGAAAAAATGCAGGCCACAATACGTGAAATGAAGGAAAACACATGGGGAACCAATAGAGATGGAAGGAAAACTGGGACAAATCAATGGAGTGGACCAGAAGGAAGAAACTAACAACCAAACAGAAAATGAGGAAGAAACAAGAATTCAAAAAAATGAGGAGAGGCTTAGGAACCTCTAGGACATCTTTAAATGTCCCAACATCTGAATTATAGGGGTACCAGAAGGGGAAGAGGAAGAGCAACAAGTGGAAAACTTATTTGAACAAATAATAAAGGAGAACTTCCCCAATCTGGCAAAGGAAATAGACCACCAGGAAGTCCAGGAAGCTCAGAGAGTCCCAAAGAAGTTGGACCCAAGGAGGAACACGCCAAGGCACATCGTAATTACATTAGCCAAGATTAAAATGAAGCAGAGAATTCTAGAAGCAGCAAGGGATAAGGGGACAGTCACCTACAAAGGAGTTCCCATCAGACTGTCAGCTGATTTCTCAAAAGAGACCTTACAAGCAAGACGGGGCTGGAAAGAAGTATTTGAAGTCTTTTTTTTTTTTTTAATCAGTATTTTTTAATTGTTGATATTGTACAGTTTTCTGTCTTTTACCCCGCCCCAGCCCACCACCCCAGCCCTCCCCACCTTCCTCCCATTTCCACCCCCCCATAGTTTTTGTCCATGAGTCCTTTATACTTGTTGCTCTAAACCGTTCCCCTTTTCCCCTGAAATTCCCTCCCCTCCCACTCTGGACACTGTCAGACTGTTCTCAAATTCAGTGTCTTTGTTTATATTATGCTTGTTTGTTTGTTTTGTTGATTAGCTTCCTGTTAAAGGTGAGATCATATGGTATTTGTCTTTCACTGCCTGGCTTATTTCGCTTAGCATGATACTCTCCAATTCCTTCCATGCTGTCGCAAAGGGTAGGAGCTCCTTCTTTCTTTCTGCTGCATAGAATTCCATTGTGTAAATGTACCACAGTTTTTTGATCCATTCATTAACTGATGGGCACCTAGGTTGCTTCCAGCACTTGGCTATTGTAAATTCTGCTGCTATGAACATAGGGGTGCATAGATTCTTTTGGATTGGTGTTTCAGGATTCTTAGGATATAATCCAAGCAGTGGAATTACTGGGTCAAAAGGTATGTCCATTTTTAGTTTTCTTAGAAAATTCCATACTGTTTTCCATAGTGGTTGTACCAATCTGCAATCCCACCAACAGTGCACTAGGGTCCCCTTTTCTCCACAACCTCTCCAACACTTGCTGTTTCTTGCTTTGTTTATGAAGGCCATTCTGACTGGTGTCAAGTGGTATCTCATTGTAGTTTTAATTTGCATCTCTCTGATAGCTAGAGATATCGAGCATCTTTTCATGTGTCTCTGGATCCTCTGTATGTCCTCCTTGGAGAAGTGTCTGTTCAAATCCTTTGCCCATTTTTTAATTGGGTTGCTTGTCTTCTTAGAGTAGAGTCTTGTAAGTTCTTTATATATTTTGGAGATTAATCCCTTGTCTGAGGTATCATTGGCAAATATGTTTTCCCATACAGTTGGTTCTCTTTTTATTTTAATACTGTTTTCTTTAGCTGCGCAGAAGCTTTTTATTTTGATGAGATCCCATTTCTTTATTCTTTCCTTTATGTCCCTTGCTCTAGGGGACGTATCAGTGAAAATATTGCTGCGTGAAATATCTGAGATTTTCCTGCCTATATTATCCTCTAGAATTTTAATGGTGTCATGGCTTATATTTAAATCTTTTATCCACCTTGAATTTATTTTTGTGTATGGTGTAAGTTGGTGCTCGAGTTTCATTTTTTTGCATGTAGCTGTCCAGTTCTCCCAGCACCACTTATTGAAGAGGCTATTTTTGCTCCATTTTATGTTGCTGCCCCCTTTGTCGAATATTAATTGACTGTAGAGACTTGGGTTTATTTCTGGGCTCTCTGTTCTATTCCACTGGTCCACGTGTCTGTTCTTGTGCCAGTACCAGGCTGTTTTGATTACAGTGGCTTTGTAATACAGTTTGGTATCAGGTATTGTGATCCCTCCTACTTTGCTCTTCTTTCTCAAAATTGCTGCCGCTATCCGGGGTCGTTTATGATTCCATATAAATTTTTGAAGTGTTTGTTCTATGTCTGTGAAATATGCCATTGGAACTTTAATAGGTATTGCATTGAATCTGTAAATTGCTTTGGGTAGTATGGACATTTTGATAATATTAATTCTTCCGATCCATGAACATGGTATATGCTTCCATTTGTTTGTGTCTTCCTTGATTTCATTCTTCAGTGTTGTGTAGTTTTCTGCATACAGGTCTTTTACCTCCTTGGTTAGGTTTATTCCTAGGTATTTTATTTTTCTTTTTGCTATATCGAATGGGATTTTTTTCTTGATTTCTGCTTCTGCTGTTTCACTGTTGGTATACAAAAATGCCTTTGATTTTTGGATATTGACTTTGTATCCGGCTATTTGGCCAAATTCATTTATTACGTCGAGCAGCTTTCTGGCCGAGTCTATAGGATTTTCTATGTACACTATCATGTCATCTGCAAACAATGATAGTTTTGTTTCCTCCTTTCCAAGTTGGATGCTTTTTATTTCCTTTTCTTGTCTAATTGCTGTGGCTAAGACTTCCAATACTATATTGAATAGAAGTGGTGAAAGTGGACAGCCTTGTCTTGTTCCTGATCTTAGTGGGAAAGATTTCAGTTTTTGCCCATTGAGTATGATGTTGGCCGTAGGTCTCTCATATATGGCCTTCATTATGTTGAGGAATGCTCCCTCTATTCCCACTTTGCTGAGTGTTTTTATCATAAATGGGTGTTGTACTTTATCAAAAGCTTTTTTCTGCATCTATTGATATGATAATGTGATTTTTGTCCTTGCTTTTGTTTATGTGATGTATTACATTTATGGATTTGCGAATGTTGAACCATCCTTGCATCCCTGGGATGAATCCCACTTGGTCATGGTGTATGATCTTTTTAATGTATTGTTGGATGCGGTTTGCCGATATTTTGTTGAGGATTTTAGCGTCTACATTCATCAGTGATATTGGCCTGAAGTTTTCTTTCTTTGTTATGTCTTTATCTGGTTTTGGGATTAGGATGATGCTGGCTTCATAAAAAGAGTTTGGGAGTCTTCCATCATTTTGGATTTTTTGGAATAGTCTGTGAAGGATAGGGGTTAGCTCTTCCTTAAATGTTTTGTAGAATTCTCCTGTGAAACCATCTGGTCCAGGGCTTTTGTGTGCCGGGAGTGTTTTGATTACTGCTTCAATTTCATCAGCTGTTATTGGTCTGTTCAGGCTTTCTGTTTCTTTTTCATTGAGTTTTGGAAGGTTATATTTTTCTAGAAACTTGTCCATTTCACCTAGGTTTTCAAATTTCTTGGCATACAGTTCTTCATAGTAATTTCTTACAATCCTTTGTATTTCTGTGGTGTCAGTCGTAATCTCTCCTCTTTCATTTCTGATTGGGTTTATTTGAGTCCTCTCTCTTTTTTTCTTGATGAGCCTGCTTAAAGGCTTGTCAATTTTGTTTATCTTTTCAAAGAACCAGCTCCTGGATTCATTGATCCTTAGGATTGTGCTTTTAGTCTCTATGTCATTTAATTCTGCTCTGATCTTGGTTATTTCCTTCCTTCTACTTGCCCTGGTCTGTCTTTGTTGTTGTTCCTCGAGTTCTTATAGGCGTAGGGTTAAGTTGTTTGTTAGAAATGTTTCTGTCTTCTTTAGGTAGGCCTGTATTGCTATGAACTTCCCTCTGAGGACTGCCTTCATTGTGTCCCATAAGTTTTGGGTTGTTGTGAGTTCATTTTCATTTGTTTCCAGAAACTTTTTGATTTCCTCCTTAATTTCATTCTTTACCCATTCATTGTTTAATAGCATGCTATTCAATCTCCATGATTTTGATGGTTTGGGGATTTTCCCCATCAAGTCGGTTTCTAGTTTTAGTCCCTTGTGGTCGGAGAAAATGCTTGGTATGATATCAATTTTCTTGAATTTGTTGAGACTTGTTTTGTGTCCTATCATGTGGTCTATCTTTGAAAATGTTCCATGTGCGTTTGAAAAAAATGTGTATTTAGTTTCTTTGGGATGGAGGGCCCTATATATATCAGCTAAGTCCAATTAGTCTAGAGTATTGTTCAATGCCATAATATCTTTGTTGATAATTTGTTTGGAAGATCTGTCCATTTTTGACAGTGGGGTGTTAAAATCTCCTACTATAATTGTGTTGCTGTCAATATCTTTCTTGAAGTCCTCTAAGATTTTCTTGATGTATTTAGGTGCTCCTATATTGGGTGCATATATATTTACAATGTTTATGTCTTCTTGGTGGATTCTTCCCTTGAGTATTATGAAGTGACCTTCTGGGTCTCTCTTTATAGCTCTTCTTTTGAAGTCTATTTTGTCTGATATGAGTATTGCTACCCCGGCCTTTTTTTCCTGTCCATTTGCTTGGAAAATTTGTTTCCAGCCTTTCACTTTGAGTCTGTGTAGGTCTTTTGTCCTGAGGTGGGTCTCTTGTAGGCAGCATATGTGTGGGTCATGCTTTCTTATCCAGTCAGCTACTCTATGTCTTTTGATTGGAGCATTTAATCCATTTACATTTAAGGTTACTATTGATAGGTACTGATTCATTGCCATTTTCGTATCTGTGTTCCTCACTCTCTCTTTTCCTTTTTTTCCTTAAAGCAGTCCCTTTAGTATCTCTTGTAGTACTGGTTTGGTAGAGGTGTATTCTTTTAGACTTCTTTTGTCTGGGAAGCTCCTTATTTGTCCTTCTATCTTGATTGAAAGCCTTGCTGGATAAAGTAGTCTTGGTTGTAGGCCTTTGGTTCTCATTACTTGGAATATTTCTTGCCATTGTCTTCTGGCTTGGAGTGTTTCCATTGAGAAGTCAGTTGCTAACCTTATCGGGGCTCCCTTGTATGTTACTTCCTTTTTCTCCCTTGCTGCCTTTAAGATTTTCTCTTTGTCTTGGAAGTTTGCCATTTTAATGATGATATGTCTTGAAGTGGGCCTGTTTGGGTTCCTCTTGATAGGGATTCTCTGTGTTTCCTGAATTTGTGTGACTTTTTCTCTCACCAAATTAGGGAAGTTTTCCATCATTACTTTTTCAAATAGGTTTTCTATCCCTTGCTCTTCTTCTTCTCCTTCTGGTATTCCTATTATACGGATATTATTACGTTTCATGTTGTCTTGCATTTCTCTTAAACCCTCTTCATTCTTTCTGAGCCTCTTTTCCTTTTCTTGCTCTATCTGGCTGTTTTTTTCTACTTTGTCCTCCAACTCACTGATCCGATCTTCTGCTTCATCGATTCTGCTTTTCATTCCTTCTACTGTGTTCTTCAGCTCAGAAATTGTATTCTTCATTTCCTCTTGGCCCTTTTTGATAGTTTCTATTTCCTTTTTCATGTTGATATAGTTTGCACTGAGTTCATCGTAGCTTCCCTGTAGTTTCTGGTAGCTCATTGAGAGCTCATGGAGCTTCCTGACAACCATTTCTTTGAACTCCTTATCTGATAGTTGAGTTGCCTCTGTTTCATTTAGCATTCTTTCTGGGGCTTCCACCTTTTCTTTCATTTGGGGATTGTTTCTTTGTCTTCTCATTGTTGGTGAGACTCTTCTTGTAAACCTCTGCTTCTTAAGTTGATCTGTTCTGGCTACCTGCGTTTATGGTGTGAACTTCTGTGGTGGAATACCTGTGAGATTCAGTGTTATAGTCTTCTTCAGGTATCCTGGTGTTCACAGCTTCCACTGTCTCAGCTGTGGGAATACCCCCTCTTTTGGTCCAACTCTGGTTTTTTCACAGTTCTAGGATTTCTTTGCCTCACTCATGGGTATTCAAAAAGAGAAAAGAATAAAGTGAAAAAAAGAAGAGAGAGAAAAAAGAGAAAAAAAAAGAAAAAAAAAGAGGAGGGAAGGAGAGATAAAATTGGAAAGAAAGGAAGAAGGAATAAAGCCAGAAAGAAGTAAAGAGAAGCAAAAGGAATTGAGGGATAAAAAAGGTAGAAGTAATAAAGAAATAAAAAATATATAATCAAAACAAAACAAAAAGAACCCCACAAAAACGAAAAACGAACCAAAACAAACAAACAAAAAACCCAACTAAGCAGACAAAAAACAACTATCAAAAAAAAAAAAACCCACAAAACAAAACAACCCCCCCCCCAAAAAAAAAAAAAGAATAAGAAGGGAAAAAAAAAGAAAAAAAAAATCTCTTGCTATTTTCACACAGGCCAAACTGGATTTTCTGGACTTGCTGGCTGTAGCAGGCTGGGAGGCGACTCGTACCGCTTTTCTCCCTGTTCCTCACTCAATCAGCTTTGAGCTACTGTCCTCAGTGCCAGCCCAGCACTGTCCCCAGGGCTAATGGCGTACTGTCCATGCAGGGCCTTGGGTGTGATTTCTGAGCCTCCTGCAGGGGGCGAGCTTTCCAGAGTTTATGGGTTTTAGCTGGAATCTCTTAAAGATCCATCCCTCCCCGAGCCTATTGCTGTGAGCTCCGGGTCTCCTACAGGGCGCAGGCGCCCGCCTGAGACTACGGGCGTGGGCTCCGAGAGTTTCCCGAGTTGCGCGCACTCACCCCAGTATCACAGATGTGAGCTCCGGGTCTTCCAGAGTCCCCTTCTCTAGTTGCAGGGTCGCCTCTGGCCGCAGGGCTGCTTCCAACCCGGTCGCAGAGCCGCCTCCGGTCGCGCGGCCGCCTCCGGTCGGTTGCGGAGGCCCCTCCGGTCCCGCGGCCGCCTCCGGTCGGTTGCGGAGCCGCCTCCGGTCGCCGGGCCGCCTCCGGTCGGTTGCGGAGCCGCCTCCGGTCGCGCGGCCCGCCTCCGGTCGGTTGCGGAGCCGCCTCCGGTCGCCGGGCCGCCTCCGGTCGGTTGCGGAGGCCCCTCCGGTCGCCGGGCCGCCTCCGGTCGGTTGCGGAGGCCCCTCCGGTCGCCGGGCCGCCTCCGGTCGGTTGCGGAGCCGCCTCCGGTCGCCGGGCCGCCTCCGGTCGGTTGCGGAGGCCCCTCCGGTCGCCGGGTCGCCTCTGTCCCGTCTCAGGGCCACCTCCGGTCGCTCGGCTGCCACGTCTAGTTTTCCAATGTCTGCTATGGATTTTGATCTCCTATTTTCATATATACTGTGGTATTGTTGGCTATCTGCTCTGTTCCTCTGTAGATCAGTTAGGTTTTTCTCCCATGTGCAGGAGGAAGGACAATCTGCGTCCTCCTACCATGCCGCCATCTTGAACCCTCCGTATTTGAAGTCTTGAAAGGCAAGAACCTACATCCAAAATTGCTCTATCCAGCAAAGCTGTCATTAAAAATGGAAGGGCAGATAAAGTGCTTCTCAGATAAGGTCAAGTTCAAGGAGTTCATCATCACCAAGCCCTTATTATATGAAATGTTAAAGGGACTTATCTAAGAAAAAGAAGATAAAAAATATGACAGTAAAAAGAAAGCAAACCCACAGCTATTAACAACCACACCTGAAACAAAAGCAACCAGCTAGAACAGGAACAGAACCACAGAAATGGAGGTCATATGGAGGGTTAGCAACAGGGGAGTGGGAGGAGGAGAGAGGGGGGAAAAGGTACAGGGAATAAGTAGCATAGACGGTGGGTAGAAAATAGACAGGGGGAGGGCAAGAATAGTGTGGGAAATGTAGAAGCTAAATAACTTATGACACATGGACATGAACTAAAGCAAGGGAATGTGGGTGGGAGGGGGTGTGCAGGGTGGACGGGAATGATGGGGGAGAAATGGGACAACTGTAATAGCATTATCAATAAAATATATTAAAAAAGAATACCCTGTGTTGAGAGGTGATTGGTCCAGTTAAGGATGATGAAGAAAATCATCATGAAACCATAACCTCAGTTCCATTCCCAGCTCTGCTTCTAAATAGGTGTGTGATCTTGTGCAAGTCACAGAGCCTTTCTGGTACTCAGATTCAACATCTGTAAAATGAGGGAATGACTCATTTATTCTTCAAGTAACAATTTGAGTGTAGGGCATTACTAGGATTATAGAAGTATATCAAACAGTTAGCCTACCCTAAGCTCAGTTTTGAAAGGAAGCATGGACACATATATAAATGGGTAAAATATAGAGTGATTCTTTTAGATTCTAAAATTATAGGACTTCTGAAAGAAGATCCGAGATGGCACAGGAAAAAGTGGAAGCTATACTAACTTCCTCCCAAGACCAGTCTGAAATAACAACTAAATTGTGACTGGTAGCGGGTTACAGAGGAGACATAAAAAGCCTTGCTGGGTTCCCAAGGGTGGCAGCTGAAGATCCTGGTGGATATTTCAGTAGCTAGGAGATCCCCCTGAGAAGTGTGGGGCTGACACCTCAAGATGGGCTCTCCAACCTACACCACCAGAGCCTGAAAGGAACCCAGATAACATACAGCTCTGAAAAGCAGCAGGGGTTCTGTCTTCCAGGGAGAGATGGCTGGAGACACAGAAAGTGTTTTAAAGGACCAAAACACAAGATTTCATTTGCAGCCACCTACCTTGTGTGCCAGCAAAGGAGGGCAGAGTGGACTAGAGATGCTTGAGGACAGCCTGGGGTTTGTGGCTCTGGGGAGAGAACTGAGGGAACAGTTGCCAGTATTTCTGTGCTGAGTCATTCCCCATACTGAAGGAGCCATCTCTCTCAGGCAGAGCACTCCTCTCTGAATGCCATCAGCCTGAGGGGAAATAACCACCCTGTCCATAGGAATTACTCTGCCCCACCCTGTGGTACTTAAGCCTGGCTACTCTTTGTAGATTGATTAGATTAATGACATATAGATTGATTAGATTAATGACAATCAGTTTGATAGCTGATTAGTTTAACATCTAAGGCGAAAATGCAAAGAATGAGAAGAAATAGAAGCAAGCAGTTTATCAGAGAGTTTAGAGTAATGATTATAAGGATATACAACAGCATTTAAAAAGACATAGAAACCATAAAAAGGATCAGTTGGAAATAGAGAATGCAATATCTGAGATGAATAATACAATGGAAGGAATAAATAGTATGTCAGATGAAGCAGAGTATAGCATAAGTGATTTGGAAAACAAGGTAGAAAAACACCTAGGCAGAGCAACAAAAAGAAAAAAGAATTAAAAATAATGAAGAGAGCTTAAGAAACATTATGGACTACATGAAGTGTAACAACATCTACATCATGGGAATACTGGAAGGAGAAGGGAGAGTGAGCAAGAGATAAAGAACCTATTTGAAGAAATGATGACTGGAAACACCCTTAATCTGGTGAAGGAAAAAGACACACAACTCCAGAACACTCAGAGAGTCCAAAGAAAGTTGGATGCAAGGAGGCCTACAGAAGACACATCATAATTAAATGACAAGACTTAAAGACAAGAAAAAAAATCCTAAAAACTTCATGAGAAAAGCAGGTAGTTACATACAAGCTAACACCAATAGGAATGTCATATCATTTCTCAACAGAAATGTTTCAGTCCAGAACGGAGTGACATGAAATATTCAAGGTGATGAAAAGCAAGAGCCCATAACTGTGGTTACTTTACCCAGCAAGGCTATTATTTAAAATTGAAGGAGAAATAAGGAGCTTCCCAGAAAAAAAGAACAGTTAAAAGAGATTTTTAACATAAAATCATTACTGCAACAAAAGTTAAAAGGCTTGCTTTAATAAGAAAAAGAGAAAGGAGAAAAATAGAGAAAACAGTCTAACAATAAAATGGAACTACTTACATATCTATCAATACTCAAGTTAGCCCAGGCTGATGTGGCTCAGTGGATTCAGTGCTGGTCTGCAAACCAAAGGGTCACTTGTTCTATTTCCAGTCAGGGCACATGCCTGGGTGTGGGCCAAGTTCCCAGTAGGGAGCACATGAGAGGCAACCACACATTGATATATCTCTCCCTCTCTTTCTCCTTCCTGTCCCCTCTCTCTAAAATAAACAAACAAACAAATAAATACATAAAATATTTTTTTAAATAATAATCACTTTAAATGCAAGTGGCTTAAATGCTCTAACCAAAAGACAGAGGGTAGCTGAATGGATAAGAAAAAAAAAAAAGACCCAGGTATATCCTACCTCCAAGAGAGCCATCTCAGATTGAAAGATACACACAGACTAAAAGTAAATGAATGGGAAAAGATATTTCATGCAAATGGAAAAGAAAAAAAGCTGGGGTAGCTGTATTTATATCCCACAAAATAGACTTTAAACCCAAGGCTATAGTAAGAGACAAAGCAGGACACTACATAATGAAAAAAGGAACAATCCAACAAGATTATATAACCCTGGTAAATATTTATGCACCCAAAATAGGAACACCTGAACACGTAAAGCAAATCTTGATGGACAAAAAGGGAGAGGTTAACAGAAATACAGTCATAATAGGAGATTTTAAAACCCCACTGACTTCAATGGATAGATCTTCCAGACAGAAAATCAACAAGGAGTCATTGGCCTTAAATGACACACTGGGTCAAATGGATTTAATTGGTATCTTCAGAGCATTTTGTCCCAAAGCAGCAGAATATACATACTTTTCAAGTGCACAATGAAAATTTTCTAGGATAGACCACCTGTTAGGACAAAAAACAAGTCTCAATAAATTTAAGATTGAAATCATATTAAGCATCTTCTCTGACCACAGTGCTATTAAAGTAGAAATCAATCATGAAAAGAACACTGAAAAACATGAAAAGATATGGAAGCTACATAACATGTTTTTAAACAATGAACGGGTCAACAATGAGATCAAGGAATAAATCAAAAGATGCCTTGAAACAAATGAAAATGAGGCCACAACAAAATCAATGGCACACTGGGAAAGCAATCCTAAGAGGGAAATTCATAGCATTACAAGCCTATCTCAAAAAAAAAAAAAAAAAAAAAAAAAGAAGAAGAAGAAGAAGAAAGAAAGAAAGAAAAGAAAGAAAGAAAGAAAGAAAAAACAAAAGAAAAGTTCAAATAACAATCTAAATTCACACATAAAGATCTTGCAAAGAAACAAATACATGCCAGAGTAGAAGGAAGGAAATAATTAAGATCAGAGCAGAAATACATGAAATAGTCTTAAAAAATTATACAAAAGATCATTAAATCCAAGAGCTGTTTCTCTAAAAAGATAAGGAAGGTTGACAAATCTTTACCCAGACTTATCAAGAAAAAAATAGAGAGGACCCAAATAAATGAAATTAGAAATGAAGGAGAAATAATACTGACACCAAAAAAAATACAAAGGATTTTAAAATTATATTATGAACAATTATATGCCAACAAACTGTACAACCTGAACGAAATGGATAAATTACTAGAAATATACAATCTTCCTAAACTAAATCAGGAAAAATCAGAGAATCTGAATAGACAGATTACACCTAATGAAATTGAAGCAGTAAACAAAAATCCCCCAACAAACAAAAGCCCTGGACCAAATGGCTTCACAGGTGAATTTCACCAAACATTCTGAGAAGAACTAACACCTCTCCTTCTCAAACTATTTTATTAAATTCAAGAGGAGGTAAGGCTCCCAAACACATTTTATGAGGAAAATTGGAATTTTCCTAATTCCAAAACTAGATGAAGACACAAGAAAGAAAGAAAATTATAAGCCAATAAACCTAATGGACATAAATGTTAAAATCATCAACAAAATATTAGTAAATTGAATGTAGCAATGCCTGAAATGATCATACACCTTGACCAAGTGGGATATAGTCCAGGAACTCAAGGACAGTACAACATTCAGAAATCAATAAATGTGAGTCACCACATAAACAAAATGAAGAATGAAAACCACCCAATTATATCAATAGATGCAGAAAAACCTTTGATAAATTCCAGCACCCATTTATGCTAAAAATTCTCAGCAAAGTGGGAACACAGAGAACATATCTAAACATAATAAAGCCCATATGTGACAGACCCACTGTCAGCATCATACTCAATGGGCAAAAACTACAAGCATTCCCTTAAGATCAGGAACAAGACAGTGATGTCCACTTTCACTTCTCTTATTCAACATAGTACTGGTAGACCTAGCCATAGCAATCAGACAAGAAGAAATAAAAGGCATCTACATTGCAAAGGAAGTAGTAACCTATCTTTATTTGCAGATGACATGTTACTGTACATAGAGAACCTCAAAGATTCCACCAAGATACTACTGGAATTGATAAATGAATTCAGCAAAGTAGCAGGATACAAAGTTATACCCAGAAATCGGTTGCATTTTTATGCCAATAATGAACTAACAGAAAGGTAAATTAAGAAAAAACTTCCATTCACAATAGCTTCAAAAAAATGAAATAACTAGGAATATACCTAACCAAAGACATAAACACTCTGTACTCAGAAAATTATAAGACACTGAAGAAAGAAATTGAAGAAGATACAAAAATATTTCTGGCCAAGATGGAGGCATAGGCACATATGCTTCACTTCCTTGCACAACCAAAAGAAGGATAACAACCAACTTAAAAACAAAGAATAACAAGAACTTCCAGCAAATAATTTGCATGGTTGTCCAACAACCAAGGAAATAAAGAAACATTCATCCAGACTTGTAGGAGGGGCGGAGACATGCAGCCTGGGCAGAAAGGATGTGCAGCAATGTAAGGCAGTAGACGATGTGGGTGATCCCATATTTATGCATTAACAAACCAGGAGGAACAACAAGAGAGTGTAACAGACCAGAAAACCCAAGGTTTCAGCACAGGAAACTAAAGACTCAAAACCCATGGCTATAAAAAAATCTATGGGAGCTGCCATGGCAGGAGACTCTCCTAGGATCACAGAACAGTTCACAATTTGCTTGTGGGAAGGGAGAGAAATAAAGGAAAGTGGGACAAGAGTGGAGTAAGCAGAATTGTTCTCTCTCTGACCCCTCCCCCACAGACAGTGCCAATAAACAGCCAAGAGGGTTGCACCCATGGTAAATACCTAAGTCTCCAACCCTACCACACAACAGGTGCACTGAGACAAAGAAATATAGTCCAAATGAAAGAACAGATCACAGCTCCAGAAAAAGAGCTAAGTGATGAAAAGTTAGAAAACCTACCTGATGCGGAGTTCAAAATACTGGTAATCAGGATGCTCACAGGATTGACTGAGCTCAGTCACAAAATGAAGGAAGAAATGAAGGCTACACAAAGTGAAGTGAAGCAAAAATATGTAGGGAACCAACAATGATGGAAGGAAACCAGGACTCAAATCTACAATTTGGAACAAAGGGAAGAAATAAGCATCAAACTAGAACAAAATGAAGAAACAAGAATTTAAAAAAAAGAGGGGAGGCTCCAGAACCTCTGGGACAACTTTAAACATTCAAATATCCAAATTTGGGGGGTACCAGAAGGAGAAAAGGGATAGCAAGAAACAGAAAACTTATTTGAACAAACAATGAAGGAAAACTTCCCCAATCTGGTGAAGGAAATAGACTTCCAGGAAGTCCAGAAAGCTCAGAGAGTCCCAGAGAAATTGGACCCAAGGAGGAACATGCCAAGGCACATCATAACTAAGTTACCCAAGATTAAAGATAAAGAGAAAATCTTAAAAGCAGCAAGGGAAAAGGAGAGTGTTACCTATGAAGGAGTGCCCATAAGAGCATCAGCTGATTTCTCAAAAGAAACCTTGCGGGCAAGAAAGGACTGGAAAAAAATATTTGAAGTCATGAAAGTCAAAGACCTACATCCAAGATGACTTTATCCAGCAAAGCTATCATTTAGAATGGAAGGATAGATAAAGTGCTTCCCAGATAAGGTCAAGTTAAAGGAATTCATCATCACCAACCCCTTATTATATGAAATGTTAAAGGCACTTATCTAAGAAATAGAAGATTAAAAACTATGAACAAGAAAAGGGCATCAGACTCATAATTATGAACAACTGAACCTAAAATGCAAAAACAAAAACTAAACAAACACTAGAACAGAAACAGAATCACAGAAATGATGATCACATGAAGCGTTATCAATGGGGAGTGGGAGGGGGAAGATGAGAGGGAAGTTACAGGCAATAAGAACCATAATTGGTAGGCATAAAATAGACAGGGGTAGGTTAAGAATAGTATAGGAAATACACAAGCCAAAAAACTTATATGCACAACTCATGGGCATGAAATAAGGATGTGGGGAATGCTGTAGAGTGGGGGGTGCAGGGCAGAGGGGGGATAAAGGGGAGAAAAAATTGGGCCAACTGTAATAGCATAATCAACAAAATACACTTTTAAAAAAGTTAAAAATGAATATGCCGTTCAATCCAGCAATACCACTTCTGGGAATATATCCAAAGGAACCCAAACACTAATTTGGAAGACCATAAACACCCTTATGTTCATTGCAGCATCATTTGCAATTACCAATATATGGAAGCAGCCCAAGTGTCCATCAGTACGTGAGGGGGATAATACAAGCATGGAACATTTACACAATGAAATTCTACTCGGCCGTAAAGAGAGGAAAATTTTACCCTTTGGGATAGTATTAATGTACCTGGAGGACATTATGCTAAGTGAAATAAGCCAATCAGAGAAAGACAAATACCACATGATTTCACTCTTATGGAATCTAATGAACAAACTGAACTAACAAGCAAAACAGAGACAGACTTATAGATGGAGAACAGATGACCTGTAGTTGGGTGGGGTGGGGCAGTTATGGGGTGGAAGGATTGAGCAAAAAAGAAAAAGGAGCCCTGGCTTGTGTGGCTCAGTGGATTGAGTGTGCACCTTCTAAGCAAGGGGTCATTGGTTTGATTCCAAGTCAGGGCACATGTCTGGGTTGCAGGCCAGGTCCCCAGTAGGGGACACATGAGAGGCAACCAGACATCAATGTTTCTCTCCCTCTCTTTCTCCCTCCCTCCCCCTCTAAAAATAAATAGAAAGAAAGAAAGAAAGAAAGAAAGAAAGAAAGAAAGAGAGAGAAGGAGGGAGGGAGGGGGGAGAGAGAGAGAGAGAGAGAGAGAGAGAGAGAGAGAAGAAAGAAGAAGAAAGAAAGAAAGAAAGAAAGAAAGAAAGAAAGAAAGAAAGAAAGAAAGAAAGAAAGAAGGAAGGAAGGAAGGAAAGAAAGAGGGAAAGAAAGAAAGAGGGAAAGAAAGAAAGAAAGAAGTTTAAAAAAAGGAATCATGGACATTGACAACAGTATGGTGATTCCAGGGTGGGGCAGGGGGGGGGGTAGGGGATATAAAAAGACTAAATGGAAATGGAAATAATATATAATAAAGATTACATTTTTTTAAAAAAGAATCTAGTCCATCATCACAGAACAGGGTTGAAGGGTCATTTTGGAACTGAGAGGCAATAAATCAATAAGTAGCCCACAAAAAATAAAATAATAAAATAAAATGAAATAAAATAAAATAAAATTATTGGACTTCCATTTATAATGAAACCAGAACTCCTTTTTCAAATAACCACTCTTAGGGAGGACTAGGAAGGTACAAATATTCACCAACATTGGCTTTGGAAATTACCCAGAGACCTTCAGCACACTTGCCTTTCCTTTTTGCTCAGCCCTTAATCCTTCCAGGATACTGCTAGGTAGAGGGGAAAAGAAAACAGTGCTTAGTAGATTAGGATATCCAGTAGATCTTAAAACCCTTCCTGGTAGATCTCCAAGTCTGGGACCTGCCACAACACACTTCTAACAAGTTTTTTTTCTAACAAGGTTTGCTGGGATTTTTAACAGTGCCCTCTCTTCCACTCAAGGCCTTTGTGGCCAATACCCTTGCAGTTCTCAAACACAACCCACACAGCCATTTTCCATTTCAAGGCTTGTAAAATGAAAGATTGTTTCCTACCAAACAGATGAATTCCTAGGGTAACAGATAATGCAGTTTTGTTTCTTGAATATATCTAATTTCTCTAAAGATTCACAATGCTTCACTAGGCAAGCTAGTTAACGATTTCATATGAGCTTTCCAGAGGCTCTCCCCAAGTCTAGATCCATATGTCTAGCTTCTCCCTAAAACCTTTATTTTGATGCCCCTCTGGGACCTCAAACCCAACATGCTAAACTCTGAATTTGTCATATTTCCAAGAAACCCTCTCTTTCACCTGTGTTCCCAGGCTCAATGAATGGCACTGCCCAGTTGCCTAAAGCAAAAACTTAATTCTTGAATCTTCTCTCCTCATCATTCCTTTCATCTCCTCACCAAGAGCCCTCTTCTACATTCCTACCACTACTGACTCAACATCAAGCTAATGTTACCTCCTGCACCATTCTCCTAACTAATCTCCCTGATCTTATCCTTTACCCCCTCCATTGCCACAAGACAACAATCTTCCCATCACATCATTCACAGACCTAACAGCTTTCAGTGGTTCCCCATTAACCCTAAGATCATGCCATAGCTTCTCAGCATGGCAAAGAAGATTTTATATGATCAAACTAAAACCCCACTTGTTTTCCTAGCCTCATCTCTTCCCATCCCTTACTCACCAGTGCTCTATACTCTCACCACGTGGAACAGTGCTATTGTCACAAGAAATGAGTTTATATTTATTTATTGTCTCCATTTCTTTGCATATACTGTTCCAGCTTTCTTGCACCCAGGCCCCTCACTCCAGTTCACCCCCACCCATACACACACACACACACACACACACACACACACACACTCTATCTGGTAAATGATGTAACCTTCAAAACTCTGCTCAAATATTCACTTCCCCAGGCCTAGGTGTCTACCACTGCCTGCCATGTGTCCTCATAGTACTTTGTATGTACCTCTAGTATGCATCTGATCATACTGTAGTATTATGTCTGTTTGTCTTTATCTTCCTCACAAGACTGGACTTTGTGAAGACAATATTGTTCTTATTCATCTCTGCTAGCACGGTGCTAAGTGCTGGGTATAATACAAGTGCCTGGATTATTATTATTTGTAAATTGAACAGTTGAATGAGTAAATGACAGAATCTTAACTAAAAGAAACTGAGAACAGGCTGACAGTCACCAGAGGGAAGAAGGGAGGGAATTTCAGGGGGAAAGGGGAAGGGTTTAGAGGAACAAGTGTAAAGAACACATGGGCAAAAACTAGGAGGGGATGGAAATGGGAGGGCGGTGGGAAGGGCTGGGGTGGTGGGCTGGGATGGGAGTAAAAGACAGAAAACTGTACAAGAACAACAATTAAAATAAAATTTAAAAGAAGGAAGGATGGAAGGAAGGAAGGAAGGAAGGAAGGAAGGAAGGAAGGAAGGAAGGAAAAAAGAAAAGAAAAAAGGAAAAAGGAAATAAAACAGGAGATTTCAAGGGCCTTGAGGAGCTAGTGAAGAAGATGTATTTGGGTGTATTGTGTCCTCAGATCATACCTTAGATGCCCATCTACCTCCTATACACTGGGATAACCCTGATTTTAAGTCCTTCTGTGACCTATCCTCCTTACCAAAGATATCATTCACCTAGTCCAAAACTAACTTTTGGAAGCAAAACTAACATTTGAGTGCTGAGAATTTTAGTTATGGGTTCCTGGCTAAAAGACAAACCTGCAGTACACTAGATGGTTCCTGGGTGTCAGCCAATACAGAATGGTTAACATTTGAGCAATCTCAATAGCTAAGGTGAAGATACTGCACTATTTCATACTATCTGAGGGTATTCAGAAATCCACATGAATTCTTTAAAGACAACAACAGCATTATATTAATTTCCACAGCTCCCAGTGAAAAAAAGTAAATAAGGAAAATTATTTCAAAATGTCTGAGCAGGCAATGTGACAAGGATGAAAGGTGACATGAGAGCTGTTGCAGTCAGTTCTCAGCTATTCATAGATAAAATGAGCCAGACACAGATAATACAAAGGGCATTTCTGTAGGTATGAAATAGTGCTTTTTTTTTTTAATTTTTATTTTCATTGTTGATCTTGTACAGTTTTCTGTCTTTTATTCTCACCCGAACCCGCCACCCCAACCCTCCCCACCTCCCTCCCATTCCCACCCCCCCGCCATAGTTTTTGTCCATGTGTCCTTTATACTTGTTCCTGTAAATCCTTCCCCTTTTCCCCTGAAATTCCCTCCCCTCTCCCCTCTGGTGACTTTCAGCATGTTCCCAATTTCCAACAAAACAAACAAACAAGCATAATATAACCAAAGACATGGAAATTGAAATAGTGCTTTTTCATAAAAAATTTTACTTATTGTTTCTATTATACTTAGGCTTGGTTGAGTATGGGAATGAAGTGAGGTGCTCCAGGAAAAGGGATCTTTAAAGATGTCCCTTCAATTATAAATTCCTAAAGGACAGGAAGCACCCTTTTGAGGGACTAGCAGAAATATTATACAAAACAGTTGCATGGAAAAATAAAAATGGGTAAGGAAGACACAGAAGAAAAGACAGGGACTTTGAATCTCAGAGAAAAAAGGTAGTGTCAGGACCCCCAAAATAAACTATGCTGCTCTTACAATGACCAGCCCTGTTTCTGAAACCATAATGACTAACAGATACAAATCAGGAGCAAAGATAATCAATAATAAACATTGTAAGCCTGGTAACTTTTGATAAGGAGATTTGATGCGAGGCTTTATATTACTTGAGAAATTCAAAAGAATTACATAAGCTATGAAATTTCCAGGTTCCAGCAATGAAACTATAGAATTATTACACAGAAGCATTCTATACCTCTGAGAACCTGAGGAAAAGTTCATAAAGATTAGTCAGGTCGCTTTCTTTCCTGGGAAGCTCTTGGTGGATATATATTCCTCTCGCAAATCCTAGAGAAAGAATAACTGGTTCCCAGTTGTCATAGTATGGCAGGAAGCAGTACAATATTATTTACCAAAACTAGCTATTTTCTTCTATTTTTGGCTTTTTCCAATAACGGTTCATCAATAAGGTGGAACCTTTCACAAGCAAGGACAAATAAGGCTTATCTAAATGATTGTTTTACCTTACCACTTTCATCCACCCAGCACAGTGCTGAAGAGTAACATAAAAAATATCTTAGACATATCAAGCAGGAAAGGTCTTTAAAGTTCTTAAGTCAGTTTTCAGGCTCTGAAACATGGATTAGCCCCCTAATTTGTCACATTGGTGAGTCTCCTCATCTATTATTTTATTTTAAAAGGGGAGTTTCAAAAATTTAAAGGCTAGTCACAGATTTATCTTATTAAGCCTTTTCTACTGTCTCAATTCTTTTATCTTCATAATAGCAGTAATATGCTCTGCACCCTATTTCACAGGAATAAAGAAGAATGATGTAATGGCATGAACTAAAATCAAATGCTGAGTATGACTGAGTAATTGCCTAAAGCTAAAAGAACTTCTCTGTAGATAAGTGCTTAAGATGCAAGAAGACAGGCTCATCCTCTATGGCCACAGAGTCGCAGTGCTTTCTGTAAGGCTTTACCCAAGAGAATTGAAAGAGTGTATGTACCTTTCCATATTCCTCATGTTCTCAGCCACCCAGAGGATCTAGCCAGTTCTATCCATTCCTCACATCAATTAGCAAGTCAACAAGTTACTCTTTAAGTGGTAGTAGTCCACAGATATTGATCAGACCAGTGGCTTTTAAAATATACTACAGACCAGTCGCTCTTTTAATATATTCCCTGGGCCATACCATGACTAGTAAGAATGGATAGAACTGGCTAGATCCTCTGGGTGGCTGAGAACATGAGGGATATGGAAAGGTACATACACTCTTTCAATTCTCTTCAATTCTCTTCAACCCACAGGTAGTAGGCTCTGGGTTGCATGTCTGTTTCCTCACCCTTCAAGTGAGATAATAATTGTACCTAATTCATAAGATTGCTGCAAAGATGTGAAAGGCACCTAGAACAGTTCTTGGTACCTAGTTGGCATTCTGTAAGTGTTAGCCATTGTATTGTGCTCTCACTAGGGTCACAGAAAAGGGGTGATGACTGACACATGGAATGAAGATCCTTAGCTGCCCTATCTGGTCTCCTCTGTATCTTGAGAGCACCCTGCTCATCTCCCCAGTGTGCTAATTTTGATCTTCCTCTATCAGAATCAGAATTTGTTCCCAGAAAGGAGCTGTGAAATTCATGTACATTACATGGAAGTAAAAATGGTTGTTGATGCACAATCTCACTCAGACATTTCTGCACTTTAGGCAATTTCAGAAAGGCTCAGACCAAAGGAAGGGAGCCTTGCTTTGGAATTGCAATATTAGTGATGAAAGAGGGGGATCATTGACTTTACACCATCCTAACTTCATAGCCAGTTCTCTGTCTATCCTATATACTGCTAAAGCTAGGCCCATTGCTGAAGGGAAGGGAGTGATTAGAAAATCTGGACCAATGAATTTTTTTGGTTCTACTGGACACATGTTCTAGAAAAAAATAAAACAGAAAATGGAATTCTTTTCATTCACAAGTAAATAGAAATGCCTAAGAGCAACTTAAACTGAACAGACAACCTCTTTGGAAAATCTTGAAGCCAGTAGCTCCACCAAAATATATATCTACATTTTCATTTTTTAAATATGCTGACAGAAAGTAGAACATACGTATTTTCTGACACGTTTTAGGCTCTGTTGGATTCATAGTATGCATATGGAATCCTAGAATCATGAAGCAAAGCTCAGTTTATGGTCTTACATTTGATGTAAGACCATAATCCCTTTATGATCTTACATAATCCCTTTGATGTAAAGACCCCCTCCCTTTAATATTTCATGTAATAAGGGCTTGGTGATGATGAATTTCTTTAACTTTACCCTATCTGGGAGCACTTTATCTACCCTTCCATTCTAAATGATAGTTTTGCTGGATAGAGTCATCTTGCATGTAGGTCCTTCCCTTTCTTGACTTCAAATACTTCTTTCCAGTTCTTTCTTGCCTGTAAGGGTTGAGAAATCAGCTGTTAGTCTGTTGGCAGACTAATCAGCAGTTGGCCTAAGTTGGCAAATACTGGGAAAGGGAAGGGAATGACCACATCTCTAGTTGCAGGTTCCCTTCCAGTCTCTTCCTTCACCCAGAGGCCCATTCCCTGCAGCCATTTCCATAGCACTGGATGGGCCCAGTCATGTATGTGCATCACCCACTAGGAGAGTTATATTTTTAAAGCAAAGGACAACAGTTGGAGAGCATGGGGGAATCTCTGGCCATTTCATGGGAGTTTGTGGGAAGGATTCTTTTTGTGGCCTTAAAAGATGAACAGATAAGATATGATAATTACCCTCACTGAAGATCTTCAAAATTCTTGAGTAAATATCCCCCAAACTTCAGCTTCCTCATCACTTTATCTTAGGGGATGTCCTCATCAAGCAGATGTTCAAGAATCTATAGTACAGTGGCCACACCTTCCAAACACAGAAACAGGACACATGATCTGACAATGTGTTCTGTTTTCTTTCTAGCTTTACTAAGGCAGGCCTGAGGAGTTCAGTGCCAGCTATGACATTGATCAGATATGTGACCTTGGGCAAAAATCTCTCTGGGCATCTGTAAAATGGCAATGGTTAAAGTATCTACCTAATTGGACTGTTATAAAAACTAAAGGATATGGTAAAAAGGACTTAGCACAGTGCTTGATAAACGGAAATGTAGCTAATAAACGGTAGGTATTATTACTTATAGTAGTGATTAAAATTTTACAAAATCATCATCACAACACCTCTTTAGTTACTAACTTCACAGATCACCTTATCAGAAAAAAAGGAAGATACATAAAATTTTTACTGCCCCAGAAAATACTGAATGCCTTATCACTGTGCCTGTAAGTATTGCTTCCCCCTTCGGTTTAGTAAGGCATCATTGAAGATGAGATAGGACAAAAATAGGAAGCAAAGGAAACCTTCTCACTGACCCCATAATTCCTTACAGCTGCTGATAAGCTATTTAGAAATCTGCAGATCTGATTCTTGCTCCTATCCCCCATCTCTTTGGCTCTCTGAATGTTTCAACTCAAAATTAGAGAAAGACTTCCATAAACTATTTCCTTTCATGATTTCACTTTATATGACAGAGAGCTCAAAAACAGTTCCTTAATGAAACCTAATGAAATGGTAGGTTTTCTTTTTTAAGTATATTTTATTAATTATGCTCTTACAGTTGTCCCAATTTTCTTCTCCCTTTTATCCCCCCTCTGCCCTGCACCCCCCATCCTCCAGCATTCCCCACTCTTAGTTCATGTACATGGATTATACATATAAGTTCGCTGGCTTGTATATTTCCTATTCTATTCTTAACCTGCTCCCGTCTGTTTTGTGCCTACCATTTATACTTCTTAGTCCCTGTACCATATCTCCCCATTCTCCCCCTCCCTCTCCCCATTAATAACCCTCCTTCTGATCTTCACTTCTGCTATTCTGTTTCTGTTCTATTGTTTCTTTAGTTTTTGTTTTTGCTTTTAAGGTTCAGTTGTTGATAGTCTGTTGTCATTTTCTTCTTCATAGTTTTTGCTCTTCTATTTCTTAGATAAGTCCCTTTAATATTTCATATAATAAGGGCTTGGTGGTGATGAATTCCTTTAACTTTACCTTATCTGGGTAGCACTTTATCTACCCTTCCATTCTAAATGATAGTTTTGCTGGATAGAGTCATCTTGCATGTAGGTCCTTCCCTTTCTTGACTTCGAATATTTCTTTCCAGTTCTTTCTTGCCTGTAAGGGTTCTTTTGAGAAATCAGCTGTTAGTCTTATGGGCACTCCTTTGTAGGTAACACTCTCCTTTCCCCTTGCTACTTTTAAGATTTTCTCCATATCTTTAATCTTGGGTAATTTAATTATGATGTGCCTTCGTGTGTTCCATCTTGGGTCCAATTACTTTGGAACTCTCTGAGCTTTCTGGACTTCCTGGACATCTATTTCCTTTGCCAGACTGGGGAAGTTTTCATTCATTGTTTGTTTAAGAAAGTTTTCAGTTTCTTACTCTTCCTCTTCTCCCTCCAGCAACCCTATGATTTGGATGTTAGAATGTTTAAAGTTGTCCCAGACGTTCTGGAGCCTCCTCTCTTTTCTTTGAATTCTCGTTTCTTCATTCTGTTCTGGTTCAATCCTTATTTCTTCCTTTTGTTCCCAATCACTGATTTGAGTCCTGGTTTCCTTCCGTCACTGTTGGTTCCCTGTATATTTTTGCTTCATTTCACTTTGTGTAGCCTTCATTTATTAATTCATTTTTTGACCAAGCTCAATCAGTTCTGTGAGCATCCTGATTACCAGTGTTTTGAACTCTGCATCAGATTGGTTGTTTATCTCCTCATTGCTTAGCTCTTTTTCTGGAGTTGTGATCTGTTCTTTCATTTTGGGCCATATTTCTTTCTCTCTGTGCTCCTGTTAAGTTGTAAGAGGGTGGAGCCTTAGGAGTATGGGAGGGCAGCACAACCCTCCTGTCTGGGATGTGGCACTGTCTGTGGGGGAGGGGTTAGATAGGGAACAATGCTGCTGGTTTGCTCCACTCTAGCTCCCCTTTCAAATGAACTCTCCTGCAAAACTGTGAGTTTCTGCCCGCTTTGCAACCTCCACAGTACCTTATATTTTAATTTTTTATAGTTTTTCAAATACAGTTGTTTCCACTTTCCCCCGCCCCTCCCCAGCCATCCTCACCTCCCACCACTGATCCTATCCTCCTTGGTTTTGTCCATGTGTCCTTTATAGTTGTTCCTCAAAACCCTTCCTGCTTTTCCCCCTTTATACCCTCCCACCTCCTCTCTGGTTACTGTCAGTTTGTTCTTAATTTCAATGTCTCTGGTTATATTTTGCCTACTTGTTTGTTTTGTTGATTAGATTCCACTTATAGGTGAGATCATATGGTATTTGTTTTTCACTGCCTGGCTTATTTCAATTAGCATGATGTTCTCCAGTGCCATCCATGCTGTCCCAAAGTTTAGGAAGTCCTTCCTTCTTTCTGCTGCATAGTATTCCATCGTGTAAATGTACCATAGTTTTCTGATCCATTCATTTACTGATGAGCACTTAGGTTGCTTCCAGAATTTAGCTATTGTAAATTGTACAACTATGAACATTGGGGCGCATAGGTTCTTTTGGATTTGTGTTTCAGGGTTCTTAGGATATAATCCCAGAAGTAGAATTGCTGAGTCAAAAGGCAATTCCATTTTTAGTTTTCTAAGGAAATTCCATACTGTTTTTCACAGTGGCTGTGCCAGTCTGCAATCCCACTAACAGTATACTAGGGTTCCCTTTTCTTCACATCCTCTCCAGCACTTGTTATTTGTTGATTTGTTTATGATGGCCATTCTGACCCCTGTGAAGTGGTTTTAATTTGCATCTCATTGATGCCTAATGATGCTGAGCATCCTTTCATATGTCTCTGGGCCCTCTGCATGTCCTCCTTGGAGAAGTGTTGGTTCAGGTCCTGTGCCCATTTTTTAATTGGATTGTTTGTGTTCCTGCAATGGAGTCATGTGAGTTCTTTATATATTCTGGGGATCAAACCCTTGTCTGAGGTATCATTGGCAAATATGTTTTCCTATACAGTTGGATCTTTCTTCATTTTAATGTTGTTTTCTTTAGCCATGCAGAAGATTTTTATTTTGATGAGATCCCATTTGTTTATTCTTTCCTTTATGCCCCTTCCTCTAGGGGACATATCAGTGAAAACAGTGCTGCATGGAATAGCTGAGATTTTCCTGCCTATGTTCTCCTCTAGGTCTTTTATGGTGTCACAGCTTATATTTAAATCTTTTATCCACCTTGAATTTATTTTTGTGTATGGTATAAGTTGTAATCGAGTTCCATTTTTTTTTGCATGTAGCTCTCCAGCTCTCCTAACACCATTTGTTGAAGTGGCTATTTTTACTTCATTTTATGCTTTTGCACCCTTTGTCAAATATTAATTGACCATAAAGACTTGGGTGTGTTTCTGGGCTCTCTATTCTGTTCCATTGTTCTATGTATCTGTTTTTATGATAGTACCAGGCTGTTTTGATTACAATGGCTTTGTAATACAGTTTGATAGCAGGTATTGTGATCCCTCCTACTTTGTTTTTCTTTCTCAAAATTGCTGCAGCTGTTCGGGATCATTTATGGTTCCATATACATTTTTGAAGTGTTTGTTCTATATCTATGAAGTATGCCATTAATACTTTAATAGGGATTGCATTGAATCTATGAATTGCTTTGGGTAGTATAGACATTTTGATGATGTTAATTCTTCAAATCCATGAACATGGTTCATGCTTCCATTTGTTTGTGTCTTCCTTGATTTCTTTCTTCAGTGTTGTGTAGTTTTCTGCATACATGTCTTTCACCTCCTTTGTTAGGTTTGTTCCTAGGTACTTTATTTTTCTTGTTGCTATATCAAATGGGATTTTTTTCCTGATTACTGTTTCTGATATTTCATTGTTGGTATACAGAAATGCCTTTGATTTCTGAATATTGACTTTGAACCCTGATGTTTTGCTAAATTCACTTATTAGGTCAAGTAGCTTATTGGCGGAGTCTATAGGATTTTCTGTGTATACTATCATGTCATCTGCAAACCATGACAGTTTTGCTTCCTCCTTTCCAATTTGGATGCCTTTTATTTCTTTTTGTTGTCTGATCACTGTGACTAGGACTTCCAATACTATGTTGAATAGGAGTGGTAAAAGTGATCATCCTTGTCTTGTTCCTGATCTTAATGGGAAAGCTTTTAATTTTTGCTCTTTGAGTATGATGTTTGCTGTAGGTCTTTCATATATGGCCTTTATCGTGTTGAGGAATGTTTCCCACTTTACTGAGTGTTTTTGTCATAAATGGGTTCTGAACCTTATCAAATGCTTTTCCCACATCTATTGCTATGATCATGTGATTTTTGTCTTTCCTTTTGTTTATGTGATGTATTACATTTATTGATTTGTGAATATTGTACAATCCTTGCATCCCTGGGATGAATCCCACTTGATCGTGGTGTATGATCATTTAAATATATTACTGGATACGATTTGCCAATGTTTCGTTGAGGATTTCAGTGTGTATGTTCATCAGTGATACTGGCCTATAGTTTTCTTTCTTTGCTGTGTCTTTGTCTGGTTTGGGGATTAGAATGATGGTAGCCTCATAAAGAGAGTTTGGAAGTCTTCCATCTTCTCAGATTTTCTTTTGGGATAATCTGTGAACTATAGGCATTACCTGTTCCTTAAATGCTTTGTAAAATTCTCCTGTGAAACCATCTGGTCTGGGGCTTTCGTGTGCCAAGAGTTTTTTGATTTTCACTTCAATTTCATCAGCTATTATTGATCTGTTCAGGCTTTCTGCTTTGTCTTCATTCAGTTGTGGAATATTATATTTTTCTAGAAATGTGTCCATTTCACCTAGGTTTTCAAATTTCTTGGCATACAGTTCTTTGTAGTAATTTCTTACAATCCTTTCTCCTTTTATGGTATCGGCAACCCCTACAGTATTTTGCTGCTAGAAGTTGTGAGTCTTTAGTTTCCCAGTGAGCTAGCCATTCCTCGCCTGCATGGTCTGCTGCCTTGCCATTAGTCCTCTCCACCTGCCTGGCTGCCCATCTCTGCCCCTATCAGTGTGGATGAATGTTTCTTTAACTCCTTGGTTGTTGGAGTTTCATGCAGTTTGCTATTCTGGAAGTTGTGGTTGTTTATTGTTTTTAAATTGGTTGTTATCCCTCTTTGGTTGTGTGAAAAAGAAAAGCATTTCTACCTATGCTTCCATCTTGGCTGGAACTTATTCCTGAAATGGTAGGTTTTCATTTGAACAATATTATAATTAATGCATATGAGGTCTGGCCAGAAAGTATCCAACCATGTAACATAAAAAACAGAGACATTTATTGAATAAGATACAAGTCACAAGAAACAGTGTACATAGGACAATAATGCCTCAGTTCACTTCAAAGTAGGCATCTTGGGTCCTCACACAGTTCTCCCAATTTCCACCAGCTACCCCACCATATTTTCCTGAATCTCATTGACAGTCTGAATTCTCTTCCCTTTCAAAAGTGATTTTAGTTTTGAGAAAAGTCAGAAGTCATAGGGCACCAAACCTGGGGTGCAGGGGGGCTGAGTCACCTGGGTGATTGGATGGTTTGCAAAAAAACTCTGCATGAGACATGATGCATGAGTGGGTATGTTGTCTTGATGCAGCTACCAATCACCTGCCAGTTGTCCACAGCTGCAGTTACCTGATCATTCAAATAGTTTCTTCAGAGGAATGTTCAGGCTTAACGCAATATTAGATGCAGATTCGTTGCTCTTCTCACTCAGTCATTTTGAATGTGAAGACCACACACTACACATGCTCACTCAATAGCATCTATTGACCCCACTGACTAGTACAGTGAAGTAACCCCTGTTCATGCATGTGCATTCCAGTCTACTCTCTTTGGTTGCCAGGTTATATCAATGTCACACAAACCATTCTCGTTATATTAACAATGGCTGGAGTTTTTCCGGACAGACCTCATATATATTCATTATATTATTATAGTAATTATAACATTGTTCAAATGGAAATCTACCATTTTATACTTCCAAGTATTTTTGCCATGTCTTTTATCATCATTCATACCCAATAAGAAAGGTTGAGCAGGTACATCATTCCTGGTTTACAGATGAGAAAAATCTGTATTCCCAAAAAGGTGACTTGTCTAAGGTCACATAGCTAATGAGAATTGAAAGCAGGATTCAAAAGCAAGTTTCATAACACTTAGTCCAAAAATCTTTCAGTTCCACCAGGTTGCTCCACAGTTTTATTTCAAGAGATCATTTTCTTACTGACAATGAAAGACTTCACCTTTGGGGGTTCAGTAATCAGTTTCTCAGACTAATATCCTCCTTTGACTGAATACTACCATAGTACTTTTACAGAGCACTAGTACATCTGTAATTGCATAATCAATAAAATATACTTAGAAAAAGAAAACCTACCATTTCACTGGGTTCCAGTGAGTACTGACTAAGTGCCAGGCTCTGAACTAAACTTTTTAAATGCATCACTTATTTTAATATTCACAACAACTTTAAAAGGGAGGTACTGTCATGAGCCTCATTCTACAGATGATGCAGTAGAGGCATGGAAAGGTTAAGCAATTTGCTCAATGTCACACTCCTAGTAATAGATGCCCTGTTTCCTAACTCCCAGTAAACGTTCTTTCTACTAATTCACATTTAAAGGAACTTTCAACACACTTATTAACAGGGAAATGTTGTTATTTTTAAATATTTTTTTTATTTATTTATCTTTAGAGGGGAAGGGTAGGAGAAAGGGAGAGGGAGAGAAATATCAATGTAGGGTTGTCTCTCGTGTGTCCCCCGCTGGGAACTGGCCTGCAACCCAGGCATGTGCCCTGACTGGGAATCGAACCGCGATCCTCTGGTTCGCAGGCCCGCGCTCAATCCACTGAGCTACACCAGCCAGGGCTCAAATGTTGTTATTTTTAAAGATGCTTTAGGGAAAGAAGATAAGTCAGTCCTCTTTTAATCCCTCATATTGATTGAGAAGGAAATTTTAAAAAGCAGGAAAAGCATGTTTAATCCCAAAGACATGACTGTGCATCTGTGGAAGGACAGTTAGGGATGCAGAATCCAGACGAGAAAACTCAGGAGTAAGGATATGTCCTCTCTCACCTGCCCACACCCTGGTATCCAGTCACAATAGATTTCAACCCAAGAGGAGGGTGAAGTAGGCATAGTCAATCTGTACTCCCTTTTCTGGCATGTTCCAACCTACCCCTTATTAAAATTGTCCAGTTCTCTTTCCCCTGGAATTCTACTGTGTTCCTACAGCCAAGTCCAAGTTCTCATGGCTGGGGAGGATGATGGTTGCACATCTTAGTGAAATTTTCCTTTTTATTATATTTTACAGTTGATGCTATTTCACTTTTCCCCACTTTTTCCCCCTTTGCCAACCTCTACCCAGCCTTCCCCCTTCATGCAATCCCAACACCAATGCCTGTGTCTTTGGGTCATGCATGTATGTTATTTTGTTAACATCTTTAACATCTTTCATCCAGCCCTTCCCCCTACCCCTCTGACAGATGAGTGTCTACTCCATGTATCTATACCTCTGTTTCTATTTTGTTCATTAGTTTAATTTATTCATTAGATGCCACACATAAGTCAGATCACATGCTATTTGTCTTTCACTACCTGGCTTACTTCATTTAGCCTAATAGTCACCAGGTCCATCCATGCTGTCCTAAAGGATAAGAGTTCCTTCTTTTTTACTGCTGCATGGTATTCTATTGTGTAAATATACCACAACATTTTTATCCACTAATAGACTAATGGACCCTTGTGCTGTTTCCAGATCTTTACTATTGTAAATAATGCTGCAATGAACATATGGGTGCATATATTCTTTTGAATTAGTGTTTTGGGATTGTTAGGATATATTTCTGGAAGCAGGATTATTGAGTCAAAAGGCAGTTCCTTTTTTAATTTTTTGAGGAGACTCCATACTATTTTCCACAGTGGCTGCACCAGTCTGCATTCCCCACAACAGTGCATTTTTCTCCACATTCTCACCAGAACTTATTTGTTGATGGATGGTTGCCATGCTGACAGGTATGAGGTGATATCTCATTGTGGCTTTAATTTGCAACTCCCTGATAATTAATGATGTTGAGCATTTATTCATATGTCTATTGGCCATCTGTATGTCCTCTTTGGAGAAGTATCTATTCAGGTCATTTGCTCATTTTTAATTAGATTTTTGTCTTCCTGGTAGTGGGTTATATAAGTTCTTTACATATTTTTGAAATTAAACCCTTATCAGGTGTATCATTGGCGAATATCGTCTCCCATACAGTGCGTTCCCACTTCATTTTGATGATGGTTTCTTCAGCTGTGCAGAAGGTTTTTAATTTGATGTAGTTTGATTTATTTATTATTTTCCTTTGTTTCCCTTTCCCTGGAAGATATATCAGCAAAAATATTTTTAGGGAAGATATCTTAAATTTTACTGCCTATGTTTTCTTTTAGGATTTTTATTGTATCCTGACTTATATTTAAATCTTTTGTCCATTCTGAGTTTATTCTGAGGTATGGTATAAGTTGGTGGTCTAGTTTTACTTTTTTGCATGTACCAGTCCAGTTCTCCTAACACCATTTATTGAAGACACTGTCTTCACTCCATTGTATGTTTTTGCTTCTTTTGTTAAATATTAATTGATCATAAACATGTGGGATTATTTTTGAGCTCCCTGTTCTGTTCCATTGATCTATGTGCCTGTTTTTATACCAATACCAGGCTGTTTTGATTAGAGTGGACTTATACTTTGATGTCAGGTATTGTGATACCCCCAATGTTGGTCTTTTTCCCCAAAATTACTGAGAATATTCAGGATCTTTTTTAGTTCCATAAAATTTTTAGGAATATTTGTTCTAGATCTGTGAAATATGCCATTGAAATATTTATTGAAATTGCATTGAATATATAGATTGCTTTGGGCAGTATGGACATTTAATGATGTTAATCCTTCCAATGGGTATAGGCCTCCGCTTCTTTGTTTCTTCCTCAATTTCTTTCTTTAGTGTCCTATAGTATTCTGAGTATATGTATTTTACTTCATTGAATAAAGTTATTCCTAGGTATTTTATGTATTTTTGTTGCAATAGTAAATGGGATTGTTTTCTTAGATTCTGTTTCAGATGGTTTATTATTGATATATAAAAATGCCATTGATTCTACCAATCCATGAACACGGTATATGCTTCCATTCATTTGTGTCTTCCTTAATTTATTTCTTCAGTGTTGCATGGTTTTCTGAGTTTAGGTGTTTCACCTCCTGGGTGAGGTTTATTCCTAGGTACTATATGTTTCTTGTTTCTACAGCAAATGGGATTTTTTCCTGGTTTCTGATTCTGATTTTTCATTGTTAGTGTATAAAAATGCCTTTGATTTTTGAATATTGACTTTGAACCCTACTGTTTTGCCAAATTCACTTATTAGGTCAAGTAGTTTATTGTTGGAGTCTATAAAGTTTTCTATGTACACTATCATATCATCTGCAATCAGTGACAGATTTACTTCCTCCTTTCCAATTTGGATGCCTTTTATTTCTTTTTGTTGTCTGATCGCTGTGGCTAGAACTTCCAATACTTTATTGAATAGAAGTGGTGAAAGCAGACAACCTTTTCTTGTTCCTGATCTTAGTGGGAAAGCCTTTAGTTTTTGCCCATTGAGTATGATGTTTGCTGTAGATCTCTCATATATGGCCTTTATCATGTTGAGGAATGCTCCTTCTACTCTTACTTTGCTGAGTGTTTTTATCATAAATGAGTTCTGAACCTTATCAAATGCTTTTCCCACATCTATTGCTATGATCATGTGATTTTTGTCTTTCCTTTTGTTTATGTGATGTATTACATTTATTGATTTGCAAATGTTGTACCATTCTTGCATCCTTGGGATGTATCCCACTTGCTCATGGTGTATGATATTTTGAATGTATTGCTAGATCTGGTTTTCTAATATTTTGTTGAGGATTTAACATTTATGTTGATCAAAGTTATTAGCCATTAATTTTCTTTCTTCATTTTCTTTTTGTCTGGTTTTAGAATTAGGATAATATGACCTCAAAAAAAGTTTGGGAGTCTTTCCTGTTCTTTAATTTTATGCAGTAGTTTGAGAAGAGGTGTTAGTCTTTCTTGGAATGGTTAGTAAAATTCACCTGTGAAGTCACCCTGTCCAGGACTTTTGTTTGCTGAGAGTTATTTGATTATTGCTTCAATTTAAATGTTTGTGACCTATCTATTCAGATTCTCTGATTCTTCCTGATTCAGATTTAGAAAATTGTACATTTCTTGACATTTATCTGTTTGCCCAGCTTGTCCAATTATTGGCATAGAATTTTTCATAGCATTTTTTATTTTAAGTATATATTATTGATTTTGCTATTACAATTGTCCCAATTTTCTTTTACTCTTTATCCTCCCTCTGCCAGCACCTACCCCACCCTCCAGCATTCCCCACCCTTATTTCATGTACATGGGTTGTACATATAAGTTCTTTGGCTTCTCTATTTCCTATATCATTCTTAACCTACTCCTGTCTATTTTATGCCTACCAATGATGCTTCTTATTCTATGTACCTCCCCCACATTCTTCCCTACCCCTCCCATTGATAACCCTCCTTGTGATCTACATTTCTGTATTCTGTTTCTGTTCTAGTGGTTTGTTTTTGTTTTTAGGTTCAGTTGTTGATAGTGGTGAGTTTCTTATCATTTTACTGTATCATTTTGATCTTCTTTTTCTTAGATAAGTCCCTTTAACATTTCATATAATAAGGTCTTGGTGATGATGAACTCCTTTAACTTGACCTTATATGAGAAGCACTTTATCTGCCCTTCCATTGTAAATGATAGCTTTGCTGGATAGAGTCATCTTGCATGTAGGTCCTTGACTTTAATGACTTTGAACACTTCTTTCCAGCTCCTTCTTGCCTATAAGGGCGTGTTTTGTTTTGTTTTGTTTTGTTTTGCTTTTGAGAAATCAGCTGATAGTCTTATGGGAACTCCTTTGTAGGTAACTGTGATTTTCTCTTGCTGCTTTTAAGATTCTCTCCTTATCTTTAATTTTGGATAATGTTATCATGATGTGCCTTGGTGTGTGCTTCCTTGGGTCCAACTTCTTTGGTACTCTCTGAGCTTCTTGGATTTCCTGGAAGTCTATTTCCTTTGCAAGATATGGGAAGTTCTCCTTTGTTATTTGTTCAAATAAGTTTTCAATTCTTGCTCTTCCTCTTCTCCTTCCAGCAGCCCTATGATTCAGATGTTGTAGAGTTTAAAGTTGTCCCAGAGGTTCCTCAGCCTCCTCTCACTTTTTAAAATTCTTGTTGCTTCATTCTGTTCTGGTCTGTTGCTTATTTTTTCCTTTTGTTCCAAATCATTGATTTTAGTCCCAGCTTCCTTCCCTTCACTATTGGTTCCCTATATATTTTGCCTCATTTCACTTTGTGTAGCTTTTATTTCTTCCTTCATTTTGCAACCGAGCTATCTCCTCATTACTTAGTTTTTTTTTGGGGGGGGAGTTATGATCTGTTCTCTCATTTGGTCTCAGTGCATCTGTTACACTGTAAGGGTGGGAGCCTTAGGTATTCACCAGGGTGGGGCAAACCACTTTACTGCATTGTAGCACTGTATGTATGGGAGGGTTCAGAGAGGAAACAAAGCTGTTTGTTTGGCTCTCACCCCACTTTCCATTCATCACTTCCCTCTCTTCCCACAAGCAAATTGGGCCCTTCTGGTACTGATTCCTGGGTGTGTGGGCTTATGTACATTCTCAGATCCTGTGCGTCTCTCCAACAAACTCCCCTGAGAGACTGGAATTTTCTCCCACTGCCACAACACCCACAGGTTTTTACAGCCAGAGGTTTTGCGGGTTTATTTTCCCATGCTGGAACCCTTGGTTGTGGTTTGTCTTGCTCCTCAGTTGTTCCTCCTGGTTTATCTGCGCATGAAGTGGACTGCCTAGTCTTCCAGCTGCCACCTCACCTTCCCTGGTCCACCAGCTGCCACTTAGTTGGACATCTTCTCCACTGTGCTTCAGCCTTCTGCCCCTCCTACCAGTCTAGATAAATGTTTCTTCTTTAACTCCTTGGTTGTCAGACTTCCATACAGCTCAATTTTCTGGAAGTTCTGGCTGTTTTTTGCTTTTAAAATAGTTGTTATCCTTCTTTTGGTTGTGTGAGGAAGTGACATGTATCTATCTACACCTCCATTTTGTCAGATATAAGTATCGCTACTCCAGGTTTTTAAATTTTCATTTGCATGAAATATTTCCTCCATTCTCCCACTTTCAGTCTGTGTATATCTCATTCTGAGGTGGGTCTCTTGCAGACAGCATATATAGGGGTCATTTTTTTTCTCCATTGAGCTATCTTATATCTTTTGATTGGAGCATTTAATCCATTTACATTTAAGGTTATTATAGATAGGTACTTATTTTTCCATTTTTTCATTGTACCTATCTTCCTCTCTATATTTGTTTTTCTTTTTTTTTTTTTTTTGGATTTTATTTATTTATCTTCAGAGGGGAAGGGAAGAAGAGAGGGAGAGAAACATCAATGTGCGGTTGCCTCTTGTATGTCCCCTGTCGGGAACTGGCCTGGCAACCCAGGCATGTGCCCTGACTGGGAATCTATATTTGTTTTTCTTAAAGCATTCCTTTAACATTTCTTTCTATGCTGGTTTAGTGGTTAAGAACTCCTTTAGCCTTTTTTTAGGGGGATGCTGGGAAGCTCTTTATTTCACCTTCAATTTTAAATGTTAGCCTTGCTGGGTAAAGTATTCTTGTTTGCATGTCCTTATTTTTCACCACTTTGAATACTTTAAGCCAATCCCTTCTGACATGAAATGTTTCTGTTGAAAAATCACCTGACAGCCTATGGGTGCTCCTTTGTAGGTAATTGATTGTATCTCTTTTGCTGTCTTTAAGATTCTCTCTTTGCCATTTTAATTATGATGTGTCTTGGTGTGGGCCTCTTTTTGATTGTGACTCTCTGTATTTCCTGAACTTGTGTGACTTTTTCCTTCACCAGGTTGGGGAGTTTCCTGCCCTTATTTCTTCAGTTAGGTTCTCTATCCCTGGCTCTCTTTCCTCTCCTCTGTTACCCTTATGATGTGCATGTGGTTACATTTCATGTTGTTCCTAAGATCCCTCAAAGCAGGATCTTGACGTCCAACCTTTTGGAGTCTCTGGGCTGCACCAGAAGAAGAATTGTCTTGGCCATACATTAAATACACAAGCACTAATGAAAACTGCTAAGCAAAAAAAATGTTCCATGCATAATTTTTGTGATATCTGCCACCACAGATAAGCAAAAAAAGTCCTAACATAATAACCCTAATTATTCAGTGGACCTCTTGATAATCTTTTAAAATCATCGAGCAGGTCCCAACTTTGTGATCACTAATATAGAAAATGTATATATCTAAGTAATAAAATGTCATCAATGTTTTTAAATATTTTTATTATAAAAGTAAAAGAAAAGAGGGCAACATAAAACTAGTGGGAGGTTTGACATTGTATTTGAGAAACTAGTGCATCAATATCTGGTTTGATAAAAGTAGTTGCAATTCTCAGTGAGTTCTCAAGGTGCTCATCAGATATTTTAGTTCTAATCTTACTCTTAATGTGTTTCATTCTTACAAATAGTTGCTCACAAATGTAGGTGCTGCTAAATAGTGATGACATGAATAAAGCATGGTTGTAAAGCAAGGGGTATTTGTCTCTGGAAACATAGGACCTATAATGGTCCAGTAAAGAGATATGATCAAATTTTTCTTTAACTTGAATGTTAGATTGAAGCTCTATTCATTCCTTTTGAAAACTGGCAGGTAACATATTTACATCGACTGAAAACACAGTCACAAATACAGCAAAATATTGATTATTTCCCCAGAAATCTTGAAATCTGTTTTCAAATTCTTGTATCAAATTGAAAAGCAAGGCTGCATATTTTTTGTTGTTCATAAGACTGGGTTTATCCAACATGTCGAAATGCACAAAATTGTTTGCCTTATTTTGAGCTTGCCATAATTTCTGTTTCATTTGGAATGCTGTTATTGTTTCAAACATAGTATTGATAAGTTGATGTTAACCTTGAAGACACATGTTTAACTCATTTAAATGAGCAGGTAAATCTACTAAAAATGTTAAATTTGTAAGCCAGTTTTCATCATCAGGTTCCAGTACAGATTTGTTTTTTGATGCCATAAACAACTTGATAGCATGTCACAAATCATTAAATCCATCTTACTTCCAAAAAGTAAATGATGTCTCCATAGTAAGCATCAATACTTTTAAGGAATTCCTGGAATTGGCAATGATTCAATCCCTTGGCTCTTATGAAATTCATAGTCTTGATGATGATTTGCATGACGTTATTCATTTTTAAAGCTTGTGTGCATAAATTTCCTTGATGTACTATGCAATGATACTTCATCAAACATGAGTTTTGGGTAGCAATTGCATCATCTTCTATTACTTTTACAAGTTCCTCTTCTTTATGTAGCATCACTGTGGCGCCATCAGTAACTATATAAGATATGTTGACAATGGGCATAGAAAATAGCTTTAACATATTTTTCACTGCTTTGTATAAATCTCTTGATTTAGCTGTATCATTTAATGGCACACTTCTTCAGTGACATTATATTCATCACCAATACCTCTGATAAAAATGATAAAAATGGCAACTTGAGCCATATCTGTAGCATCAGTACTATCATTGATTGCCAAAACATAAAATTTATAATTATCAACTTTACTCTCCAAGCTTCTTTTGACAGATTTTCCCAATTTCTACAATTCACCTGGCTATAGTCTGGTGAGATGAACTGATTTTTAAAATATTCCCTTTTTTTCCAGGGAAAATTATATCCGCCATGCTTTCTATACATTGTTTAATATACTCACCATCAGAAATGGTTTGGACCTTTTGTTTGTTTGTTTGTTTGTTTGTTTTTTATTGTTCTTGTACAGTTTTCTGTCTTTTACTCCCATCCCAGCCCACCATGGACTTTTTTTTTATTAAAGATGCTACCACTTCCAGCCAAGATGGAAGTGTAGGTAGACACACTGTGCCTCCTTGCACAAACAAAAGAAGAGCAACAACAAATTTAAAAACAAAAAACAACCAGAACTTACAGAAAAATCAAACTGTATGGATGTCCGACAACCAAGGAGTTATAGAAGAAACATTCATCCAGACCAGTAGGAGGGGTGGAGATAGGCCGCTAGGTGGAGAGGACTTGGGGAAAGGCAGCAGCTGGAGGACTGGGATGGGCAAGGCAGAGGTTAGCAGACCTGGCGAGGTGGTGGATTGCAGACTGGGTGGTCCCACATTCACATACAGATAAACTGGGAGGAACAACTGGGGAGCAAGACAGACCACACAACCCAGAGTTCGAGCTCAGGGAAATAAAGCCACAAACTTCTGATTGAAATCACCTGTGGGGGTTGCGGTGGTAATGAAAGAAACTCCTAGCCTCACAGGAGAGTTAATTGGAAAGATGAACAGGATCCTAAAATGTACACAAGCCCATACACCAGGGAATAAGAAGGGCCCAATGTGATTGTGGGTAGTGGGGCAAGTGACTGACAACTGGCAGAGAGCAAGTGGCACTGTTCCCTCTCAGACCCCTCCCACATACAGCATCACAGCACAGCGATATGGGTTGCCCCTCCTGGGTGAATACCTAAGGCTCTGCCCCTCACTACATAACAGGTGCACTGGAACAAAAAAGTGGCCGAAATGAAAGGAGTTCAGAGCTCCAGAAAAAAATACAACTAAGCGATAAAGAGATAGCCAACCTATCAGATGCACAGTTCAAAACACTGGTGATCAGGATGCTTGCAGAATTGGTTGAATATGATCGCAAACTAGATGAAAAAAATGAAGGCTATGCTAAGTGAAATAGAGGGAAATGTACAGGGCACCAACAATGACCTGAAGGAAACCAGGATTCAAATCAATGGTGTGGACCAAAAGGAAAAAAATCATTCAACCAGAACAGAATGAAGAAAGAAGAATTCAAAAAAATGAGAAGAGGCTTAGGAACCTCTAGGACACCTTTAAATGTTCCAACATCTGAATCATAGGTGTACCAGAAGGAGAAGAGGAAGAGCAAGAAATGGAAAACTTATTTGAAAACATAATGAAGGAGAACTTCCCCAATCGGGCAAAGGAAATAGACTTCCAGGAAGTCCAGGAAGCTCAGAGAGTCCCAACGAATTTGGACCCAAGGAGGAACACACCAAGGCAAGTCATAATTACATTACCCAAGATTAAAGATAAGGAGAGACTCTTAAAAGCAGCAAGAGCAAAGGAGACAGTTACCTACAAAGGAGTTCCCATAAGACTATCAGCTGATTTCTCAAAAGAGACTTTATAGGCAAGAAGGGACTGGAAAGAAGCATTCTGAGTCATGAAAGATAAGGACCTACACCCAAGATTACTCTATCCAGCAAAGCTATCATTTAGAATGGGATGGCAGATAAAATGCTTCCCAGATAAAGTCAAGTTAAAGGAGTTCGTCATCACCAAGCCCTTATTATGTGAAATGTTAAAAGGACTTATCTAAGAAAAAAGAAGTTAAAAAAAGAACAGTAAAATGACAACAAACTCATGGTTATTAACAACTGAACCTAAAACAAAAAGAAAAACTACTCAAACGCCTAGAACAGGAACAGAATCACAGAAATGGAGATCATATGGAGGGTTATCAGCAGGAGAGGAGGAGGAGAGATGGAGAAAAGGTACAGAGAATAAGTAGCATAAATGGTAGGTAGATGATAGACAGGGGGAGGTTAAGAATAGTATAGAAAATGTAGAAGCCAAAGAACTTGTATATATGACCCATGGACATGAACTAAAGGGCAGGGAATATGGGTGGGAGAGGGTGTGCAGGGTGGAGGGGAATAAAGGAAGGAAAATGGGACAACTGTAATATCATAATCAATAAAATATTTTTTAAAAAAGATGCTACCACATAAGTAGCTTTTACAATGAAATCTGCATGACTTGTAACTTTGAAAAATTTTTTCTTGAGAACACAGACTTTTTTCAATTCCACTATTTTGTCCTTATGACACAATCCTTCATACACATTGAATTTGGCAGCACGTTTCTGTATATAATGCCTTTCCAAATTATAGTCTTTGAAAACTTGCACAAATTGCCTACAAATTAAGCAGAGTGCCTTACTATTTGCCTCAACAAATGTGGTCATCTGTCCATTTTTCATTGAACAATCTTCCTTCATCAGTAATTTTTCTTTTGGGGGTTGTTTTTTCTTTTGAGATGTTGTAGAAGCCATGCTGGGGTTAAAAAATAATAATTGATAAAGGGCTTTATTTACTTTTATTATGAAAACTAATTGACAGGAAAATAGAAAGCAAGTTTTGGGCACTTTTCACAACCCTCCTGGCTACCAATACAGGGCAAGGTAGAGGGTCAAGTGTAAAGCATGGCAGGAGATGGGTGAGGTGCCACTGAGGTGTTGAAGTACCTTTAATAATCAAATAAGAGCACTTACCTGACTTCTAAATAATATTAAATGGCTAATGTTGCAATAGTAAGTTGAAACATTATTGATAATCACTGCCTCGCTAAGCCAGCACAATCACATGTAACATGTGATGGTGTCAATTCTGTCTCGGCTTAGAAGATAACACACTAGATGCCCCATACTGCCGTATAACTGAAGCCACACATGCATACAAACAGTGAGAGCATACATATGTTTATTTTATGTGACAATGTGACATGTAATCACAAAAAATCTCATAATGTTTTCATTAATTCAATGATTTTGTGTTGGGCTGTATTCATAGCCATCCCGGGCCACATGCAGCCCATGGGCTGTGGCTTGGACATTCCTGATTTAAACTATTCTCCTGCTTTTTAAATATTTTTTTTTCCTTTTGCTGCTCTGTTTAGGTGATATTTTTTTTTCTACCTTGTCCTCCAATTTGATTATTTAGTCCTCTCCTTCATCCATCCTACTTATTATTCCTTCCAGTGTATTCTTCATTTCAGATATGTTATTCTTCATTTCTCCCTGGTTATTTTTCATGGGCTCTATGTCCTTTTTCATGCTGTCGAGCATCCTTATAACTATTACTTTGAAATCTGTATCTGATAAATGGCTTGCCTCTATTTCATTTAGCTCTTTTTTTCTGGAGATTCCTCCTGTTCTTTCATTTCTGGCCTGTTTCTTTGTTTTCCTATTTTGGCTGTCTCTTTGTGTTTGTTTCTATGTATAACATAGAACTGTTGTGACTCCCAGACTTTCAGGGGTGGCTTTCTGTAGTAGGTGTCCTGTGGGACCCAGTGGTGCAGTCTCCTTGATCACTTGAGCTTAGTGCTCTAGGAATGTCCCTAGTGTGGGTTCTGCGGACCCCCCAGTTGTAATTGGTTCTTGAATTTTTCTGTCCCATTTGCAAGATAGCTCCATGCTCAGGCTACTTGAATGTGGGGCTCAACCCTGACTGCATCATGCAAATCATTGTACAGGTTCAGACCGAACAAAACAAAACCAAAAACAACTCAATGAAAAAGAAAGAAATGCCACGAATAACAACAAAATCAGAAAAAGACATCAGAATCAGAAAAGAAAAAAAAAAACACAGGAAAAAAACAAATAATAATAATAAAATAAAGAGAATGATAAAAGACAAGAAACAAAAAGATTAAGGAGGGAAAAATTAAACAGAAGAGGATGTGAAAGGACAAAGGAAGTGAAAAGAAATAAGAAAATTATAGTAAAAAAGTAATAAAAATATAGAGAGAAAGAGAGAAAATAAAAATAAACTGAAATAAAGGGTAGGAAAGGAAGGGCAAGAAGAAAAAAATAAAAATAGTAGAGAAAAATAGAGTAAGAGTATGAAAGAGAGAATAAGAGATTTGAAAGCCAAAAAAGAACAAAAAATAAAGTAGAAAAGAGAAAATTAAAAAAGATTTAAAGAGAAAAATGTTTGTTTTGCCTCAGCAGTTTTTTTGTGCCTGGTGTGATCAGTCTCTGGATGTGCTGGATGTGGAGCTCCTTGAGTCCTACTCTGATGTTTCTGGAAGCTGACCAATTGTTGTGCCAGTCTGGGGCCTCTCAAGAGGTTTTCTGTTGCAAGCCAATGTCAGATGCTATCCCAACCTTGCCCTTGGCAAGTTTGTCAGGTCAGAGCTTCTAGAGGACTGGCAGGTGGGGCCTTGGGAGACCAGTGGTTGGGTGTATCTCTGGTTTCCCTTTCAATGTCCCCACTCTAAGTTGCTGTCCCTTCCCCCCAAAAATGTGCTCATTTACCAGTGGAGGTAACCAGGACCTGGCAGGGGTGATTCAAACAGACTCAGGAATGGAGCCCTCTTTCTAGAAAAGGTAGGGGCAGGCACTTCCTCTCCTTCCTGTGACTGCACAGGATTGGATTCACTGGGGATCTGGGTTCTGTTTCCTTGTATTGCAGCTGCAGTGTATAGCCCCTGCACTTCTGACTCCTGGACAGAAGCTTGCCTAGGAAACTCAGTTGTAAATACCCAGCTCTGTGCATCTTGCTGGCACTTACACACTGCCTATATAAGCAGGAGGGTATCATGAAAAATAAAAAAATCTCTCCACACAGTGAGCAACCACAGAGCAGGACCAACAGTCCAAGTTTGACCCGGTCTCAGAACGGGCCCAATGTCCCATTCCCACATGCTGTTTAACCCTGCAAAGCAGGGCCAAATTTCCAGCCCAGCATAACCATACCCCTTTGCCTTGGGGCAGACCTAGTGTCTCCACAGGTAGGGGGAGGGTCGCCGCCCATGCACTCACTCGATGTGGGGAAGAGCAGTTGTCTTCCTCAAGCCCCACTGCCCTGAATCTGACCAGCTGTCTGCCCAAAGGCCTTCCAGAGAACAGAGGACACTTCAAAGTCACAGCTGGGTGTACTGAGCAGACCCCTCCTCCAGACAGGAACAGCTGCACGGCCCCTCCAGCAGTCACAGATCAGGACTAACTTCCCAAGCTACCATTGTAACAATGGGCTGCTCCTTCAAGTCTCTCAAGTGAGTCAAATCCCCATTGCTTCCCACTGCCCAATGCTATGCTGGCTCCCCTTACAGTCTCTTGTTGCTCTGGACTGGGGTGCCCTGCATGGGGCTGAGACCCCAAGCTCCTAAGGGGAGGGAACTCCACTGCCGCAGTGTCTTCCAGCTTGTGCATCACCCACATGTGTGAGAGGGCCCACCCTGTCTCTGTGTCTTCCCATCTTCCTTGCTCCTGTTTACAAATTTTCACATCAGCTACACTTCACTTGGTTTTTGAAAACGAATACTCTGCAGTTTAGCTGCAAGTCCCATCTGGGTCTGGGAACAAGGGGACGGAAATTCCAGCTACTCTGCAGCCATCTTGGAACCTCCAACATTTGCTTTTTAAAGAAAAACCTTCTATGTCTTCACCGTTTAGCATCTGGATTGGGGTATGCAAGGCAAGCTCTGCTCCCTGCCCGCTCCTGTCTCAATCTGATGTGGGGATAGCCACTTAGGAGAGGATAACCTGTGGGTTGCTATGACTAACTCACTAAAAATTGAAACTTGACCATCCTCATTTCCCATTTGCTTGCTTCCAGAAATCCTTCAGTGAAGATACAAATGAGTGCAAATTGCCCGAAAAACAGGAAAAGTGAAGTTCCGTGTGCACATTTAGACTGGGAAAGGGAAAAATCAGTTTATTATTTCAAGACCTCTTGAGATGCTGTAAATACACAGTCAACACAGAACAAAGATCCTTTTTTCCCTCCTTACATTATTTATGTGCCATCTAAAAATTACATGCCTGTTCTCTTTCCAGCACAGAGAGAGAAACATGCATATTCATGATCTGATAAATATTTAAGTGGGATTTATTTAAATGAGAGAGCCCATTTACAAACATTCCCTGGCTCTGAGATCTTACCCTGGGCAGACAGAGGGAGGATAATTTCCTCTGGAAGATTCAAAACCTCCACTGACCACCTGCCCCCCTAAACTTGGAGCTCTTCCTTGAGAGCTGGTGAATGCCACTTGCAGTATTTTCAGGGAAATGCCTCCCTACAGTCCTGCCTTCCGCTCTGAGCTCATGCCATAGGGTCAGTCATTGGCAAAATGCTAGATCTGGCTGTTTATTTGGGAGCAAGGGGAGGCAGTTGTAGCTTTCTTTGCCTAGGTCCTTCTTCCTCACTACACTATTCCCATAGCAGCTACCATCATTGATGTCCCTAGTCTTCCTATGGGTCCATCTCTTCTCCTTATGAAGGATAGTTTTGTGATACACTGGATAACCAGGACTGTGCTACCCCTCCCAAGAGGACACACATTTTTAACACTGCTAAAATATTGTCAGTGCTTATTTTCAAAGCACTTACATATACAGTGTTTCATTCACTCCTCACCATCCTACAAGATTTCCAAGGCATGAATCATTTTTACAGTCCTAGAGGTAAGGATATATTTTGTTTGCCCAACCTAAGTCACATTGTGGTAATGTGGTTTCTTCTGTATGTCCTTGGTTATAAGGCTTCTCTCCAGCTAGTGTTCAGTTGGTTATTCAGGATGATTTTTCTTTAATTTAGTTGTAATTCCTGTTTGGTCCTGGGAGGAGATTTGTGCAGCTTCCACTTACTCCTCTGCCATCTTAAAAATCCCCCAACCTAAGTCACACAGCTAGTGAATTCTAAACTTGAACTCAGGTATGACTCTTAGATCTGAGATCTTTCAATTGCACAAGGCTGCCTCTCTTCTGGTAGGATCCCTGGAGAGAAAGCAATGGTAACTCAAAGGGAAGACTTAGGGTAACCTATCAAGCATTGTGGCTATAAGTAGGAAAAATATTTTGGGATGCCTATGACTATACCCAACACCTCCTCAATCCCATCATATAGGTAACTTTTTGTGTGAGGTTAACTCTGAGCTCTCCATTTTATTGTCCATTCGTGGGTACCACCTTGGCTCTCGTCCTTTCCCATCTTCCTGTCTCCCAAATTAAAATCACCTGTTTTCTGTCTCATTTTACATAAACTCCATGAGATAATCAGTGAATTAATCTGTAGAACTAATCTTGGCTAGGGAATTAATACTGGTTAATGGCTCAGTACAACTTCTCCTGGGTCATACACATGTTTTGACAGAAGCTTCTAGTGATGTAACTCAAAGGCACTATGTACAGGCATCCCTCAGAGATATTGTAGGTTCACTTCCAGACCACAACAACAAAGCAAGTTGTAATCTTTTTACTAGTGGAAGGCCTTGCCTTTGGTTTGTAAAATATGTAGTATCTGTGAAAAGTTATAAAGTGAAGTGCAATAAATCAAGGTCTGCTTGCATGGTGAGGTTTTCCAGCAAGGAGCCAGGCCACTAAGACAATATCGTTGGGTAAATGAACTTCTCAGGACTCTAACTTATGCTACCTAAGTGCCCATCTGTTCTGCCTAATTTAGAGTTGCTAGATAAAACACAGAATGTCCAGTTAATTATTATTTTCAGATTTTTTAGTGTAAGTATGTCCTAAATATTGCATCAGATAGACTTACAGTAAAAATTATTCATTGTTTATTTGAAATTCAAATTTACTGGACTTCCCAATTTTTTCTTTGCTAAATCTGGCAAACCTAGCTTAATTGTAAGACCCAGCCCCCCTAAGCATTACCAGTAAAAAGTCTCTATTGAGCATCTGCTTCCATGTAACACTGCTGGAGGAGCAGGAGGTGGTGAGGTAGAAAAAGAGAAGGCAGATGTGGGAAAGAGAAATATATAGCATCCAGCCCATCATGAGACTGGTCTTAGAAATTAGTACATGAGAAAAAAGTAATAGAATAAGGCCTTTTTAGAAAATATAAATAGTCCTGTTTGCTTCTCATTACCAACTCCTCTACCCCCTACACACCCATCTGCTATGCTATTCTACTCTTTTATAAATGAAAAAGGAACCAGTTTTGGCAAATGCCAAACCTTGTGTTCCCTGAAAGTGATCTGGGCCTCAGAAGGCATGTTGCAAGCAAAGAGAAAGGCAGGCTGAAGGGGTGTGGCCAGGCTGGTGCACAGACAGCAGGGCTGCCCAAATTTAATTAAGCACCAGAAGCAGACCTCAGGAGCAACAGTGGGAAGGGTTCCATGATGAAAAAATATTAGGGAAGTGAAGTAGAGAATGCTTATGAGCCTAATTAGAAATTTGCACAACTCCAGAATTTAAAATTTTGCTACTGTCAGGAAGCTTTGTGGACTGACACTGTGGAAGCTGAACTGGACCCAAGGGAAAGGGAGCACTTGGTTCTTGCTAGTTGGCCAAGTCCAGTGGCTAAGGCACCTACTAACATGTGCAAATTTATAAAATGGCCAAATTAAAGCAGTAACGATGTTATCATTTTCAACATAACAGAGGCTAAGGAACACAAACTCCAGAAGTTTAGCCTTTGAGTAGGAATAATGATTATAATAATGATGATGATGACAACAATAGCAAACCTTTAAAGTATACATTTCCGCAAACACGCACACTGTGTTCAATAAAGAAAACTAGTGTAGCTTGCCCTGCCTGGGCAAATACCTAAGGTTCCACCCCTTACTATATATATAACAGGCATGCTGAGACCAAAACAATATGACCCAAATGAAACAACAGATCAAAGCTCAAGAAAAAAATACAACTAAGACATGAAGAAATAGCCAAGCTATCAGATGCAGAGTTTAAAACACTGGTATTCAGGATGTTCACAGAAATGTTTGAGTATGGTCGCAAGATAGAGGAAAAAGTGAAGGCTATGAAAAATTAAATAAAGGAAAATGCACAGGGAACCAACAGTGAAGGGAAGGAAACTAGGATGCAAATCAACAGTTTGGGGCAGAAGGAAGAATAAACATTCAACCAGAATAGAATGAAGAAAGAAGAATTCAAAAAAATGAGGAGAGGCTTAGGAACCTCTGGGACAACTTTAAATGTTCCAATATCTGAATCATAGGGGTATCAGAAGGAGAAGAGGAAGAGCAAGAAATGGAAAACTTATTTGAAAACATAATGAAGGAGAACTTCCCCAATCTGGCAAAGGAAAGAGACTTCCAGGAAGTCCAGGAAGCCCAGAGAGTCCTTCAAAAGTTGGACCCAGGGAAGCACACACCAAGGCACATCATAATTACATTTCCCAAGATTAAACATAAGGAAAGAATCTTTTTTTATGAATTAAGATTATTTTATTACTAAAATTCTTTTTATATTATTTTATTTTTAATTTTAATTGTTGTTCAAGTACAGTTTTCTGCCTTTTACTCCCATCCCAGCCCACCCTCAGCCCTCCCCATGTCCCTCCTGTTCCCACTCCCCCTTGTTTTTGTCCATGTGTCCTTTATACTTGTTCCTTTAAACCCTTCCCCTTTTCCCCTGAAATTCCCACCCCTCTCCCCTCTGGTTACTGTCAGCCTGTTCTCTATTTCAGTGTAAAAATATGGAACGCTTCACAAATTCACATGTCATCCTTACGCAGGGGCCATGCTAATCTTCTCTGTATCATTCCAATTTTAGTATATGTGCTGCCAAAGCGAGCACGTAAAGATAAGGAAAGAATCTTAATAGCAGCAAGAGAAAAAGAGACAATTACCTACAAAGGAGTTCCCATAAGACTATCAGCTTATTTCTTGAAAGAGACCTTCCAGGCAAGAAGGGGCTGGAAGGAAGTATTCTAAGTCATGAAAGGCAAGGACCTCCATCCAAGATTACTCTATCCAGCAAAGCTATCATTTAGAATGGGATGGCAGATAAAGTGCTTCCCAGATAAGGTCAAGTTAAAGGAGTTCATCACCACCAAGCTCTCATTATATGAAATGTTAAAGTAAGAAAAATAAGATAAAAATATAAACAGTAAAATGACAAGAAACTCACAACTATCAACAACTGAACCTAAAAAAAAAAAAATGAACTAAGCAAACAACGACAACAGGAACAGATTCAAAGAAATAGAGATCACATGGAAGGTTATCAGTGAAGGGTGGGGGAGAATAGGGGAAAAGGTACATGGAATATGAAGCTTAAATGTTAGGTACATAATAGACAGAGGGATGTTAAGAATAGTATGGGAAATGGAGAAGCCAAAGAACTTATATGTATGACCCATGGACATGAACTAAGGTGGGGGAATGATGGTGGGAAGTGGGTACAGGGCAGAGGGAAATAAAGGTAAGGAAAAATGGGACAACTGTAATAGCATAATCAATAAAATATATTTAAAAAATTAAAAAAGGAAAATTATGCTTCATGAGGTCAACACACTTGAAATAAATAGAAATTCTCAGCTGAGAAATAAAAACTATAGAAAAAGAATCAAACAATTTTATAACTGAAAAATAACTAAAATGCTAAATTTATTGCATTAGCTCCATAGCACATTGGAATTCACAGAGTCAATTAACTTGAAGATACATCAATAAGATTTTCCAAACTGAAGAACAGAGAGAAAAAAAAAGACTGGGAAAACAAAACAAAACAAAACAAGAAAACTAGTCTAAATTATTATTTTACAGCTTAAAAGAGAAAGATCCAGAGAGGGGAAGTGACTTTCCTAAAGTCACACAGCAAGTCCTTGGTTATCTCCTGACTCCTAATCCAATGCTCCATCCATTATCCAAGGATACTTTTCTGGAGCTTCTAAACCAGTTTAGATTTTTCTCCTACACACTCTATTTTTCTCTGACCCTTTTAGTTTAGTTTTGTTTTATTTTACTTTTCTTGAGGTAAGAATACTTAAGATGAAATTCATCTTCATAAGAATTTTTTAAATGTATTTTATTGTTTATGTTATTACAGTTGTCCCTGCTTTTTCTCTTTGCCCACCTGCATGCAGCCCCTCAGCTCAGGAAAGCCCCTCATCATTGTCCATGTCTATGGGTCAGGCATATATGTTCTTTGGCTAATCCCTTCACCTTCTTTCATCCACTCCCTCCCTCCATTCCAGTAGCTTTCAGTCTGTTCCATGTAACTGTGCTTCTGTTTCTATTTTGTAATTTTATTGTGTTTATTAGATTCCACACATCAGTGAGATAATATGCTATTTGTCTTTCACTACCTAGCTTATTTCACTTAGCATAATATTATCCAAGTCCATCCATGCTGTCACCAAAGTTGGAGTTCCTCACTTTTTACCACTGTGTAGTATTCTATTGTATAAACATACCACAGCTTTTTTAACCTTTAATTGACTGATGGGTACTTAAGCTGTTTCCAGATTTTGGCTATTGTAAATAATGCTTCTATGAACATAGGGGTGTATATATTTTTTTGAATTGGTGTTTCACGATTCTTATTGTATATTCCCAGAAGTGGAATCACTGGATCAGAAAGAAGTTCCATTTTTAATTTTTTGAAGATACTTTATATTGTTTTCCGCAATGGCTGCACCAGTTTGCTTTCCCACCAACACTGTACTAGGCTTCCCTTTTCTCCACATCCTCACCAGCACTTGTTATTTGTTGACTTATTGATGGTAGCCAATATGACAGGTCTGAGGTGATATTTCACTGGGGTTTTAATTCACATCTCTCTGATGATTAGTGATGTTGATCATTTTTCATATATCTTTGGGCCATATGTATATCCTTTTACAAGAAGTGTCTATTCAAGGTCTTTTGTCCATTTTTTAAGTAGATTGTCTTCCTTGTGTTGAGTTGTAGTTGTTCTTTGTATATTTTGGAGATTAAAACTTTTTGAGATGTATCATTGGCAAATATGTTTTCCCATACAGTGGGTTCCCATTTCATCGTATGATGGTTTCTTTAGCTGTCAAGAGGCTTTTTAATTTGATGTAGTCCAATTTGTTTATTTTTCTTTGTTACCCTTGCCTTGGGAGACATATCAACACAAATATTGCAACGTGAAATTTTCTTTATTTTTACCCTAGGACAATCTCTCATTGCTTTTAGATAGAGAGGGAGGGAAAGAGGAAGGAGAGAGAGAAACATTGATTGGCTACCTCCTAAACACATCCAGACTGGGGTTCATATGTGCTCGGATCCTGCTCAAACACGCCACTTAAGTATGTGCTCCAGCTGGGAATCAAATCCACAACCTTTTGGTTATGAGATGATGCTGCAACCAAGTGAGCCACACTGGCGAGGGCCCTCATAAGAAAATTTAAGTGAACAATACAGTATTGTTAACTATAAGCAGTATGGTACAGCAGATCTCTAGAACTTACTCATCTTGTATAATTTTATGCCATTGAAGAGCAACTAACCACTTACCCTTCCCTCCCCTGCCCCCCACAGACATCATTATAATCTCTGTTTCTATGAGTTTGACTCTTTTAGATCTCTCATATTAAGTGGGTTCATGCAGTATTTGTCCTTCGGAGACTGGCTTATTTCCCTTAGCATAATGTCCTCCAGTTCATCCATGTTTTCAAATATGGCAGATTTCCTTCTTTTTTTAAGACTGATTAATATTCCATTATAAGTACACATCAAATTTTGCTAATCCATTCATCTGGCAAGGGACATAAATGTTGTTTCTATAGCTTGGCTACTGCAAATAATGCTGCAATGAACCTCAGAGTACAGATATCTCCTCCAGATCCTGCTTTCAACTCTTCTGAATATGTACCCACAAATGGGATTGCCCAATTATCTGATATTTTAAGTATTTTTTACTCAACATTTTTTATTGTTCTTCAAGTACAGTTGTCTTCATTTTCCCGAACCATTCCCCCTGCTACACCCATGACCACCTCCCACCCTTGTTCCTACCTCCCTTTTGCTTTGTCCATGTGTCCTTTATACATGTTCCTTGATGACTTTCCCCTTTTCCCCCTCATTATTGTCTCCCCACTCCCCTCTGGTTACTGTCAGTTTGTTCTTTATTTCAATGTATCTGGTTCTATTTTTGTTGCTCATTTGGTTTTTTTAGTAGGTTCCACCTATAGGTGAGATCATATGGTATTTGTATTTCACTGCCTGGATTATTTAACGTAGCATAATACTTTCCAGATCCATTAATTCTATCACAAAGGGTAGGAGCTCCTTCTTTCTTTCTGCTGCATAGTATTCCATTGTTTAAATGTCCCATGGTTGTTTTACACTCTTCTACTGATAGACACTTGGACTGCTTCCATATGGCAAGCCAATGTTTTTTCAAATTGGTATTTTAGGTCTCTTCAGATATATTCTTAGAAGTGGGATCATTGGATCAAAACAAGGGCCATTTTAATTTTTTGAGGTATATCCATACTACTTTCCACAGTGGTTGCACCAGTCAGCATTTCCACCAGCAGTGCAAAAGGGTTCCCCTTTCTCCACATCCTTGCCAACACTTGTTTGTTGATTTATTGATGATAGCCATTCTGACATGTATGAGATGGTATCTCATTGTGGTTTTAATTTGCATTTCTCTGATGATCAGAGATGTTGAGCACCTTTTCATATGTCTGTTGGTCATCTGTATGTCCTCCTTGGAGAAGTGTCTATTCGGGTCTTTTGCCCATTTTTTAATTGGGTTGTTTGTTACGGTGTTGAGTTTTGTAAGCATTTTATAAATTTTGAATATTAATACCTTATCAGATGTAGCAGTGAATATGTTCTCCCATTCTCTGGCTTACCTTTCTTTGTGTTGATGATTTCCTTTACTATACAAAAACTTTTTAGTTTGATGAAGTCCCATTTGTTTATTATTTCTTTTCTTTCCTATGCCTAGGGAGATATATCCAATAAAATATTGCTACAAGCAATATCTGAGATTTTGCTGCCTATGTTTTCTTCTAAGATTTTTATGGTTCAGGTCTAACTAACATTTAAATCTTTGATCCATTTTGAATTTATTCTTGTGTGTAGTGTGAGAAGGTGGTCTAGTTTCATTTTTCTGCATATATATGTCCAATTTTCCCACCATTGATTGAATAGACTGTCTTTAGCCCATTGTACATGCTTGCTTCCTCTGTTAAATATTATACAGGTGTGGGTTTATTTCTTGGCTTTTTATTCTGTTCCATTGATCTATGTGTCTGCTTTTATGCCACTAATATGCTGTTTTGATTGCTATGGCCCTGTAGTATAGTTTGATGTCAAGTAGTGTGATTCTTCCACTTTGTTCCTCTTTCTCAGGATTGCTGTTGCTATGCAGAGCCTCTTGTGATTTCATTTAAATTTTTTAAATATGTGTTCTAGTTCTATAATGTATGTCATTTGAATCTTGATAGGAGTTGCATTTAATCTATAGATAGTTTTTGGTAGCATGGACATTTTAATGATGTTAATTCTTCCTATCCATTATCATAGTATGTGCTTCCATTTACTTGTATCTTCCTCAATTTCTTTCTTCAGTGTCTTAAAATTTTTTGAGTACAGGTTTTTAGAACTTTGATTAGGTTTACTCCTAGGTGTTTTATTCTTTTTGAAGCAATTGTGAATGGGATTACTTTCTTAATTTCCCTTTCTGTTACTTCATTATTGTCATGTATAAATGCAACTGAGGAATCAGGCCAAGTTGGAGGTGAAGGTAGATACAATTTACTGCCTTGCACAATCAAAAGAAGGACAACAACAAATTTAAAAATAAAAAAAAATCCAGAATTTACAGAAAAGTGAATTGTATGAAAGTCCAACAACCAAGGAATTTAAGAAGAAACATTCATTAAGACTGGTAGGAGGGCTGGAGATGGGTAGCCAGGGTGGAGAGGAAGTGTGGCAAGGCAGCAGACCAGGTGGACAAAGTGGCAGCTGGCATAGCAGGTGGTCCCACATTTGTGTGCAAGTAAGTCAGGAGGAACAACTGGGGAGTGAGACAGACCCTACAACCCAGGGTTAAAGCATGAGGAAATAAAACCACAAAACTTCTGTCTGTAAAATTCTGTGGGGGTTATGGTGGCAGGAGAAACTCCCAACCTCACAGGAGAGTTCACTGGAGAGACCCATGAAGCCCTAAAATGTACACAAAACCACCTACCATGGAATCAGCAGCAGAATGGCCTAATTTGCTTGTGGGTAGCAGAGGGAGTGACTGAAAGCTGGACAAGAGCCAATCAAGCGGTATTGTTCCCTCTCGGACCTCTCCCCCACATACAACACCATGACACAGCAGAGTGACTTGCCCCACCATGGTAAATACCTAATGTTCTGTCCCTTAAAACATAACAGATGTGCTGAGACAAAGAAATATGGCCCAAATGAAAGCACAGATCAAACCTCCAGAAAAAGAACTAAGGAATAAGGAGATAGCCAACCTATCAGATTTAGAGTTCAAAACACTGGTAATCAGGATGCTCACAGAAATGGTTGAGTATGGTCACAAAATACAGGAAAAAGTGAAGGGTGTGCAAAGTGAAATAAAGAAATATACAGGGAACCAACAGTGAAGGGAAGGAAACCAGGACTCAAAAGAATGATTTTGAACAAAAGGAAGAAATAAACATTCAAACAGAACAGAATAAAAAAAGAAGAATTCAAAAAAAAAAAAGTGGAGAGGCTTAGGAATCTCTGGGACATTAAATGTTCCAATATCCAAATCATAAGCATACCAGAAGGAGAAGAGGAAGAGCAAGAAGTGGAAAACTTATCTGAACAAATAATAAAGGAGAACTTCCCCAATATGGCAAAGGAAAGAGACTTCCAGGAAGTCCATGATACTAAGAGAGTCCCACAGAAGTTGGATCCAAGGAGAGACACACAAAGGCATATCATCATTAAGTTACCTAAGGTTAAAGATAAGGGGCAGATTTTAAAAGCAGCAAGAGGAAAGGAGAAAGTTACCTACAAAGGAGTGTCCATAAGACTATCAGATGATTTCTCAAAAGAAACTTTATGGGAAATAAGGGGCTGGAAAGAAGTATTCAAAGTCATGAAAGGCAAGGACCTACATCTAAGATTGCTCTATCCAGCAAAGCTTTCATTTAGAACGGAAGGGCAGATAAAGTGCTTCCCAGATAAAGTCAATTTAAAGGAGCTCATCATCACCAAGCCCTTACTATATGAAATGTTAAAGGGACTTATCTAAGAAAAAGAAGAAGATCAAAAATACAAACAGTAAAATGACAACAAACACACAACTATCAACAACTGAACCTGAAAACAAAAACAAACTAAGCAAACAAGTAGGACAGGAACAGAATCACAGAAATGGGGATTGTATGGAGCATTATCAGTGGGAAGGGGGAGTGGGGTGAATGGGGAAAAAGGTACAGGTAATAAGTAGCATAATTGGTAGTACCAAATAGACAGGAGGAGGTTAAGAATAGTATAGGAAATGGAGAAGCCAAAGAACTTACATATGTGACCAATGGACATGAAGTAAGGGTGGGGGATGCTGGTAAGATGGGGGGTGAAGGATGGAAGGGGATAACAAGGAGAAAAAAAATGGGACAACTGTAATAGCATAATCAATAAAATATACCTAAAAATGAAACTGATTTCTGGATATTAATTTTGTATCCTGCTACTTTGCTGAATTTATTTTTCAGTTCTAGTAGTTTCTTAGTGGAATATTTGGGGTTTCTATGTACACTATCATGTCCTCTGCAAATAACCAGTTTTACTACTTCCCTTCCAATTTGGATGCCTTTTATTTCTTTTTCTTGTATGATTGTTGTGGCTAGGACTTCCAGTACTACTACTAATAGTAATGCTGGAATAGGTGAAAGCAAACATCCCATTCTTGTTCCAATCCTAAGGGGAACACCTGTAGCTTTTGCTATTTGAGCATGGTGCTGGCAGTGATTTTGTTGTATATGGCCATTATTATGTCTAGGTATGTTCCCTCTATTCCCACTTTGCTGATAGTTTCTAGCATAAATGGGTGCTGGATTTATCGAAAGAATTTTCTGCACCTGTTGACATGATCATGTGGTTTTATCCTTCATTTTGTTTACGTGGTGAATGACATTTATTGATTTTTGAATGTTGTACCAACTTTGCATTCCTAGAATAAATTCTACTTGATCATGGTGTGTGATCTTTTTGATACATTGCTGCATTTAGTTTGCTAATATTTTGTTGAGGGTTTTAGCGTCTATGCTCGTCAGAGATATTGGCCTATAGTTTTCTTTCTTTGTAGTGTTTTTATCTCATTTTTAAATTAGGATAATGCTGGTGTCATAAAATGAGTTTTGGAGCCTTCCCTCCACTTGAATTTTATGAAATATTTTGAGGAGAGGTGTTAGTTTTTCTCAGCATGTTTCATAAAATTCACTGTGAAACCATCCATTCCAGGGCTTTCATTTGTTGGGAGTTTTTTTATTCCTGGTTCAACTTCATTAGATGCAATCTGTCTAATTCAGATTCTCTGATTCTTCCTGATTTAGTTTAGGAAGATTCTGTTTCTAGGAATTTATCCATTTTGTCCAGGTTGTTCAGTTCATTGGCATATAACTATGCTGTCAATTGTTATTTCTCCTCCTTTATTTCTGATTTTATTTATTTAGATCCTTTCTCTTTTTCTCCTGATGAGTCTAGTTAATGGTTTGTCAATCTTGTTTATCTTTCCAATGAACCAGGTCTTGGATTCATTGATCTTTTATGTCATTTTTTAAGACTCTGTTTCATTTATCTCTGCTATCTTTTTAATTATTTCCTTCCTTCTACTCACTTTGCATGTTGTTTGTTGTTCCTTTCCAAGTTCCTTTAAGTGTGAATTTAAATTGTTTATTTGAACTTTTTCTTGTTTTCTGAGATAGGCCTGTAATGCTATGAATGTCTCTCTCAGGATTGATTTCCCATTTTTCCACATATTTTGGAGTGTTGTGTCCTCATTTTCATTTCTTTCAAGGTATCTTTTAATCTTTCCTTGATCTTGTTGTTGACCCATTCATTGTTTAATAACATTTTTTTAGCTTCCAGGCCTTTGTGTGTTTTTCAGTGTTCTTCTTGTGATTGATTTGCAGTTTTATAGCACTGTGGTCAAAGAAGATGCTTGATATGTTTTCAGTCTTCTTAAATTTATTGAGACTTGTTGTGTCCTAACATGTGGTCTATCCCAAAAATCATTCCATGTGCTTTTGAAATATATATATATATGCTGCTGGTTTGGAACGAAATACTCTGAAGATACCAATTAAGTCCATTTGATCTAGTGTGTCATTTAAAGCCACTGACTCCTTGTTGATTTTCTGTCTGGATGACCTATCCATTGAAGTCAATGGGGTGTTAAAATCCCCAACTATGTATGTATTGCTGTCAATCTCTCCTTTTATGTCCATCAAGATTTGCTTCACATATTTAGGTGCTCCTATGTTGGGTGCATAAATGTTAATAGGGTTATGTCATCTTATTGGATTGTTTTCTTTATCATTATGTAGTGTCCTTTGTCTCTTACTATAACCTTGGTTTTTAAGTTATTTTGTGGGATATAAGTACTGCTACCCCAGCTTTTTTTCCCTCCCATTTGCATGAAATATCTTTTCCCATTCCTTTACCTTTAGCCTTTGTATATCTTTTGATCTGGCATGGCTCTCTTGGAGGCGGCATATATATTGGTCTTGTTTTCTTATCCATTCAGCTACCCTTTGTCTTTTGGTTGGAGCATTTAATCCATTTACATTTAAGGTGATTATTGATAGATACATATGTAGTGCATTTTATTGTTAGACTATTTTCCTCTGTTTATTTTTTTGTCTTCTTCTTTTAAAAGGAAGTCCTTTAATATTTGTTGCAGTACAAGTTTGGTGTTAAACTTTTTAAGCTTTTTCTTGTGTAGGAAGCTCTTTATTTCTCCTTCAATTTTAAAATAGCCTTGTTGGAGGGAGGCAGGTGGGAATGACTGGGTGGAGGGTAGAGTGGTGGGGGTTAAATGCAGACAACTGTAATTAAACAACAATAAAATAATTGTAAAAAATAAAATTAAATAGCTTTGCTGGGTAAGGTAACCTTTGTTGAAGGTCCTTGTTTTTCATCACCTTGAGTATTTCATGCCACTCCCTTCTGGCCTGGAATGTTCTGTTGAGTAATCAGATGACAGTCTAATTGGTGCTCCCTTTTATGTAACTACTTGCTTTTCTTTTGTGTGTTTTTTTTTTATTCTCTTTGTCTTTAAGCCTTGTCGTTTTAATTATGACATGTCTCGGTGTAGGCTTCTTTGTGTCCAACCTGTTAGGGACTCTCTGAGCTTCCTGGACTTGTGTGTCTTTTTCCTGCACCAGATTAATGAAGTTTTCAGTCATTTCTTCAAATAGGTTCTTGACACCTTGATTGCTCTCTCGCCCTTCTAGTATTCCCATGATGTGGATGTTTTTATGCTTCATGTCATCCAAAATGTTTCTTAAGCTCTCTTCATTTTTCAATTTTTTTTGTTTTAGCTGCTCTGCCTGCTTGTTTTTTTTTCTACCTTGTCTTCCAAATCACTGATTCAATCCTCTGCTTCATCGAGCATACTGTTTCTTCCTTCCAGTGTATAATGTATTTCAGATATTGCAGTCTTTATTTCTCACTGGTCCTTTTTTATGCTTTCTGGGTTTTTTTTTTCATGCTGTTGAATATCATTATAATCATTACACTAAAGTATCTGATAAATTGCTTGCATCCATTTCACCTAGCTCTTATTCTGGAGAATACTCTTGTCCTTTCATTTCGGGTTTCATTCTTTGTCTTCCCATATGGTTGCTTCTTTGTATTTTGTGGCTTAGTTATTAATCAGTCATTAAACTGATCAGTTTTTAAGCTAATCAAGCTGTAATCAGCAGCCTGGCTTGCAGGGCTATTGCTTCCCCTCAGGCTGATGCCACATGGAGAGGAGTGCTCTGCCTGAGAAAGATGGTTTCTGCAGTATTGGGGATGACTCAGCACAGGGATCCTGGTGGCTATTCCTTCAGTTTTCTCCCCAGAGCCATCAACCTCAGACTCTTCTCATGCATCTCTAGTCCACTCTGCTCTCCCTCTGCTAGAGCCCAGGGTAAGTGGCTGCAAATGAAATTTTTTGTGTTGACCTTTTAAGAGGCTCTCTGTCTCCATCTGCCTCTCCCTGGCAGACAGAAACCCTGCTGTTTTTCAGAGGTGGTTGTTACCTGGGTTTATTTCTAACTCTAGTGCTGCAGGCTAGGGATCCCAGCTTGGTGTTTAAACCCCACACTTGTAAAGGGAATCCCCCTAGCCATTGAAATATCCCCCTGGGACTTCAGCAGCCCCCTGTGGGAACCCAGCCAGCCCTCTCACACCTCCTCTACACTCTCTACCAGTCCTGATGTGGTTAAGCAGTTTCTTTTATATGTTGTTTGTTATAAGGCTTCTCTCCAGTGAATGTTCAGTTGGTTTTTCAGGATGATTTCTCTCCAATTTAGTTGTAACTCATTTGGTCCTGGGAGGAGATTTGTGCAGCTTCCACTTACTCCTCTATCATCTTGGATCTCCTCCCTAGCCACATTTCATGTGCTAAAAAGCCACATGCAAATAGTGACCACCATATTGAACCACACAAATAAAGAACACTTCCATCATTGCAGAAAGTTCTATTGGACAGCGCTCCTCTAAAGACTAAACTTTGAACTTCTCTCTTTGATATTTCAAGTGTTCTACCATCTGGTTCCTACCAACCTTTTTAGCAGAAAGCCAGAAAATAGAGACTAAGAAATGAGCTTGGACAAAGAAGCAGGAGCCTGAGGATGAAAGGCCTGATATGCCATACCAAGGAAGTGAGGTCTCATCCTGTAGGATGTGATGAATTTCCTCCCTAACAATAGATGGAACCAGTATATGTTGAAACCTGACTCAAACTTACCTCTTACTTACCTCTGAGTAAATAACCAGAAAGATATGAAAATTATGTCTCTCTATTGACCAGGTGCTCCCTAGTAGTAACAGTAAGGGTTCCAATGTTTACAGAAAAGAGAAAGATCTCACATTCAAAATGGGGCCAAGAACCTGGGCTCAACTCACAGATCTGCTACTAAATAGCTGTATAATATTGGGTTAGCTGTATAACCTAATATTATACAGTAATAGTTGTATATTAATATAGATGTGTAATACTGCCACTTCACACAATTGAGTTTCTGTTTGCCTCTCTGTAAAAATAGAACCAATAATACTTACTCTTTAGATGTGTGTGATAATTAACTAAGATAATTAATAAAGTGAGATAATAGTCTGTGTTGGGTCTCTGACTTTAAACTCTTCCATTGTGATTCTAGGGAGTAGCCAGGGTTGAAAATCATTGATCTCTGAGGTTCCATTTGCTTTGAACTTAAAGCTTTGACCCACAGTAATAAAAGTCAGCAATCAGGTTGGACAAAATACTTACCTAGATCCTCACAGCAGGCCTCAGGCTTCACAAGCAGTCAGTGTTGCAGCCTAATGTTGCAATTAGTTGCAGCTAAATCATGGATAGCCCAGATTTCCAAGTAAAGCAGCACCTTTGATGGATTCTTGGCAGAGTCTCTTCCTCTTCAAGCAACAGATGCACCCAGAAACTTCAACCCAGGTATATACCACCATGCATTTTTATTGTCCTCAAAAGAAATCAGTAAACAGTGCCAATGGATTTAGAATTTAGTTTGAATACTGGTTAAAATGTTTCTTCAATGACACAAAATTACTTTATTTGAAGGAAATGGAAGTATCAACAGAGCAGGCCAAAAGAAATACAAAGGTATGGAAGGTGAAGATGGCTAAGAGGAGCTGGCAGAGGAAGAAAAGAATGTGAAGAGAGTGTTCTAACAAATTCAGAGAGCATCCTGTTGCACCCCAGTAGAACAGCACAGCAACAGCTGATTTCCTAGCATTTTAACCTTCCAGAGATCTCTCTGTTAATCAGCACTCTTGCACATGAACAGCAGTCGGGGACCCGAGGTTCTACCTCATGGCTCAGGAACCCTTCAGGGCCTTGAGTTACCTCCTTAAATTACCAAAGAAAGATAAAATTACTCTCAACCCGATGAACATTATTAATTATATTTTACTTTATATTCACTTTTTGAAAATCAGAAATCCCTGAAAGGTGAACAGGGAAGCACTCTATTTATTGATAACTAGACTATTTGCAAAATCGAGGCACCTCTTTCCCAACTGCATAAAAGAAAATCTGCACTTGTGGGCATTTGTAACACCATCTTGAAACCAGAGAAAAAGCACCAAATGGAAATCAGTAGCTCTCACTTCATGAACAAATGGCATACCTCCAAAAAGGGTTCCCAAGGAAAATAAACCATCACTACCTTGATTATCAGTCACAGACACACTCCTGAGTCAACCTTGAAGAGAAACCACAAAGTTTTGAACACCAAAACCAAAATAGATCATGGAGATGTTTCTTCTTTCCACTATATTCCTACCTTATTTCTTGCTCAACTGTTGCCCCTAAACTGTACAGAAAATATATCATCTTTGTTTATGATGCTTTGGGTTTGGCTATTGAACCAGATCTATGGCAGAAAGCCAAATTCAATATAGTCACTTTTTAAAATTAAAAGTAAGACAGCGGCACACTAATCAAAATTCTCAGGTAATTGACAGCTCTAATTAACAAAATCTTCTGATAATCTGCTTAGCTGAAATTTAAAAAAAAGTTGAAATAACCCATTTAGTTCGGTCTACTTCTGGCAAATTTTCTGAAATATTTGGTTTTATTCATTGCCTTAAAAATATCGTTAAATTCAGTGTCTTTGTTTATATTATACTTGTTTGTTTGTTTTGTTGATTAGCTTCCTGTTAAAGGTGAGATCATATGGTATTTGTCTTTCATTGCCTGGCTTATTTCGCTTAGCATGATACTCTCCAATTCCTTCCATGCTGTCGCAAAGGGTAGGAGCTCCTTCTTTCTTTCTGCTGCATAGAATTCCATTGTGTAAATGTACCACAGTTTTTTGATCCATTCATTAACTGATGGGCACCTAGGTTGCTTCCAGCACTTGGCTATTGTAAATTGTGCTGCTATGAACATAGGGGTGCATAGATTCTTTTGGATTGGTGTTTCAGGATTCTTAGGATATAATCCAAGCAGTGGAATTACTGGGTCAAAGACACTGAATTTGAGAACAGTCTGTCAGTGTCCAGAGTGGGAGGGGAGGGAATTTCAGGGGAAAAGGGGAACGGTTTAGAGCAACAAGTATAAAGGACTCATGGACAAAAACTATGGGGGGGTGGAAATGGGAGGAAGGTGGGGAGGGCTGGGGTGGTGGGCTGGGGCGGGGTAAAAGACAGAAAACTGTACAATATCAACAATTAAAAAATACTGATTTAAAAAAAAAAAAATAAATAAAAGCTTTAAAACAGCAAAAAAAAAAAAAAAATATCGTTAAATCTTTGTTTGGAATTCGAAGCTCTTGCAGAGCTTTGGAGTTATCATTTTATGCATCTCTTCTCCATGTCCAGAGGGAAATGAAGATCCAACTACAACATAGACTGAGCTCAGGACACAGCTTTGGTGAAATCTCCAATTTCCAAGGTTTATTGTCATTTTCCCTTTTAAATCAAGGGCATTGGAAGAGGACAATCCTATTCATTGAAGGTCGTGATTAAACAAAGTTTAATGTCACAATATTTTCAACTTTTCCATACATTTTCACACCTGGATCTCATTGTATCCTCATTACACTCTTAAGAGGAAGATTCCATATTTTATAAACTAAGGCCTAGAAATGCCAAGGGGGTTGCCCAAGGCTGAGATTAGTTTATCAAGTGTCTTGGGACTCAGTGTAATGTTCCTTTCATCACATAACACTGTGACATCTACATCAATTGTAATTTCACTATATTTGTGTTGATTTCTTCCCAAGCAGGCCACACTGGGCTCAGATAGTCTAACTACAGTAAGAGAAATATCTGAATGTAAAGTCAACTTTTGTAGCACCCAGAATAGCTTAGGTGAAAGTCATTACTAAGATAATAACAGTTGCCATAATAATGTTGTCCTGCAGTACCCCAGTTGAGAGCTATTTATTTTGCATATGATCTTGGCATACTAAATGCACATTTGCATTCTTGTATTGAAAACACTTCATATGTCTGTGACATCACTGTCAGTGAAGATAAGTTTTCTTTGTAAAGGTTTTGGTTTCTTCAGAAACACTCTGCCAGACTTTGGAGTGACCAAAGGAGGCTAATATTTGAAAAGAAGGGAAAATGTGTGATCTGAGATCGTTTGTATGCCCTTTAAGTTAATATCAGTAAATCATCTCTACTGATCGTTCTAGTAATCTTAGAAAGTTGGTAGAGCAGGATGTTATGCTGCCATTTTACAGAAGTTTCTCCTGAGGTTCAGCTCAGTTATGGCTGCACATACCTTTCCTATCTCACTTTTCATCAGAATGCACTGGGAGGTTTTTACAAATACAACTTTCCCAGGTTTATTCCAGACATACTGAATCAGAATTTCCAGGGATGAGACTCACAATGGATATATATATATATATATATATATATATATATATATATATATATATATATATATATATATATAAAAATTGTCTGCCCTTATCAAGTTCATCAGATTATCAACATCAACTGATATTTTAATTTTACTACTGAAAATGAATATTTTATTTTTATTACTGAAAACATAAGATACTAGAGAATGGAAGTTGCTTAAAGCAACAATTTCCTGATCATCCTCTGTAATCAGCACCATATTCCTTGTTGGAGGTGAAGTGGAAATGGGGACACACAGATACTGAGGACCGACTTTGGCCTTGGAAGCATTATAGGGCAGTTTGTTGCTAAGTGAATGGTTCTCAAACTCCTGTATGCATCATAATCATATGAAGGGCTTGTTAAAACAACAATTTCTGGACCCCAGCCCCAGAGTTTCTGCTTCAGTAGGTCTAGAGGTGGAGACTGAGAACTTGTATTTCTAAGAAGTTCCCATGTGATGCCAATGCTGCTAGTCCAAGGACCGCACTTTGAGAACCAATAGCCTAGACATTATTTTAAGTCTTATGGCTGTCTTAGGGTTTAAAAGAAATATTTCAGCTGCATAGAATTCCATTGTGTAAATGTACCACAGTTTTTTGATCCTATGCAGCAGAAAGAAAGAAGGAGCTCCTACCCTTTGCGACAGCATGGAAGGAAATGGAGAGTATCATGCTAAGCGAAATAAGCCAGGCAATGAAAGACAAATACCATATGATCTCACCTTTAACAGGAAGCTAATCAACAAAACAAACAAACAAGCATAATATAAACAAAGACACTGAATTTGAGAACAGTCTGACAGTGTCCAGAGTGGGAGGGGAGGGAATTTCAGGGGAAAAGGGGAACGGTTTAGAGCAACAAGTATAAAGGACTCATGGACAAAAACTATGGGGGGGTGGAAATGGGAGGAAGGTGGGGAGGGCTGGGGTGGTGGGCTGGGGCGGGGTAAAAGACAGAAAACTGTACAATATCAACAATTAAAAAATACTGATTAAAAAAAAATAAAAAAAAAATAAAATGGGGAAAAAAAAAAAAAAAAAGAATGGCATCTCCATAGATTGTGGAATTAATCTTCAAGAATAAAACTGTATTAGATTAAAAAAAAAAAAAAGAAATATTTCAGAATATGTGTGTAAAAAAATAAAAACAAAAGAAAACAAAATCACCTGCAGCGATTTCTTGCTCTTCTGGTCTTCTCATCTTTCCCTTCACCTGCCCACACAGGGCCATATTTCTATGCACCTCAGTCATAGAAAGAAATCTTTCTGACCTCTGAAAATCAATCCCATTTTCTTACCACAAATGCACCGGCTGGCACCATTTCAAATGGAAACCTTTGTCCTTCATGGCCTGCTTTCTCTAGAAATAGAAAACCCTTCTGCTTTGGAGTCCAAAGAGAGGCAGCAGAGAGAATGGTCTCCCTCCCCACAAGCAGTGCTTCTCAAAGTCTGATTCCCAAGTGAACAGGGGCAGAATCACCTAGAATATTTTTTAAGAATTGAAATTACAGGATATGCTTCAGACCTAGTAAATCGGAATTTCCAGAAGTGAGACCTGGGAATATGTGCCTCAAGTTATAGTGTTTCTGGTACACACTAAATTTGGAAAATCACTAGAAAAAGGATATAACCAATGTTATGTTTACACAAGGACCCTAAGGAAAGTCCCACTTCTTTTAACTGACTACCACTTCCCCTTTTCTTGCATCCACATGTCCCATAAGAAACCTCATGGGATTAAGAGACATTAGCTTCCTTCCTCCTTCACCTTCCCACATACCTCCTGCCCCCAACCCATATAAATCTATTTGCCTGGGATATCTCTCAGGTTTCTAAAGCACGCACACCTAAATCCCTGACAAATTCCACCCATGAGAAAATTACTTGTAGTTTTTCAAGATGCTTTTATTTTTGTTTATACCCTCTCTTTTTTAAAATTTAAATATATCTCATTTCTTTTTGAGACATTCTGGAGATGTTTCAAAGTCATTTTAAATTTCATACTGATTTTAGTCATTTTAATGTTCTGAGAAAAGTCAGAGTTTATATTAAAATGATGTACTAAGATATGAGAGGGGGAAAGAAAGATAGAGGGAGGGAGAGAGAAATTAAGAAAATAACTGAGAGCAAAATAATTAGAAAGATAGTCAGACACAAAGGTTGGAACTCTCCTACATCACTGAAATACTTTCAATACTGTCAGCTCATTACTTTGTATGCTGGAATGCTATTCTTGCCATCTTTGTAGAGTTGAGAAGACTTCCTTTGACTTGCATTGGTTGCTGTATATCTGTCAGTGTTTTTGCTTTTAATTCATTGCTGAGTTAAAACAGGTATATACTTCCTGTCTCTTGGGCTAGTCACTGTGTAACTTGAGTTTGTTTTTCCTTTATAGTCTTCTAAGTACATATTCACACACAATAGATTAACTAATGAAGGTCACAAAACACTATGGGGGCATAAGTTGCTAGGACACAGAGACACAGACCCAAATAAGTGAGTCCCCTGATGGGAGGGGGTACCCACCATATGCCATTCATCAATGCTCAGTTTTAACGAGGTAGTAAATTCTGTTTCTCTTGATCTCTCTGTTCAAGCAGTGTGTGTGTGTGTGTGTGTGTGTGTGTGTGTGTGTAAGAGAATGTATAGCTTTAAAAAGTGTATTTTCATTAAACATCATAATCATGTTCTCAATTTACTCAGCACAGTAACTTTTATAATTCTTTAGAGGATCATATCCACAGCTTTTTTGTTTTACTTTTCAGAATCATGCAAATGTTACTGACAACTAAATAAAATCTGTTAAAGGAAGAAAAGTCATCTGCACAATAGTTCCAAATGGAGGCAGACATTTTGAAGGTGACCACTTGTAAGGTGGGGTCAATGTACACCCAAAATCTTCCTCTGGCCTAAAATGTATCATTTGATATTCTTGTGACAGCCATCAACACCCAGTTGTTGGACTGAGAGGAGCTACCCTTTAAGGCTAACACATTGGAGAACTGTGTTTTAAGTTAAAAGCTTCAACACACAGGCATCTATTCACTTAGCTTCTATCACTTTGCAAGGCTCTGAGAAAATAGGACACAGAATAAGTTAAACTTTGGTTTTATTGATTGTAGTACATGCAGGTCAGGAAATACCTGAAGCTAGGCCACACTGGTATACCAACCTGACTTGGGCAAAGTGACCTACTGAGGTGCAATGAAGAGCCTATGACATTCTGGAAGGTTGGTGGTAGGGAGATATGTATCTATTAGGAGCACATTAAGCTGCAAGTAACAAAATCCTGACTATCGGTGGTTTAAACAAATAAGTATTTTTTTAAATATATTTTATTGATTATGCTATTACAGTTGTTCCATTTCTCCCCCATCATTCCCCTCCACCCTACACACCCTCTCCCACCCACATTCCCCCCTTTAGTTCATGTCCATGTGTCATAAGTTTTTTAGCTTCTACATTTGCCATACTATTCTTGCCCTTCCCCTGTCTATTTTCTACCCACCATCTATGCTACTTATTCTCTGTACCTTTTCCCCCTCTCTCCTCCTCCCACGCCCCTGTTGCTAACCCTCCATATGATCTCCATTTCTGTGGTTCTGTTCCTGTTCTAGCTGTTTGCTTAGTTTGCTTTTGTTTTAGGTGTGGTTCTTAATAGCTGTGAGTTTGCTGTCTTTTCACTGTCATATTTTTATCTTCTTTTTCTTAGATAAGTCCCTTTAACATTTCATATAATAAGAGCTTGGTGATGATGAACTCCTTCAACTTGACCTTATCTGAGAAGCACTTTATCTTCCTTTCCATTTTAAATGACAGCTTTGCTGGATAGAGCAATTTTGGATGTAGGTTCCTGCTTTTCAAGATTTCAAATATTTCTTTCCAGCCCCTTCTTGCCTGGAAGGTCTCTTTTGAGAAATCAGCTGACAGTCTGATGGGAACTCCCTTGTAGGTGACTGTCCCCTTATCCCTTGCTGCTTCTAGAATTCTCTGCTTCATTTTAATCTTGGCTAATGTAATTACGATGTGCCTTGGTGTGTTCCTCCTTGGGTCCAACTTCTTTGGGACTCTGAGCTTCCTGGACGTCCTGGTAATCTATTTCCTTTGCCAGATTGGGGAAGTTCTCCTTTATTATTTGTTCAAATAAGTTTTCCACTTGTTGCTCTTCTTCTTCCCCTTCTGGGACCCCTATAATTCGGATGTTGGGACGTTTAACGATGTCCCAGAGGTTCCTAAGCCTCTCCTCATTTTTTTGAATTCTTGTTTCTTCCTCGTTTTCTGTTTGGTTGTTAATTTCTTCCTTCTGGTCCACTCCATTGATTTGAGTCCCAGTTTTCCTTCCATCTCTATCAGTTCCCCATGCATCTTCCTTCATTTCACATATTGTAGCCTGCATTTTTTCATCTAGTTTGTGAGCAAAATTAACCAATTCTGTGAGCATTTTGATGACCAGTGCTTTGAACTGTGCATCTGATAGGTTGGCTATCTCTTCACTGCTTAGAGGAATTGGCTCTGGGGCTTTCATTTGTTTTCCAGTTTGAGCCATTTTTGGTGGGGTTTTTTTGTTGTTGTTGTTTTGGTTTTAGTCTGGTCGCGGCTATTACGTATGAGGGGTGGAGCCTTAGGTGTTCCTCAGGGTGGGGCAGCCCAGTCGCCGGGTTGTGACGCTATAGGTGGGGGCGGGGTCTGAGAGGGAACAATGGTGCCTGTTCCGCTCTCTCCTGGACTTTGGCCCTTTCCACCGCTTCCCCTTCACCTGGATTATCTGCACACGCGCTCGTGCTATTACGTAGTGAAGAGTGGAGCCTCTGGCACTCCCCAGTGGGGAGCAGCCCAGTAGCTGGGTTGTGACGCTGTATGTGGGGGCGGGGTCTGAGAGGGAGCAATGGCGCCTGCTCTGCTCTCTCCTGGATTCAGTCCCTTCCGCCACTTCCCCTCTGCCTGGACTGTCTGTGCTCTCGAATGTGAGACCACCTGGTCAGCCAGCCACCTTGTGCGGCCTCACTGGGTCTGCACAGTTGCTCCCCTGTGCCCGGGGTCTGCCAGCTGATGCTGGTGGGCCCGGGGACTGCCAGCCGCTGTCTGTGCACCTGGGAACTGCAAGCCGCTGCTGCTTGTGTTCCCGGGTCCGCACCTCCGCCCCCTTACCGGTCTGGATGAATGGTTGTTGGACTTCCGTACAGTTCAATTTTCTATGAGTTCTGGTTGTTTTCTTGTTTTGAAATATTTGTTGTCCTTAATTTTGGTTGTGAGAGGAGGCACAGTGTGTCCACCTATGCCTCCATCTTGGCCGAAAGTCCAAATAAGTATTTTTAAATGTATAAACAGAAGCCTCCAAGTAGGTAGTTGTAGGTATTGGTTCCACTGTTCAATAGCCATCAAAGACCTAACTCTTCCTTTCTGCCTCACCAGCCTTAACATGTTGATTTTTACCTTCACAATTATTGTCTCATCATCACAAGTTGGCTGTGACATCAGTGCTCTTAAGAGGCTGGGAGATAAGGAAAGTGCAGTACCAACCACATCTATCAACTTTTATAAGGAAAACAAAATGTTTGCCAGAAATCCCCAAAAGACTCCCATTTAAATCTCCTTTTATATTATTAGAGATTATCTCCTTGGATAAGGAGATTTAAATTAAATCGTAAATTAAAAGCATATTACATGTCCCACCAACTCCACACCAGTTACAAGGATGGGAGTATTAAACTGGGCATATTGCCACCTTAAACAAAACCAAGATTATTCTAGGAAAGAAGAGGGAAATTGATCTTGGGTAGACAACAAGCAGTGCTGGCCAAAAAACAAAGGAAAGCTTTGACGACTCTCATTCAGTTAAACCAATACACACTGGGCACCTACTAGGTGCCAAACATTGTGCCATGTGCTTTAACGTGTGATTCTTGCCTCAGGCTCTCTGGAATTCAAAGAATGGGGATTATTCACAGGGGTAAATTACCAAAACTAACTTCTAACTATATGTCAAGTTTTCTTTTGTTCCTAGCCACCAAGCCACAGTAAACTTTGAGAATGTAATGTCATCTAACCTTTCAGATAGACACTTTGGAGGCAGAGACTCAAACATCAGCTAACCCTCTCCAGATATGGACTTTTACAAAGAAAGGCCTTTGGATTTAGTTAAAGAGGTCATTTTTTAAAACCATGCATTAGTTATTTTATGCATGCAAATCACTTTCTTCATTTAAATTGGATTTCTGCCTGGATGTACTACAAATTGCTTTTTTTTTAAGATAAACTACAGAACAGGTTCCAGCTATGGACAGCAGTACAATATCACAGGCACCTTAGGTGCCAGCTAACCTACCCACAGTCTCCAATCTCATCCTACTTGCTGACTGGTCAGTACAAAGGACTTTTTATAACGTGAAAATAAGCTTTGAAGACCTCTGCCTCTCAAAAAAGCAAAGGTAAAATGATAAAGAGCTCTAGAATGATTTTTATTAAGGGTCTGTTCCTGGAGATTCTTTCTCTAAGGAAAGATGAGTAAATAGCTCTCAGGAAAGAAAAGATTTTGGCTACTTTGATGTGAATAGGACCAATAAGATAATCCCTGCAGTTCCCAACCCAGGCTCAGTAACAATTTGTTTTTAGTAAATGCAGAATGGAGAGGACATTGGGGAAGTGTGAGAATGGCCAGTAGGATCACATTGCATGGACTCTTCAAAATCAATCTGTGCACAGGCTGACCAAACTACCTATAGGATGTGATTTGAGACTGAACTTCTTGCCTACAGATTTCATTTTCCTTGGCCTATCAGGGTGAAAATTTCATAAATGTTGTTTCTTAAGGGCCTTCTGGTGACAGATGCATTCCATTCCCAGAGAATGATGATTAATTTATCTGGTTGGCCCATTGTTACCCAGATAAGATTAGGGCCGAAAAGTTATGGTACATAAAATGGGTACTTTTTTTGAGAGATAGGAAAGGATTAGTTTGTAGTTTAGGGACCAGGTAGAATTTAGCAATATATTCCAAGAAGAAGTCCAGGATAGGCCACGAAGAGCAGGTGGCCACTGGACTCCTGGGGAGAGAGGGTGCTGAGAGAGAAACAGGAATGTAGCAGAGCCCTGGAATGAGTCAGACAATTATGACACATGTTCTTCAAAAGCTTCTGTTGGAATCAAGAGGTATATCTGGACTGGGGTATTTACACCATTACTTTTGTATCCTTTATTTTTTTATTTTTAAATTTTAGTTAGTTATTTTTAGACAGAGGGGAAGAAAGGGAGAATGAGAGGGAGAGCAACATTAATGTGTGCTTGTCTCTCGTGCGCCCCCCACCAGGGACCTGGCTCACAACCCAGGCATGTGCCTTGACTGGGAATCGAAGTAGTGACCCTTTGGTTCACAGGCTGGCACTCACCACTGAGCCACACCAGCCAGGGCCTATTTTTTTTAAAGTAGAGTTTTTTGATTATGCTATTACAGTTGTCCCATTTTTTTCTCCCTTTATTACCCTCCACCATGCAGCCCCCTCCCACCAGCATCCCCCCTCTTAGGTCATGTCCATGGGTTGTGCATATAACTTCTTCAGCTTGTACATTTCCTATACTGTTCTTAACATCCCCCTGTCTATTTTGTACCTACTATTTATACTTCTTATTCCCTGTACCTTTTCCCACATTCTCCCCCTTTCCCTCTCTGCTGATAACCCTCCATGCGATGTCCATTTCTGTGACTCTGTTCCTGTTCTAGTTGTTTGCTTAGTTTCTTTTTGATTTTTTAGGCTCAGTTGTTGATAGTTGAGTTTGTTGTCATTTTATTGTTCATATTTTTGATCTTCTATTTCTTAGATAAGTCCATTTAACATTTAATATAATAAGGGTGTGGTGATGATGAACCCCTTTAACTTGACCTTATCTGGGCAGCACTTTATCTGCCCTTCCATTCTAAATGAAAGCTTTGCTGGATAGAGTCATCTTGGATAGAGATCCTTGCCTTTCATGACTTTGAATACTTTTCAGCCCCTTCTTGCTTGTAAGGTTTCTTTTGAGAAATCAGCTGATAGTCTCATGGAAACTCCATTGTAGGTAATTGTCTCCTTTTCTTGTGCTGCTATTAAGATTTTTTTCTTATTGTTAATCTTGGGTAATGTAATTATGATGTGTCTGGGTGTGTGCTTCCTTGAGGCCAACATTTTTGGGACTGTCTGAACTTTCTGGACTTCCTGAAAGTCTATTTCCTTTGCCATATTGGGGAAATATTTCTTCATTATTTTTTCAAATAAATTTTCCATTTCTTGCTCTTCCTCTTCTCCTTCTAGCACCCCTATGATTTAGATATTGGAAAATTTAAAGCTGTCCCAGGGGTTCCTAAGCCTCTCCTCATTTTTTTAAATTCTTGTTTCTTCATTTTCTTCTGGTTGGATATTTATTTATTCCTTCTGCTGCAAATCATTGATTTGAGTCCTAGTTTCCTTCCCTTCACTCTTGATTCCTGGTATAGTTTTCTTTATTTCACTTTGCATAGCCTTCACTTTTTCCTCTATTTTGTGACCATACTCAACCATTTCTGTGAGCATCCTGATTGCCAGTGTTTTGAACTCTGCATCTGATAGGTTGGCTATCTTTTCATCATTTCATTCTATTTTTGGAGTTTTGATCTGTTCTTTCATTTGGGCCATATTTCTTTGTCTCAGCACACCTGTTACATTGTAAGGGGCAGAGCCTTAGGTATTCACCAGCGCAGGGCAACCCACTTTGTTGCGTTTTGGCACCATATGTGGAAGAAGGGTCAGAGAGTAACAATGCTGCTTTCTTGGCTCTCCACCAGCTTTCAGTCACTTTCCCTTCTACCCACAAGCAAATTGGGCCCTTCTGATGTTGATTCCTGGGTGGGTAGGTTTGTATACATCCTAGGACCCTGTGGTTCTCTCCAATGAACTTTCCTGTGAGGGTGGAGTTTCTCCCACCACAGATTTTTACAGCCAGAGGTTTTGATCCTTTCTTTTCCTCCACCGGAACCCCGGGTTGCACAATCTGTCTTGGTGCCCAGTTGTTCCTCCCAATTTATCCACATGCAAATGTTGGATGGCCAGCTGCTGCCTGACCCACCCAGTCCTTCAGCCACTGCCTTGCCACATGTCCTCTCCTCCCCAGCTTCCTGTCTGTACCCCTCCTACCAGTCTGAATGAATGTTTCTTCTTTAACATCTTGGTTGTCAGACTTCCATACAGTTCGATGTGCTGGAAGTTCTGGTTATTTTTTGTTTTTAAATTTGTTGTTGTCTTTCTTTTGATTGAGTAAGGAGGCACAGTGTATCTACCTATGCCTACATCTTGGCCAGAAGTCCTAGACCATTTTGTACATGAAGCAGAGGGTAGTAAAATGGCCAGTGCAGTGTCTTAAAGACACTTATAGAAGATATTTAATAAATCCTAACCATAAAAGATTGCATGAGGGAGTTTTAGGAGGAGGATATGGCTGATAAAAAGACAGAACTTCAGTGGAATAAATAAAAGTGCCTGTTCCTACTCTACAACCCAGTGCATCCCTGTGCTTTTGCTTGCCCATACCTGATATGAAATCCGCCCAACATAACATCTTCATGGATAAGAGACATTGGAGCTGGTGAATGGGGAGGCTGGTAATAACTTGTGGAGCAGGATAAATAGAACAGGCAGGGAAAGCACATAGAAAGAATGAAAGGAGCAATTGAAGGTAGAAGAAAGAGAGGGAAAGGGTGTCAAGAGATAAAGGAAAAAACAGAAAGAACAGACATTAAGTATTAAAATAATAATAACAGTAATAATAATAGCCAATACTTACATAAGTTCTAGTATGTGACAAGCACTATTAAAAGCATTTAATGTACATTAACTCATTTAATGTTAACAATAATCTTATGAAGTAGGTTTATTATTATTATCCCATTTCAGACTAAGAAATGGAGGCATGAAGTCAAATTTTCATATTTATAAAATAGAGACAAGTAATGAAGAAAGAGACTTAATTGTGATATTATTTGATGTCTAGACTTTTCAGTTACTTAAGCCACTAATACTGCATTTTAAGTCAGTTTAAGTCAGGTTTATAACCTGACTTAAGGTTATAAACCTGACTTAAGGACTCTTTGCATCCAAAGAGCCCTTGCTAATATTTTTTTGTAAAAAACATCTATTGGCTGTTTATCAGGACAAGACACTGGATTAAGTACATTATATACATTATTTTATTTAATCCAGGCAACCCAATGGGTTACACACTGATATTATTATCCCTATTTTGAAAATGAAGAAATGGAACCACAGAGAGGTTAAATAACTTCTTCAGAGTCATGCAGCTAATAGGTGGCAGAGCTGGGAGATAAATTCCAGAAGTCTGATTCCAGGCTCTGTGCTTGTTAACAACTTTCTTAATCTTTGGTGTATAGACAAATAGAAGATGTGAATGTCACCAGTCAGCAGTGCATGGCAAAAAATTAAGGCAAATGATTTTCAAGAGTCCCTTTTAATGAGTAACCTGATAAAGTTATTGCTACCCTTTCATATTAAGAAATTAGTTGCTACACAGATCAGCATCTGTTTGGAGGCTCTTTAATCTTGGGAAGCCATTATTTGTGATACTTTTCATCCCTGAGTCTCTGCTGAAGAGTCACTTACCACTAATGAAACCAGCTCTAGGATTTCCTGTGCCCAAAGAGACACCCTTCTAAACAGGAAAAGTAAGAAGCCCTGAAGGCATACAGGGTAAGGCAAAAGTAGGTTTACAGTTGTGAGTATGTGAAACACAGGGTTTATTCTTGTATTATTATTTATTAATTATTGTATTATTTTCCATACAAAAAAACTGTAAACCTACTTTTGCCCCACCTTGTATATCTCTATAGCTATATGGCTGGGAATACTCCCTGGACAGGAAACCAGTAGCATCATACCCTGGGAAGCACCATACTAAGGTTCATGAGCCAGTATCAGTTGAGAAAAGCTGTCTTCTGTTCTTACATTCCTGCAGCCTCTCCTTATAATGAAGTCTCATATCAGCCTTAGGGCTTTCCATCATTCCCTGTGAGCATTCCTTCTTCAAGCTTCATACAATTAATTTTTGTAGCTTCACTAAAAAACAAGGAGTTGTGTTTATGCTTTTATTGTTTTTGTTGTTTTATTTTTAATGTTCATAACAGCCTGTCTTCTGGGATTGGCCAAACAATGGTAGTCTATCCAACTGGGATTCAAACAGTTAAAGGTTATGAATGGCTTTCACTGTTTTTTACAACTATTAGGAGGCTCCCTCAATAATTCCCAGCTGATTCATATCTTGGTATCTTATTTCTGCATAAACACCATAAAATGCTATGTTAAATACTTTTATACTAAAAACAAAATCAGAACTTAATCTTCAATTAAAAGGCCAACAATTTTTTAAAGGCAAACAATTTTTATAAGCATTTGGGAATGGGGCTTGCTTTCCATTCATTAAATGCCTTTAAATGTTTGCTAGTTCTAAGAGGTTGAATGATTAAAAAGATAGGAGATACGTGAATTTAAAAAAAAAATCAATCACTGCTTGTAGCTCTATTCCAAAATATATGCTACATGGCACAGTAGATCTTCTCCATGAGACTAGTTAATAACAAGCATTCTACATATTTTATAATTATGTGCACTGCCAACAGAGTGCAGTTGGATTTATTGTACATTTGAGTTTCCAGAATCAGAGACGTGCCTTATAGCACCTATCATAACAAATGGCATAGAAGCGTTCTTTATATCGCAAGGATGCTGAGTTGGATATTTAAATACCATACCCAGGAAGTGTTCAGAGTTATGGTTACCCTGAAAGAGGGGCACTGTTCAAAGTACATTATAATTTAAGTGTCATGGCCCATTGCTGGAGCCAGATGTTCACTGAGTCCAAATTAGGATCTGTAAGAAAGGAAACAAATAATTGTACCAATAAAACCCAAGTTGGCTACGGGCAGAGTGATCAGAAACTTTTTTAGTTCTTATTGGGTTTTGGCACATAGGAATTTTTAGACATAAGTGATAAATTACACACATACACACAAAGTGCTCATATTACAAATTTTTTCAACCAAGGACATATTGGTGGAAGCATAGAAGAGGGTTCAATCTCCTAAACTTCTTTCCTATCTCTATCTTTTAAAATTTTAGAATGTGTCACTAAGATAAATGATACGTGGGTAGGGACCCTTTCTTTAAAATATAGGTATTCTGTAAGTGGAGTAATATTTCTTCCACTTCCACCTTAAAATGAAGGAGAATGATCCTTAGTTTTCTATCATATATGTAGGAACTTTGAAGAACAATTTTTTTATTTAAATGTGTGCAAAATAATGGCTAATGCTACGTTCACTGTATATAGCACTTTTGTTTGTCAGCTTATCATCCTCATATAATGCCTTTGATTCTGACCACTAAGACTGGTATGATTAACAGCACTTTGGCAGGCTTGGAAAGGTGAGACAATTTATCCAAAGTTCCACAACTAGGTCAGTATAGGGGACAGACTAGATTACAAGTCTTGTGACTTCCAGCCCAATGTTCTTACTACATTGTTTCTAGCCTGTGCTGCTGCTACTTAATTTACTTTGATAATAGTGTGTAAATAAATGTTTAGGATATTGTTTTCTTACCCCATTCTCATGAATCAACTGGTCCATCTCCCCACTGTCCCCATCTCCTGCCCTACCTCCACAAACCATTTGAAAGCCTTGTATCTCCTGCTATTTATTCAAGAGGCTGAAATATTCATATCATTTAACTTGGATTTAAGATAAATTACACTGTGTTCCTACAGAAATTACTTTAACATAAATAATTACTACAATAATAAGTAGTGGGATACAGTGTTAAGCACAATCAACAAATCTAAGTGGTCTTAATTGATATTTCTCATTCTTGCACACAAATAAATAATTATATTACATTTCCTTTCAAACTTCAATTTGGACATGCAAAGTCCACTTAATTCACTAGAACAGAAAGTGAAAGCTTTTACCAAAGTTGACAATCCACACCTTAAACTCATCTTCATATTGTCCATACTAACTGCTAGTACAAAGCTTTGTATTAATAGGGTTTTTAATGAAGACTTGTTAAATGAATGGCTGTTCATGACCAGTCTCAAATTTTCATATTATCGTTTATTCTTTGAGAATAAAATGCAGGACCTAGGCTTGTCATTTGACCAATCAAACAAGTCATAAAAACCACACAGTGGTTTTCAGAGAAGTACTTTGATCTTAGTAAGAAGGCTTAGTTCTCCCTAGTAAGGGACTATCAAAAGAAATAAAAGGACACTTCCAAGGAATATTTGTCATTACATTGGGTAACAATGTACTGTTTACAGGAAAGGATATTAAGATGAATTAAAATGTGTAATTCATCCAGTATGATATCCACTGGAAGTCATCTGTCATCCATTTATGAGAATCACATACTTTACTATTTAAACATTTCAAGGAAACAGGTATCTGGGAAAGCAGTGGGGATGAAACTCCCTCTTTTTTCCCTCAGATTTTCTCTATGTTTCATGCTGTGCAGTTACTTATTTCAGCCACAGACTGTACTGGTTCAGTGCCATTCTTTGCAACACGGCCATGTTCTTTAGCCTCACAGTCTCCACTACTCCACCCTGACTTACATCTTTCATGCCCCAGGAGCATCCTGGATTGCTTCAGGTACTTCCTTTGTGGGGAGGACCTCCAACAACCCAAAAGTCTCCAGTTTTAGTGCTAAGCCCCAGAATCCAATGAAGACATACCATGCATCTGCCCTAGTTTCAGATTCCAAAATAACATTCAACTATCCTTTTATAGTAAAATCTCAGTCAATTAATCAGTGTCTGATGGGTCACAATCTTCAAAGAGCCATAATTTCTACCCAGATTTTTTAGGAGAGAAGGAAGTTATTTTTTAAAGAGCATTTAGTAAAAGTGACAATTTATTGGCCTGCTCCAGGGTCAGTATACATTTGACAAACTGCTTCCATTTTCAACTCCTACACTTCTAAACAATGAACACCTATATTCAGAATGATGACCCTGAAATATTGCAAGATCTTTGAGCAACAAATATAGTCACTTGGTTATATTTATAGAGAAAAAAGTAGACTTACATGTGTTAGAGAGATATTTTCAATAACATTTGAATGACAAGGCCTTTCTGTTAGGCACTCAAGTACCTAGAAAATTCCACAATGTTCTTTTTTTTTTTAATATATTTTATTGATTATGCTATTACAATTGTCCCGTTTCCCCCCATCATTCCCCCCACCCTGCAAACCCTCTCCTACCCACATTCCCCCCTTTAGTTCATATCCTTGTGTCATAAGTTCTTTAGCTTCTACATTTCCCATACTATTCTTACCCTGCCCCTGTCTATTTTCTACCCACTATCTATGCTACTCATTCTCTGTACCTTCCCCCCTCCTCCTCCCACACCCCTGTTGCTAACCCTCCATATGATCTCCATTTCTGTGGTTCTGTTCCTATTCTAGCTGTTTGCTTAGTTTGCTTTTGTTTTAGGTGTGGTTCTTAATACCTGTCAGTTTGCTGTCTTTTCATTGTCATATTTTTGATCTTCTTTTTCTTAGATAAGTTCCTTTAACATTTCATATAATAAGAGCTTGGTGATGATGAACTCCTTGAACTTGACCTTATCTGAGAAGCGCTTTATCTGTCCTTCCTTCCATTCTAAATGACAGCTTTGCTGGATAGAGCAATTTTGGATGTAGGTCCCTGCTTTTCAAGATTTCAAATATTTCTTTCCAGCCCCTTCTTGCCTGGAAGGTCTCTTTTGAGAAATCAGCTGACAGTCTGATGGGAACTCCTTTGTAGGTCACTGTCCCCTTATCCCTTGCTGCTTCTAGAATTCTCTCCTTCATTTTAATCTTGGCTAATGTAATTACAATGTGCCTTGGTGTGTTCCTCCTTGGGCCCAACTTCTTTGGGACTCTCTGAGCTTCCTGGACGTCCTGGTAGTCTATTTCCTTTGCCATATTGGGGAAGTTCTCCTTTATTATTTGTTCAAATAAGTTTTCCACTTGTTGCTCTTCTTCTTCCCCTTCTGGGACCCCTATAATTTGGATGTTGGGACGTTTAACGATGTCCCGGAGGTTCCTAAGCCTCTCCTCATTTTTTTGAATTCTTGTTTCTTCCTCGTTTTCTGTTTGGTTGTTAATTTCTTCCTTCTGGTCCACTCCATTGATTTGAGTCCCAGTTTTCCTTCCATCTCTATCGGTTCCCCATGCGTCTTCCTTCATTTCACGTATTGTAGCCTGCATTTTCTCATCTAATTTATGAGCAAAATCAACCAATTCTGTGAGCATTTTGATGACCAGTGCTTTGAACTGTGCATCTGATAGGTTGGCTATCTCTTCATTGCTTAGAGGAATTGACTCTGGGGTTTTCATTTTTTCTCCGGTTTGAGCCATTTTTGGTGGGATTTTTTGTTTTGTTTTGGTTTGGTTTTAATCTGGTGGCAGCTATTAGGTATGAGGGGTGGAGCCTTAGGTGTTCCTCAGGGCGGGGCAGCCCAGTCGCCAGGTTGTGACGCTATAGGTGGGGGCGGGGTCCGAGAGGGAAGAATGGCGCCTGTTCCGCTCTCTTCTGGACTCCGGTCCCTTCTGCTGCTTCCCCTTCGCCCGGATCATCTGCGCACGCGTGTGTGCTGTTACATAGTGAGGAGTGGAGCCTCAGGCGCTCCCCAGTGTGGGGCAGCCCAGTCGCTGGGTTGTGACACTGTGTGTGGGGGCGGGGTCTGAGAGGGAACAATGGCGCCTGCTCCGCTCTCTCCTGGGTTCAGTCCCCTCTGCCACTTCCCCTCTGCCTGGACCATCCGAGGGCGCGAATGCAGGACCCCCTGGTCAGCCAGCCACCCCGTGCGTCCTCACTGGGTCTGCACAGCTGCCCCCCTGTGCCCAGGGTCTGCCAGCTGCTGCCTGTGGGCCCAAGGACCACCAGCCACTGCCCGTGCACCTGGGAACTGCGAGCCGCTGCTACTTGCGTTCCTGGGTCCGCACCTCCACTTTTTCCCACCGGGACTCCGCCCCTCTTACCGGTCTGGATGAATGGTTGTTGGACTTCCGTACAGTTCAATTTTCTATAAGTTCTGGTTGTTTTCTTGTTTCTAAATATTTGTTGTCCTTAAGTTTGGTTGTGAGAGGAGGCACAGTGTGTCCACCTACGCCTCCATCTTGGCCGGAAGTCCCACACATGTTCTTGTAAGGCACTGTTCCCCTTCCCTTCCTTTACAGTTCTCTGAGCTTGCCACATTCTGCTCTGGCCCTCAGTGTGTATATCCATAAAATAAAAAGATTAGATTAGATGATACCTGAGGTCCGTTTCCATTCTGATGTTCTACGATTATGTCATCTCTATGATCTCTTGCATGGCCTCTAGATTTTTGTCATTATGCATAATTATAGCAGGTCCTATGTCAGAGAAAAATAATTCCTCCAAGACTCCCTCTCTCACTCAGTGTCTTTGAGGTACCAAAGGCCAGGGAGGCAGTCTCAGGGCTATTAGTCCAAGTTGACTAAGAGTACAGGTTCTACTGATTCCATCTGTGAAAGGCTAGCAGAGTCCCTTTGATGATTGTCCTCAAGAGGGTTGATGAAGCCAACTCCCATGTATAATAAGAACAGAAGTCCATCTGACCAGTATAAGATTATTAAATAAGGAATTAAATGAAGAAAAGTTTGTCAATTGCTTCCGAGAGGGTACACTGGCCTGGAGCTAGTTTGAAATTGTTTGTATTATTAATTGAAAGGCAAGAAGAGAGTCTTGAAATAAATCAGATAAAATTAAATAAAGAGATGATATTACTGCCAATGATGCTGCAGGCAATCTTGGAATTTGTTGGCAGTCTTATCAAAAATTCTATGCACCCCTATGTTCATAGCAGCACAATTTACAATAGCCAAGTGCTGGAAGCAACCTAGGTGCCCATCAGTTAATGAATGGATCAAAAAACTGTGGTACATTTACACAATGGAATTCTATGCAGCAGAAAGAAAGAAGGAGCTCCTACCCTTTGCAACAGCATGGAAGGAATTGGAGAGTATCATGCTAAGCGAAATAAGCCAGGCAATGAAAGACAAATACCATATGATCTCACCTTTAACAGGAAGCTAATCAACAAAACAAACAAACAAGCATAATATAAACAAAGACACTGAATTTGAGAACAGTCTGACAGTGTCCAGAGTGGGAGGGGAGAGAATTTCAGGGGAAAAGGGGAACGGTTTAGAGCAACAAGTATAAAGGACTCATGGACAAAAACTATGGGGGGGTGGAAATGGGAGGAAGGTGGGGAGGGCTGGGGTGGTGGGCTGGGGCGGGGTAAAAGACAGAAAACTGTACAATATCAACAATTAAAAAATACTGATTAAAAAAAAATAAAAGCACAAACTGAAAAAAAAAACAAAATACTAACAAATTGAATATAAAAATAAATTAAAGAGATAATACGTCAAAAAAATAAATAAATAAATAAATTTAGATAAAAAAAAAAAAAATTCCATGTCTTCTTAAGATTTCCTCTGCCAACTCTCAGCATGTTCAAACTGTACGTCTGGTCCTCCCTCTTCCAAATGGTGATAATATAAAGCTTCAATGACAAAAAAAGAAAACCTTAGAAGTGCTATAATGTTAAATATTTCTGAGGATATAACTCACCCTCAAAATAAATCTAGCACCTGCATACTTCCTCTCATAAGAAAAACCTGCTCTAAAAGCTCTCATGAGGCACAGTCACCAAACTTGAGACTTAGGCCTCTAAGAGTTTAAGAAAAATTTACTTTCAAATTAAGTTTATACCAGATGACCTGATTTTGAACCTACATCCACACAAACACAAAGTAAATCTCTGCTGCCAATTCTGACTACTAGAGGGTAACTTCTTCCACTTACTAAAGGGTGTGATGCCAAGGCTTGGGAACTAACAGAATGAAGAAAATAAAACAAGACCAAAAAATCAGAAAAAAAGACTGAATGAGCACTATATTGTCTGTATAAGTTATATATTCCAACGTATATTTTTAGTTCATATTAATATTTTATTTATTTTAATTGTTGTTCAAGTATAGTTGTTAGGTTTATTTTTTCTGCCTTTTACTCCCATCCTACATATAGACTTTCTACATAGATCTTATTCCATTAAAGATATTTCTTATACAAAAAATAAACACTGAAAGACTTGTCTTCTTTACTATCCTTGCCCAATTATAGGTTTCAGTTATCCACAATAACAATACTCCTTTTGAGTTTGACCTTTAGTATCCATTTTTCTTAATTACTTTTATTCCCAATATCTTAAACATCCTCTATTTACTTTCCATTCATCTTTTAAAACTGACATCCACCTTCTCTGTACTAGGGAAAATTTGGCAGAGGGTAATTCTCCATGGGTGAATATTTTGTAAAGTCTAACAGATGAACATGGAGAGAGTTGTGAGTACAAAATGCACCAGAGATATGTATATGTATAAGATAAATATAAAAGCACCAGGCCTTTATATTTAAATTCACTTCCATATTATGCAAACATATATTCAATGATGAAGTATTTAAAAAAGAGTCCAAAATTAAACAAAAATAAATTTAACCCTATCCATTAGTTGGTATTATTCACATCTTGGTTCCTTGTTCCTGTTGCAAATAATCAAGAAGAGTTAATTTTTAAAAGCAACTAAATGAGGTGGCTGGAGATGGGAGCCTGAGCGAAGCAGGAATGGATAGACTAAATCGTCCATTGAGACCTCTATCACTCTGTTAGGAGTCATTGATGTTAATGCTCTTGGACCATTCTGTATGAATAAGGCAAATTGTAATAGATCCACAGATTGATCATTCAACAATCTGAGGCCTGTTTTGAAAGATGGAGCTTAATTTCTTTTTTTATTCATCCCTTGGGTATGTGGATAATTCAAAGGCAAGTGCTAGACATATCTGTTGGGTATGTCTAGCTAATTGGCCAGTTTGATCTTTAATATTATACAGTTGCTATTCTAGCTTTATCTGAGGCTTTCTACTTCCCTTTATGTCATCAAATAACAAATTGACTAGATATCATGCATCAAATACAAGACTCAGAGATCAGAACAACTGACTTTTGTGGCTATGTCAGACACACTCTTTTCTAGTAGGAAGAAGGGTAAACTAACATTTAGTGAACACCTACTATGTGTCAAACACTGTGCTGAGAAATTTCACATACATCATCTAAAGCATGTTCCAGGTTAGGAGCAGGGTTGATCTATTCAGAGGATAGATGGTGGGTGGACAAAGAGGAAGAGGAAAATGTTACATCTAAGAATCAATAAATCCAACAACAAAATAGTATCCAAAAAGTACCAGCAGAATACCACAAGAATTTGCCCTGGCTTGTAGCTCAGGGGATTGAGTACTGGCCTGTGAAACAAAGGGTCACTGGTTCAATTCCCAGTCGGGGCACATGCCTGGGTTGCTGGCCATATCCTCAGCAGGAGGCGCACAAAAGGCAACCACACATTGATGTTTCTCTTTCTCCTTCTCCTTCCTACACCTCTCTCTAAAAATAAATAAATAAAAATTAAAAATACCAGAAGAATTTCCCTTCCATAAAGATAGCAATATCAGCTGAAGATAGGATATCAAGAGACTCAGAGAATGGTGCATGTCTTTGCAAATGGTCACGACAGACGTATTTCTTCAAGCTCTTGGCACTACAGAGTAGGTAATCTTGGGGTTGGACCAACAAACACATTTGTGTACCCACCCTGCTGTGCCCACATATCTGCTACCTCTAGATAACCCTCTCTCTGCCCTTGGGGCACAGGCTGATCACACACCATTTCCTGAAAAGAATTATCCTCTGTCTTGCCCTGGGGGCTTTGGCAGAAGTTTGGGTAGGATATTTTGTGCATCCTCTGGCATTCAAGTGGCAAGTTAATGCCCAAAGCATGGAGCCAGGGGAGACTTGTCCAAGTGTCTGACCTAGAAGAGCCATCACTTTACTTCTTTTCTAATTAGGATAATTAACCTCCCCTGCTCGTTCATTCTAGTCCAATCCAAAAAGCTCAAATTAAAATGACACAGGGGACTGTCAGGCCTAGGGACAGGAAATAGTTTATAAGCCTTTCATCTCCAATGTAGCCGCCATCGAAGCAAAATCAGAATAAAGTTCTCACAGTACCTTTACCCTTTAATACAACCTTAAGATACCTTGAAGGCCAACTTCAGACTTTCATCAAGGTAAATATTCCATCAGTTCTACATAGAACTTGCTGACTAAATTGAGACTGGGCTGTGTAGGGGAAGGCACATACTAATAGGATAGTATTTCTCTTTGTATTGTCATATTGGCTTTATGGTTGGTTCAAGAACAAAAAACTAGATGGCTTCAAGTTGGTAGAATTTGATGTGGATTTATGGAATTTATTCTCTGGCAAAAACCACTGGAGGCAAAATTTATAGAGCATTTCAAAAACTGGAATCAAATAGTAGAATTTCATGTAGGACAGAGATACAACTGAGGGGTAACCATACTGCAGTTCTTCCTCTTGTGGTTTTAACTCCCCATTCCCCATATCTGAGCAGATTTGAGAGTTTCCCATCAGCTATCTACAGTTTCCATGCTGCTTAAGCATACAGGACTGGGTACAGTCATTTGGATTTTTAGTTTCTCCTTACTACAGGATCCAGTCCAAGGTCTTCCGTTCATGCAGCCCTGCATACCTGTATGGGAGCCACTATGCTCCATAGTTTCTTTGACAAGTATTGTTTGGCTACAGTTCCTTATGAACTTCGATGGCTTATGGGAGAGGCAAGACAACCAAGTAATATATATGGTTAGGCTGCCTATTTTGACTGAGTACTAAAGAGTTTTTTCCAGCCCGGTAATGTTAGAATTTTTCATGAGTCTGTCTTGACTAAAGCTTTGGAATATCCCCAGTAGCTTAACACCCTCACTTGCTACTCAGTATGTTGTGGAACCACCATCATAAATAGCTCGTCATGTTGTCTAGAGGCTTGTCCTAGGCCTAGGTTGAGAAATTGAATCACTCTCCATTTTGTCTATTCATCCCCTGGTCCCCTCCTAGCCTTACATTGATGACTTCCCATCTATCTACTGAAGCCTGGTCTTTCCTTCCCTCTGAATCACCCACTGTGTTAACCAGATAATCTGTGTTAAGTGGTTCTCAGTAGATATATTGTAATGACCAGACTAGTGCTTCTTAAATTCTGATGTACTATGAATTGCCTGGGGAGCTTGTTTAAATGCAGGGGGATTTCATTTAAGTCTCAGATGGAACCTGACAGTCTGCATTTCCAACAAGCAGCATTGATAATGCTAATGTCACTGGTTCATGGACCATGTTTTAAGTAGCAAAAGTGTTTGGTACAGCATCTGAAGGGTCTTCTTCTATAATTGATCAATTAATCCAGGGGCCACACTTAAAGTAGCAAAAACAACTCCATCTTTCTGAATGAGTTAAATATAGCTGCACTGCTGAGAGCAAGAAATTGTGACACATCAACCTCTCTTCTTAGCAATTCACAATAGTATCCTTTTGTACAGAAGCTAAAATAATTCTTTAGTGTAACCAGAGCTGCAGAGAGGGTATGGCAAATGTGGATCTTGGCATAGACTATCTTTCTTGGAATCTGGGTTACTTGAATAAGCCTTCCTGGGCACTTGCTGTGCTTCCTGAAGCCAATCATGCAGGCCAAACTCATTTTGAGTCCAGCCACTCCATTCATCGAATCCACTTTCACAGCAACTCTGGATGGCTGCTGCTGCCACATCACTCATGCTGCGATATGCATCGGTGGTTAAGACAACGAAAGCAGCTACATCATCCAAGGCACAATTCATTTATTTCATGCTGGGAAGAAAAAAAAAAAAAACAATCTTCTATCCAAGTGGGGCCAGCTAAGCTCGGCAGTTGCCATAGCTTTAAGGTTATAAAAAAAAATTATGCCTTTTTCACTATCTATCTCCACAGTGGAGAGCAATGTACCCCTTAAGGAGGCCCTAGATGTCATTAGCACATCAGAGCTGTGTTGGACAGAGTATGCCATTTCCCTTCTGTGGTGCAAGGTGTATAATGTTTGGGGCTGTTAAAAGTATAAATTTGCTGGAAAAATTCACTGTCTTGTTTCCCTCCTACAATAATTCCTGAAACTTTTCTCTTTAGTATTGCTGTTGATTGTGTTCTTTGCTCAAAATGAACCTCAAAGAACATTTAAATTTGGTTTAGAGAATGCACTGTTGCATTAATATTTGCAGAGCTAAACATCACAGATGGGAAGGTTTCCCTAAGAAGATTCCAGACCATTATGATTATGTGGTTTTGATCCAAAATATAAACATGTTTTATGATCTGGGGGATATAAAACAGTGTTTTAAAATGCATTGGCAAATTTAATATGGTTTTAAAAGTAGACCTATTTTAGAATTCATGATAGTGCCACACCTACACTTCCCAGGGGCTGCATGGAAACAAATATTGCTGAACTGGCTCATTTCTTTAGTGAGGTTTCCCAACTAAAGAAATATTTGTCATTAATTGTTTCTTTCTTGTCCCCTGCTCCTGCCACCCTAAATTGTTTACTTAATTTTCCTGGAGAGCTTAATAAATACTTCCATCTGCATAGGACCCTGAAACTCTACCTTTCCTTCAAAATGATACATAAGACATAGCACATTGGCCAGTGGGATCATATTTCTAAGAAGATCTCAGCCATTTTAAGTTCCATCATTAAGTATTTTGCATGAATGAGCACAGAAGCTTTTTGATCATGGTCGGCTAATCCCTCCACTAACCCAATCATTATGATGACTAGCTACATCATCCTAATTAGATTCATTTTATACAAATAAATTCTTAGCCAGTGTAGTTTCCCAGTAGTCCATGTCTGTAGTAGGCATTTTAACTCTAAGTGACTCAGGGTTCTCATTCTGTAAACATTCCAGATTCTAGGTTGGTGAAGCAGTCTTAAATTCAGTCATAACCATATGGTTGTTTGTCCTTCACAACTAGTTAGCTCAATTGGGTATATTCTCTGGTTGAATTAAGCCAAGGCCATGACTTTGATGGCTGCCAGGGACAATTAGCTTCCTTTTAGTCCATGGATCTAGGCTTTTTCTTTGTCTTGCCCAGCCAGCCTTCTTAGCAATCTGTACCATTGGTGGTAAAGGAGGCTGGGCCAAATGGTGGGGCTGACCTTGTCTAAATCTTTTTGCTTTATGCCCATATGTGTAGACAAAGTGTCAATTTTCAAGTGAAACACTAATTATGAACAATGAGGGTGAGCAAAAATTTTTAGAAAGATGTTTTCTCTATCTTTTCCTCTTTCATATTATCCTACTTTTTCTTTAAGCCCTGGCCTCCATTTGCCTATTATCTGAATAGAATGTACTTGATACACCCTCCAAACCCTATCTGACAGTACCTATTTATACAATCCTTAAGGGACCCCTCAAAATAGAATATTGAAGAAACCAAGTTCCAGAATTGGAAAGGAACAACCAACCATAAACTTACCCAGTTTAATAAGCCCCTCAAGACTTCCTCGAAGGTAAATCCTAGGTTCTAAGCAATTTGAAACATTTATATTATCTCCTTTGAATGTTATCCTATGGGCAAATAAGAAACTTTTGAAGAATGAGCATGACTATTACATAATAAAAAGATTGACAAAGCTAAACATGGTGTTTGTGAGAAGCTGGGATGGAAGACAAAGGACTGATGCAGTAGCCCAAGCAAGTACCAATAATAAATTTAAAATAGCTGATAGTAATGGGAATGCAAAGAAAGAGAAAGACATAGAAATGGTGGATTAATTTGACCTCATGTTTGCTTAAAGCAATGGAAGAGTCAAAGACAAAGTTCATATTTGATAAGTAGGAAATTTGACAGAAATAGGGAAGTCAGAAGAAAAAAAACAGCTGCTTTGGAGTCAGGAGGCATCTGAGACAATGTGAGAAATACATAAGGACACAAGCAATGATAAAACTTGCCCAGTCTAGTAATTCCAGCTCAACTCCAGAGATAGTGATTAACTTATGAGAGGTATGCCATTATCCAGAAAACCCTGACTATGTTTCTGTCAAGCATTCACTTACAGTTGATTGCACAAAATGCATCCTAGTGGGCCAGAAAAATCCTGGGGTGTTTTCAGGTAGTGAGACAACACTATGTTCTAGATCCTTCCTTGTCATTGAGAAACACATAGAAAAATATATGATGCCATCTTTCCTAGGCAAATGCACATACCAGAGTAATTTCAGCCAGTGATAAGGACAAAGAATATGAGCTTGGAAGTCAGATCTGGGTGTAGATCCCAGCTCCAAAATATACTACTTACGTGCCTTTATTCATAAACATGTCCCTCTGTGGGGCTTAATATCCTCATCTGTTAATTGGGAATAACTGCATATGGTTAGGATTGTTGGGAGAATTAAATGTAATAATGTATCTAAATGCTTAGCATAATGCACAGCCCAAAGAGGCTTTCAATAAATATCAGTTTATACTCCTATCCCAAACTTGACAGTGAAAGGAAAAGCAGTTCAATTTAAAATCCAAGGGATGGAAAATTTATACATGACAATACAAAAGAAGAATCTTATTCCAGCAATGGTTCAAAGGGGGCATATAACCATAACTCCTGAGAGATAGTGGCCACCTTCTATAGGCTAAAATTCTCAGGCTAATTGAGAATAGGCGTGAGAGCTTGGAACCTTCATTTCCCACCATCTCAATTGGTGTGATCTGTTTGGTGATATTTGTTTGGAACTGAGCCTTAAGGAATGAGAGGTTTTTGGGATGGGGTGAGGCTTTTCCACCTGTGGAGGACAGCCAAGGTAAATCACTAGAGATTGAAGGTGCTAGTGCAGGCTGTGCCCCAGACAAGGACTGTGTGATTAGGCAAAATGAGCCAAACCATGGGCTTCAAAGTTTGTGTACTTTAGAGTGAACCCGAATACGAAATGGGAGTTCTAGCTATATTTGAGGAAAAGAAGATATGCTCTAATACACAAAATTGTTTGTGGAATAGCTGGCTCCTACATGCAAAGGTATTAAAGGAAATCACAGAAATCTTTAGGACAAAGCTACAAGGGGTATTCATCAAGATTTCCTGTTGGTAATATGGGAAAGAAGGGAAAGGGATATAAATGAACATGTATGAGGGACCCTGGATGGAGTCAAGAGGGGGTAGGATTGAGAGTAGGAAGTGGGCATGGGTAGGGTGGGGAAATCAGTGGTGGGAAAATGGAGACAACTGTGTTCAAACATCAATAAAAAATGCCAAAAAAAGATTTCCTGTTGAATTTTAACTTTTACTCAATGCCAAAATGGATCTTTATTTATAAAGCATAATAGAAATGTCATTTTTCATTCATATAAAAAGTTAACACAAGAAAAGGGATGTGGTCATGATCAGGTTGGGACCTACCACTGAGCAAACCATTTTCTCTCTGTGGACTTCAGTTTCTCATTTGTACAATGAACAGATTGAAACCATCATTAAATTTTGGCCCTCATATTTAAGAATTCCAAGATATACACTAGAACTCTGGTCACCTCAGACAACCTAATGTCCTTGCAGCTCAGGCAAGGTTCACCACTCTTCCTGGAGATCAAAGCCTGAACAAGGCAAAACATTAGTCTGTAACCCTCTTTCATACTGCTGAATCCATTCTCATATCCTTATTGGAAAAACTCAATTGAAAGAAAACAACTAATCAAAGTGTGTTGATCTTGATGGTGTTATCATGTGTGTCTTTTTTTTTTTTTTTTTTTTTTTTTTTTTAGTATAGGGGCACATGAAAATTCTTATTTACCTTGTAAGTTTTGCACATTCTACTTTGAGTGTTTCCCAAGCAGTTTTTAGACCACAGAATTAAGTGAAGAGAACTTTCTTTCCTCAAGGGAAAAGTGTGTTCTCTGTTGCCCTCAGGAATATATCTTTGACCCCTCTGTATCCTCTAGGCAAAAGCTTACATTTAATATTACCTTTGACAGCTTTCCGACAGTATCAGAACCAAAAAGTGTCAGCATTCTGGCAAGCAGATAAAGTCACAGTCCTTTGCAATCAGATCAAGACCTCTTTCATCTTTGACATAATCTCACCCCCACTTTCCACCCCCTTTTCTCTTTGCTGGTAGCCATTATACATACTTCACCCCCAAAGCTCAGAAATGTTAAGACGTTTGACTTGGCCTTGCTTTCTCAAAATGGAGAATGCTGAAGAATGTTTTCAGATAAGTCACTTTTCTAAAGCAAAGCCTTTAGCTTAATGGAACACAAGCAAATATTTTCTGAGCTCAAGTTCCACCTCAGTCAATTCACTTTATTACTCCATAGGCACAAGCTACAATGTAAACTGCTGTGTACAAAGCAAAGCCCAGGATATGGATGTTCAATGCAAAATATACCCACTTCTGGGAACCAAATCAAAGTTCATCTCCTTCTGAAGGAGGGGTAGCAAGGTGAAAGGTCATCTTCTTAATTGTGTCCATTGGGTTCTATTTAGAATAAATTGGACCTGAGAGGGAGACATACTAGGGCTGATACGTATTCCTTCTTCCTCTAACTTTTAAGTGGTGTCTTTCTAAAATTATGCATAAAGCCTTCCCCACCCTCAATGACCAGAATTGCCCAGTAGGTTCTTTCTTTGGTTGAAATCTATAATCAGCTCTCTTTCCCCCCGGATGCCCATAAAGTGCCTGCTCACACTCAAGCCACTCACCACTTGCTTGGCTAGGAGACTCAGTCCTGTGATCAGTGTTGGGAATTACTGATTTTAAGGGGATTAAAAGCTAAGTGAGGAATTTATACAAGTAACCCAATTAATAGGCATGATCAATCATCACATGGCATCTATTAAGTGGGCAACAGTCCACAGAGCAACTTTGAGATGACTGGAACCCCCTGGAGTTAGATTTTATGTAGTCCATATCAGAATAATTATGTAGATAACAAACAGAGACACAAAAGATTTATGCACATACACTGTAGTATCCCCCTTAATCTAAACTCCAGTTGCTTTTAGTTGTTTTCATTTTTTTATATCAAACCTTATATAGTTCAGGATCAGAAAGATTGCCTATTCTGCTTTTCCCAGACATTAAGCAAATCTACTCCAGATGGTCTTCTAAATTTCCTTTCAGCTGATAATGCAAGTTTACTTTCACTCAACAAAACTGACATATCTATTTGGGCATACTTTCTCAGCTTATGGTGAGGAGAATGGAGCTATGTAATTCACTAGCAGGGAGATAAAGTTCATAATAAAGAATGGGATGAAAGAGAAAAATGGGAAGGCCAGCTTCAGAGCCAACTAAACTTGATGAGTACTCAGTAGTTGCCTCCTCAAGTGGAATATTTGGGTAAAAGGAATACTTCAAGTTGCCAAACAATACTATTCCACTTACTGTTATCTCCAGTTTCTCCATTAGAGTTTGTCCCTTTACTTTAAGGGATGGAGGGAGTCACAGTTGAAACACAATAGACCATCATAAACAGTCTAGTGCAAGTACAAGGTTTGCTTTAGAGTGAGGAAGAATTCATAGTGGAGAAGCAGGAAGGACACAGAACCAGGACATCAGAGGTATGGCCTTCTGTTCACTGACTACACAAATTAACTAAGGTCTCATCTTAATAATGGTGGTGTAAAGAAGAGAAGATACTCAGAGGGTCTGCTCCTAATTAAAGGGAGACTTAGCAAAAACAAGTATGAGTAATAAAGGACTTTGGGAAATATTACATTTGCTTAGGGTAAATTGGGCTGAGTGTGAGTGAATATTTGTTTTTATCCTGTTGCATAAAATCCACAGACAGACATCCATATGCAAACACACAAGAGTTCTTGACCTTCCCATCTCAAACGCCTCATACACACAAACATTTCTTTCTCTTTTTTTTCTTTCTTGGCTTAGGTTTTAATTCCTAAGAATATAAACATCTTCCTTTGAGAATAAAGACAAGTCAATATTAATATTACAGAGTTCCAAGGCACAATTTAAAGGACATCTTTTAAAGGTTAAATATATTTTCATATTGGATCAACAGAAAGTATTTTTTAATTGATGCCAATTTTTTTCTATTTTTATACTAATTGTTGTTCATGCACAGTTTTCTGTCTTTTACTCCCATCCCAGCCCACCGCCCCAGCCATTCCCACCTCCCTCCCATTTCCACCACCCATAGTTTTTGTCCTTGTGTCCTTTATACTTGTTGCTTTAAACCCTTCACCTTTTCCCCTGAAATTCCCTCCCCTCTCCCCTCTGGTGACTTTCAGCCTGTTCTCAATTTCAATGTCGTTGGTTATATTATGCTTCTTTGTTTGTTTTGTTGATTAGCTTCCTGTTAAAGGTGAGATCATATGGTATTTGTCTTTCACTGCCTGGCTAATTTCGCTTAGCATGATGCTCTCCGGTTCCATCCATGCTGTTGCAAAGGGTAGGAGCTCCTTCTTTCTTTCTGCTGCATAGAATTCCATTGTGTAAATATACCATAGTTTTTGATCCATTCATTTACTGATGGGCACCTAGGATGCTTCGAACATTTGGCTATTGTAAATTGTGCTGCTATGAACGTAGGGGTGCATAGGTTCTTTTGGATTGGTGTTTCAGGGTTCTTAGGATATAATCCTAGCAGTGGAATTGCTGGGTCAAAAGGTAGATCTATTTTTAGTTTTCTGATAAAATTCCGTACTGTTTCCATAGTGGTTGTACCAGTCTGCAATCCCACCAACAGTGCCTTAGGGTGCCCTTTTCTCCACAACCTCTCCAGCACTTGTTCTTCGTTGCTTTGTTTATGAAGGCCATTCAGACTGGTGTCAAGTGGTATCTCACTGTGGTTTTTATTTGCATCTCTCTGATAGCTAGCGATACTGAGCATCTTTTCATGTGTCTCTGGATCCTCTGTATGTCCTCCATGGAGAAGTGTCTGTTCAAGTACTTTGCCCATTTTTTAATTGGGTTGATTGTCTTCTTAGTTTGAAATCATGTAAATTCTTTATATATTTTGGACATTAAACCCTTGTCTGAGATATCATTGGAAAATATGGTTTCCCATACAGTCAGTTCTCTTTTTATTTTAATACTGTTTTCTTTAGCTGTACAGAAGCTTTTTATTTTGATGAGATCCCATTTGTTTATTCTTTCCTTTATGTCTGATGCTTTAGGGGACATATCAGTAAAAATGTTGCTGCATGAAATGTCTGAGATTTTCCTGCCTATGTTCTCCTCTAGGACTTTAATGGTGTCACAGCTTATATTTAAATCTTTTATCCACCTTGAATTTATTTTTGTGTATGGTGTAAGTTCATGCTCAAGTTTCATTTTTTTGCATGTAGCTGTCCAGTTCTCCCAACACCACTTGTTGAAGAGGATATTTTTACTCCATTTTATGTTGTTGCCCCCTTTCTTGAATATTAATTGACCATAGAGACTTGGGTTTATTTCTGGGCTCTCTGTTCTATTCCACTGGCCCATGTGCCTGTTTTTATGCCAGTACCAGACTGTTTTGAGTACAGTGGCCTTGTAATACAGTTTGGTATCAGGTATTGTGATCCCTCCTACATTGCTCTTCTTTCTCAAAATTGCAGCAGCTATTCGGGGTAGTTTATGGCTCCATATGCATTTTTGAAGTGTTTGTTCTATATGTGTGAAATATACCATTGATGCTGTAATAGGTATTGCATTGAATTTGTAAATTGCTTTGGGTAGTATGGACATTTTGATGATGTTGATTCTTCCGATCCATGAACATGGTATGTGTTTCCATTTGTTTCAGTCTTCCTTAATTTCTTTCTTCAGTGTTGTGTGTAGTTTTCTGCATACAGATCTTTTACCTCCTTGGTTAGGTTTATTCCTAGGTATTTTATTTTTCTTTTTGCTATATTGAATGGGATTTTTTTTCTTGATTTCTGCTTCTGCTGTTTCATTGCTGGTATACAAAAATGCCTTTGATTTCTGGATATTGACTTTGTATCTGACTGTTTGGCCAAATTCATTTATTAGGTCAAGCAGCTTTTTGGCTGAGTCTATAGTATTATCTATGTACAATATCATGTCACCTGCAAACAATGATAGTTTTGTTTCCTCCTTTCCAAGTTGGATGCCTTTTATTTCCTTTTCTTGTCTAATCTTTGTGGCTAAAACTTCCAATACTATATTTAATAGAAGTGGTGAAAGTGGACAAACTTGTCTTGTTCCTGATCCTGGAGGAAAAGATTTTAGTTTTTGCCTGTTGAGTATGATGTTGGCTGTAGGTATGGCCTTTATTTTGTTGAGGAATGCTCCCCCTACTCCCACTTTGCTGAGTGTTTTTATCATAAATGTGTGTTGTAACTTATCAAAAGCTTTTTCCACATTTATTGATATGATCATGTGATTTTTGTCTTTGTTTTTGTTTATGTGATGAATTACATTTACTGATTTGCAAATATTGAAACATTCTTGCAACACTGGGATGAATCCCGCTTGGTCATGGTGTGTGATCATTTTAATGTATTGTTGGATGTGGTTTGCCAATATTTTGTTGAATATTTTAGCATCTATGTTCATCAGCAATATTGGCCTGAAGTTTTCTTTCTTTGTTGGATCTTTATCTGGTTTTGGGATTAGGATGATGCTGACTTCATAAAAAGAGTTTGGGAGTCTTCCATCATTTTGGATTTTTTTGGAATAATCTGTGAAGGACAGGGGTTAGCTCTTCCTTAAATGCTTTGTAGAATTTTCCTGAGAAACCACCAGGCCCAAGGCTTTCGTGTGTTAGGAGTTTTTTGATTACTGCTTCAATTTCATCTGCTATCATTGGTCTGTTCAGGCTTTCTGCTTCTTCTTCATTGAGTTTTCAATGATTATATTTTTTTCTAGAAACTTGTCTATTTCACCTAGGTTTTCAAATTTCTTGACATACAGTTCTTCATAGTAATTTCTTACTATCCCTTGTATTTGTGTGGTATCAGTTGTAATCTCTCCTCTTTCATTTCTGATTGTGTTTATTTGGGTCCTCTCTCTTTTTTTCTTGATGAGCCTGCTTAAAGGCTTCTTGATTTTGTTTATCTTTTCAAAGAACCAGCTCCTGGATTCATTGATCCTTGGAATTGTGCTTTTAGTCTCTATGTCATTTAATTCTGCTCTGATCTTGGTTATTTGCTTCCTTCTACTTGCTCTGGGCTGTGTTTGTTTTTGTTCCTCGAGTCCTTGTAGGCATAGGGTTAGGTTGTTTGCTTGAAATGTTTCTATCTTTTTTAGGTAGGCCTGTATCTCTATGAACTTCCCTCTCAGGACTGCCTTTGCTGTGTTCCATAAGTTTTGGGTTGTTGTGAGTTCATTTTCGTTTGTTTCCAGAAACTTTTTGATTTCTTCCCTAATTTCATTCTTGACCCATTCATTGTTTAATAGCATACTATTTAATCTCCAAGAATTTGAGGGTTTTGGGTTTTTCCCCTTGGGGTTGGTTTCTAGTTTCAGCCCCTTGTGATTGGAGAACATGCTTGGTATGATTTCAATTTTCTTGAATTTGTTGAGGCTTGTTCTGTGTCCTATCCTGTGGTCTATCTTTGAAAATGTTCCATGTGCATTTGAAAAGAATGTGTATTTAGTTTCTTTGGGATGCAGTGCTCTCTCTCTATATATATATCATTTAAGTCCACTTCATCTAGAGTATTGTTCAATGCCACAATATGTTTGTTGATATTTTGTTTGGAAGGTCTGTCTATTTTTGACAGTGGTGTGTTAAAATCCCCTACTATAATTGTGTTGCTGTCAATATCTTTCTTGAAGTCCTCTAAGATTTTCTTGATGTATTTAGGTGCTCCTATGTTGGGTGCATATATATTTACAATGTGTATGTCTTTCTGGTGGATTCTTCCTTTGAGTATTATGAAGTGACCTTCTGGGTCTCTCTTTATGGCCCTTCTTTTGAAGTCTATTGTGTCTCAAATGAATATTGCTACCCTGACTTTTTTTTCCCTGTCCATTTCCTTGGAAAATTTGTTTCCAGCCCTTCACTTTGAGTCTGTGTAGGTCTTTTGTCCTGAGGTGGGTCTCTTGTAGGCAGCATATGTGTGGGTCATGCTTTCTTATTCATTCAGCTATTCTATGTCTTTTGATTGGAGCATTTAATCCATTTATGTTTAAGGTTATTGTTGATAGATACTTATTCATTGCCATTTTCATACCTGTGTTTCTCTCTCCCTCTCCCTCTCCCTCCCCTTCCCCCTCTCCCTCCCCCTCCCCTCCCCCTCCCCTCCCTCTCCCTCTCCATCTCCATCTCCCTCTCCCTCTCCCTCTCTTCCTTTTCTTAAAACAGTCCCTTTACCATCTCTTGCAGAACTGGTTTGGTGGAAGTGTGTTCTTTTAGACCTCTTTTGTGTAGGAAGCTCCTTATTTGGCCTTCTGTCTTGTTCAAATGCCTTACTGGGTAAAGTAGTCTTGGTTGCAGGGCTTTGGTTCTCATTACTTGGAATATTTCTTGCCATTCTCTTCTGGCTTGGAGTGTTTCCACTGAGAAGTCAGCTGCTAACCTTATCGGGGCTCCCTTTTATGTTACTTCCTGTTTCTCCCTTGCTGCCTTTAAGATTCTCTCTTTGTCTTGGAATTTTACCATTTTAATGATGATGTGTCTTGAAGTAGGCCTGTTTGGGTTCCTCTTGATTGGGACCCTCTGTGTTTCCTGGATTTGTGTGACTTTTTCTCTCATCAAAGTGGGGAAGTTTTCCATCATTACTTTTTCAAATAGGTTTCTTATCCCTTGCTCTTCTTCTCCTCCTTCTGGTATCCCTATTATATGGATATTATTATGTTCCATATTGTCTTGCATTTCTCTTAATCCCTCTTCATTGTTTCTGAGCCTCTTTTTCTTTTCTTGCTCTTTCTGGGTGATTTTTTTCTACTTTGTCCTCCAACCCGCTGATCCAATCTTCTGCTTCATCGATTCTGCTTTTCATTTCTCCTACTGTGTTCTTCAGTTCAGAAATTGTATTCTTCATTTCCTTTTGGCCCTTGTTGATAGTTTCTATTTCTTTTTTCATGTTGATATAACTTGCAGTGAGTACATTGTAGCTTCCCTGTAGTTTCTGGTAGCTCATTGAACTTCCTGATAACCATTGCTTTGAACTCAATATCTGATAGTTGAGTTGCCTCTGTTTCATTTAGCATTCTTTGTGGATCTTCCTCCTTTCCTTTCATTTGGGGATTGTTTCTTTGTCTTCCCATTGTTTGTGAGACTCTTCTTGTTAGACTCAGCTTCTTGAATTGATCTCTTCTGGCTCTCTGGGTTTATGATGTGACCTTCAGTGGTAGAATCCCTGTGAAATTCAGTGATGCAGTCTCCTTCGGGTATCTTGGTGTTCACAGCTTCCACTGTCTCAGCTGTTGGGATGCCCCCTCTTTGGGTCCAAGTCTGGTTTTTTTCACAATTCTGTTTTTTTTCCTCACTTGTTGGTATTTAAAAAGAGAAAAGAAAAAAGAGGAAGAAGAGATAAAATTGGAAAGAAAGGAAGAAGGAATAAAACAAAAAAAGAAGGAAAGAGAAGCAAAAGGAATTGAGGGATTAAAAAAATAACAATAAGTTTTTAACAAAATCCCTCTTGCTAGTTTCAAACTGGCTAAACCGGTTTTTCTGGTCCTGCTGGCTGCAAGGGGCTGAGGGGCAACTGGTATCACTTTTCTCCCTGTTCAGCACTCAGTCGGCTTTGGGCTGCTCTCCTCAGTTCTAGCTGCACACTCTCCCCAGGGCTTTTCGTGCACTCTCCGCAGTACTAGCCATGCACTCTCCCCAGAGCTAGCCAGCACCTGTCCATGCAGGGCCTTGGGAGTGGTTTCTGAGCCTCCTTCAGAGCATGCACTTTCCCGAGGTATGGGTGTGAGATCAGAACTCCTATAGATCAAGCACTCCCCGGGTTTATGGGTGTGAGCTCCAGGTCTCCTATGGGGCACGCACACTAACCCAATTTTATTGGTGTGGGCTCCACAGGTTTCCTGGGTTGCAGCATTCACCCTAGGTTCATGGGTATGAGCTCCAGGTCTTCCACCAAGCCCCCTTCTCCAGTTGCAGGCGCTTCTGGTTGCTTAGGGGTGCTTCTGGTTGTATGGGTGCCTTTGGTCACTCGGGGGCCTCTGGTCGCTTGGGGGGCCACTGGTCGCTCAGGGGGCCTCTGGTCACATGGGCACCTCTGGTCACATGGGCACCTCTCTTTGCTCAGGGGCCTCTCATCGTTCAGGGGACCTGAGTGCATGGGGACCTCTGGTTGTAGGGGCTCCTCTGGTCATACCCAGAAACATTTGTTAATTAGCACCTCAAATGTAGACGATCACTATATTAATTTTGGTGGAAACCAAATGTGTTTAAATCAAGTTAAAATAAAAGAAACAACAAACCAACAAAATGTGGATTCAAATATGTTATGGGAATTTTTCCATTAAATTCTTTTTTAAAGAAAAGTACACTTTGTAACATAAATACTCATATCCTGAAATACTGGATTTGAGTTCAAATTTTTGAATACCAGTTTTCTTAGATATGACAAAATATAACATGAAATAGCTGAATGGGGCTTATCATCTTTTTCCTCTGCCTCTATTTGTCTGCTCTTCATTTCTTTCAGAAACCACCTTCACATTTCATAATCAGCTTCCCCATTCACTTACTTTGTCATGATATACAAGAAAATTTATCTGAAATCCCATAGAGACCAAAGAAGTAAGAAATGGAGAGAGTGGTTCACATAAGATTTGGGTTTAAACCCAGGTAAGCACTATAATAAGTGCAGAAGAGAAATTTTCATTTGCCTTCTAATTCTCATGATTTTTGATGAACAAAACTATTAATTTCATATAACACAACATCTATTCATCAAAATGTGTCACAAGAACATTAAATATCAAATAAACTGAATTAAAATATGTGGCATATATTACAGACACAATATCATTGATATATACAGGCTCTATCACAATAGAAGTGTGGACAAAGGAAACAAATGGAATTCACAAAATAAGAAGTAAACATGGACACAAAAATGAAAAAAGTCACTAACGTTTTTAGTAATCAAAGAAAGGCTAATAAAAATATTTTCTCTTCTCTTGTCAAATGGGCAAATATATTATTCAATGCTAGCATGCGGGTAGAGAGACAAGTACTCTTTTATTCTGCTGTGCTGATGGGAACATAAAGTTGTACAACCTTTCTGGAGGACAATTTGGCAATATATATCAAAAGCCTTAAAAATGTCTATAAATGTTTGATCTGATATTCATATATCCAGACATTTATCCTATGGAAATAATTAGAGATATTGTATGAGTGTTACTATCACAGCATCATTCACAATAGGAAGATATCAGAAACAATATGCTCATTTAGGAATGGTTATATATGTACAGGATGAAATATTATGTATGCATAATATCATGCTTAAAAAATTTTAATAACCTAAGAAAATATTCAAGATATAATCCTAGATTTTTAAAGACAGGACACAACTAGTACAATCCATTTTACTGGAATAAAAAGTATGTAGTATATTTATATAAAATAGAATGAAAAGAAATACATTGAATGTTAACAGTCATTATCCAGAGCAATAGAGTTACCTATGCTTTTATTTTTTATACTTTTTGTGTCTTCTCCAATGTCCAGTAAATGAGCACATATTAATTTATACTTAAAAAAGAAAAACGCAGGTGCTATCTCAGAGCAAGAGAGCCATTTATGAAGTGCTTTGAGTACATTAGGGTCTGCTTCCCACAAAATCAACATTCCCAGATTCCTCATCTACCCCAAAAGAAGCAATTTGTAACCATGGTCTGTACCTTCCCTCCTTGCCTCTGTGCTTTTGTTTGCTTATTTCCAGATGGTTTATAACCTTTCTTGAATCACACTTTTATCACCCAGAACCTTTCTGCCAATCATGAAAAGAAAACTGACCTGCTTCTATATGCCTTATCTGTATTGGGTAGCCATTAGAATATGTTGGGGGTTCTCAACCCTGATTATATGTGAGAATCACCCAGCGAGTTGAAGATAAAACAAAGCCCAGAAATCACTTCCAGTGTTTCTGACTTAATTAGTCTGGGGTGAGGCTTGAACATTAATTTTTTAAAGTTCCACAAGGTGATTATAATGTACAATCAGAGTTGAGAACTACAGAGGTAAGTGAAAATGCAGGAAAATAGAGTAATGCTTTTTTCATCTGAGTTCAGTCAAGTAACATAGGCAGGATGGACACTAATTTCCTTCTGAGGACCTGTTTTACACTGGCCTCTGAGATACCCACAAGCTACCAGCCATTCACTTGTTCAATTTCATAACCTAAAGATTATAAAGCACATCATCAACTTCCACATTCATCATCTGAATGAGCCCATGAGATGGAAAGACCCTAAAACAATGTTCAACATCCTCTTTTCCTTTCCTTCCAAACTCGCTTGTATTAAGATCACTGATAAAATGCAACTGTGTTAGCTGGAAGAGTAACACATTAAGCCATTAGCCATTATGCTGGCACCTGGAAGATGACAGACTGAGACAGAATGGAACATAGGACAGGGAAGTGTTGATGTGGGGAAGAAGGAAAGAAAAAGAAGGAAGTGGTGGTGGTAGGTATAGTTGGAGTACTAAGTAGATACGAAACATCACGATCTGATGTAGTATCAAGAAGATAAAAAGGCACACAAAAAGACAAGTTCTGCCCATTTTATACCACTGCCAAGGGACAGCTTGAAATGAGACTTGTAAAGTAAGCTGGACAGCACAAAGTTCTTGAAAGAGCACTAAACCAGAAATAAAGAGACTTACTTCCAGGGTGGGGACTTGGATGAAGCAAGTAAGGCTATATAATTGCACAACACTCAGAAAGTACCTTCTTTTTTTTAAATATATTTTATTGATTATGCTATTATAGTTGTCCCATTTCTCCCCCATCATTCCCCCCACACTGCACACCCTCTCCCACCCACATTCCCCCCTTTAGTTCATGTCCATGTGTCATAAGTTCTTTAGCTTCTACATTTCCCATACTATTCTTCCCCTGCCCTTGTCTATTTTCTACCCACTATCTATGCTACTCATTCTCTGTACCTTCCCCCCCTCCTCCTCCCACACCCCTGTTGCTAACCCTCCATATGATCTCCATTTCTGTGGTTCTGTTCCTGTTCTAGCTGTTTGCTTAGTTTGCTTTTGTTTTAGGTGTGGTTCTTAATAGCTGTGAGTTTGCTGTCTTTTCATTGTCATATTTTTAATTTTCTTTTTCTTAGATAAGTCCCTTTAACATTTCATATAATAAGAGCTTGGTGATGATGAACTCCTTGAACTTGACCTTATCTGAGAAGCGCTTTATCTGTCCTTCCATTCTAAATGACAGCTTTGCTGGATACAGCAATTTTGGATGTAGGTCCCTGCTTTTCAAGATTTCAAATATTTCTTTCCAGCCCCTTCTTGCCTGGAAGGTCTCTTTTGAGAAATCAGCTGACAGTCTGATGGGAACTCCTTTGTAGGTGACTGTCCCTTTATCCCTTACTGCTTCTAGAATTCTCTGCTTCATTTTAATCTTGGCTAATGTAATTACAATGTGCCTTGATATGTTCCTCCTTGGGCCCAACTTCTTTGGGACTCTCTGAGCTTCCTCAATGTCCTGGTAGTCTATTTCCTTTGCCAGATTGGGGAAGTTCTCCTTGATTATTTGTTGAAATAAGTTTTCCACTTGTTGCTCTTCTTCTTCCCCTTCTGGGACCCCTATAATTTGGATGTTGGGACGTTTAACGATGTCCCGGAGGTTCCTAAGCCTCTCCTCATTTTTTTGAATTCTTGTTTCTTCCTCGTTTTCTGTTTGGTTGTTAATTTCTTCCTTCTGGTCCACTCCATTGATTTGAGTCCCAGTTTTCCTTCCATCTCTATCGGTTCCCCATGCGTCTTCCTTCATTTCACGTATTGTAGCCTGCATTTTCTCATCTAATTTATGAGCAAAATCAACCAATTCTGTGAGCATTTTGATGACCAGTGCTTTGAACTGTGCATCTGATAGGTTGGCTATCTCTTCGTTGCTTAGAGGAATTGACTCCGGGGTTTTCATTTTTCCTCTGGTTTGAGTCATTTTTGGTGGGGTTTTTTGTTTTGTTTTGATTTGGTTTTAGTCTGGTCGCAGCTATTACGTATGAGGGGTGGAGCCTTAGGTGTTCCTCAGGGCGGGGCAGCCCAGTCGCTGGGTTGTGACGCTTTAGGTGGGGGAGGGGTCCGAGAGGGAAGAATGGAGCCTGTTCCGCTCTCTTCTGGACTTCGGTCCCTTCCGCCGCTTCCCCTTCACCTGGATTATCTGCGCACACGCGCGTGCTGTTATGTAGTGGGGGGTGGAGCCTCAGGCGCTCCCCAGTGTGGGGCAGCCCAGTCGCTGGGTTGTGACGCTGTATGTGGGGGCGGGGCCTGAGAGGGAACAATGGCGCCTGCTCCACTCTCTCCTGGATTCAGTCCCTTCCGCCACTTCCCCTCTGCCTGGACTGTCTGCGTGCGAGAATGTGGGACCCCCTGGTCAGCCTGCTGCTTTGTGCGTCCTCACTGGGTCTGCACAGTTGCCCCCCTGTGCCCGGGGTCCGCCAGCTTCCGCCTGTGGGCCCGAGGACCGCCAGCCACCGCCCGTGCACCTGGGAACTGCGAGCCGCTGCTACTTGCATTCCTGGGTCCTCATCTCCACTTTTTCCTACCGCGACTCCGCCCCTCTTACCGGTCTGGATGAATGGTTGTTGGACTTCCGTACAGTTCAATTTTCTATAAGTTCTGGTTGTTTTCTTGTTTCTAAATATTTGTTGTCCTTAATTTTGGTTGTGAGAGGAGGCGCAGTGTGTCCGCCTACGCCTCCATCTTGGCCGGAAGTCAGAAAGTACCTTCTTGAGAGGGTGGTGGAAGTGGGGAGATGTTGGTTAAAGGGTACAAAGTTTCAGTCATGCAAGGTGAAGGCATTCTGAAGATCTAATGTGCAGCATGGTGACTACTGTACAATAATGTATTGTATACTTGAAATTTGTACAATAATGTATTGTATACTTGAAATTTGCACAATAATGTATTGTATACTTGAAATTTGCTAAGAGGGTAAATATTAAATGTTTTCACCACAAAAACAAATAAAATGATAAGTATGTGAGATGATGGATATATTCATTAACTTCATTGTGTTGATCATTTCACAATGTATCCGTATATCAAAACATCAAGGTGTACCCCTTAAATATATTCAATTCCTTTGTGTCGATTATATCTCAATACAGTTGGAAAAAAAGATAAACAAAAAAAATTTTATACCCTAGTGCTTCTCTTGCCTCACCCTAGTCCCAGCCCTGCTTCCTTAGTCTTGCATCTAGCTCTAAACTAGCTGTATGACCTTAGGCAAGTCACTTCCCACCTACTCTCCAAACCAGAGCAAGTTGCACTTTTATCTATCTCATAGATCAGCCTTCCATAAACATTTCAATTGAAAAAACAGTTCCAGGGCTTTAAAAATTGTATCCTATTACCCTGAGTCATTTGTTAAGAGTCCTTCTAGCCTGTAATGCTGTGTGATTCTATGACTGAAAAGCATAGACCACAAGAATTTTCATGGGCCAATTTGAGCCTCTCTTTTTCAAACTGGATCTTCCAGCAGGGTTAGCACCACCTATTGTTACTCATAATCCTATATCAGATCTCTTAGAGCCACACCATCTGTACTTCTGACTTGGGTTCTAGCAGTTCCCCAAAAGATGGGGATCTCTCATATTGACGAATGGGCTTCTCGTGAGTGTTGACATTTATAGCATTCTATGCCTGCCTGGGATTCTCAGGGGATTTTCCATAAAGCCTCAAAAGGGACTGCTGACCCTCTGGAAATGTTCTAGAGAGGCAATTTTGTCTTTCCCAGGTGGCAATTCAGTATTTGTCTCATCGGCCTGATGGAAGATGCAAAGCAGAAAGAAAATTATCCTCAGTTGTATTTCCTAGGGTGTCTTCATTACTAACTTCCATGTGTCAATAATCCATTCCTTACTCTTCTGTGTTTTTAGATCAAATACTAAATTTTCTCAATATGAAGCAGTTTTTTATTTTGTTTGTACATTGAACAAGATCCTGGCCTTCTTTTTCCCTGTGAAACTGGTTTTGAGAGTTGTATATGTGAGATCTTTTTGTATTTGTTGCCATACCTGTCATGAGGTCAACCTAATAGTCACAGATTGAATCCCCTGGGAGAAGATTCTGAGATGGGGATTTGCATGCAAAGTGTATTGGGGGGTAGAACTTTCATTATTGATACTTGTTGGAGAAAAAGAAAACAGTAGGTTTAGGCAGAAAGAGAAGATGGGCTGTGATGCAGTTATAACAAGACCTCACCTACCCTTCAGGGGACTCTGAAGCTGGGTTGGAGTTATCCCATTTAGAGTCAAGGGGTTGTGCCTTTATTCTCCATATAACCAGTCATTGGATACAGGCTTCCTTCAGAAGGGAGTATAACCTTAAGCTAGGCAGCTCTGTTCAGCTAATAACTTTCCCAGAGGCTGGAGGAATGTCTTTTGGTGCTGAAGGGGGACTTGGGTTTTACAGCATAGAATCCTTACACTAGCCTTTACCCAGATGGCCTGCTTGTTTAACAAGAGTAGCCCAACAGCAAGTCCAGTAGGATTGAATTTGTCATAGCTGCAGCCCAGTTCTTCATCCATATTCACTTTGCCACTCCTCTATTGTTATGCTCTTATGTTATCTTTGTTGAATGCAGATGACAATCTAGTGTTCACTCAGTTACCTATGTAGTAACTCCCACTCTTTAAAACAAGGAAGTAAAAGGTAAACAGCAACAGTGGTCTGAAATCAGGATGAGAAAATTTGTTGGTCAAATAAAAGTAACTTTTGGTACTACAAAGTTGAGCTTGTTAAAGTTCACTCAGAATAGAGGAAAATTCTGAAGCTGCTAAAACAACAAGCTTATTTTTCCAAAACCAAAAATATAGGAGGTGTTATGCACTGCACCTCCTATAAGCACCAATGCCTGCTTTCTTCTGCCTCCAAAGACAAACTTTTCTTTCCTTTTTTTCCTCCCTTAAACTCTTATTTACTCTCTTTGGTCCGCTTCAACAGGGAACAAAGTATAATAAATTGGGTATGAAAAACAAATAAAAGGGTTTTTAAAAAATTTCTCTCTGACATATACTAAACTCAGGTGACCACTTCCCCCAGGGTTCTCAGGTACACAGCCACATTCTCAAGCAGACACAGAGAAAAGCTGCATAGTAGAAGGTATTGCAGTGTTAAACCACAGTTGTTGCATGCTCAGAAGTTTGAGAAACTCTCATGGCCCAGGAGGCCCCAGACCCAAGATCATTAAGAAAGCAATGTGATTTTGAATAGGTAATACATTCAGATGGTATAGGGAACAAACATAAAAAGTTCTATAAAATCAGTGTTTATTAAGGGGCTTCTCATTAGTGACAGCAGGAAACACATAGAGCTGCACTTAACTGCCACCCATGTCTTCTAGGAGCTTACACTTTGAGAAAATAGCATTAGTTGTATTTTTTAATCTTTATTATTTTTGTAGTTACAGAAAATAATCCCCACTTCTTATACAATGGCCAAACATCACATTAAAAAATGACAGTGCAAATAGAAGTTCTTGGTAATCCTACACCTTAAACCCCAGCCAATGCCTTCTAATTTTTCTATACCTACACAAACATGTATTTTTTAATAAAATGCAAGTATGATCATATGGTATTTGTCTTTCACTGCCTGGCTTATTTCGCTTAGCATGATACTCTCCAATTCCTTCCATGCTGTTGCAAAGGGTAGATCTCACCTTTAACAGGAAGCTAATCAACAAAACAAAGAAACAAGAATAATATAAACAAAGACACTGAATTTGAGAACAGTCTGACAGTGACCAGAGGGGGAGGGGAGGGAATTTCAGGGGAAAAGGGGAATGAGTCCTTTATACTTGTTGCTCTATACGGTTTAGAGCAACAAGTATAAAGGACTCATGGACAAAAACTATGGGGGGTGGAAATGGGAGGAAGGTGGGGAGGGCTGGGGTGGTGGGCTGGGGCGGGGTAAAAGACAGAAAACTGTACAATATCAACAATTAAAAAATACTGATTAAAATAAAATTTAAAAAACAAATAAAAAAATAAAATGCAAGTATGCTATAAATGTTATTTTGGGCTTTTTTCTATGTAATAATATATTGCAGAAATTTTTATTTTTATTATATAGAGATCGAGCTATCTTTTTAACAGCAGCATAGTACTTCATTTTATGTATGTAGTATAATCTATCCAGTTTTATTCTGAATTTTTAAATTTCTGTCATACAGTTCTTTAAATCAGTTTCTCCATTGCTTATATTCTTTTATCTCAAATTTGAATCTCATTTCTGGAGAAATAAATGAGAAGTCAGTATGAGAAGCTTCATGTGGGAAGAGAATCATCTACAAAGGTCTGTGGATAGCAGGAGGTGCAGAAAAAGGAATATACAGGTACAATTGCCTTGAATAGGTAACAAGAAGAGATCTGAATAAATGGGAAAGACCATCTTCCAGATTTGAGCCTATGTGCAGGCAGGGAAGAAGTGGGGATTGGAATGTCGTAACTGATTACAGAAAATGAGATAAAAGTAGGGTGAAATGGAAGATTCTTGATATATGGATGGTGAGTTGTTACAAAGCAAAAGGTTTACAGTGAGAACTGACATGCTTTAGTTGAATCCAAGTTTGATATTAACTAACGATATAACATGGCTATTGAAAAATATTAGCAACCCTAGGATGCTAAAATAACAGCCCATATCAAAACAAGCAATATCTCATTGTCCTCCACACTGGTTAGATCACATCTGAATTATTAGGATCAATAAAATTTTGACAAATATCCATAGGCAAAAGACAGTACAGTGAGGGAACCTATCATGTCATAGAAGTAACTGTTGAAGAATTGGGACATTTTTAGCCTGAAGGAAAGGAAGAATATGCTAAGTTTTTTTAAATGTGAAGGACTGTCACATGGAAATGGGATTAAACTTGTCCCTTTGGCCCCAAAATGATGAAACAGGACAAACAAGTACAGATCACAAGAATATAGGTTTCAAATCAACAGACAAAAAAAAAAAAATCTTGCATTTTTCAAAAGAGTCCTTTTAAAATTTTAATATAAATATTTCAAAGATGCCCCATGTAATTTCATTGCCATTGTCGTTCAGCCAACACTTTCTTCATAAATAATACAGAAGTAGAATTCAACCTAGTCCTTGCTGAGTTTTCATAAGTTGTTAATTAGTGGGATTCAAAATAATAAGGCCTTATTGTACACTGCTTAGAAAGATTTTCAACTACTTTAATCTCTTTCTTCCTATGCTTATTTCTTAATCCCATGCCTTGGCCCACTATGTGCCCTCAACTCCTACTGAAGCAGGGAGCACATCAAAAACCCACACAAATATGTAAATCTGAGAAGTAAATGTGCGTAGTTGGTTTAAAAAGAGAAGAATTAACATTTAAAGCAATGGTAATTTACTCTGATCTATAATTTTGAGCTCCTGTGCTGAAATTGCTCATTTGGAAATTACCAAGACCTTGGGTCTCATTTGTGATCTTCCCTCATAAGCCCAGCTCACAAAGGAGTCATAATGACTGATTGAGTCACCACTGCCATCTCCCTGAAGCGTGCTCTCCAAATGTCAATACCATTTTCTATGGTGCAGTGAAGAAGATTCCCAACCGTAGCCTGCTTACACTACAGGGTGAGCCCAAGACGGCACCAAACCTGGAATGTATTCAAAGAGCAACATGACCTTTCTCTATCTCTACTCCTCCAATGGCCAAATTGCCCTGCCACAGGTTATTTTGACTTTACAATTCATCCCCACCACCTACTCCCATTAGTCATTACCTAAATGTAAATGGAAAACCTTTTAAATTTATTAGAAAAAAGTTGCTGCTTTTGACCATATCCCAATAAATGATGGAACATTTGATGAAATTATGCTCAGATTATGGATTAATACCAGAAGCAAAAAAAAATAGAGGCATCATATAATATAGAGACACACATACTCTAAAAGACCAGTAGATAGAAACCCCTGTACTATCCTGTGGTTCATACTTTAAGATATACTGCTCTTCCCAACTTCTCAAACCCTGATTCCAAAACGGTTACCAAGAACTGAAGCATCATAATTTTTTCTCTTTCCCATTCAGCATAGATCCAAGGTGTTAGTGATTAATAGTTATCTAATATAAATTAACTAAAAAGAAACCAAGAATCCCTGGAAAATTTTAATGAGAAATGAGGTGAACAAACTCAGAAAGATTTAACATGACTGATCTTTTTCATAATGTTGTGATCAAAAAATCAGTATAGTTTTGTTACAGACATTTTATCAGGTTTTTAAAGTGATTTTACTTGAAAGATATTTACCTTGTTGGATAATCATATCTATGTAAGGATCAGCCATATTATAAGATTCTATCTCTACTAAAGCTATCTCTAATTCTGAAGAATGTTTACATGGAAGATTAAAGAAATGACTTTCAGGGCCAAGATGGAGGCATAGGTGGACATACTGTGCCTCCTCTCACAACCAAAATTAAGGACAATAAATATTTAGAAACAAGAAAACAACCAGAACTTATAGAAAATTGAACTGTATGGAAGTCCAACAACCATTCATCCAGACCAATAAGAGGGGCGGAGTCGAGGTAGGAAAAAGTGGAGGTGCGGACCCAGGAACGCAAGTAGCAGCGGCTCGCAGTTCCCAGGTGCATGGGCGGTGGCTGGCGGTCCTCAGGCCCACAGGCGGAAGCTGGTGGACCCTGGGCACAGGGGGGCAACTGTGCAGACCCAGTGAGGCCGCACAAGGTGGCTGGCTGACCAGGTGGTCCCACATTCGCTCGCGCAAACGGTCCAGGCAAAGGGGAAGTGGCGGAAGGGACTGAATCCAGGAGAGAGCGGAGCAGGCGCCATTGTTCCCTCTCAGGCCCCGCCCCCACATACAGCGTCACAACCCAGCGACTGGGCTGCCCCACACTGGGGAGCGCCTGAGGCTCCACGCCTCACTACGTAACAGCACGCGCGTGTGCGCAGATAATCCAGGTGAAGGGAAAGCGGCGGAAGGGACCGGAGTCCAGAAGAGAGCAGAACAGGCTCCATCCTTCCCTCTCGGACCCCTCCCCCACCTAAAGCGTCACAACCCAGCAACTGGGCTGCCCCGCCCTGAGGAACACCTAAGGCTCCACCCATCATACGTAATAGCTGCGACCAGACTAAAACCAAAACAAAACAAAACAAAACACCCCACCAAAAATGGCTCAAACTGGAGGAAAAATGAAAACCCCGGAGTCAGTTCCTCTAAGCAACGAAGAGATAGCCAACCTATCAGATGCACAGTTCAAAGCACTGGTCATCAAAATGCTCACAGAATTGGTTGAGTTTGCTCATAAATTAGATGAGAAAATGCAGGCTACAATACGTGAAATGAAGGAAGACGCATGGGGAACCGATAGAGATGGAAGGAAAACTGGGACTCAAATCAATGGAGTGGACCAGAAGGAAGAAACTAACAACCAAACAGAAAACGAGGAAGAAACAAGAATTCAAAAAAATGAGGAGAGGCTTAGGAACCTCCGGGACAACGTTAAACATCCCAACATCCAAATTATAGGGGTCCCAGAAGGGGAAGAAGAAGAGCAACAAGTAGAAAACTTATTTGAACAAATAATAAAGGAGAACTTCCCCAATATGGCAAAGGAAATAGACTACCAGGACGTCCAGGAAGCTCAGAGAGTCCCAAAGAAGTTGGGCCCAAGGAGGAACACATCAAAGTACATTGTAATTACATTAGCCAAGATTCAAATGAAGCAGAGAATTCTAGAAGCAGCAAGGGATAAGGGAACAGTCACCTACAAAGGAGTTCCCATCAGACTGTCAGCTGATTTCTCAAAAGAGACCTTCCAGGCAAGAAGGGGCTGGAAAGAAATATTTGAAATCTTGAAAAGCAGGGACCTACATCCAAAATTGCTCTTTCCAGCAAAGCTGTCATTTAGAATGGAAGGACAGATAAAGTGCTTCTCAGATAAGGTCAAGTTCAAGGAGTTCATCATCACCAAGCTCTTATTATATGAAATGTTAAAGGGACTTATCTAAGAAAAAGAAGATCAAAAATATGACAGTGAAAAGACAGCAAACTCACAGCTATTAAGAGCCACACCTAAAACAAAAGCAAACTAAGCAAACAGCTAGAACAGGAACAGAACCACAGAAATGGAGATCATATGGAAAGTTAGCAACAGGGGCGTGGGAGGAGGAGGGGGGGAAGGTACAGAGAATGAGCAGCATAGATAGTGGGTAGAAAATAGACAGGGGCAGGGGAAGAATAGTATGGGAAATGTAGAAGCTAAAGAACTTATGACACATGGACATGAACTAAAGGGGGGAATGTGGGTGGGAGAGGGTGTTCAGGGTGGGGGGAATAATGGGGGAGAAACGGGACAACTGTAATAGCATAATCAATAAAATATATTAAAAAATGCAAGAAAATGACTTTCAACTACAATAGAAAATATTGTGGCCACAATAAGGAAGAAGCTCTTAGCACTTATTCCATAGATATTTTGATAATGCATGTCAGTAAAAACAGTTAGGTACTATAATTCAGCTGTGGTTGATTAAATACAGGGTTGATAAATACCTAGCCTGGTGCCCACAAGGTGTAGAATCTTCTTTCACTTAACACAAAATAGAGGTGCTGACTGTCTGGAAGGTTAAGGCTGAGGTTATGAGTAAGCCTACTGTCCACAAGAGATAAGGTTCACAGAGACCCAATAGACTGAATAAAAACTCAGTGGAACTTTTAATACCTACAGAAAAAAATTTAAAAGAGAAAAAACATCATTGTGGCTGTCTTTTATTCTTTCAGGATTTTCCATCCTTCAAGCAATTATGGAAGCAGCAGTGCAAAACAACTGGCAAGTGACAGCAAGGTCTGTGGGAAACATAAAGGACATCCAAGAATTCAGACGCATCATTGAAGAAATGGACAGGAGGCAGGAAAAGCGATACTTGATTGACTGTGAAGTTGAAAGGATTAACACGATTTTGGAACAGGTATGTTAGAGATTTATTCCACCCCCCAGCCAACATGTTAAATAATCAGCCTGAGACAGCTCACATTTCTGCTAATAAATTCAGTAATCAATCAAGACTAAATGTTCCAACATTTTTTTATAGTCTCTCTAATCCTTTTTTCCTCCCCAGGGGCTGCCGGGATGGAAGGAGGGAAGGAAGGAAGGAAGGAAGGAAGGAAGGAAGGAAGGAAGGAAGGAAGGAAGGGAGGGAGGGAGGGAGGGAGGGAGGGAGGGAGGGAGGGAGGGAGGGAAGGAAAGGGAGGAGGAGGGAGGGAGAAAAGAAAATCTAAGCTGTTGAAAATTTCATTACCACGATTAATCTGAAAGTCTCTGCAATTTAATGCTACATATCAGATAAGCATGCTCTCCCGCATCTGTCTCATAGATAGCTGACACTTTAAAGTAGTCCCCTTCCTTTCCCATGCCATCATTCCAGCAAGGAACAGACAAGGAATCGGGCAGGGTAGAAAAGTAGGGTTTTTATCTCAGGGGCCTTATTGCAGAGAGTCAGGGCAGTGTTCATAAAGTTTCAAAATTTGTGGATATTTTTGCAGAATATTCTTCTGGGATGGGAGAGAGACAGAGGGGGAGGGAATGTAATTGACCATTTTTTAAAGATGACATGAAATAAGTTTATGGTTTTTAAAATCTGAAGAAAGTAAAATAGATTTAGAAGGTTCAGACTAAGGGGAAATATTATTCAATGGGCAAAATGTATTCATTATTAAGCTTGGATATTTAAATTTAAGATAAAAAAAATATCAGAAGAAATGTTTCACCCTAAGCCACATGGGCACTCCGTTTGGATACTCTGGAGTAAAGAGTCAAATTGAAATATAGTGGAAGTTTATTATTTTCCTTAGTAGCTTCATTGCCATTAATAACTAAGGGCCTATGCTGCCATAAAGAAAACTATAAGGGAAACATTTCCACTCTAATTCTATCCTGGTGTACCTGGGAGGCAAAACAGCTTCAGATTGAAATTATAGTGAGCAGCCATTGCCTGGGAGAGCTGTTTTATAGCAAATTAAATATTAACAATTTGTCAGATATGTGTCCATAAAAAGAGAATGACAAAAATATGTAAGGAAAAGGAAGGGAAGGAAGGGGAGGGAAGGAGAGGAGAGGAGAAGAGGGGAGAGAGGAGGGAAAGGGAGAGAGAACATTTAAAAAAACTGCTGACTCTGCACTGTAGAGATACAAAGCTGCCCCCTTCTTAAAAACAGTATCACCTCTAGTGAATCACACCTCACAGGAAATCTAGAGCACTAGCCTGACTAAATCAAATTTCCCAACTAACATTCTCTTGAGCTATCAAAATTACCCACCCTTCCCTTCCAAAAACTGCCTTTGATTTTCTTAGATCTTGAAAGTGAAGAATCAGGTCAGTGATATTGGTGTATGTACTACTTGCCCTCTAAAATTTTATACCAAAATAGCCTTTTAGTGGGTGACCTACTTAATAGCCTAAAGCAGAGGAACATTCTTGTTGCCATACTTTGTTTTCCTTCTTTTGTCTAGTGACTTTGGCTTCCTGAATATCTTACATTTTGTTAAATCTTTTGGGTTTTATAGGACCTTATATTGGAGTCTGAGATTTTTCAGCATGATGAAATAGAAAAAGCAGTGAGCAGATCTCTAAATTCTATATAGCTGTGGGATCTTGGGCACTTAAGTATCTATGTCTCAACTGTTTCATCTACCTAATTGGGGAAATAAAATTTGCTCTACCCACATGGTTGGTATAATTGTTTCAAAAGGCATAAAATGCTATGGAAAATTATGATTTTCAGGAAAACTAGAACAACATTTTTCAAAAACCCTGTTCTTTCTTTCATGTCTCACTTTCTACCTTCCTTTCTTCTATATGCATATTCACAATATGCCTCCAAATACTGTCTACACAATGTTCAGGGAGTAATTGTTCAAAGAAAAGTTTTAGCAACATCCAGGTAAAGCTAGAGAGTTAATTTTACTTATTTTTTACTTATTTCAATAAATTGTCATAAAACTATCGTCTTATGATTGTTTTCTCTACCATTTAAGGAATTTCTACTAGGCCATAATTACTTTGAGGAGAAGGCCATATTTGTCATGTTCTCTTTGAATCACCAGTGTCCAGGAGAGTACCAGGCCCATAGTGTTGGATAGAGGGATGGGTGGATGAATGGATAGATGGATGAGTATTGAATAAACACATTTCAATAAGTGCCACTGTGATTTTGCTGTGCTTCCATCAAGGGGTGAAATAGTACCTGCAGCCACATGATATTATTATTAAAACACACTTTTTTTCTAAGATTTAAGATGGTGGTTCTCTGTTCAAACCTATTCTAATGATATAATGAATTTACCAAAGTTTACTTTTGTGTATAAAAATAGATTTCCCATTAAACAAATTATATTTTTGCATTTTTATTGTTGTTTGAGTACAGCTGCCTCCATTTTCCCACCATCACTTTCTCCCACCCCCACCTCCCACCTTCAATTCTTCCCCACTTTAGCCTTGTCCATGGGTCTTTTATACATGTTCCTTGACAAATTCAACATATTTCTTTAGAAAAAATATTTTTTAAATAACTTTTTTACTAAGATAGAGAGATACCACTTTTCTCATTGGTTCCTAACCATTTTGGCAAGTTTATCATAATTCACTATACAGTTCATGGGTTGGAATGATAACATTTATAACTCAATCAGTATCTAGTCCTTCCAAAAGATGCCACCATTCTCCAATGTTTTTTTTCAGCTTTGAGGAGTGGTTATTTTCTCAGAAGAAAATTTCTATAGCCTCCCACAAAATGATGCTTAATGCCACTATTTGAGGTAAAAGAGCCTGTTACACCACTATAAGTCTATTCTCTATAGATCATATTTTGGCATAAAGTTCATATTGTATACTATAGTCAATGAGTGATAATAAAAAGACCTCAAAATATAATAATGATTATATATTAAAAAAGACCTCATATGATAGAATTTTTCTTTCTTTTTAAAAAGATTTTATTTATTTATTTTTAGAGAGAGTGGGAGGGAGGGAGAAAGAGGGAGAGAAACATCAGTGTATGGTTGCCTTTCATACACCCACTACTGGGGACCTGGCCTGCAATCCAAACATGTGCCCTGACCAGGAATCAAACCCTCAACCCTCTGGTTGGCAGGCCAGCACTCAGTCCACTGATCCACATCAGCCAGGGCCATTTTTTCAAATATAAGCAGGTCTTCAACATAGTTTTACAAAACATAACCTCACAATTTCATGGTATAGGTTCTAATTCTCCTTGTGAATGTTCAAACATTTATAGGGTAAATCAAAACTCTTCCAAATTTCTTTTGAAAGCCCTTTTTGATCTCTTTCAACTCTTAACACTACAGAATAAAAGAAAAGACTCCATTAGGTACTAATTTGTCTTTAATATTTCTCAACAGTTAATTTATAAAGAAAGTATTCCAAATTTACAACTACAAGAATTAGCATGCAAAAGGCCAGAGCTAGAAACAAATGAAAGCTTGACAGGTTGTCAGGTCTCACAAAGATTATTGAGAAACTGTAGATCCTGAAACTAAGAATTAAAACACCTTCTACTGGAAGATGTTTGTATACTACACAATAAAAGAACCATTGACCTGACCTGATAGAGTATTCCTATTACTGTATTGTGTTCATGAGGTTCTCCTCATTGGTAGACAGCTGCCTTAATTCAATGATTAATCTAAACACTAACTTTTGAAAAAGTTGCCTTTCACAGAGTAATCTACCAATGACTGAATAGATCCCCCATCCCAGTGGCATATATCTGTGGACTGCTTTTGAAGATCAGACTCCAAAAAATGAATGGTTTTGTTGGACAGTTACAGTTTCAGAGCATGGATTCTGGAGCCAGTCTACATGGATTCTGTCACTTTCTAGCTGTGTGACCTGGGGCAAGTTACTTAACTCTCTGTGGCTCCATTTCCTGGTTATAAAATTGGAATGATATCTTTACTTTAATGAGTTGATACATGCAAAGGATGTAGAAAGGTTCCTTACACATAGTGTCTATATAGTGCTTTCATGATAAACAAAGTGTTTTTGAATAGATTTATCTCATTTAAGCCCCACTATGGGAGGTAGGCAAGGCAGATGTGCTTATCACAGATTTACAGAAGATAAATTGATGCTTAGAGACATTCAGTTGATTTGTCCAAATGTGGCTCTCTGCTCAATCCTCATAAGTGACAGAGCAAGAACAGAACTGAAATTTTCTGACTCCTAGTCCAGTGCTCTTACCCCTATACTGAACCACCTTTCTTAATTTATAAGTAATTTATTGAATATTTAGCCAATGCCAAACCCTAGTTTAGGCCTGTTCATCAGGTTACCTCTTAAACAATTACAAAGCAATTGGAGAAGATCCAGAGAAAAGCAGCAGCAAAAAAGTAAAAGTAAATAAAATAATTAAAGCACTGGAAAATAGGGTCTACGAGGATAGTCTAAATGAGTTGGTGTTATTCAGCCTGGTGAAAGAGAGCCAAAAGGCACTTCGATCACCATCCTCAAATGTAAAGACATCATAAAGAAGGCACTGACCAACTGATGTGTGTGCCTAAGGACAATACCAGAGTGAATAAGCTTGACTAGAGAGTCAACATTAGAAACAACTGATTACAAGAAGAGGGGAAACTACAAGAAAATAAAATCTCACCAGCTAAAGCTATATGAAGGTGAGCCCATCCTGAATTAGTGAAAAGTCACATAATAGTTTTAAGATTGTTTTCAAGGATATACAAATATGCCAATTTAATCCTGTGTTGAAAAGTAACTACCCTCATAAAAGACTTATTTCTATGAATAGATATTTCCTAATTTGCCTGTCCATTGGATATCTAAAAGCTTGACTCCTTAAAGAGATTTAAACAACCCCCTTCAGTCCTTACCATGTTTTTATTTCTTCCATAGATAATTCAAAGGTTAATGTCAGCATAACCTCTGCTTGAATTACAACTTATACAAACTGAGTGGGGCCCAAACCAATACATTTCAATGTGATACCCAGGAAAAATATAGAATGTGTAATTTCCCTGGAAATATGCCAGGGTATAATCCATCACAGATGATGTGACAGTAGTTTTTAAGGATAGAATACTGAAGCAGCTCAATCACTATGGTTTCTTTCATTTGAGGAACTCTACCACCTCAAAGAAAATAATTTTAACAAATAAAGCACCAGACCCTGACCAGTGTGGCTCAGTTGGTCAGAGTGTTGTCCCATGGACTGAAAAGTCTTGGGTTCAATGGTCAGGTGAGGTCGGGTGCTCTGGTCCCAGGCTGTGGGTTCTTTTTTTTCTGCAGTGAGATTTTCTTTGTAAGTTACTTTATTATTTTCTCTGGCTGCCTTGAGAATTCTTTCTTTGTCATTAATTTTTGAGAGTTTTAATAAAATGTTCTTTGGAGGAGACCTTTTTGGACTGACTTAATTGTCTTGTTTCTTCTTAGATTTTAGAATTAGGCTCTTTCTATAGGTCGTGTGTTCTGTCCTTCATAGGGGTGCATATAAGAAGGCAATGGATCTATGTACTGATCTCTCTCTTTCTCTCTCTCCCTCCCTCTCTCCCCCCTCCAAAGAATGAAAAGAGATGTCTTCAGGTGTGGATAAAAAAAAAGAAATAAAACACCCAAGTTAGTAAGTCAGGATTGCAAAGATACCAATTTAAACAAGGGGCCCTTCTAAAGTAGGAGGCTGTAACACAAAGAAGACAGTGCTCACACCAAAATACAAGGTGGGGCAAAAGTAGCTTTATAGTTGTGAGTACATGAAACGAAGTTTAATCTTGTATTATTATTTATTAATTATTGTATTATTTTTCATACAAAAAAAAAACTATAAATCTCCTTTTGCCCCACCCTGTATGTCTAATAACTGGGGTCACTAGAGCACACTGGTGCCAAAAGCTAGACCTAGCTCAAGTGAAGTAAAAGATGTCACATACTTATCTGTTCCTTGCCTCATCCTCCACTCAGCACACAGTGGTCTATCCAGTTCCTCTCCCCTTTTTGCTCCCCGTTTGTCTCAGCCCTTATTCTCAATGTTCCTTGTAGAATATTCAGCTGCCTTACCCATCCATAAGACAGTTTGTGTTGTCATCTCTACTTGTAGAAATATTCTGTTTGTGGTATAGTTGAAAAAACACAAACTTGGGGATCAAAAAGACATGACTTTGATCTTAGCTTCATCACTTCCCTGTTGTATGACATTGATAAAAGTGACTTAATTTCTTTAAGGCTCAATTTTCTCATCTTAAAATAATATTCTACTACCTTCCATTCATGTCCTCATGTGTCATGAGGGTCAAATAAAATAATATGTGAAGAGCACTTGGTATGGTGCTTAGCACCCTGTAGGCATTCAATAACTGGTAACCATAGTTAATTGTTCATTAACAGTGTCCTTATGGATTTTCCAACATATGAGTTTAATCTAACTTTTTATCATGAGAACAGAGTCTAAAACTTGAGCTATGCTCATGTCTCACAAGTATGAATTTTATGTTAGATAACTTCTGTTTTTCCTCAAGTGTAACATTGGATAATACACATTGATTGATAAGCTCAAGGACTATTTGAGAAGTAACTAGATTTTCAACATCACTTAAAATAATTAAAGGCACTAAAACCTTGAACTCCCTGCAACAACTGGACTTTTTGTTATTGTTGTTGTTAAAAAAATTTTATTTGAGCCAAACTGACAACATATGCTAGGGAGCAAGGTCTCAAATGCTCCCAACAACTGGACATTTTTAACAAGTATGTATTAAGTGCTTACAATGTTCAGATATTGTTTTGTAGACTTAAAATGTTCTTTATTTTTATTTTTATTACATTTTCCCATTACCATTTATCCCCCTTATACCCCCCAATTATCACCACACTGTTGTCCACGTCTATGAATCATTTTTCCTTTTTGCTCAATCCCTCCACCCAGATATTGTTTTAATCAATATACATGGATATATATTTTTGTATATCTCATGTGAGTTAATCCTCATATTATCCCTATAAAGTACATGGAAATATTATTTCCATTTTACAGATGTGGAAATTGAGACTTAGAGATCATACAGCTATAATTGGTGGAGCCAAAATTTGAACCCAGGGAGGCTGACTTCAAATGTGTTAATCACTGCACTAATCAGCCACACATGTGACTAAAGTTTTCAATCAGAGTAGTGTCAAGCAGAGGTTTTAAAGATGAGCATCCTGATGAGGCCTGGAACAACTTTGTTTACAAGCATTGTTAAACAATAAGCATTTCACAGACACTTCCCCCACTTGATGAGGAACCATCCATATTCCACTAACACAAGGAATTGAAAATATGCCCCTTAAACCTTTTATAAAAAGTTCATTTATGATGAACAGGTTCATTTACTCATGGTGCCAAAACAGTCTAACTATGGGCCCCACAGAATAGAAATGAATAATGAGAAGTGTTTTCTCAAAGTGATATATAAGTACAACTAACATTCCCATCTCCATGCATTTTGTCTCAGGTGGAAAACCACGGTCTTCATTATTTTACCAAAACTGCCCTAGGTAATGCCCATTTTTTCCTTCCCTTGCTAAGACATACACTATATGTAACTGGTAAACTCTGAAGGTACAGTTCCCCTCCCCTACCTTAATCCCCAGAAACCCAAGCATAAAATAGGACTGTTTCTGGGAAAGTATAAAAGCCCATAAGATAAGGATTTGGGTGGATACTGAACATTTCTAGACCACTAAACTTGAGCAGCAGTGCTCCAAGGGACATGATCCTCCCTAACACCTGGTATTACCCTTAAACCCAGGTGAGAGGGGCCACTGCATTGAGCTCCATGCTTTAGAGAGCTTTTCATACCACAAACATTGAAACACAAAGACATTTTTTTTTTTTTTGCCTTGAGAGTTTTTTGCAAAGTTAGTAGCTGGTTGAGCATCAGGCAACAAAAAGAGAGGGATACAAAAGCTAAACTGGGCTCCCCAGATCAGAGCACAAATCCACAGGAGGGGGGTGAAGAGTGGAGTATGGTGGCTCAAGGGAAGGGGCATTGAAGGAGAAAATGACAATTTATGCCATAGGAAATGAGAAGAAGGCAAACTTGGTTTAAAATGGGCCTCCCAAAATAATTTTATGGCATGGATTTTATTTAGTTCACAAATGTATAAACAGGACAAAAGCATACCTCATTTTTCAACTTTTTAACACTTTTTTAATTTCATTGAATTTATTGGGGTGACATTGGTTAGTAAAATTGTATATGTTTCAAGTGTACAATTCTATAATACCGTATCTGTATATTGTATTGTGTATTCACCACCACGAATCATGTCTTCTTCCATTACTATTTATCCACACTTTACCCTCTTCTACCTCTCCCCACCCCTCTTTTCTTCTAGTAATCACCATATTGCTGTGTCTATGAGCTTTTTTTTTTTTTTTGCTTGATTCTTTCACCCTTTCCACCAGCCGTGCAATCCCCCCTTCCCTCTGACAGCTGTCAGTCTGTTCTCTCTGAGTCTGTTTCTGTTTTGTTAGGTTATTTTGTTCATTACATCCCACATATAAGTGAGATCGTATGGTATTTATATTTCTCTTACTAGCTTTTTTCACTTAGCGTAATACTCTCCAGGTACATCCATGCTGTTTCAAAGGGTAAGATTTTCTTCCTTTTTACAGATGAGTAGTATTCCATTTTGTAAATGTACAGCTTTTTTTTTTTTTTAGGATTTTATTTTATTTTATTTTTTTAAATATATTTTATTGATTATGCTATTACAGTTGTCCCGTTTCTCCCCCATCATTCCCCCCACCCTGCACACCCTCTCCCACCCACATTCCCCCCTTTAGTTCATTTCCTTGTGTCATAAGTTCTTTAGCTTCTACATTTCCCATACTATTCTTACCCTGCCCCTGTCTATTTTCTACCCACTATCTATGCTACTCATTCTCTGTACCTTCCCCCCCTCCTCCTCCCACACCCCTGTTGCTAACCCTCCATATGATCTCCATTTCTGTGGTTCTGTTCCTGTTCTAGCTGTTTGCTTAGTTTGCTTTTGTTTTAGGTGTGGTTCTTAATAGCTGTGAGTTTGCTGTCTTTTCACTGTCATATTTTTGATCTTCTTTTTCTTAGATAAGTCCCTTTAACATTTCATATAAGAGCTTGGTGATGATGAACTCCTTGAACTTGACCTTATCTGAGAAGCGCTTTATCTGTCCTTCCATTCTAAATGACAGCTTTGCTGGAAAGAGCAATTTTGGATGTAGGTCCCTGCTTTTCAAGATTTTAAATATTTCTTTCCAGCCCCTTCTTGCCTGGAAGGTCTCTTTTGAGAAATCAGCTGACAGTCTGATGGGAACTCCTTTGTAGGGGACTGTCCCCTTATCCCTTGCTGCTTCTAGAATTCTCTGCTTCATTTTAATCTTGGCTAATGTAATTACAATGTGCTTTGATGTGTTCCTCCTTGGGCTCAACTTCTTTGGGACTCTCTGAGCTTCCTGGACGTCCTGGTAGTCTATTTCCTTTGCCATATTGGGGAAGTTCTCCTTTATTATTTGTTCAAATAAGTTTTCTACTTGTTGCTCTTCTTCTTCCCCTTCTGGGACCCCTATAATTCGGATATTGGGACGTTTAATGATGTCCCGGAAGTTCCTAAGCCTCTCCTCATTTTTTTGAATTCTTGTTTCTTCCTCGTTTTCTGTTTGGTTGTTAATTTCTTCCTTCTGGTCCACTCCATTGATTTGAGTCCCAGTTTTCCTTCCATCTCTATCGGTTCCCCATGCGTCTTCCTTCATTTCACGTATTGTAGCCTGCATTTTTTTCATCTAGTTTGTGAGCAAACTCAACCAATTCTGTGAGCATTTTGATGACCAGTGCTTTGAACTGTGCATCTGATAGGTTGGCTATCTCTTCGTTGCTTAGAGGAATTGACTCCGGGGTTTTCATTTTTCCTCCAGTTTGAGCCATTTTTGGTGGGGTTTTTTGTTTTGTTTTGTTTTGGTTTTAGTCTGGTCGCAGCTATTACGTATGAGGGGTGGAGCCTTAGGTGTTCCTCAGGGCGGGGCAGCCCAGTCGCTGGGTTGTGACACTGTATGTGGGGGCGGGGTCTGAGAGGGAACAATGGCGCCTGCTCCGCTCTCTCCTGGATTCAGTCCCTTCCGCCACTTCCCCTCTGCCTGGACCATCTGCGTGCATGAATGTGGGACCCCCTGGTCAGCCAGCCGCCTTGTGCGGCCTCACTGGGTCTGCACAGTTGCCCCCCTGTGCCCGGGGTCCGCCAGCTGCTGCCCGGGCGCCCGAGGACCGCCAGCCACCGCTCGTGCACCTGGGAACTGCGAGCCGTTGCTACTTGCGTTCCTGTGTCTGCACCTCCACTTTTTCCTACCACGACTCCGCCCCTCTTACCAGTGTGGATGAATGAATGGTTGTTGGACTTCCGTACAGTTCAATTTTCTATAAGTTCTGGTTGTTTTCTTGTTTCTAAATATTTGTTGTCCTTAATTTTGGTTGTGAGAGGAGGCACAGTGTGTCCGCCTACGCCTCCATCTTGGCCGGAAGTCAATGTACAGCTTTTTTTACCCACTCATCTACTGATGGGCATTTGGACTGCTTCCAAATCTCGGCTAATGCTGTAATGAACATGAAGGTGCATATATTCTTTCAAAATAGTGTTTCAAGTTTCTTTGTATATATTCCTAAAAGTAGATTCACTGGATCATAAGACAGTTCCATTTTTACTTTTTTGAGATAGCTGCACACTGCTTTCCACAGTGGCTACACCAATCTGCATTCCCACCAACAGTGCACAAGTGTTCCCTTTTCTCCACATTCTTGCCAACTCTTGTTTGTTGACTGATTGATGACAGGTGTGAGATGATAACTCATTGTGGTTTTAATTTACATTTCTCTGATGATTAATGATATTGAGCATATTTTCTTATGTCTATTGGCCATCTGTATATCCTCTTTGGAAAAGTGTTTATTTAGGTCATTTGCCCATTTTGGAATTGGATTGTTTGTATTATTGGTGTTAAGTTTTAATTATTTAAAATTTTGGATTTTAACCTCTTGTCAGATGTATCATTGGTAAATATGTTCTCCCATTTAGCAGGATGTCTTTTCATTTTGTTGATGGTTTCTTTTGCCATGCAAAAACCTTTAGTTTGAATGCAGCTTCATTTGTTTATATTTTCTTTTGTTTACCTTGCTCAAGGCAGTATATCAGAAAACATATTGCTACAAGAAATATCCAAGAATTTACAAAATTTTCTTTGAAATTTTTTATGGTTTCATGTCTAACATTTGAGTTTTTAATACATTTTAAGTATGTATTTGTGTATGGTGTAAGAAGGTTGTCTCATTTCAGTTTTTTGCACGTATCTGTCCAATTTTGCCAACCCCATTTATTGACTAGACTATCTTTACCATATTGTGTGCTTTTTCCTATTTTGTCAAATGTTAATTGACTATAAAGCTGTGGGTTTATTTCTGAGCTCTCTGTTCTGTTCCATTTATCTATATTTCTGTTTTTATGCCAGTATCATGATTTTTATATTACTATGGCCTTGTAGTACATTTTGATATCAGATAGCATAATTCTTCCAACTTTGCTTTTCTTTCTTAAGATCTCTGTGGCAATTCAGGGTCTTTTGTAGTTCTATGTACATTTTTGTAATATCTTCTCTAGTTCTGTGAAATACACCATTAATATCTTGATATGAACTTCATTGAATGTATAGATTGCTTTAAGTATTATGGACATTTTAATGATGCTAATCCTTCCTATTCATGAACATGGCATATGCTTCCACTTATTTGCATCTTCTTCAATTTCTTTCTTCAGTGTCTTATAATTTTCCAAGTACAGGCATTTTAAATCCTTGGTTAAATTTATTGCTAGCTGTTTTATTTTTTGATGCAATTGTCAATGGGATTGTTTTCTTAGTTTCCCTTTCTGACAATTCATGATTGTGTATAAAATTGTAACTGATTTCTGTATATTTATTTTGTATTTTACTATTTTACTGATTTCATTTGTCAGTTCTAGTGGCTTTTTGGTGGAATCTTCAGGGTTCTCTCTTTATATATAAAATTATCTGCAAATAATGGAACTTTTAATTTTGCCTTTCCAATTTGAATGCTTTTTATTTCTTCTTCTTTTCTGACTGCTATGGCTAGTACTATGTTGAATAAGAGTGATGAAAGTGGATATCCCTGTCTTGTTCATGATCTTAAGTCAAACTCTTTTAGTTTTTGCCCATTGAGTATGATTTTGGCTGTAGGTTCTTCATATATGGCCTTTATTATGTTGAGGTATGATCCATGTATATCCAATTTGCTGAGCATTTTTATCATAAATGGGTGCTGGGTTTTTTTTAAACCTGTTTGGTTTATTTTTTAAAAGATTTTTTTATTTGTTTATTTTTAGACAGAGGGGAAGGGAGGAAGAAAGAGAGGGAGAGAAACATCAATGTGTGTTTGCCTCTTACATGCCCCCTACTGGGGACCTGGCCTGCAACCCAGGCAGGTACTCTGACTAGGAATCAAACCGACAACGCTTCAGTTCACAGGCCAGCACTCAATCCACTGAACCAGTCTAGCCAGGGCTTGGGTGTTGGGTTTTATCCAATTATTTTTGTATCCTTCATTTTGTTTATGTGGTATTTCACATTTATTGATTTGTGGCTATTGTACCAAACTCACATCTTAGAAATCAATCCCACTTGTCCATGCTGCATGGTCTTTTTAATGTATTCCTGAATCAGGTTGGCTAATATTTTGTTTAGGATTTTAGCATGTATGTTCATCAGGGATCCTATGCTTTTCTTTCTTTGTAGTGTCTTTATCTGATTTTGGAATTAGGATAATGCTGGCCTCATACTATGAGTTTGGATGTCTTCTTTCCCTTCCTCTTGAAATTTTTGGAGAAATTTGGGGCAGATAGATGTTACCAAATCATTGAGTGTTTGGTAAGTTTTACCTATGAAGCTATCCAGTCTGGGACCTTTGTTTGTTGGGCATTTTTTTTTGTTTACTACTTCAATTTCATTAGTTGTAAGCTGACTATTTAGATTACCTGACCCTTTCTGATTCAGTTTTGGAAGATGGTATATTTCTAGGAATTTATCTATTTCATCCAGGTTGTCCAGTTTGTTGGCATAGAGTTGTTCATAATTTTTCTAACAATCCATTGTATTTCTCCAGTGTCTGTTGTTAGTTCTGCTCTTTCATATATTTTATTCATTTTGGGACTTCTTTTTTTGGATGACTCTGGTTAAAGGTTTCTCATTTTCTGTTATCTTTTCAAAGAAAAGGCTCTTGGTTTCATTGATCTTTTGTATTTTTTTAGATTCTATTTTGTTTAATCCTCCTCTGATCTTTATTATTTCCTTTTTTCTACTCACTTTGGGTATGTTTTTTTCTAGTTTCTTTCAGTGTAAAGTTAGATTATTTGAGATTTTTCTTGCTTCTTGAGGTAAACCTGTAATACTTTGAATTTCCCTCTTAGGACTGCTTTCACTGTGTTCCACAAATTTTGAGTTGTTGTGTGTTCATTTTCATTTGTTCTAAAGTACCTTCTGATTTCTTCTTTGATCTCATTGTTAACCCATTCATTGTTTAGTAACATGTTATTTAGCCTCCATGTTTTTGTGTGTTTTGCTGTTTTTTTTTTCTTTTGATTGATTTCTAGTTTCATATTATTGTGGTCAGAGAACAGGCTTGATATGATTTCAAGCTCCTTAAATTTTTTGGTACTTGTTTTGTGTCCTAGCATGTGACCCATCTTACAAATTCTTTAATGTGAACTAGAAAAGAATGTATATTCTGCTTTGCAGTGAAATACTCTGATGATTTAAATTAAATCCATCTGATCTGTATAGAGGAAGATGGTGGCACGGTAGGAGGAGGCAGATTTCACTTCCCCCTATACAGGGGAGCAAAACCTAGCCGATCTACAGAGGAACAGAGCAAATAGCCAACAGTACCACAGAATAGATGAAAATAGGAGATCAAAAACTGTAGTGGACATTGAAAAACCAGATGGTAAGGAGAATTCTTCAGGACAATAAGAGCCCAGGGATTAGCACGGAGACCAGGGCAGCTGAAGCCCCAAGCTGGAACTTGCCTGGCCTGCCACAGGGCTCTAAGGAGGGAGCCCTGGTCAACTGCTCCTTCCCTGACCAAACAAGGGATGCACAGCAATGGGAGAAACCTGGTTGCTTGAAGTCGCAGAAAGAGAAGTTAAGGTCTGAGTGGCAAACACGCTGGGTTGTGAGCACCCATGCATAACACTGGGTGGAGTGCATGCCAGAGCCCAGGCAACCAGAAGCTCCCACAACTGGAGGAGTAGGCTTTCTGGAAGACCCATAGCCCACACCAGGAACCCGGGGAGTGTGAGTGATCCATGGGAAAAACAGAGCCCACACATGTGAACCCCAGGAGTGCACACAATCCGTGGAAAATCTGGAGCTCACACCCGTGAACTTAGGGTGAGTGTGCAATGCAGGAAATCTACAGAGCCCACATTCATAAACTCCGGCAACACGCACGCCCTGTAGGAAACCTGGAACCTGCACTTGTAACCCAGGGACGGTGTGTGCACCCCATAGGAGACCTGTAGCTCACACCTCTAAACCCCGGAGAATGCTGGATCAGTGGGAGACCCAAGCTCACACACATAAACTCAGGGAAAGCATGGATTCTGCAGCAGGCCCAGAGCCCACACCCCAAGGCCCTGCTCAGACAGGCCCCAGGCTAGCTCTGAGGAGAGTGTGTAGCTAGCTCTGGGGAGAGTAGCCCAAACCTGACTGAGTGCGAAACAGGGAGAATAGCAATACCATCGCCCATTGGCCTATTGCAGCCAGCAAGACCAGAAAAACTATCTTGGAAGGTTTGAAACCAACATAACTTTTTTTTTATTATATTTTTTATTATTTTTATCTTTTTTTGTCCCTCAATTCCATTTGCTTCTCTTTACTTCTTTCTGGTTTTATTCCTTCTTCCATTCTTTCCAATTTTATCTCTTCTTCCTCTTTTTTCTTTATTCATTTTTTTCTCTTTTTAAATACCAACAAGTTAGAAAAAACCTGTAACTGTGAAAAAACCAGAGTTGGACCCTAAGAGGGGGCATCCCAAGAGCTGAGACAGTGGAGCTGTGAACAACAGGAAACCCGAAGGAGACTGTACCACTGAATCTCACAGGTATTCTACCACAGAAGTTCACACCATAAAGCAGGGAGCCAGAAGAGATCAATTCAAGAAGCTGAGGATAACAAGAAGAGTCTCACTAACAATGGGAAGACACAGAAACAATCCCCAAATGAAAGGAAAGGAGGAAGCCCCACAAAGAATGCTAAATGAAACAGAGGCAACTCAACTATCAGATATTGAGTTCAAAGCAATGGTTATCAGGAAGTTCAATGAGCTACCAGAAACTACAGGGAAGCTACAATGTACTCACTGCAAGTTATATAAACATGAAAAAGGAAATAGAAACTATCAACAAGGGCCAAAAGGAAATGAAGAATACAATTTCTGAACTGAAGAACACAGTAGAAGGAATGAAAAACAGAATCGATGAAGCAGAAGATTGGATCAGCGAGTTGGAGGACAAAGTAGAAAAAATCACCCAGAAAGAGCAAGAAAAGGAAAAGAGGCTCAAAAACAATGAAGAGTGATTAAGAGAAATGCAAGACAATATGAAATGTAATAATATCCATATAATAGGGATACCAGAAGGAGAAGAAGAAGAGCAAGGGATAAGAAACCTATTTGAAAAAGTAATGATGGAAAACTTCCCCACTTTGATGAGAGAAAAAGTCACACGAATTCAGGAAATACAGAGGGTCCCAATCAAGAGGAACCCAAACAGGCCCACTTCAAGACACATCATCATTAAAATGGCAAAATTTCAAGGCAAAGAGAGAATCTTAAAGGCAGCAAGGGAGAAACAGGAAGTAACATAAAAGGGAGCCCCGATAAGGTTAGCAGCTGACTTCTCAATGGAAATGCTCCAAGCCAGAAGAGAATGGCAAGAAATATTCCAAGTAATGAGAACCAAAGGCCTGCAACCAAGACTACTTTACCTAGCAAGGCTTTCTATCAACATAGAAGGCCAAATAAGAACCTTCTCAGACAAAAGAAGTCTAAAAAAATACACCTCCACCAAACCTGTTCTGCAAGAGATGCTAAAGGGACTGCTTTAAGGAAAGGAAGGAAGAGAGAGAGATAGAGAGAGAGAGGGGGGGAGGGAGGGAGGGAGAGAGAGAGAGGGAGAGAGAGAGAGAGAAACACAGGTATGAAAATGGCAATGAATAAGTACCTATCAATAACAAACTTAAACATAAATGGATTAAATGCTCCAATCAAAAGACATAGAATAGCTGAATGAATAAGAAAGCATGACCCACACATATGCTGCCTACAAGAGACCCACCTCAGGACAAAAGACCTACACAGACTCAAAGTGATGGACTGGAAACAAATTTTCCAAGGAAATGGACAGGAAAAAAAAAAAAAGCCAGGGTAGCAATATTCATTTGAGACACAATAGACTTCAAAAGAAGGGCCATAAAGAGAGACCCAGAAGGTCACTTCATAATACTCAAAGGAAGAATCCACCAAGAAGACATACACATTGTAAATATATATGCACCCAACATAGGAGCACCTAAATACATCAAGAAAATCTTAGAGGACTTCAAGAAAGATATTGACAGCAACACAATTATAGTAGGGGATTTTAACACCCCACTCTCAAAAATGGACAGATCTTCCAAACAAAATATCAACAAACATATTGTGGCATTGAACAATACTCTAGATGAAGTGGACTTAATGATATATATATAGAGAGAGCACTGCATCCCAAAGAAACTAAATACACATTCTTTTCAAATGCACATGGAACATTTTCAAAGATAGACCACAGGATAGGACACAGAACAAGCCTCAACAAATTCAAGAAAATTGAAATCATACCAAGCATGTTCTCCAATCACAAGGGGCTGAAACTAGAAACCAACCCCAAGGGGAAAAACCCAAAACCCTCAAAATCATGGAGATTGAATAGCATGCTATTAAACAATGAATGGGTCAAGAATGAAATTAGGGAAGAAATCAAAAAGTTTCTGGAAACAAACGAAAATGAACTCACAACATCCCAAAACTTATGGAACACAGCAAAGGCAGTCCTGAGAGGGAAGTTCATAGAGATACAGGCCTACCTAAAAAAGATAGAAACATTTCAAACAAACAACCTAACCCTGTGCCTACAAGGACTTGAGGAACAAAAACAAACACAGCCCAGAGCAAGTAGAAGGAAGCAAATAACCAAGATCAGAGCAGAATTAAATGACATAGAGACTAAAAGCACAATTCCAAGGATCAATGAATCCAGGAGCTGGTTCTTTGAAAAGATAAACAAAATCAAGAAGCCTTTAAGCAGGCTCATCAAGAGAAAAAGAGAGAGGACCCAAATAAACACAATCAGAAATGAAAGAGGAGAGATTACAACTGATACCACACAAATACAAGGGATTGTAAGAAATTACTATGAAGAACTGTATGTCAAGAAATTTGAAAACCTAGGTGAAATGGACAATTTTCTAGAAAAAAAAACATAATCATCGAAAACTCAATGAAGAAGAAGCAGAAAGCCTGAACAGACCAATGATAGCAGATGAAATTGAAGCAGTAATCAAAAAACTCCTAACACACGAAAGCCTTGGACCTGATGGTTTCACAGGAGAATTCTACAAAGTGTTTAAGGAAGAGCTAACTCTTATCTGTTGTGGACCATTCAGCCTGGTCTCAGGAGTTGTAACCCTCACCCCATGCTAGGCTGTGTAAGAGCATAGGGACCCGCTTCATCTGTGTCTGTTCTGTCAAGAGGATGTGACCTACTAAGGAGACAAAGCTTATCTCCCTGGCTGGAACACTGCTTCTGCCTCATCCATTTCTGGCCCCAATGCGTGGTCAGTAGTCAATGATGGGTAAGACTCCTCAAGGGAGGGGCAACCTAAGCCAGACACAACCAGTTGGGAGGCCCTCATGGAAGGACTCGGGGGGCTGCAGCAAAGAGGGGGTGATGGACCCTCGCCCCCTGGCTATTCTGACATAGCCCGAGACCCATTTCCATCTGGGAGATATCTTCTGCTTCCTGAGCCTTATCGGCTTAAAGCCTGAAACTATGGCGGCGAGTGGTGCAGATTAAATTAACATCATCATAATGTCCATACTACCCAAAGCAATTTACAAATTCAATGCAATACCTATTGAAGTACCAATGGCATATTTCACAGACATAGAACAAACACTTCAAAAATTCATATGGAACCATAAACGACCCCGAATAGCTGCTGCAATTTTGAAAAAGAAGAGCAATGTTGGAGGGATCACAATACCTGATACCAAACTGTATTACAAGGCCACTGTACTCAAAACAGCCTGGTACTGGCATAAAAACAGGCACATGGACCAGTGGAATAGAACAGAGAGCCCAGAAATAAACCCAAGTCTCTACAGTCACTTAATATTTGACAAAGGGGGCAGCAACATAAAATGGAGCAAAAATAGCATCTTCAACAAGTGGTGTTGGAAGAACTGGACAGCTACATGCAAAAAAATTAAACTCGAGCAGCAACTTACACCATACACAAAAATAAATTCAAGGTGGATAAAAGATTTAAATTAAAGCTGTGACACCACTAAAGTCCTAGAGGAGAACATAGGCAGGAAAATCTCAGATATTTCACGCAGCAACATTTTTATTGATATGTCCCCTAAAGCAACGGACATAAAGGACAGAATAAACAAATGGGATCTCACCAAAATAAAAAGCTTCTGCATGGCTAAAGAAAACAGTATTAAAATAAAAAGAGAACTGACTGTATGGGAAAACATATTTTCCAATGATACCTCAGACAAGGGTTTAATATCCAAAATATATAAAGAATTTACACAACTCCACTCTAAGAAGACAGTCAACCCAATTAAAAAATGGGCAAAGGACTTGAATAGACACTTCTCCAAGGAGGACATACAGAGGATCCAGAGACACATGAAAAGATGCTTGGTATAGCTAGCTATCAGAGATGCAAATTAGAGCAACAAGTGGAAAACTTATTTGAACAAATAATAAAGAACTTCCCCAATCTGGCAAAGGAAATGGACTACCAAGAAGTCCAGGAAGCTCAGAGAGTCCCAAAGAAGTTGGACCCAAGGAGGAACACAGCAAGGCACATCATAATTACATTAGACAAGATTCAAATGAAGGAGAGAATTCTAGAAGCAGCAAGGAATAAGGGGACAGTCACTTACGAAGGAGTTCCCATCAGACTGTCAGCTGATTTCTCAAAAGAGACCTTACAGGCAAGAAGGGGCTGGAAAGAAGTATTTGAAGTCTTGAAAGGCAAGGACCTACATCCAAGATTGCTCTATCCAGCAAAGCTGTCATTTAGAATGGAAGGGCAGATAAAGTGCTTCTCAGATAAGGTTAAGTTCAAGGAGTTCATCATCACCAAGCCCTTTTTATATGAAATGTTAAAGGGACTTACCTAAGAAAAAGAAGATTAAAAATATGACAGTGAAAAGACAGCAAACTCACAGCTATTAAGAACCACACCTAAAACAAAAGCAAACTAAGCAAACAGCTAGAACAGGAACAGAACCACAGAAATGAAGATCACGTGGAGAGTTAGCAACAGGGGAGTGGGAGGAGGAGAGGGGGGAAGAGGTACAGAGAACAAGTAGCATAGACAGTGGGTAGAAAATAGGTGGAGGGCAAGAATAGTATGGGAAATGTAGAAGCTAAAGAACTTATGACACATGGACATGAACTAAAAAGGGGCAATGTGGGTGGGAGAGGGTGTGCAGGGTGGAGGGGAATGATGGGGGAGAAATGGCACAACTGTAATAGCATAATCAATAGAATATATTCAAAAAATAAAATAAAATAAAACCACAATGAGATACCACTTCACACTGGTCAGAATGGCCATCATAAAGAAAGCAACAAACAACAAGTGTTGGAGAGGTTGTGAAGCAAAGGGGACCCTAGGGCACTGTTGATTGGATTGCAGACTGGTACAACCACTATGGAAAGCAGTATGGAATTTTCTAGGAAAACTAAAAATGGATCTACCTTTTGACCCAGCAATTACACTGCTAGGATTATATCCTGAGAACCCTGAAACACCAATCCAAAAGAACCTATGCACCCCAATGTTCATAGCAGCACAATTTACAATAGCCAAGTATTGGAAGCAACCTAGGTGGCCATCGGTAAATGAATGGATCAAAAAACTATGGTGCATTTACACAATGGAATTCTATGCAGCAGAAAGAAAGAAGGAGCTCCTACCTTTCACAACAACATGGATGGAACTGGAGAGCATTATGCTAAGCAAAACAAGCCAGGTGAAAGAGAAGTACCATATACTCTCACGTTTATCAGGAACCTAATCAACAAAACAAACAAGCATAATATAAACAAAGACACTGAAATTGAAAACAGGCTGACAGTCACCAGAGGGGAGAAGGGAGGGAATTTCAGGAGAGAAGGTGAAGGGTTTAGAGTAACAAGTATAAAGGACACATGGACAAAAACTAGAGGGAGTGGAAATGGGAGGGAGGTGGGAAGGGCTGTGGTGGTGGGCTAGGATGGGAGTAAAAGACAGAAAACTGTACAAGAACAGCAATTAAAATAAAATTAAAAGAAACTAAGTGAAGGTGAAATTTGAACTTGGCTTATAAAATCTTTAAGGGAAAACCCTATTAAACAACTCTGAATAAGTACATATTTCACTGTAGCCTCTAATATATGAAATAATTAAAAATTAGAAACATTTAGAAATTTTTAAAAATCCATCTTATTTCTGTGTCACTTAAGATAGCTTTTTATTGTTGATTTTCTTTCTGGAAAACCTGTCCTTTGATGCTAAAGTGGTCTTAAAATTCCCTACTCTGACTATATTACTGTCAACTTTTCCCTTTATGCCCATCAACACTTGTTTCATAAATTTAGGTACTCCTATGTGGGTGCATAAATGTTTACAAGGAATAAATCCTCCTGTTTGATTGAACCCATTATCATTATGTAGTATCCTTCTTTGTCTCTTACTATAGCCTTTGTTGTAAAGTCTATTTTGTCAGCTAAAAGTGTTGCCACCCTAGCTTTTTTTGTTTTCATTTCTATTTGCATGAAATATATTTTTCCATTCCTTTAATTTAGTCTGTGAATATTTTTCGTTCTAAGGTGAATGTAGGCAACATAAATCTGGGTCTTTTTTTTTTAATTTTTTGTTTTGTTATTTTAATCCTCTCCCAAGGACATATTTTCATTGCTTTTAGAGAGAGAGGAAAGGAATGAGGCTTTAAAGAGAGGTGAAGAGAGAGGGAGAGAAACATTGATGTGAGAGAGAAATATTGATTGGTTGTCTTTTGTATGTGCCCCAACCAACTGGGGATGAAACCCACAACCTAGGCATGTGCCCTAAATAGGAATCAAATCTGTGACCTTTTGGTTTGCAGGATGGCACCCAACCAACTGAGCCACACCGGGCAGGATGGGTCTTGCTTTTTCATCCATTTGGCTACCCTATATCTTTTGATTGGAGCATATAAGCTATTTACATTTAAAATGATTAATGATAGGTACATATTTATTGCCATTTTATTTTTTAAATATGTTCCTCTGGGTTTACTTTCTTGTTAAGAAGCCCTTTTAGCATTTATTATAATACTGGTTTGGTGGTAACAAATGCTTTTAGCTTTTCTTTTCTGGGAAACTCTATTTCTTCTGAAAGTAGTCTTGATTGTACGTCCTTGGTTTTCCTCACTTTGAATATTTCTTGCCACTCCTTTCTGGCATGCAAAGTTTCTGTAGAGAAATCAACTGACAGTCTTATAAGAGCTCCCTTGTAGATAACTAATTGTCTTTCTCTTGCTGCCTTTAAGATCCTCTTTGTGTTTAACCTTTGCCAGTTTAATTATGATATATCTTGGTGTGGGTCTATGGGTTTACCATGTTTTGGACTTTGTGCTTCCTTGACTTGTCTATCTTTTCCTTCACCAGGTTAGGAAAGTTTTCAGTCATTATTCCTTAAAAAGAGTTCTCAATTTTTTGCTCTCTCCCTTTTCCTTGTACTTTTATGATGCAGATGTTGCTACACTTCATATTGTCTCAAAAGTCCCTAAAACTATCCTCATTGTTTTCTTTTTCCTTTTTTATTTTACTGTTGTTCTATTATGGTTGTTCCAGTTTTTCCCCTGTTGCTCTCCACAGCCCCACCCACCCCCCTCTCCCACAGTTAATCCCCACCCTGTTGTTCAATTCCATGGGTCATCCACACATGTTCCTTGACTAGACCGCCCCTTGTACCCCTCCACCTCTCCTTTGTGGTCACTGTCAGTCTCCTCCTTATTTCCATGGCTCTGCTTCTATTTTTCTCATTTGTTGTTTTTGTGCATTAGGTCCCTCTTATAGGTGAGATCATATGGTATTTGTCTTTCACCACCTGACTTATTTCACTAGAATTATACTTTCCAGTTCTGTTCATGCTCTCACAAAAGGTAGGAGTTTCTTCCTTCTTCCTGCTGCATGGTATTTCATTGTGTAAATGTACCACAGTTTCTTTTTAAGATTTTGTTTATTTATATTTAGAAAGAGGAGAAGGGGGGGGGAGAGAGAGAGAGAGAGAGAGAGAGAGAGAGAGAGAGAGAGAGAGAGAGAGAGATGTGGTTGCCCCTTACATGCCCCCTACTGAGGACTTGGCCCACAACACAGGCATGTGCCCTGACTGGGAATCAAACCAGTAACCCTATGGTTCTCAGGCCAGCACTCAATCCACTGAGCCACACCAGCCAGCTGTACCACAACTTTTTTGATCCACTTATTTACTGTTGGGCATTTAGGCTGTTTCCAGCACTTAGCTATTGCAATTATTGCTGCTATGAACATAGAGGTGTATAAGTTCTTTTGAATTGGTGTTTCAATATTCTTAGGGTACAATCCCAGCAGTGGAAATGCTGGGTCAAAAGGCAATTGCATTTTTAGTTTTTTGAAGAAATTCCATACTGTTTATCCCCATGGCTGCACCAGTCTGTATTCCCACCAACAGTGTACTAGGGTTCCCTTTTCTCCACATCCTCTCCAGCACTTGTTTGTTGATTTGTTAATGATGACCATTCTGAATGGTGTGAAGTGGTTTCTCATTGTGCTTTTCATTGGCGTGTCTGTGATAGCTAGTGATGTTGAGCATTCTTTCATGTGTCTCTGGGCCTCTGTATGTCCTCTTTGAAAAGATGTCTGTTCAGGATCTTGGCCTGCTTTTTATTGGATTATTTGTCTCTCTGGTGTTGAGCTGTATGAGTTCTTTATATAAATGGAGTTAAAATCCTTCCCCAATGTATCATTGGCAAATATGTTTTCCCATTTCATTGGTTCCATTTTCATTTTCATGATGTTTTCTTTAGCTGAGCAGAAGCTTTTTACTTTGATGAGATTTCATTTATTTATTCTTTCCATTGTATCCCTTGCCCTCCAAGATATATCAGAGAAAAAATTGCTTAGTGGGATATCTAAAATTTTGTTGCCTATGTTTTCCCCTAGGACTTTTATGGTTACCCAGCTTACAGTTAGGTCTTTCATCCATCTTGAGTTTATTCTGGTGTATGGTGTAAGTGGGTGGTCTAGGTTTATTTTTTTTCCATGTACCTGTCCAAATTTCCCATCACCATTTATTCAAAAGGCTATTTATACTCCATTTTATGCTCCTTAACCCTTGTTCAAATATTAACTGACCATAGAGGCATGGGTTTATTTTTAGGCTCCTATTCTGTTCCATTCATCTATATGTCTGTTCTTATGCCGCTAACAGAATGTTTTGATTATAGCAGCCTTGTAATAAGCCTCATAAGTTTGATATCGGGTATTGTGATCCCTCCTACTTTGTTCTTTCTCAAGATTAATAAGCTATTTGTGTCTGTTTTGGCTCCATATAAATTTTTGAAACATTTGTTCTACATCTGTGAAATATGTTATTGGTATTTTGATAGGAATTTCAGTGAATCTAGAGATTGCTTTGGCTAGTATGGACATTTTAATTATGTTAATTCTTCCAATCCATGAACATGGTATATGCTTCCATTTATTTGTATCTTCTTTAATTTCTTTTTTCAGTGTCCTGTTGTTTTCCAAATACATATCTTTTACCACCTAGGCTAAGTATATTAGTAGCTACTTTATTTTTCTTGTTCCTATAGTAAATGGAATTTTTACCTAGTTTCTGTTTTTGTTATTTCATTATTGCTGTACAACAATGCCTTTGATTTCTCAATATTGAGTTTGTATCTGGCTATTTTGCCAAATTCACTTATTCAGTCACATAGTTTTTTGGCGGAGCCTATAGGGTTTTCTATGGACACTATCATGTCATCTACAAACAATGACAGCTTTGCTTCCTCCTTTCCAATTGGGATGCCTTTTATTTCTTTTTCTTGTCTAATCACTGTGGCTAGAACTTCCAATACTATGTTGAATAAAAGTGATGCAAGCAGACACCCCTGTCTTGTTCCTGATCTTAGGGAGAAAGCTTTTATTTTTTGCCCATTAACTATGGTGTTGGCTATAGGTTTCTCATATATGGCCTTTACTATATTGAGGTATGCTCCCTCTACTCCCACTTTGCTGAGTTTTTATCATGAATGTGTGTTGCACTTTATTGAATGTTTTTCAGCATCTATTGGTATGATCATGTGATTTTTGTCTTTCATTTGGTTTCTGTGGTATATTACATTTATTGATTTCCAAATATTGTACCATCCTTGCATCCTTGAGATGAATCCCACTTGATCATGGTGCATGATATTTTTAATGTATTGCTGGATGTGGTTTGCTAGTACTTTGTTGAGGATTTTAGTGTCTGAGTTTATCAATGATATTGGCCTGTAGTTTTCTTTCTTTGTTGTGTCTTTATCTGTTTTTGGGGACTTTATCTGTTTTGTTTATATTGACCCCATAAAAAGACTTTGGGAGTCTTCCCTGTTCTTGAATTTTCTGAAATAGTATGAAAAGGATAAGAGTGAGCTCTTCTCTAAATGTTTGGTAGGATTCCCCTACCGAGCTGTTCAGCCCAGGGCTTTTGTGTGCTGGGAGATTTTTTTTCTCTTTAACCACTGTTTTATTAATGTTCAAATACAGTTGTCTCTATTTTCCCATCACCACTTCCCCCTGCCCCCCCACCTCCCACGCTCACTTCTACCCCCCTTTGGTTTTGTCCATGGGTCCTTCATACATGTTCATTGACAACCCTTTCCCTTCATTCCCCCAATTTTTTCTCCCCCCTCCTCTCTGGTTACTGTCAGTTTGTTAATTTCAATGTCTCTGCTTATATTTTGCTTGCTTGTTTGTTTTGTTAATTAGGTTCCACTTATACATGAGATCATATGGTATTTGTCTTTCACCACCTGGCCTACTTCTCTTAGCATAATGCTCTCCAGATCCATCCATGCTGTTATGAAGGGTAGGAACACCTTCTTTCTTTCTGCTGTGTAGTATTTCATTGTGTAAATGTACCACCGCTTTTTGGTCCTCTCATGTACTGATGAGCACCGAGGCAGCTTTCAGCAGTTGGCTATTGTAAATTGTGTGGTTATGAACACTGGAATGTCTAGGTTCTTTTGAACTAGTGTTTTAGGATTCTTAGGGCATAATTCCAGCACTGGAATTGCTGGATCAAAAGGCAATTCTGTTGTTAGATTTTTGAGGAAATTCCATAGTTTTCCACAGTGGCTACACCAGTCTGCATTCCCTCCAACAATGTACTAGGGTTCCCTTTTCTCTGCAACCTTGCCAGCGCTTATTGTTGATTTGCTTGTGATGGCCATTCTCACTGGTGTGAAGTGATATGTCTTTGTGGTTTCAATTTGCATCTCTCTGATGGCTAGTGATGCTGTGCATCCTTTTATGTGTCTCTGGGCCCTCTGTATGTCCTCCTTGGGAAGTTTCTGTTCAGTTCCTTTGCCCATTTTTTAATTGGATTGTTTGTCTCCCTGGTGTGGAGTCATATGAGTTCTTTATATATTTTGGAGAGCAAACCCTTGTCCAAGATATAATTGGCAAGTATATTTTCCCATACAGTTGGTTCCGTTTCATTTTGCTAATGTTTTATTTAGCAGTGCAGAAGCTTTTTATTTTGATGAAGTCCCATTTGTTTATTCTTTCCTTTATGTCCCTTGCTCTAGGAGACATATCAGTGAAAATATTGCTGTATGGAATATCTGACATTTCCCTGCCTATGTTCTCCTATGTGTATGATCTTTTTTAAAAAAGATTTTATTTATTTATTTCTAGAGAGGGGAAGGGAGGGAGAAAGAGAGGGAGAGAAACATCACTGTGTGGTTGTCTCCCACATGGCCCCCACTAGGGACCTGGCCTGCAACCCAAGCATGTGCCCTGACTGGGAATCGAACCTGTGACCCTTTGGTTCGCAGCCTGAGCTCAATCCACTGAGCTACACCAGCCAGGGCTGTGTATGATCTTTTTAATGTATTGCTGGATGTGGTTTCCCAGTACTTTGTTAAGTATTTTAGCATCTAAGTTCATTAGTGATGTTGGCCTGTGGTTTTCTTTCTTTGTTGTGTCTTTGTCTGGTTTGGGGATTAGGATGATGCTGGCCTCAGAAAAAGAGTTTAGGAGTGTCTCTTCTTCTTGGATATTTTTTTTTAATGGTATGAGAAGTATGGGGTTAGCTCTTCCTTAAATGTTTTGTAAAATTCCCCTGTGAAACTGTCCATTCCAGGGTTTGTGTGTGCCCGGAATTTTTTGATTACTGCTTCAATTTCAACAGCTGTTATCAGTCTTGTGTTCAGGCTTTCGGCTTCATCTTGATTCAGTTTTGGAAGATTATATTTTTCTAGAAATTTGCCCATTTCACTTAGGTTTTCAAATTCCTTAGCATATAGTTCTTCATAGTAATTTTTTACAATCCTTTGTATTTCAGTGGTATCATTTGTAATCTCTCCTCTTACATTTCTGATTTTACTTCTTTGGGTCCTCTCTCTCTCTCTCTCTCTCTCTCTCTCTCTCCTTTTTCTTAATGAGTCTGGTTAATGGCTTTTCAATTTTGTTTATCTTTTCAAAGAACCAGCTGTGGCTGGTGTGGCTCAGTAGACTGAGCACCAACCTGTGAAGCAAAGGGTCACTGGTTCAATTCCAAGTCAGGGTACATGCCTGGGTTGCTGGACAAGTCCCCAGTAGAGGAGCTTGAGAAGCAACCACACATTGATGTCTGTCTCCCTCTCTTTCTGCCTCCCTTCCCCTCTCTCTAAAAATAAATAAATAAAATCTTCAAAAAAGAAAAAAGAAAAAGAAAAAGCTCCTGGATTTATTGATCCTTGGAGTTGTTCTTTTAGTCTCTATGTCATTTGATTCTGCTTTGATCTTGATTATTTCTATTCTTCTACTCACTCTGCAATTTGTTTGTTGTTCTTCTAATTCTTGTAGCTGTAGGGTTAGGTTGTTTATTTGAAATGCTTCTATCTTTTTTAGGTAGGCCTGTATTGCTATGAACTTCCCTCTCAAGAGTACATTTGCTGTGTCCCATAGGTTTTGGGCCATTGTGTGTTCATTTTCATTTTTTTCTAGAAACTTTTTTATTTCTTCCTTGATCCCATTATTAACTCATTCATTATTTAACAGCATGTGGCTCAGTCTCCATGTATTTAAATGTTTTTTGAGTTTTTTCCTTGATATTGGTTTCTAGTTTCAAGCCATTGTTATCCAAGAAGATGCTTGATATGATTTCAATTGATTTCAATTTTCTTGATCTTGTTGAGGCTTGTTTTGTTTTCTACCATGTGGTCTATCTTTGAAAGTAATCCATGTGCATTTAAATAGAATGTATATTTTGCTTTTTTGTGATGAAAGGTTATATATATATATATATATATGTATGTATATGTGTGTGTGTGTGTGTGTGTGTGTGTGTGTGTATAATCAGTCCATTTGATCTAAAGTGTTGTTTAATGCCACAATATCCTTGTTGATTCTTTGCTTGGAAGATCTACCCATTGTTGAAAATGGGGTGTTAAAATCCCCTGCTATGACAGCACAATTTACAATAGCCAAGTGTTGGAAGCAACCTAGGTGCCCGTCAGTAAATGAATGGATGAAGAAACTATGGTGCATTTATACAATGGAATTCTATGCAGCAGAAAGAAGGAGCTCCTATTCTTTGCAACAGCATGGATGAAATTGGAGAGCATCATGCTAAGCGAAACAAGCCAGGTGGTGAAAGACAAATACCATATGATCTCACCTTTAACAGGAACCTAATCAACAAAACAAACAAACAAGCATAATATAACCAAAGACACTGAAACTGAGAACAGGCTGACAGTCACCAGAGGGGAGAGGGGAGGGGGGAGGGAATTTCAGGGAAAAAGGGGAAGGGTTTAGAGCAACAAGTATAAAGGACACATGGACAAAAACTGGGGGTGTGGAAATGGGAGGGAGATGGGAAGGGCTGCGGCAGTGGGCTGGGATGGGAGTAAAAGACAGAAAACTGTACAAGAACAATAATTAAAATATTTTTTTAAAAAAAGAAAGAAAAGAAAAAATCCTCTCCTATGAGTGTGTTGCTGTCAACATTTTCCTTGAAGTCCTCCTGCCTGACTTTCCTTATATATTTGGGTGCTCCTATGTTAGATGTATATATGTTTAAAAGGTTTATATCTTCTTGATGGATTATTCCCTTAGGTATTAGGAAATGTCCTTTGTCTCTTTTCATGGCCTTTGTTTCAAAGTATATTTTTTCTGTTAGTCCTTTCTTATGCTTACTCTCTTTGTTGAAGTTCTCACTAAGTTTCTTGAGCATTCTTATAACCATTTTTTGAACTCTATATTTGGTAAATTGCTTGCCTCCATTTCCTTTAGCTATTTTTCTGGAGATTTCATTTGTTCTTTTATTTGGGGCCTGTTTCGTTGTCTCCAGATTTTGTCTGCCTTTTTGCATTTGTCTCTATGCATTAGGTAGATCTGCCATGACTTTCAGTCTTGGTAGAGTGTCCTTATGTAGTGGGTGTCCTTACATAATAGGTGTCCTGTGGGCTCCAGTGGAACATTCTCCTTGATCACCTGAGCTAGGTGCTTCAAGAATGTCCCTTATATATATTATGTATGTTCTCCTGTTGTAATTTATTCTTGATTTCCATTGGCCTATTTGTGCTTAGGGTCAAACCTGAGGCAGGCTGACTGTGAGGATCAACCTGACCAGAGTGTACGAGCTGTTGTACACGTGCTGACCGCATGGATCAGAATTTGCCTCAGCAAGGTCTGCTACTTGCCAAGATCTTCTTTTGGATATGCCTCTTATGAAGCAAATTAGATTCTGTCATGATGTTGTCTAAAGCTGGCCACTGGTTGTGTTCAATTCTGCAGCTTCTTGGGAGAGACTGGTAGAGACCAGTGTCAAATGTTGCCTGTGACTGATCCTTGGCAACTTATTTGGGGCTACAAAGTGATCCACAGTTTGTGCCTGTCTCTTCTGGGCCTGGGTGTGTGTGGGAAAGACCAAGCTGCACACCAAGGTTGGCTTTTACCTGCACTGGGCCAAGGGGCAGGTCAGCAGAATTCCCAAATCATCCTGAGAGCCACTTAGGCCTGCCTCCACCATTGGCTGCTTGTTAAGCTCAACCACTAAAAAAGCCTCTAGTGGTGCTTGAGTTGCATGAGGTAGATTCTCAGTGAGACACCAGTTTAGGGATATGTGGTTTTTCACCAGATTAATACAGGTTCAAACTTGTTTCCAGTGCTGGTTCTCAGGCCACTCAGCAAATGTCCTGGAGTACACCAAGCCTAGCTGTCACCAGCTGGGTGCTTGCACACCTTTATAGTGGGGCAGGGTCTCAGAGAGTCCTCACGGTAAGGCCAGCAGAGTTTATCAGGCCCAAACAGACCTATTTTTGGCCCTTTGAAGGAAGGGGTCTGCATCGCTTGGGTGAATAAGGGAAAATGGTTCACAGTTCTTCTAGGGACCTGCTTTTAGAAGTATGGCTATAAACTGAGGGTTAAAAATTCTAGTAGTAGTTCTATACTTCAGGATATTCAAATTATGTTGTGGGTAAAGTACTAGATAGAAGTACAGCTACATTGAATACCTCTTTAATCAAAACAAGATGCCATTTATTTACCAATCTATATCTACAGGTGGATTGAACTGGACAAAAGACAGACAGGAAAGGGATTTGGCAGGTTGTACCTACTTGGATTTCAAAGGGTAATCTGAGGCCACGCTTCAATGATAGAGAAGCAAACGCTACACAGAGCAGGGCCTCTTGGAGCAGATAAATAATTACTTAGCTACCTAAGAAATCACTGTTTACTCAAGAGGTAACTCATGAAGAAGAAGGAAGTCAAAGGGATGAGACCCCTAGAACAGTCATTATAATTTTTATGGAAAACTTCCCAGGCTAAGGCCAGTCAACTTTTCTGAGGTCAAAATCACACAAGAGCTTATATTCAGAGCACTATCCTAGGCACTATTAGGAGAAACAGAAGTTCTCTCCCTTTCTTTTTTAAAATTTGTAATAACCCCAAACAATGTGAATCAAGTTAGAGAGCAGCATCTCAACACATATAAAAATAATAAAGACTAGATACATACATTCTGGTAGAATAAAATGAATTAGAAAAGCTTAAAACTTATTTTTGCATGTGAGTAAATTAATTAAAAAACATTGGGTTGGTCAAAATATTCATTTTTTTTCCATAAGATGGCTCTAGTAATGCTTAGTTGTCTTTAACTTCATTGGAAAAAATTTTGTTAGATTTTATTACGACAACTGTCATATCAGCCTGCAGTTTTTGAAAGATTCTATTTATCTAGTTTTAGAGAGAGGGGAAGGGAGGGAGAAAGAGAGGGAGAGAAACATCAGCGTGTGTTTATCTCTCACGCGTCCCCTCCTGGGGACCTGGCCTATAACCCAGACCTGTGCCCTGACTGGGAATCAAACCAGTGACTCTTTTGTTTGCAGACCAGCACTCAGTCCACTGAGCCACACCAGCCAGCACTAGCCTGCATTTTTTTTAAATATCAAAATTGGTAAATTTCTGTGAAGCCATTTCAATATTGAAGATGGAAGAAAATACACAACATTTTCAGCATATTATGCTTTATTATTTCAAGAAAGGTAAAAAAGCAACTGAAACACAAAAATAGATTTCTGCAGTGTATGGAGAAGGGGCTATAACTGATCAAACATGTCAAAAGTGGTTTCGGATTTCTTGCTAGACAATGCTCCATGGTAGGATAGATCTGTTGAGATTGACGGTCATCAAACTGAGACATTAACTGTGAACAATCCATGTTATAACACATAGGAGGTAGCCAACATACTTAAAATATCCAAATCAATAAAATTATTGGTGAAAATGAAAAATGTGTCTTTAACAGAAAAAACTAAATGGAGTTTTTGGCCAACCTAATATAAGGTCAAAGTATTTATAATACCTATGCCTCTCCATCTTTTTCTCCCAGGCACATGTTAGGGCCCATGTGTAAAAATATAGATCCCATTCCTCTTTGCTTTCTTTACTCCCCAATCTCCTAATGGGTATGTTTCCAGATTTAAATGAATACATAGTCAAGCATATCATTGGTTTTCCTTCATCTAGTACTGTATCTTAATAAACGTTCCCTTTCTTTCCCCACCTCCAACCATTCCAGAATTTTCTTTATAAATTGACTGCTTCATTCATCTTTTCCAGGGCCCTTCATTGTTACCTCAGTAATCACAGTGCCCAGTGGCCTCTATTTCTTTCCCTAATGACATAGTACTTTAATGCTATTACTTAACATATATGGGACTACCCTAACAAATATTTTGAAGCAAAAAATGTACCCCCAAGTTGCAGAATTATGTCCCAAAAGCAAAACTTATGGTTAGATTTTTTAAAGATGCTCACTCTAGACATTGTTTTTCTAAAATATAATCTAATATCCTCCAAGCCCTAAGTGAGTCCACTCTGTACTTTCAGTAAAAGCATTAAACATGTTAGGTTATTTCAGCATTCATTTGAAGCCTTCAATAAGCCTGTTCCCCAAAATGCAAAAATATTTATCCTAAGAGTTAGTTGCAGACATCAATATTCTATATTTAGAGATTTTATCTTTGGCTTATTTAAAAAGATGGTCTGATTCTCCAGTCACAGTTCACACTAGACTGGCTACACTGGCTTTGTAGCTATTTAGAAGCAAATGCCCTCTGGGACAATAAAGAGAAAAACCTCATTCAAGATCATTAGTTTGAAACAGCAAGACTCTTGTTTGTTTCATATGATAGAAGCTTTGGTCTTCAAAAAATGGTCTCAAAAAAATTCTCCTATTCAACCAAAAGTTCCCTCCCTTTATTTAAAAAAATTATGATATCTCATTATCTTCTTGATTACTTCCTATGAGGTTTGGGGGGTTATTTTAAAAATTAATACCAATTAAAATTAATTTTTATTAGGGATTTCCATGCAAGTCCTTAGGATGACTGGAGACACCCTGGAGTTTTACAAAGCAGAGTACAGGAGCCTTGAGGCAGAACATGTGAGTTATAGCCCCAAGCTGTATGACTTCAAAAACTCTCTTAAACTCTTCATGCCTCCATTTCCTATACTGTAAAACTAATTTGTTGAATATGATGGTTGCTTCCAGTTTTATCAGGCTATGATTCTCAGAGCCATGAAAAACATGTAGAAAATTAAATTCCACAAATATTGATTGAGACCCAACCCATTTGATCATATCCAGTGTTAGATATGGTGTGTGTGGGGGGGAAGGACATGTCTTCCATGCTACAGTAGTAGGAGTGATAAGGCAACACAGTAATTCTGGAAAGCAGAATATGATAAGTATTTTAAAATGTGTGAGTCGACGTTCCTGCTTTCTCAGATTGGTAGGCTAGTGACTATCACTGAAGTTTTCTTTTTTTGATGACTGAATATCTTGAAAGCTTCAATGTCAGTGGTTTTGCTTAGACTTGGGGGGACATTGAAATGATTTGCTCCAAGGCCAGGACACTGCCTGGAAGTTTATCATTTACCTCTGTCTTAGAGTACAGAACAACAGATGCCCTCGTTAATAAGTCTCTGGTTAATCAAAACTATGCCACTTATGTCTATGTAAATATCATATCAGCCCTTATAATACCTGAAAAATGCCCAGAGAAAATGCCTATTAATTAACAATTTCTGGTAGTTGGATTCTGATTAACTAAGGTCTGTTCATCGCAAGCCTATCACAAGTCCCTTATTATATCCATATCCACTGTTATACTCCTGCTCAGATGCCCTTTGTACATAGCAACATATAGTAGACTGCAGTAGAGATTTATTGAATCAAGAGACCTTCTCTCCCATCCATTAAAATCAACATTTTAGCATTGACATTGGTACTTTATTCCAAAATTATAAAAATATGAACCAAAGCAAATGGAAAAATGAAACTAATACAAATATCCTCCTTTGTTTTGAGTTACTTCAATCACTTAAGTCAGATAAGACCTCAGATTCATTCTTTAAAAAAATAGAAAGAAAGGAGCCCTGGCTGGTGTAGCTCAGTGGATTGAGCGCGGGCCTGCGAACCGAAGGATCGCGGTTCGATTCCCAGTCAGGGCACATGCCTGGGTTGCCAGGCCAGTTCCCGGCAGGGGACATACAAGAGGCAACCGCACATTGATGTTTCTCTCCCTCTCTCCTTCCCTTCCTCTCTAAAGATAAGTAAATAAAATCTAAAAGGAAAAAAAAAAGTACTTAAAAAATCTTTAAAAAAAATAGAAAGAAAGGAAACGTCAAGCATATATAGCTAGTTTCTCTCTTTACAAGCTATGAATACACTTTCAGTTGGCATGGGACAACATCCTGATAACTCTTCCTTTGTATGGCTTACACTGTGAATTACACTTGCCCCAATTTGCAGACACTAAGAAGTTAACAAAGTCCTATGGGCTAGAATTACTGACTTGTAAACATTAATGAACTTTTTAGAATCATCATCCAGTTTTATAAAAAAATTTCCAGTTTAAGAGCAACAAAAATGTAGCGATTAGGAAGTTCAGCAGACAGATGTATGATTACAGGAGTCTTGTCCTAGATTCTAATACATGCTATAACAAACAGTTTCATAAAGGCTGGGAGAACCACAGTTTACAACAGCAACACAAAAGCTACTTATTATTCAATCTCACATTGCCACAGGCCCCTTATATTTACAATAATTTAGAACTCTGGACTTCCCTGCAGAGAGGTACCAAGCAAGTATAGTAACAAAAAGCAAAAACTAAAATAAAATGTGCAGACTCAAGTGCTTTACTACACTAACACTGAAGGGCCAAGGCCATTGATTGATCCATGTCAAGGCCTGGACATTGATGAGACTGAGTGCAGGAAAGAGCCCTCGATCAGTCTGATACCACCATTACCACCACCCACCTGACCCTTGCAATCAAATTAATACCATCCTTGTTGGGGCAGTTTTCCTTCAGTCCAGATTTAATAGGGTCAAACTGTCTCTATCCAAAGGTTATAACAAATTAACAAGTAATGGGCACCATTCAATGGGCCATGGCCTGGGCTTGGGGAGATCGGTGACACTTAGTGTCACATCACTAGAGGTAGAGCTAAAGCAGAAGAGATTAGTAGCCAAACACCACTATCATCTCTCCAACTCTTTAAAAATATATGTGTGTAGTTACCAAACAGCTTTTCAAATATACATGTACCACCAACACCTTACTCTGAAAATGAACAGCAATTAACAGATATCTTCTGAAGTAATTCAGCACTAGTCCAAAGATCAGAAAGTTGCCTGAGTTCCATCTCAATATCATTGTGTGACCTTGCACAGCCACTTCATCTTTCATCATCTTAGCAACTTCAGATATAAAATATAAAAATCCTTCCCTGCCTTACTAGGGTAATGTTATTATGAATCAAACAATGTATCTAAGATAATCTAAGATACTCAGAGGGGTCAACTCTATAAAAATGAAGCATTATAATTACAGACACTGTACCTCATTTCTTAAGGAGGATAAAATGAATAAGGAAAGGAACCTGTGGTCACTGAGCCTGAGAACTCAAAATCATTTAAACTCCTTCTATACTCTAAGGCAGGTCTTTTTTAAAAAAATATTTTATTGATTATGCTATTACAGTTGTCCCATTTCTCCCCCATCATTCCCCTCCACCCTGAACACCCTCTCCCACCCACATTCCCCCCTTTAGTTCATGTCCATGTGTCATAAGTTCTTTAGCTTCTACATTTCCCATACTATTCGTGCCCTCCCCCTGTCTATTTTCTACCCACTATCTATGCTACTCATTCTCTGTACCTTTTCCCCCCTCTCCTCCTCCCATGCCCCTGTTGCTAACCCTCCATATGATCTCCATTTCTGTGGTTCTGTTCCTGTTCTAGCTGTTTGCTTAGTTTGCTTCTGTTTTAGGTGCAGTTCTTAATAGCTGTGAGTTTGCTGTCTTTTCACTGTCATATTTTTGATCTTCTTTTTCTTAGATAAGTCCCTTTAACATTTCATATAATAAGGGCTTGGTGATGATGAACTCCTTGAACTTGACCTTATCTGAGAAGCGCTTTATCTGTCCTTCCATTCTAAATGACAGCTTTGCTGGAAAGAGCAATTTTGGATGTAGGTCCTTGACTTTCATGATGTGGAATACTTCTTTCCATCCCCTTCTTGCCTGTCAGGTCTCTTTTGAGAAATCAGCTGACAGTCTGATGGGAACTCCTTTGTAAGTGACTGTCCCCTTATTCCTTGCTGCTTCTAGAATTCTCTCCTTCATTTGAATCTTGTCTAATGTAATTATGATGTGCCTTGGTGTGTTCCTCCTTGGGTCCAACTTCTTTGGGACTCTCTGAGCTTCCTGGACTTCTTGGTAGTCCATTTCTTTTGCCAGATTGGGGAAGTTCTCCTTTATTATTTGTTCAAATAAGTTTTCCACTTGTTGCTCTTCTTCCCCTTCTGGGACCCCTATAATTTGGATGTTGGGACGTTTAATGATGTCCTGGAGGTTCCTAAGCCTCTCCTCATTTTTTTGAATTCTTCTTTCTTCCTCGTTTTCTGTTTGGTTGTTTGTTTCTTCCTTCTGGTCCACTCCATTGATTTGAGTCCCAGTTTTTCTTCCATCTCTATCGGTTCCCCATGCATCTTCCTTCATTTCACGTCCAAGATGGAGGTGTAGGCGGACACACTGTGCCTCCTCTCACAACCAAAATTAAGGACAACAGATGTTTAGAGACAAGAGGACAACCAGAACTTATAGAAAATTGAACTGTACGGAAGTCCAACAACCATTCATCCAGACCGGTAAGAGGGGCGAAGTCGCAGCAGGAAAAAGTGGAGGTGTGGACCCGGGAACGCAAGGAGCAGCAACTGGCAGTTCCCAGGTGCACAGGAAGCAGCTGGCGGACCCCGGGCACAGGGGAGCAACTGTGCAGACCCAGTGAGGCCGCACAAGGCGGCTGGCTGACCGGGTGGTCCCACATTCGCGCACGCAGATGGTCGAGGCAGAGGGGAAGTGGTGGAAGGGACTGAATCCAGGAGAGAGTGGAGCAGGCACCATTATTCCCTCTCAGACCCCACCCCCACATACAGCGTCACAATCTAAGGCAGGTCTTGAGAAAGAGACTAATGTGATAGAGTCAGAGAAGAGTTCAGTGCTTAGGACATGTTTCTCGAATATTTGGGGTCTTCAATGTTTGTCTTTGACATTATGACATTACTATAATCATCTTAAAGGTTCATATTTTTGAGTGCCAGCAAGAGAGTGGTGAGTCCTTTGATTTTGATTTTGTGGGCCAAACAAGTCCATCTTACCATAGTGGGATTATTGGTCATAAACAAGGGTATGTATTCAAATTTATGAGGTTTAACTTCAACTGTTTTCATGCCTTTAATTGTACCAATGGTGGACATTTTAGCTGTCAGTATAACTGGATCATTATTGAGGACAGAGGCAGGAATGGTGTGGTCTCTTTCAGAGTTCAGCATTGGCAGAAAATGTGCCCACCAATCTTAAGAATGGGAACACAGAAAAGGAATAACTGGTTGAACCAATTCACAAATCAAAACCTTGAAATTATGCTATCTAAAACACACACACACACTTGCAGAGGTATATAAAAGGGAAGAACCAAAATATAATGGAAACCCAGTAATACCATATCTTAGAGTGAGAAATGAGGATCCAGGGACACTGAAGCAATGGACTAGGTAGTCAAAAAAAGTTGCATAGAAAGCTTCTTAATGCCCATTCTTAAGTGCCTTGCCATTACTACTACCTCTTCAACAGCTCTGAAAACCCTTTTCACTTCTCTTGACCTATTTCAAACTACTGCCTTTGCTTAATTTGAGAACCTCCTACTCAATAAATTGCTCCTCCTTCCTCTTCCCTGGCCAATGTAAAATCAATTGTTGCTTGACAGACTGCTTTGTTGCCATTTTCTCAAAGGCACGAAGGAAAGAAACACACCTTATTTGTACATGCATTAACTTAATTTCGGTCTCACCCACTCGAGCATAGTGAAATCCTTCAAACTCTGACCCAAACCCTTTCACCATTTGGTATCCATGGCAACCACCACAAAAATGCTCAGAGAAAGTTGCAAGGAGTGTCAGGAAAGTGCATCTCCCAACATAGCCACTAGCTCTTCTGCAGCAGCTACATCGATAGCAGGTGGCAGCAGGCCTAGCCCTGATTCCTCTAGCATTTGCTTTCATGGGAGAGGGGGAACACTGTTCATGTCTCCTCCATAAAAGAGTTATGCCCATAACTCTATATAAGAGTTATGGGCTTCTTCTCACATCCAACCAATTAAGATAAAGTGCTAATTGTGAAATACTGAAATTAAGTAGGACAGTTTTTGCTTGAGAAATCTTCCAAATACTGTACTTCCCCAGTGACTCTACCCATTACAAGAGCTTGCTCGCTCAACTAGAGCCAGTAATCTTGAATCATCCAAAAGACAATGCACATAAAATCTTAGCTATTTCCTTTTATGGTCATTACCACTTGGTGACATGCAATTCATTTTTAATTTTCTTAACTCATGTCAATACTGCATGCATGACAATCTTGCCATCAAGCTGTGTGTGTGTGTGTGTGTGTGTGTGTGTGTGTAGTGAATTGATTCACCCAGTTATTCTTTTTCTGTGTTCCCATTCTTAAGATTAGTGGGCACATTTTCTGCCAAATCTGAACTCTGAAAGAGACCACACATGCACATATACTAGGAATGATATGGATACTAGAGAATTTATGAGTCAATAGAAAATGATATGGTTTCACCAAATATGGAGACAACTATTCAGTCTGCAAACCATCTTCATGAGTTCTATATTATTTCCTTTGCTCAGAGCCAAGGTGAAAATTGTCAAATGGGGATGAATTGCCTTTTACAGTACTCCAGAGGAGGATAGGGATGGTTTTATTTGCAATCTGATTACAGCAGAACCTAAAGTCATCTAACAAAGACTTTTTTGCCTAAAGAGGACTAGCTCAGACTCAGTTCTTTATGGAAACTGAAAATGACCCATTACTTATGTCCTCTTCATAAAAGCTGCATAAATAGGGATAATTTTGAAGTGGAGAAACAAATGAATGACTTTATCTTTTTAACTGCATGAAAAAAGGAAACAAGATTTTATGCACAGTCTATTCCCGTAGATCTGATTATATTTCAATGTAAGGAGATGGTTTCAAGCTCTTCTTGAAAGTAAGACATTCCTATTCACACAGCCTGCCACTTGCCCTGGATAAAAATTAGTAATAACTTTAAAGAAAAGATGAAAAACAAACAAGGCATTGCTCCATCCCTTAAGGAGATCATAGTTTAGTAAGGAAGCATTGAAGTAAAAAATGATTATGGCCTGGTGTGATAAGTACAGTTACAGAGGGGAAAACAAATCCTAATGGGAATGCAGAAGAAACATGCCTAACTCAGCCTGACTTAGAGATCAAGGAAACTTTCTCCTGATGATTTTTTGAACTGAGTCTTTAAGGACTAATAGTTCATCTGATTTGATGGAAGAGGGTGAAAATTTATATTTGCATTGGTATGACAAGCCCCACTTACTTGTCAGAGTGAATGCTAATAAGCAGTGCCAAATTATGAAATTGAGAATAACTCAGATGTCAGAAAGCAGCATGGTAGAAATAGATACCATAAAAACACACACTATATTGGCCAGAATATAATTCTCCTTTTCATCATGACTTTTTGATCCTCAAGCAATGGAAGTCCTCCTCCAGAAAATACAGTACCATGGTATTTGAAATCAAAAGATTCTGCTTAGGGCCCTGGCTGGTGTAGCTCAGTGGATTGAGTGCAGGCCTGCGAACTAAAGGATCGCGGTTTGATTCCCAGTCAGGGCACATGCCTGGGTTGCAGGCCAGTTCCCAGCAGGGGACGAAGAAGAGGCGCAACCACACATTGATATTTGTCTCCCTCTCTCCTTCCCTTCCCCTCTAAAAAAAGATAAATAAATAAAATCTTTAAAAAAAAAAAAGATTCTGCTTAGGAATTAAACTACCCCATTATTTAACAATGAAGAAACAGGGGCTGAGAGAGGGACTAACATATGCAATGGCCACACAAAGGCAAGGGTTTAAACCCAGAACTGATTCCAATCAGTTCTCTTTGTCACAGTGTACTCTCTGTCACACACTAACCTAGATTATGTAAATACATTGACCAAATAAATATCTACATATTAGGTCTCCTAAATAGGCCACTTGCCTTCTCACCCCTATCCCACTTCCCACCCAACTGCCTGGAATTAATGTTTAGGTTAATGCAGTCTGTTCCTATGAAAATGTACTATATCAGAAAGATAACATTTGAAGTTAATATTAGTTCTGATCCTCTTTTCCTATGTTTGGAGTCTTCACTTTCTCACCATTCACAAATATTTATTGGACACCAGCCTAGAGAGGATTCAGTGAATAAGGTATACACTAGCAGGTTTAAACTGGGTCCCTGCCCTCAAGGACAATCTAATTGGGATGGAACAACACATGTCTAAGTTGGATAAATAGTATTATGAGGGAAATATGAGAGATGGAAACCATATAGGAATTCATAGGAGGGAGTGATCACTAGACAACTGAACTAGAAAATAGGCTTCATGAGGGTAGAGATTGTTTGTATGTTTTGTTCAATGCTGTATCCCCAGCACCTAAAACAGTTTGGAGCCTAGTAAGTACTCAAAAATGTTTGTTGAATTTAATAAATAGCTTCTCAACCTTCTCTAAGAAAAAGAGTCCTGATGTTTTTCAATTAGAGAATAATTCCCAGTCCTATATGCACTGTATATTGCAGCTTTTACTCATGGTGCACCACAGAACACCCCAAGGGAACATTTAGACATGACTGCTCAGCCTATGACTTAAACCTTTGTAAAATCTTCATAAAGCTGTGTCCTCTGCTGCTTCCTACCATGAAAGGGGGTTTCCCAGTGATGAAGGATAATGTTGAGCCAATGCTATTTGTTTATTTGTGCATTATTATTCTTTCCAGCAAAAGGCACAGCCCTTTGATAGCAATGCAATTTGGGAGACACAATTCCGTTATTTGCTTGGCTCATCTAACAAGGTAGAACATAGAATCTGATTTAAAAAGAAGCTCTTAATGAGTTTTTGTTAAGCTTAAAGAATAAATAGTTGTGATTACTATCAGTAGGCATAGGTTGTAAATTTTTATCTTAGATGCTTACAGTTTGTTCAGGGGAACTCAAAGGGACAGCACATACAATTCTCTTTAAAAAGTAAAATTGGGCCCTGGCTGGTGTGGCTCAGTAGATTGAGCTCCAGCCTCCAAACCAAAGGATCACCAGCTTGATTCCCCCCATCGGGGCACAAGCCTGGGTTGTGGGCCATGTCCTCAGTTGGGGGCACATGAGCAGCAACCACACATTAATGTTTCTATTCCTCTCTTTCTCCCTCCCTTCCCCTCTCTATAAAAATAAATAAATAAAATCTTTTTTAAAAATAAAAGCAAAAAATATAAAATTGGGAAAGAAAAGCACCTTCAAAAGCAGTCATTTGTTCATCACAAAATGGTCAAATTCTTGGTTTTTCAAAGTTTTGTACTGGGTTATGTTTTTTAGTTATTTTATTTTTATATTGTATGAATTCTTATTAATTTGGCTTCCAGAGCTTGGGCAGATATGGATAATCAGAATGTATGAGAATACTGAAAAGAAACCCAAGCATTCATATAACAAATAAGTGGAGATAAAGCCATTCTGCTCTCACTGTAACTTACACTAACTTTGTGGTACCACAGTGTTGTGCCAGCATGCAACTTCAAATCAGAGATTTATATTAACATAAACGGAAAAGAATCCAATTTCATAATAAAAAAATGTTAAATGCGTGTACTCTCTGTCTTCTTCCAAAATCCTACAAAGCTGAAGTCATTTTCAGCTCTGTGGGCACACCTCTGAAGAAATTAGAACATCATGTATCACCATACAGATATGATGGTGAATATACTGCCTACTGTGATCCTTTAAGCTTTTGAGTATTATAGTTCAGAAGGTAACTAGTTTTGGGCAGAGCCTAAAAAAATAAAAAGAGACACACACTACAAGTAGCTTTACACTCTAAAAAAAAAAAAAAAAAATCTTTGATTAGGAAACTATCCTGGATTGGAGCAAGAATAAGTTACTGTCTTGTAGAGCTTTACATATTTTTTCAAAGGTTTTTTACAAATTATGTAGATAAAAAGAAGACATATAACTTGCCTGGGGCCACATAATTAAGAGTGCTGGATTCTAGTCCTTATTTCCAAAAACAAACAAAACAAAACAACAACAACAACAAAACTAGACCCATTTTACATACCACATCTAGAAGAATGCATTTGAAAAAGCAGCAATGGAACTCTTGTTATACCACATTAACTATGCCCTGCCCCAATCAACTCCCCTGCTTTTGAAAGGTATGGCTAATAATCTCTACTTTGGGCTTGGGCATTGCTCTTTCCCCCTTCTCCACTCTGTTTCCTCAAAGAACAATTAAGATCCATCTGGGACTAATTATAGTGATTCTTGAATTTGAACTTGCAGCCATTACCCAATTTAGGTCACTTATTTTAAATTAACTTGCCTGGTCAGAACACAGGTTTGGTTATCTTCAGAGAACAGTACAGAGAGGCAGTAGCTCACTCAGACTTTTAATTAACTAGCTAAATAACCTCCACTGTGACAAACTGCTTATGATTTGATGGAGTCATCATTTACATTCAGACAAGGATCAAAATACTTTGTCAGAGCTTCAGGGACTGAGTCCTGGAAACCTTCACACAATCTCTTGTTCAAAGCTGTGAGCCTCCTCGCTTTGGTTCCCTCTAATTATTTTTCCTGTGCTTTTGTTCTGATTATCCAACATTCATCACAAGTGTAGCTTGTGATTAAACAATGACAGTTCATGTCATGTGCTGATAGGGAATCAAAAGTTGGAGTCATGACCATATGAACCAAGACCAAAGCTTTGAGAAATAATTAGGAGAAACCAAAGGGAATTCCCAGGGTACCCCACAACAAGGGAGCATTTCCAAAGATTCAAGCTATAAATGCTCTCCACTTAGCTAATAATACATGATAGTGGTAGGTACTCAGTCTTTGTTGAATTGAATTCATGGTGGGATCTGATTATCCCACAGTAATAATGATAGTTCTTATAATCAGTAATTATTATTATAGCTGCTAACACAGTGAGTGAGTGACTAGGCTTTGTAGTCAGACAAATCTGCTTTTCACTCAAGGTTCCATGATTTTCTGCCCGTGAGACCTCAGGCAAGTGAACCAACTTCTCTGTGCTTCGATTTCCTAACATGGAAGATGAAAGTAATAATAACACCTATCTTAAAGAGCTGTGGTTAGGATTGAATGAAATAAAGCACATAAAATATTTTTACAGAAGACAAACATAAGACGACATCTATTAAACACTTACTGTGTATAGTCTATTGGGTACTTACTGTGTACACAGTAAGTATACATAGTAAGTGTTCAATAAATGTTAGCTTATGTTTGTCTTCTGTTATGTCCCACTACCAGGCCTTGTTCCAGGGCATCTTCTCACCTGGGATCCTCTCTTCCCTTCTCTCTGCCAGCAATAGTATCCCATCATCATTCAAAATTTAGCCTAAAACAGGGGTCCCCAACTCCCAGGCCGTGGATGGGTGCTGGTCTGTGGCCTGTTAGAAAGCAGGCCCCATAGCAGGAAGTAAGCAGTGGGCCAGTGAGCCAAGTTTGTTGGCATCACCACCTGAGCTCCTCCTCCAGCCACCCACCCCAGCCTGTCTGTGGAAGAATTGTCTTCTATGAAACCAGTCCCTCATGCCAAAAAGATTGGGGACTGCTGGTCTAAAACATACCTTCCTCTCAAGGGGGAAAGCTTTTCCTGCATCTGAACTAGTTCAATGTCCATCCCCTCAGTACACTTTTCCAGATTTTATATGTTAAATGGCACCTTCTTCTACTGCTTCATAAGCAATCTAGACTTTTCTTGATGTTAGGAACATTTATTGAGTACCACTTCAGTACCATATACTGAGGCTATACACGGTGTGGGTACATGGGATGAGTAAGGAGATAGGGATGGGAGAAAAGGAAGCAATATTGGTTGAATCTCCTTATATCTTAAGCATTCTGCTAGGTATTTTAAAGGCATTTCTTCATTTAGGTTTTATTTAACTTTAAGAAGTAAGCGGCATTATGATCTTTATTTTACAGATGTGGAAAGTGAGATGCAAAGAGATAAAATGACTTCTCCAAGGTCACTCAGCTACAAAAAGGGAGAACTGGTGTTCTGGGTTGGTCTGACTTGAGAGTCCACTCCCACTACCTTATCCCTCACTGTCCACCTCATTTTTTAATCAGTTGCAGTGATGTATATCAAAGCAATATGCAAATTGTGCAGTATAACATATTTGACATGAAGATTATTATAGTTGTACCCTTGGTACTAGCCATTTTTACACATGCTAACAGCATTCTATTGTAAGCACATGCGACTCTCTACCTAAAGACTTTCTCTCAGTCTGAGAATGAGACAAATTAGAAGTGATGGTACAGGGTGGGAATTAATACTCCTGACTGGAGCTATCAAAATGGAAATTGAAAGACAAAGACTTCAGTTTCCAGGCTTTTATGTGGGTGTGTTTCACACCACTCCCAGAGGTGCTCAGAACTAACCTGTTAATTAATGCTTCCATATTAGCTTCTTTCCCTTTGCTGTCTCATTTCCTCACTCCCCTACCAACACTGCCTGGAAGCATCTCCAAATTAAATGACTGGCCCTCAAATCTTTGTCTCAGAGTCTACCTCTAATATAGCTCTGTCTAAAATAAGAATCTCAGAAATTCCACTTTTGGCTCCTTGCCCAGGAGTCTGAGTGAGCATCCTCACGCTGCCACTCTCCTGTCCAGGGCTTCCCATGAGAGCTCCCCAAGGGAGTACCCCATAAGCTCAATGTCTCTCTTCTCTATTTTCATGAGAATCTCATCAATGAGGGCCCTGCTTTTAGCTTCTCAAAGTGCATTTATTATCATATGGAAAAGTCATTCTTAAATTTCTGTGTGCATCACAATCACCTGAGGATTAAAATGCAAGACTTCCTGGTCCCAACCCAGACTTTCTGAATCAGATTCTCTGGAGAGGTGCTCAGGTGCTTATATTTTCATAGATCTCCAGGTAATCCATATAACATAAACTTTGAGAAATACTGTCCTAAGACATTCCTGTAGCCTGGGCATCCAAGGAATGTGGATTGTGTTCCTTAACATTCTCTCTACCCCCAAAGCCTTTGTGGATTCAAGTTCCCAAGAAAGCTTGAAATACCTATGCCTCCTTGATCCTGAAATAAAGAATAGATAAGGCCAAGGTCCTATTGTTATTATCAGAGTAGGAGGGCCTGAGACTGCTGGGCAATAGTCTACAATGCAAAAGAAACATCCATCTTACTGATTTTGGTCAAATTTCTGTTCTCACTTCTCTCATTGTCAGCCTCCAACCCCCATTCTCTCCTGTGGTACAAACATGGTGAAGACTACATATGATCAGTTAGGTCATTGCCTGTGCTCCTTTGTCTTTGGGTAGACCCTTCTCCCACCTCCACCTCACCACACACATCTTTCTTTTTTTAATTTTTACTTTATTGTTTCAGAGAGAGGGGAAGCTAGGGAGAAAGAGAGGGAGAGAAACATCAATGTGTGGTTGCCTCTCACTCACTCCCTGCACTGGGGACCAGCCTGAAACCCAGGCATGTGCTTCAACTGAGAATCAAACCAGTGACCCCTTGGTTTGCAGGCCATCACTCAATCCACCAAGCCACACCAGCCAGGGCTCCCCACACACATCTTGACAGATGTAATGATAGATGTAATTTCCACAGAGAAGGATGGAGGGAGGGGACTTTTCAAATAGAATAAGGAAGGGAAAACATTAATATAGGATAAGCATCAGATACTGTGTTAAGAACTACAGATATATATTTCATTTATTCCTCACTGTAATTCAGTGAAGTATGTAGTAATGATAAAATCTGTTTTAGTATCTTCATTGTAAAATGAGTCTAAGTTAATTGCTTAAAGTCATACAGCTATTAAGGGGCAAAGCAGGTACTCTAACCCAAGTAGTCTAGTCTGCAGTCTTGACCACCCTATTCCACTGCTTCTTGATTACAGTAGTCCCCCTTATCCACAGGGGATATATTCCAAGACCTCCACAGGATGCCTGAAATCATGGATATAATTTATTTATTTATTTATTTATTTATTTATTTATTTATTTATTTATTTATATGGGGTCCAGCAGAAATAAGAAGGCCTGCTTGAGTGTGATTGGTAGGGTAATAATATGGTCGTAATACTTTATAGTTTTAATTTAAACATTTCACCTAAAATGGCATATGGTATGCTTGAATGTGATATTGTTATGTTACAGAATTACATGCTTATGACTTTGTCATAAAAGATTTTGTAATAAAAAAGGCATTATTTGTGCTGGACCCTGTATATCATTTTTTTCTATACACACATACTTTTTACTTAAAGGAAGTACTTTATGGCTTCTTGTTGGCATATGTGAATTTCCAGCATCACTACTCTTCTGATTTGGAGCCAGAATTAAGCAAAACAAGGGTTACCTGAACATGAGAACTGTGATACCACCACAGTCAGGTTGATAACTGAGATAACTACTAAGTGACTAATTTAGGCAGGGAGTGTGTACAATGTGAATCCACTGGACAAAGGGATGATTCATGTGTCTGGCAGGATGGACCAGGATGACATGAGATTTTATCACAGAATAGGATGTAGTTTAAAACATATAAATTGTTTATTTCTAGAATTCTCCATTCAATATTTTCTGACTATAGTTGACCATGGGTAACTGAAACCATGGATAGTGAAACCACAGATAATGGGGGACTACTGTATTATGCTCCCTCTTTTACAGGTAAAAAACTGAGATGTCGAGTAACTTGCCTAAGGTTACACTAGTTGTAATTGGCAAATCTGGGGTGCAGATCACTTTATATTTACTATATAATTGTTTAGATCCCTTCTAAGTTTGCTTATTCCACCAATCATTTTGGTCACAGTTTCTTATGGAGAAGCCCTGGCTACTATCACAACAAATACCTATAGTTGGTCCAAATAAAGATATTTCCTCTAGTGTGTAAGCACTGTAAAACAGTATGACTCTCCTGAAATCAAGAGAAATAGTTCTCTGAAATACATATCTCATTGTTTTCAAAATCATATTATCTTTAAGTTACCTGTTTTTCAGGTTTCCACTTATAATAACCAAAGGAAAAAATTATTTAGGTCTTTAGTTGGAGACAAAGTACTTTACAGCAAGTTATGTGTTAATCATTCTCTCCTCAGTTGTACCTTGTACATATTTCTGTTCCCACATTTCTCCCACTGGTTTATATTTGTCTGTTAACTTGTCAGTCATTCCTACTCCAATGATAAGATCCTCCAGGATAGAGCAGGTTTTGGTGACTTCTTTCTCCCCAGTGCCTTACCCCAAAATTAGCACAGAGCAGGAACTCAAGAAATGTTCGTTGAAACAGAAAGAAATATGGTTAAGAGAGGCAACCCTTCTTCTATCCACTAGGGACTTCAATCCCTATTTCTTCTGAGTCCAGTGGTATACTGGTAAACTGGTTCTCAAGGAAAGGATGGGGGGGAGCCCCAATTTGTAGTGTTGGCTGATTTCTGTAATGTAAATACTCCCACCATGGCCAATTTCAAGCTACCAATGCTTTAATAACTGACTCATAAAATTCCTGAATATTTAATAATCAGCTTTCAGGAGCCCCCTATTTTTGGCTGAAAGTCTGGAATTCTGCCTAGAGTGCTAGAACTGTTATTTTGTCAGTGTAATCACAAAGGTGAATGAGCTATTAGAGTGGGGAAGATAATGCCAAATTCAAACAGCAAGAGTGAAAGACCAAACCAAACATTTGCAAATTAGAATTCTATGGTTTCCCTCCCATGAACTAAGCCTCTATCACTTGTCATCCATTTGCATATTGAGATACACTTAAATGGCATGGCTCCCAGAAACCTGCCAAATAAGCAACTATCCAGAAAATCAAAGGCCTCCCGCAAACACTGGCTTTTCTGAGAGATACTTACTTTTATTAGAATATATAAACATGTTCACTAACTTCCTTCAACAAACGCATTAGGGTGTCAAATGGTGGAAGCATTGCACAAACAGAAAACACATTCACAAAGCCATAATCAGGGCATTCTAAGGAAAACTCCTATTCTCTAAATTCTCACTTCACATGTTTCTTCCTATCCCCTCCCGATTCTAGGCTCTATTATTCTGGGCTGAACCTGGGTCTCTAATATTCTACCCGATCATCCATGGTTCAATTTTGCACACAGCAATAAGTAAAGGGCAAGGTTTGATCCAAAACCATCTGACTTCAAGGTTCATGGCTCCTTCTAGGACATCACCTTTAATAAATATATATTTGTTCTAAGCTTTAAGGGTGACTCATTCAGACTCTTACAAGTTTAACCACTATAAGTTGCCAAGTTAGTTGTGATGTTAGAGTTGTTGATCCCAACAAATACCTAAAGATAGAAAAAGTGTGATTCTTGGGCCATTGAAAGACTTCCTGCATTATCCCACCTATTTCAAACTGGTTGTGGCTGGAAATGACACATATTTGAGTGACTACCCAGTTGTATGTCAGATATTGCCATTTCTTTTTTTAATCCAAGTAATAAGTCCACTGGCACCACGAAGCCTTCTACTCACCATTCATATAGTCCTTCCAGTGGGTTTTAGTCAGAAATTCAGGATTAAAGTGTTTTGGGCTCAAACAATTTTGCAAAATCTACAGAGAAAAAAGATACAATTTGATATTTACAATAAAGTTGTAATTTTTCAAACAAAAGTTGCTGTGTGAACATAAAATAGTTCACAGTAAATTTCATAAAAGAATACATGAAGACACTTATTTAAACTGTATTGTTTAAAATAAATAATCACTTATCTGGGGGGATAGCCAATACAAAATACAGAGAGGCTATAAAAGTCTCTCCACTGTATTATTGTAGGATGAGTACTAATTAAAATCACCCCTACCTGGCCTCCATGAAGAAACATCTAGAATATTTCCAGCTATATATAGGGTACTGTGGAAGGTCTTCTAGATGAGGTACTCTATGAAAATGCACAGTGTTTGGAAATGCATCATTTTATGGAAAGTAAGCTGATAGAAAGATCCAAGTGTTTTAAGTATTTATTATTGGCCTCATGACCAACAACTCTAGCTGATCAAAGCTGCTGGGCTTCCCGGGTAGAGCAGTACATGTAATTTGCCTTACAAAATGTTTTTGTAAATTTCCAAATTTGTCCTTGTACCCAATTCCAGGCATTATTTGCTGCCTCCCAAACACTGTCCATTATTTTTCTCCCTTAAAAGACTGATGAACCTTTCAAAGTAGATGGAGATACTCTTAAGATCTGAATCACGGACTTCCGGCCAAGATGGAGGCGTAGGCGGACAGACACACTGTGCCTCCTCTTACAACCAAAAATAAAGACAACAAATATTTAGAAACAAGAAAACATGCAGAACTGATAGAAAATTGAACTGTACGGAAGTCCAACAACCATTCATCCCGACCGGTAAGAGGGGCGGAGTCGCGGCAGGAAAAAGTGGAGGTGCGGACCCAGGAACGCAAGCAGCGGTGGCTGGCAGTTCCCAGGTGCACTGGCGGCGGCTGGCGGTCCCCGGGCACAGTGGGGCGGCTGTGCAGACCCAGTGAGGCCGCACAGGGCGGCTGGCTGACCAGGTGGTCCCACATTCGCGCGTGCAGATGGTCCAGGCAAAGGGGAAGTGGCGGAAGGGACTGAGTCCAGGAGAGAGTGGAGCAGGTGCCATTCTTCCCTCTCGGACCCCGCCTCCACCTATAGCGTCACAACCCAGCGACTGGGCTGCCCCGCCCTGAGGAACACCTAAGGCTCCACCCCTCACTACATAATAGCCACAACCAGACTAAGACCAAACCAAAACAAAACAAAACAAAACAAAAAACCCCACCAAAAATGGCTCAAACCAGAGAACAAATAAAAGCCCCAGAGCCAATTCTTCTAAGCGACCAAGAGATAGCCAACCTATCAGATGCACAGTTCAAAGCACTGGTCATCAAAATGCTCACAGAATTGGTTGATTTTGCTCACAAATTAGATGAAAAAAATGCAGGCTACAATACGTGAAATGAAGGAAGATGCATGGGGAACTGATAGAGATGGAAGGAAAACTGGGACTCAAATCAATGGAGTGGACCAGAAGGAAGAAACTAACAACCAAACAGAAAATGAGGAAGAAACAAGAATTCAAAAAAATGAGGAGAGGCTTAGGAACCTCCGGGACATCGTTAAACATCCCAACATCCAAATTATAGGGGTCCCAGAAGGGGAAGAGGAAGAGCAACAAGTGGAAAACTTATTTGAACAAATAATAAAGGAGAACTTCCCCAATCTGGCAAAGGAAATAGACTACCAGAACGTCCAGGAAGCTCAGAGAGTCCCAAAGAAGTTGGACCCAAGGAGGAACACACCAAGGCACATCAGAATTACATTAGCCAAGATTAAAATGAAGGAGAGAATTCTAGAAGCAGCAAGGGATAAGGGGACAGTCACCTACAAGGGAGTTCCCATCAGACTGTCAGCTGATTTCTCAAAAGAGACCTGACAGGCAAGAAGGGGCTGGAAAGAAGTATTCCACATCATGAAAGTCAAGGACCTACATCCAAGATTCCTCTATCCAGCAAAGCTGTCATTTAGAATGGAAGGACAGATAAAGCGCTTCTCAGATAAGGTCAAGTTCAAGGAGTTCATCAGCACCAAGCCCTTATTATATGAAATGTTAAGGGGACTTATCTAAGAAAAAGAAGATCAGAAATAGGACAGTGAAAAGACATCAAACTGACAGCTATTAAGAACCACACCTAAAACAGAAGCAAACTAAGCAAACAGCTAGAACAGGAACAGAACCACAGAAATGGAGATCTTATGGAGGGTTAGCAACAGGGGCATGGGAGGAGGAGAGAGGGGGAAAAGGTACAGAGAATGAGTAGCATAGATAGTGGGTAGAAAATAGACAGGGGGAGGGCAAGAATAGTATGGGAAATGTAGAAGCTAAAGAACTTATGACACATGGACATGAACTAAAGGGGGGGAATGTGGGTGGGAGGGGGTGTTCAAGGTGGAGGGGAATGATGAGGGAAAAATGGGACAACTGTAATAGCATAATCAATAAAATATATTTAAAAAAAAAAGATCTGAATCACAAGCCAAATTAACCTTATTTTATCAGGACAAGAAAACATGATCTGTATTCTCTTCCCTAAGGTAATATTTCCCACCATCCCTGGGGATACATCAGAGAATTTTCAGTGGCATCTGGATGAATGTATTTTATTTTCATACAACTGTATTTATTTTCCTGTCTGTATTTCATGGATATTATTGCTTTGGATGTGGCTAAATTGAAGAAGTATCTGTAAAGATAAATATTAAGTAAATGATGATATTATGGTATGTGGCTAGGACATAAACCATTAAGGAAGTCTGTGAAGGGATGAAATTTGAGAAATACTATTTTAAAGTTAATAAAAATTAGGTGTTCTCACCAAGATCAACATGCATTAAAATGGTCCCTTTTTCCTAGGAGGAAGAATAATCTGTTGCTCTTTTAACTTATGACCATTTTTGTCTCTTCTTTGTACTCTTTGCCTTTCCTGCTATTTAACATTAAATCTGCCACATATTCCATTTAGTCATAGTGAATGCAATGTTAAAGTCTGGAAAGTGGTACTTCCTAAAGACATGTTCTTTGTTAAAATTCTTGTCCTTTAATCCTCACATCCTAGCATTTTATTTGGTGCCTTATTAAATTGCCTTCTCTTTGCATAAGCTTCCCCTGTAGACAGCATAAGCACTGATGAAATTTCTTGGTTATACTCCCATTTTCCTTCTTTATGAAAAGTGTCAGCCATTCCTTCCTAATCTGTACCAGCCCCACTCCCCCTGCCATTGGGCTGACTTTGCAACAGCTGATTGGCTCTTCTCTGCCTCATTAATCCAGCACATTTATTCAAGTCAGATGACTGCAATGTTAAGCACTGCCATTCAGTTATAGGAGAGCATGTGTGTGCAAATTGAGATTATTAAAAAATAATTTTAATGGAATCGACTTCTGATATATGTTTACTAAGAATAAAACACTTTAGTACTTTGGATTTTCATTCAAGAAAATGAACACTTGTTATCATATCCAATGGGAGATTTCTTCTGGGAAATATGATGTATTCTAAGGCTGAATTCTGTACCATACCACAGTTTAACTCCCAACAGTAGGGTGAAATTAGATAGGTTGCCATACAACAACTTGTTTTAACTAAGGAAGCAGGAAAGGGAGAGACTTAAAAATGTCTTCTCTTTGGGCACCAGGAATGTGGGCTAATAGCTTTTTATTAAAGAAAAAGTACCTATACGATAGGGAAATCTGGTTAATGAAAACTAGAAACTTCCCCCATATCTCTCCCCAGTCCCCCCAAACATTGTCAGGTCCCTAAACCAAAAAGAAACAGATTAAGGTAAATGGCAAGGCATGTTTTGTATTCAAAGCCAGATCAATCTTTATACATAGATACTTTTTTGGCACTGATGTAGAAAATTCAAACCTGGAGATGCTTTGGTCTGTAAATAACCTAATCTGTATACCAGATGGCTTGAAGGGGGAAAAACGCAGACACTTTTACACACACACTTTTTTTTTTATTGCGAGCATAGAAAAAAGGTTTGCCTTCCTTGAGACATTTTTCCCAATATTTTTTAAAGATTTTTATTTATTTATTTTTAGAGAAAGGGGAAGGAGAAAGAGTGGGAGAGAAACATCAATGTGTGGTTGCCTCCTGCGCACCCCACAATGGGGACCTGGCCTGCAACCCAGGCATGTGCCCTGACTGGGAATCGAACCTGCGACCCTTTGGTTTACAGGCCCGTGCTCAAACCACTGAGCTACGCCAGCCAGGGCCCAATATTTTTATTATGGTAAAATACACAAAACATAAACTTTACCATCTTGACCAGTTTTAAGTGTATAGTTCAATGGTATTAAATACATTCACATTGCTGTGTAACCACAAAAAAAAAGATGCTTTTGCTCTTGAAGTGTCTGTAGGCCTCTCTAATGTAGTGTTGTGGAGTAATTTAACTTCAAATTTTATAAAATTATAAAAATGTCTAGAATAAGCATTAAATTGTAAAAGAAAGGGCCTGTCACATAAAAAACCAAATTAACAATTTCTGAATTATTTTTAACTCTTCAGTGATACCCAGTCCCCAATTTCACAGATAAGTGGATGGGGGAGTCAATAAGGGGAAGTCTCCCCAAAATTGGTCAACTATGATTCACTGACTTCTTTAAGAAATAATTTAATGCTCTCCTATATGCACAACTCAGTGTGTTAGTATGTAAGAACTTTTTCTTCTGCAAAAAAAAACTGTAGTGTAAGTTTCAGAGAGTGAAGACTGGCATTTTTTTCTTGGGTCCTATTTGTAAGGGTAAAAATAAATTTCCTTAATAATAAATTGTATCTATATTTCATCCATTTCCCCTTATTACATTTATCATATCTGCCATTGTATCGAGCCATACATCATCTCCAACAAATCTTACAAAGGCACAGTAAATAGAGAGCATGTATTTGCAAACTTGGTATTTCCTTCTTAAATATCAGAGTAGACTATTAAACAGCTTTTATACTTGAAGTACTGAAACTAATTCAGAAAGCTATTATAATTATTATAAAAGCAAAGCTGAATATTCTCTTGGTTAACGGAGTCATTAAGTAACTGAAGGTACAATTTATGTCTTGTTCATGTAAAACAGATGGCAAAAATAAAGATTTAGGACAAACTGAAAAACCACTCCCATTAACTAGTTCTTTTGTACACCATACAAGCACAACCCACTTATCCCATCCTTACTCTAACAATTGCTGTACCAAAAATACAAAAAAAGGGCAAGACCATAAGTAAAATTACAGTTTTTGCAGTGAGGCTTCTTCCCTCAGTTCATAGCAATAGGATCATGGCTGCCCCAAGTAAGATTTCAAGATAAGTGAAGTGTACTCTCTTAAATATTGAGACTTTGAACATTTCTGATGGAAAACTTCCCTAACAAGTGTGTTACATATCACTGGTTTTTTTCTAGGAGGAATTATTGAAAGCATTAAGCCATACCATGACAATTCAGGCATTCACAGCAAACATGTCAGCTGTAAAAAAAATCCCTTCCTTCTCCTTTAAGTCAGTCTCTCACTTCTTCTGTTGATAATGTATCTCTTTCTAAAATCACCCCTCCCTCCATGTACAACTCTTCTAATTTGCAGCTTTTAATTTACTGTGAACTGAGAAACCAAGATTGGTGAGAACTGTGTGTTAAATACGCACGTTAAGAAGTCACTGAAAGTAAGGATGAGGAAATAATTACAGCCTTCAAGGCAGCAGCCTTGTGACATGTAAAGGTTTCTATCTTAAGATAACTTTCCCATCTCTTCCAGTTTAAGCTAAGTTTTGAAAGGATGATGTTGTCATAAGGCTACCTTCAAATAAATGTATTTGTTCTGAACAGACCATATGGGCATGGCCTAAAGTGAATATTCCAATAGCTTCAAGTTTTTCTGAACCTAAAAAAAATCTTAGTGAATAACCCCTTCCCACAGTTATTTGACATCACATAGTTGCACAGTGCACATCCCAAACACCTTTCTGGTTGTTATTCAGTTTGATCTAGACAATATTGCTGAGTTAGGAAGGATCAAGCTCATTGCTCTGGAGCATGGAGAATGTTGAATGATTTGCCAACAGTTACACAATAAGTACATGACAAGGTTGGGCTCCTGGGGTATCATTGGGGGCTCTTCTCACAGCACTAATGTTTTCCATGATTTTTCTCATCTTTCCCATGTTCACAAAGACACTAAGCTTTGGGAGTGGTGAGAAAGATTTATTCTGTTTCCTTTGAGTTTGCTTCTTTACTTCTCTCCAGGCTCTGCCTGATGTCTTTAAGAATCTTGCTCAATATTCTGGCAGATTTCAAAACCCTCTGACTTTATTATGTTGAGGGTTGTCAGTGAATTAAAAATTCAACAAATGTATGGTCCCAGCTTGCCATGAAAAGTTAACAAATGTCACCAGTAAGGATGTGTCTCACAAGCGAACACAGAAGAATACATCCCAACAGATATCTAACAGCCCATTTTGTGTCATGGCAGCATGAAAAATCACCTCCTCAAGACATTCATTAACCTTTCATTTCTTTTATAAATAATTAGTCAGAAATGTGGTTCATATTTTAAATTAATCGAAAAAAGCACTTTCACTTGTCTGTCTCTCTCTGTCTACCTGTCTCTGTCTGTCTGTCTGTCTGTCTCTCCCCCCCCCCCCTTAAAATGACTTGGTCTTCTAATGTCAGCATGATACCTGAATATATGTTTTCACTTCTGGGCCAGCTTAAACCTCATCTCCTCCAGGAAAACCTTCCCTATCCATCTCATCTCTTCTTCCTCTTCTCCCAGAACCTAGAGCAGTTACTGGTATTTGACATTTAGTACATCTTAAGAAAGCATGTAATGTACTGCCAGCAATATGGGTTCTAGAGACAGACAGACCCATGTTTTAATTCCAGCTTTTCTACTTCCTAGCTGTGTGGCCTTGGGCAAATCACTTAAACTTTGTTTAGCTGAGATTCCTCATCTGTAAAATGAAACTAATGATACTTAATCTGTTAAATTGTTCTAGGGATTAAAAACACATAAAGCACCAAGCACAGTGCCCAGAATATATTAGGCACTAAATTAAGGGTAGTTGTTGTTGTTATTATTATTGTTGTTGTTGTTGTTGTTGTTTTTTATATATGGTTCTGGTTTGGTATGTATGCAAGTTTATTGTCTTCACAAGTTGTTTTGAAACCTTTTGACAGCTGTGTCCAGAATGGAACTTATCATGAAGTTTAAACTTAATGGCTTCTTCCTTGCGCAGGTTCTTTCCCAGGCCGTATTGAAAATACTGTATTTGTAATTTTGTATTATTTTTCTTAAAGAGGACTCCAAAAGTGGTATTAGCATCAGGCCTGTACAAAACCTGGTTCTGCCTCTGGCTATGTTACCTTCTCCTAATTCCCACTCTCTGCTTTCAGCATAGTATTTTGCACATAGTCAATATTCAATAAAGTGTCATCTTATAAAATTCTCAATTAACCAGAATTTTTGCATTACTCAACTCCCTGGAAATAAGCTTATGCCAGGTATTTAGTCAGAACTTCTAATTGCCAACCAATACATTTGGTTGGAAAATATTCAATCCACTTACGTATTGTGAGATAGTAAAAAGGCACTTTTTAAATTGTAAAGCTATTATTAGTACAGCGTTAGTCATAAGAATTACAATAACAATGATGACCCTAAGGCAGAGTTTCTCAACCTCAATCCTTCTGACATTTTTTTCTGGATAATTCTTTGTTGTGAGGGGCTGTCTTGTGCATTGTAGGATGTTCAGAAGCACCCCTTGCCTCTCCCCACTAGATGCTAGTCACCCCTCCCAGATGTGACAACCAAAAATGTCTCTAGGCATCGCCAAATGTCCCCTAAAGGAAAATCCCTTTCCCCATTGTCCTTAGGTGTCACATTCAGCCCCCAAAGATGTACAGATGGTCACAAGTTTTTGGTATTAAGGTAGGAAAAAGAAGGCAAGCATTTTAGAAAAGTTTTCAATAAGTGAAAGCAACCTCGATTAACCTGAAAAATCCCATTAACCCCATTCTTTGACTGTTCTATTCCCTAAACATTCCAGATAAGAAAAAATGTACTGTACATTCTATTTTCTAATTTGTATGCAAAGTTCAGCCCATTTGCCATTTCAACAGCTAAGTACAGAAATTCAGTTCATGGGTTGGAGATCATCAGCTTCGTTGCTTTGCCATCTATTTTAAGTGACAGCAATGCCACTGACCTGGAAATTTAGAGAGCTTTTTTCCCTTGTTGTTGACATTTTTAACTTTGATATTACCAATTCTTTCTGTACTCTCTCCCCGAAAGTGAAATCTGGTCCAATTAACTATGGTTTTACTATATAAAGACCTAAAATTTCGTTGATCATTTAAACATAATTTGTTCTAGCCATCACATTGATTGTGCAATTGAAAATGTCTTTCTTGAATAAACAATATTTCTTATTATTTCTACAGGTTGTGATCCTGGGGAAACATTCAAGAGGTTATCACTACATGCTTGCTAACTTGGTAAGAACAAGCAGAGTTTACATTTCCCAGGGCAATATATTCTATTTACTTTGTGTCATCTGTAATCATCCAAAAAAGAAATACATGAAGTACCTAATTTGTTCTCTAGATGTTTGGAAAAATGAGTCAGTAAATACCGAAACTTGAATATAATAGCTTGTTTTCAATTGTGCTGTTTCTGTTTTAACCATGAAGCTTATATTTTCTCATTTAAAAATAATAATTTTTCCCTGGCTGTGTAGCTCAGTGGATTGAGTGCTGGCCTGTGAACCAAAGTCACCAGTTCAATTCCCAGTCAGGGCACATGCCTGGGTTGTGGGCCAGGTCTCCAGTTGGGGGCATACAAGAGGCAACCACACATTCATGTTTCTCTTCCTCTCTTTCTCCTCTTCCCCTCTTTCTAAAAATAAATAAATAAAAATTTTTTTAAATAAAAATAGTAATTTTATATTATTCTTCACTGATTATTCTTAGATTTGGTTTGGATTTGAAATATAAACCATTTTACCCAGGTTTGAAATGTAAAACAAGGGATGAAGACAAATGAAGGTGACTCACCAATTAATTCAAGTGTACCTGCACATCAGTACTGGATTTGTCTTTCCCGAAGTAGACCACTACCAAATCTTTTCAAACCAGATGCCATAAATGGGTTTAAACATGGAATGTTAAGTGTATAGCCACCTTTCTATTTATAATAAAACACAACTTGAATTTTCACCTTCAAACTTCCCATGTCTTTAAAATTTGTGACATTCTAAAAGCTAGTGTTTCCTTTAGGTTAGTTTATAGCTTTTCTTTCTCTAAAAGAACAGTTGGTTTAGGAGTGAATAAAATGGCTTCTAAATCAGGAATATCTTTTTGGCAGAGGTCCTGAGTAATACCATCTCCGTGAAACAAAAGAGGAATGTTAAATTATCACCATGATACTATAAATCTATTAAATTATTATATAACATAATTTCTTACCTCAATTTTGTTTCATTAGCACAATAGGATCATAATCATTACAGAGCTCTTAAACCAAAAGAATGGCAACAAAGTTGAAAGATTATTGTAATTATATCCTTAGATTTCTTAAATCAAGAAAAATCTTATTTTGTTTAATAATGAGTATTTTTAAAATAAGAAAGAAAATGTTACTTAAACCTTGTTTTCTTAGGAAGTGTATACATTCATATACTTTATAAGATGAAGTTTAGAGCTACTGCTTTGAAATGTGGTGTGCATCTTCTCTGATAAATTGCGGGAAGTGGACCATTTCAGTCCAATTTAGGAACAAATGAATTAACTCTTTTAGGACGAAAGATCTTGATTTTTAATTTACATCTGAATATGTTCAATCTACTTTTAGGCAACCAAAAGTAAAGGATATTTGTTGACTCATTAAAAATTAAACCAGAGCTTGGCAGGAAACATGGAGGTCACAGCAAGGCACCTGAGGCCATTATTGATGGGTTTTTACAATTTCTTCCTCACCAATAAATATTTCCCTTTTCTTTTTTCCTTTCTTCCTTCCTCCCTCCATCTACCTTTTCTTTCCATTCTGCCTTTAAGTCCTAGGGTTCTCCTATCACTGACAGTAAATGAATGATATGACTTTAGGTAGTACACACAAAAACTTTTTTATTGTAATGGTATTACATTTATTTAATATGTATTAGAAAAATATAAAACTAGTACATCAAAATCCAAGTTTCATGAATATTATTACTTCATACAGGGCTAAAGTAGAGATTTAATAACAAGTGAAATAATTTTTAATATGTCACATAACTAATGGCATGGTGGATAAACAGATAACAAAATCTGTTTTGTTTTGTTTTGTTTGTTTTGTTGTATACATGACTGTGGTGGTACTTGGACCACTGAAGTTTAGGAAAATATTGAATCTGGAGTCAGAAAGTTTGGGTTGTTATACTGACTTTGCTATTAGCTAGCTATGGTATCTTTGGTAAGTTTGGGGAGTTGTTAATGTATTGCTTGGGTCCCTTGGAAATAGATGCTAAGTTATAATTAGAAATACAAAACATTTATTGAGAGTAATACATGTGAAAAATAAAAGGTAGAGAAACACAACTAGGCAGGGAGAGCTTCAGATCACCATACAAGTCTGATATCAGCAAAGGAAAAGGAATGGAAGTCAGTCATGGCAAGCACAACTGAGAACTCCTGTACAAAGACTGAACATAGTAGAAACCCATGCTGGCCCCAAATGGCAAGCCATTGTACACCCCCACTTTGCTTAGCCACTGGCTGGAAGCTGCCCAAGAAGCACATCCCTCCCATTTGAAAGCTGAGGCAGAGCCTAAAGGCACCTGAAGCTGGAGACTATCATCTAACTCAACCCCTGAAGACAGGTTTTGACTTAAGGAGAGATCTGAGCCAAGCACATCAATGGCTGTCTCAGTTGGCTAAGATGACCAGATGATCTATTAAAAACTTTTCCCACTCTAGAATTCTAACTGGACCTCCATGATACTACTGACAATCCTTCATGTGAGCTCTGGTTTCAACTTTGAGACTCAGATGTGACAGAAATGTAAGGCTGTGGAGTGATGGAACTGCAAGAGAGAATCACTACAACAAGAGTGGGGGAAAGAATGGTAAATTGAATGCCTAACACAGAACTCAGAATTATGAGACCTTGGGAGGATACCTACTACAACAACAAGAGAAGTCTGCTCCCTGAGGAAAAAATGTAATGTATAGTGTCATGTCAGTCTGGGCAATAAATACATTAACTCATCACTATGCTTTGAGTTGCCAACTGTTCTCTTCCTCTAGTGACATTCTGTTCATTTGACACAGTCTTGTGTTTCTGTAAGTCTGGTACTCTATATCACATTGCATATGGGTAACAGAGATAGGAAATTTTGCTAATCTTTGATGAGACAGATTATCCCTACCATCATTTCCAGATTTTTTAAAACAAATTAAAAATCCCCTAAACCTCTCCACCAAAAACATACACACACACACCAAACCAAAACTATTCAGAAGGCATTTACATGATCAAAAAATGGTAAGTGAATCTAAAAAGATGTTTCTTTTCAAGATGAGCCATGTGGCATTTCAAGATGAGCCAGTTGGATGAAAGCTAAGGACATACGGTATATACAGGAGAATGAATTCTAACCTGAGTCTTCATGTAACAACAGCACAGAACCACTGCCTTCTACAAATGCAAAGTCAAAAACAGTAATACTGTTTACCTAAGTTTTCTGGAATCACCTGCACCAGAGCCCTGTGTCCCCTTTGCTACTCAGCACCAAGAATCTGGCAAAGACTTTTGTGTGTTTCTACATGTACCTACCCTGGCAGCAATCCTAAAGTGAGAAGATTTGAATAGACCATGAATATTTCAACAAAGGGTTTCACATGTCAGGATGTACATGTCACAGTGAACTACAAGCTGCAAAAAGTTTTAAATTGTTGAAATACCTGAAGAAATAAAAGATTCCATCAGGAGCACAGGCCAGAGATGTTATCTGGTGAGGTCGGAAGTACACATCCTAATAGAGCAAGTAAGTATCTTACAAATTCCATATCAGTTGGTGATATCATTTCTTGTTATGAGTGGTTTCATGTCTAATTGTTGTTTTCTCTTTTAGGACTCTATCTAAAGTGGTAATGTTTCTCTACTCAAGTACTAGAGGTAACCCACATTTATATAATTTGTCAGTCAAACAACCTCTTTTTTTTTCCATGGTAAGGTCCTGGATCAGAATCCTGTAATACTGCATTGCCAAGCATGTTATATGTTGTGATTTAATTATCTCATATATGTTACAGATAGTATGCAGAACCTTATATTAACCCTAGGCATAATGAAAAGGCACTACACCAGGAGTTAGGAAATAGGTGTAAATCCCAAGAATTCATCTAACTAATCTTGTGATAAACCAAACTTCTCTGAAGCTGTTTCTTTTTTTTTTCAATTTTTATTTTAATTGTTGATCTTGTACAGTTTTCTGTCTTTTACTCCTACCCCAACCCACCACCCCAGCCCTCCCCACCTCCCTCCCATTTCCGCCCCACATAGTTTTTGTCCATGTGTCCTTTATACTTGATCCTGTAAACCCTTCCCCTTTTCCCCTGAAATTCCCTCCCCTCTCCCCTCTGGTGACTGCCAGCCTGTTCTCAATTTCAATGTCTTTGGTTATATTATGCTTGTTTGTTTGTTTTGTTGACTAGGTTCCCATTAAAGGTGAGATCATATGGTGTTTGTCTTTCACTGCCTGGCTTATTTAGCTTAGCATGATGCTCTCAAGTTCCATCCATGCTGTTGCAAAGGGTAGGAGCTCCTTCATTCGTTCTGCTGCATAGAATTCCATTGTGTAAATATACCACAGTTTTTTTTTTAATAAAGATATATTTCTTTTATTTAAAGTTTTCCATTTAAATAAACATGCATTTCTGCTAGTTTATTTCTGTTTAGTAATTAATTTAAGTTACCTTAGACTAGATATAAAATCAGTACTTAAAAACTGCAATTAAAAGATTGTTATGCAGAGTTAAGACCTTAAAGTATTTTAGCGATGAAAACACTAATCCTCCAAGTGTCCATGCCACATTCCTTTGCTTTCTTTCTACATTCTTTTTTTAATATATTTTATTGATTATGCTATTAAAGTTGTCCCATTTCTCCCCCATCATTCCCCTCCACCCTACACACCCTCTCCCACCCACATTCCCCCCTTTAGTTCATGTCCATGTGTCATAAGTTTTTTAGCTTCTACATTTCCCACACTATTCTTGCCCTTCCCCTGTCTATTTTCTTCCCATTATCTATGCTACTCATTCTCTGTACCTTTTCCCCCTCTCTCCTCCTCCCACGCCCCTGTTGCTAACCCTCCATATGATCTCCATTTCTGTGGTTCTGTTCCTGTTCTAGCTGTTTGCTTAGTTTGCTTTTATTTTAGGTGTGGTTCTTAATAGCTGTGAGTTTGCCGTCTTTCCACTGTCCTATTTTTTATCTTCTTTTTCTTAGATAAGTCTCTTTAACATTTCATATAATAAAGGTTTGGTGATGATGAACTCCTTCAACTTAACCTTATCTGAGAAGCACTTTATCTTCCCTTCCATTCTAAACGAAAGCTTTGCTGGATAGAGCAATTTTGGATGTAGGTCCCTGCTTTTCAAGACTTCAAATATTTCTTTCCAGCCCCTTCTTGCCTGGAAGGTCTCTTTTGAGAAATCAGCTGACAGTCTGATGGGAACTCCCTTGTAGGTGACTGTCCCCTTATCCCTTGCTGCTTCTAGAATTCTCTGCTTCATTTTAATCTTGGCTAATGTAATTACGATGTGCCTTGGTGTGTTCCCCCTTGGGTCCAACTTCTTTGGGACTCTCTGAGCTTCCTGGACGTCCTGGTAGTCTATTTCCTTTGCCAGATTGGGGAAGTTCTCCTTTATTATTTGTTCAAATAAGTTTTCCACTTGTTGCTCTTCTTCCCCTTCTGGGACCCCTATAATTCGGATGTTGGGACATTTAACAATGTCCCAGAGGTTCCTAAGCCTCTCCTCCTTTTTTTGAATTCTTGTTTCTTCCTCATTTTCTGTTTGGTTGTTAGTTTCTTCCTTCTGGTCCACTCCATTGATTTGAGTCCCAGTTTTCCTTCCATCTCTATCAGTTCCCCATGCATCTTCCTTCATTTCACGTATTGTAGCCTGCATTTTTTTCATCTAGTTTGTGAGCAAAATCAACCAATTCCCTGAGCATCCTGATGACCAGGGCTTTGAACTGTGCATCTGATAGGTGGGATATCTCTTCACTGCTTAGAGGAATTGGCTCTGGGGCTTTGATTGGTTCTCCGGTTTGAGCCATTTTTGGTGGGGTTTTTTTGTTGTTGTTGTTGTTTTGGTTTTAGTCTGGTCGCGGCTATTAGGTAGTGAGGCGTGGAGCATTAAGTGTTCCTAAGGGCGGGGCAGCCCAATCGCCGGATTGTGACGCTATAGGTGGGGCCGGGGTCTGAGAGGGAACAATGGTGCCTGTTCCGCTCTCTCCTGGACTCCAGCCCTTTCCGCCTCTTCCCCTTCACCTGCATTATCTGTGCACGCGCTCGTGCTATTGTGTAGTGAAGAGTGGAGCCTCTGGCGCTCCCCAGTGCAGGGCAGCCCAGTCGCTGGGTTGTGACGCTGTATGTGGGGGCGGGGTCTGAGAGGGAACAATGGCGCCTGCTCCGCTCTCTCCTGGATTCTAGTCCCTTCCGCCACTTCCCCTCTGCCTGGACCGTCTGTGCGCGCGAATGTGAGACCACCTGGTCAGCCAGCTGCCTTGTGCGGCCTCACTGGGTCTGCACAGTTGCTTCCCTGTGCCTGGGGTCCGCCAGCTGCCGCCTGTGCACCTGGGAACTGCCTGCCGCTGCTGCTTGCGTTCCCAGGTCCGCACCTCCACTTTCTCCTGCCGAGACTCCGCCCCCTTACCGGTCTGGATGAATGGTTGTTGGACTTCTGTACAGTTCAATTTTCTATAAGTTCTGGTTGTTTTCTTGTTTCTAAATATTTGTTGTCCTTAATTTTGGTTGTGAGAGGAGGCACAGTGCATCCGCCTACGCCTCCATCTTGGCCGGAAGTCCAATATACCAGTTTTTTGATCCATTCATTTACTGATGGGCACCTAGGTTGCTTCCAACACTTGGCTATTGTAACTTGTGCTGCTATAAACATAGGGGTGCATAGGTTCTTTTGGATTGGTGTTTCAGGGTTCTTAGGATATAGTCCTAGCAGTGGAATTGCTGGGTCAAAAGGTAGATCCATTTTTAGTTTTTTTAGAAAATTTCATACTGTTTTCCATAGTGGTTGTACCAGTCTGCACTCCCACCAACAGTGCACTAGGGTCCCCTTTTCTCCACAACTTCTCCAACACTTGCTATTTGTTGCTTTGTTTATGAGGGCCATTCTGACTCTGAAGCTATTTCTAAATCTGTAAAGTACAGAATTAGACCAGATCACTATTTCCCAAAGTGTGCTATTTGTACATGAGATAATTTTAGGTAGTACATAGCAAAACTTCTTAAACTAATTGGTTTTGAATTTATGTTAAATGCGTATTAGAAAAAGATGACTATCCCATCAATTCTATGATTTTACAGATATCATTCTTTTTTTCTAATTTACCATTTTAAAAATATTTTATTTGTTTTTAGAGAGGAGAAGGGAAGGAGAAATGGGGGAAAGAAACATCAATATGTGGTTGCCTCTCGCACACCCCTCACTGGGGACCTGATCCACAACCCAGGCATGTGCCCTAGACTGGGAATCAAACTGGTGACCCTTTGGTTCACAGGCTAGCACTCAATCCACTGAGCCACACCAGCCAGGGCTACAGATACTATTTTTAAGAATGAAGCTAAAGTAGGCATCTAGGTTTAAAAACGTAGTCAATGTAAAGAAAAATATTAGGTAAATAATAGTTCAGATAATCCACCTACAGCCAAAAAAAACCTGTAAAGGTGGTATATTAATGTTTAAAATTTGTAAAATACTTCAAGGTTAGTTCCAGCTTTACGTTTTGTCCTCATGGAGGGTCAGTTTGCACTAGGGAAGGCTAGGGGTGAGAAGGTAGCTGGGTGAACACCAGGGCATAAACAGTGGAGCAAAATGCTATTATCCTTGGTGATATAAACTCATAAGGCAAACTTAAAATCAGCCCAGGTGGGCAAAGTCCAAAAGGTGTGTGAGTACCCTTAGTTAGCTAAGTTGTAACAGAAATGAAGAAACTAATTACTAATATAAACTAATTACTAATATTATGTAACACACCAAAAAATATATTTTTTTGCCAATCTGACAAAAGATATAATTTTCATTCATTCACATCAGACAGCTATTGTTACATTGGATGTTGTCATTTTTTATTTGACAATCTAAAGGAAAAGAGGTCAGTGATCCTGACTAAATACTCAGATATTCCATGCTTTAAAAATTCTTATTTAATCCACTCATCTAATGATGGACACTTGGGCTGCTCCCATATCTTGGCAATTGTAAGTAATGCTGCAATGAACACAGGGGTGCTTATGTTATTTCAAATTAGAGTTTTGGGTTCCTTCGAATATATGTGGGATAGCTGGGTCAAAAGACAGCTCCATTTTTAGTTTTCTGAGGAAATTCCATACTGCTTTCCACAGTGGCTGCACCAATCTGCATTCTCACCAACAGTGCAAAAGCATTCCCCTTTCTCTACAACCTCACCAGCACTCCTTGTTTGTTGATTTATTGATAATAGCCATTCTGACAGGTGTGAGATGATATCTCATTGTGGTTTTAATTTGCATTTCACTGATGATTAGTGATGTTGAGCATCTTTTCATATGTCTATCAGCCATCTGTATGTCCTCCTTGGAGAAGTGCCTATTTAGGTCTTTTGCCCATTTTTTAATTAGGTTATTTCTTTTTTTGGTGTTGAGTTTTATAAATTATTTATAAATTTTGGATATTAACCCTTTATCAGATGTATTGGTGACTATGTTCTCCCATTCCATGGGTTGTCTTTTTATTTTGTTGATGATTTCCTTTGCTGTGCAAAAACTTTTTAGCTTGAGGTAGTCCCATTTGTTTATTATTTCATTTCCCTTGCCCAGGGAGATATATCTGATAAAATATTGCTACAAGCAATGTCCAAGATTTTGGTGCTTGTTTTCTTCTACTATTATTTTGGTTTGGGATCTAACATTTAAGTCTTTAAACCATTATGAATTTATTCTTGTGTGTGGTATAAGAAGGTGGTCAGGTTTCATTTTTCTGCATGTATCTGTCCAATTTTCCCAACACCATTTATTGAATACACTATCATTAGCTCATTGTATGTGTTTGCTTCCTCTATTGAATATTAATTGACTATAAACATGTGGGTTTATCTTTGGGATCTCTATTCTGTTCCATTGATCTATGTGCTTGTTTTTATGCCAGTACCAGGCTGTTTTGATTAATATGGCCTTGTAGTATAGTTTGATATTAGGTAGCGTGATTCCTCCAATTTTGTTCTTCTTTCTCAGGATCACTGATGCTATGCAGGGCCTTTTGTAATTCCATATAAATTTTTGAAATATTTGTTCTAGTTCCGTGAAATATGTCATTGGAATCTTGGTAGGAACTACATTGAATCTATTGATTGCTTTGGGTAGCATGGATGTATTAAGAATGTTAATTCTTCCCATCCATGAACACATTATGTGCTTCCACTTATTTGTATCTTCCTCAATTTCTTCTTCAGTGTCATAATTTTCCAAGTACAGGTCTTTTACATCCTTGGTTAGGTTTATTCCTAGATGTTTTATTCTTATTGAAGCAATTGTAAATGAGATTGTTTTCTTAATTTCCTTTTCTATTTGTTCATTATTGGCATACAGAAATGCAACTGATTTCTGGATATTAATTTTGTATCCTGCTACTTTGCTGAATTCATTATTCAGTTCTAGCAGGTTTTTTTAATTTTAATTGCTGTTCAAGTACAGTTTTCTGCCTTTTACCCACATCCCAGCCCACCCCCCAGCCCTCCCCGCCTCCCTCCTGTTTCCACCCCATGCCCTTATTTTTGTCCATGTGTCCTTTATACTTGTTGCTCTAAACCCTTCCCCTTTTCTCCTGAAATTCCCTCCCCTGTAGTCTGTTCTCAATTTCTGTGTCTTTGGTTATATTTTGCTGGTCACTGTCAGTCTGTTCTCAATTTCTGTGTCTTTGGTTATATTTTGCGTGTTTGTTTGTTTTGTCGATTAGGTTCCTGGTAAAGGTGAGATCATATGGTATTTATCTTTCACTGCCTGGCTTATTTCGCTTAGCATGATGCTCTCCAGCTCTATCCGTGCTGTAGCAAAGGGTAGGAACTCCTTCTCTCTTTCTGCTGCATAGAATTCAATTGTGTAAATGTACCATAGTTTTTTGATCCATTCATTTACTGATGGGTACCTAGGTTGTTTCCAGCACTTGGTTATTGTAAATTGTGCTGCTATGAACATTTGGGGTGCATAGGTTCTTTTTAATTGGTGTTTCAGAGTTCTTAGGATATAATCCTAGCTGTGGAATTGCTGGGTCAAAAGGCAGATCTAGTAGTTTTTGGTAGAATCTTTGGGGTTCTCCATGGACAGTATCACATCATCTGAAAATAACCACAGTTTTGCTTTTTCCTTTCCATTTTGTATGCTTTTTATTTCTTCTTCTTGACTGATTGCTGCAGCTAGGACTTCCGGTAGCATGTTGAATGAGAGAGGTGAAAGCAGACATCCCTGTCTCATTCCTGTTCTTCAGGGGAAAGCTTGTAGTTTTTGCCTGTTGAGTATGTTGCTGGCAGTGGGTTTGTTATATATGGCTTTTATTATATTTAGATATGTTCCCTCTAATTCCACTTTGCTGAAAGTTATCATAAATGGGTGCTGGATTTCATCAAATGTTTTTTCTGCATCTATTGAAATGATCATGTGGTTTTTATCTTTCATTTTGTTTATGTTTATAAACACATTTATTGATTGGTGAATGTTGTACTTACCTTGCATTCCCAGTATAAACCCCACTTAATTATGGTGTCTGATCTTTATGATGCATTGCCGTATTCAGTTTGCTAATATTTTGTTGAGGATTTTAGCTTCTATGTTCATCAGGGATGTTGGCCCATAATTTTCTTTCTTTGTAGTGTCATTATCTCATTTTGGAATTAGGATAATTCTGATCTCACAAAATGAGCTTGGGAACCTTCCCTCCTCTTAATATTTTTGAAATAGTTTGAGAAGGAGAGGTGTTAGTTCTTCCTGGAATATTTGGCAAAATTCACCTGTGAAGCCATCTCGTCCAGGGCTTTTGTTTCTTTGGGAGTTTTTTTTTTTTTTTAATCACTGCTTCAATTTCATGAGGTGTAATCTGTCTATTCAAATTCTCTGATTCTTCCTGATTTACTTTTGGAAGACTGTATATTTCTACAAATTTATCTAATGTGTCCAGGTTGTCCAGTTAATTGGTATATAGTTGTTCATAATATATCCTTACAATCCTTTGTATTTGTTTAATGTTAGTTGTTATTTCTCATCTTTTATTTCTGATTTTATTTATTTGGGTCCTCTCTCTTTTTTTCTTTAGGAGTCTGGTTAAAGGTTTGTCAATCTTGCTTATCTTTTTAAAAAATGACTCTTGGATTCATTGACTTTTATAATTTTTTTAGACTCTTTCATTTATTTCTGCTCTGATCATCATCATTTCCTTCTTTCTACTCACTTTGTCCTTTTTCAAGTTCCTTTAAGTATAAATTTAGATTGTTTATTTCAGCTTTTTCTTGTTTGTTTTGCAATAGTCCTGTAATGCTTTGCATTTCCCCTCTTAGGATTGCTCTCCCAGTGTCCCACAGATTTTAGGTTGTTCTGTCCTCATTTTCATTTGTTTCAAGATATCTTTTGACTTCTTTCATCTCATTGTTGACCCATTCATTGTTTAACAACATGTTGTCTAGCTTCCATGTCATTTGCATGTTTTTCACTGTTCTTCTTGTGAGTGATTTCCAGTGTCATAGCATTGTGGTCAGAGAATATGCTTGATACAGTTTCAGTGTTCTTAAATTTATTGATACTTGTTTGTGTCTTAACATATAGTCTATCCTAAAAATCATTCCATGTGCTTTTGAAAAATATGTATATTCTGCTGCTTTGGGATAAAATGCTCTGAAAATATCAATTAAGCCCATTTGATCTAGTGTGTATTTAAGGCCGCTGTCTCCTTGTTGATTTTCTGTCTGGAAGATCTATCTATTGAAGTCAATGGGGTGTTAAGATCCCCAACTATGACTGTATTTCTGTCAATCTCTCCCTTTATGTCCATCAAGATTTGCTTCACATATTTAGGTGCTCTTATGTTGGGTGTGTAAATGTTTATGAGAGTTATATCCTTTTGTTGGATTGTTCCCTTTATCATTATGTAGTGTCCTTCTTTGTCTCTTACTATAGCCTTGATTTTTAAAGTCTATTTTGTTGGATATAAGTACTGCTACCCCAGTTTTTTTTCCACTTCCATTTGCATAAAATACCTTTTTCTATACCTTTACTTTTAGCCTGTGTGTATCTTTTGATCTCAGATGGGTTTTTTGGAGCATATATATATATATATATATATATATATATATATATATATATATATATAATTTTCTTATCCATTCAGCTACCCTGTATCTTTTGGTTGGAGCATTTAAGCCATTTACATTTAAGGTAATTATTGATAGATATGCTTTTAGCACCATTTTATTGTTAGAATATTTTTGTCTGTTTTTTCCCCTCTTTTTCTTCTTCTTCTAGAAGCAAGCATTTTAACATTTGTTGCCATAATGATTTGGTGTTAACAAACTCCTTTGGCTTTTTCTTGTCTAGGAAGCTCCTTAATTCTCCTTCAATTTTAAATGATAGCCTTGTTAAGTAAAGTAGCCTTGGTTGTAGGTCCTTGCTTTTCATCACCTTGAATATTTCATGCCACTCCCTTCTGTCCTGAAATGTTTCTGTTGAGAAACCAGATGAGTCTGATTGGTACTCCTTTGTATGTAACTACCTGCATTCCCCTTGCAACTTTTAGGATTCTCTCCTTATCTTTAAGCCTTGTCATTTTAATTATGATGTGTCTTAGTGTAGGGCCCCACTTGTTTAGGACTCTCTGAGCTTTCTGGACTTAGGCGATGTTTTCCTTCATAAGATTAGGGAAGTTTTTGGTCATCATTTCTTCACATAGTTTCTTGATCCTTTGTTTGCCTTCTTCTTCTGGTATTCCCATGATGCGAATATTGTTACATTTCATGTTGTCCAAAATGTTTCTTAAGCTCTCCTCAGTTTTTAGAATTCTTTTTTTTTCTTTTTCTGATCTTCCTGGGTGTTTTTTTCTATCTTGTCTTCCAAAAAACTGATGTGATACTCTGCCTCATCTAACCTACTATTTATTCCTTCCAGTGTATTATTTATTTCAGATATTGCATTCTTCATTCCTGACTGGTCCTTTTTTATGGTTTCTATGTCTTTTTTCATGCTGGTGAGTATCCTTATAATCATCACTCTAAACTTTCTATCTGATAAATTGATCGCCTCCATTTCATCCAGCTCTTCTTCCAGAGTATTCTCTTGTTCTTTCATTTGGGGTTTCTTTCTTTGTCTTCCCATTTTAGCTTTCTTTGTATTTGTTTCTATATACTATGTAGGTTTGCAAAGAGTCTAGTATAGGCCTTTGTCAGATGGTATTTGTGAGTGGCCCTGGTCAACTTGTTTGGAACTATCAGTGATCCATAGCATATGGCTCCCTCTGATAGTCCTTTTTGTGTGCAAAAAAAATCAGACTGCACACCAGGACCAGCCTTTATCAGCACCAGGCCTTGCGGGGAGGCGGGGGTGAACTGAAGTCTCACAGAGCTTCCAGAGATCCACATCAGTTGTTAAGCTGATCAGTGATTATAGCCTCAAGATGAAATCAGCTGCCAGGCTTAAGCTCCACAGGATGGGGCAGTTAAGTCCTGTGGGCAGGGCTATTGCTTCCCCTCTTGCTAATGCCATTTGAAGAGGAGTGCTCTGCCTGAGAAGGATGACTCCTGCAGTATGGGGAATGACTCAGCATAGAAATCCTGGCGACTGTGTCCTCAGTTCTCTCCCCAGAGCCACAAACCCCAGGCTGTCCTCAAGCATCTCTAGTCCACTCTGCCCTCCTTTATTGGCACACAGGGTAAGTGGCTGCAAATGAAATTTTGTGCACAGTGCCTTTAAGAGTTTCTTTGTGTCTCTAGCCATCTGTCCCTGGCAGAAACCCTGCCACTTTTTACAGCTAGGTGTTATCTGGGTTCCTTTCTGCCTCTGGTGACATAGGCTGGAGAGCCCAACTTGGGGTTCAGATCCCATACTTCCCAGGGGGAATCCCCCAGCTGCTGAAGTATTCCTATAGCACTTCAGCTGCCACCCATGGTAGTCCAGCCCACCTGTCATGTTGTGCACACTGCCTACCAGTCATGTTGTGGTGAAGTGGCTTCTTCCATCTGTCTGTGGTTATAAGGCTCTTCTCCAGCCAGTGTTCAGTTAGTTACTCCAGATAATTCTCTACAATTTAGTTGTAATTCCAGTTTGGTCCTTGGAAGAGGTTAGTGTAGCTTCTACATACTCCTCTGCCATCTTTGATCCTCCACACACACTTTGGGTAATACTCCTTGGAAAGTCTTCCTAGTAAGTTATATTTTCTCTATACCACTTATATGTCCAATATCTTACCCACTCCATTACAACAAAAACAGAAGATGTTCTTAATAACCTTATAATCATATTGGACAAAACAAACTTACACAGATTATGATAGTTAGCATCATGATATAACAGCTGCTGTGACTTGGAATAAAGAGAAGGTAGCATTTGGGAGATACAATACTCTGGATAGCATGGCCAGAGAAAGCCTTTTAGAAAAGGAGACTTTGAAACAATGATCTGAATGGTGAGAAAGATCCAGTTATGTAAAGAATCAGGGAAAGTTCATGCAATTCATAGGGAACATTACAACCAAGGCAAAAGAAAAGCTTGATAACTTCTCTGAAGTGTCAGAAGGTAATTTTGGCTAGAATAGAGTGAGTGACAAGATTCAGATTATCTAATGGTATAGTAGCTCTGCTAAAGGAATTTTAGCTTTGTTCAATGGCAACAGAAAGTCATTAGAGAATTTGACCCAGAGAAGGCACATGGTCTGATTTTTAATTTAAATCAGTGTCTAATAGATGGATCTTATGGTATTAAGTTATACCTCATTATATTGTTAATAAAAAAGAGATCAGTGGCTACTTTTTCTACTAACAGCACTTATATCAATTTGTAATTATTTAAATATTCATACAAATAACTCTCACTGAACTAAGTGCCATGAGTTCTGGGACCAAGTTTGATATGCTTCACCACTGAACCAACAGATAGCACTTAAGAGGGTTCAAAGTATATTTGCTGATTAGATTAGAGAATAAAACAGTGAATGAACAGTACAAGCAGCCTGTAATCAAGTACTAATTTATATGGTGCAATCTTCAACCCTACATATTACACCTTCCCAGGAGAATGGACCTGCTTCCAGAAAAAGATTTGTGTCTTTCATTAGCAACCTGATAACTTGAGTCACCACAATTACCATGCATTTCCCTATCAAAGTATCACCCAAATGAACAATTCAAATGGCACTAAAAGTAAAGCCGGCCTTCATACAAATTGTGAAATAGATACTTGTCTTTGGCAGCCTTCCAAATATCATTCTACTGTTTTTATCTCCCCTATGGGCAAACCACCTTTCCCATTTCTCATCCATAATCTACCATCAACTCAATGAAAGTCACTCAACATATATTGTTCGCTTTGCTCTCTGTACAAAGTGCACCCTAAAAATACTTTTATATGAAGGAAATCTCCACATAATATCTTTAAAATAAATACTCTGAAAGTAAGCCTTGAATATGCTTATTTCAACTCTCAATTATCCATACTAAGCAATGAGGAGATAGACCATCTATCAGATACAGAGTTCAAAACACTGGTAATCAGGATGCTCACAGAAATGTTTGAGTTTGGTTGCACAATGAAGGAAGAAGTAAAGGCTATACAAAGTGAAACATAGGAAAATATGCAGAAAAACAGCAGTTAAGAGAAGGAAATTGGAGCTAAATCAATGATTTGGAACAAAAGGAAGAAATAAACATCCAATTGGAATAGAATGAAGAAACAAGAATTCAGAAAATGAGGGGAGGCCAAGGAACCACTGGGACAACTTCAAACATTCCAACATCTGAATAATAGGGGTACCAGAAGGAGAAGAGGAAGAGCAAGAAATTGAAAGCCTATTTGAATAAATATTGAAGGAAAACTTCCCCAAACTGATGAAGGAACTAGACATGCAATTCCAGGATTCTCAGAGAGTCCCAAAGAAGTTGGATCCAAGGAGAAACACACCAAGACACACCATAATTAAGTTACCCAAGATTAAAGATAAGGAGAGAATCTTAAAAGCAGCAAGACAAAAGGAGACCGTTACCTACAAAGGAGTTCCCGTAAGACTATCAGCTGATTTCTCAAAAGAAACCTTACAGGCAAGAAGGGGCTGGAAAGAAGTATTTGAACTCATGAAAGGGAAGGACCTACATGCAAGATTACTCTATCCAGCAAAGCTATCATTTAGAATGGAAGGGCAGATAAAGTGCTTCCCAGACAATGTAAAGTTAAAGGAGTTCATCACCACCAGGCCATTATTATATGAAATGTTAAAGGGATTTACCTTAGAAAAAGATAAAAAACTATGAACAATAAAATTACAACAAACTTATAACTATCAACAATTGAACCTAAAAAAAAAAAACAACTAAAACTAAGCAAACAGTAGAACAGGAACAAAACCACAGCAACAGAAATTACATGGGGGTTATCAGTGGGGAGGGGAGGGGTGAATGGGGAAAATGGTGTAGGGACTAAGAAGCATAACTGGTAGGCACAAAATAGACAGGGAGAGGTTAAGAATAGTAGAGGAAATGGAGAAGTTGAATAACTTATATGTACAACCCATGGACATGAACCAAGGGGGATGATGCTGGAAGGTAGTGGGGTACAGAGTGGAGGGGTATAAAAGGGAGAAAAAATTGGGACAACTGTAATAGCAAAATCAATAAAATATACTTTTAAAGAAAGGCAGATGTGAGATTTCTGGGTTATTTTCTCTGTCCCACCATTTTTTAAAATTCACCATTGCCATTTTAACATACTCTGAGTATTAGGTAAACAGGAGTGTGATGCTTATCAAAGTGTGAGTGGCACAAGAGATATTCCTTCCCAGTACATGCTGTGGCCATTGATCTTAGAGACCAGGATGGTGGCGAAAGAATTCTTAACCTGTTTCTTTTGAGGAAGGGAGCTCCAGTTTTCCAGCCCACCCAGGCTTTTAAGACATGGGAGAGCACCACAGAGACCTCTCTTTACCTCTACCAGCAGGCAGGTGGGAAGTTGATCAATGTTCTTATATAATAATTGTTAATTGACAAATATAGTTTAGCACAGTAAATAAATTAAAACCACTTGTTAATTTTGTCCTTAGCAGCATCACTAGCCATCAGGGAGATGCAAATTAAAACCACAATGAGACACCACTACAGACCAGTCAGAATGACCATCATAAACAAATCAACAAACAACAAGTGTTGGAGAGGTTGTGGGCAAAAGGAACCCTAGTGCACTGTTGGTGGGAATGCAGACTGGTGCAGCCACTGTGGAAAACAGTATGGAATTTCCTCAGAACAGTAAAAATGGAACTGTCATTTCACCCAGCAGCTCCACTGCTGGAATTATACCCTAAGGACCATGAAACACCAATTCAAAAGAACCTATGCACCCCAATGTTCATAGCAGCATTATTTACAGTAGCCAAGTGCTGGAAGCAACCTAAGTGCCCATCAGTAAATGAGTAGATCAAAAAAAAACGGTACATTTACACAATGGAATACTACGCAACAGAAAGAAGAACCTCCTACCTTATACACCAGCATGGATGGATCTGGAAAGTATTATGCGAAGTGAAATAAGCCAGGTGGTGAAAGACAAATACCATATAATCTCACTTATAAGTAGAACCCAATCAACAAAATAAGCAAGCAAAATATAACCAGAGACATGAAAAGAAAGAACAAGCTGGCTGTAACCAGAGGGGAGTGGGGAGGCAGATAATGGGGAAAAGAAGAGGAAGACTCATCAAGGAACATGCATAAAGGACACACGGACAAAGTCAAAGGAGGGTAGGAATGAGGATGGGATGTGGGGATGGCTGGGATCAGGGGCAGTGGTGGGGGGAAAATGGAGACAACTGTATTCAAATGACAATAAAAAAAACAGAGAAATATGAAAAAAAAAGTTTTGTCCTTGGCTCTTTATTTATATGTATGTTTAGAGGATGTGAGTAGGGAGTTGAGTAATAGTTAGACTTAAGCCCTCAATGGAGTCTCAGCTGGGTTTTATACACAAGAGAGCCTCTCTACTGGTTATAGTGCAGGTAGAGGAAATGGGAGAAAACAACAAGTCTTAGTTTCTTTCATGAAAGAAGCCTTTGGGCGAACACTCATCCTAACAAGTTAATGTTAATATTAAAAATATGTTATGCCCTGACAGGATAGCTCACTTGGTTGGAACATCATCTTGTACACCATAAGGTTACAGGTTTGATTCCCCGTCAGGGCACATACCTAGGTTTTAGGGTTAATTTCAGGTCAGGACATTTATGGGAGGCAATCAATCAATGTTTCTCTTTTACACTGATCTCTCTCTCTCTCTCTCTCTCTCAAATCAATTTACAAAAGCACATTTTTGGGTAGTGAGGATTAAAAAATAATAAATAAATATTTTGTGGTTATCTGAAAGGAGTAATGATTCTCACTGATGTAAACTATTTGGCTCTTTGTCCAGTCTCCATTGACCCATATCCCACTTATAAAAGGAAGAAGGGGGCTGTGAGTAGTAATTGAAAAAGATGGTTTACTAGCAAAGTTTTCTAAGTCTAATTTGGTTGTCTATGTTAAAGAAATGTAAAATTAAAAGCTGGGGTAGGAGTGATGACTAGAGAAGTGTACATTCATGCGTTCAGTTTGTGAAAATTCATCAGGTTGTATACTTAAATATAGATATACTTTCCCTTTTTAGTTAAGTATATTTTATTGATTATGATATTACAGTTGTCCCATTTTCTCCCCTTTGCCCCTTTCCACCCTGTACCCCACTCCCACCATCATTCCCCTACTTTAGTTCATGTCCATGGGTCATATATATCAGTACTTTGGCTTTTCCATTTCCTATGCTATTCTTAACCTCCCCCTGTCTATTTTGTACCTAACAATTATGCTTCTTATTCCCTGTACCTTTTCCCCCATTCTCTCCCTTCCCCCTCATTGCTGATAATCCTCCATGTGATCTATATTTCTCTGATTCTGTTCCTATTCTAATTGTTTGCTTAGTTTGTTTTTGCTTTTTTTTCAGTTCAGTTGTTGATAGTTGTGAGTTTGTTGTCATTTTACTGTTCATAGTTTTGATCATGCTCTTTTTCTTAAATAAGTCTCTTTAACATTTCCTGTAATAATGGCTTGGTGGTGATGAACTCCTTTAACTTTACCTTATCTGGGAAGCACTTTATCTGTCCTTCCATTCTAAATGATAGCTTTGCTGGATAGAGCCATCTTGGATATAGGTCCTTGCTTTTTATCACATTGAATACTTCTTTCCAGCCTTTTCTTGCCTATAAGGTTTCTTTTGAGAAATAAGCTGATAGTCTTAGGGGAACTCCTTCATAAATGAGTGTCTTCTTTTCTCTTGCTGCTTTTAAGATTCTTTCTTTGTCTTTAACTTTTGGCATTTTAATTATGATGTGTCTCGGTGTGTCCCTTTTTGGGTCCAACTTGTTTGGGATTATCTGAGCCTCCTGGACTTGTATGTCTATTATGTTCACCAAATTGGGGATACTTTCTTTCATTATTTTTTCAAATAACTTTTCAATTTCTTTGTATCCCGCTCTTTGGCCAAATTCATTAATTAGGTCGAGCAGTTTTTTGGCTGAGACTATAGGATTTTCTATGTATACTAACATGTCATCTGCAAACAATGATAGTTTTGTTTCCTCCTTTCCAAGTTGGATGCCTTTTATTTCCTTTTCTTGTCTAATCACTGTGGCTAATACTTCCAATACTATATTGAATAGAAGTGGTGAAAGTGGACAGCCTTGTCTTGTTCCTGATTTTAGTGGAAAAGATTTTAGTCTTTGCCCGTTGAGTATGATGCTGGCTGTAGGTTTCTTATATATAGCCTTTATTATGTTGAGGAATGCTCCCTCTATTCCCACTTTGCTGAGTTTTTTTATCATAAATGGGTGCTGTACCTTATCAAATGCTTTTTCCGCATCTATTGATATGATCATGTGATTTTTGTCTTTGCTTTTGTTTATGTGATGAATTACATTTACTGATTTGTGAATGTTGAACCATCCTTGCATCCCTGGGATGAATCCCACTTGGTCATGGTGTATGATCTTTTTAATGTGTTGTTGGATGCGGTTTGCCAATATTTTGTTGAGGATTTTAGCATCTATGTTCATCAGCGATATTGGCCTGAAGTTCTCCTTTGTTGTGTCTTTATCTGGTTTTGGGATTAGGATGATGCTGGCTTCATAAAAAGAGTTTGGGAGTCTTCCATCTTTTTGGATTTTTTCGAATAGTCTGTGGAGAATAGGGGTTAGCTCTTCCTTAAATGTTTTGTAGAATTCTCCTGTGAAGCCATCTGGTCCAGGACTTTTGTGTGTTGGGAGTGTTTTGATTACTGATTCAATTTCACCGGCTGTTATTGGTCTGTTCAGGCTTTCTGTTGCTTTTTCACTGAGTTTTGGAAGGTTATACTTTTCTAAAAACCTGTCCATTTCACCTAGGTTTTCAAATTTCTTGGCATACAGTTCTTCATAGTAATTTCTTACAATCCTTTGTATTTCTGTGGTGTCAGTTGTAATATCTCCTCTTTCATTTCTGATTGTGTTTATTTGAGTCCTCTCTCTTTTTTTCTTGATGAGCCTGCTTAAAGGCTTGTCGATTTTGTTGATCTTTTCAAAGAACCAACTCCTCGATTCATTGATCTTTAGGATTGTGCTTTTAGTCTCTATGTCATTTAATTCTGCTCTGATCTTGGTTATTTCTTTCCTTCTACTTGCTCTGGGCTGTCTTTGTTGTTGTTCCTCGAGTTCTTGTAGGTGTAGGGTTAGGTTGTTTGTTTGAGATGTTTCTGTCTTTTTTAGATAGGCCTGTATCGCTATAAGCTTCCCTCTGAGGACTGCCTTTGCTGTGTCCCATAAGTTTTGGGTCGATGTGAGTTCATTATCATTTGTTTCCAGAAATTTTTTGATTTCCTCCCTAATTTCATTCTTGACCCATTCATTGTTTAATAGCATGCTATTCAATCTCCATGATTTTGAGGGTTTTGGGTTTTTATCCTTGGGATTGGTTTCTAGTTTCAGTCCCTTGTGGTCAGAGAAAATGCTTGGTATGATTTCAATTTTCTTGAATTTGTTGAGGCTTGATTTGTGTCCTATCATGTGGTCTATCTTTTGCTCTTCCTTTTCTCCTTTTGGCATCCCTATGATTCAGATGTTCGTACATTTAAACTTGTCCCAGAGATTCCTAAGCCTTTCCTCATTTTTAAAAAATTCTTCTTTCTGAAAGGAGCTCATACCCTTTGCAACAGCATGGATGGAACTGGAGAGCATCATGCTAAATGAAATAAGCCAGGCAGTGAAAGACAAATACCATATGATCTCACCTTTAACAGGAAGCTAATCAACAAAACAAACAAACAAGCATAATATAACCAAAGACATGGAAATTGAGAACAGGCTGAAAGTCACCAGAGGAGAGAGGGGAGGGAATTGCAGGGGAAAAAGGGAAGGATTTACAGGAACAAGTATAAAGGACACATGGACAGACAGAAAACTGTACAAGATCAACAATTAAAATAAAAAATTTAAAAAATTCTTCTTTCTTCTTTCTGTTCCAAGTGATTGTTTATTTCTTCATTTTGTTCCAAATCAATGATTTGAATCCTAGCCTCCTTCCCTTCACTGTTGGTTCCCTGTATATTTTTCTTTTTTGTATAGCCTTCACTTCTTCCTTTATTTTGTGGCTGTACTCCATCATTTCTCTGAGCATCATGATTACCAGTGTTTTGAACTCTGCATCTGATATGTTGGCTATTTTTGTGTTGCTCAGTTCTTTTTCTGGAGTTTTGATCTGTTCTTTAATTTGGGCAATGTTTCTTTGTCTCCTGTTTTGGCAGCCTCCTTATGTTTCTGTGTATTAGGTAGAGCTGCTTTGATTCCCCATATGCTTTTCTATATGATTATTATACTTCAATAAAAACTTATAGGGAAAAAAAAGAAAAACTTTAGAGAACTAACAGGAATTTTTTAGTAATGGTTGTATGCATTTATCAAAATTTATTGAGTAGTACATTTACAATGGGCAAGTGATACCTCATTGTGGTTTGCATTCCCACAATGAGATATCACCTCACACCAGTCAGAATGTCTATCATTAATAAATAAATAAACAGTAAGTTTTGATGAGGATGTGGGAAATAGAGAACCCTAGTGCACTGTTGGTAGGAGTGCAGATTGATGTAGCCACTATGGACAGCAGTATGGAGTTACCTCAAAAAATTAAAAATGAAATTGCCTTATGACCCAATGATTCCACTTCTGGGAATTTATCCAAAGAAACTCAAAATACTAATGTGAAAGAATGTATGCACCCCTATGTTCACTGCAGCATTGTTTACAATAGCCAAGATCTGGAAGCAACCTAAGTGTCTATGAATAGACAAATGGATAAAGAAGTTGTGAGATTTTACACACACACACACACACACACACACACACACACACAATGGAATACTACACAGCCATAACAAATAGTGAAATCTTGCCATTTGCAACAACATGGATGGACCTAGAGGACATTATGCTTAGTGAAATAAGTCAGACAGAGAAAGACAAACACCATATGATTTCACTTACATGTGGAACTTAAAAAACAAAATAAACAAAGAAAACAGAAATGAAGTCATGGATACAGAAAATAAGTTGATTGTTGTCAGATGAGGATGGGGGCTTAAGGGGTGGGTAAAAAATGGAAAGGAATTAAGGAGTAAAATTAGCAGTTACAAAATAGTCATGGAGATGTAAAGTACAGCATAGAGAATATAGTCAATAATATTGTAATAAAAGTGTGTGGTGCTAGGTGTGTACTAGACTTACCAGGGGGAACACTTTGTAAGTTATATAAATGTTGAATCACTATGTTGTACACCTGATACTAATATAATATTGCATAACAACTGTAACTGAAAATAAAGAAAAAGAAAAAAGATTTGTGCATTTTATTGAATGTAAATTTCACCTGAAAAAAAAGAAAGAAAGAAAAGAAAGGAAGGAGGGAGGGAGAGAGAAAACTGAAAACAAACATTGAATTCTAGTTAATGTCCTACATGAAGTCTTTTGGTGTGAAGTAAACTAATGTCTGCAACTTACTTTGAAATGCATCCAAGAAATTAAATCGATTGATAGATAAATAGAAAAATACTAATTGTAAAATACAAGTTGTAACTACATGGGTATTCACTGTACAATTCTTTCAAATTTTCTGTATATTTGAAAATCCTATAATAAAATGTTAGGGAGAAGAATCTGAAAAAAGGAGAAAGAATTATCCTCATTTCTTTATGAATATACTGGCTTCATCCTATTGAGACTAAAGTGCATCAGCAGCAACTAGCAAGAGATAGGTACCCAGCAAAAGTAGTGCAATTACTGGGAGAGGTGCCCAAGAAGATAGTAATGTCCAGTAGAACTGATGGTGCCCAGGTGGAGATGACTTGGTGTGAACTTGAAGTGATTCCATTAGGATGCTGAGTTGGCAAAGACACCAGACTGTACCCAGAGCAAAAGAAGAAAAGCATGGTGGATGCTATGAAGTATATCTCAAGACATGTTTATGGACAAATGTGAGACATACTCTGGGGTTTGTACATCATATACAACCAAACTATCAGTTTTTCTCTTTGGGATTTCTATAAGACACAAATGTTGAAAGTTCTCATCATTAGAATTGAAGAAATATACTGTGTTTGGCATGTTAAGCTGCAGAAAAGTTTTTTTATTTCTCTAGTTAAGGTCAAGCTTTTTTAACATTGTCCAGTTACATGAAGCATTGTATTTGCACTCAGTGAAGAAACACTAAACATACAGGTAAATGAAGCAAATCAAAACATTTCCTTGAAGTTGGTACTTATGTTTGTCCTTGCCACAGCTACACTAAGTAAAGACGCAGGCAATAAAATGGAAGAATGCATATTTTCTCCATCCTGTTTGTAGTTTCAGAGACATGGTGCTCTAAGAATTAGTTCATATCCAGGGTTTCCTGTTTTTGTCATTGTTTTTATTGAGATATACTTGACATATAACACTGTGCCCAGGTTTTCTTCATTGTTAAAGCGTTATCCTAGACAAAGAACTTTCATTTCTCCCTTTGCACTCTAATCAACAGATACTATAAGTACAAACTCACGACCTCCTACAATCATAATTCTCTTTCTATCTGTTTCTAGGGTTTTACCGATATTTTGCTAGAAAGAGTCATGCATGGGGGAGCCAACATTACAGGATTCCAGATTGTCAACAATGAAAACCCTATGGTTCAGCAGTTTATACAGCGCTGGGTGAGACTGGATGAAAGGGAATTCCCTGAAGCCAAGAATGCACCACTAAAGGTAATGTTCCATGGCATGTAGATATCTTAGGCCAGCTTTTGAAAGCATCTCAGTATGATCTTTATACATTTAAGGCCATCCTGTGATCAAGTGGTCTTCCTTCAAAAGTGTTTTAAGGATGCTAACAAATGACTGCAAGTCATGCTGCTGCATTTTAAAACTACACTCCAAATAAAAAAGCTATTGAGGAGGTCTTTTTAAAACCTGGTGTTGGGAAATGTTAACTTAATTTTGTAATGACTTTCATTTGTAATATGCTCATAACAATTTACAATATTATAAGAATTTGAGTCAAACAACAGGTGAGGGCACTGGGAATAGCTAAGGGAGATTGATAGTCTGAAACAGAAAATCAGATTATACATTATTTTTGTGACTGTTTTGTATTAATACATTTCATGAATTTCAGCAAAGCCACATGAATTAGGCTCTAATACAGAGTGTGCTGCCTATACATATATTGAACAGAAGTGTTTTCCTGCCTGCAAAAAAAGTATCTTTAAACATAATTAATTGTCTACTATATGATCTCACCTTTAACAAGAACCTAATCAACAAAACAAACAAACAAGCATAATATAACCAAAGACTGAAATTGAGAACAGGCTGACAGTCACCAGAGGGGAGAGGGGAGGGAATTTCAGGGGAAAAGGGGAAGGGTTTAGAGCAACAAGTATAAAGGACACATGAACAAAAACTGGGGGGGGGGCGGAAATGGGAGGGAGGTGGGGAGGGCTGGGGTGGTGGGCTGGGATGGGAGTAAAAGACAGAAAACTGTACAAGAGCAACAATTAAAGTATAAATTAAAAATAAAAAATCACATTTAACTGATGTAAAAGAATTCCTATAAAAAAAATATATATATATATTTTATTGATTATGCTAAAAATAATTATGTGTTGTTCATTTTCATGAAATCAAGATAATGATATCAAAAGTAGAAGGTCATGCTTAAAGTGCACATTTTTCATGTGCGTTCCTCTATGGCTAGAAATCCTATTACTTGAAAATCAGGAATTAAAACTGATAAGTTAGAGGAAAGTTATTCGGGTTACACAAAGGATCCTTAAAATGTATTTTTTTTTTTTAGTAAGCATTTCTTCAGTGCCTTTTTTCAAGTATGAAACTAAATTCTTCCTTTCTGCTATAGTGAAAGTATATATGTACCATAGCTGTGGGATTCCTGTGATCAAGACAAGAGGTCAAAGTATAGTTGAGACATTTCCCTAAAAAAAAAAGAAAGGGTGGGGAGCAGTAATATTCTCTTTCCCATGGTTTTGAGATACCCATGTTCACATCCTCCCTAGCAATAACAGAATAAGGGAGAACAATGAGGACATAGACCAGAGAAGAGGCATGTTCTGTATCACCTAGGCAGGTCTACCCTGAATGGGTCATATCAAAACATAATACAAATAGGACATCACTTTATGTAGTTGATATGCTCTAAAAAGTTGAAGTTAAATGTATTTTTTATACATTTAAGTCACTCACTAATAAAGTGGTAATCTATACTTTAGTGATTATAGTATATACATGCCAGATTTTTCTAGGACAGTCTTGTTTAAAAACATTCTGCCCTACAGTCAGGTTAGGTGTCCTCATGTTTCAGTAAGTATGGTCACAATCCCTATGATGAATCTTTTGTAGTCAAATCTTTTTTAAAAGATTATTTTTTTTGTTGAGCTTTAATTGACATATGTTAGTTTTAGGGATACAATATACTTATTTGATATATGTGCATATTATGAAATGATTACCAACCACCTTAAGTTTAGTTAACATCCATCACCACCATAGTTACAATTTTTTTCTTTTGATGGGAACTTTTAAGATTAGTCTCTTAACAACTTGCAAAAATACAATATAGTATATTCACCATGCTTTGCATTACATGCCCCAAAATTATTTATCTTATAATTGAAAGTTTGTACCATTTGACCACTTTCACAATTTCCCCCATCTACCCCCTCCCCCACCTCTGGCAACCACCAATCTGTTCCCTATTTTTATGAGTTCAGATTTTTTGTCTTTGTCTGACTTATTTCCCTTAGCATAGGTGCTCAGGGTCCATCCATGTTGTTACAAATGGCAGGATTTCTTTCTTTTTTATGGATCAATAATATTCTATTGCATGTACCATATCTTCTTTATCCATTCACCCACTGATGAACACTTAGGTCGTTTCCATGTCTTGGCTATCGTAAATATTTTTGTGGTAAATATGGGGGTGCAGATATTTTTTTCAGGACAGTGATTTCATTCCCTTCAGATAAATACCCAGAAGTAGAATTGCTGGTTCATATGGTAGTTCTGTTTTTAATTTTTGAGGGCCCTCCATACTGTTTTCCATAGTGGCTGTACCAGTTTACATTGCCACCAACAGTACACAAGGGTTCCCTTTTGTCCACATTTCCACAAACAAATGTTATTTCTTATGTTTTTTTATAATAGCCATTTTAACAGCCATGAAGTGATATTCGTTGTGGTTTTAATTTGCATTTCTCTGATTATTCAAATATTTTCTATGTACTAAATCCATCCACTATGATTAGATGAGCTTATACAAATTTAGATTTCCATAAAACTGCCTATACACTGTTTTTGCTATCCTTAGATTTAGTAGGTAATAAGTAGAGAAGAAATTTTTATTTATTCAATATTTTAGGGGTATCTACAATGTGTCAACACTGTGTTAAGCACAAAAGTAGACAAGGGTAAAGTATGAAAAGGCTACTACATAGTAGTTTATGCCTCTTCAGAGGTTGTACAAAAGACAAGGAAAACAATCTCAGCTTTGGATTATTCACTGATAACTCATGGTATATTTAAAGTTCTCAGAATGTGATGAAAAGAACTGTTAAGGCTTATAAGCAAAAACCTTCAAATAACGTAAGAAAATAGAATATTTAAATAGATGGTTACATCTTTCAGATTACTTTTGTTTAGTAACAGTCATTAAGAAACCTTTCTCTACATCAATCAAACAAAAGCCCACTTTAAAAATGAGATACAAAAAAAAATAAAAAATAAAAAAAAATAAAAATAAAAATGAGATACAATATTTTTGATTAGGAAATACAATTGTCTAGAGATTAAAATCTTGGTGCTTAATTTATTCTATATTTTATGAATATTTCCTTTGGGAGCTCTTTTTTTACTTGCCCACACACTGGTAAGTAGAAGCTAAAAAGTAGAATATTAAATAGTGCTTTTGGCATGGCTTGGAAAGGCAGCTGGGGGAGAAAAAATACCACCATATTGACTTTATGTAGTGCTAGGATGAGCAGACACAATGATAAAGAACATATGCCCCCTGTTATAGTCATACTTGATGATTTGCTACTAAAAGAATACTGACATGAAAAGTCAGAAAAGGAAATTGGTAGTTGTAAAGATGACAATGTATTCACTCCCAATTGTATTTGGATACACTATAGAGATAATTGCCCCCAGAAGATTTTGCTCCATTTTAAAAAATCAGCAGAATTCTTCCCTTGCTGGTGTGGCTCAGTGGATTGAACACTGGCCTGGGAACCAAAGAGTCATGAGTTCAATTCCCAGTAAGGGCACATGCCTGGGTTGAGGTCCAGGTCCCCAGTAGAGGGTGCATGAGAGGCCATCACACACTGATGTTTCTCTCCCTCTATTTCTCCCTCCCTTCCCCTTTCTCTAAAAATAAATAAATAAAATATTTTTAATCAACAGAATTCTATATTCTACCACTATTTGTCACCACCTACAAAACAGGGACCAGCTTATTTAAATCAAACATTGATTCATTTAATAAAAAAGGCATCTACCATGTCAAATTACAGATAGTCCAATCTCTTGTTTTAAGTAAATGGCCTCAGCCCTAGTAGATACCTACCAATATATCCAAGGAATAAAAAGTAAATGTCCTTGCCTGAAAGAGGTAGCATAATGAAGTATTGCCTGTGAATTGTCAACATTATCAGATTTAAAACTCAGTAACAATTATAATTTCTTACAATCGAACACCAGCTTTTGGTTTTTGCTCCCCACAGGAAACAAAAACTGATTTATTGCTGGCCAGAGGTCCCAGTTCACCAGAAATGTGGTCTAGACAGAAATGATTAATGTTTCCCTCCAAATTAATTTCAAGCTAACTTAGCTCTTTCCATTTTCCCCTAGGTAAACACCAAGTCTGAATTTTCTATTAGAAACAGCAATAAGCTAGTCTTCCTTTAGGATATGCTGTTTCATCTCCATTCTACATATGCCATCCTTCAACTTCACATGTTTTTCTTTCTTTATAAAGGATCTGCCCTTTAAGTAGTCACTCACTCAATATGAAACACAGTATAGAGAGCAAGAGACAGATTCCCTTGAGCCATATGATCTTAGTAATCTTAACATGTGCACACATGTGGTAAGAAGCATTATTATTTTTAAATGAATCAAAGTCAGGCTTGCCCAGAGAGATCTTTTGATTCAAATAATTAAGAAGATGATTTTGTAGAGGAAGAGGTAGAGAAGAATGAAAATGATAAGTAACAAGGCAAGTTTTGAGGGCATCGTTTGTCATGGTATCTTGTTTTCTATACATCTATTTTAGTATACATCTGCACTGACACACGACGCAATATTGGTCATAGCAGAAGCGTTTCGCTATCTGAGAAGGCAGCGAGTGGATGTATCCCGGAGAGGCAGTGCTGGAGACTGCTTGGCAAATCCTGCTGTGCCCTGGAGTCAAGGAATTGATATCGAGAGAGCTCTGAAAATGGTAATGACCACAATGGATTATTGGGGTGGGGGCCTTATAAAGACAGAAAAAATGATACCCCAATTTTGACAAAATAAATACTAAAAGGAATAAGATCAGAGTCTATAGCATATCAGACTGTGCAGAAAGATAACCATGGATATTTATTCACTAAAATCTAGAAACCTAAAGCTAGAAATTACTTCCTTGAAACTTGAAAAATGAAAAATTTAGGGCAAATGAATATGTAATTCTGTGCTACACAATAGATATCAAATCAACTCAGTACCACCAAAAGTTATGGACTGACATGGTAAATGGCTTTGAAAATTTCAAACTTTCCAGAAATATGTTACTGATGGGGACTGACATAATTTATATGAATCTCATAACTTCAAGGTACACATTACAAAGCATCCTCTGGTTCACCAGACAAATTTTTAGCCTGGATGGACTTTGAAACTATGTCAGTGTTGATAGTATTTCTGTTGTCAAAAAGAACCTTTATAGAGGAAAGATGGCAGCATGGTAGGAGGGAGCAGATTCCACTCCCACCTACACATGGGAGAAAAACCTAGCCGATCTATGGAGGAACAGAGCAAACAGCCAACAGTACCACAGCATAGATGAAAATAGGAGATCAAAATCTGTAGCGGACATTGAAAAACCAGACAGTAAGGAGAGTATTTCAGAAAAATAAGGGCCCAGGGTTCAGTGTGGAGACCAGGGCAGCTGAAGTCCCAGGCCCATGCTCGCCTGGTCTACCACAAGGCTCTAGGGAGGGAGCTGGGTCAACTGCTCCCTCCCTGAGCCAAACAAGGTTTGAGCAGCACCAAGAGACACCTGGTTGCTTGAAGTCACAGGGAGGGGAGTTAAGGTCTGAGTGGCAAATACACTGGAGCTGTGAGCACCCACACATAGCCCTAGGACGAGTGCAGGAAGAAGCCCGTGAGACCAGAGGCCCCTGCAACTGGAGGAGGGGGTTTTGTGGAAGACCTGGAGCCCACACTGGGAACCTGGGGAGTGCGCACGATCTATGGGAAACCCAGAGTTCACGCCAATGAACTTAGGGTGTGCACATGCAAAGCAGGAAACCTGGAATCCACACCCATAAACGTGGGGTCAGTGTGCACCCCGTAGGAGACCCAAGCTCACACCCATAAACATGGGAAAGTATGCACTCCCCAGGAGGCTCACAACCCACACCAGAGGCCCTATGTGGAGAGGTGCCAGGATAGCTCTGGGGAGAGTGCACAGCTAGCCCTGGGGAGAGTAGCCCAAACCTGACTGAGTTCGAAACAGGGAGAAAAGCAATACCAGTCGCCCCTCAGCCCATTGCAGCCACCAAGACCAGAAAAACAGCTTGGCCAGTTGGCCAGTTTGAAACCAGCAAGAGGGTTTTTTCTTAAATATATATATATATATATATATATATATATATATATATATATATATATATATATGAAAATACCAACAAGTGAGAAAAAAAACAGAACTGTGAAAAAACCAGAGTTTGGCCTAAAGAGGGGGCATCCCAACAGCTGAGACAGTGGAAGCTGTGAACACCAAGATACCCGAAGGAGACTGCACCACTGAATGTTACAGGTATTCTACCACAGAAGTTCACACCATAAACCCAGAGAGCCAGAAGAGATCAATTCAAGAAGCTGAGGATAACAAGAAGAGTCTCACAAACAATGGGAAGATAAAGAAACAATCCCCAAATGAAAGGAAAGGAGGAAGCTCCTCAAAGAATGCTAAATGAAACACAGGCAACTCAACTATCAGATATTGAGTTCAAAACAATGGTTATCAGGAAGTTCAATGAGCTACCAGAAACTACAGGGAAGCAACAATGTACTCACTGCAAGTTATATCAACATGAAAAAAAGAAATAGAAACTATCAACAAGGGCCAAGAGGAAATGAAGAATACAATTTCTGAACTGAAGAACACAGTAGAAGGAATGAAAAGCAGAATCGATGAAGCAGAAGATTGGATCAGCAAGTTGGAGGACAAAGTAGAAAAAATCACCCAGAAAGAGCAAGAAAAGGAAAAGAGGCTCAGAAAGAATGAAGAGGGATTAAGAGAAATGCAAGACAATGACGCAGGGGCCCCTGTCCTGGGTGCCAGACGCAGGGGGGCTCCTCCCGCAGAGCCCCATCCCTCCATCACGGATGAAAATAAAAACTACCAAGACATGACTGCTTGGGGAGGAAAGGGGTCAAACTCTCAGAGGAGAATGACCCAGAGCCCCTTCCTCACTAGGCTTTCATTGGGCTCAAAGAAACAGGAATATAGGTTTAACATGTCAAAGAAATCTGAGGGCTTAATCTGAGCCAGTGTTTGTCAGGAAGGGGGGTTGCCAAACTTTGGGAGACATACTCATTTCCTCCTGGGACACTTATCATTTAAATGAAAGCACTCTTAGCAAACAAAGCAGGTTTCACAGGACTTTAGGAATTCTTTCTTATGCCCAATCACCCAGGCAGCCATCGTGGGCAGCATAGGGCTGCACCACTCACCCCCACAGTTTCAGGCTTTAGGCCGATTAGGAAGCAGGAGACATCTCCCAGATGGAAATGAGGACTCAAGTTATGTCAGAATAGCCACGGGGTGAGGGTCCATCACATCCTCTTTGCTGCAGCCCCCCGAGTCCTTCCAGGAGGCCTCCCAAGTGGTTGCATCTGGCTTAGGTTGCCCCTCCCATGAGGAGTCTTACCCGTCATTGACTGCCAACAAAGCACTGAGGCCAGAGATGGGTGAGGCAGAAGCAGCACTCCTGCCAGGGAAATAAGTTTTGTCTCCTTAGTAGCTCACGTCCTTGTGACAGAACAGACCCAGATGAAGTGGGTCCCTTGGGCTCTTACACAGCCCACCATGGGGTGAGGGTTACAACTCCTGAAACCAGGCTGAATGGTCCACAACACAATATGAAATGTAATAATATCCATATAATAGGGATACCAGAAGGAGAAGAAGAAGAGCAAGGGATAAGAAACCTATTTGAAAAAGTAATGATGGAAAACTTCCCCACTTTGATGAGAGAAAAAGTCACACAAATTCAGGAAACATAGAGAGTCCCAATCGAGAAGAACCCAAAGAGGCCACTTCAAGACACACCATCATTAAAATCGCAAAATTCCATGACAAAGAGAGAATCTTAAAGGCAGCAAGGGAGAAATAGGAAGTAACATACAAGGGAGCCCCGATAAGGTTAGCAGCTCACTTCTCAATGGAAACACTCCAAGCCAGAAGAGAATGGCAAGAAATATTCCAAGTAATGAGAACCAAAGGCCTGCAACGAAGACTACTTTACCCAGTAAGGCATTTGAAGAAGATAGAAGGCCAAATAAGGAGTTTCCTACACAAAAGAGGTCTAAAGGAATACACCTCCACCAAATCAGTTCTGCAAGAGATGGTAAAGAGACTGTTTTAAGGAAAGGAAGGGAGAGAGAGAGAGAGGGAGAGAGGGAGAGAGAGAGAGAGAGAGAGAGAGAGAGAGAGAGAGAGAGAGAGAGAGAAACATAGGTACAAAAATGGCAATGAATAAGTACCTATCAATAATAACCTTAAACGTAAATGGATTAAATGCTCCAATCAAAAGACATAGAATAGCTGAATGGATAAGAAAGCATGACTCACACATATGCTGCCTGCAGGAGACCCACCTCAGGACAAAAGACCTACACAGACTCAAAGTGAACAGCAGAAAACAAATTATCCAAGCAAATGGACAGTAAAAAAAAGTGGGGGTAGCAATGCTCATATCAGACAAAAGACTTCAAAAGAAGAGTCATAAAGAGAGACCCAGAAGGTCACTTCATAATACTCAAAGGAAGAATCCACCAAGAAGACATACACATTGTAAATATATATGCACCCAATGTAGGAGCACCTAAATACATCAAGAAAATCTTAGAGGACTTCAAGAAAGATATTGACAGCAACACAATTATAGTAGGGGATTTTAACACACCACTGTCAAAAATGGACAGATCTTCCAAACAAAATATCAACAAACATTGTGGCATTGAACAATACTCTAGATGAAGTGGACTTAACTGATATATATATAGAGCCCTTCATCCCGAAGAAACTACATACACATTCTTTTCAAATGTACATGGAACATTTTCAAAGATAGACCACAAAGTAGCACACAAAACAAACCTCAACAAATTCAAGAAAATTGAAATCATACCAAGCATTTTCTCCGACCACAAGGGACTAAAACTAGAAACCAACCCCAAGGGGAAAAACCCAAAGCAGTCAAAATCATGGAGATTGAATAGCATGCTATTAAACAATGAATGGGTCAAGAATGAAATTAGGGAAGAAATCAAAAAGTTTCTGGAAACAAATGAAAATCAACTCACAACAACCAAAAATATGGGACACAGCGAAAGCAGTCCTCAGAGTGAAGTTCATAGTGATACACGTCTACCTAAAAAAGATAGAAACATTTCAAACAAACAACTTAACCCTATGCCTACAAGGACTAGAGGAACAAAAACAAACACAGCCCAGAGCAAGTAGAAGGAAGCAAATAACCAAGATCAGAGCAGAATTAAATGACATAGAGACTAAAAGCACAATGCTAAGGATCAATGAACCCAGGAGCTGGTTCTTCAAAAAGATAAACAAAATTGACAACCCTTTAAGCAAGCTCATGAAGAAAAAGAAGAGAGAGGATCCAAATAAACACAATCATAAATGAAAGAGGAGAGATTATAACTGACAGCACAGAAACACAAAGGATTATAAGAAATTACTATGAAGAACTATATGCCAAGAAATTTGAAAACCTAGGTGAAATGGACAAGTTTCAAGAAAAAACATAATCTTCCAAAACTCAATTAAGAAGAAGCAGAAAGCCTAAACAGACCAATAACAAGAGATGAAATTGAAGCAGTAATCAAAAAACTCCCAAACAGAAAAGCCCTGGAGAAGATAGTTTCACAGGAGAATTCTACAAAGCATTTAAGGAAGAGCTAACCCCTATCCTTCACAGACTATTCCAAAAAATCCAAAATGATGGAAGACTCCCAAACTCTTTTCATGAAGCCAGTATCATCCTAATCCCAAAACCCGATAAAGACACAACAGAGAAAGAAAACTTCAGGCCAATATCACTGATAAACATAGACGCTAAAATCCTCAACAAAATATTGGCAAACCGCATCCAACAATACATTAAAAAGATCATACACCATGACCAAGTGGGAATCATCCCAGGGATGCAAGGATGGTTCAATATTTGCAAATCAGTAAATGTAATACATCACATAAACAAAAGCAAAGACAAAAATCACATGATCATATCAATAGATGAGAAAAAAGCATGTCATAAGGTACAACACCCATTTATGATAAAAACACTCAGCAAAGTGGGAATAGAGGGAGCATTCCTCAAAATAATAAAGGCCATATATGAGAGACCTGCAGCCAACATCATACTCAACGGGCAAAAACTAAAATCTTTTTCACTAAGATCACGAACAAGACAAGCTTGTCTACTTTCCCCACTTCTATTCAATATAGTATTGGAAGTCTTAGCCACGGTGATTAGACAAGAAAAGGAAATAAAAGGCATCCAAATCAGAAAGGAGGAAACAAAACTATCATTGCTTTCAGATGACATAATAGTGTGCATAGACAATCCTGTAGACTTGGCCAAAAAGCTGCTCGACCTAAGAAATGAATTTGGCCAAACAGCCAGATACAAAGTCAATATCCAGAAATCAAAGCCATTTTTGTATATCAACAATGTAACAGCAGAAGCAGAAATCCAGAAAAAATTCCCATTCAGTATAGCAAAAAGAAAAATAAAATACCTAGGAATAAACCTAACCAAGGAGATAAAAGACCTGTATGGAGAAACCTACACAGCACTGAAGAAAGAAATTAAGGAAGACACAAACACATGAAAACATATACCATGTTCATGGATCAGAAGAATTAACATCATCATAATGTCCATACTATCCAAAGCAATTTACAAATTCAACGCAACACCTATTGAAGTACCAATGGCATATTTCACAGACACAGATCAAACACTTCAAAAATTTTTATAGAACCATAAATTACCCTAAATAGCTGCTGCAATTTTGAGAAAGAAAATAGGAGAGATCACAATACCTGATACCAAACTATATTACAAGTCCACTGTAATTAAAACAGCTTGGTACTGGCATAAAAACAGGCGCATGGACCAGTGGAATAGAACAGAGAGCCCATAAATAAACCCAAGTCTCTATGGTCAATTAATATTCAACAAAAGGGGCAGCAACGTAAAATGGAGTAAAAATAGCCTCTTCAACAACTGGTGTTGGGAGAAATGGACAGCTACGTGCAAAAAAGTGAAACTGGAGCACCAACTTACACCATACACAAAAATAAATTCAAGGTGGATAAAAGATTTAAATATAAGCCATGACACCATTAAAATCCCAGAGGATAACATAGGCAGTAAAATCTCAGATATTTCACACAGCAACATTTTTACTGATATATCCCCTAAAGCAAGGGACATAAAGGAAAGAATAAACAAATGGGATCTCATCAAAATAAAAAGCTTTTGCACAGCTAAAGAAAACAGTATTAAAATAAAAAGAGAACCAACTGTATGGGAAAACATATTTGCCAATGATATCTCAGACAAGGGTTTAATCTCCAAAATATACAAAGAACTTACATGACTCCACTCTAAGACAAGGAACCCAATTAAAAAATGGGCAAAGGACTTGAATAGACACTTCCCCAAGGGGGACACACAGAGGATCCAGAGACACATGAAAAGAGGGTCGATATTGCTAGCTATCAGAGAGATGCAAATTAAAACTACAATGAGATACCACTTGACACCAGTCTGAATGGCCTTCATAAACAAAGCAACAAACACCAAGTTTTGGAGAGGTTGTGGAGAAAAGGGGACCCTAGTGCACTGTTGGTGGGAGTGCAGACTGGTACAACTACTATGGAAAACAGTATGGAATTGTCTAAGAAAACTAAAAATAGATCTACCTTTTGACCCAGCAATTCCACTGCTTGGATTATATCCTAAGAACCCTGAAACACCAATCCAAAAGAACCTATGCACCCCTATGTTCATAGCAGCACAATTTACAATAGCCAAGTGTTGGAAGCAACCTAGGTGCCCATCAGTTAATGAATGGATCAAAAAACTGTGGTACATTTACACAATGGAATTCTATGCAGCAGAAAGAAAAGGAGCTCCTACCCTTTGTGACAGCATGGATGGAACTGGAGAGCATCATGCTAAGCGAAATAAGCCAGGCAGTGAAAGACAAATACCTTTAACTGGAACCTAATCAACAAAACAAACAAACAAGCATGATATAACCAAAGACACTGAAATTGAGAACAGTCTGACAGTGACCAGAGGGGAGAGGGGAGGGAATTTCAGGGGAAAAGGGGAAGGGTTTAGAGCAACAAGTATAAAGGACACATGGACAAAAACTATGGGGGGTGGAAATGGGAGGGAGGTGGGGAGGGCTGGGTCGGTGGGATGGGGGGAGTAAAGGACAGAAAACTGTACAAGATCAACAATTAAGAAAAATACTGATTAAAAAAATAAAAGTAAAAGTAAAAAGAACTTACACGACTCCAAACGAAGAAGACAAGCAACCGAAGTAAAAATGGGCAAAGGACTTAAACAGACACTTCTCCAGGAGGACATATAGAGGATTCAGAGAAACATGAAAAGATGCTCAGTATTGCTAGCTATCAGAGAGATGCAAATTAAAACCACAATGAGATACCACTTCACATGGCCATCATAAAGAAAGCAACAAACAGCAGGTTTTGGATAGGTTGTGGAGAAAAGGGGACCCTAGGGCAATTTTGGTGTGATTGCAGACTGGTAGTACCACTATGGAAAACAGTATGGAATTTTCTAAGAATACTAAAAATGGATGTACCTTTTGACCCAGCAATTCCACTGCTAGGATTATATCCTAAGAACCCTGAAACACCAATCCAAAAGAACCTATGCACCCCTATGTTCATAGCAGCACAATTTACAATAGCCAAGTGTTGGAAGCAACCTAGGTGCCCATCAGTAAATGAATGGATTAAAATAGTATGGTACATTTACACAATGGAATTCTATGCAGCAGAAAGAAAGAAGGGGCTCCTACCCTCCACAACAGTATGGATGGAACTGGAGAGCATCATGCTACACGAAACAAGCCAGGTGATGATAGAGAAATACCATATGATCTCACATTTATCAGGAACCTAATCAACAAAACAAACAAACAAGCAGAATATAACCATAGACATTGAAATTGAAAACAGGATGACAGTCACCAGAGGGGAGAGGGGAGGGAATTTCAGGGGGAAAGGGGAAGGGTTTAGAGCAACAAGTATAAAGGACACATGGACAAAAACTATGGGGGGTGAAAATGGGAGGGACGTGGGAAAGGCTGGGGTGGTGGGCTGGGATGGGAGTAAAAGACAGAAAACTGTACAAGAACAACAATTAAAATAAAATTTTAAAAAAGAAATTATATCAGAACAAAAAAGAACTTTTATGATATTCTATATGGCAAAATGCAGGAACATGATCTATTTCCAGGCCTACTTTAAAAGCTTTCCCCAATGTCCCAAGGAAAAAGCCTAAAGAAAAGTACAAGAAATCAGTGGATAGACAAATAGGTCACTTGTTTTTACTATTTACATGGTAGGAGATCATTTAAGGCTTGAAGCAGTGTCCTTTGAACAGATTCCATTATTTACAAGCAGGAGCAGCATCACCCATTCATTGCATTTTTCCAAGCAAAAGCTCTAGCCTGAATATTTATCTTTATGCTACATGCATCTTCATCCATTAAAATGAGCCTTCAAGGGTACAAGTGTCTCTTATTTTCACTTATTTAGTTACTCTGATGTTTGGGACATCCAAATAAACAAAGAGATAGACAATGGAGAGATAATTCTCTGCACAAACCAGCAACGAAGAATTTGTAATGGCCTCGTAACATACATCATTTTGTGCAGTTGGCTCTTTTACTGCTACCTTAAACTTGCCAAGTTAGAAGCATTCAACCAACAGGGCTTAGTAGCCCCTGTATCTCTCTCTCCAAGAAAGAGATATGACTCGTTATTCCATCATGCATATTTTTATGTCATTATGGCAATTCCCTAACAAATGCCCTAAGTGTTGTTTTATGGAGGTAGCACTGCACAATTTTGAAGAGCAGTTAATTAAATTCAACCTTCATAGCAGTTACAAGATTTGTATTGTCAGGTGAAACATAACAATGAATGAAGTATAAAACTCCCTCAGAGTGAATCAAAAGGAGTTTTCGTCAACAAAACATCAAGTGGCAGTTCCAGCATCTCCAATTGACTCCTCACTCATGATGCAAACACCTATATTGCCGAAATAGAAAACTTGCTACCAGAGTGAAAGACAAGAAATTAATTTCATTAGAGAAAAGTTAGATTAATTATACTATTGCACAAGTAATTCCTGCATGTCTAGCTCACTGATAAAGCTCAAGCTATAAGCCAAGTAAGTAACATTTCTCCTCATGCCCTAACTTTCAAATACCCAACCAAAAGAATTTGTGTAGCTGGTTCTCTTTGATGATCTCTTTCTACAGGTCAACCTCTTCTTATTTCTCCAGAGGCTGGAAAGTATAGGCCTTTTTCAATAGTAGATGATCCCTTGTGATAAATTCTCAGCAAATCCCCACTATTCACAGGGACTTACAAAAGATTTTACTATGTTAAAAGAAATCCTATATTATTTGAGTTAATTAAAAGTGAGAACACGTGATGTAAAAGGATCCCTCAGAGTGACTAGCACATAGCTGTTGCTCAACAAATCAGTCTCTTCCTTCACAGAAATATGACAAACAAAAGCATTGCCTGATAGAGCCTCCTAGGAGTCTGCTTTAATGAATAAATAAGCACAGTATTCATTCAGTAAATATTTATTGAGAACCAATAACTATGTATCATACTCCAAGTTAGTATGCAAGCATGAAATAAGTTGAGGTAACCTCACATTTAAATAGTTAATATGTAAACAAGTGCTTTTAAAGACCTTAAAGCCACTTGTAAATGGGGTAATCGTTGTCCTCCAACCTAGTAAGGGTGATGGAAATACATAGATGATTAAAATATTATTAAGTTCTACAGAGGATTCAATAGGAACCCAGAAGAGAAATACCTAATATAGACTGAGGTAGGGGTGGAGAGAAAGAAAGGGACCTGCATAAATCAGTGGGAACTTAAATTCACATCCTTAAAAATAGGCTTCTCTCTGAGTGGTAGTCCAAGTCTACTTCTTAACAAAAGTTCTAATCATGGGGCCTGGAATCTCTTTAACATACCCAAGACTGTTGTCCAATTTGTATATCATGTTTAAATAGACCAGATCTTCAGAAATATACAATTTTAATGAGACTTGAACCTTTACTACTTTCAATAATGAAGAATTTCCTTAACAAGTTTCTATGCAAGTGTCTCTGCCCTACCTATACCCTCTGCTAGAATTCAATGTATAAAAGAGACTGTGAAGAACCATTCATGCATCACAGAATGCACCACATTCATCCTACTAGATAAGCAATTCTTATCTCAACAAAGGACCTTTAGTTTACCTAGAAGTGTGTCATCACCGTCTCTGCAAACCTAAGTTGACAATAGTGTAAAGGTTTTTGGGATCAGTAGGACAATCATCTTGTCTTCATGAAGTCACATTGGAGCATTTCTCCTTCAACAGGAGTTCCAGTTTCCTATTGGTGGTAAACAAGCCCCTTTCACTTTAAAAATATGCTCCCTAATACTTGCCATCAACTTTTCCTTTGGCATCACAAGCCCATTACTACTTCTGACTTGCTTAACAGCTTGTTACTTTCTATCAGTGAGGAAAAAAGATCCCATCCTTCCTTCCTAGAAAAATGAGACAGATCTTTCTCTTTGAAGCAAATTCCTTGACCCTTACTTGCCAAATGAGTGATTCAAGTACAACAACATTGACTTATATTTGTAGAGAGTCTTTCATGTGGTATCCCTGAACTATAAAGTAGGTAAGGAATTCTCTAAACCCAGCAGAAATGTCCTGTTATTAGTTAGTTCATAATGTTGGGCCCAGGCTCAGGAAAAATTTTGGCACACATGCATTTGGCATATCAAATGGGTTTCCAGGCTATTCCAGTATCTCTAGATTTCTTTTTTTATTTTATTTTTATTTTTATAGATTTTATTTTTTTTATTTTTAGAGAGGAGAAGGGAGGGAGAAAGAGGAGAGAAACATCAATGTGTGGGTGCCTCTTGTGCGCCCCCTACTGGGGACCCGGCCTGAAGCCCAGGCATGTGCTCTAGACATGACCCTTTGGTTTGCAGGCTAACACTCAATCTACTGAGCCACACCAGCCAGGGCTAGATTCCTTTTTTTAATTATATTTTATTGACTATCCTTTTACAGTTGTCCCAATTTTTCCCCTTTGCCCTCCTCTGACCAGCACCTCCCACTCCCTCAGGCAATGCCCACACCATTGTTCATGTCCATGGGTCATGCATATAGGTTCTTCGGCTACTCTATTTTCTAGCTTTCTTATCCAGTACTCCATATTCCTGATTCCTTTAACTCAACCAATCTCATCAGTCTAAGGATTATCTCTCCGTAGCCTAGCTGTCTGCTACCTGTCTATAGCTGGGCATAGGTTAAATAAGAGGAAAACCTCACCCTGTTACCATTGCAGCTGGTAAATGTGTAACCCTCTTAAGAAATGCAACTAAATTAATTTTGATTAATAATAATTATTAATATACCTAGCATGTATTGCAAAACTCACTACATGTCACACACTGTTCTAAACATTACACATGTATAAATCATTTAATCCTCCCAACAACTCAGAGGAATAGATGCTTCTGGGATTTTTTTTTTTATAGATTAGGACACTAACATACAAATGTATTAAGGAACATATACCCAAGGTCATAAGGTTAGTAAGTAATGAAGCTGGGATATGAATCCAGGAGCTCCAAAGCTCATGTTACTGAAATCAGTTTATGTTCAGCTATTGGGAACACTAAGATAAGACATACACAGCCCCCAAGATATTTACAGTTTAGAAAAATACATTACCTTAGTGCAGACTACTCTTTGGGCTATCCCTTGAGAAGAGACTAGTGGTGGAAATTTCAGGCCCCTGAAAAAGTAGTGATAGGGCCCTCACTGTATCATATAGGTAACTGCCTATCACACCCACTCAAAGCTTCATAATTGTAAGGTATATCTGAAAAATACTGGGGAGAAAATAAAGATCTACATAGACATGATCTGGTAGATGTATAGTTCAATGATTCAAAATAAAAGTTCTCCAAGACTCCAAGATCTGTCAGCAGGCCTCATCTCAGAGACCTAGAAGGCAATAACGTGATGCTATTTTAAAATTTTGCATTTTCCTCTCTAACAGGTGCAAGTACAAGGAATGACTGGAAACATCCAATTTGACACTTATGGGCGTAGGACAAATTATACTATCGATGTATATGAAATGAAAGTCACTGGCTCTCGAAAAGTAAGTAACCAAAACAGATATGCAAAGAAAAATTATTTCAATATATGACAGCAACCAGGTACAAGAAAATAGGTTTTAGAAACACACACAAAGCAAATTCCCACACATCATTTCTGCCTTTTCATTCAGCAAATAGTATAGATATGATGAACAGCTGTTTTGTAATCAGTGTTCCACCTACACAGTTTAAAAGAAGTATTTCCCTCTGAGTCTGGTCCTATAAATGGTAGATTCAAGAGCTATTGAATAAGGGGAAAGAATCACAAATTTTACAGTATGCTTTTAGTTAAACAGAAGCTGCCAAAGTACACACAGTTTTAGCAAAAGAGTTGGGAAGTAGGTATCCCTTCATTTTGCCAACTCACTCACAAAAAGGACTTTGAACAAAATTCTTTTCTTTACAGCTAAATATTATAATGATCACTTTGTTTCTATCACACTAATAGCTGAGTTAGGTGTGAAGTGGCGATTTAGTAGCCATTTGATAAAACCTCAGAATGTAAAATGCCTTTTTTTAAATTTATTTATTCTTCTAGAGAGGGGGAAAGGAGGGAGAGAAACATCAATGTGTGGTTGCCTCTCGTATTCATATGCCCCCAACTGGGGACCTGGCCTGCAACCCAGGCATGTAGCCTGACTGGGAATCCAACCAGTGACCCTTTGCTTCACAGGCTGACGCTCAAACCACTGAGCCACACCAGCCAGGGAGAAACATAAAATATCTTGTGTCACTTCTACAGGATACCCACTGGTTTGCCAAACCCCCACACCAGCGTTCCTACAGTCCAAAGCAAAGTATTTTTCTGCTACATGAGTTTAAATTCTAAAAAGGCTGATCATCCTACATGGGCTAAATTATTTTACAAAATGTTAGTAAACATGAGGTTATGAGGTGGAGATAGGAACCCCCAGGATGAAGGAACAGCACAACTGTGTGTACTGGTGTCAGGGTCCTAGTGAGGGTGGAAGACAGAGGGTTACAGGACCTTAATCCTTATAAAGCTCAAGCAACTAAAAAAGCCATTCCATTCCACAACAGCACTTGAACTTCATGGTGTACTTTTTGAGTGAAAAACAGGCAACCAGGTCAAATGTCTGTTCTTTCTAGGCTGGCTACTGGAATGAATATGAGAGGTTTGTGCCTTTTTCTGATCAGCAAATCAGCAATGACAGTGCATCCTCAGAGAATCGGACCATAGTGGTAACTACCATTCTGGTAAGTATGGACAGAAGTTAGGTGGGTTTCCTGTACATCAAGACTTCTACTTTCTGATAACCATTATTCAGAATGTAGGAAAAACCTCAAGTTCAAGCAGTGAAAATTTCCAACAGGTCAGCTTAGGAACATCTCAAAGTGTGTGTGTGTGTGTGTGTGTGTGTGTGTGTGTGTGTGTGTGTGTGTGTAGAATTTTTTTATTGTTCTTTAGTTACAGTTGTCCCCATTCCCCCCCCCATTACTCTCCCCTGCCCCATCCACCACCCACCTTCTACATTCAATCCTCCATCCCTTTTGGCTTCGTTCATGGGTCCTTTATACTTCTTCCTTGATGACCCTTCCCCTTCTTTCCCCCATTACTCCCATCCCCTCTATCCTCTGGTCACTGTCCATTTGTCCTTTATTTCCAAGTCTCTGGATATATTTTGCTCACTTGTTTGTTTTGTTGATTAGTTGACATTATAATTAACTGAATGTCATTTTAAAAAGAAAAATAATAGGAATTTGGAAGAGTTTCAGATGTTATTCTCCTCTTTACCTCTCCTTCCACCATAGGATTGGTGCTTCATCTGGACTTGAAATCTAATTCTTCATTGTCAGGGAGAGAGCATTATATGGAGCAAGGTAGATTAGGGTTCTAATATTAGGTCTACCACTGATAAACTAATAAATTGTTTAATTGCACAAGTCACTACTTCTCTGAGCCTCAGACTGTGCTGTTATAAATTTATGGAATGGGACTTCTGGTCAAGATGGCTGCTTGGGTAAGCATGGCTCAATTCCTCACACAACCACATGAAATGTACAACTAAAGTATAGAGAAACCATCACTCAGAGCTGTCAGAAAGTGAGGTGAATGGAAGTCTGTCTACTATGGAATTATAGCAACCACATCCATCCAGACTGGTAGAAGGGGCAAAGACATGGAACAGGCTGGTCTCACATCCAGGTGTGGTGGATAAACATTCAGGAGGGATATATTGGGAGTGAGGATGCCTAGCCCCACACCAGGATCCCCAGACCAAGGTTCTAGTGCCAGGAAGATAAGACCATAACTCTTGGCTGCAAAAACCAGCAAGGTTTGAGTGGATGAAAAAAACTTCTGGAGCCCCAAGCATTTCGCCTTAAAGAAGCCACATGCGGACTTATTCATCACTCCCTCTGAGCTCCAGCAATGAGGTAGCAGCTTGAAAGGTGCCAGTGGCATACAGGAAGGAACTGAAGTGTCTGGCATCAAGGTGGGAGCTGAGGGACAGCTTTCTACCAAAGAAAAAGGCAGACAGAAACCACTGTCCCTTTCTGAGCCCTCCTCCAACAGAACCACAGAGCCAGCACGTGGGTGCTGTATCTGAGACTCCATCAACCTGGCTAACACTGTTTGACACACCTTGGACAGCCCCAGAGATTCCATCCCACCCAACTTATGGAGCCACCCAAGCTGCTTTTCCATATGAATGGCTGGTCTTGGCTCATGCTTCAGGACTTCCTAAATTCTATCAAACAAGCAACAGCCAGCCCCCAACCTCCATACTCCTTGCTAAGTGGTGCAAGGCCTGACACTAACAGCAGCCAGCCTAGATTCACAGTTTGGCTTTGCCTGGGAATCTACAAGCCCAGCACAAGTGGCAGACATCTCAAACCATTTCATAGCTCATGCAGGGTGGCCCTGGGCAGAACACAGGTGGGGACTAGCCTTGTCCTGCACAACCCAGGAAATCCCAGAACCTGCATATCCAGTGAATGTCTATAGACCATGTCAAAGCACCACCACCCTGCCCCTGCACAGCTGATCCTCCACAAGGGTGGAGGTTGGTGGTCAGTGTTCACAGCCAATCCTTGTAACTGAATAGCCTGGGTAAATCCCTCCCATTGATCTGCAAACAACAATCAAGGCTTAACTGTAACAGGAGGGTGTACTCAGCCCACATGGAGGGTGCACTTTATATATCCAGCTTGGATAATAGGGAAGGCTGTGCCACTGGATGCTACAGGACACCTACTACATTAGGCGACACTACCCAAACAGGGAGTCATAGCATCTGTACTGAATACATAGTAACAAACACAAGGAGGCCGCCAAAATGAGGAGACAAAAAATCATGGCCCAAATGAAAGAACAGATCAAAACTCCAGAAAAAGGACTAAACAAATGGAGATAAGCAATCTCTCAGATGCAGAGTTCAAACCACTGGTCATAGGGATGCTCAAGGAACTTAATGAGGACCTCAACAGCATAAAAAAGGTCCAGTCAGAAATGAAGAATATACTAGTTGAAATAAAGAACAATTTATAGGGAAACAATAGTGGAGTGAATGAAGCCAAGAATCAAATCAATGATTTGGAACAAAAAGAAGCAAAAAAAAAAAACAACCAATCAGAACAAGAAGAAAAAATAATACAAAAAATCGAGGATAGTATAAGCAGCCTGTGGGACAACTTCAAGAGGTCCAACATTCACATCAGGGGTGCCAAAAGGAGAGGAGAAAGAGTAAGAAATTGGAAATCTATTTGAAAAAGTAATGAAAGAAAACTTCCCTAATTTGGTGAAGGAAATAGACATGCAAGTCCAGAAGCACAGAGTCTCAAACAAGATGGATGCAAAGAGGCCCACTCCAAGACACATCATAATAAAATGCCAAAGTTTAAAGTTAAAGAGGATCTTAAATGCAGCAAGAGATGACAGTGACCAGAGGAGAGAGGGGAGGAAATTTCAGGGGAAAAGGGTGAAGGGTTTGCAGGAACAATTAAAAGGACACATGGACAATAATGGGGGGGTGGAAATGGGAGAGAGGTGGAGAGGGCTGTGGTGTTGGGCTGGGGTGGGGGGGGAAGCAGAAAACTGTACTTGAACAAAAATATAAATAGATAAATAGATAGATAGATAATTTTTTTCAGGTAGATGTTAAAAAAAATGCCACAAGAGAAAAGCAGTTAGTTACCTACCAGGACATTCCCTATAAGACTGTCAGCTGATTTCTCCAAAGAAACTTTGCAGGCTAGAAGGAATTGACAAGAAATATTCAAAGTCATGAAAAGAAAGAACCTAGAGCCAAGACTGATCTACCCAGCAAAGATATCATTTAGAATTGAAGGGCAGATAAATGCTTCCCAGATAAGAAAAAACTAAAGGAGCTCATCATCATCAAACAATTATTATATTAAATGTTAAAGGAACTTATTTAAGAGAAAGAGGATTAACACTATGAACAACAAAATGGCAGTAAATACTTATCTATCAACAATTGAATCTAAAAACAAACTAAGCAAACAAGAACAGAGATAGAATCATGTATATAGAGAGCATTTTGGTGGTTGCCAGATGGGAAGGGGGTATCAGGAAGTGGGTGAAGAGGTAAGGGGATTAAGAAGTACAAATAGGTAGTTACAGAATATTCATGGGGATGTAAAGTACAGTATAGGAAATGGAGTAGCCAAAGAACTTATTTGCATGACCCAAGGACATGAACAATGGTGTGGGGATGGCCTGGGGGATTAGGGAATGCTGAGTGGAGGGGAGCAAAGGGGGGAAAATTGGGACAAGTGAAATAGCATAATCAATAAAAATAATTTAAGAAATAAATAAATTTATGGAATGAATACAATAATAATCTCATATCCTTGTCATGAGTGTTTCAAGGCAATATTCACCATGTAAAGCTTTTCTGAAAAATAAAGGCACTATTGAAAGGTGATAGAGTATTCTTGTTTAGGTTTAAAATGTTTTTCTAAAAGCTAGTAATTTTTTTACTGAATAAAGTAGAAGCTGAGTTAAATTTGTATGCTACTAGGTCTGAAATTGTGATTAACTGAATAGAGATTTGGCTGGAGTTTACCTTTCATTTAAACATATATATCAAATGCTTACTTAGTCCTAGGTACTAACTAGGCCCTCTGGATATAAATATGAGTAAGTCACAGGCCCTGACCTCACAAAGATCACAGTGCTTCCCTAGGGCTTGCCAGGGTGGCCTGTGGTTCCTACGTGATAAACCCCAAGAAATCAAAGCAGTTCGATTCATGTAACTAAGGAAAATATCTCTGCCCAGTTTGACTAAATCAAAGACTTTACAGGTAGAAACTGGTCCTTCTTTCAAACTCTCAAAAATAATATGAATCTTTTCTTGACTTCCTTTAATCATTAGTTAAGGCAGGGGTGTCAAACTCATTTTCACTGGGGGCTGCATCAGCCATGTGGTTGCCTTCAAAAGGCCAAATGTAATTTTAGGACTGTATAAATATAACCACTCTTCAACTAAGGCCAAGGAGCTCTATATTCGGCCCTTTGAATGCAACTGCAAGGCTGATGTGGCTCCCAGTGAAAATGAATTTGACACCCCCGTGTTAAGGACTTCAAGGAGTATTGCATAGAATAGTTGGTTGAGGCTCTTCTACTTATTGAGTAAAAAAAAAAAAAAAAAAAAAAAAATTAAAGGCTCTTTTCACACACCAGAGTGCAATAGCCATGAGGGATGGGGGACTTCATGATTACAAATATGACCTCTTAGAAAAATGTATAGGAATAATCCTTTGATCTTCCTTCTGGTCCCAAAGGAATCACCATATGTAATGTATAAGAAGAATCATGAACAACTGGAAGGAAATGAGCGATATGAAGGCTATTGTGTAGACTTAGCCTATGAAATAGCCAAACATGTAAGAATCAAATACAAGTTGTCCATTGTTGGAGATGGGAAATATGGTGCAAGGGATCCAGAGACTAAAATATGGAATGGCATGGTTGGGGAACTTGTCTATGGGGTAAGTTCTTTTCAACTTTATTTCAATTTACTTCTATGCTTTCCAATTTACAAAGACAGAAGATTTAATTTTCAAGTGCAATACTCATCCAACTGTATAATTTTCATATTGTGTAACTGTATGGTCATTTTCATACGGTAAAAAAAGGTTTTATTTTCTACAGTTGCATTCTATAAAAGGAGTTTATCAATAGTATCCTTTGTGCAACAGGATTATATTACTAAAAGAAAAGTACAGTTGGGAAATTCTATTTGGCAACATTAAGCACAGCCTGCCCTTTATTGAAACTCTATTCTTTCTGTATTTCCTGTCTCAGGCAGCAGAGTCACCACACACCTAGTTGCCTAAGCAACCTGATCATCTTTTCTCATTGTGTCTCTCTTATCTATACAGTCACTATATCCTATCAATTCTGCTCTTATGTCTCTCAAATCCAGACACACTCTTCATTCCCACCATCATCAACTTAGCTAAGGTTCAGTCATTTAACTGGTTTTCCTGCCTCTGCTCTTATCCTGGCAAATCAGATCTCCACATTATTCTAATTTCCCCCTTTAAAAATCAGGATAAAATTCAAATTCCTTAGCATAGTAAATAAGGCACTTCATAATCTGGCACCTGCCTACCTCTCTAACTTCATTTTGTACCCTTTCCCCTTCACATTCAATGCTCCAGCTATAGTGAAGCATGTATTGTTCCCTGAAGGTGCCCAACTCTCACTTAGGGCATGCCTGGAAGTGTGTTTGACTGTCTTAGCCACCTAACATCACCTACCAGTCCTCTAGAACTCAGAGGTGTCATCTCTTTCAGGAAGCCTTCCCTAATTCCATTTACCCACCTGCAGTCTGGTTAGGTGCCCCTGCTTTTTGCTTCCTTAGAGTACCTTTTGCTTTCTTATAGTACATTTGAATTTGTGTTATAATGACATATTTACAAGTTCAGCTGCCCCAAGTAGACTATGAACTCAATGAGGACAGATATTAATTCATTTCAATATCTCAGGGCCTGGCACATAATGGAATTTTGACAAATACTTGTTGAATAAATTAATGAATGAACAGAATGGTTCTGCCAAGTGCTTTCCCATGGGAAGAGTACAAAAAAATTATATTGATAATTAGGGCTTTTAAAAAGGGTACAGCACTATCTTCAGGGCTCCTCAGAGGCTTTGCTTTAAAAGATTTTGGCCTCTGATTAGGAAAGTCAGATCTTGGGCTGCCTAGTGAGGCATATGGAAAGAAGTAAAACTGAGCATAAGAATAGCCCAGTGGGTGACCCAGTCACTATAGAACTAACCCAGGTGCAGGTGGTGGCAGAAAATGTTTAGTTCTAACAGGAAAGTATTATTTACAATGACCAGTCCCTGTCTAGACAACTGGTTAAAAGAAGACAGAGGAGTTTAGACGGTGAATATACTGAGAAGAAGCAAACGTCCAAGTTACCTATGAGACTAAAAATTCAGGTTAAAGACTCTGGTGCTTGATATAGGAATCAGCAAGAATATGGTATCGCTATTGAATCATAAGATAGTGCTGGGATCACTAAATAAGGTTTCGGAACAGGTCCTTGGGAACAAGCACAATGGCAGAAACTCATTTCTAAAAATAAGGGCATGAAAAGGGAATTAAGGCTTAAAATGATACTGGACCTCTAGTATGGAAACCAGGGCACTCTCCTCCAGTCAGACAGCAGAAAGACAGTTTGACCCTTAGCCTGAAGCTATGGGGCTGGAGCCAATTATCTCCTGTCTTGGGTCAAGGTTAGTGCTGGGAACTGGGGCAGAGCCAAGTTGTAGATGAGATTCAAGTGAACCTAGTTATATGAAAGAGAAGAACTTCTAATGCCAGAAAGAGGGGTTTGAACAAAAGGCATAGCACCTGTAATGCTTTCTGAGGGCCATGAGTAGCTCTGAATGGTCTTGACATGGCTCTAGCCTCTTATTTCACAGGTTGGTGATCAAGTCTTCTTATCTTTCTTGTCCCTCTTTCTCTGAACACTCAGGGTCCAAAAGATCCTCTCTTGCTCACAGATCTCCACTGCTCTTAGCACATTACCTAGTACATAGTAGATACTCACTTTTGCTCTAATGAATGAATGGCTGACATGCAGTAATGCCCAGCCAATGTTCATTAAAGTAATCCTATAATGACATCATGTCTGTTGTGTTATTATTAATTACTAGCTACCATTTGTTGCATATTTCCTGGTTGTCAGATACTGTGCCAATTGCTTTACAGGTATTATGAAAATTAATCCTCACAACATACCTCCAAGTGAGGTGTTATTATTAACATCATTCTACAGATGAGAAAATTGAAGCCTACAGAGGTGAGGTCTCATGTCAAGACCAATCAGCTTGTAGTGACCCAATGATCTGAAGCGAGGTATTTGATTATGAAGTCCATGTTCTTTAACCATTGCCTAATAGTACCCAACTGCCAAAGTGTTGTTTCAAACTCATCCATCCTAAAAGACAGTTGAAATTTACTGCAAAAGCCCTTAGTGCCTTCACCATTCTGAGGAAGGTATTTGGCCACAGAAGTACGGCAAGGAATTTAGGGTATCAGTTTCTACTGGACCAAAGTAGAACTGACATGAGCTCTACCAGCCCATCATGACTCAATAGCCAGAGCTCTCTAGTGTCTCAAAAGAAAACCTGCCACAGTCTAAATAGCTCAGTGCCCTCCTGGCATTGAGTAGGGCGTTAGACACAATGATGTAGAGCAATGCAGATTTCCTGACACTGTTGAGACAAAGACCAGCTTTCTCCTAGGTTTTGGTCTCTCCTCTGGCATGTCCTCTGTACTAAACCCACAATCTCCACATTCTCTTCCTCTTTCCAGTTCATGTTTGTATGAGTGAGGGAGCTTGAGAATTAGAGTTTCTTATTTGTTTAGTAATTTAGAAGCCATCTCTCTACTGCTGAATAGGTTAAAATTCTCCTAGAGAAATCTTGCTATCTTTCCCTCCAATTTTTTTCTACTGAAGACCAAAGTAATAGCCAGGGAAGGCTCTTGCAGAAATGTCCTCTTCTCTCCCATGACCTGGAACTAGTTTCTGATGCTTTCTCAGATTGTAACACAAGATGATTTCAGGGAACTGCCAGCAAACCAACCCATTTGAGTGGACTGCCGAATTTTACTTTCCTCTAAAACACGTGGCTATAACAAATGGGTGTTTTCATCACGTTTGCAATGAGAGCTTTCTGTTAGAGAAGGTGATGTTCTCATAAGCTAAATGTGTCTTCATCTTCTTTTAGAAGTTTTACTCTTTCAGCTTTGGAAAGTTTTTAACCTCTCTATCATTGGTAGAAATGGAGAAAAGTGAAAACACAGGTATTCTTTTCTGTCAGGCCTGTCCTCTTTTGTGGTTTGCAAGTAACTTAAGAAAAAGAGGGGCAGAAAATCCCCAGTGGTGCTTTATAAGCAAAAGAACAGAGAACATGGAAGTATTTCTTGTAAGGAACATGAAAACTACGCAGATAGGCACTGCTTTATCTTTAGGGTATTTTCTATTATTGTTTTAATATGTAAAACAGATCAGAGTAAAAAAATGAAGACACATGAAAAAAGCTTTGCCAGGGAGATTTCAGCATCTTCCTTATGTCTCAAGAAAGAGTCAAAATGAATTAAATTTGTTTAAATAAAATAAGCCAATCAGCCTCTTTTCAGATCATTTCTAAGTGGTCTTTTTTTCTCCAAAGAAAATCAATCAAGATTGATGTTAGGGCACCTTGTATCACTAAGAAGTCTATTTTTGAAACAAATCTCAGTAGGACACACTGTGCCTCATTATGTAAGCTCTCCAGGACATTATGGACTTGAAACTGTCCAGCTGCTTTTAGCAGTTTTGATTTTGAGTTGTATGTCTATAACATTGCCACATGGTAATTGTCTCAAGCTCAAACGACTTATAGACCACAAGTTTTTATGGCTCCGAAAGACCATGTGTTTTAAAAGTACATTTGAAAACATTCTGTTGCTAGTAGGGCTCTTAGGCATCCTTTAGCCTACCTTTTCATTCATTTTACAGATAAATACAAAGACTAGCCAGGACTAGACATTAGAGCCACACATTGAGTAAACCAGAAAATCAAGGCCTTATGTAGGCCAAGAATGACAGGAGTAGTAGCAGGGATTGTGGTAATGTAAAAAAAATCATACAGGTTGGCAGAGCCTAGACTATAACTCAGATTCTGTGACTCCTGGTCCAGTGGTCTATCTACTGGGTTATACTGGCTCCGTTTACTAAACTTGTCAGACTATGGGAATATTAGTGTTTTACCAGATATAGTATCCCCACCTGCCTTCAAGGGATTACAATCTAGTTGAATTATAGTATTTTCCATCCAAGATACCCATCCTGTTTATCTGTGGCCTCCAGGATAATTTAATATACATCTCTAGTTATCACTTGAAATATCTGAAAACCCAATGTAGACAGCTGAGGGTTTCTGCCCTTTGGGAATAGATATGACCTGACAGAATAAGAGTCGAGGTAAGGGCTGGAAGAAAAATGAGGTCCTAATTGACAAAAGGGCACCTCCTAGTGGGAAGCTGCCATGTTCCTTATGTTTCTAGAACTTAGAATTAAGGATAAAGACAGGAGAGTGGGTGGGGGCAGGTGTTAGTTGCTTTGGGAGAAGCCAGACAAACTACTTCCCAGATTGGTACCTCTGGCTTAGAAGATAGCAGAGAGTGTGGGGATGAAGATGGAGTTCGGAACAGTTGATTCCAGGTCACATCCCTTGGGCATCCTCAGACTCCTTCACAATTCCAGGACAAATGGCAATTTTATAGATGCTGTCCACACTGACATTTTTTTTTTTTACCTAGAAGAAATTATCTCTTAGGTTGTCACTATCCTAAGATGGATTCATTTTCCACTAAGAAAGACAGAAAGTCGATCTGTCTTTCCAGCTAAAAGGCAGAGAAGTAAGGGTACGGTAACAGATGCCAAGTATTCTCCTCTATTCCTCAGGTGATTATACTGAGCTTTGGCAAAATGACTGATGCTTTGATAAGTGCCCTTCTCTTTCAAATGAGGCATATGAACTACAGGAAGGGGCACTAATGCCACATGGAAGTCTGCCATTCTTAGCAGAGCAGGTCAGGAAATATTTCCAACCAAATTTAGTCTCACGAGGCCTTTACTCAGATCCAGGGACACTCCTTTGTCTTCATTTTGTCTTTAACTCTTTTAGCTCTCCAAGGAAAGGGAGCTCTAACCAATAGATTCAGACTGGGACATCCGTTCTGGAAAAATAAATGAGGAGATCCCATTGTGACACGGCTTGTTGTTGCAGATTTAAATAGACCACATCCCTTTCTCCAGATCTTAACAATTGCTGACAGTAAAAATCCCATACAGTACAGCCAATAAAGCAGTTTACATCCTGTCCCTCAACATGCAGCAATTACATTCCTATTGTCTAGCTTGATTCTGCCCCACTCCTTTTCCACTACATTTAAACTTTCCAAAGGAAATGTCTGCTAAAGGCCCCTAGAATCTTATGGTGGTATAGGGATAAGATGGGTCATGTCTGCTGCTTCTTTCAGATAACATATAATATCTTATGCATTATACACCAGTACATAACCTACCTCCTTTCTCCCGTCCTCCTCCTTGCTTTCAGAAAGTGCTTTAAAATGGTGGCTGACATGCTCCTGTTCATGCATAGTCTCCAGGTGGGTTTCAACTTTTGTATCAGATAATCAGGTGAAACTACTTTTAAGCTATAACATAAGCCTTTTAGCTCAAAAAATTAATGGCATTTTTTAAAGGAAAAAATTTATTCACATGAACACTTTGCAAAACAGGAAACTGCATAACCAAAAATATGTTCCACTGAAGCAAAAGGGAGGCTACATTTTATAGAAAAGTTCCTGCCCAAGTTCCCAATAGGTCCAATTTTATACAAATGAGGTTTCCAAATTCATACAGTTCTGACTGGTTGGAATCATGCAGTTGCCATTAGTCTGTGTCATGTGTTCTTAGTGGTCATGATAGAACAGTTCTAATTGGTTGGTATGTATGTAAATGAGTATATATTGTGCATTTCTGATTGCTTGGTGAACATCTCAGTCCACTGATCAATAGATGAAACCAGGACTTCCCTGCAGTATTTGACTCAGACAGCATAAATAAGCAGTGTATAGTGCAGGAAGCCAAGAATTGAAACTGAAGTTCTTGGCATACAAAGTACACGAGGAGCCCTTGCCCACAAATGGCTGCTAAACTCATTATTTATAAAATTTGGGCCCTAAACTTACCATGGGAAGTCCTGCCCGGCAGATAAATTCCTTCTTGAGGTTCACATCAGATAAATCTTTCTTCACAGGGTCCACTCTGAGGAGTGGGTCCATAAAGCTCCTCATGTTCTAAAAGTGGAACTCCTGACAATTTAAAGAGAGATTTTAAACATGATCAAAAAATTCTTCTGGCTATTGGGTAAAGAATGAATCAAAGGGAGATCAGAGTGTAAACAGGAGATAAAAAAAGTCAGAAGATAAATGGAGCTACCAAATGATACATGATGGCGACCAAAGTGGTGATGTGGAGATGGTGAAATGGATAGGGAGCATATATATCTTTTGTTCATTATTGCACTTTGAGCACCTAGCATGTTAGAATATACTCAATAAATATTTGCCAAATGAACATTGGCTGGTGTGGCTCAGTGAAATGAGTGCTGGCCTGTGGACTGAAAGGTAACCAGTTCAATTCCCAGTGAGGGCACATGCCTAAGTAGAGGACCAGATCCCCAGTTGGGGGCTTGAAAGAAGCAAGTGATCCATATTTTTTTCACTCTCTTTCTACTTCCTTTCCCTTCTCTCTAAAATAAATAAATAAAACCTTAAAAATATTTGCTGAATAAAAAATGAAAGATGACTGCCAATTTTAAGCTTTGAAATTACATTTATACGTGTTCTTTTTATAATTTATTTTATTTTTTGCATTTTTTATTGTTGTTCAAGTACAGTTATCTCCATTTTCTTACCACCACTTTCCCCCACCCCACTCACTCCCACCTCCCACCCTCAATCCTAGCCAACTTTGGCTTTCTCTAGGGGTCCTTTACACGTGATCCTTGATGGCCCTTTTCCCTTCTTTCCTCCATTATCCTCCTTCCCACTCTCCTCTGGTTACTCTGTTCTTTATTTCAATATCTCTGATTCTGTTTTGCTTGCTTGTTTCTTTTTTTTTTTTAAATCAGTATTTTTTAATTGTTGATATTGTACAGTTTTCTGTCTTTTACCCCGCCCCAGCCCACCACCCCAGCCCTCCCCACCTTCCTCCCATTTCCACCCCCCCATAGTTTTTGTCCATGAGTCCTTTATACTTGTTGCTCTAAACCGTTCCCCTTTTCCCCTGAAATTCCCTCCCCTCCCACTCTGGACACTGTCAGACTGTTCTCAAATTCAGTGTCTTTGTTTATATTATGCTTGTTTGTTTGTTTTGTTGATTAGCTTCCTGTTAAAGGTGAGATCATATGGTATTTGTCTTTCACTGCCTGGCTTATTTCGCTTAGCATGATACTCTCCAGTTCCTTCCATGCTGTCGCAAAGGGTAGGAGCTCCTTCTTTCTTTCTGCTGCATAGAATTCCATTGTGTAAATGTACCACAGTTTTTTGATCCATTCATTAACTGATGGGCACCTAGGTTGCTTCCAGCACTTGGCTATTGTAAATTGTGCTGCTATGAACATAGGGGTGCATAGATTCTTTTGGATTGGTGTTTCAGGATTCTTAGGATATAATCCAAGCAGTGGAATTACTGGGTCAAAAGGTATGTCCATTTTTAGTTTTCTTAGAAAATTCCATACTGTTTTCCATAGTGGTTGTACCAATCTGCAATCCCACCAACAGTGCACTAGGGTCCCCTTTTCTCCACAACCTCTCCAACACTTGCTGTTTGTTGCTTTGTTTATGAAGGCCATTCTGACTGGTGTCAAGTGGTATCTCATTGTAGTTTTAATTTGCATCTCTCTGATAGCTAGAGATATCGAGCATCTTTTCATGTGTCTCTGGATCCTCTGTATGTCCTCCTTGGAGAAGTGTCTGTTCAAATCCTTTGCCCATTTTTTAATTGGGTTGCTTGTCTTCCTAGAGTAGAGTCTTGTAAGTTCTTTATATATTTTGGAGATTAATCCCTTGTCTGAGGTATCATTGGCAAATATGTTTTCCCATACAGTTGGTTCTCTTTTTATTTTAATACTGTTTTCTTTAGCTGTGCAGAAGCTTTTTATTTTGATGAGATCCCATTTGTTTATTCTTTCTTTTATGTCCCTTGCTCTAGGGGACGTATCAGTGAAAATATTGCTGCGTGAAATATCTGAGATTTTCCTGCCTATATTATCCTCTAGAATTTTAATGGTGTCATGGCTTATATTTAAATCTTTTATCCACCTTGAATTTATTTTTGTGTATGGTGTAAGTTGGTGCTCGAGTTTCATTTTTTTGCATGTAGCTGTCCAGTTCTCCCAGCACCACTTATTGAAGAGGCTATTTTTGCTCCATTTTATGTTGCTGCCCCCTTTGTCGAATATTAATTGACTGTAGAGACTTGGGTTTATTTCTGGGCTCTCTGTTCTATTCCACTGGTCCACGTGTCTGTTCTTGTGCCAGTACCAGGCTGTTTTGATTACAGTGGCTTTGTAATACAGTTTGGTATCAGGTATTGTGATCCCTCCTACTTTGCTCTTCTTTCTCAAAATTGCTGCCGCTATCCGGGGTCGTTTATGATTCCATATAAATTTTTGAAGTGTTTGTTCTATGTCTGTGAAATATGCCATTGGAACTTTAATAGGTATTGCATTGAATCTGTAAATTGCTTTGGGTAATATGGACATTTTGATAATATTAATTCTTCCGATCCATGAACATGGTATATGCTTCCATTTGTTTGTGTCTTCCTTGATTTCATTCATCAGTGTTGTGTAGTTTTCTGCATACAGGTCTTTTACCTCCTTGGTTAGGTTTATTCCTAGGTATTTTATTTTTCTTTTTGCTATATCGAATGGGATTTTTTTCTTGATTTCTGCTTCTGCTGTTTCACTGTTGGTATACAAAAATGCCTTTGATTTTTGGATATTGACTTTGTATCCAGCTATTTGGCCAAATTCATTTATTACGTCGAGCAGCTTTTTGGCCGAGTCTATAGGATTTTCTATGTACACTATCATGTCATCTGCAAACAATGATAGTTTTGTTTCCTCCTTTCCAATTTGGATGCCTTTTATTTCCTTTTCTTGTCTAATTGCTGTGGCTAAGACTTCCAATACTATATTGAATAGAAGTGGTGAAAGTGGACAGCCTTGTCTTGTTCCTGATCTTAGTGGGAAAGATTTCAGTTTTTGCCCATTGAGTATGATGTTGGCTGTAGGTCTCTCATATATGGCTTTTATTATGTTGAGGAATGCTCCCTCTATTCCCACTTTGCTGAGTGTTTTTATCATAAATGGGTGTTGTACTTTATCAAAAGCTTTTTCTGCATCTATTGATATGATCATGTGATTTTTGTCCTTGCTTTTGTTTATGTGATGTATTACATTTATGGATTTGCGAATGTTGAACCATCCTTGCATCCCTGGGATGAATCCCACTTGGTCATGGTGTATGATCTTTTTAATGTATTGTTGGATGCGGTTTGCCAATATTTTGTTGAGGATTTTAGCGTCTACATTCATCAGTGATATTGGCCTGAAGTTTTCTTTCTTTGTTATGTCTTTATCTGGTTTTGGGATTAGGATGATGCTGGCTTCATAAAAAGAGTTTGGGAGTCTTCCATCATTTTGGATTTTTTGGAATAGTCTGTGAAGGATAGGGGTTAGCTCTTCCTTAAATGTTTTGTAGAATTCTCCTGTGAAACCATCTGGTCCAGGGCTTTTGTGTGCCGGGAGTGTTTTGATTACTGATTCAATTTCATCAGCTGTTATTGGTCTGTTCAGGCTTTCTGTTTCTTTTTCTTTGAGTTTTGGAAGGTTATATTTTTCTAGAAACTTGTCCATTTCACCTAGGTTTTCAAATTTCTTGGCATACAGTTCTTCATAGTAATTTCTTACAATCCTTTGTATTTCTGTGGTGTCAGTCGTAATCTCTCCTCTTTCATTTCTGATTGTGTTTATTTGAGTCCTCTCTCTTTTTTTCTTGATGAGCCTGCTTAAAGGCTTGTCGATTTTGTTTATCTTTTCAAAGAACCAGCTCCTGGATTCATTGATCCTTAGGATTGTGCTTTTAGTCTCTATGTCATTTAATTCTGCTCTGATCTTGGTTATTTCCTTCCTTCTACTTGCCCTGGGCTGTCTTTGTTGTTGTTCCTCGAGTTCTTGTAGGCGTAGGGTTAAGTCGTTTGTTAGAAATGTTTCTGTCTTCTTTAGGTAGGCCTGTATTGCTATGAACTTCCCTCTGAGGACTGCCTTCATTGTGTCCCATAAGTTTTGGGTTGTTGTGAGTTCATTTTCATTTGTTTCCAGAAACTTTTTGATTTCCTCCTTAATTTCATTCTTTACCCATTCATTGTTTAATAGCATGCTATTCAATCTCCATGATTTTGATGGTTTGGGGATTTTCCCCATCAAGTTGGTTTCTAGTTTTAGTCCCTTGTGGTCAGAGAAAATGCTTGGTATGATATCAATTTTCTTGAATTTGTTGAGACTTGTTTTGTGTCCTATCATGTGGTCTATCTTTGAAAATGTTCCATGTGCGTTTGAAAAAAATGTGTATTTAGTTTCTTTGGGATGGAGGGCCCTATATATATCAGCTAAGTCCAATTCGTCTAGAGTATTGTTCAATGCCACAATATCTTTGTTGATAATTTGTTTGGAAGATCTGTCCATTTTTGACAGTGGGGTGTTAAAATCTCCTACTATAATTGTGTTGCTGTCAATATCTTTCTTGAAGTCCTCTAAGATTTTCTTGATGTATTTAGGTGCTCCTATATTGGGTGCATATATATTTACAATGTTTATGTCTTCTTGGTGGATTCTTCCCTTGAGTATTATGAAGTGACCTTCTGGGTCTCTCTTTATAGCTCTTCTTTTGAAGTCTATTTTGTCTGATATGAGTATTGCTACCCCGGCCTTTTTTTCCTGTCCATTTGCTTGGAAAATTTGTTTCCAGCCTTTCACTTTGAGTCTGTGTAGGTCTTTTGTCCTGAGGTGGGTCTCTTGTAGGCAGCATATGTGTGGGTCATGCTTTCTTATCCAGTCAGCTACTTTATGTCTTTTGATTGGAGCATTTAATCCATTTACATTTAAGGTTACTATTGATAGGTACTGATTCATTGCCATTTTCGTATCTGTGTTCCTCACTCTCTCTTTTCCTTTTTTACCTTAAAGCAGTCCCTTTAGTATCTCTTGTAGTACTGGTTTGGTAGAGGTGTATTCTTTTAGACTTCTTTTGTCTGGGAAGCTCCTTATTTGGCCTTCTATCTTGATTGAAAGCCTTGCTGGATAAAGTAGTCTTGGTTGTAGGCCTTTGGTTCTCATTACTTGGAATATTTCTTGCCATTGTCTTCTGGCTTGGAGCGTTTCCATTGAGAAGTCAGTTGCTAACCTTATCGGGGCTCCCTTGTATGTTACTTCCTTTTTCTCCCTTGCTGCCTTGAAGATTCTCTCTTTGTCTTGGAAGTTTGCCATTTTAATGATGATGTGTCTTGAAGTGGGCCTGTTTGGGTTCCTCTTGATAGGGACTCTCTGTGTTTCCTGAATTTGTGTGACTTTTTCTCTCACCAAATTAGGGAAGTTTTCCATCATTACTTTTTCAAATAGGTTTTCTATCCCTTGCTCTTCTTCTTCTCCTTCTGGTATTCCTATTATACGAATATTATTACGCTTCATGTTGTCTTGCATTTCTCTTAAACCCTCTTCATTCTTTCTGAGCCTCTTTTCCTTTTCTTGCTCTATCTGGCTGCTTTTTTCTACTTTGTCCTCCAACTCACTGATCCGATCTTCTGCTTCATTGATTCTGCTTTTCATTCCTTCTACTGTGTTCTTCAGCTCAGAAATTGTATTCTTCATTTCCTCTTGGCCCTTTTTGATAGTTTCTATTTCCTTTTTCATGTTGATATAGTTTGCACTGAGTTCATCGTAGCTTCCCTGTAGTTTCTGGTAGCTCATTGAGAGCTCATGGAGCTTCCTGACAACCATTTCTTTGAACTCCTTATCTGATAGTTGAGTTGCCTCTGTTTCATTTAGCATTCTTTCTGGGGCTTCCACCTTTTCTTTCATTTGGGGATTGTTTCTTTGTCTTCTCATTGTTGGTGAGACTCTTCTTGGAAACCTCTGCTTCTTAAGTTGATCTGTTCTGGCTACCTGCGTTTATGGTGTGAACTTCTGTGGTGGAATACCTGTGAGATTCAGTGTTATAGTCTTCTTCAGGTATCCTGGTGTTCACAGCTTCCACTGTCTCAGCTGTGGGAATACCCCCTCTTTTGGTCCAACTCTGCTTTTTCACAGTTCTAGGATTTCTTTGCCTCACTCGTGGGTATTCAAAAAGAGAAAAGAATAAAGTGAAAAAAGAAGAGAGAAAAAAAAGAGGAAGGAAGGAGAGATAGAATTGGAAAGAAAGGAAGAAGGAATAAAGCCAGAAAGAAGTAAAGAGAAGCAAAAGGAATTGAGGGATAAAAAAGGTAGAAGTAATAAAGAAATAAAAAATATATAATCAAAACAAAACAAAAAGAACCCCACAAAAACGAAAAACGAACCAAAACAAACAAACAAAAAACCCAACTAAGCAGACAAAAAACAACTATCAAAAAATCCCCCACAAAACAAAACAACCCCCCCCAAAAAAAATAAAAAAAAATAATAATAATAAAAAAAAAGAATAAGAAGGGAAAAAAAAAAAAGAAAAAATCTCTTGCTATTTTCACACAGGCCAAACTGGATTTTCTGGACTTGCTGGCTGTAGCAGGCTGGGAGGCGACTCGTACCGCTTTTCTCCCTGTTCCTCACTCAGTCAGCTTTGGGCTACTGTCCTCAGTGCCAGCCCAGCACTGTCCCCAGGGCTAATGTCGTACTCTCCATGCAGGGCCTTGGGTGTGATTTCTGAGCCTCCTGCAGGGGGCGAGCTTTCCAGAGTTTATGGGTTTCAGCTGGAATCTCTTACAGATCCATCCCTCCCCGAGCCTATTGCTGTGAGCTCCGGGTCTCCTACAGGGCGCAGGCGCCCGCCTGAGACTACGGGCGTGGGCTCCGAGAGTTTCCCGAGTTGCGCGCACTCACCCCAGTATCACAGATGTGAGCTCCGGGTCTTCCAGAGTCCCCTTCTCTAGTTGCAGGGTCGCCTCTGGCCGCAGGGCTGCTTCCAACCCAGTCGCAGAGCCGCCTCCGGACGCCGGGCCGCCTCCGGTCGGTTGCGGGGGCCCCTCCGGTCGCCGGGCCGCCTCCGGTCGGTTGCGGGGGCCCCTCCGGTCGCCGGGCCGCCTCCGGTCGTTTGCGGGGCCGCCTCCGGTCGCCGGACCGCCTCCGGTCGGTTGCGGGGGCCCCTCCGGTCGCCGGGCTGCCTCCGGTCCTTTGCGGGGCCGCCTCCGGTCGCCGGGCTGCCTCTGGTCGGTTGCGGAGCTGCCTCCGGTCGCCGGGTCGCCTCTGTCCCGTCTCAGGGCCACCTCCGGTCGCTCGGCTGCCACGTCTAGTTTTCCAATGTCTGCTACGGATTTTGATCTCCTATTTTCATATATACTGTGGTATTGTTGGCTATCTGCTCTGTTCCTCTGTAGATCAGTTAGGTTTTTCTCCCATGTGCAGGAGGAAGGACAATCTGCGTCCTCCTACCATGCCGCCATCTTGAACTCCTGCTTGCTTGTTTCTTTTGTTGATTAGGTTCCACTTATAAATGAGATCATATGGCATTTGTCTTTCACCTCCTGGCTTATTTCACTTAGCATAATGCTATCCAGTTCTATCCATGCTGTTGTGAAAGGTAGGAGCTCCTTCTTTCTTTCTGCTGCATAGAATTCCATTGTGTAAATGTACCACAGTTTTTTGATCCATTCATTTACTGATGGGCACCTAGGTTGCTTTCAGCACTTGGCTATTGTAAATTGTGCTGCTATCAACATAGGGGTGCATAGGTTCTTTTGGATGGGTGTTTCAGGACTCTTAGGGTATAGTCCCAGCAAGTGGAATTGCTGGGTCAAAAGGCAGTTCCATTTTTAGTTTCCTGAGAAAATTCCATACTGTTTTCCACAGTGGTTGCACCAGTCTGCATTCCCACCAACAATGTACTAGGGCTCCCTTTTCTCCATAACCTCACCAGCACTTACTGTTTGTTGATTTATGAAGGCCATTCTCACTGGTGTGAAGCGGTATCTCATTCTGGTTTTAATTTGCATCTCTCTGATGGATAGTGATACTGAGCATCTTTTCATATGTCTCTGGGCCCTCTGTATGTCCCCATTGGAGAAGTGTCTCTTCAGGTCCTTTACACAATTCTCAACTGGATTGTTTGTCTTCCTGGAGTCATGTGAGTTCTTTATACATTTTGGAGCTCAAACCCTTGTCTGAGGTATAATTGGCAAATATATTTTCCCACATGGGTGGTTCCCTTTTCATTTTGCTGATGTTTTCTTTGGCCTTGCAGAAGCATTTTATTTTGATGAAATCCCATTTGTTTACTCTTTCCTTTTTGTCCCTTCCTCTGGGGGACATATTAGTGAAAATACTGCTGCATGGAATATCTGAGATTGTCCTGCCTATCTTCTCTTCTAGGACTGTTATGATGTCATGACTCGATTTAAGTCTTTTATCCATCTTGACTTTATTTTTGTGTATGGTGTAAGTTAGTGGTTGACCTCATTTTTTTGCATGTAGCTGTCCAGATGTCCCAACACTATTTGTTGAAGAGGATATTTTTACTCCATTTTATGCTTCTGCCCTCTTTGTCAAATATTAATTGACCATATAGAGTCACATTTATTTCTGGGCTCTCTATTCTGATCCATTGATCTATGTGTATGTTCTTATGGCAATACCAGACTCTTGATTACAGTGGACTCGTAATATAGTTTGATATCAGGTATTACAATCCCTCCTACTATGTTCTTCTTTCTCACCAGAGGGGAGAGGGGAGGGGATTTAAGGGGGAAAGGGGAAAGGTTTACAGAAACAAGTATAAAGGGCACATGGACAAAAACTATGGGGGTGGAAATGGGAGGGAGGTGGGGTGGGCTGGGGTGATAGGCTGGGGTGGGAGTAAAAGACAGAAAACTGTACAAGATCAACAATTAAAATAAAAATTAAAAAAACAACAGGAGACACCTTAAATTCATAATTAAAAATTTTAAAAATAAAAAATATATCAATTTATCATATTGATTAGACAGTATCATCTTCAGAAAGTAAAGGAATACTTGTGATAAAAAAAATGCTGCAGCAATTCAGGGTCATTTATGGTTCCATATAAATTTTTGAAATGTTTGTTCTATATCTGTGAATTATGTCCTTTGTATTTTAATAGGGATTGAATTATATCTATAAATTGCTTTGGGTACTATGGAATTTTGATGATGTTAATTCTTCCAACCCATGAGCATGGTATATGCTTCCATTTGTTTATGTCTTCTCTCACTTCTTTCTTCAGTCTTGTGTAGTATTCTTAGTATAGATCTTTTACCTCCTCTATTAGGTTTATTCCTAGGTACTATATTTTTCTTGCTGCTGTATCAAATGGGATTTTTTTCCTGATTTCTCTGTCTGATATTTCACTATTGGTGTATAAAAATATCTTTTTTAACCTTATTTTTCAGATTTATTCTTTTAATTTTTTTAATCAGTATTTTTTAATTGTTGATATTGTACAGTTTTCTGTCTTTTACCTCACTCCCAGCCCACCACCCCAGCTCTCCCCACCTTCTTCCCATTTCCACCCCCCATAGTTTTTGTCCAAGAGTCCTTTATACTTGTTGTGCTAAACCGTTCCCCTTTTCCCCTGAAATTCCCTTCCCTCCCCCTCTGGTCACTGTCAGACTGTTCTCAAATTCAGTGTCTTTGTTTATATTATGCTTGTTTGTTTCTTTTGTTGATTAGATTCCTGTAAAAGGTGAGATCATATGGTATTTGTCTTTCACTGCCTGGCTTATTTCGCTTAGCATGATGCTCTCCAATTCCATCCATGCTGTGGCAAAGGGTAGGAGCTCCTTCTTTCTTTCTGCTGCATAGAATTCCATTGTGTAAATGTACCACAGTTTTTTGATCCATTCATTAACTGATGGGCACCTAGGTTGCTTCCAGCACTTGGATATTGTAAATTGTGCTGCTATGAACATAGGGGTGCATAGGTTCTTTTGGATTGGTGTTTCAGGGTTCTTAGGATATAATCCAAGCAGTGGAATTGCTGGGTCAAAAGGTAGGTCCATTTCTAGTTTTCTTAGAAAATTCCATACTGTTTTCCATAGTGGTTGTACCAGTCTGCAATCCCACCAACAGTGCACTAGGGTCCCCTTTTCTCCACAACCTCTCCAACACTTGCTGTTTGTTGCTTTGTTTATGAAGGCCATTCTGAATGGTGTCAAGTGGTATCTCACTGTAGTTTTAATTTGCATCTCTTTGATAGCTAGCGATATCAAGCATCTTTTCATGTGTCTCTGGATCCTCTGTATGTCCTCCTTGGAGAAGTGTCTGTTCAAATCCTTTGCCCATTTTTTAATTGGGTTGCTTGTCTTCTTAGAGTAGAGTCTTGTAAGTTCTTTATATATTTTGGAGATTAACCCCTTGTCTGAGGTATCATTGTCAAATATGTTTTCCCATACAGTTGGTTCTCTTTTTATTTTAATACTGTTTTCTTTAGCTGTGCAGAAGCTTTTTATTTTGATGAGATCCCATTTGTTTATTCTTTCCTTTATGTCCCTTGCTCTAGGGGACATATCAGTAAAAATATTGCTGCGTGAAATATCTGAGATTTACCTGCCTATGTTCTCCTCTAGGACTTTAATGGTGTCATGGCTTATATTTAAATCTTTTATCCACCTTCAATTTATTTTTGTGTATGGTGTAAGTTGGTGCTCGAGTTTCATTTTTTTGCATGTAGCTGTCCAATTCTCCCAGCACCACTTGTTGAAGAGGCTATTTTTGCTCCATTTTATGTTGCTGCCCCCTTTGTCGAAAATTAATTGACTGTAGAGACTTGGGTTTATTTCCGGGCTCTCTGTTCTATTCCACTGGTCCATCTGTCTGTTCTTGTGCCAGTACCAGGCTGTTTTGATTACAGTGGCTTTGTAATACAGTTTGGTATCAGGTATTGTGATCCCTCCTACTTTGCTCTTCTTTCTCAAAATTGCTGCCGCTATTCGGGGTCATTTATGATTCCATATAAATTTTTGAAGTGTTTGTTCTATGTCTGTGAAATATGCCATTGGAACTTTAATAGGTATTGCATTGAATCTGTAAATTGCTTTGGGTAGTATGGACATTTTGATGATATTAATTCTTCCGATTCATGAACACGGTATATGCTTCCATTTGTTTGTGTCTTCCTTGATTGCTTTCTTCAGTGTTGTGCAGTTTTCTGCATACAGGTCTTTTACCTCCTTGGTTAGGTTTATTCCTAGGTATTTTATTTTTCTTTTTGCTATATCAAATGGGATTTTTTTCTTGATTTCTGCTTCTGCTGTTTCACTGTTGGTATACAAAAATGCCTTTGATTTTTGGATATTGACTTTGTATCCGGCTGTTTGGCCAAATTCATTTATTACGTCGAGCAGCTTTTTGGCCGAGTCTATAGGATTTTCTATGTACACTATCATGTCATCTGCAAACAATGATAGTTTTGTTTCCTCCTTTCCAATTCGGATGCCTTTTATTTCCTTTTCTTGTCTAATTGCTGTGGCTAAGACTTCCAATACTATATTGAATAGAAGTGGTGAAAGTGGACAGCCTTGTCTTGTTCCTGATCTTAGTGGGAAAGATTTCAGTTTTTGCCCATTGAGTATGATGTTGGCTGTAGGTCTCTCATATATGGCCTTCATTATGTTGAGGAATGCTCCCTCTATTCCCACTTTGCTGAGTGTTTTTATCATAAATGGGTGTTGTACTTTATCAAAAGCTTTTTCTGCATCTATTGATATGATCATGTGATTTTTGTCTTTGCTTTTGTTTATGTGATGAATTATATTTACTGATTTGCAAAGGTTGAACCATCCTTGCATCCCTGGGATGAATCCCACTTGGTCATGGTGTATGATCGTTTTAATGTATTGTTGGATGCGGTTTGCCAATATTTTGTTGAGGATTTTAGCATCTATGTTCATCAGTGATATTGGCCTGAAGTTTTCTTTCTTTGTTGTGTCTTTATCTGGTTTTGGGATTAGGATGATGCTTGCTTCATAAAAAGAGTTTGGGAGTCTTCCATCATTTTGGATTTTTTGGAATAGTCTGTGAAGGATAGGGGTTAGCTCTTCCTTAAATGTTTTGGAGAATTCTCCTGTGAAACCATCTGGTCCAGGGCTTTTGTGTGTCGGAAGTGTTTTGATTACTGCTTCAATTTCATCAGCTGTTATTGGTCTGTTCAGGCTTTCTGTTGCTTTTTCTTTGAGTTTTGGAATATTATATTTTTCTAGAAACTTGTCCATTTCACCTAGGTTTTCAAATTTCTTGGCATACAGTTCTTTGTAGTAATTTCTTACAATCCTTTGTATTTCTGTGGTGTCAGTCGTAATCTCTCCTCTTTCATTTCTGATTGTGTTTATTTGAGTCCTCTCTCCTTTTTTTCTTGATGAGCCTGCTTAAAGGCTTGTCGATTTTGTTGATCTTTTCAAAGAACCAGCTCCTGGATTCATTAATCCTTAGGATTGCGCTTTTAGTCTCTATGTCATTTAATTCTGCTCTGATCTTGGTTATTTCCTTCCTTCTACTTGCCCTGGGCTGTCTTTGTTGTTGTTCCTCGAGTTCTTGTAGGCATAGGGTTAAGTCGTTTGTTAGAAATGTTTCTGTCTTCTTTAGGTAGGCCTGTATTGCTATGAGCTTCCCTCTGAGGACTGCCTTCATTGTGTCCCATAAGTTTTGGGTTGTTGTGAGTTCATTTTCATTTGTTTCCAGAAACTTTTTGATTTCCTCCCTAATTTCATTCTTTACCCATTCATTGTTTAATAGCATGCTATTCAATCTCCATCATTTTGATGGTTTGGGGATTTTCCCCATCAAGTCAGTTTCTAGTTTCAGTCCCTTGTGGTCAGAGAAAATGCTTGGTATGATTTCAATTTTCTTGAATTTGTTGAGGCTTGTTTTGTGTCCTATCATGTGGTCTATCTTTGAAAATGTTCCATGTGCATTTGAAAAGAATGTATATTTAGTTTCTTTGGGATGAATGGCTCTATATATATCAGCTAAGTCCAATTCATCTAGAGTGCTGTTCAATGCCACAATATCTTTATTGATATTTTGTTTGGAAGATCTGTCCATTTATGACAGTGGGGTGTTAAAATCCCCTACTATAATTGTGTTGCTGTCAATATCTTTCTTGAAGTCCTCTAAGATTTTCTTGATGTATTTAGGTGCTCCTATGTTGGGTGCATATATATTTACAATGTTTATGTCTTCTTGGTGGATTCTTCCCTTGAGTATTATGAAGTGACCTTCTGGGTCTCTCTTTATAGCTCTTCTTTTGAAGTCTATTTTGTCTGATATGAGTATTGCTACCCCGGCCTTTTTTTCCTGTCCGTTTGCTTGGAAAATTTGTTTCCAGCCTTTCACTTTGAGTCTGTTTAGGTCTTTTGTCCTGAGGTGGGTCTCTTGTAGGCAGCATATGTGTGGGTCATGCTTTCTTATCCACTCAGCTATTCTATGTCTTTTGATTGGAGAATTTAATCCATTTACGTTTAAGGTTACTATTGATAGGTACTGATTCATTGCCATTTTCGTACCTGTGTTCCTCTCTCTCTCTCTTTTCCTTTCTTTCCTTAAAGCAGTCCCTTTAGTCTCTCTTGTAGTACTGGTTTGGTAGAGGTGTATTCTTTTAGACTTCTTTTGTCTGGGAAGCTCCTTATTTGTCCTTCTATCTTGATTGAAAGCCTTGCTGGATAAAGTAGTCTTGGTTGTAGGCCTTTGGTTCTCATTACTTGGAATATTTCTTGCCATTGTCTTCTGGCTTGAAGCGTTTCCATTGAGAAGTCAGCTGCTAACTTTATCGGGGCTCCCTTGTATGTTACTTCCTTTTTCTCCCTTGCTGCCTTGAAGATTCTCTCTTTGTCTTGGAAGTTTGCCATTTTAATGATGATGTGTCTTGAAGTGGGCCTGTTTGGGTTCCTCTTGATAGGGACTCTCTGTGTTTCCTGGATTTGTGTGACTTTTTCTCTCATCAAATTAGGGAAGTTTTCCATCATTACTTTTTCAAATAGGTTTTCTATCCCTTGCTCTTCTTCTCCTTTTGGTATTCCTATTATACGAATATTATTACGCTTCATGTTGTCTTGCATTTCTCTTAACCCCTCTTCATTCTTTCTGAGCCTCTTTTCCTTTTCTTGCTCTTTCTGGCTGCTTTTTTTCACTTTGTCCTCCAACTCACTGATTCGATCCTCTGCTTCATCGATTCTGCTTTTCATTCCTTCTACTGTGTTCTTCAGCTCAGAAATTGTATTCTTCATTTCCTCTTGGCCTTTTTTGATAGTTTCTATTTCCTTTTTCATGTTGATATAGTTTGCACTGAGTTCATCGTAGCTTCCCTGTAGTTTCTGGTAGCTCATTGAGAGCTCATGGAGCTTCCTAACAACCATTTCTTTGAACTCCTTATCTGATAGTTGAGTTGCCTCTGTTTCATTTAGGCTTCTTTCTGGGGCTTCCTCCTTTTCTTTCATTTGTGGATTGTTTCTTTGTCTTCTCATTGTTTGTGAGACTTTTCTGGTAAACTTCAGCTTCTTAAATTGATCTGTTCTGGCTACCTGGGTTCATGGTGTGAACTTCTGTGGTGGAATACCTGTGAGATTCAGTGGTGTAGTCTCCTTCATGTATCCTGGTGTTCACAGCTTCCACTGTCTCAGCTGTTGGAATACCCCCTCTTTTGGTCCAACTCTGGTTTTTTCACAGTTCTATGATTTTTTTGCCTCACTCATGGGTATTTAAAAAGAGAAAAGAATAAAGTGAAAAAAGAAGAGAAAAAAAGAGGAAGGAAGGAGAGATAGAATTGGAAAGAAAGGAAGAAGGAATAAAGCCAGAAAGAAGTAAAGAGAAGCAAAAAGAATTGAGGGATAAAAAAGGTAGAGGTAATAAAAAAATAAAAAATATATAATCAAAACAAAACAAAAAGAACCCCACAAAAATGAAAAACAAACCAAAACAAACAACCAAAGAAAAAACCCAACTAAACAGACAAAAAACAACTATAAAAAAAAAAAACAACACAAAACAAAACACCCAAAAACCAAAAAAAAAAAAAAAATCTCTTGCTATTTTCAAACAGGCCAAACTAGATTTTCTGGACTTGCTGGCTGTAGCAGGCTGCAAGACAACTCATAGCACTTTTCTCCCTGTTCCTCAGTCAGCTTTGGGCTACTGTCCTCAGTGCCAGCCTCGCACTGACCCCAGGGCTAATGGCGCACTCTCCATGCAGGGCCTTGGGTGTGATTTCTGAGCCTCCTGCAGAAGGCGCGCTTTCCCATGTTTATGGGTTTCAGCTGGGATCTCTTACAGATCCATCCCTCCCCGAGCCTATTGCTGTGAGCTCCGGGTCTCCTACAGGGCGCGAGCGCCCACCTGAGACTACGGGCGTGGGCTCCGAGAGTTTCCCGAGTTGCGTGCATTCACCCCAGGATCTTGCTCTCTCTGGGCGTTTTTTTCTCCCTTGTCCTCTAGTGGCTGATCCGATCTTCTGCTTCAATGATTCTGCTTTTGATTCCTTCTACTATGTTCTTCAGTTCAGAAATTCTGTTCTTCATTTCTTCTTGGCTCTTGTTGATAGTTTCTATGTCCTATTTCATGCTGATGTAGTTTGATGTAAGTTCCTCATAGCTTCCCTATAGTTTTTGGTAATTCTCACTGAGCTTCCTTATAACCATTGCTTGTAATTCAATATCTGATATTTGACTTGCCTCTATTTCATTAAACACCGTCTCTGAGGATTCTTCCTTTTCTTTCAACTGGGGGTTGTTTCTTTGTGCTTCCCATTACTTGTGAGACTCTTCTTGTTTGCTTCTGCTTCCTAAATTGATCTATTTTGACTCCCTGACTTTGCGGTGTGAACTTCTATGTTAGGAGACCTGTGAGATTCAATGGTGCAGCCTTCTCGATCTCCTGAACTTGATGCTCTTGGGATGCCCTTATGCTGTTTATGTTGGCTCTCTCTATGCAATTGGGTTTTGAGTGTTGTTGGGTCATTCTTTGATGGATCCTTCCCTCCAGCTGGTTGACTGACAGTCACTGCACCCACATCTTGTATGCTGTTGCGCAGGTGCTGCCAGAACTAAACCACAAAGCCAGGAAACAAACCCACAACCACAAAAAATAACTTCCCCCAGCAATCCCATTATCAACAATGAGCCTGTATTAATAAGGGTATAAGGAGATTAAGACTATTATAAGAAAGGAGAGAAATAAACTATACTATAAAATCCAGTGATTTAATATGCACAAACTTAATTTGTGCATATTAAGAAATGAATGTTAAAAAGCTATGTAGGAAAGCAGATATCTAAAGTCATAGAGAAGATGAGAGTGGATTTCATCTACGTAGCCTCTAATATTTTCCACTCTTTTCTCTTCCTGGATCTGCCTCTGGTGATGTGAGATGTTAACCCCATCTGACCTCAGGCAGTCAGTTTGAGACTTCTGGGGATCTACTGTCTGTGGCTGTCTCCTTCAGTTGTTAATCTAGTCAGTCTGCACTCAGCAGTGAGGCTTAAGCACCATAAGGTGGGACAGAGTCCCTCCTGGGGGTGGGGCTATTTTTCCCCTCAGGCTGCTGCAACTCAGGGGAATGGTCTGCCTGAGCAGGATGGCTGCTGCCTTATGGGGGTTGACTCAGAACCATCTACTCTCAGTTCTCTCCCTAAGTCTTCCATCCCCAGTCTCTCCTCAGACATCTCCAGCTCACTCTGCCCCCACTTTTGCCAGAGCCCAGGGTAAGTGGCTGCAAATGAAAATTTGTGTGTTGGCCCTTTAAATATCTGTTTGCATCTCCAGGCATCCATCTCTGGCAGAGAGAAACCCTACCACTTTTCACTGCCAGTTGTCATCTATGTACTTTTTGGGCTCTGGTGCTCTAGGCTGGGGTTCACAGCTTAGTGTTTGGACCCCAAACTTCTCATGAGGATCCAACCATCCACTTATTATCCCTCCTGTACTTCAGCTGTTTTCTGTGGGAACCCAGCCAGCCTTCTAAAGTCTCCACTGCACTCCTTACCAGTCAGTTAGTGCTGAAGATGATTCTTCGTCTGTCTGAGGCTATAAGGCTTCTCTCTCCCTATTGTTCAGTTGTACGTTCTAGGTGATTTCTCCACAATTTAGTTGTAATTCCACATTGGTCCTGGAAGGACGTTAGTGTGACTTCCATTCACTCTTCTGCCATCTTGCCAATTCTAAATTTACCAAAATCAATGGCATGTAAACTGTCATTTCTGTCTCAAACCTGTCAGACTCTTAAGTGCATCATCCCTGCATGTATCAGTTTGTTGGGTTTTAAGTTTTATGAAATTTACAACTTTGTCAACTCACCTATGAAAAGGATTATAAACCCCCTTGAGTTAAATCCCTTCCAATAATGCAGTTGCTTCTGGTTTGCCACTGGTGAGTGGAAAACTCAAACCCAGTTGGTGTGTTTATTGCACCCACACAGCCACATTTTTGTTGTTGTTGTTATTCTATTACACTTGCCCCAATTTTTTCTCCTTTGCCCCTCTTAAGCTGCTTGATTACAATCCTTTAAGTAGTTCTGGCCAGATGATTCAGTTGGTTGGTATATCATCCCAATATGCCAAGGTTGTGGGTTTGATCCCCAGTCAGGGAACATATAAGAAGTAACTAATAAATACATAAATAAGTGGAATAGCAAATTGATGTTTCTCTCTCAAATCAATGAATAAAATAAATAAAATCCTTTAAGTAGTTTCTGGGTTTTGTTTGCCACCTGGAATACCCTCATACCTCCTACTTACCCACCTAGGTTTCTGAAAATGGCCTGCCTACTGCTAGCACAGGCAGAGCCTTGAGGACAAAAGACCACTGGACTCATTCAGGACACCACAAGTGAAGCACTTCATTACTGAGTCAAATTCACCTACTATCTAGCTCCATGGATAATTCTTAATACTCTCTCTCAGCCTTAGCTGACTTTCATAAGGAGCAGAAACCAGGGAAGGAATGCCATTTTGGGAGTTGCCTTTTAATTTTGGCCTCCTAAATTTTTAACTTGCCTTAACGGTGACTTTTCCCCTCATCTGCAAGCTATGGCAGTCTTAGGAGAGCTAAATGGGTATTTTCTGACACTAGTTATTTATCTGCCGCTTGCCATTTCTTTAATAATCATGTGGATTTCTCCCCACATATGCCAAGCATATCCTGAATTCTGAAATAATCAACTATCACAACTTCCTTTTCATGTGAAGGAGGGAATAGCAGTGGCAAAGGCCAAGGGCTTCTCCAAGGCTTGTTATAAACTGACATGACAGTTCTGCTACTTTGGTCTCACCAAGCATACAAGAGGTGGAAGGGGCTGCCAAGTTCTCTATGGAGCTGGATGTCCTTGATGCTTGATCAGTAGCCCCCATCCCTTCTAGTGTTTGAGGCTTCTCCCATCTGCTTTTTGCTTTCCCTTTGTCTTTTTGTCTGTAATAGTATTTTTTTATTTTTCAGTTACAGCTGGCATACAATATTATATTAGTTTCATCTGTACAGTATAGTGATTAGACATTTATATAACTTGCAGAGCGATCACCTAATAAGTCTAGTACCCAACAGACATGTAATAGGTCTTTTTTAAGGTTGGACATGGGAATTCCAATATGGAGCCAGGTCCACATTAATGAGGCTTAACTGAGCATAGATTTAATGCTGTTCTTTATTGAGGGAACACTCTCCCAAAAAGAAACTCCACCTTCTTTGGAAAAACTCCTTAGAAAGAAACCATTCAGAAAAGCTAGAAAAGATAGGCTGAGAGAAAAAGGCAAATGCTTGAGGGAAGCAGTTTTTTCATGTTGTCTTGTGTCAAAAGTACTTTAAACTAGGAATGGCTTCCTTTGGAAATCGGTTCTTTTGCTACATGTTCCTGGGGACCAGATGAGAAGTCCCACTTTGTCTACATAGCCACCTCTTTTCTTTTATTCTTAATCTTTTTTATCAGTATTTTTAATTATTGATCTTGTATAGTTTTCTGTCTTTTACTCCCCCCCAGCCCACCATCCTAGCCCTCCCCACCTCCCTCCCATTTCTACCCCCCATAGTTTTTGTCCATGTGTCCTTTATACTTGTTGCTCTAAACCCTTCCCCTTTTCCCCTGAAATTCCCTCCCCTCTCCCCTCTGGTCACTGTCAGACTGTTCTCAATTTCAGTGTCTTTGGTTATATTATGCTTGTTTGTTTGTTTTGTTGATTAGCTTCCTGTTAAAGGTGAGATCATATGGTATTTGTCTTTCACCGCCTGGGTTATTTCACTTAGCATAACCACCTCTTTTTAGTATTTACGGAGTTAGATTTTTTCTCTTAAAGGGTGTCAAGATTCTCAAACTCCTTTCTTTACCTGTTTTTAAAAAGAGCTCAATACCCCTAAATTCAGTCCAAAATGATTTTATCACATAAATGCCCCTTATTTCTTCCTTTCAAAACAAAGAAATGGCCACTTCCTTAGAGCTGTCAGTTAGACTTGAAAGATCAAAAACTAGTTAAATTAAGTAATTAAATTCAAATGAGATCAAGTACGAAATGATACTAGTGGAGCATTTGCACATTCTAAGCAGGAGGCAGAAATATATTGGCAAAGACAGAAGGTGGCTTTATCTCTTGGCATGGCAGGGCCTTTTCTAGCTGATTCAGACTCTCTTTGCCAAAAAACCCCACTAGTTTTTTGGGCAATTCCATTCTTCTTAGTAGCTTTTGTTTCTCTGGCCAGGTCTGGCCCCAGGAAAAGGGTAAAATAGATAAAATCCAGTTGGAAATGTGGAAGTAGTGATTCAGGAAATTAGCTGCAATTAGGGGAAAGTTAAGCCATAGAAAAGAATACTAAAGGGAGAAAGTGAAGGGCACAACCTTAAAATAGTCTTGCTTATTCTATAAATATTGATCGATTATCTCCTAACCCAGACCCTGTGAGTATATACAGGGGGTGTAAAAGCACACCTTCATTGAGAGATGAGAAGTAGAAAGAAAAACCAGAGAAGGAACATTCAGAAAAGTAGGAGAACCCACCATCTTCAGTATCAGAGAGCCACATAAAGAGAGTATACGGACTATACAAACAGACCATGTTTTATTGTGCTTCCCTTTATTGCACCTCACAGGTGCTGTGCTTTTTACAAATCGAAGGTAAGACCCTCCACCAGCAAAAGTTATGGCTCACTTTATTGTGATACTCACTTTGTTGCAGTGATCTGGAACTAAACCCACACTATTTCTGAGGTACACCTATATAGTGCAAAAGGTCATTGGTATCAAATGAGCAGTTATTGTCTGGGAAGATCTTTGAATTCAGTAACCAAGTATATAATTCAAGAAGCAATTTCAGTAAATTGGAGGGAATGGAAGGTTAATCACTGGTGTATAAGGACAAAGTGGGGTTAAAATAAAGAGATAGCAAGGTTTTTTTTTTTTTTTTTTTTTTTCAAGAAGACTGGTGGTGACAGGGAAAGATGTATGGTTAAGAGGGTAACAGCATCAAAAGAAGGTGGGAGGAATGGTTTTTGTTTCATTTTTGTTTGTCAGTACACAGAATTGTCCGAGTATGATTTTAAATGAATAGATCAACAAGTGGTTTTGAAATTACAGCAAGCATTAGAATCACCAGGAGGGCCAGCTGAGCCCCACCCTCACAGTTTCAAATTCCATACATTTGGGGTGGGGCCTAAGAAATGGCATTTCTAAATAGTTCCAGATGAGTCTGATGGTGCTAGTGCAGGGAACCAAACGTTCAGAAGCACTGGAATAGATCGGCAAGTAAAAATCAGTAAAAGAGAATAAGTGGAGCTGAGTTTTAAGAAGAGACAGAAGAATATGGTATATAAGGAATAAGTGCATTACATCCTAGAAAGAGTTCATTTTCTATCAGATGGAATGATAGAAGGGATGAATGAAGATACAGCAATAGGTAGAGAAAGAGCAAAAGGACACTGAGTTGATAGAGCTCATAATATAGTTTCCATCTTCTTGGTAAAGAGGCAAAATCATCTGCAGGAATGATAGGACTGAAAAGGATTAAGACTAGGAAATGTTTGAAATAAGGATCATTTATAGATTTAGAGAATAATCAACTTTAAAGTGATAGACAATCGGTTTAATTTAGAATGGTGAGTTTGTGATGGTAGTGACCCATCAAGGTAGATTTGTTCAGCAGGCTGATGGCTTCCACAAATGCTTACTTTCTGCAGCTTGCACTGTAGAATTTTCTCCATAAGGGTAAGAATTTTTGTCTGTTTTATCTGTCTTGCTCACTGCCTCATCCTTTGCACCAAGAATAGTGCTTGGAACAGAATAGACACTCAAATATGCACTGGAATGAACCTGAGAGGAGTTGGCTGTGGTTGGTTATTGTACATGAAACTAGTGTATAGTAGAAATCTGCAAGTTTCTATGCAGTTAGAACATTACGGTGGTTCTAACTGTGTAGATAGGTATGCATAGGTATATGGTGAGAGAGTGAGTTCTGGAATCTGAAGACCAGGGTTCTAATTCTAGTCCCTTACTGACTCAGTTTCTCCTTCTTGAACATGAGAATGATTGTGTACAGACTGCAAGTTTGCTGTGAGAATTAAATGAAATAATACTCTGTGTGTGTGTGTGTGTGTGTGTGTGTGTGTGTGTGTGTGTACAGTGCCTCACACAGAATAAGCACTGAATAAATGTTAGCTGGCTGCTTATTGGCTACATTTCCCCTGAAATTAATTAAGGAGTGTTTCTTAACCAGGTTGAATCATCATATGTAGTTCAAGGTAGTAAAACATCATTTTTTTGAAAACATATTCAGTTTAAGACTTCATCATTCTCCCCCCACCTCTCCCCACTGGTAGAGATATTGAGGCTTAATTCCACAGACAAATGACCATCAAAATTGTTTTTTTCTTTCTACTTCATATCCTTCCTTGGTCAGAAGCATTTTTCTAGGTATGCATTTTAGGACTGACTCCAGACTAAAGCCTACTACTATTGTACAGGAATAATTGTGGAAGACAAAAGAAGTAAGTGCAGAAATTCCTAGGGCCTATTTTCATAGGATTAATATAAAAACATTGCCGGCCTTTGCCTGAGGTAATTATGCAGTGCACTACTGATGCATTATTTTATTGATGCAATATATGTGGGTGTTACACTGATATTTATCACTAGAAATAATGACTTACTATATAAATTAATATGTATTTTAATAACTGCTTTACCCTTGTTATTGCCCATACATAATTCTTTCATGTTTGCATATATCATATTCAGTAATCAACAACTTATATTTCGGGCACTTCTGGTTTGTTTACTTTAGGATCTGTTGCAGTGATAGATACAAAAATAGAAGATTGAGTCCCTGCCTTCAAAGAAGCTATGTTTTAATAAACATGCTCTCCAAAAATAATTCAAGGATAATGGCAAACACTCAAGTACTGTAGTCTTGTGTCACACTTCTTGGTGCAAAAGGAGGCACTTATAACAAGTGTGGACTATTATTCTCATCCTACAAGAATTTCTGGTCAAGTGGGGAAGATAAAACATGACAGCATAAAAATTAAAATCAGAAAACAAGAGTTAAACAGTGATATATCACAAGGGGATATAAGATGAGTTGCAAGGTAGCAAAGGATATTTTTGAAAAAATAATTGAGTCAGTTACCCTAAGCCAGTATGTCTCAGGACAAAAGTCCAGCCAGTGTCCTTTCCTTAACTTACCTTCAGGATAAAGCATTTTAGAACCCACTGAATGCTACTACTTTTCTAACCAAAGCACTGACAAATGAATTGGTTATAGTTATGTAAGACTTTATATTTCCACCAAAGAGGTATATTAAGTGGCAAATGACTGATGGAAATACTGTCTCTAAAAATTAATTTTTTTTTCCAGAGAGCTGATATAGCTGTTGCTCCACTTACTATAACGCTGGTCCGTGAAGAAGTCATAGATTTCTCAAAGCCATTTATGAGCTTGGGCATCTCCATCATGATAAAGAAGCCTCAGAAATCAAAACCAGGAGTATTCTCATTTCTGGATCCCTTGGCTTACGAAATCTGGATGTGCATCGTCTTTGCTTACATTGGAGTCAGTGTAGTTCTTTTCCTGGTCAGCAGATTCAGCCCTTATGAATGGCACTTGGAAGACAACAATGAAGAACCTCGTGACCCACAAAGCCCTCCTGATCCTCCAAATGAATTTGGAATATTTAACAGTCTTTGGTTTTCCTTGGGTGCCTTTATGCAGCAAGGATGTGATATTTCTCCAAGGTTTGTTTCCATGTCATACCCAATGCCTCCTTGCATTTTATAGCCATGATCCATTCATGTACATCTGATATTCATCCATCTCAAGTCCAGATTTCATTCACTTAACATCCCATTCAATGACAAATTATCATCGAACCCTTTTGTTTGCTTGCATCCATGAAGTAAGTGTGTCATCAGTGTTGCTTTGAAAGTCTTTCATGCATTTCTACAGTATCATATATTCATATACATTATAGCAAACATTTGAACTCTGGATAAAGGTAACATTACTAATATTATTCAGATAAAGCTAATACTAAATCTTTATTATATCAAACAGGCATAGTTTCCTCATTAATTGAGTTAAAACTTTTTCTCATTTGTCCAGAGATTAGATCTAGAAAAAATTGAAAGGTAGCATTCTTCTTTAAAACCCTCCTACCTTCCACTTTTAGTGTCTTTCCTTTTTTCACTTTGTTCTCACACTGCCTAGATTACAGGGGTGTCAAACTCATTTTTCCTGGGGGCCAAATCAGCCTCACAGTTGCCTTCAAAGGGCCAAATGTAATTTGAGGACTATATAAGTGTAACTACTCCTTAACATTTAAGCAAGAGCTTGGTACTGCCACCAGGTAGAAACAAGGTACCAGGCCAGATAAAACAAGGTGGAGGGCCAGATTCAGCCTGCAGTCCTTGTGTTTGCCACCTGTGGCCTAGAACTAGCCATTTTAGTATCTTTTCCAAGTTTTATTTTTAAAAAACTACAATTTCTAAAAAGAAAAATAGGAGGAAGTCCAAGTGACCTTGACTTGAACAAAGAGTTTTCAGAACACAAAAAGCATAATCCATTTATCAAGGAGGAACACATCAAGGCACATCGTAATTACATTAGCCAAGATTCAAATGAAGGAGAGAATTCTAGAAGCAGCAAGGGATAAGGGGACAGTCACCTACAAAGGAGTTCCCATCAGACTGTCAGCTGATTTCTCAAAAGAGACCTTACAGGCAAGAAAGGGCTGGAAAGAAATATTTGAAATCTTGAAAAGCAGGGACCTACATCCAAAATTGCTCTTTCCAGCAAAGCTGTCATTTAGAATGGAAGGACAGATAAAGCACTTCTCAGATAAGGTCAAGTTAAAGGAGTTCATCATCACCAAGCTCTTATTATATGAAATGTTAAAGGGACTTATCTAAGAAAAAGAAGATAAAAAATAGGACAATGAAAAGACAGCAAAATCACAGCTATTAAGAACCACACCTAAAACAAAAGCAAACTAAGCAAACAGCTAGAACGGGAACAGAACCACAGAAATGGAGATCATATGGAGGGTTAGCAACAGGGGCGTGGGAGGAGGAGAGGGGGGAAGGTACAGAGAATGAGTAGCATAGATAGTGGGTAGAAAATAGGGGCAGGGGAAGAATAGTATGGGAAATGTAGAAGCTAAAGAACTTATGACACATGGACATGAACTAAAGGGGGGAATGTGGGTGGGAGAGGGTGTGCAGGGTGGGGGGAATGATGGGGGAGAAACGGGACAACTGTAATAGCATAATCAATAAAATATATTAAAAAAGAATTTAAAAAAAAGAAAAGTCTAGGACTTAAAAAAAAAAAATCAAAGGGTGTGATAAGAGAATTTTGAATTAACAACCTGAAAAAAAAAAACAAATAAAAATAAAAAATTGATTAACTGGACTTCATCAAAATTAAAATTTTTTGCATTTCAAGATACATTATGAAAATGAAAAGACAAGAAATCAAACGGAAGAAAATGTTAGCAAATAATACATATGATAAAGGACATATATTGAATATATGAATATATCTTGCTATTCAATAAAAAGAAAAACAACCCAGTTTTAAAAGTGGACAAAACATTTGACTAGACATTTCCCCAAAGAAGATATACAAGTGGCAAATAATCACATATAAACATGTTCAACACCATTAGTCATTAGGGAAATGTAAATTAAAATCACAATGGGATGCCTCTACACATCAAAAAGACAGATAATACCAAATGGTGGTGAGGATGTAGAATGACTGCAGCTCTCATCTATTAGTAGTGTGACTGCAAACTGCTACAGCCAAATTGTAAGATGGTTCGGCAGTTTCTTATAGTTAGACATACACTTAAACTATGACACAGCAACTCCACTTTTAGTTATTTACTTAACAGAAAAGAAAGCATGTATCTACATAAAAACTAAACACAGGTGTTCATAGAAGATTTTTAGCAAAAAAAATAAAATAAAATAAAGAAAACAACCCTAATGTCCATCAAGGGAATGGATGATCAAAATGTGGCATAGCCATACAATGGAATACTACTTAGCAATTAACAAAAAAAAACAGACTACTTATACATGCTACAACATGGATCAACTTTGAAAACATGGTAAATGAAAGAAGCCAGAGATGAAAGGCCATGTATTATTGAAGTTAATGTATTGAATATACCATATTATATTATTCCATTTGTCCACAACAGGCAACTCTATAAAGACAGAAATTACATTAGTGGTTTCCAGGGAGTTGGAAGGGGCAGAGAGAGGCTAATGAAAACCAGGATTAAAGTAAGGCAAGTGAAGTTGAATAGAACAAGTATATGGGTCAGATCCAGTTGTTATTTTGACTTTTTGATCATCATGGGGCTTTTGCATTAATTTTGCATAATTATTTTTAAATATTGCATTAAAATGCTATGTATCTTGACTGGTGAGATTTTGGCAACCCCTTAAATTTTGTGCATGGGGCAAATGCCCCATTTACCTTACCCTAGTCCCAGCCCTGTCAGGATTAATTATAAATGGGCATGAGGGAACTTTTGGGGGTAAATGTTCCCAACAATTTTACTAAAATTATTAATTGTACACTTATAGTGGTGAATTTTATGGTATACAAATTTTATCTTAGTAAAGCTATTGAAAATATTGAATGTAAATACCCTGTACCTAACCCACTTAGTTTATTTTAACTCACCTAAACAAAAATGGTGGTGAATTCATGATCATAAAATATTGGAAGCAAATGTAACATATTTATAATCAGAAAAAAAATGCTTTGCTCTAAAATAAAAAGTTGTGACTTTGGTAAAATTGAGCATATATACAAATACTAACTAGAATCAGTTATACAAGCATATAGGGATTTTCATTTAGAATATATGGACTCAGAATGTCACCTACCAGGTTTTTATTTTGTATTAAATATGTTGGGGTGACATTGCTTAATAACATTATATAGGTTTCAAGTGTAGATTTCTATGATAAATGATATGTACAGATTTTTTAAGTATATTTTATTTTGAGAGTGTCCACTTGGATCATAAAACATTTAAAATGAAGTTTTGCAGTATAACTCACTGGTAACCACCTTCAGCAGATTTTTAGCATAACCTGTGTGTCAAGTCTCAGTCGTGTAAGTCATACTTTTTTGCTACCCTCAATCGGCCTGGTCATATTCTTTTTTTTTTTTTTGGATTTTTTTTCAGTATTTTTTAATTGTTGATATTGTACAGTTTTCTGTCTTTTACCCCGCCCCAGCCCACCACCCCAGCCCTCCCCACCTCCCTCCCATTTCCACCCCCCATAGTTTTTGTCCATGAGTCCTTTATACTTGTTGCTCTAAACCGTTCCCCATTTCCCCCGAAATTCCCTCCCCTCCCACTCTGGACACTGTCAGACTGTTCTCAAATTCAGTGTCTTTGTTTATATTATGCTTGTTTGTTTGTTTTGTTGATTAGCTTCCTGTTAAAGGTGAGATCATATGGTATTTGTCTTTCACTGCCTGGCTTATTTCGCTTAGCATGATACTCTCCAATTCCTTCCATGCTGTCGCAAAGGGTAGGAGCTCCTTCTTTAAAGCAGTGGTCCTCAACCTTTTTGGCACCAGGGACTGTTTTCATGGAGAAAATTTTTCCACAGACCAGGATGGGGGAGTAGTTTCTGGATAAATCAAGCGTGTTACATTCAAGCTCACCTCCTGCTGTGTGGCCAGTTTCTAACAGGTCTGGACTAGTAACTGTCCAAGGCCTGGAGGTTGGGGACCCCTGCTTTAAATTATTTCAGTCCCTGTTGCATTTGTGGCTTAGAATGTGTTATTTTCTGATATCATCTGGGAATACATTTGGTTTGGCTACTTCCTTTTCCTTTTTTTAAAACGTTTACTTCAAGAGACTAAGGTTTCTGAATGATCTCCAGATTGAGTGGTTTTTCAGATGCCTGGTAATCTGTGTTGAGACAATGCTAAAGAGTCATTAAGGATGAAGATTTATTGGTTTCTGTGAGTGAATTTTCAAAGCCAAATTTGTGATATCCCTACTGGAGTGCTTCATATTTAAAAAAGGACTCTTAAAAAGATACTTTTACAAGTATTTATGCATATTGCTTTTTTAAGTGACAACTTAAAGATGATGACCTAAAAATGACAAGCTCAACAGATTTTTTTTTTTTTATAGCAGAATTTAAGTAGTGGCTCTTATGTGGTACTGAAATATGTCAAATTCTTTTTTTCAAGATACAGATTTTATTACACTGCACTAAGTAATATCATACAGAGCAATGACTTTCAAAAATTTTAACTATAGCCTGCAGTAAGAAATTTTCCATCATGACTCAATACACATATATGTATATAACAAAAGTTTCACCAGGCATTACAGTGTTGAGTGCACTTTGATAATTTTCTATTCTGTTTTATTTTTTTAATGCTGGTCACATCTCCATGGGGCACACAGCCTATGGAATAAAACTGGACTAGAGTAATAAGTATTATCCTTATTCTGCTTTTCAGTAATAAGTTATTACCTTTATGAACTCTGTATTTTCTACCATATGAGTGATCACTCCTTCGATACTTCCTTTTGCATCCTTTAAAATAAATTATATCTTTAGCCCTGGCTGGTGTAGCTCAGTGGATTGAGCGCGGGCCTGCGAACCAGAGGATCGCGGTTCGATTCCCAGTCAGGGCACATGCCTGGGTTGCAGGCCAGTTCCCGGCAGGGGACACACAAGAGGCAACCGTACATTGATATTTCTCTCCCTCTCCCTCTCTCCTACCCTTCCCCGCTAAAGATAAATAAATAAATAAATCTTTAAAAAAAATAAATTATATCTTTAAGCTTATTGATAAAATGTTATACTTGCTAGCACATTTGTTATATATCAGTAAGGAGGAAACATATTTCTCCTTATCTTAAGAGCCCTGTTGGCTATATATTTCTGCTCAGTTGTATAACAGCAAACCCCACTGTAATGTGCTTCTTTCTTAACAGATTTAAAAATTCCTGATAATAACATAGTTGCACTCTAAGATTCATGGTTGCCTTAACTGCAAACACCAGCATTATACTTTATTTGTGGTTAATGATGGTCACACTTGGAATGCAAACTCTCCAGTGAGCCCAGAATGTGAGCATACACTGTACACTCTGATTTTCTCAAAGTTGAAGCAATTTGAGGAATTAAAAGAGATTTTTAAAGTAAAATTATCAAATATTATATAAGGAGATTCCAGAGATAAATGAACCCAACTGCTTTTGTTTACCAAAGGGAGAGGAAGAAACTTCACTGAGCTCCCACCATGTATAAGCACTTTACCTGAGTTATTATGTGGCTTTTAATCTTCAAAACACTGCTACAGTGTAGGCATTATACTTATTTTTAAGTTGAAGCAAGTGACACTCAGTTTAAATAACTTGCCAGTTACATAGCTAATGGCACAGCCAGTGTTCAAATGTAACTCCAACACCAAAATCCATGCTCCTTCCATTTCATGCTGCATTTCCTATATCACAGACAAAGGAACAGTACCAAGAGAGATAATCTAATGAACCCAAGGTCACTGAGACTTAAAGAGCCAGCAATACAATTGTTTCTACTATCATATACTGTCTCCCTCTACCGATCTCAAGGTGCATCACTTGTTCTATTCTTTTCTTCATATTCATGCACAAGAGCTGTTTCCCAGTATCCCAACCTCTAATGAAACTCTACCTTTGCCTTTGCTGTTAAAGAAAGTAGTCAGTGAGTATTTAAAATGCTGCTGAGCAACCTAGGTGCCCATCAGTTAATGAATGGATCAAAAAACTGTGGTACATTTACACAATGGAATTCTATGCAGCAGAAAGAAAGAAGGAGCTCCTACCCTTTGCGACAGCATGGAAGGAATTGGAGAGTATCATGCTAAGCGAAATAAGCCAGGCAGTGAAAGACAAATACCATATGATCTCACCCTTAACAGGAAGCTAATCAACAAAACAAACAAACAAGCATAATATAAACAAAGACACTGAATTTGAGAACAGTCTGACAGTGTCCAGAGTGGGAGGGGAGGGAATTTCAGGGGAAAAGGGGAACGGTTTAGAGCAACAAGTATAAAGGACTCATGGACAAAAACTATGGGGGGGTGGAAATGGGAGGGAGGTGGGGAGGGCTGGGGTGGTGGGCTGGGGCGGGGTAAAAGACAGAAAACTGTACAATATCAACAATTAAAAAATACTGATAAAAAAAAAAGAAAAACCTAAAAAAAAATAATAAAAAAAATAAAAAATAAAATGCTGCTGAGCATGTGTTCACTCAAAGTAAAAGGTTGGGAAATCAGCAATAAGACATCATGAGGAAAATAGAGCATCATCCTATTTCCATCAACAAAACTACTGACAGTAACCTAGAAGCTTAGTCTATGTCGATATCAGGCTTAATATTTTCAGCTACCTCAATTGTTTAGAGTGAACAATTCGGCTGGAGCCTAAATAACCATTAGAAAGGATAATCAATGTAATAAGCTGTTATGTTCACATATAAACTGATTTACTAGAGGGAGTTGGGATAAGAAGATATGAGGAGATTCCATTCAATCTCTTCCCCATGATTGAGAGATGTAGAGATAGGCAGTGGGTATATCCAGATGGGGGCAGCGTAACAGTTAAGTATGTGGATGCTGGAATTAGTCTCACTAGATGCACAATCTGCTTAACAGTTGTTTAACCTGAAGCTGGTTATTCAACTTTGCTAAACCCAAGTTCCTCATGTAGGTTCTCAATAAATGTTAGCTATTATCATTCTTAAATGGCTGCTCTCAACCATATTAGTTTCACAAATACTAATATTTAATATTGCATTTGCATTTTAGTCCCTAAAACTTTGTAGGAATACAGCTGAAATTTTAGTCAGTGTAAAATAGCAGATTCCTAATTAGAAATAACAAATAGCATTTTTTCTTGAATACATATAGTGCTTTGCTTACAGATTATGCCACTTGTAAATATTTTGATGGTATTATTACATGATATTTTACTGATATTGACAGCAGGTTGTGATTTTTTAATCCAAAATGTATTTCATTTGTAAAAAATTTGATGGAACTGCTAAGCTCTCCAAGGTCCACATCCTTCCAGACAAATGCTCCCCCTGCTGACTTTCATCAGGTCTGCAGAAACATCTGAGGGCTGGCCAAGTTAGATGTCAGACTTAAGGGAATTATAACAGAGAAAATGGAGAGAACACACTAACTAAACCTGACGTCTGTGTACAGATTATTCCAAAGGCAGTACTCTGCTGTTAAGTTTTCAAGATACCAAATGTTTTGGAGAACAGAGTGTGGGATCTGTCCAGGTTAGTTGACATACAGGTCCTCCTTTAAAATGAAAAGTAGGTGCAGAATGATAAAGACATAAAGGTTATAAAATAAATGGGATCAAACACAACAGGATATTTTGGCTCCATTGTAAGCAATATCCTCTCCTTTTCTGATGTATGACTAGTGCCTTTATCCTACTGCAAATACACTTCAAAGCAGTAGTGATGTGATAGTAAATTAATAATAGAATAGCGGAATTTTTATTACAACTATTTCATGTCTTTTCTGGCTGGAAACTGCAGTTTTCAGTCTTTGGGAAATTGTTACTTATTCCCATCAGATAAGACTGTAAGAGCCAAAGTTGATTCTGCACATTTTTTAAAAATCTGTCATAGACAGAGCATTGAATGTAGTATAGAAATGATGAATATTTTGAAAGAAAAAAGGGGTAGAAAAGAATGATAGTTTGTGCAAAAGAGAAGCAGCTTGCAGTTCTAGCTCTTTACCTTGTGAAGCTAGTAAAGTGCAGATTTCAAAATTTACTTACAAGATAAAGACTATGGCATGTAGCTAACTTTTATTATCACTTCAGAGGTCAGAGCGACATTTTATTATTAACTCAGAGACTCTAGTTTTTTACAGATAACAAGAGCATTGTATCTTATTTTGAAATGTTTTTATGTCAGCTTTTCTCTTATGGCTAATTTACTTTCATTAACTTCACGCCTCCTTTTAATTCTTCAAAATATATGACTTGCTCTTTAAAATGCATTTTTAGGTCACAATTTAGAGTTCCAGCCAAGATGAACATGTAGGTAGAAACACTTAGCTTCCTTGCACAACCAGAAAAGGATAACAACCAACTTACACACACACACACACACACACACACACACACACAAAACCCACCACCAGAACTGCCAGAAAATCAAACTGCATGGAAGTCTGACAACCAAGGAGTTAAAGAAAAAACATTCATCCAGATTGGTAGGAGGGTAAGAGACAGGGAGCCAGGGCAGAGAGGATGCACAACAAGTTGGCAGACCAGGTGGGCAAAGTGGAGGCAGGTGGACAGGATTTCCCACATTCACATATGGATAAGTCGGGAGGAACAACTGGGGAGTGATACAAACCCCACAACCCAGGGTTCCAGCACAGGGAAATAAAGCCTCAAAACCTCTGGCTGTAAAAACCAGCAGGGATTGCAGTGGCAGGAGAAACTCCCACTCTCACAGGAGGGTCCATTGGAGAGGCTCATGGGATCCTAGAACATACACAAGCTGACCCACCTGGGAACCAGCACCTAAAAGGACACAGTTCACTTGTGGGAGGTGAGGAAAGTGACAGAAAGTGGGGCTAGAGCACAGCAAGCTAGCAAGTGGCATTGTTCCCTCTCTGACCCCTCTCCCACAGATAGTGCCACAAAGCAGCAAAGAGGGTTGCCCCTCCCTGGCAAATACCTAAGGCTGTGCCCCTTATAATGTAACAAGTGTGCAAAGACAAAGAAATATGGCCCAAATGAAAGAACAGATAACAGCTCCAAAAATAGAATGAAGTAATGAAAAGATAGACAACCTATCAGATGCAGAATTCAAAACACTGATAATCAGGATGCTCACAGAAATGGTTGCGTATGGTCACAAAATAGAGGGAAAAGTGAAGGCTACGCAAAGTGAAATAAAGAAAAATATACAGGGAAACAACAGTGAAGGGAAGGAAACAGGGACTTAAATCAATGATTTGCAGCAGAAGGAAGAAATAAACATTCAACCAGAACAGAATGAAGAAACAAGAATTCAAAAAAACGCGGAAAGGCTTAGGAACCTCTGGGACAACTTTAAACGTTCCAATATCCAAAAATCATAGAGGTGCCAGAAAGAGAAGAGGAAGAACAAGAAATGGAAAACTTATTTGAAAAAATAATAGAGGAGAACTTTCCCAATATGGCAAAGGAAAGAGACTTCCAGGAAGTCCAGGAAGCTCAAAGAGTCCCAAAGAAGTTGGACCCAAGGAAGCACACACCAAGGCACATCATAATTATATTACCCAAGATTAAAGATAAGGAGGACAACTAAGTTAAGCAGATCTTAATGGACATAAAGGGAGAGATTGACCGTAGCACGGTCATAAGGTATTTTAACACCTCATTGACTTCAATGGATAGATCTTCCAGACAGAAAAATCAACAGAGATACAGTGGCCTTAAATAACACACTAGATCAAATAGATTTAATTAATATCCTCAGAGCATTTCACCCCAAGGCAGCAGACTATACATACTTTTCAAGTGCACACAGATTGTTTTCTAAAATAGACTACATGTTAACACAAAACAAGTCTCAATAAATTTAAGAAGATTGAAATCATATCAGGCATCTTCTCCAACTGCAATGGTATGAAACTAGAAATCAATCACAATAAAAATATTGAAAAAAAATACACTAAGCCATAGAAGCTAAATAACCTGTTACTAAACAATGAATGGATTAACAATGAGATCAAGGAACAAATCAAGATATCTTGAAAGAAATAAAAATGAACACACAACAACCCAAAATCTATGGGACACAGAAAAAGCAGTCCTGAAAGGGGAATTCATAGCATTATAGGCCTACCTCAAACACCAAGAAAAATCTCAGATAAATCAACAATCTAACTTTACACTTAAAGAAACCAGGAAAAAAAAAACACAAAGACCAAAGTGAGGAGAACATAGGAAATAAAAAAGATCAGAGCAGGAAAAAACAAAACCACTTCAGTCATCCTCAGCCTCTGAGATCAGCCAACATTGTTTTTTGACCTTACCTCATTGCCAAGAAAACACGAGCTCCCAAATTCGTCAGAATGATTCCACTAAGGTGGAGGCTGCTATCAACCACCTAGCCAACATGCATCTGTGGGCCTCCTACACCTACCTCTCTTTTGGCTTTTATATCCACCATGACAATGTGGCTCTGGAGGGTGTGGGCCACTTCCAAGAGCTGGTTGAGAAGAAGTGCAAAGGCACTGAGCAGTTCTTAAAGCTGCAAAACCAGCACAGTGGCCATGTTCTCCTCCAGGAATTGTCGAAGCCTTCCCAAGATGAATAGGCAAAGTCAGGATGCCATAGAAGCCACCTTGGCCTTGGAGAAGGACCTGAACCAGGCCCTTTTGGACCACAGACTCTAATCTCTGTGACTTCCTGCAGAAGCACTTCCTGGATGAGAAGGTGAAACTCATCAGGAAGATGGATGACCGCCTGACTAACCTCTGCAGGCTGGCCAGCCCCCAGGCTGGATGGGCAAGTATCTCTTTGACAGGCTCATTCCCAAGCACAACTAGGAGACTTTTGAGCTGAGGCCTTTGAGGGTTCCCTCTGCATTCCCCTGGTATTTGGCTTCTGCCTGAGCCTCTCTGAAACCATTAAGCATCACTGAAACCACCATGGAGCCCTCTCCCACACCATGGCCCAAATGGGAAAAAAATAAACCTTTTTGCAGGAAAAAAAATTACATCATTAAAATGGCCATAATAACCAAAACATTCTACAGATTCAAAGCAATTCCAATTGAGATACTAATGATGTATTTCACAGAACTAGAACAAATATTCCAAAAATTGATATGAAACCAGGAAAAAGGCCCTGAACAGTCACAACAATCTTGAGAAAGAACAAAGTTGGAGGAATCACACTACCTGATATCAAATTATGCTATAAGGCCATAGTAATCAAAACAGCCCAGTACTGGCATGAAAACAGATATATAGGTCAATGGAACAGAATAGAGAGCCCAGAAATAAAGTCACACCTTTACAGTCAATCAATATTTGACAAAGGAAGCAAAAACGTACAATGGGGTACAGACAGTCTATTCAATAAATGGTGTTGGGAAAATTAGACAGATACATAGAGAAAAAAATGAAACTAGACCATGTTCTTATACTATGCACAAGGATAAGCTCGAAATTAATTAAGGACTTAAATGTTAGACTTAAAACCATAAAAATCATAGAAGAAAATATAGCCAGTAAAATCTCATACATTTCTCATAGCAGTATTTTTACTGATGTACCTCCTCAGGCAAAGGAACAAAAGAAAATATAAACAAATGGGATTCCATCAAACTAAAAAGGTTTTGCACAGCAAAGGAAATCATCAACAACATGTGAAAAACAACCCACTGAATAGGAGAATATATTTGCCAATGATACATCTGATAAGGGGTTACTATCCAAAATTTACAAAGAACTTATAAAAATCAACACCAACAAAATCCAAACAGTCTAATTCAAAAATGGGAAAATGACTTTAATAGATACTTCTCCTAAGATGACATACAGATGACCAATAAATACATGAAAAGATGCTCAACATCACTAATCATCAGAGAGATTTAAATTAAAACCACAATAAGTTATCATTTCACACTTGTCAGGATGTCTATATCAATTAATCGATAAACAACAAATGCTGGCAAGGATGTGGAGTACTAATTCAAAAGAATATACAAACCTATATGTTCATTCCAGCATTATTTACAACAGCCAAGATTTGGAAGCAGCACAAGTGCCCATCAATAGATGAGTGGATAAAATGACTATGAGCATTTACACAATGAAATACTACTCACCTGTAAAAAAAGAAGAAACCCCTACTTTTTGCATGGATGGACCTGGAAAGTATTATGCCAAGTGAAATAAGTCAGTTATAAAAAGACAAGTACCATATTATTTCACTTAAATGTGTAATCTAATGAATGAAATAAACTAACAAGCAAAATAGAAACGGACTTATAAAGAACATACATACAGCCCTGGCTGGTGTAGCTCAGTGGATTGAGCGTGGGCCTGCGAACCAGAGGATCGCGGTTCGATTCCCAGTCAGGGCACATGCCTGGGTTGCAGGCCAGTTCCCGGCAGGGGACACACGAGAGGCAACCGTACATTGATATTTCTCTCCCTCTCCTTCTCTCCTACCCTTCCCCTCTAAAAGATAAATAAATAATAAATTAAAAAAAAAAGAACATACATACAGCTGTCAGAGGGGAGAGTGGTTGCTTGTAGGGCTGGGTGGAGAAGGTGAAGAGATTAAGCAAAGAAACAACACTTATAGACAGACAACAGTATGGTGAATACCAGAGGGAAAGGGGAGTGGAGGCAGATAGAAGAGGGTAAGAGGCTAAAGAGGACATAAATGGTGATGGAAGGAGACTTCACTTGGAGTAGTGAGCACACAATACAATATACAGATGGTGTACTATAGAATTGTACACATGAAACCTATATAATTGTATTAACCAATGTCACTCCAATAAATTCAATAAATTTTTTAAAGTATTTGAAATTAACATTAAACATTTTAAGCTGCATTAATGGGGGGAAAGGTACTGGAAAATGACAAATCTTCTTAACTATAAAGTTTTGTGTTGTTTTAATAGATTCTTTTAAAAATGTGATGGGGCTGACCAATAGGTCACCTTTTATATAGTCTCTATGTGAAAGGTAGGTTTAAATTATTCCAGTTTTACTAATAAGAAAAGGAAATGTGAAATTTCTTATAGAGATTCTTCCCTATGAGTTCCACTGCACCTTTTCTCAGTGAAAGGATTTGGGTGTCCATTCCATACACAGGAAGAAAGTGGCAGAAATTTCACCAATACTCTTGTCAAAGTTACTATTGTCTTAAGGAGGAAATGTTGAATCAAGTTTGTACATTTAACACTGATTCTAAAAAAGCTCCTTTTTTCCTTTTGTGCTGAGGCTTATGAATACTATTACACCATTTCTATGTGGATATTTACCAAAGTTCTTCATATTCATAGGTATAGCATACTAATAACCATGTAATTGCCAAAGTCAATAGTCATGTAGCCAAGAGGCCACAAAAATGACCATTTTTAATTTGGGTTTCTTTTCAGTCATGTCAATAGCCAATCTCAGCTAAATCACACAGATCAAGCACATGATTTTCTAAGTCAGTTATTAAGGTGGCCAAAACAGCCAGATTATGATATGCAGGCTTGATTTTAGATCATACAGACACAGCCATAGCCCATTAGTCTCAACAGAATGGCACAAGTCTAATTTCCATATATTACTGTATTCTCTACATTTCAAGTAGACATGCATAAAAACTATTAGTATCTTCAGCAGCAGAAACATTCCTTTCCATACCAAACCATGATTCTGGAAATACTCCAAAATCAGGTTCCTCGTGGTCTCAGTAAAACTCCATCGTTCCAAGTTAGAATGAAGTTCACAGTTTCATTCGAAATGAACAACAGATAACAAGCAATAATTATCCATACATGTTAGCTTTTCTGCAATTGTACTTCTCAGTACTTATAGAAAAATTGCACTTTCTATAATTTACATGCCATTCTGAACTTCCTTATACAAAATATGAGCATTGTGTCGTACAAAAATATGGGCATTTCTATCCTATTGTATAAGTACAGATTATTTATTTCTTACTTCTCCTCTCTGTGCCTCAATTTCTTTATCTATAAAATACCTCCATTTTCTTATCTGTAAAATAGTACCTAACTGTAAGGATGGAGGATTAAAAAAGTTGACACATGTAATGCAATTAGAACAGAATCTGTCACATAGGATGTGCTAAGTAAGTGTTAGCAATTATTGTTACCATTTTTATTGCTCTACTACTACAGATGCTACTTTGGAGCATTAGTTTGTTATAAATTAAATTATTTAGAAAATCAGATCAGTCAAGAATATATTTAAATGACCCTGGCTGGTGTAGCTCAGTGGATTGAGCGCGGGCCTGCGAACCAGAGGATCGCGGTTCGATTCCCAGTCAGGGCACATGCCTGGGTTGCAGGCCAGTTCCCAGCAGGGGACACACGAGAGGCAACCGTACATTGATATTTCTCTCCCTCCTTCTCTCCTACCCTTCCCCTCTAAAAGATAAATAAATAATAAATTTTAAAAAAGAATATATTTAAATGTATATGGCAACAATGAAAAAAGACTTTGAAAGATCCAAATTCATAATTGAAATATTCTGTAAACTTTTAGCATTTGGAAATGTGACAAACTCTGACTCATCCACATGTTTTTTCACCTCTTTTTTAAAAATTATTTTATTTTTGTTCGATTACAGTTGTCTGCATTTACCCCCCCCCACACACACACACCATTCCCACCCCACCCCAGCCCTCCCCACCTCCCTCCCTTGTTCCACCCCCCTTGGTTTTGTCCATGTGTCCTTTATAGTTGTTCCTGGAAACTCTTCCCTCCATTGTCCCCTCCCACCTTCCCTCTGGTTACTGTCAGATTCTTCTTAATTTCAATGTCTCTGGTTATACTTTGCTTGCTTGTTTGTTTTGGTTAAAAGCAAGATGTTCTAAGGTGAAGTCCTAAGAGAGTACAACTATTAGTTAGAAAAATCTGTTGCAAAGAAAATTTTCACATCCAAAAACCTAAATTTGATTATGTTCAGAAATAATTAAGAATCATTTCAGGCATCTAGGGACCAATAGGACTTACAGACTTTAAAAAACCAAGCACTTTTGTTAGAATCAATAAATAACACTATCAAAACACTTCCCAAAATTATTTGATCAGAATTAAAATCTGAAAGAACTGAATTTTCCAGAGGCTAATAAAAGGTTATCTTGGGACAATGAAATTTAAATTTGCTTCAAAGTGGAAAAATGCAAGTACAAACAAAGAACTTAATTTGCTAGCTTTCAGCCCAGAACTGCCCTCTTCCCACAGAGCCTAGCAATGTGCCAGGCTCCTAAGCCTATTCTTGACTTTATGACAGACTGGGTTCTTTTTCTGTGAGCTTTTCTGGCCATGAGAGAACATAGCCTAACCAGGATGAAGCTCTGCCACAGAGCAGAGCTATCCTAGGGATAATGTAGAAATGTTTTATAAAACCTAGCAACCAGATTTTCATTTCTGCACACAAAACCAGTGTTTAGCAACATTGTAAAGGAGATGGAGTTTCCTCAGTACAAGCCATTACCCATTACTGAGCATTCAATGCCTTCACACTGCCCCTAACTTCCCACATACCCTCTCCCTGAGTAGCATCATGACTCGAAATCCTGGCTGCACCACAGCTTTATAACAATGCTGCTGCTTAGATAAAACCCCCAGAGATTCTGATTTAATTAGTCTGGGATGGAGCCTAAGCATGGCTTTTTGTTGTTTTGCTTTATTTTGTCTCCAGTTCCCTAGATAATATTGATGGGTAAGCAGAGTTGAGGATCACTGATGTAGAAAAACAGTATTTCTCAGTTGGGTCTGCAGACCACAGCAATCACCAGTGATGCTTAATGTGTGAGGGAATGGGTGAGAAAGGTGAAAGGGATTAAGAAGCACAGACTGCCAGTTACAAAAATAGTCAAAGGAATGTGAAGTACAATATAGGGAATATAGTCAATAATATTATAATAACTATATGTGGTGCCAGGTGGGTACTTAATTATCATAGTGATAGCTTCAGAAGGTATATGTCTGATCACTATCACATACACCTGAAACTAATATAATGTTGTATTTTAACTGTAACTGAAAAACAAATTTTTAAAAACTGCAGATTCTTGAGCAGTCAGATATTCTAAATCTATATTTTAATGAACACCTCAGGTAATGCCAATGCATAGTTATGTTTAAGAACAAAAATTTTCCTTATTAAAACTTACCCATCTTTTGTCCCATTCACTACTAACTGGATAGACTAATCCAAGATAATGTGGTAATGGGTGCTATTGAAATCAAGTGTTACTTTTTTATTTTTCAGTTACAGTTGACATGCAATATTATACAGCTTCAGATGTACAGCATAGCAGTTATACATTCATATAACTTACAAAGTGATCCTCCAGTAAGTCTAGTGCTCCCTTGACACCATCCATACATAGTTATTACAATATTATTTACTATATTCCTGAAGAAAACGCAGAGGGTGGTCCCAATAGTAAGAATTTCTCTTTTTTAAGATTTTTATTTATTTATTTTTAGACAGGGGGAAAGGAGGGAGAAAGAGAGGGAGAGAAACATCAGTGTGTGCTTGCCCTTCACACACCCCCTACTGGGGACCTGGCCCACAACCCAGGCATCTGCCCTGACTGGGAATTGAACCAGTGACCCTTTGGTTCACAGGCAAGCACTCAGTCCACCAAGCCACAGCAGCCACGGCCCAATAGCAAGAACTTCTATGGTAGATCTGTGAAGGCAGTTTTGTTTGGTTGGTTATTGAGGTGGGTGGGGGAGACAAACTTTTTACTGCCTCTCAAATCCTGTTATACAGGTAGTTTCCTACTGAGGCCTGTCCTATATGCGAAGGTTCAGTTAGTAAAAGGAAAGAGTTTTGATCCCTGGATCTAAGGTCCTGAGCCCCACTAGCCATTTATGTAAAGATAATAATAACTATCATCTTATAGCTTCTTGCCTCATGGGTGAACAGCTCCACAAAATGGCAATGTTTTTATTAAATGTATTAAACTCAAAGTGAAGACTGTTTACCAGCACCTAGCCATTTCTCTTCAATTATGTAAACACTTGTAACTTTTTCTCCCATGGCAACACCTTACATTAGTGGTTCTCAATCTTGGCTGCACATTGTAATCACTTGGTGAGCTTCAAACAATACACATGTCTGGGTCTAACTCACAGGTTTTTAGTTAACTGGTCTTGAGTGGGCCTGAGCATGAGATTTTTTAAAAAAGATCCCAGGTGAATCTGCTATGCAGGCAAAGCTGAGAAGCACATGCCTTGAAGCAGGGATGTCAAACTCATTTTCACCATGGGCCACACATCAGCCTCACAATTGCCTTCAAAGGGCTGAATGTAATTTGAGAACTGTATAAATGTAACTACTCCTTAACAGTTAAGCAAGAGCTCAGCACTGCTGTCAGATAGAAATAAGGTGCCAGGCTGGATAAAACAAGATGGAGGGCCAGATTCGGCCCATGGATCTTGTGTCTGTCACCTGTGCCTTAAAGGAAATGCAACAGTCTTCCAAAGGTGCGGTTGGCCCAGCAAAGCTCACAGAAAGAGAATCCAATAAGTACAATTACTATATATAATCTGGAGTTGGTAAAAAAAATACTTAGTTTCCTGCAATAAAAAAATCCTGCTTTGAAACCTGTATAGACCTAAAGAGCATTACACATGTATCATCATCATATGCCACCATAACATGGGTTGTTAATGTGTCACTTTTGTTTGACGTGTTAATTCTCTGACATCATGTACTTCCCTCCTTCATCAGCTACACTGAAACCACTTCTCTCTCCAGAAATAAAGATGAGGACTACTTAAACTGAAATCCAGCCAGTCTGAGTCTGGATTTGTCTTTGTTTTATTTTGTAGGTCACTCTCTGGGCGCATTGTTGGAGGGGTTTGGTGGTTCTTCACCCTGATTATAATTTCTTCCTATACTGCCAATCTTGCTGCTTTCCTGACTGTGGAGAGGATGGTTTCTCCCATAGAGAGTGCTGAAGACTTAGCTAAGCAGACTGAAATTGCATATGGGACCCTGGACTCTGGATCAACAAAAGAATTTTTCAGAGTAAGTTCTTTATATTTAATTGGGCCTACTGGTTTTTATTTTATCATCTTCTTACAAATGCAAATTCCCAGTGCTTTTAAGGGAGGGGTGGGAAAGACTAGACATGTTATCAAGGCAGAGCATCTTAAATATAGCACTCTCTGGTTGGTGACTTACTTTATTGTCCTTCAGACCTAAGACTCATACATGACATAATAAGTGGCATGCCAAGAGTTCCAAGCTTGAACTCCCAGGTTTGAATTCCAACCCTGTCAGAAAGTGATTGTTTGTCCCTGAGTATGTCATTTAACTTCTGTCAGCTTTGGTCTCCTTCCTTGAATAATGAGGGGATTGAACTAAGTAATATCTATTCTCCTTTCCACCTTTTACAAAAGCAGTGATTTTATGTCTCAGCAGTTCACAGAAGTTAGGTAATTGACTCTGTCTAAGACTCTGAAGACTGATGGACTATAAAATTACATATTCTATTTTAGACATTGGTTTTCTGTTGAAATGTATTACAGTTATTTCAAGTATTCATGTACATGCTGATAATTCAATTTTCAAGGAAGCTGATAATTGTTTTAATTTCATGAGTAGACTTATTCCCCCCTCCAACCCCCCTGTAGGCTAACTCCTAGCAAAAGTTAATAAAGCTACATGAATACTGTCAAGAAGAAAGATGAAAGGAGATAGAGGCAGAAAATTGTAGAAGAATATTATGATGGACTAACCACCTGTACATAAACAATCAAGATCTTTGTTCTGCAGCAACTGGACTATAAGAAAGGCTACCAGTGGAGTGTTTAAGAACTCAAATGTTTTTTTTTTCAGTTGCCCCAACCAGGAATATATAGTGATTGAATAGAAAATGAACCTGTTCTACACATTACCGTTGCCTGCTACTGTAACCACTGTAACCAGTTGTAGCAATTATCCAGAAGCCACTTGTGCAGTAGGTAAACAGGAAACATTTAGTCACCCTCTCCAACCAATAATCAAGTTATTGGATGGCAGGTATAATTACTGACTTTTCCTCAAAGATCCAGAGTAAAGAGATGTTGGTTTTAAACCAGCTTGTTTTAAGAAGTCAGCAAGAAATATATTTCTACATGTATTATTATGAGAGTGGCCCAGTGATTTCATGGGAAACCAAGAGGAGTGTGTTCTTTGGAATTACAGCAATTGACTAAAACTGTTTTCATTCCTTGAAAGAGAAAGGGTTAGTTCTGAAACTCTTTGAGAATTCTCATTGGCTCTGGATATCCCCATCTCACTTCTACTACTGTTGACTGAGCAGATCATAAACCCCAACCAGGGAGAGAGGCCCAGTATTGGAAGCACCAGAATCATATGAAGACACTCTGAAACTAACCTAGCCTTGACCCTCACTGCTATAGCAGTCCCAGAATCTTCCCTGGAAATAATCCCCTGTCCCCATGAAATCACTCACACATTTCAGGGCAGGAAGCTAGGGATTTCTGTCTGCTGAGTAGCAAGCACATAATCTCTATGGAAATCTGGTTTGGTATAAACTTCAACAGAGTTTATGTTTACCATCCCAATATGCATCGAGTTGCTATATGAAGTAATTGACCACTTAGGCTGTCAAGACACCTGACTTAGACCCTTTGATAAGAAATACTTGTTCCACCAGAAAGCATTTTCCTTCAACAATGATTAGAAATTAGAAAGGTGTGCTTTAAATGGTAATCAATAAATGGCATCAATTCCCATTAAGCTTTCAAAAGCCATTCATCCACATTGCAGGCAAAGGAGTCTCTCTGGGAAGATTTATTAGCACAAAGTCTTGAAAGTGTGACCAAATAGTCATTGTTTCCATGCCTAGACCCCATCCCCCACACATTTTTCTCCTTTCTCAAAAACCAGGAAAGCATCGACTAATCCATTCAATGATGGTTTCATTTAGGAGTATCATATTATTGGAGACAATTTGAATCAATATTCAATTCTGAGCAAAGCTACTGCCACATTCTAATTGGTTTGCAATTTCTAATAGTCACAAATTCCTAGTGACCTTTACAGCCAATGAGTAATTTGTATGGAAATTGAGCTGTTTTAAAAATCTGATTAGAGAAAGAGCTGGATATTTCTAGGTATAGGGAAGTGCAAATCATTTTCTAATTGCCATGCATGCCACTTTTTCTTTTTCCCAAATTGGTTGCTGGTGACAGCATTAGGACTCCATAGGAAAGTTCTTTAGGGCAGCACACAATGATCTAAGAATGGAAGTGAGCAGTATAGAAAAATCAACTCTTTAGCCTGCTTGTACTAAAATGTTATGTAAATATAATAAAGGATAAGCTTGGTATTCATATAATACTGGGGGGCCCAAACAGTTGGTGTTGGAGACATTTGTTCTCTTTGGCTCCTCCACTCCACCCTCCTTGAGCCCCGTAGATTAGAGAAGATAATCAGCAAGAACACGTCATCTCACAGGGACTTAACCGCTGTCGGATGTCACTTCCTCTTCAACCCTCAATCTCAAGGCAATTTTAAGAACAGTAACTCCTCTACACATGAAAAAATTGGGAACCTCTGATGACACTCTTTCTAAACTTTACAGGGTAAAACAAGATCACATGCAACATTTACAAACATTACATGAGCTCATCTCTTTCCATCCTCACTCAATACTAAAACCACAGAGACCAAATAGCAATGCCATAAAACAGCCTGGGGCCAGCCCTCTAGTTATTGCACTAAGAGAAAGAAATAAATAAAATAAAATTCCTTCCTAATTGCCCTGCAGACATTTTTAGTTGTCCTGGGTAAGACTGCCATTTAAATGATGGTATTTTTAAATGATTCCTTTATTTCTCTTATTTTCTGAGCTATACTTAGCTGTTATCTTACAAATCACATAAAGTCACTGGCACAGAGGGACATTCCTTCAGGAAAGGCAGGTAGGGAGTGAGAAAAATGCATGCAGCTGAAAGAGACATCTGAAATATTACCAACAACCCTCTTGACTTGAAAACTGATTTCCTTAGATAGCAGCTCCAAAACTAAGTGTCCCAATCAGAGATGGAGGCACTCCAGGCTAAAAAACAAGTCGACAGCTTTATTGTCATTGCCCGGAGAAATGCCATGGTGATTTGCAAAGCTGCACTGAAATGATCACTCTCCACTAGGTTTTGGAAATTTAACCTGATGCAGATTTGTGTTAAATAGTAGCACTGGGATAAAAAGCATTCTGAAATTCTCTCTGCCTTTAGATTCCTAGAAATATTAGAAGCCAATTACAATGCTTGATTTTTTTCCCAAATACTTATCCTCACTGAAGATAGTTCAGAGGATAAAAAGAGGTTGTTTTTTTTTAAATCAAATGTTTAAAATAAATAAATACATATATACATAAAAATAAAATAAAATATTTAATACTAATTTAAACCCCTTTAAGAAAATAAACATAAAAAGAGAAGAGTGGCGCTGTAGTGCCCTAGGCAGGACAGAAGAATTTAACTTTGTCTGAAGACCATTAAGGGGAATGTTCTGTCTGTTGAGTTGCATCATGGTCAGCTCCATGAAGCACAGGTGAATTACTCATGGAGAATGTTTTTGTCTCAACACTAGACTTTAACTGTTACTGTTGTCATTGGTTTTTTTAATTTTTAATTTTTAAAATGCATACAGCAAAAAGAAGAGCCCTCGCAACGTGATCTGGGAAGCAGTACCTACTAATAGTATTCAGATTCTGTTTACACATTTACAATCTCTCTTACATACACACACAAGCATTTTCAATTGGAGTCCATATTTCAACATTCATTGGTTATCTATTATAGGGCTTTTGAATAATATGGGAAAAGGAGAAAAATCTCCTGACAAATGCCTATGTTGAGTATATTAACACTGTGACATGATCTTTAAGCTTTATTACAACTTAGCTAAGTACACAACAGACCTCCTCTACCCCTTAGACTATCCCCTATCCTTAGTAAACACGTCAAACAGTAAAAGATTTGTTACAAAATTTCTCACTAAACACTATGATGAATTTGAGATCTTGACAAACAATATACCTAAACAACTGTAAAACAATTTAATTGATTTGAAGACACATATGATGTGACCAAATGTTTGAAAACACATCCAAACCATCTACTAGGTAGGGAACACATACTAGCAATGATAAGAGACAAGTTGACACCAAGGAATGGTAGATCCGAGACATACTATTTGGCAATATCAAAAGAGAAAATTGTTTTCCTTAATGTTGACATTGATGTTTTGATGCTATCTTATCAAGAAAAACCCCTTACTTTCTATGCCATATACTACATTATCATGGACCCTATAGGTCAAGCCTGGAGGTGGAAAGACAAGGTGAGGGATGCTGAGGCCTGACCAAACAGGCCCCTGGAAGAGAGAAAGATATATTCAAACAGCTATTGGCCTTTCCCATCCCTCGGCTCCCAGTGATCTATGGTTCCACAGGTCTTCCTTTTAGGCAAGTCTCAAGCTGGGTGGAAAGAACACTTTTCAAAAGAGTGAAGTTGACCTGACAACTGTGCACACAACTGACAACACACCTAATGTCTGTTTCCAAGAGAAAGGAGAAAATGTAACAACAAAGGCATGCTAATGATAATGCCTGATGTATTTTTTATTCATTATTTATCACTCTTTCCATAACTCTTTCCTTGGGTGTGCTCTATGTGCAGTGCTCCAGGCTAAGCACTGAGGATCCGTCTCTATAAACAAAATTAAATTTCTATTTTTTACCAATTCACATGAAAATACCTAGACAGTTTTTTCACCATATGTTGAGTATGGGGATAGATTGACTTAAATATTGGCATAGTGACAGATGGTTACTAGACTTAGAGTGGTGGTCACATGATAAGATATGAAAATGTTGAATTGCCATGTTGTACACCTGAAACTATACACTACTGTATGCCAATTATACTTTCATAATTTTTAACATAGGCATCTCAGAGAACTAGATGATCATTCATCCAGACAACTGACAGTGTTTATTTCTACAGAGCTACTTCCCAGCATGTGCCAATCTATAGTCTGCTCCATGGTGAATAATAGTAGGGCTAAAGATACTCCATAACCCCAACAAGAAGGTCAGCTTGGTGATGAGTAAAACAGAAATGGCCTCTACCCTCTGAGAGCTCACAATATAGTGGGCTGTCAATTTTCAATGCCTATTCACATACATTACCATATCCAATTCACACAACAATCCTGCAATACAACCAGAAGAGGAATTATTACACGTCCTTCAGAGAGGAAACACCTGAAACAAGATGACATTGTCCTCACTCAGCTCAGTGGGAAAGAGCTAGAACTCCGAGCCCAGATTGATGCTCTGAGTCCAGATTGGGTCCTCTGTCCCATCCATCTCAGTACCTTTCTGGTGTGAATATTCACAGAAACATGGGATGTTATGCATGAATCAAGCCTCTAGTGTAGCAGATGTTAAGGAATCCATATCATCTCCTGGTTGATTTTAGTTTTTATTCCCCTGATGGATCAATTAGGAAAGGAAACTTATACATACTTTTAAATAATATTTTTTCACGCTCTGAAAGCCTCAAAAGGATCCAAGATAAGAAGTCAAAGAAAATGAAGATATCAATAAAACTATGAATGCCACAAACACAGCAGACCTCTATTATTCATGGATGATTATAGTTTCTTTTTTGTAGTTCTAGAAGATCTATTAATGCAATCTTTATACAGTAGACCAAAATAAAAAAGTCATCATTTTCTCCATATATTCCAATGAAGCATTAATTAAAAACTCAATATCCATTTTTGACACAGACTCAGTAAACCAAAAATATAACATGATAAAATGTTTCAAGATATCAGGTGACAGCACTCTTTCTTTCTCTTTAAATATCTTGAAATTTTATTTTCAATTATGCCTCAATAAAATTGAAAAAACTACCACAAACTTGGTGACTTATTAACACCAGAAATTTATCTGTCATAGTTTTGGAAGCTGAAAGTCCAAGTTCAGGATGCCAGAATGTTTCGGTTCTAGTAAAAACCCTCTTCAAGGTTGCAGATCGCTGATTCTTACCTAGGTCCTCACATGGCAGAAGTGGTCAGTGGATCTCTTTTATCAATACACTAATCCAATTCATGATGACTCTACTGTCATGACCTGACCATCTTCCAAAGACCCCAGTACCTAGTACAATTACATTTGACATTAATATTGTTTGTTTTTATTTATTTTTAAATTATAGCTGACATACAATATTATATTAGTTTCATGTGTACAAAGTACTGATTAGACATTTATATAACTCGTTAAGTGATCACCCCCAGTAACTCTAGTGGCCATGTGACACCATACATGATTATTACAATATTATTGACACTGTTTCCTATGCTGTACTTTACATCCCCATGAATACTTTATAACTACCAATTTGTCCTTTTTTAAATTTTATTTTTCAATTACAGTTGACATTCAACATTATTTCAAGTGTACAACATAGTGGTTAGACAATCATATACATTAAAAAGTGATCCCCCAATATTTCAAGTACCCACCTAGCACTATCCATAGTTACTACAATACTATTGATTATATTCCCTATGCTGTACTTTTTATCCCCATGACTATTTTTAACTACCAATTTGTATTTCTTGATGCCTTCACCTTTTTCACCCAGCTCCTCAACCCCTCTGCCCTCTGGCAAACAGGAGTTTGTTCTCTCCATCAATGAGTCTGTTTCTATTTTGTTTGTTCATTTATTTTGTTCTTTACATTCAACATACAAGTGAAACATATATTTTTTTCTTTCTATGACTGACTTATTTCAGTTAGCATAATAATACCCTCTAGGTCTAACCTGGCTGGTGTGGCTCAGTGGATTGAGCACCAGACTTTGAACCAAGGGCTTGTTGGTTCAATTCCCAATCAGGGCACATACCTGAGTTGCAAGCCAGGTCCCCAGTAGGTTGCACATGAGAGCCAACCACACATTGAAGTTTCTCTCCCTCTCTTTTTCCCACCCTTCCCCTCAGTCGAAAAATAAGTAAATAAAATCTTTAAAAATAAAAAAATAAGGAGGAAAAGACTGTTCAGACAAGGCTCGGTGGAGATGTGAGGTAGGGGTACTACTTAAAAATAAAATAAAATAAATGAAATAAAATAAATTATCTCTGCTGGCTCGGTGAAAGAGAGGTGGGTTTTCTTTTCTGGCTTTGGAGAAGAAAGGAAGCTCATTTATATCCTATTTTATCCTTCTGATCCCATTTCTACCCCTATTATGCAATATTACCAGTGACCTCATGTCCTAGTCAATCCATCTTTAGCCATTTTTTGTGGCCTGTGGATTCAAAAGCTTCAACATGCACAACTTAGAGCTGCCCTTGAAGGCCACCTGGAAACTTCAGGTTCTTCCAAGGTGGCATGCAGGCCATCTGCCCAAACTAACCAACCATATGGATTTCATTAGCCCATCTCCTTTAATTCTCCCAGATAACCTACTTGCTTATGAGAGCATTTCACAGTTCAGAAAGCCTAAGGGGGTTAAGTCTTTATTTTCTTTGAGGCTGCCAACTCTCTCAGACAGCACCAAGGTAATTAACAGGACTCCTAGATCGTTGTGAGAATTCTGAAATTCTCTTCCCTAGAGGAACTCATCTCAGGATCTCACTTCTTTTCTTATCTGACAAAGTCAAATCACCTAATAGCCTTCCAGTTAGAGGAATGGGGTCCATCTGTTCAATTAGACTTTCCTTGTACTCACCTGACAAACCTGAGCAAGTTAATTATTTACAATTGTCCTTCACCACCATACAGAAGTCTAAAAACTTGACCATAGGATCAAGTAAAATTTCAACCTACTAAAACTGAACTAATAAGAACATCCAATCAGCTGGAATGCTTGGTTGCACTCCACTTCTGAAAGGAAAAGACAATTCACACAAACAAAATCTTGATATGAATTTTTTTAAAGGCTACTAGGTGATGCCCAGTGGTCAGATTCATATTCTACATTTTAATTGGTAAGTAAATATTCATGTCTAACATACCAAGTTAGGCACCAAAGGTACAATAGGGAAAACATGACAGAATCCCTACCTTCAAGGGGCTTGCATTCTGTTAGGAGGAAAACAATAAACATGTAAACAAGTACACGTATAAAATAATTTCAGGTACCAATAAGTACTATAGAGTATTATGATAGAGAGTGACAGAGTTAGCAAGCACTGTTTTAACTGGAAGTTTGGGAGGGAAAGCCTTTTAAGGAGGTAACTTTATTAGAGACCTGAATGACAAGAGACAGCCATGTGAAAATTGGAAGGAAGAGTTCCAAACAAAAGGAGTAACAAGTGCAAATGTCCTGGCATAGGAACAATCATGGCGTATTTAAGGGAAAGGAAGAAGAGCAGTGTGACTGAAAAATGGAATTCTTTTTCTTTGTTCTTTAAAATTTTATTGTTGTTCAGTTACAGTTGTCCTGCCTTTTCCCCCATTGCTCACCCCTACCCTGTGCCCCCCACTCCAACAGTTAATCCCCACATTATCCATGCACATGAGTCCTCTCTTTGTGTTCCTTTGCTTGCCCCTTCCCTTTCTTTCCCCTGTCCTTAAATACTAGAATTATAATGATGAAGATTGTGTAAAGTGGTCAAATTTAGGATATACTTTGGAAGTAGAGTCACAGAATTTGCTGATGGTTCAGATAACATTTATGAGTAAACGGGAAGAGCCAAGAATGACTCTCAAATTTTTTGGCCTACATTCCTCCTAGTAATCATTAGTGAAATCTCTAAGTCCTACATTCTTTAAATTATTCAAGGATAATTTCTAAACTATAGTGCTAAGGGCTGAAAAGTTATATTGGGACTAATTAGAAAATTTTTCCAAATGAAAAAATAAGAAGTCTTAAGGTAAATCTAAGAAAGTTTTCAAAGTCCAGAGACTTCTAATGATTCATGCTTTTACTGTGTCTTATTCCTGTTTTCTTACAAGATGACTTTATAATAGAGCTATATTTTCACAGGTGACTAAGTGCATTTTGAAAAAACATAACTTTCTTTATATTCCTATAATTGACACCCCATTTTGCCACATGGCAGAAAAGATACATCACATAAATTCAGGCAAATTTTATGATTTCTTAATCATTTTTCATTACATCTTTCCAAGTTCTAGGGAGTTTGCATGGTATCATGGCATCAGGGGCAGCCATCTGATCCCAGATCATCATGATCACTTCCAGACACCCACTGTTCAGATGTCAAGTAGTCTTTCCCCTCCACATTAGCATATCTGAAATGTAAGCATCAAAATCCTCAGCAATATTTGCTGCAGCATCCCCTCATCCAGATCACAAGACCTCTGCATTCTCTGCAGTCCTGAGTCTGTACTTACTCTGACACATTTATTCTCCTATTTTCTCTCCCTCTCCCTCTCTCCACTATGCTATTATAGGGCTATTGGAAGACTCAGTTTCTCTCCTTCCATTAGTCTGGGGACACTCAGACTTCTCTCAGCTCCTGCCTCCTCAAGAACTCACTGCTATTCTATAACACCAGCACTAAGCTAAATGTGGGCTACTCTTAGATTCATCATCCCTATGCTACACCCTGGGAAGTGAGACATCATTTCTTCCACTCTGGTATCATCAAGCATCTAGGAGTCCCATCATCCTTCCCCCATTTGGAGATCAGGGGACCTGTCTGACTCCTACTTTACTCCTCTCCTCCTTAGCTCTTATCTGGCCTCCAAGGTGCTTAGTGTGGCTTTTTACCTGCTTTTCAATTTATTGAGTATGTCATAAATACCATATTTCCCTTATTTAATTTAGAATTTTAAAACTCAAAACTTCCTTTTTTCTCTAGAAGCCTGATTTTACTAATCTAAAACTTGGCTTTCAAGTTAATGTTGTCTTTTCTATAATTTTTAAAAACAGTTTATTGAGACAAAACTCACATAAAATTCACTTGTTTAAAATATACAATTCAATGAGTTTAGTATACATTATTTAATTTTAAAATTATAATAAAATAGAGAGGTCTAACTTCTGCCCAAGATGGAAGTATAGGTAGATAGGCTTTACCTCCTCACACAACCAAAAGAAGGACAACAACTAATATAAAAACAAAAAATACTTAGAACTTTCAGAAAATTTAACTGTATGAGAATACAACAACCAAGGAGTTAAAGAAGAAACATTCATCCAGACTGGTAGGAGAGGCAGAGATGGGAAGCTGGGGAGGAGAGGACTCGGCAAGGCGGCAGCTGACAGAGCTGGAAGTCCCACATTTCCACATGGATAAACCAGAAGGATCAACTGGGGAGTGAGACAGACCATGCAACCCAGGGTTCTAGCGCAGGGATATAAACCCTAAAAACCTCTGGCTGTAAAAACCAGTGGGGGTTGCAGTGTCAGGATAAACTCCCAGCCTCACAGGAGAGTTTGTTGGAGAGGCCCACAGGGTCCCAGAATGCACACAAACCTGCCCACATGGGAATCATCACCAGAAGGGCCCAATTTGCTTGCGGATAGCAGAGGAAGTTACTGAAAGCCAGCTGAGAGATCAGTAAGTGGCATCATTCCCTCTCCGACCTCTCCCCCATGTACAGCTCCACGACACAGCAAAATGGGTTGCCCCACCCTGGCAAATACCTAAGGCTCCTCCCCATACACTGTAACAGGTGCACCAAGACAAAGAAATATGGCCCAAAGAAGGAATAGATCAAAACTCCAAAAATAGAACTAAGCAATGAGGAGATAGCCAACCTACCAGATGCAGAGTTCAAGATACTACTAATCAGGATGCTCAAAGAAATTGTTGAGTTCAGTCACGAAATGAAGGAAGAAATGAAGGCTATGCAAAGTGAAAGGAAAATATACAGGGAACCAACAGTGAAGGGAAGGAAACCAGGACTCAAATCAATGACTTGCAGCAGAAAGAACAAATAAACATTTAACCCAAACAGAATGAAGAAACAAGAATTCAAAAAAATTAGAAGAGGCTTAGGAACATCTGGGACAGCTTTAAACACTCCAACATCTGAATCCTAGGGGTGCCAGAAGGAGAAGAGGAAGAGCAAGAATTGAAAACTTATTTGAACAAATAATGAAGGAAAATTTCCCCAATCTGGCAAAGGAAATAGACTTTCATAAAGTCCAAGAAGCTCACAGAGTCCCAAAGAAGTTGCACCGAAGGAAGCACACACCAGGACACATCATAATTACATCACCCAAGATTAAAGATAAGGAGAGAATCTTAAAAGCAGCAAGAAAAAAGGAGAAAGTTACCTACAAAAGAGTGCCCATAAGACTATCAGCCAATTTCTTTAAAAAAAAAAAAAACAAACAAACGAACAAAAACAACACCTTACAACCAAGAAGGAACTGGAAAGAAGTATTCAAAGTCATGAAAGTCAAGGACCTACATCCAAGATTACTCTCTCCAGCAAAGCTAGCATTTAGAATGGGAGGATAGATAAAGTGCTTCCCATATAAGGTCAAGTTAAAGGAGTTCATCATCACCAAGCCCTTAGTATATGAAATGTTAAAGGGACTTATCTAAGGAAAAGAAGATCAAAAACTACAAACAGTAAAATGACAACTATCAATAACCAAATCTAAAAAAACAAAGGCAAACTAAGCAAACAACTGGAACAGGAACAGAATCACATAAATGGAGATCACAGGGAGGGTTATCAGTGGGGAGGGGACATAAGGAGGGGAAGTGGGGAGAATGGGGGAAAAGGTACACGGAATAAGAAGCATAATTGTTAGGTACAAAATAGACAGGGGGAGGTTAAGAATAGTATAGGAAATGAACAAGCCAAAGAACTTATATATATGACCAATGGACATGAACTAAGGGTTGGGGGTGGGGAATGCTGGTGGGAGGGGGCTTCAGGGCAGAGGGGAATAAAGGAGAGAAAAGATGGTACAACTGTAATAGCATAATCAATAAAATATACTTTAAAAATAAAATTAAAATAAACAGAGAGATACAAGATGGTGGCAGAGTAGGTGGATGCTACACTCACCTCCTCCCAGGACCAAGGTGGAATTACAACTAAATTATAGAAAAATCATCCTGACCAGTATGGCTAAGTTGGTTAAGCATTTTTCCACAAATTGAAAGGTCACTGGTTCATCTCCCAGTCAGGGCATATGCTTGAGTTGTGAGTTTGGTCCCCAGTCAGGGGCGTGTGCCAAAAACAACCAACCAATGTTTCTCTCTCACATCAATGTTTCTCTCCCTCACTTCTCCCCTCCTCCCCTTCTCTCTAAAAATAAATAAATAAAATATTTTTAAGAATAACTACATTACCTGTACGACATACCTCATAGGATTGCTGTGGGTCTCAAATGAGATAATAGATGTGAAGGCATAATGAAAATCTAAATGTATTACACAGAAACAAAGCATTACTGTTATCAAGATGGCTTCTGTTGAATACAAAATAGCATGCATACTATGATTGACTGCTACCATGCTACAAAAACAGGTATGTGCTCTGAGGCTAGTATGAAAATATCATAAGAATTCATATATTAGGGCAGTCAGATTGTGGATGTTATAAGTTCCTGGTGTGTCCTATCAAGGTGAAAAAGATGAACAAGATGGCTGCTCTCATCTAAAATCAGAAGGGGTGGGTCTAATGTAAGGGTGTACATTTATATTCCTGGCCCTAAAAGAAAATTTGGCAAAAGGCCCCTCCCTTCTGCCTTTTTCTTTTACCTCTTCCCGAGATTAATGCCCAAGACGTTAATGCCTGAGATGCCCTTTCAGAGACAGCTTGGGTGGCAGCACTGATCATATGAATTCCTCCAATCTTGGCAAAAAGGACTAACTTTTATGTTTGGGAGGAAGTTCCAAAAACTAGTTGAAGTTAAAATAATAATGTTGCAAATCATCCTTTCCCTGATCCAATCATACATATGACACTCCCTTAGGATGACTACACTATCAGCCAATGACTGAAGTGGAATAAAATATCATTGATTTACAGAAGATTCTGATAACACAATTTTGCCCCGATTAAATTGTTTTATTTTAAAAAAGTATAACTACATTATAGAAAAACCCTTCTGAATAACCAATTGAACACTGGCTGGTGAGAAGTCTTATAACCAAAGACATACGAGGAAAGCACTTCACCACAACATGACTGGTAGGAAGTGCAGAGAATGTGCAAGAAGGCTGGCTGGGCTCCCATGGGTGGCAGCTAAAGTTCTGGAGAGATATTTCAGTGGCTGTGGCATTTCCCCTGAGAAGTGTAGGGAATAAACCCCAATCTGGACTCCTCGGACTAGAACATGAGAACTGGGAAAGGACCCCAAATAACATCCAGCTGTGAAAACCAGAGTGGTTTCAGTCCACCAGGGAAATATGGCTAGAGATACAGAGAGCCTATTAAAGGTCCCACACACAACGTTTTAATTACAGCCACTTATCCTGGGTTCTAGCAGAGGGAGGGCAGAGTGGACTAGAGCTGCATGAGGAAAAGCTGGGGTTTGTGGCTCCGGAGAGACAGATAAAGATCAGCCATGAGGATCCCTGTGCTGAGTCATCCCTCTATACTGCAGAACGTATCTTTATTTAGGCAGAGAACTCCCTTCCATGCAATAGTCCATCCACAGGAATCCCTATGCCGCCTTTCTGTGCAGCTCAAGCTGGGATGCTGAAGAGTACAACTAGAGGCTATTTCAGTGATCAAGCCTAACAGAAAGCCTGCAGGCAAAGGGATACCTCTGGGATCTCTGACACTTTAGCTCACCCTCCCTAAGGCCTGAGGTGCAGCTTTGTTCTTTCTACACAGGCCCAGCAGAGGGAGCCACAAGGTACAGATCACTAATGGCTCCAAATAGGTTTCTAGGGCCAGTCACAGGCAGCATCTGTCATACATCTGTATCATGTTCTTTGCAGATGACCTAATACATAGAAACAAACACAAAGTGGCAGTCAAAATGGGTAGGCAATGAAACAAACTCCAAATGAAAGAACAAGAGAATCGTCCAGAAGAAGAAATAAATGAAAGGGAGGCAAGCAATTTATCAGATATAGAGTTGAGAGTAATGATTTTAAGGATACTGAACAGCATGGAAAAAGATGTAGAAACCATAAAAAAGGACCAGTCAGAAATAAAGAATGCAATATCTGAATAAATAATACACTAGAAGGGATAAACAGTAGGTTAGATGAAGCAGAGGATCAAATAAGTGATTTGAAGGTAATGTAGAAGAAAACACCCAAGCAGAGCAACAAAAAGGAAAAAGAATTCTAAAAATGGAGAGAGTTTAACAAATCTTAGGACAATATGAAGCATAACGATATCCACATCATGATAATACCAGAATAAGAAGAGAATGAGCAAGGGATCAAGAATATATCTAAAGACATAATGACCAAAATCTTCCAGAACCTGGTGAAGGAAAAAGACAAACAAGTCCAGGAACTATAGGGAGTCACAAACAAGATGACCCCAAAGAGGCTCACACCAAGACACATTATAATTACAATAACAAAGCTTAAAGACAAGGAAAGAATCTTAAAGGTTGCAAGGTAAAAGCGGCGTTACCTACCAGGGAACTCTCATTAGATTGTCATTTGATTTTTCAAAAAAACATTTTAGGCCAGAAGGGAATGGTATGAATTATTCAAGGTGATGAAAAGTATGACCTACAACTAAGAATACTTTACCCAACAAGACTATCATTTAAAATTGAAGAAGTAAAGAGCTTCTCAGATAAGAAAAAGCTAAAGGAGTTTGTTAACATCAAACCAGTATTTCAACAAATATTAAAGGGCTTGCTTCAAGAAAAATTAAAAAAAAAAAAAAACAGAGGAAAAACAGTTAAAAAATAAAATGGCAATAAGTATGTATCTATCAATAATCACTTTAACTATAAATTATTTAAATGTGCCAAACAAAAGACATATGATAGCCAAACGAACAAGAAAACAAGGTGTGTGTGTGTGTGTGTGTCTGTGTGTGTAGAGAGAGAGCACGACAGACGGAGAGAGAGAGAGAGAAAGTCTCCAAGAGACCCACCTCGGAACTAAACATGTACTAAGAATGAAAGTAAATGAATGTAAAATAATATATCATGCAAATGGAAAGGGGGAAAAAAGCTGGGGAAGTAAAACTTATATCCAATGAAATAGACCTTAAAACCAAGGCTATAGTAAGAGACAAAGAAGGACACTACATAATGATAAAGGGAACAATCCAACAAGAGGATATAACCCTAGTAACTATTCATGCACTCAGCATAGGAGCACCTAAATATGTAAAGCAAATCTTGATGTACATAAAGGGAGAGATCAACAAAAGTACAGTCATAGTAGGGAATTTTAATATCCCATTGACTTCAATGGATAGATCTAATAGGCAGAAGATCAACAAGGAGACAGTGCACTGAAACAACACACTAGATCTAATGGACTTAATTGATATCTTCAGATACTTCACACAAAGCAGCAGAACATACATACTTTTCAGGTGCACATGGAAGATTTTCTAGGATAGACCACATGTTAACATAAAACATGTCTCAATAATTTTAAGAAGATTGAAATCATATCCAGCATCTTCTGAGACCACGATGGTATTAAACTAGAAATCAATCACAAGAAGAACATTGAAAATACACAAAGACATGGGAGGTAAATAACATGTTTTTAAACAATGAATGGGTCAACAAGATCAAGGAAGAAATCAAAAGTAACCTTGAAACAAATAAAATTGAAGACACAACAACCCAAAATCTGTAGGACACTGGGAAAGCAATCCTGAGAGGGAAATTCATAGCATTACAGGCCTATCTCAAGAAAGAAGAAAAAGCTCAAATAAATCATTTGACCTTACACTTAAAGGAACTTGAAAAAGGACAATAAGTCAAGTCCCAAGTGAGTAGAAGGAAGAAAAAAATAATGATCAGAGCAGAAATAAATGAAATAGAGTCTTAAAAAAAGGATAGAAAAGATCAAGGAGTCCAAGAGCTTGTTTTTCGATAACATGCACAAGATTGGCAAACCTTTAATAGACTCATCAAGAAAAAAGAACAGAGGACCCAAATAAATAAAATCAGAAATGAAAGAGGAGAAATAACAATTGACACCAAAGAAATACAAAGGATATAAGAAATTACTACGAACTGTATGCCAAGAAATTGGAGAACCTGGGGGAAATGGACAAATTTATAGAAAAATCTTCCAAAACTCAATGAAGAAGAAGGAGAAAGCCTGAACAGACCAATAACAGCAGATGAAATTGAAGCAGTAATCAAAAAACTCCCAACACACAAAAGCCCTGGACCAGATGGTTTCACAGGAGAATAATACACAGCATTTAAGGGAGAGCTAACCCCCATCCTCCACAGATTATTCCAAAAAATCCAAAAAGAGGGAAGACTCCCAAACTCTTTTTATGAAGCCAGCATCATCCTAATCCCAAAACCAGATAAATACATAACAAAGAAAGAAAATTTCAGGCCAATATTGCTGATGAACATAGATGCTAAAATCCTCAACAAAATATTGGCAAACTACATCCAGCAATACATTAAAAAGATCATACACCATGACTAAGTGGGATTCATCCCAGGGATGCAAGGATGGTACAATATTTGCAAATCAATAAACATAATACACCACATAAACAAAAGACAAAATCACATGATCATATCAATAGATGTGGAAAAAGCATTTGATAAGGTACAGCACCCATTTATGATAAAAACACTTAACAAAGTGGGACTAGAGGGAGCATTCCTCAACATAATAAAAGCCATATATGAGAGACCTACAGCCAACATCATACACAATGGGCAAAAACTTAGAGCTTTCCCACTAAGATCAGGAACAAGATAAGGATGCCTGCTTTCACCACTCCTATTCAACATAGTATTGGAAGTCCTAGCCACAGCAATCAGACAAGCACCCATTTTTTTATTTAAAAAAAACTCTCACCAGTTCGGAAATAGAAGGAACTTACTGAAACATAACAAAAGCCATGTATGACAAACCTACTGCCAGCATCATAATCAATGAGCAAAAACTTAAAACATTCCCATTAAGACCGGGAACAAGACAGGGATGTCTGTTTTCACCTCTCTTAATTCAACATAGTACTAGATGTCCTATCCACAATGATCAGACAAGAAGAAGAAATAAAAGGCATACAAATTGGAAAGGAAGTAAACTGCCTTTATTTGTAGATGACAAAATACTGTGCATAGAGAACCCACAAGATTCCACCAAGAAATTACTAGAAATGAATAAAGAATTCAGCAAAGTATCAGGATACAAAACTAATATCCAGAAATCAGTTGCATTTTATATGCCAATAATGCACAATCAGAAAGGGAAATTAAGAAAACAATCCTATTCACAATTACTTCATAAGAATGAAATGCCTAGTTATAAATCTAACCAAGGAAGTAAAAGACTTGTACTCAGAAAACTATAAGACACTGAAGAAGATACAAATAAATGGAATAATATTCCATGTTAAGGGATAGAAAGAATTAACATCATTAAAATGCCCATGCTACCCAAAGCAATCTACAGATTCAACATAACTACCAAGATTCCAATGATATATTTCACAGAACTAGAACAAATATTTCATAGTTGTATGGAACCACAAAAGATTCTGAATACCAACAGTGATCTTAAGAAAGAAAACTCTAGTTCAAGGAATAAGGCTACCTAATATCAAACTATACTATAAGGCCACAGCACTAAAAAACAGCATCATACTGACATAAAAACAGACACGTAGATCAATGGAACAGAATAGAGAGCCAGGAATAAACCCACACCTTTATAATCAATTAATATTGACAGAGGAAGCAAGCACATACAATGAGCTACAAATAGTTTATTCAATAAATGGTGTTTAGATAACTGGACAGGTACACACAGAAAAATGAAACTAGACCACCTTCTCACAGCACATACAGGAATAACTTCAAAATGGATTAAAGACTTAAATGTTAGATCCAAAACCATAACTATCCTAGGGGAAAAAAAAACATAGGCAGTAAAATCTTGGACATTCCTTGTAGCAATATTGATCTGATATATCTCCTCAGGCAAGGGAAATGAGAGAAAAATGAACAAAGGGGACTACATCAAACCACAAAGTTTTTGCACAGCAAAGGAAACCATCAACAAAATAAAAAGGCAACCCACTGAATGGGATAACATATTTGCTGATATATCTGATAAGGCATTAATATCCAAAATTTATAAAAAATTCATGAAACTCAACACACAAAAAAAAAAAAAAAAAAAAAAAAACCCTAAGCAATCCAATTTAAAAATGGGTAAAGGATCTGAATAGACACTTATCCAAAGAGGACATACAGATGGCCAACAGACATATGAAAACATGCTCAACATCACTAATCATCAGAGAAATGCAAATTAAAATTACAATGAGATATCACCTCACATCTGTCAGATTGGCCATCATCAATACATCAACAAACAAGTGTTGGTGAGGTTGTGGAGAAAGGGGAACCCTTTTGCACTGTTAGTGGTAATGCAGACTGGTGCAGCCACTGTGGAAAGCAGTATGGAGATACCTCAAAAATTTTAAAATAGAACTGCCTTATGACCCAGTGTTTCCACTTCTGGGAATTTATTTCAAGAAACCCAAAATACTAATTTGAAAGAACATAAGCAGCCCTCTGTTCAATGCAGCTTTGTTTACAATTGACATGAAATGGAAGCAGCCCGAGTGTCCATCCATTGATGAGTGGATAAAACAACTATGGGACACTTACACAATGGGATACTACTTGGCCATAAAAAAGAAGAAAAGTTTTTTTTAAAAAAGAAGAAAAGTTTACTTTTTGCAACAGTATGGATGGACTGTGAAATAAGCCAGTAAGAGAAAGACAGATACCATATGATTTCACTCATATATGGAAACTAATGTATAAAGTGAACTAACAAGCAAAATAGAAACAGACTCACAGATAGCAGCCTAACAGCTATGGAGCAGAGGGTTAGGGGGTGGAGGGATGGCGCAATAAAGAAAAAGGAGTCATGGACATGGACAACCAGGTAGTGATTGCGGCAGGGGGTATAAAGGAGATGAATTGGTAATGGAAAAGAAACAATAAAATAAATTATAATAAAATTTACATAACAAAATTTGCCATTTTAACCCTTTTATGTACATAATGCAGTAGCATTAATTACATTCACAATGTTGTACAACTCTGTCATTCTTTATTTTCCTAATATTTCCATCACCTGAAACAAAACTCCATAACCATTCATCAATAACTTCTCATTTATGCCCCTCCCCTTGGCCACGTTAACCACTGTTATACTTTTTATCTCTATGAATATCAATGGAATCATACAGTATTTTTCTGTTTGTGTCTGGTTTCACTTATCACAATGTCTTCATAGTTCATTCATGTTGTAGCATATGTCAGAACTCCTTTTTTATGGATGAATTAATAAATCATTGTGTATATGAAGTTTATTCATTCATCTTTTAATGGGTTCTTGGGTTTTTTACACCTTTTGGCTATTATAAATAATGCTGCAATGAACATTGCTATACAAACATCTATTTGAACTTTTGCTTTCAATTCCTTTTGGTGTATACTTAAGAGTGCAGCTGCTGGATCATAAGGCAATGTTGTGTTTATGTACTATAATTTTTTAAAGTCTATTTTTAAACAAAATATGAAGACATTTTCTGTTCTGTTTCCTTCCCATTCCTGCTCAAACAACCCTAATTTTCCCTCAGGCCATAGATGCCTCTGTCCCAATAGGAAGAGTGTCACTGGGTAACTGGTACTGGGGATAGAACTTTAGTTAATATCACGAAGTTTCATCTTGATACATGACTGAAGTTGAGGAGAAGGTGTGTGTATGTATCTATGTGTTGAAAAAGAACTAAAGTCCTGCCCCGGCTGGTGTAGATCAGTGGGTTGAGTGCTGGCTTGTGAACCAAAGTGTTGCCAGTTCAATTCCCAGTCAGGGCACATGCCTGAGTTGCTGGCCAGGTCCCCAGTAGGGAGGGGCACATGAGGGACAACCACACATCGATGTTTCTCTCCCTTTATTTCTCCCTCCCTTCCCCTCTCTCTAAAAAGAAATGAATAAAGTCTTTTAAAAAATCGAACTAAAGTCCTGTCTATACTACACAGTATATATATGTTTTTAGAGATGGACTCCAAAACATCGTGTTTTTTTTTAACAATTAACAATTGAGTTAACAATTTCCCCAAAAAATTATTACTTTGAAACAGTAGTACTACAGTACAAGTCAATATATAGACTTCCAAGTGTAAATTGGAAATCATTGCTTGAAACCAAGTTGCCCTGAGCACTGTCTTATTTCTAATTTCATAATTCACATTTTGCATGTAAATATGAGGTTCATTAAAAACGGACCCTCCAAATAATACTTTGCTTTTTAAAATGAGTTTGAAGAACCAGTGATGAAAAACAAACTCCACCTATGGTATTTAACAAATAATACCAAATGAAAGAAGATTTCATAGCCAACCTATCATATTTAAACACAACTTCACTATATTAGACATTATTTTAGTCAAAATAAACAGTCTTTTTCCTGGATATGGTAGCATTAATGGCATAATCATGAAGAGAATCATATTAAAGCCCCTAAGTGAAGAATTTCAACTTTGATTTCCAAATATTTTTATCCTGCTCCTTCCCTACAAAGACACAGACACACATACACATGCATGCACGTGCACACACACCACAATTTGGGTAATTGTGATTAGCCAATAATTGAAGTGTATTGTGTATGAAAGCAGCAGGGAATGTTCTTCAGGATATGCCCCTACTGACCAGATCCTGAAGAACACTTTTGCTTTGTTTTCTTGACCTGAGGTTTCATCCAATTGTACAAAAAAAGAAGGGTGGAAATAGTATGGTCAGTGATTGAGGAGAAATATAAATAAATTCAAGAACACTTGGATAAATTCATGAAATACACATCCATTGAAAGTTAAAAAGAAAGATGAGGGACAGGTACTTGAAGGACACCATTAAGAGGACAACCATGGCTCCCCATACTTATTTTTTGTCTTTCTTAAAACATTCCTATTTGTGGACTTCAGGCCAAGATGGAGGCAGAGGCAGACACACTGTGCCTCCTCTTACAACCAAAATAAAAGACAACAAATATTTAGAAACAAGAAAACAACCAGAACTTATAGAAAATTGAACTGTATGGAAGTCCAACAACCATTCATCCAGACCGGTAAGAGGGGCGGAGTCGCGGCAGGAAAAAGTGGAGGTGCGGGAGCTCAAGCAGCAGTTCCCAGGTGCACAAGTGGCAGCTGGCGGACCCCGGGCACAGGGGGGCAACTGTGCAGACCCAGTGAGGCCGCACAAGGTGGCTGGCTGACCAGGTGGTCCCACATTCGCTCGCGCAAACGGTCCAGGCAAAGGGGAAGTGGCGGAAGGGACTGAATCCAGGAGAGAGCGGAGCAGGCGCCATTGCTCCCTCTCAGACCCCGCCCCCACATACAGCGTCACAACCCAGCGATTGGGCTGCCCCCCACTGGGGAGCGCCTGAGGCTCTGCTCCTCACTACGTAACAGCACGCGCACGTGCGCAGATAATCCAGGCGAAGGGGAAGCAGCGGAAGGGACCGGAGTCCAGGAGAGAGCAGAACAGGCCCCATTCTTCCCTCTCGGACCCCGCCCCCACATACTGCATCACAACCCAGCGACTGGTCTGCCCCGCCCTGAGGAACACCTAAGGCGCCACCCCTCACTACGTAATAGCCGCAACCAGACTAAAACCAAAACAAAACAAAACCAAAAAAAAAAAAACCACCAAAAATGGCTCAAACGGGAAAACAAATAAAATCCGCAGAGCCAGTTCCTCTAAGCAGTGAAGAGATAGCCAACCTATCAGATGCACAGTTCAAAGCACTGGTTATCAAGATGCTCACAGAATTGGTTGATTTTGCTCACGAATTAGATGACAAAATGCAGGCTACAATACGTGAAATGAAGGAAGATGCATGGGGAACTGATAGAGATGGAAGGAAAACTGGGACTCAAATCAATGGAGTGGACCAGAAGGAAGAAACTAACAACCAAACAGAAAACGAGGAAGAAACAAGAATTCAAAAAAATGAGGAGAGGCTTAGGAACCTCCAGGACATCGTTAAACGTCCCAACATCCGAATTATAGGGGTCCCAGAAGGGGAAGAAGAAGAGCAACAAGTGGAAAACTTATTTGAACAAATAATAAAGGAGAACTTCCCCAGTCTGGCAAAGGAAATAGATTTCCAGGAAGTCCAGGAAGCTCAGAGAGTCCCACAGAAGTTGGACCCAAGGAGGAACACACCAAGGCACATTGTAATTACATTAACCAAGATTAAAATGAAGGAGAGAATTGTAGAAGCAGCAAGGGATAAGGGGACAGTCACCTACAAGGGAGTTCCCATCAGACTGTCAGCTGATTTCTCAAAAGAGACCTTCCAGGCAAGAAGGGGCTAGAAAGAAGTATTTGAAGTCTTGAAAGGAAGGGACCTACATCCAAAATTGCTCTATCCAGCAAAGCTGTCATTTAGAATGGAAGGGAAGATAAAGTGCTTCTCAGATAAGGTCAAGTTCAAGGAGTTCATCATCACCAAGCCTTTATTATATGAAATGTTAAAGGGACTTATCTAAGAAAAAGAAGATAAAAAATAGGACAGTGAAAAGACGGCAAACTCACAGCCATTAACAACCACACCTAAAACAAAAGCAAATGACTAGAACAGGAACAGAACCACAGAAATGGAGATCACATGGAGGGCTAGCAACAGGGGCATGGGAGGAGGAGAGAGGGGGAAAAGGTACAGAAAATAAGTAGCATAGACTGTGGGTAGAAAATAAACAGGGGGAGGGCAATAGTGTGGGAAATGTAGAAGCTAAAGAACTTATGACACATGGACATGAACTAAAGCGGGGGAATGTGGGTGGGAGGGCGTGTGCAGGGTGGAGGGGAATGATGGGGGAGAAATGGGACAACTGTGATAGCATAATCAATAAAATATATTTGTACAAGATCAACAATTAAAATAAATTTTTTTTTAAAAATGATGTGATACAGTAAGGTCATCAATTTGCTTTAGAAACCACATATGACTCAATGCATTTGAGTAGTGGAAAAAAAAAAGATTTGATTCCATAAGTTTCATTTATCTGCATTTTTAAACTAGCATCCAAATGACTGTAACGTAGATGAGTTAGAGCCACTCTTTGAGGAACATTTGCCTATACAACAGATGAAAGAATTTCTGCTTTGATGATTTAGATTTACTTTTTTCTATTAATCCTATGAGAAGACTGCAGGAAGGAAGTTAGAGGTTCCACTTTCTCCACATCCTTGCCAGCACTTGTTCTTTGTTGATATATTGACGATAGCCATTCCAAATGGCATGAAGTGGTATCTCATTGTGGTTTTAATTTGCATTTCTCCGATGATTAGTGACATTGAGCATGTTTTCATATCTGTTGGCCACCTGTATGTCCTCTTTGGAAAAGTGTCTACTCAGGTCCTTTCCCCATTTTTTAACTGGGTAGGGTTTTTTTGGTGTTGAGTTTTGCTTTTTTTGTTTTTTGTTTTTTTTTTTAATTTATCTTCAGAGGGGAAGGGAAGGAGAGAGGGAGAGAAACATCAATGTGCGGTTGCCTCTTGTATGTCCCCTGCCGGGAACTGGCCTGGCAACCCAGGCATGTGCCCTGATTGGGAATCGAACCGCGATCCTTCGGTTCGCAGGCCCGCGCTCAATCCACTGAGCTACACCAGCCAGGGCATGGTGTTGAGTTTTGTAAGTGCTGTATAAATTTTGGACATTAACTCACTATCAGATGAGGTGTATAGGTGAATATGTTTTCCCATTCTGTAAATTATCTTTTTATTTTGTTGATGTTTTCTTTCACTGTGTAAAAACTTTGTAGTTTGATGTAGTCCCATTTGTTTACTTTTTCTTTTGTTTCTCTTGCCTGGGGAAATATAGCCAATAAAAAAATTTCTATGAGCAGTATCCAAGATTTTGCTGCCTATATTTTCTTCTAGGATTTTTATGGTTCCTGGTCTAACATTTAAGTCTTCGATCCATTTTGAATTTATTTTTGTGTGTGGTGTAAGATGGAGGTCTAGTTTCATTTTTCTACATGTATCTCTCCATTTTCCCAACACTATTTATTGAATAAACTATCTTTAGCCCATTGTATGTGCTTGCTTCCCCTGCTGCATATTAACTGACTATAAAGGTGTGGGTTTATTTCTGGGCTCTCTATTCTGTTACATTGATATATGTGTCTGTTTTTATGCCAGTACCAGGCTGTTTTGATTACTGTGACCTTGTAGTATAGTTTGATATTGGGTAGTGTTATTCCTCCAACTTTGTTCATCTTTCTCAGGAACTCTATTGTTTTGTGGGGCCTTTTGTGGTTCCATATAAATTTTGAAATATTTGTTCTAGTTCTGTCAAATAATCATTGGAATCTTAATAGGAATTGTGTTGAACTACAGATTGCCTTGGGTACTATGGACATTTAATGATGTTAATTCTTCCTATCCATAAATACAGTATGTACTTCCACTTCTTTGTATCTTCCTCAATTTCTTTCTTCAGTGACTTATAATTTTTTGAGTATAGGCCTTTACATCCTTGGTTAGATTTATTCCTAGATGTTTTATTCTTTTTTTATCATTTTGTTTGTTTGTTTGTTTGTTTATTATTTTTAGAGAGGGGAAGGGAGGGAGAAAGAAAGAGAGAGAGAGAAACATCAATGTGTGGTTGCCTCTTGCATATCCCCTACCGGGGACCTGGCCTGCAACCCAAGCATGTGCCCTGACTGGGAATCAAACCAGTGACCCATTGGTTCGCAGGCCAGCACTCAGTCCACTGAGCCACACCATCCAAGACTCATTCTTTTCGAAGCAATTGTAAATGGGATTGTTTTCTTAATTTTCTTTTCTGTTGGTTATCGACATATAAAATGCAACTGATTTCTGGATATTAATTTTGTATCCTGCTGTTTTACTGAATTCATTTTTCAGTTCTAGTAGTTTGTGTGGAATCTTTGGGGTCCTCTATGTATAGTATCATGTCACCTGCAAATAGAGACAGTTTTACTTCTTCATTTCCAGTTTGGATGCCTTTTATTTCTTCTTGTCTGATTGCTGCAGCTAGGACTTCCGGTACTATGTTGAATAAGAGAGGTGAAAGCAGACATCCTTGTCTTGTTCCCCATCTTGAGGGGAACACTTGTAGTTTTTGCCCATTGAGTATGATGTTTGCAGTAGGTTTGTCATATATGGGCTTTATTATGTTTAGGTATGTTCTCTCTATTCCCACTTTGTGGAGAATTTTTGTCATCAGCGGGTGCTGGATTTTATCAAAAGTTTTTCTGCATCTATCGATATGATCAAGTGGTTTTTATCCTTTATTTTTATGCATATAATCACATTTATTGATTTGTGAATATTGTAGGAACCTTGCACTCACAGATTAAATCCCACTTGATAATGATGTATGATGTTTTTGATGCCTTGCTGTATTTGGTTTGCTAATATTTTGTTGAGGATTTTAGTATCTATGTTCATCAGGGATATTGTTCTATAGTTTTCTTTCTTTGTAGTGTCTTTATCTGGTTTTGGAATTAGAATAATGCTGGTCTCATAAAATGAGATTGGGAGCCTACTCTTCCTCTTCAATTTTATGAAGTAGTTTTAGAAGGAGAGGTGTTAGTTCTTCTCAGAATGTTTGGTAAAATTCACCTGTGAAGCCATTTGGTCCAGGACATTTGTTTCTTGGCAATTTTTTTTATTACTGATCAATTTTATTGGTTGTAATATGTCTATTCATGTTCTCTGATTCTTCCTGATTTAGTTTTAGAAGATTGTATGTTCTAGAAATGTATCCATTTCATCCAGGTTGTCCAGTTTGTTGGCATATTATTGTTGATAATATTTTCTTACAGTCCTTGGTATTTCTTTGGTGTTAGTTGTTATTTCCCCTCTTTCATTTCTGACTTTATTTATTCAGGTCCTTTCTCTTTTTTTCTTGATGAGTCTGGTTAAAGTTTGTCAATCATGTTTATATTTTCAAAGACCCAGCTCTTGGATTAATTGATTTTTTGTATTGTTTTCTTTAGATTCTACTTCATTTATTTCTGATCTGATCTTTATTATTTCCTTACTTCTACTGACTTTGGGCTTTGTTTGTTGTTCTTTTTGAAGTTCCTTTTAATGTGAAGTTAGAATGTTTATTTGAGTTTTTTCTTGATTTTTTTTGTTTGTTTTTGATAGGCCTGTAATGCTTTGAATTTCCCTCTCAGAATTCCTTTCCCAGTGTCCCACAGATTTTAGATTGTTGTATCCTCATTTTCATTTGTTTCCAGGTATATTTGGATTTCTTCCTTGATCTCGTTGTTGACCCATTCATTGTTTAATAACATGTTATTTAACTTCAATGTCTTTGCATGTTTTTCAGTGTTCTTGTGATTGATTTCTAGTTTTATAGCATTGTGGTCAGAGAATATGCTTGATGTGATTTCAATCTTCTTAAAATTATTGAGACATATTTTGTGTTAACACATGGTGTATCCTAGAAAACATTCTATGTGCGCTTGAAAAATATGTATATTCTGCTGCTTTGTGTGAAGTGTCTGAAGATATTAATTAAGTCCATTTGATCTAGTGTATTGTTTAAGGGCACTGTCTCCTTGTTGATCTTCTGCCTATTAGATCTATCCATTGAAGTCAATGGTGTGTTAAAATCCCCTACTATGACTGTATTTCTGTTGATTTCTCCCTTTATGTCCATCAAGATTTGCTTTACATATTTAGCTGCTCCTATGTTTGGTGCATAAATGTTTACTAAGGATATATCCTTTTGTTGGATTGCTCCATTTATCATTATGTAGTGTCCTCCTTTGTTTCTTACTATACAGTCTTGGTGTTAAAGTCTATTTTGTGGGCCCTGGCTGGTGTGGCTGAGTGGATTGAGTGCAGGCCTGCTAACCAAAGGGTCACTGGTTCAATTCCCAGTCAGGGCATATGCCTGGGTTGTGGGCCGGTTCCCCAAAAGGGGGCACTCAAGAGGCAACCACGCATTGATGTTTCTCTCCCTCTCTTTCTCCCTCCCATCCCCTCTCTCTAAAAAAAACTAAAATAAAAATTAAATCTTTAAAGTCTATTTTGTGGGATATCAGTAATGCTACCCCACCTTTTTCTTGTGTTCCATTTCTGTGAAATATCTTTTTCCAAACTTTTGCTTTTAAAAGTCTATGTATCTTTTGTTCTGAGATGGGTCTCTTGGAGGCAGCATATATATGGGCCTTTTTTTTTTTTTTTTTTTTTTTTTTTTTTTTTGCATTCAGCTACCCTATGTCTGTTGGTAGGATCATTTAAGCCATTTACATTTAAGGTGATTATTGATAAATACATATTTAGTGCCATTTTATTGTTAGACTGTTTTCCTCAGTATTTTTTCTTTTTCTTTTTCTTTTTCTTTTCATTTTTCTTTTTCTTCTGAATGCAATTCTTCAGTTTTCTACTGATAGTTTTGCTGGGTAAAGTAGCCTTGGTTGTAGGTCCTTGCTTTTCATCACCTTGAATTTTTCACACCACTCCCTTCTGTCCTGAAATGTTTCTATTAAGTAATCAGATGCCAGTCTAATTGGTGCTTCCTTGCAGGTAACTACCTGCTTTTGTCTTTTGTCTTTTGGGATTCTCTTCTTGTCCTTAAGCCTTGTCATGTCAATTATGATATGTCTTGGTGTAGGCCTCTTTAGGTCCAATTTGTTTGGGACTCTATGAGCTTCCTGGATTTGTGTGACTCTTTTCTTCACCAAATTAGGGAAGTTTTTGGTCATTATTTCTTCAAATAGGTTCTCGATCCCTTGCTCACTCTCTTCTCCTTCTGGTACTCTCATGATGCAGATGTTGTTACTTTCCATGTGGCCATTAAGCTCCCCTCATTTTCTAAAATTCTTTTTTCTTTTTGCTGCTTAGCCTGGGTGATTTTTTTCTAACTTGTCTTCCAAATCACTGATTCAGCCCTCTGCTTCATCTAACCTACTGTTTACTCCTTCCAGTATATTATTTATCTTGAATATTGGATTTTTTATTCCTGACTCATCCTTTTTTATTGTTTCTATGTCTTTTTCCATGCTGTTGAGTATCCTCATAATCATTACTCTAAACTGATAAATTATTTGCCTCTGTTTCATCTAGTTCTTCTGGAGAATTGTCTTGTTCTTTCATTTGGCATTTATTTCTTTATCTTCCCATTTCGGCTGCTTTGTGTTTTCCACCTTAGATGTTAATCTAGTCAGTTGTGGAGCTCATCTGTTGTTAACTTAATCAAGTTGTAATCAGTAGTGAAGTTTAAGAACCACAGGGTGGAGCAGATTAATTCAAGCAGACAGGACTATTGCGTCCCCTCAGGCTGGTGAAACTTGGAGAGGATTGCTCTGCCTGAGAGAGATGGCTCCTGCAGTGTGGAGAATGACTCAACACAGGGATCCTTGATGCTATTCCCTCAATTCTCTCCCCATAGCCACAGTCCCCAGACTCCCCTAAATCATCTCTATTCCACTCTTCCTTCCCACTTCCAGAGCTCTGGGTAAGTGGCTGCAAATGAAATTTTGTGCATTGGCCCTTTAAGAGGCTCTCTGTTTCTCCAGCCATCTCTCCCTGGCAGACAGAAACCCTGCTGCTTTTCACAGCTGGATGTTATCTGGGTTCCTTTCTGGGTCTGGTGCTATAGGCTGGGGATCCTAGCTTGGAGTTTAGACCCCATACATCTCAGGGAGAACCCCCCAGCTGCTGAAATATCCCTCTGGCAATTTAGCTGCTGCCTGTGGGGGCCAAGCCAGCCCTCTCTCACCTGCTCTTCACTCCTTACCACTCACCTTGTGGTAAAAGTGTTTTCTTCCATCTTTCCATGGTTATAAGGTTTTTCTCCAGCTAGAGGTTATTCTGCATGATTTCTCTACAATTTAGTTGTAATTCCAGACTGGTCCTGGGAGAAAGTTAGTGTACTTCCCACTTACTTCTACACCATCTTGGATCTTGTATTGATATCTTTATGGATCCTTCAGCAACCCCATGATTCAGACTTCCTATACTAGAGGACTGCAGGTGGCTAGGTCAAAGCATTGGTTATTAGTTGAGATTTTAATGCAGTATGACCTAGGTAAAGGCTGTGGGTAAGAGAAATTTCTTAGGAAACAAATTGGACAGAAGTATAACATAGACCAGAAGCTGAAATTGCCCTTAATCCTCCCCCTTTCTCTTTAATTATCTTACCTGCTGGGTCTTGAATGGTTGGGGTTGCTATATTAGTGCTTCTACAGAAGCTTTGTATAAACTCTTACTTCAAATGTCCCTTCCTGGAAGAATTTAAGTAAACACCCTTAGGTGCTAATCAGCATGGGAAAACAAAAGCAATAGAACCTGAAAAGAAGTAGGGCACAAGAGATTTCATAAAGAGAGTGAGTGAGTGAGTGAGTGAGTGAGTGAACACTGAATCCTTTGTCTGGAGGGTTTGTATTTGGAGGTCTCAGAGGAGAATCTCAGAATATTCATCATCTTTCCCTGTGTGTCCTTTCAGGGTCTTGGGCTCTACTGATTGGTCAGTGCCAGGGCAAGGGGTCATTAGTCATTGCAGCTGGTCCTGATGTCACCCATGGTATTGCTTCATCTGGTTTTGCTGCTTTTCTGGACTTGAAGCTGAAATGAAACTGAGGCCTAGAAGTCATCTGCAGTTTGACCAAAACTCTCTCTGTGGTCAACAGGCCCAAGGCTTTGTTTCTAAGATTATTTGATATGGGCCAGAACCTAATTGTCTTGAGGGCTTAATGCTTAAGAAAGTGGTCGTGCAAGGGCTTGTATGGGAGTCATATGAGGCTATTCTCTAGCCTCTTGTTCCCCCTCTAAGGGGGTCTACCAGATGACTAGCAATATGCTAGAGAAGGAAAGGTCTCCTGTTTTCCTTTCTATTCAGGGGAGGGTCTGAACCATATGACCAGTGATATGAAAGGTCAGGCAGTCTAAACCATATGACCAGCAATGTGCTAGTGGAAGAAAGGTCACTCTGGGGGTAAGGTCTAACCTTACAATTGTCCACTGCTAGGTACCCAGGGCTTTCTAACCTGGCAACCTTCTATACCTGGCCTATTGTTTCTACTCTGCTCATGCCTAATTGCCTACTATATCACTATTACCATGGATACCTATTCCAGTGACCAGTGGCACTTAGGGAATGAAGCATAGTACCCACTGTATCATGGCCTCACACCTTGAATTGCTTTGTACTGGCTTTTTTGTCTTCCCAGGCAATTACAGGGCTTGTCCTTCTTCCAGTTCAGAGATTAAATAGGACAAGTTAAAGCCATCTGTTATCTTCAAAGCTTCTTTTTTCTTCCAAAACCTTTGGCTACACAACACAGCTGGACCCTACCTAAAGTAATCTATATATCACAAAATTTACAATTGATAAAAGCAATAAATAGGAATTACTCACATTAGAATCATATTCTTCCCTGAAAAACAGAGATGTCCTAGTGCATTTTGGCATTTACAGATCATTAATTGCTTGTCAGAGAAACTAGAGAGGAAGGCTTTCAGGAATAAATTTGAAACAGCCCATAAATAAATAGCGAAATAAAATTTGATTTTCAAAAATGAAGCCAATTCATGGCATAGTTCTTTTTCTAGGAATTCATCTGTTACATAACGGAAGACATGCTCTTATCTAGACAAAGTAGCACAAACCAGGGAAAATAAAATTCAAAGGTGTTGAAAAACTAACTGAGATTGAACCAATCTATATAAGTGTAGGTGTAGATTCCAGTCTGGTAGCTAACCCAGGAATCTCCCTTATAAACATGGGTCATTTTTCTTTCAGTGCTTCTGGATCTATGTTTTCCTGACTCTGTTATATATTTAGCATGTCCCACGTTCCCAAGACTGAAACAATAAGAAAGTTTAAAAATTCAGCATTCCTTGATTTTGTGTTTAATTTGTAAACTTAATGTTGCATGAATGGCCTATTTTGAATATCTGTTTGATTGTACTGTCTTCAAGATTCATTTAAACCTGCTGAGGACAGCATGACTCCTATCTGCTTCTCATTAATAACATACTTTTTAGTGAGTGGATAATAAATAACCTGGATAGAAATCAGTAGAGATGCAGATTGCCATTAGGTGGAGAAGAAGCAGGAAATCCACTTTACCCATAACAGTGCCAAGCAATTTCTAGACAGAAGGTAGAGAGACCAGGCCTCAAAGAGAGAGAGGACTGTCAAAGAGGGTTATTAATTAAATATTCTAAAGTTTTTACATGAAGGACCATAAAGGAAAAGTCATTTTAATAGAAATTAAAATTTCAAATGATTTTTAAAATCTTGGGTTAATAGAAACAAGGTATTTATTGATGAAGAAGAAAGGTAGATAACACTTAGTCACAGCTTATCCTAATGAGCTTTGGAAAACATTCCAGTCTACATAAGCATTCTTTAATTTGTGAAGTTCACTACTGTATGTGGCACACTGGTGAGGATAGAGGGTGGGAGGCAGTGGGAAGTAACTATTCCAGCTGACAGAGGTCTGCCATTGGTTGATCAGAGTTGGAATAGAAAGGCAAACAAGAGAATCTTAAATGAAAAAAAATACATATATTTTTAAAATGTATTATTGGCCTACTCCACTTTTCTGAAATAGCAACAGATAATAACAGTCTTTGTTGCAATATAAAGGGCTAGTTTTTTAAGTTACTTTATTTCTTTGGTAATAAGGTACAGGCGCAAAAATTAGGACTTAAGGGAAATGCATTTCAAACCAATGATTGCTAATAAATTATCCCCCAGGCCACAGATTTCACAGGTACTAGAAAATACATAATGTTCAGAAACACAACCAGGACTTTTAGTTTCCCTTTACTCTTCTAAGTCTTTCAGGATTCAACATGGCTTTCTTCTGCCATTTCACTATTGATAATTGTATGTATCAGAAACAAGTCAAATGAAATAATGGTTTAATTAGATTTTCTTTGGAGAATTGTCATACTTTGGTTTTGTTTCTATTTAAGAGTGTAGTAACTGCACAGGCTTTAATATAAAACAACCTAATTTTCTAGACAACTCTTTAAAAGACATAACTTTGCTCCAATTTATAATTCTTTTTTTTGTTTGTTTGTTTTTTATTATTTTTAATCAGTATTTTTTAATTGTTGATCTTGTACAGTTTTCTGTCTTTTACTCCCACCCCAGCCCACCACCCCAGCCCTCCCCATCCCCCTCCCATTTCCACCCCTTCTAGTGTTTGTCCATGCGTCCTTTATACTTGTTGCTCTAAACCCTTCCCCTTTTCCTCTGGAATTCTATTTTCCTTTTTTTTTCTAAGGGGGTTAGATTTGCAAATCTGCAATTTGGCAGCATTTGTTTTAGTTTGGGGCTTTTGGTATAAATGAGCTGAATGGCTCCAACATTCCACCTACCTAATCCCCCTAGACTTAACCCTCGTATGAAATGTGTGTCCCATCCTCCTCCTGGTGACTCAGAAAAGGCAAATTTACAGTTGTGACCTTCATGTAACTGTAATATGGTTTGAAAATGCTAAGCAAAGTAATCTTGAATGAGGACTTGACAATGTTATTTGGAATTTTTTACAGGAAAGTATCTCTGAAGATTCTACCACTTTCAATTTTGATTATGTTCAATTCTTCAACCCATCTATCAGAGTCAAAACAGGGGGAAATCATAAATGTTAACTGCCTGCCCACCTCTATTGGAATTCTTCCCTTGGAAAAGAGAATCAGAGAGAGGGGATACAAACAACTTAAGATAGCAACTCAAAGAGCCAGAAAAAGAACATCAGGCTAGGTGGAAATTTAAGAAGTATATTCTTTTTTTTTTTTTTTTGCACAAATATTTCCTTGTAAAATGATCTGTTCTCTTGAAGGAAAGTGTGGTGCTCAGACAGCAGTAACAACAATATTGCCATGGCATACCTAGACCCAGGAGTTCATTTATTTTCAATTTTACACAAATAGAGTAAATTTAGTAAATAATACAGCTTACCTTTCTCTATGGAGGCTTTCTTTAAACAGGCTGGGCAACCTATTCCAGAGGTACAGATTAGCTTCTCCAACTGGTGCAGGCAGGACTGCCACTTGATGTAGGCACCACTTCCATCATAAGGGAAAACAAGAAACACATTGTCAAGTAGACCATGTAGTTCTTTGTACCCTTTTGCTGCCTTTTATACCTCTCTGCCTTGTCCTATATTTAAGCTGTACACATGCACTACCCAATATGGTACCCACTAGCCTCATGTAACTGTTTAAATTTAAAATAATTAAAATTAAATTTAGAATTCAGTTTTTCAGTGGCACTAGCTATATTTCAAGTACTCAACAGACATGTGTGGCTAGAAGCTACAATATTGGATAGCATGGATATAGATCACTTCAGAAAGTTCTATTGGGTAACGCTTCTGACCACTAGTTCTTTTTGCTTCTTGAGCATGAGCACTATTTCTTTCACATCTCTATCCCCTGAAGTATTCTATCACAGTGCCTGATATAATATTGAATGGGGGAGAAGCGTAGTTATGTTTCTAAGTTAACTATATTTCCTAATTAAGTAACTAAGTGCTTATTATGTTGTCAAGAGCAATGCTAATTTGATTATAAGCAATATCATAGTTCATCATTGCAAGAACACTATGAGGTGTATCATATTACCATCCCCATTTTTCAGATGAGGAAACTGAGACTCAGTGAAGTTAAATGATTTCTCCAAAGTCACACAAATTATAAGTACGAAAGCCTGCCCTTTAAAACTTTAGGGCCTATGTTCTTATCCATTGCTCAATGTACTAAAAGAAAACAGAAATTTCATCACGGACAGCCAAACCTCTTGTAGAACATTTATAAGTAACTGGGTAGCTTCTCTATAGCACCCATGCTAACCAAGGCAGAATAAAGAAAGTGTGGTATCAAGGCCTGAGCATGAAGAATGGGGGTGTAAAGAAGTATGTCAATTTTTGTTTGAGTATGGATATCGAATTAAGTGGCTATCTGACTACTCTAAATGAAGCAACAGCAAATTAGCAGTTTCTTCTGCCATTCTGCATATGAGGACCAGTGCTTTGGTCACCAATGGTGAAGCTTAGTGAAACCTAACCATTTTGTGAAGTCACCCCAAAGTGATGCATTTACCAGGAGGTTCTGTAACTTGAGCCTCCATGATGCAGAGTTTGTGCCAGGACATGCAAACTCCAGAAAATCAATTTTTCTGCAGCTTACACAACTAAGTGTGTTTGGCAGACAAATCCCCAGCCAGCCACTTTTTAAAATCGCCATGGCGCTTTTAGAAACAATACGTACTGGAACATTCTTAACTCAGCAAGAAGTAAAAGACAAAACTATACCCAACCATTCAAAATGTAGAGCCACAGGAGAAGGCAAAATGTGAGTGCATTGAAATCAAACACTTTAGTGGCCCCATTTAGCCTTATAAGGTATTCTGTGCTAAATATCTAGTGAATTAGATTTTTTCTAGTCTGTGCCTCAATAGCATTGACAGAACATAGCCTAGCACCATGCTTCCTCCCACCCACATGTACCCATGCCTTCATATGCCACCTTATTTATCAGGGTGACACCCCATCTTGCCTGCTCTCCCTAAGACCTGTCTTCATTCTTCTTCTCTCCTGTATGCTTGCACAAATTCTCAAACAAGCCAAATCATACAAAGGTGTTGAGTATTTGTTGTTACCCTCCCATTGGCTATGAACACATAATAAAATTTATTGAAGACTTATTATGTGACAAGCACTGTGCTGGGTGCTTTCTATAAATCATCTCATTTAATACTATATTTCCATTTTAGAGATAATTATTAGCACCTTAGAGATTTAAGAAATTTTGTCCAAGTCAAACAGAAGGTATGATCTCTAATGGTAAGATTCAGGACCCTGTGACAGGCTAGTGGAGTACTATATTGGTGCCTTTTACCTCATAGCATATTAAGCTTCCAAGTTGAATGAAGGATGATTAAGGCTATATAAAACCATTTTGAAATGAGAGATCAAAGAATATACCTCAATTAGTCCACTGGCATTTTGGTCAATGTAGTCATTAGCAATTTTTCCACTGAGAGACAGTGTGGAGTAGTACAAAAAGCACAATATTTGAAATCCAACAGATCTAGATTTGAGTACTAATTCTGCCACTTCACATCGATGCGATCTTGAAATTATCACTCTAAGCTTTGGAATCAAAGCTCTAAGCTTTGAAAGGGGGTGGAGACAAATGATGACAATCTGATAAAGAATATAGACTTCAGTGTCAAATGATCTGGGATTAAATCTCTACTCCATTTACTCATTCAGTTAATATTTATTGAATACATGCTATGCAACATATCTTGTTCTAAGTACTCAAAAAATTTCTTATGTTCATTATAGTAAATGAGACAAAAAATAAGCAAATATGTAAATAACATACATGTTTCAGTTGGTGTTAAGTGAAGTAGGAAAAAAAAACAGCCCTGGCTGGTGTGGCTCAGTTGGTTGGAGCTTCATCTTGTAACCAAAATATCATGGGTTCAATTCTCTGTCAGAGCACATACCTATTGGGTAGGTTGCAGGTTGGATCCCCAGTCTGGGTGCATGTGGAAGGCAACCAATTGATGTTTCTCTCTTGCATCAATCAATGTTTCTCTCCTTTCCTTTTTCTCTTATTCTCTCTTTAAAAGCAATGAGAAAATGTCCTTAAGAGAGGATCCAAAAAATTAAAATTAAAAAAATTTTGAAAAAAAAACACAAACGGGTAAAAAAAAAAAAAAAATGGGGGAGTGCTATTTCATCCTGGCTGCTTAAGGAAGGCCTCTTTGCTGAGGTGACATTTGACTAGATAAATGAATGAAGTGAGAGAGCAGGCCACACAAACATGAAGTGAAGTGGGGTGAGGAGAAATGCCTTCCAGATGTAACAAAATGAGCAAAGGTCCTAACAGTAATGTGGTTGGTAGCTTTGAGGATAAAGGTCTATGTGCCTGGAGTAAAGTAAGAGAGAAAAAGTAAAAAGGGATGAAGACAGTGAAGACAAAACAGAGCCTATTATGCTGGGCTTTGTGCTAGGCTTTCTAAGCCCTGATAAGGACTTCAGATTTTATTCTATGTTCAATAGGAAGTTGTTTCAAGGGCTTTGAGCTGAGGAATGAGATGACCCAGTTTATGTGCAAAAGGATCTTGCACATGACAGTCTTGTTAGGCAAGGGTGACAGTTGAGTAGCATGGAGACCACTTAAGAAGCATGTACAATGTTTCAGGTGAAAAATAACTGGCTTGAACTATGGTGAAGGTGGTAAGAAGGGGTTAGATGTTGAATGTATTGTGAAGCTGACAGGGTGTAGGGTGTGAGACCAAAAGGAGAAGTCGAGGATGACAGCGAGGACTCTGGCTTGAGCAACTGGACAAATTGTATGGTAATGCCATTTTCTCTGATGGAGAACACTGGAGGAGTAGAAAGTGAGGTTTGATGAGCATCAAGAGTTGCATTTTGGCCATGCTAAGTTGAGATGCCTATGAGAATACAAGTGGAGATGTCAAGTAGACAGATAAACAAGTCTAGGGTTTGGAGAGGCCAGGGCCAGAAATTTTGCCAGCTATATAATCTGAACCAGAAAATTAACTTCTATCAATAAATAGATCAGTTACCTCATCAATAAAGTGGGTACATGTATGTACTTAATAAAAGGTAGCCTTCTCATTGTCAGTGTTTATTGCAATAACTGGCAGCTAATTATTGCTGTTACAGAATTTTGTTGTTTGTTCTAAACCCAAATTGAATATTAGAAGCACCTAGAAATATTGCATATCAGAATCACCTTTTAAATGTTGGCCCCACTTCAGACCAATTAAATCAGAATCACAGGAACAGTGATCAGTAGCTGCCCAGGTATAAATTACTTACAGATAAAGAACACATGAGACTGCCAGTCAAGATGGCAGCATAAGTAAACATGGCTCACCTCCTCACACAAATACATCAGAATTACAACTAAAATATAGAACAACCATCACTCAGAACCCTCAGAGATTGAGTTAAATGGAAGTCTGACTACTACAGAATTAAAGAAAACAAACCCATTCAGACTGGTAGGAGGGGCAGGGATGTGGAATGGGAGGGTCCCACATCCTCATGTGGTGGATAAAAATTCAGAAGAGGTATCTTGGGAGTGAAAGGTTCCAAACCCACACCAGGCCCCCCAGCCCAGGGTTCCAGTGCCAGGAAGATAAGTCCCCATATCTTCTGGCTGCAAAAATCAGCAGGGATTGAGTCAGTGGAAGAAACTTCTGGAGTCCCAAGCAGTTCAGCTTAAAGAACCCACATATGGACTTACTCAGACTCACTCCCTCTGAATTCCAGCACTGGGGTAGCAGCTTAAAAGACACCAGTGGCATACTGGGAGAAACTGAAGTGTCTGGCATCAGGGAAGGAACTGGAGGACATTTTCTCCCAGACAGAAAGGAGGGCAGAAGACATTGTTCCTTTTCCAAGCCCTCCACCCACAGAGCTACAGATCTGGCAGGTGGGTGCCATATGTCAGACTCCATTAACCTGGCTAATAGTTTGACACACCCTGGAGATCCCCAGGGAATCTGGCCAACCCAACTTATGAGCCCACCCAAACTGTTAACTATGACTTTTCCATATGAATGGCTGCTATTAGTTCATGCTTCATAACTTACTAAATCCTATCAAACAAGCAACAGCCAGCCTCTGTGAGCCCCAACCCACATACCTCTTATTAAATAGCCCCAGGCCCAGCAGTACAAGCAGCCAGCCCAGATTCACATCTTGGCTTCACCTTGGAATCTCCAAGCCAAGTACAAGTAGAAGCCATCTCATATTGTTCTATAGTTCATGCCAGGTGGCCCCCTGGCAGAACAAAGGTGGTGAGTGACCTTGGCCTGCACCACCCTGGAAACACAGAGCCTATGCACCCCATGGACAGACACAGACCATTTCAGAGCACCACTATCCTACTGCTGCACTGCTGATCCTCCACAGAGGGAGGAGGTTGATGGTCAGTGGTCACAGCCAGTTGTTGCATCTGATTGACCTGGGTAAATTCCTCCCATTGACCTTCCAATAGTAATCAAGATTCAATTACAAGAGGAGGGTGTACTCAGCCCACATGAAGGGGTCACCTCGAGTACCCAGTTTGGGTGATGGGGGAGGCTGTGCCACTGGACCCTACAGGACACCTACTACATTAGGCCACACTACCAAGACATGGAGTCATAGCAACTACACCTAATACATAGAAACAAACACAGGGAGGCTGCCAAAATGAGGAGACAAAGAAATTTAGCCCAAATGAAAGAACAGACCAAATTTAAGAAAAAAGAACTAAACAAAATAGAGATAAGCAATCTATCAGATGCAGAGTTCAAAACACTGGTTATAAGGATGCTTAGTGAACTTAGTGAGGACCTCAACAGCATAAAAAAGATCCAGTCAGAAACAAAGGATACACTAATTGAAATAAAGAACAATTTACAGGGAAATAACAGTAGAGTAGGTGAAGCCAAGAATTAAATCAATGATTTGGAACAAAGAAAGCAAAAAACAAAAAACAAACAAACAAAAAAAAAACCCAATCAGAACAACAAGAAAAAAAGAATGCAAGAAAATTAGAATAGTGTAAGCATACTCTACTACAACTTCAAAAGTTCCAAAATTCACATCATAGGGGTGCCAGATGGAGAAGAGAAAGAGCAAGAAATTGGAAATCTATTTGAAAAAATAATGAAAGAAATTGTCCCTAATTTGATGAAGGAAATAGACATGCAATTCCAGAAAGCACAGAGTCCCAAACAAGTTGGATGCAAAGAGGCCCACTCCAAGTCACATCATAATTAAAATACCAAACGTTAAAGATAAAGAGAGAATCTTAAATGCAGTAAGGAAAAAAACAGTTAGTTACCTACAGGGGAGTCCCATAAGTCTATCAGCTGACTTCTCAATAGAAATTTTGCAAACTAGAAGGGATTGGCAAGAAATATTCAGAGTCATGATGAGCAAGGATCTATAGTCCAGATTGTTCTATCCAGAAAAACTATCATTTAGAATTGAATGGCAGATAAGGAGCTTCCTAGACAAGAAAAAACTAAAGGAGTTCATCATCACCAAATCATTATTACATGAAATGTTAAAGGGACTTATTTAAGAAAAAGATCAAAACTGTGAAATATAAAATGGTGAAAAATATATATCTATCAACAATTGAATCTAAAAACATGCCCTGGCTGATGTGGATCCATGGATTGAGTGCCAGCCTGCAAACCAAAGTGTTTCCAGTTCAATTCTGGGTCAGAACACCTCTGCCTGGGTTGCGAGCCAGGTCCCCACTTGGGGTGCATGTGAGAGGCAATCACACATTGATGCTTCTCTCGCTCTCTTTCTCCTTCCTTTCCCTCTCTAAAAACAAATAAATAAAATCTTTAAACAAACTAAGCAAACAAGAACAGAGGCAGAATCATAGATATGGAGAGAGTTTTTTTAAGTATATTTTATTGATTATGCTATTACAGTTGTCCCAATTTTATTTCTCTCCTTTATCCCCCTTCTCCCTGCTTTATCCCCTCACCCTTCAGCATTCCCCCCACCTACACAGTCCATGTCCATGGGTTGCACATATAAGTTATTTGGCTTCTACATTTCCTATACTATTCTTAACCTCCCCCTGTCTATTTTTTTGCCTACCTATTATGCTTCTTCCCTGTACGTTTTCCCCCATTCTCCCCCTCCCCCTCCCCACTGATAACCCTCCATGTGATCTCCATTTCTGTGGTTCTGTTCCTGTTCTAGCTGTTTTCTTAGTTTGCTTTTGTTTTAGGTGTGGCTGTTAATAGCTGTGAGTTTGCTGTCTTTTTACTGTCATATTTTTTATCTTCTTTTTCTTAGATAAGTCCCTTTAACATTTCATATAATAAGGGCTTGGTGATGATGAACTCCTTTAACTTGACCTTATCTGAGAAGCACTTCATCTGCCCTTCCATTCTAAATGATAACTTTGCTGGACAGAGAAATCTTGGATGCAGGTCCTTGCCTTTCATGACTTCGAATACTTCTTTCCAGCCCCTTCTCACCTGTAAGATTTCTTTTGAGAAATCAACTGATATGGAGAGAGTTTTGATGGTTGCCACATGGGAGGCAGGGTGTGGGCAATGGGTAAAGAGATGAGAGGATTAAAAAGTACAAATAGGTAGTTACAGAATAGCCATGGGGATGTAAAGTACACTATAGGAAATAGAGTTGCCGAAGATCTTATAGGCATGACCCATGGACATGAACAATGGTGGGAGATTGCCTGAGGGAATGGGGTGCTGGGTGTAGGGAGGCAAAGGGGGGAAATTGGGACAACTGTAATGGCATAATCAATAAAGTGTAATTTTAAAAACAGAACACATGAGCAAGCTTTAAAGAGAACTTCTCTTCAAATTAGTTCCAGTTCACTTTTTGGGAAACTAACTTTCCCAAAAAAACACTAACTGGAAATTTTGGACTCTTCTTAATATCGCTAAGCAAATTGCTTCTTATTTTTCCATTGCTTTTATCTTCAGTATGAAAATAATTCTTGCTCTAAGGACCTGGAAAAAATAGCCACTGTGGAAACTCAAAATACTGCAATTCCAGGATAGACTTTTCTCCTTAATAGAAAATATTTGTTCCCCTCATTTCCTAGCTTGTGCATTATCAGGTTTGGTCTTTGAATTACAATTGATAGATTTAAAAATAATAAGAATATTGAACTCTTTTAAATTATTTTCATAGAAAATAAAAATACAGTTGGAAAGTGGAATCTAATTGGTCAAGAGTGATAGGTTCTGGATTGCTGAAGATGAAATTTCACTGAAAAAAATAAAACTCTAAAAGTTGAAGGAAATGACCCTGGAGTGTTCAACAGTTATGACAGTCCTGAAAGTAATCCATTTCTGGGGAATCAGGGAATTTGAGACTTTGCTTTAGTTAGTCATGAAAGGGTATAGCAGGTATACTTTCTCTGGCCCATTGTCTGTCCCCAAAAATAGCCTTTGCAATCTGAAGGTGAGGGTATATACTTAGCAAATTTAGCTTTTTACTATTTGCCCACACCTCTCCCTTAACCAGTTGAGTGTCCACCATTAGATTATCATTCCTTTAGCTATGTTTTGATCTTTGCTGAAATGCAAATTCCCCTGCAAAGGGATCACACTTTAGGTTGTTTTTTTAGGCTGTTTCCCATCATTTATTTCTCAATGGGAATGTTTCCAATCCTTTTCTGTGAGCTGGGTGGGGCGGATGGAAGGCATCTTACACCTGGTAAGTCAATTGGGGAAGAGGTGTCATTGCCCAGGTGGGAGAGTAAAAAAGTAGGAGTATCAGAAACAATAAAAATTGGTTCAGTCCTGCTTGATAACAGCCCCAAGTAGTCCATATTTATGGACCTTGACAGCTTGTTTGGAGGTTCTAGCAGGGGAGCGCAGCTACTCGTATACCCTTGCCCGAAGACCGGTCCTCTCCTCTAGTTGGGAAGGTCGTCCTCTTCAACCGAGCGTGCAGCTTTGGGAGGGATGCACATGGATCGGTGAGGGAGGAAGGGGACACCCACCTAGCCAGCCAGATCAGCCGAATCAACCCTGGCGATCAATGGGGTCACAGATGTCGCGGCCAGATCACCCTCACATCCAGTAGTCCATATTTATGTATTTTCATTCTCAAAATAAAGAAAAAATCATTTGTTGACTTCTGGTATAAAAAGTGTGGCTTTCTTTGTGGGTTAAAGGCAGGACTTCTTGGTCTCCAATCTCACATTTCAGGGAGGGAATAATGGAAATATCATGCCCCTTGAATTTCTGCAAATGTATAGGTACCATTTCAAGCAGAAATTATGTGGATTTTGTTCAGCCCTAGCATACAATTTACAACCATCCCTTAATCCACCTGGGAAGAGGAAACTTTGTGATCACAACTCTGGAGCCTGCATGAGTGAGTTTTCAGCTTCACTTGCCTTGGACAAGTTACTTCTCAGTAACTCTGTTTCTGCACTTTTTTCCTTATCTTTTTAAATACATTTTATTGATTATGCTATTACATTTGTTCCATTTCCCCCCTTTATTCCCCTCTGCCTTGCAGGTCCCCTTCCTACCTGTGTTCCTACCCCCTTAGATCATGTCCAAGGGATAGTACATATAAATTCTTTGGCTTCTCCATTTCCTATACTATTCTTAACCTCCCCCTGCCTATTTTGTACATAATATTTATGCTTCTTACTCCCTGTACCTTTTGCTCCATCTCCCCCATCTGCTCCCCACTAATAACTCTCTATGTGATCTCCATTTTTGTGATTCTGTTCCTATTCTAGTTGTTTGCTTAGTTTGCCTTTGTATTTTTAGGTTCAGTTGTTGATAGTTGTGAGTTTGTTGTCATTTTACTGTTCATAGTTTTTGATCTTATGTAGGAGACCATTCTGCATGGTGTGGGCCCAGTTCCCACTCAGAGATGCACAGGACCCATGCCCACGGATAGGTTCCCCCATAGGGAATCAGTCCTGCAGTGTGCCTAGACTGATTTGAGTCTTGCTTTTGCTAAAGGTTTCCTCACCCTGAATTGAGACAGAAAGTGCTTATTGTAACTTCCTAAAATCCCTGCTAAACCTTCCTAGGATGAATGAATGTAACCAGTTCAACCACTTTTCCCTTTTTCATTTGCAAATATCCTTCTGTGATGTGATTAGCGGCATTGGCTCCATTGTTGTCTGTAAAAGGTAACCACCTAAAGCAAACCTGTGCATAGTAAATGAGGACCATCGTGTAATGTGGGAAGAAACCCAATAAAGGTCTGTCATGGTGGAGGCCACGGGCTTTTGCTCCCCTTGAGAGAAAAGCCATGCTTTCCTTTTTCCTCCACGGGACTCGGCAGTCTGTGTGAACATCTCACTTCATCCATAATGATGCTGACACGGCAGGCCAGTGTCTGCATCAATCTTCTTTTCCTTAGATAAGTCCCTTTAACATTTCATACAATAAGGGCTTGGTGGTAATGAACTCCTTGAACTCGACCTTATCTGAGAAGGACTTTATCTGCCTTTCCACTCCAAATGATAGCTTTGCTGAGCCTTTCATGACTTGGAATACTTCTTTCCAGCCCCTTCTTGCCTGTAAGGTTTCTTTTGAGAAATAAGCTGATAGTCTTATGGGAACTCCTTTGTAGGTAACTGTCATCTTTTCTCTTGCTGCTTTTAAGATTTTCTCCTTATCTTTAATTTTGGTTAATGTAATTATGATGTGCCTTGGTGTGTTCCTCCTTGGGTCTAACCTCTTTGGGACTCTCTGAGCTCCCTGGACTTCCTGGAAGTCTGTTTCCTTTGCCAGATTAGCGAAGTTCTCCTTCATTATGTTTTCAAATAAGTTTTCAATTTCTTGCTCTTCCTCTTCTCCTTCTGGTACCCCTATGATTCAGATGTTAGAATGTTTAAGTTGTCCCAGAGGCTCATAAGCCTCTCCTCATATTTTGGATTCTTGTTTCTTCATTCTGTTCTGGTTGAATGTTTATTTCTTCCTTCTGGTCCAAACTGGTGATTTGAGACCTACTATTGGTTCCCTGTGCATATTCCTTTAATTCAGTTTTCATAGCCTTCACTCTTCCCTCTATTTTGTGACCATACTCAACCATTTCTGTGAGCATCCTGATTACCAGTGTTTTTAACTGTGCACCTGATAGGTTGGCTATCCCTTTGTCACTTAGTTGTATTTTTTTCTGGAGCTTTGATCTGTTCTTTCATTTGGGCCATTTTTCTTGTCTCAGCAAACCTGTTATATAATGAGAGGCGGAGCCTTAGTTATTTGCCCAGGCAGGTCAACCCATGTTAGTGTGTCGTGGCACTGTATGTGGGGGAGGGGTCAGAGAGGGAACAATGCTTGCTGGGCTCTCTGATGGCTCTCTGTCACTTCCTCTGCTACCCACAAGCAAATTGGGTCCTTCTGGTGCTGATTCCTGGATGAGTGGGTTTGGGTACATTCTAAGACCCTGTGGGTCTCTCCAGCGAATTCTCCTGTGAGGCTGGGAGTTTCTCCCACTGCCCCATCCTCCACAGGTTTTTCAGTCAGAGGTATTGAGGCTTTATTTCCTGGCACTGGAACCCTGGGTTATGCAGTCTCTCACTTCCCAGTTGTTCCTCCTGTTTTATCTGCACACAAAAGTGAGACCGCCTGATCCACCAGCTACCACCTCACCCAGTCCACCAGTCACTGCCTTGCCGCATGTCCTCTCTGCCCTGACTGCCAGTCTCCACCCCTCCTACCAGTCTGGATAAATGTTTCTTCTTTAACTCCTTGGTTGTCGGACTTCCATACAGTTCAATTTTCTGGAAGTTCTGGTTGTTTTTTGTTTTTAAATTTGCTCTTGTCCTTCATTTGGTTTTGCAAGTCAACACGGTGTATCTACCTAAACCTCCATCTTAGCCTGAAGCCCCTGTTTCTACACTTTTAAAAGGGGATAATAATATCTATTTCATTGAGTTGTGAGTATTACGTGTGTTAACATATGTAAAACACCTAAACCAGAACCTGGAACAAAGTATGGACTCAATTAAAATTCATGGGGTAAAAGACAGAAAACTGTACAATATCAACAATTAAAAAATACTGATTAAAAAATTTAAAAAAATAAAATAAAATTCAGTTAACATAGCTTTGTACTTATGGTTGTTTATTGATTTTAGTTTGATTGCTATTCTCCTTTTGGTTGTGTGAGGAAGCTAAGGGTTTCTGCCTATGCCTCCATCTTGGCCGGGATGTGCATCTGGTTCTGAGTTCTTTTTTTAAGGTTTTATTTCTTTGTTTTTAGACGGTAATGGAGGGAGAAAGAGAGGGAGAGAAACATCAATGTGTGGTTGCCTTTCATGCACCCCCAACCGGGGACCCAGCCCACAACCCAGGCATGTGCCCTGACTGGGAATCAAACCAGTGACCTTTTGGTTTGCAGGCTGGCACTCAATCCACTGAGTCACATCAGCCAGGGCAAATTTCTTACAGTCTTTTGTATTTCTGCGTTATCAGTTATCATTTCTCCTTTTTCATTTCTAATTTTATTTATTTGGGTCCTCTCTCTTTTTTTTCTGATGAATCTGATTAAAGGCTTGTCAATTTCATTTATCTTTTCAAAGAACTAGCTCCTTGATTTGTTGATCATTTGAGTTGTTTTTTTAGTCTCTCTGTCTTTTAATTCTGCTCTGATCTTGGTTATTCCCTTCCTTCTAGTCACTCTGGACTTTGTTCTTGTTCCTCCAGTTCTTGTAGATGTAGAATTAGCTTATTTGAGATGTTTCTATTTTTTTTTTAGGTAGGCCTCTATTGCTATGAACTTCCCTGTCAGGACTGCCTTTGCTGTGTCCCATAGGTTTTCCACTGTTGTGAGTTCATTTTCATTTGTTTCCAGAAACTTTTTGATTTCTTCCTTGATCTCATTATTAACCCATTCATTGTTTCATAGCACGCTATTCAGTCTCCATGAATTTGACTGTTTTTGAGTTTTTTCCTTCAGGTTGGTTTCTAGCTTCAAGATCTTGTAGTCTGAGAAAATGCTTAATATGATTTCAATTTTCTTGAATTTATTGAGGCTTGTTTCGTGTCCTATCATGTGGTCTATCTTTGAAAATGTTACATGTGCATTTGAAAAAAAAAGTGTATTTTGCTTTTTTGGGGTGAAAATTTACATATATATATTAAATTTACATACATTTACATTTACACATATATACATTTACATTTAAGGTTATACATATATACATACATATATACATTTGCATTTAAGGTTTTATATATATATATATATCATATCAGTTAAGTCCATCTGATCTAATACATCATTCAGTTCCTCAAAATCCTTTTTGATATTTTGTTTGGAAGATCAATCCATTGATCTTCCATTGTTGGAGGAAGATCTATCCATTGTTGACAGTGGGGTGTTAAAATCCCCTACTATAATTGTGTTGCAGTGTATGTCTTTCTTGCAGTCCTCCAAGATTTTCCTTATATATTTGGGTGCTTCTATGTTGGGTCCATATATGTTTATAATATTTATGTCTTCTTGTTGGATTCTTCTTTTGAGTGCTATGAAAAGTCTTTCTGTGTCTCTTTTTATGGCCCTTGTTTTGAAGTCTATTTTGTTGGTTGTATAAGTATTGCTACTCCGACTTTTTATTCCTGTCTTTTTGCTTGTAATACTTTTCCCAACCCTTCGCTTTGAGTCTGTGTAGGTCTTTTATCCTGAGGTTGGTCTCTTGTAGGCAGCATATGTGTGGGTCATGCTTTCTTATCCATTCAGCTATTCTATGTCTTTTGATTGGAGCATATAACACATTTACATTTAAGGTTATTATTCATAGGTACTTATTCATTGCCCTTTTACTCTCTTTGTACCTGTGTTCCTCTCTCTCTCATTGATTTTCCTCTTCTTTTTTTGATTTTTTATTTTAATTGTTGTTCTTGTACAGTTTTCTCTCTTTTACTCCCATCCCAGCCCACCACCCCAGCCCTTCCACCTCCCTCCCATTTCCACCCCCCCCAAGTTTTTGTTCATGTGTCCTTTATACTTATTGCTCTAAACCTTTTCCCTTTCCCCCTGAAATTCCCTCCCCTCTCCCCTCTGGTGACTGTCAGCTTATTCTCAATTTCAGTGTCTTTGGTTCTATTTTGCTTGTTTGATTGTTTTGTTGATTAGGTTCCTGTTAAAGGTGAGATCATATGGTATTTGTCTTTCACCATCTAGCTTGTTTTGCTTAGCATAATGCTCTCCAGGTCCATCCATGCTGTCACGAAGGGCAGGAGCTCCTTCTTTCTTTCTGCTGCATAGAATCCCATTGTGTAAATGTACCATAGTTTTTTGATCTGTTCATTTACTGATGGGCACGTAGGTTGCTTCCAGCACTTGGCTATTGTAAATTGTGTTGCTATGAACATTGGGGTGCATAGGCTCTTTGTAATTGGTGTTTCAGGGTTCTTAAGATATAATCCAAGCGGTGGAATTGCTGGGTCAAAAGGTAGATCCATTTTTAGTTTTCTTAGAAAAATCCATACTGTTTTCCATAGTGTTTGTACCAGATTTTCTTCTTCTTCTTAAAGCAGTTCCTTTAGCATATCTTGCAATGCTAGTTTCATGGAGGTATATCCTTTCAAGCCTTCTTTTGTCTGGGAAGCTCCTTGTTTCATCTGCCATTTTAATTGAGAGCCTTGCTGGGTAGATAGTCTCGGTTGCAGACCTTTGCTTTTCATTACTTGGAATATTTCTTGCCATTCCCTTCTGGCTTGTAATGTTTCTGTTGAGAGGTCAGCTGTTAGCCTTATTGGGTCTCCCTTATATGTTACTTCCTGCTTCTCTCTTGGTGCCATTAAGATTCTCTCTTTGTCTTTAAAGTTTGCCATTGTAATTATGATGTGTCTTGCAGAGGGCCTCTTTGGATTCCTCCTGATTGGGATCCTCTCTGCTTCTTGGACTTGTTTGCTTTTTTCTCTCATCAAATTAGGGAAGTTTTCCATTATTACTTTTTCAAGGAGGTTTTCTTACCCTTGCTCTTCTTCTTCTCCTTCTGGTATCCCTATTATACGGATATTATTACATCTCATATTGTCTGTCCTCCTGCAGTTCCCTTAAACCCCCTTTTGTTCTTTTTGAGTCTTTTTTTTTTTCCTTTTCTTGCTCTTTCTGGGAGTTTTTATTCTACTTTTTCCTATAGCTCACTGATTAGATTTTCTGCTTCATGTAGCCTGCTTTTGAGTCCTTCTACTGTGTTCTTCAATTCAGAAATTGTATTCTTCATTTCCTCTTGGCTCTTGTTGATTGTTTCTATGTCCTCTAATGTTACTTTCAACCTATTGAAATAGTCATAGTCTAAAAATTGTGGTACATTTACACTACATGGCAGAAAGAAAGAACTCCTACCCTTTGTGATAGCATGGATGGAACTGGAGAGCATTATGCTAAGTGAAATAAGCAGGTGGTGAAATACAAATACCATATGATCTCACCTATAAGTGGAACCTAATCAAGAAAACAAACAAACAAGCAAAATAGAACCAGATATGTGGAAATAAAGAATAGATGGACAGTGACCAGTGGGGAGTGGGTGGGGGATAACGGAGAGCAGAAGTGGAAGGGTTAAGTTAAGGAACATGTATAAAGGATCCATGGACAAAAACAATGGGAAGAGTACTGAATATAGAAGGTGGGGGGTGGGTAGGGCAGGGGAGAGTAAGCAGCAGGGAAATGGTAACAAGTGTAACTGAACAACAATAAAAAAAGAAATATTCATAGTGCAAATTGGCAAGAGAAGCAGAAGACAAATTGGAATAGCAATCTGACTTTGCATGCCAGGGAGGGACACTAGAAAGGTCATTGGAAACTTATCTGGTTTATCGCCTGTTCCTTTGGAAAAAAGACATAGAAAATAGTACTCCTTGAGATAGAAAGAAATCTGCCCCTGGACTTTAGAGACAAGTGCGAGAATGTTGGGCAAAAGTATTTGGAATGAGGACTTAACATATGAGAGCAAAAATCAATGTCTAGGCAAAAGATGACCTCCAACTCCAAAGGCGTTATCTAACATCCCAATCCCCAAAATAACTCAATCAGAATCATAATATACCAATTAAAACTGAGAATAGAAGCCAGTATTTCTTTCCCTTCCTTTTCCATGATTTTACCAATACACCGTCACATGGCAGTCACTAATTGTCTGAGGCAAAAGGAAACCAACAAGCAGTACTTGTCTGAATGCTTAGAACTGTGCCAACCAAAGTGAAGGAAAGAAAGACAGTGAAACTAAGGTTTTGGTCATGCTTTATAAATGAAACTATTTCCTATGTACCTTGCTCCAAATGAAAGTGGAATTTTTTATTTAAAATTCAATCATTCTTTTTTCCAAATGCACCTCATCAGATGTGGAAGAAAGACATGTGTCAGATGCATTTGGCAAGCCAAATATGCTCTTCTTCTACCCCAAATTGCTCCAATCCCATCGCAAGGTGAAATGTGAACACAACAGGACTGTTACACGGTTACAATATATAACAAGAACATTCACTTATTCTGGTCCTTAGTGGGAAAGGATTGGAGTTAATTCATAATTTTCATAATTTACCCATACTTTTCAGAAAAAGCTTAAATAAGAAATAAAACATACTTTTGAAGGTGAATTCATCTCTTTCACCAAAATGGATATTGTCAGTGTTAGAGCTCAAGAGGTTGGGCCTATAGTGGGGAAAAAAAATCTGCCCAAATCCTTAAAGTCAGCAGACTTCGATGGAGTCTCCTCATTAGCTGTGTGACCTGGGGCAAGTTATTGAGCCAGTGGCAACCTCCAAATTTTGTAAGAGGCCTTTTAGGGTGGCATTCTAAGTGGGACTTGTCCAGAGAATTTGCTTGCACAGAAAGCACAGTTTCTTCTGGATTTGTTTGTTTGTGGTGACTTTGGAATAGACTCATGGAAATGAGTGGGTAGGCTAAAGCCCACTGTAGCATCTCATGGCATTGCCACTGGGCTTACCCTCTCTCCACCCTTGATTCTCTCACCTATAAAATGGGCATTCATTTTTTTGTTCAATAAATATTTATTGAGAGCCTGGGTGCCAGACACTGTTCTAGGTGCTAGGCATTAAGCAGTGAACAAACAATACCTGCTGCTCCTACCTCACAGGGTTGTTGTGAGGTTTAAATAAGATGGTGTGTGTAATATTACCTTGGCAACGAGAAAGCCTTATGCAAATATATGGTTTGAAGAAATCCAACTCCCTCCTGCTTCTGGTCATAACAAAACCAAGGCCTCTGAGTAAGAAAGAGGACTACCTGAAAATTGTATGACAGGCAAAACACTATTGCCACAAACATCTCCCCTTTGCAGACTTACAACCACATCAAAGATTTGAGAATTGTTTCATTCCTCTAGGCCTTGCCCTTTTCCTATTCTCATCTCCTGCCCACTCCACTGGGTTATAAAAGTACCTTACACTCTTAGAATGTTGTGAAACATTAAGAAAAGGCAAAAAAGAGAGGGGAGAAAGAAGGGGAGGTTAGGAGCTCTCTCAAGCAGTTACATTGCCAGCTTCCTTTCCTTCCAGTACGTTGCCCTGCAAGGATCACCTGTCCATATCCCAGTATTTGAGAAACTCGCTGAGGCAACATTTGCTCCTGAACACTAGGGAAGGCACAGGAAGTTGCAGGGGGGTCTATAAGCGCTCAGTTCAGGCAAACAGAGGCCCAAAGCCACCTTTCTTGAATTTGTACCAGCTAGCAATGCCATCTGAATCTTTATTAAAAACAGAAGTTTCAAAGGGGGCTAAATAATTCAGAAGAAAATGCATATTAGTTTTTTTAATGATATTCTCTTAATTAAAGGTACAATCCAGAGAAGAAATTGACCAAGTTGTTAAGCAATAGAGTCCACAATAAAATTAGAGAAGGCAAAAATGAGCAAGAGGAAGGCATTTTTGTTTGAAACTCTTACCATTTCCCCCCTTCTTAGTGTCCTGATCACAGGGCTGGCCTTCTCCAGCCACTAAAAGGCATTTTTTACAATGCCAATAAACCTACTCTTCTTTTTGGGACATCAGTCTTCTATTCAAATAAAATTATCCCTTGCTCAAGGGTAACAGAAGCCTTTACAAAATCCATGAGGACCAGGACTACTGATGGCAAAGTGGGGTACAGAATCAACCTCTGAGGGAAGAAGACAGTGAAATCAGGGGAGAAGGGTAGAGGTTGAGAACCCAAAGTCATATCTAGGTTAGTATTGTACATACAGTAATAGAAATGGACAATATACGAATAATGACAACAGTAACCAAAAAAATTAATAACTACATGAAGCTAGACCATCCCCCTTTGAGGAATGATGGAGTGCAAAGTACTTAAAAATGGTCTTCCCCTGACCTTTCCTTCATTGTATCCTCTCAATACTCACTCAGAACACATTGTATATTTGGGGGCATAGAGATTTCATAAATATCAATACTCTCTTCATAAATTATGTGATACTTGTACGAAAGCTGACAGTATAGTAACACCATTAATACCATTAGTAGATTATGTCTCTGTTGACAGTTATGCTTCCGATTTATTGGTATGTTTTGTTATCTACACTATCAACATATCTAAATATGTCCATTGAATCTTATCAAAATGAAAAATTACACTCATGTTCCGATAATGAGAAGAGATGATCTCATTGTCTTTTGTTCTCGTGCCACTATATTGAGCATACTATGGTCAATTCTGGGGGCCACATTCTAGGAGGGACTTTGAAATTTTAAAAATATCTACAAAATGGGGACCAGAAGGGGAGGAGGATAACTGGTATTTGTGTCATACAAGTAACAGATGAAGGCTCTTAAAGTGTTTAACCTGTAAAAAAGATGACAAATAGGTGACATGGTGATGGTACTCTTCAAGCTGCATATCATGTGGAAAATACAGCATATATATTTGGTATCATTTCAGAGGACAGAATTAGGACCAGTGTGTAAAACTACTATATTAGCAATTATTAATTCCACAGATACATAGTGAGAGTTTCCTACATACCAGGCATTAAGCTAAACACTGGGAATGAGGAGCTCAGATTCCATTAAAAACAACAAAAAGCAATATAATCAGTGCTACCTAAAATGGAGAAATGGAAGCAGAGAGGAAGAACTGACCAATTCAAGCAAAAGGCAGAAGTTGGAGTAGAAGGGAGTGAAGCTCTCATAAAGGTTACCAACAAAAAGAACTTTCTGTCAACTTGAACTGTCCCACCATGGAGTAGGCTATATCCTGAGCCTCTTCTGAGCTAGAGAGTGCCCCACTGCTAGAGGCATTTGAGAAGAGAAGCCATTGCTGCATTGGGTAAGGGGTGAACCAGATGGTTTTTAAGGTCTCATCTATCTCTAAAAATAGAGATAGTATTCTACTAATTCCAACTGGATGTTCTGTTGACCAAGTAGATATTCTAATTTACCTCTCAGGGAAGCAGAAAATTTCACTCTCCAGGTCTCCCCAATTGCAGTGTTCTGGCTAATGGGGATTTTAATGTGCGTACCTCAACTGACTACAAGACAATTTTAAAAGGAAAATTTGCTGTCCTACCTATTTTTCCAACACCAAGATTTTTTAAATCCAAGTGAAATAATAATGAGTTTTGTTGATGGTAGACCACAGATGTGTGGAGAATCAAATATGCCAATAATTCTTGAGCATATTATTTCCTCCATAAGATGAACTAATGATTCAATGAATATGAAATGGAATTAATTTATGATGTTACTAAATTCTACCACTAAATAAATTACACGTTCCGTACTTTAAAATATGTAGTAATTTTCAGCACTTCCTGTGTGCCAAGCACTATTCTAAGTGAGATGTATGTATTAACTCACTTAATTACTCTTAATAAACCTTTGAAGTAAGCGCTTTTAAAAAAATTATCCTATTTTATGGATGAAAAAAAATGAAACACATAGGGGCTAACTTATGCACCTAGCAAGTGGTACTCAAACCCAAGCAGTGTGACTTCATATTCTCAACCACTGCACAATATAGTTACCTTGTACTTAACTGGGTCTACAGAGGAATAATTTATGCACAGTGATAAAAGATACAAGGTCTAAGTGGTGGGCTAAATGCACTCACAAATTACCTGGTTCACACACCAGTTTCACTAGGCCAAATTCAAATTTTTACTTCAACAAAAAGGCAAATTTCTCCATATTGTTGAACTTAATAATTTATTACAAGTAGTTGGAACAGTGACTGTTGAATTCATGAATGCCAGAGCTCTATTTTATCTACTGTTTTTGGATTAACTTTCCCCCTCCATTCATGTATTTCTCCTTTGGGATTTTATTTGTTAATTATCTAGTAGTTCTAAGATAATTTCTTGTGGCCTCTCTGCATAATCATTGTTTATTCCTTCTTAGGTACAAAATGGTACTCCATGAGGTGAAATAAATGAGTCATAGCAGGTTGAAGAAAAATGAACTTGCTATTACACATCCAGTCCATAATTTTTTTTTAATTTCTCCAAGATGATTGAGCTAAGATTCAATCCCTCTTAATATCTTCAGTATTTCAGCCAAATAAGACAGGGAAGGAAGGAAGGAAGGAAGGAAGGAAGGAAGGAAGGAAGGAAGGAAGGAAGGAAGGAAGGCTCGTGATTTTATTTCTTTTTGGTTTAAATGTTATACTGTCACTTAAATACTAGTTAGGAAGATAAATGTCTTAGCTTAATTTTTCTCAGTTATGAGCCATTTCTTTTTCCCCCTCCTAAATGCCTTCAGAATTCAGTCATCAACTGGGGCCCAGTCATTTCTGCCACTAACTTTTCATTTACTGCATTCATTAATATCTGCTGCATGTACATCAAACACATTTAAAGTACACACTTCAAGCCCTGCCATTTATTCTACTAGAAATGCATCATTACCTAAAAGAATAAACCTGTTAACCTGTATCAGCAATCAAAGAGGTCAGGTAAATAATGAAGTAAATGAGTGCAAATTACAGTGCACTTGGATCAGAATTCATGGACCCATTTGCCCTTGGCTTATAAATTTATCTTTGGAAGCAATGGCCTGTTTGTAAATAGTATGAGACAAATTGTTCTAACTCCTTCCCCTTATCACTCAGGTTTGATTGAGTCAAGATGAAGAACACAAAATACCTCTTTGTATGGGCATAAAGACATAGTCACACCACAGTGTTACCTACAATACAATGACAAAAAGTGAAACTAACCTGAGTCCTTCAGTAGGGAATTGGGTAAATAAATTATGGCCTATCCATCAAGCGAAATGCTATGCAGCCATTACAAAGGAGATAAGTTTATTCTCATGAAAGTATAAATATATGCAAGTGAATCATAAAAACCAAATTCAGTATAGTGGATACCTTTGACCTGGAGGAAGAAGTGTGCAATTAGGGAGGGATACATAGGCAGACTTCAACTAACTTCATAATGTTTTATTTTTTTAACTTTTGTGGCAAATACACAAGTGTTCTTAACGTTATTTTTCTACCTTTCTATGCATCTGAATTATTTAATGTTTTTTTTTTTTTAATTCCTTGAGCAACTGACTAGGAAATTCTGGCTGAAATAAAATAAAGTCATTGAGAATATATTTCATTATGAGGCTTAGAAATTATTCTCTGTGTCAGATGAGGATACTGTGACATGAAATGACCATAAATGTCAATGGATGAGATTTTGATTTTAGAAGGCCTTGATTATTAAGGGGAAATTTAATGGTGTGGACACCAAAGGAGGATAAGTGGCAAAAAACAAGAAGGATTATAAAGCATATATCCTGGTTGATTTAGCTGGCGATTAGACCCAATGATATTTATTTATTTATTTATTTATTTATTTATTTATCAATTTAATCTTTATTGTATTTTTTCCATTACCATTTAGTCCCCGTATACTCCTCCCTACAGCAATCACCACATTGTTGTCCATATTCATGAATCCTTTTTCCTTTTTGCTCAATCCTTCCACCCCCTAACTTCCCTACCTTCCTAAAACATATCTAGAATCCAACCTCTTCCCTTCAGCTCCCTGTCTCACCACCTAGTCCATGCCACAACCATCTTTCCCCCCTGGACTAATTAGAACAGTTGCCTAACCTGACTCCTTGTTTTCACTCTGGTCCACCTTAGCCAGTTCTCCATATAGTAGCTAGAACAATGCTTTAAAGTTTTAATTCAGATCTTATCATATCCTACCTCAAAATCCTCCAATAGTTTCCTATCACACATAGAACAAATCCAAACTTTTTACCATGACCTACAGGGCTCTATAAGATATGGCTTCTGACTATTCTCCTAACCTCATTTCCTACCAAACTCTCTTTTGCCCATTTGGCTCCAGGTATATTAGCTTTTTATTTTCTGTTCTTTATGTTCCCGTCTCAGTGAACCATTTCAGTGACTCAGCGAGGGCCTCAGTGAGAATCTGGTTGCCATAAACACAATGTGTAGTTTCCATGGTGATAGCTCTGAACATTCCAGCCCTCTGGAATTATTTAGGCAGGTCTAAGTAAGTCTCGGGGGAAATGAAAAGGGAAGGAAAGGGAAAGGGAAAGGGAAAGGGAAAGGGAAAGGGAAAGGAAAGGAAAGGAAAGGAAAGGAAAGGAAAGGAAAGGAAAGGAAAGGAAAGGAAAGGAAAGGAAAGGAAAGGAAAGATGCAGTACCACTGGCCAAAGTCCAGAGAAAGGCAACTAAATAAACAATCAAAAAAGCAGAAGTGAAGGCTAAGAAACCCCATAAAAGGACACTTAAAATATGTCATGTATCCCTGGCTGATGTGGCTCAGTGGATTGAGTGCTGGCCTGCAAACCCAAAGGTCAGTTTGATTCCCAGTCAGGGCACATGTCTGGGTTGCAGGCCAGGCACCCAGTTGGGGGCGAGTGAGAGTCAACCAATCACTGTATCTCTCCCCCCCCTTTCTCCTTCCCTTCCCCTCTCTTTAAAAATAAATAAAATCTGAAATGAAAAAAAGAAAATATGGCATATGTTTATAATTTGTACCATGCTATCTCACCTCTGGTCAAATCTTACTTTAAAATTTTCCTCTAGGGTTTTCACTCCTCAGAACCTAGCTCCTAAATGAATTGGAAGTCATGGAGTCATTGAAACCATGCCTCCTTTATATTTCCAGAATATCTAATATAGAGCTATAAACACTTAGAACATGTTCTAAGGACCACCTGAATAGAGACGAAATTTAAATCTTTTTTTTTTAATTTTTTATTTATTTATCTTTAGAGGGGAAGGGTAGGAGAAAGGGAGAGGGAGAGAAATATCAATGTAGGGTTGTCTCTCGTGTGTCCCCTGCTGGGAACTGGCCTGCAACCCAGGCATGTGCCCTGACTGGGAATCGAACCACGATCCTCTGGTTCGCAGGCCCGCGCTCAATCCACTGAGCTACACCAGCCAGGGCTAGAGACGAAATTTAATGGAATTAAATTCAAACACCAAAAGGGCAAAGATGAGGGAAACTTGATGTGGTAGAAAGAACTAAGAGTTTTGGTTTAGCCTCATCCTGAGTTGATGGAGGGACACTATTCACTCTATTACATTCTTTACACCTCCAGTAGTGTGCTTTAAAACTGTTGAAAGGGTGGATTAAAGACTAAATATATTAATGTAAACTCAGGTAGCATTGATAGAAAATAATGCTCCAGTGACAAAAAGCAGTTTTCATTTTTATTCTGTCTTTATCATATATCTGGAGTGCTGTGTTTATTTCTAGAAACTCCACTGTAAGAAACATTGCTAACTAGAATATGCCCATGGAAGAGACCAAAATTGTGAACATTCTGGAAATAATATTAGATATAGATAGACAAAGCCTGATGAAGAGATGAGGAGGGGGAATAGTAACAGCCTTGCAATATCTGAAGGGCCATTATACAGAAGAAGGAACAGAATTGCTTTGCGTAGCTCTGGCAGATAATAATAAAGGGTGAGCATTATAGAGAATCAAATTTCAGTTCAGAATAAGGAAGTGTTTTCTTACAAAAATTATTGCCCGGTGCTGGAGTGGGCTAATTATAATGGTTGTCTACTCCCTCCAGTGGCCTTTTTGTTTTCCCTCAGGCAGCTCAAGGATAATCACATAGCAGAATATTGTAGGGGAGATTTCTGCATTAAGACAAAGAATCAACTAAGAAAGTGTTTTTCAAACTAGATTGCAACCCATTAGTGGAGCCATGAAATCAATTTAGTGGGTCCTGATCAGCATTTTTAAGTAAATTAGAATAGATCATCATCACCATGCCATTACATGAAATGTTAAAGGGACTTATTTAAGAAAAAGATCAAAACTATGAACATTAAAATAGCAACAAATTCACAACTCTCAACAACTGAATCTAAAAACACACACTAAGCAAACAACTGGAACAGGAACAGAATCATAGGTATGGAGATCATTTGGAGGGTTATCAGCTTGGAGGGGAAAGGGGGGAAATGGGAGAAAGGTGCAGGGATTAGGAAGCATAATTAGTAGGTACAAAATGGACAGGGGGAAGTTAAGAATAGTATAGGATCTACAGGAACAAGTATAAAGGACACATGGACAAAAACTGTGGGGGGTGGAAATGAGAGGGAGGTGAGGAGGGCTGGGGTGGTGGGTTGGGGTGAGAATAAAAGACAGAAAACTGTACAAAATCTACAATTAAAATAAAAATTGGAAGAAAAAAAGAATAGTATAGGAAATGGAGAAGCTAAAGAACTTATGTGCACGACCCATAGTCATGAACTGAGCAGGGAGAATGGTGGAGGAAGGGAGGTGCTGGGTGGAGGGGGCCAAAGGGGGAAAAATGGGACAACTGTAATAGTGTAATCAATAAAAGATTTTTTTAAAAAAAGAATAGACTAGAAAATATCAGAGAACATCACACAAAGCAAAAGATGAGTGTGGTTTTGAGAAATCTATTCTGGGAGCATGTTTATATATGTATGATATGCCTATTGGATTGCAGTGTAACATGCTTTTTTTATTGGGTATTGCAATAAAAAAAAATGTTTGCAAACCAGTGCACTGGGGCCTCTTCCAGTTTTAATATGTGGTAGCTCCTAAGAAGTTTTATCTGTGTTGCAGAGGTCCAAAATTGCTGTCTATGAGAAAATGTGGTCTTACATGAAATCAGCAGAGCCATCCGTGTTTACCAAAACAACAGCAGACGGCGTGGCCCGGGTGCGGAAGTCGAAGGGGAAGTTCGCCTTCCTGCTGGAGTCAACCATGAATGAGTACATTGAGCAGAGAAAACCGTGTGATACCATGAAAGTTGGTGGAAATCTGGATTCCAAAGGCTATGGTGTGGCAACCCCTAAAGGCTCAGCATTAAGGTGGGTGGAATAATATAACAATATCCGTGTTGTTATAGTATTCCACCTACCCTGATGCATTTTGTTGTCATTTTCTTTCTTGTGGATTTTGAGGTAACTTTTAAAAGTTTAAAATCTACAATATTCCATGGAGTTAAATAAGACGGTAAATTATGGTTTCATCTATTTAATGCATTCATTTTTTAAATGTTCTCTCTCTGTGTTGTCCTCTCTGACTGTTTGTTGCTGTTTTAATTTTACAGTTCAACGGCTTTTTCAATTTAAATGGTAAAAGCCAAGTTATGGTGCCATATGTGACGAATGTTAATTGCATGGATGTGGTGTTCTTGTTACTTTTTTTCTCAAAGACAATTTCCCCATCCCGCACACTTCAGTTTTGAGCAAATGTTATCCTCCATGCCACCTTCCAATATTTAACCCTGTATTTGCTGTACAGACATTTTTATAGCTCCACGTTCTGTGAAATTTAGCCAATTTGTCCTCTTGTGCTCCTTTTTATACGTTAACGATTTCCTAAGCATTTGTGCATTTTCTTACAAGTTATGTTTTATCGTTTCAAGAAATGCTGTTAACCTGGCAGTATTAAAACTGAATGAGCAAGGCCTCTTGGACAAATTGAAAAACAAATGGTGGTACGACAAAGGAGAGTGCGGCAGCGGGGGCGGTGACTCCAAGGTCAGCCTCAATGTCACCACAACCGGGTACCCTTAGTGACGAGTAATCGGCAAGACTGTTATCTTATTATTGAGGAGAGAGCACAAGACTCACACATAAAGTGGAATGACCAGGTTATTCCCCTGCCTGGCAGCTTTGGGAACCAGAAGGACTTCAGGGCACTGCCCGCATTTTTGATCTAACTTGGGTCCCTTCTTAAACTCCCAGACAGAGGCTCTCTATCTATACCCCTGCCCTTCCCTCACACACCAGACTGGTTGCCTTATGAAAGCCATGGTGTAGATTTCACTGCCCTAGCCTTTCAAGAGCCCAAGGCTTTCCTTAAGACTATCCCCAACTACCTTAGCTGAGCAGTGTGAGAAATCAAATCCATCTATTAAAAAGTCAGGTTACAGTCTTTTTTCCCCCTCTAAGGCATGATGTTGCTCACAGAATTTGGTTGGTTAATTAGAGTTGGTTTCTTCAATTAAGTGTTTGATTGATGAGATATTGTTCTCCATATGTGATGGCCTATTTAAGCTGGCCCCACTTAACTTGAAAGCCAAAGTACAAGCTCGGTTTCAAGTTAAATGGGGTCTTCCTTCAATAGGCCACTTCATATATAGACTTTGCAAATACGTTTTGTATATTTAAACAATGGCGTCGTCTAACTGTGATACTCTGTGTGTATGAATTCCTGATTTGCCTTCCTTAGCCATGTTCTTGGTTCAGGTAGGTCAAATTGTTATCCAGGTGGCCATCATGAGAAAACCCATCTTACTTGGCATACCTTTGGCTCCTTAATGCTCTTTGGGGCTAGTAAGAATGAATAGCCTTCCTCCAAGCAACAAGAAATGGAGGCAAGCTCAGAAGCCATAATACCAAATGACAGAAGAACACATTGGGTAAGTACAGGAGAGGACCTGAAAACAGAATCCTCCATGACCCAAAGGGCATCCAAATTATATTGAAGCATGTAATATCAGCTCTTGTGCAACCCGGAATCCGTGGGCATCTTAAGGTGAAGAACAGTGTTTCCCAACCACAGGTCAACAGACAGGCAAGCCAAAACTTTTCTCCTTCAGAGACAATGATTACAGCTCTGCACCTCTCTTTCCCTCTCCATTCCTCAGGATCCTGACAGAAAAGTTAGTTTGCCGGTCTGCAGTATAATATGGGCTTAGAAACACCAATACAGAGCACTTTCAAAGAAATAAATTTAAAAATAACTTTCTTCAGTACATCATCACACCAGGCATTGGTGAGATATTCTGTTGTAAAACCTTGATTAACAAGAACTCATATAACCAGTACCCCAATTAGCTGAATTTAACACCCTCTCAGTACTCCACATTCATGAGAAAGCAGCAATAGTACTAGAAGAGAAGACTGCAAGGAATTGATTTTTTTTTTTTTTAAATCACTTGCCAAGAGACCTGTGGATAGGTTACATTCAGCTCTGTCTCCTATATCTTCTCTCCATCTGGATTGATCCCTCAAACATGAAGCTGCTTCCCTCAGGAAAGAAAGCGGATACAAGCATTTTGAGGAAAAAGAATGTTATTAGCCAAGAATGAAACAAAATGAGTATTCTTATTGAAAATTCCATTCATCCCTTATGGATTCCAATTAATCAAGGTTTTACTCTGTGTCAAAAAGCAATAACTTCCTTTCTTATCTATGTAAGCTAATGACATTGACAGTTTAGCCAAGCTTTTGACCCATTTGAGTTTTGAAATGGCTAACCTGATGCCTAGAGCATTAAGCACCTTCTTCCTGGTCTTTTCTCGTGTAAATAGCAGGCCATGGAGAACCTAACTGTATCACTGAAGTGAGAGTTGTGGAATGACAATTGAGTTGGATTGCACACAGTGCTCCGAAGAATTCATCATTCTTACCCAGCATGGTTAAAAAGGAGCTGTGGACTGTATCAAGATGACGCTAAAACATCCACATGATGCCAAGTGCCCCGAAGTTTTCAAAGAACCAAATGTTTGATATTATATTAAAAAAAAATCTACACACATTTGGCTAATTTTGACATTTTACCCAGATGCTTTGGTATCATGAAGACTCATAAAACTTTAGACCAACTACTTATTAATTACAACCAGCAAGCAACTTTTTTTCATCAGCTGATACTGCTGCAAAGTTATCAAGTAACTTAATCACCAACCCACAATTTCCAGATAATATGATTTTCAATATGCAAATAGAAATTTTTTTCAGTAGATCTTAAGTGTTTTCAACTTCTGTAACCATAGTGCTACCTGCCAGGTATCCTTCAAATCACTTTTTTCAATCATTTCAGCAGCCAACATTTTGAAATAAGTCAACCATTTTGTCAACTATGAATAATAGTATAATCAGTGCTGCATATTCAATGATTGCTTATTCCATTTCTGGATTGCCAAGGAGCTTGCCTTTATCTTCTTGCTTCTTGCTACTTGCTGTTTTCTGAGAATGAGTGAGAGAAGGGGCAAGAGATGAACTTGATTCTGTTTTACTAGTATTTAGTGGCAATGCCAAAAACAAATCAACGGAGAAGAAGGTAGAAAAGGCAGTGAAATCTCATTAATTTTGAGCCCTCTAATTTATAATCTGTAATAAACTAGACAGAGACCATTCTACAAGCTAACTTTATATTATCAGGGATGAAGCCAAGACAGATTTGTTAAGCAAATGAAGGGGTTGGACTAGACTGCCAGTTGAATTTTTCCTTAAGAGAACAAACCTTCTACAAATGTTGGAAGCATTTATTAGATATAATCATATTACAACTGTATTGCTAAAGTAGTGCTCACAAAAACCTCCAGTAAGGCAATGTTTTATAGTGAGTTTGAATTACAAAATAGACTCAAAATAATAAAACTGTCATTCTCCAAACGGATTTTGTAATCCAGGACTTTTTTATTCAGACAACCCCTCCCCTCTGTTAGTTCAAATCAGTGAGGTTTACCTGTATCAGTTAAATGGCTGGAGAATTACATTTCTTTATTGTATCCTATCCCCAGTTAACCTGACAATTGGCAAATATACCATTATCTCACAGAGACAGTGAAACTCAGAGATGGTAGTGACTTTGAGAAGGTCACACAGCTAATGCTGTCACAAATCTCTGTGGGCTTTCAAAGTCACCTCTTGTGATAATATTACAGATTGCAATTTATCACATCTAACCACCCAATGAGCAATGTGAATCTGACTGCATGTGATATATTTGCATAAAAATTAGGTTCATTCTCAACTACTTTGGTTATAAGGCAAATGGCATATTTAAGCCATTCTAATGATCAGTACTGATTGCTAAAAATGACAGTAATCACAAAGACTGACATTTACAAGTGCTTCTACATTTTGAAAAACACTTCCACACCTAGTATCTCTGAAGCCAGGAGAGGGTGAAAAAACCCTATACTACATATCTCTTTGTCTGTCTCCTGCAACCTTTAAATAATGATAAATGGGCAATTATGTTAAATTGTTGACTTCCCCCCTAGCATGAGATATTACATATTCTAAGCCTATTCTCAAAAAGTCACTATTCTATACGGATGGAACCAGCAACTTTTCAAGCTGTTTTAAATATACATATGCTTAAACTAATGAAATAGATATTTCTTTTCTTTTCTGAACACAAGGAATTAATACAAGGTCAGTCACTGAATTAGACCCTGAACCAGACCTACAGGTTAGACCTAAAATACTTCTTGGTTATACTAATTTTCTAAACCTGACCTAATAGGGCCCAAACAAATCAGACTTGATCTTTCCTTGATGGACTCTAAATGCACAGGCAAGTATCATAGAAATTAGAGCTGCTGTTTGGGAGTTTTTAACCTGCAAATCACCCTTTTGTGTTAGTGCTTTATTACAATGTGTGTGCAAATGTGATAATTAAGAGCCAGTAGATTGTTTCAGAGATAAACCCAGATCACCAGGGGATTGTGACACAACCAATGAAAGCCTGTCACTATAAATCACAGCAGAATAGGGATTTAGCTGCTGAGTTACCACAGAAACACATCAGCCTCCCTCTATAGCTGCCTGTCACCTCAGATTTACAAATTCTCCAGAAAGAAGCACCCTCATGCTTCATTCCCTTAAACTTGGGTAAAGGGCATCAGTTTAGCTTTCCTGTGTAGCCCTACCTTACTAGAGGGGGTCTGGTCAGTATAACAAGCTATTTGTGACTGAGGTGACAAAGCATTATAAACCCTACCCCACCTCACCCTAGAATTGCCCTGGCTTTAATTCTATCCAAAGTTTTAAATAGACTTTTACTGTCCATATTTTCTGAGCTGAAAACCAGTGCACTTTGTGTGCTTTGGGAGACATTGGAACAAACTGTTTAAGTGGGACCATTCTGAACCCTTTGACACAATGATAGTTATACCAAAGGTACCTTAACTTGTAAGGCATATAGAGAAGTAAGTGATAAGGATGGAATATATAATTAAACTTTCATTAATTAAATAAATGGTTGGATGATCTTTATGATTTACAGACTATTGATAGAGAAATGCAGTTTTATTATCTTCAAAAATATATATAGGGACTAGGTTATACTAATCAATGTAATGCTAGTAAAGAACTTAGGGAACTTGTTTTAATAAATTCAAAATATGGCTTGCAATTGAAATTGTCAATAGTTGTGTTTCCTTTCTCATGAGTACTTTTAAAGTACCTAAAAATAATTTGTTCTCTTAAGAAATTCAAACATGATTGTACTTGCTATCACTAGCAATGTTTTTTTAATCCCATACATTTGCTTAGCAAGTCTTCTATTCAAAAATAATTTTAAAAAGTTGTACTTCAGGATGGCCAATTTCCAAATGCCCTCAGCTCCTATTCAGTTGTATATAGGTAAATGAAGTGATACTGTGTTTCCCATATGTATAAACGACATCCTCAGTTTTGTGTGTATTTCTCCTCTTCCATGTATGCCTACAATTCTCCTCTCCTATTGCTACCATCTCTTAACCACTTCTCTTCTACACCCAGAAGCCTTTGACATTCTTGGGCCTTGAATAATGAATGTAAATCTGCATTTGCCTTTTACCTGCAACAAGATGGACCTTTTATTGGCAGGACCCATCCCTAAAGGTAGACATTTTGGATTCCTAGGGTTAAGATGGATCCCAATGACTCTTTATTGACACTGTTATATGTGTAGGCAAGAATCATTACAGATCGATGACATTTCCTGGGTCTTAGAAGAAGTTCCCGTGAATCACCAAGACTGGTTTGGGATTGAAGAGTAGGGTGAGTATATTATGCTCTTCGTTGGTTTGCATGTCTCTGTGCTGGTGCTGCCTCCTGGAAGTATGAAGAACCTGACAATTTTCTGTTCTGATAGTGACTAAATTTGCTCCTTGAACTTATTCAGGTCTTTCTCCCAAGAGCAAACCCTCATTTTCTCTCAAGTGGCTACTTCAAGCAAGGGACCTCTTTGCCTTAAGAACTGAATGAGTCCAGTGAACTGCCAAGGCCATTCATTTTGCCACATGGTGTTAAAGAATAAATTCTGCCTCCAGAAAAAAATGTAATCTAAAAAGAAAATGTTTTTTTAAATTAACCCATTCTAGTGATGTGTTAATTTTTAAATTGACTGTGTGGTCTTAACATGGTTTCTATTATCAAGCCATAATTATTTGCCTTTGGTGCAATCCTGATAACTTGAATGTGTTTCTTATTGATAAATAATGACCAAGTGTCCAACACCAGAGCTACAGAAAGAGCAGCAAGAGTAAAAGGCCAGAAGGTAAGCATGCTGTTATATAATTGCCAAGAGGAAAGACACTGTTGTTAATAGCAGTGAAATGGTATGTGTCTATGCCCTCTCTGTCCCTCCAAGACCAAATCAATTGTTTTCCCTTCATTTGGACGGGAGGTTATAGAACCATACTCTCTGAAAGGTACAACAGCCCATGGAAAAGTAACATAAAAGATTGATACTGTTAAATTGCCTTTAATGAGGGTGGGAACTGAGGTTGGTGGAGCAGGGTGGGGGACACATTTCTTTTATGGAGAACAATTGAAATTCTTTCTCTTTTGACTTTCTAGAGAGCGGTATTGCATTTGGCCCTTGGCACATGAGGCAAATCCCTATAGGTCGGAAGTGGCAAAAGTGTGGCCCAAGTCCAGATACATCTTAACGCTTAATTTCATCTGCCTTTGAAGCAGAAGTTTCTTAAAATATAGACATAAGGCAATAGTACACTTTATATTTTTTTAAAAAATGGAAAGAAATCAAATGAAAGGGGGAGACTGACTGTTGGTGTGCCCTGTCTAGCATCACTGCTGGAATGCAAATAAGTGAGTGCTAGAATGCGTGCTAGAGGATGGTAGTATGTGCCCTGGCATGGCAACCAGCTTTCAGATCTGATACATAGGCTCCATTTGATGCAACCAATTGGGATGTAAGCTAAACTGATTATTGTTCTACGGGTCTGTCAAGAGAAAGCTACTGGGGAAAAAAGAGGATGATAGTACCCATCAAATTAAACTCTCAATGAATATTTTGCCTAGAGTCAGGGGAATGAACTAGATGTCTTTGGAAATACTTGTGATGTCAGTTTCTGATATAGATCAGTTTTTGTCTGTATTCTTAGTCTATGCCTCTCTTTCTCAGTGCGATTGAGTTATCTAAAGAAAATACATGTATACATAAGAAAACCCAACCAAATTTGACAGTTTGAATTTTTAATGGATTTTAAAACCACATTTTCTAGTGAATCATAGCAATTATGTGCTAAGGAAAGGATCTGTAGCCACATTTTAACCAAAACTGGCTTCTCCAGGGGCTTAGCATATTCCCTGAGGTCCTTTTCTCTGTGGGGGACAAATTGAATAAGAAGTCTTCTCAGACAAAATGGATTATGTGAGATAGTCCACAACCAATAATGGTTTGGGATTCCTGATCTAGAGGGAGAGGTTGGACAAAGGCCCAGTTTGGCAGAAATCCATCAGTGAAATTCACAACTTGTAGAATCAAAGGGTCCATCACTTTGAATTTGAAAGCTTATCATTTGGAAATTCACTGACTTTACCCACATATCTACAAGTGACTTCTCTGGTTGCTTTTCTCTAGCATAGATGCTCATCAATAGATTCCAATCACTAGTATTCTCAGGCCCTTGGTAAAATTATTTAGAGCTTTCAAGTCTTAATGTTACACACATGCATTGTTAAATTTGCTCTTTGCACTTATATTAAATTATGATCTCATTAGCAAGGAGTTAAATAGGTTTGAACTACATTTGTGAACTACATAAATACTGTTTCAGAGGGAGCTTCAGCAGCTAAGCAGTGCATAACTCTGCAAATCATTGTAGCTGCCCTTGTAAAATGAGGGTCGCATGAGTGGCCAGAGTCCAATAATGCCAACAGTCAAATGTGTCTGTTCCCCAGTTCTGGAGAAAGCTCAGGCTTTCTCCAAGGGTAGAGGGATTGAAATAACTTAAACCTTCATTCTCATGGAATCTTTTATCCAGAAATCCCTGTGAAAAGAAATGGGTAGAGATTTTCTTTAAAAGGGCTCCAGATGCTAATATAGTCCAGGGCCTATTTTGAACTGCCACAGGCTACAACAGCTATTATGTGGAGATATAAATTCTTTCATTGCATATATCCCAAGGCAAGCTACAGAAAAGAATATAAAAGACCTTAGTGTAAATTTTTTATACCCAACAAAGACTCTTCTCTGCTTGGTCATCAATTGGCTTCAACTTAACTCATGACCTACCTGGGTGGAGATGGGTACAGCTGCCTATCTGTACAGTAGGTCCTCTAATAATGACATGCTGTAGGTACTTAACTTTTGTTTATATCAGTTAGTCTTTGGTAGTATTCATTTATTTATACATCATTTTGATTAATGTCACAGAACCTATCGACGATATTTTAAGTAAGGACTTACTGTACATGCCTGGGGTTTCCTGAGTGATGCTAGGAGCTATCCAGAAAAGGCTAGAAAAGCAAGTAAGCTATTGGGAAAGGTGACTTGTCACCATTAAAACCTAAAACATCTTTATTTAAAAAGTCAGAGAAAGAGAAGATAGTCGTCCTCCCTCTACTGGCCTAAAGATAATTCTAATAAGTTGTTTTTTTTTTTTTTAATTACTACTTACCAAGAAACAAATATTAGTAATTTGGAATGAGGTTTGGATGAGTCATAGGGTGGGGGAAGGGCTTCTAGCTTAGGTTGCGGTAAGATTCCATTTTCCTTATCCAGATATTGTACTGTTAGAGCAGGTTTCTAATTAACTATGCAAATACACGATTCTTGCTCATATATTTCTTTTACTTCTTTCTGCCCTCCTTGTCTTTCTCTATAACCTACATATTTACATACATACATATATATATCCTTCCTAAGGGGTTCCTTGAAGATCTTCTGGCATCATCAATTAAACAATCAATTAAACAGACAGGCATTTGTTCTTTAGGTCTCAGAAAAGAGAAGTGAAGCCATTTAGAGCATAATATATCCCATAGTCTCTTGGGTTCCTATACTTTTCTGGCCTAAAGCCATATCCATAGTACAAATTCTTATCTCAGCCCTTCCAGGATCACCACTTATGAAAATCAACTTGGTTGTTACCGTAATTCACAAGGCTATTTTTTCTTCGTTTCCACTATGAGGAAACCCAGCACCTTGACACCACTCTCTCCACATTTCTTTGTTCATAAGAAAGAACCCAACATGGCTCCAACTACCTGTTTTAAATATATCCTAAAATTAAAATTGAAAAATAAATTGGACAGTTCTTTTGAGATACATATATCAAAAATTATAGTTACTTTTAAAAATAAACAGTTTGTACTTTCACAGGAAAAAATGGTGTTCTTTTTATACATAATGCTGACTGGCTATCACTAAGATAACATTGAACTGTGAAATGGCTGGTTGGTCCAACCCAGTAGTGAGCTGGGAACCTAGACAACCAGCATCTGGGGTCCGCGAGGCCTTGAATTAGTGAGGACAATCCTTTGTAGCTGAGTTATTGCCAGGTGTGGATGAGAGATATATGCAGAAATTTGTATCAGCCAGTTATGTTTTCTTTAAAAATAGAAGTCATTTTTCAAAACATTATTACCCCCTATTTAAAAATAATAGACACCTGGATTGAGCGCGGGCCTGCGAACCGAAGGATCGCGGTTCGATTCCCAGTCAGGGCACATGCCTGGGTTGCCAGGCCAGTTCCCGTCAGGGGACATACAAGAGGCAACCGCACATTGATGTTTCTCTCCCTCTCTCCTTCCCTTCCCCTCTAAAGATAAATAAATTAAAAAAATAAATAAATAAATAAAATAAAATAAAAATAATAGACACCATTCCATGTCTGTTCTCCACACTCAGAAATCATCACCCTGCCACATGTCAACACTACCTTCCTATAATTTTAAATGGCTTTCTAATTCACATTTACTCTTACCCTCTCCATCTGATCAACAATCGATGTACATGTTTGTGACTTAGGTTAAGTAAACCACTTTATTCTTAGGGGAACTTTACAATCTTTTCCACCCTAAACACTTTTTAAACAAAATGGAACAAAGAGTTGCAGTTTGTAAACACTTCTTTGTTTTATTTTCCATTTCTCAGGAACCTGTGTATTTTAACAAGAAATGTTGCTCCAACTTAAAGGTATACAGTTCTCATGGGGGAATTTTAGGTAAAAATAACAAATATTTCTGGACAGAAAGACATTCCCAGGTTCCCCGAAATTACATTAGAAATCTGTCCTGTTCTATCCCTAAGCCTGCAACGAATGCCCTTGTGTTAGGAGGGTTCTCCTCAGTAAAAAGTTCATAGCAAGCCCTTCAGAGGAAAGAATGCCTAACTAATTTCCATGAGAGGAATCTGACCTACATTGTTTAATTCTTTCTGTTCTCTATTGAGGTGAGTACAATAAATATTTCTGACTTATAATTCTCTTAGGTACCAGTTAAGGGCCTGCAGTAATTGCTCTGAAACATTACCCTAGAGACATATTGTTACAACACAGTGACAGGCCCCAGCTGCAAGATATGCCCTTGCTAGGTTGATAGTTATCTGGAGTGCAGTGGTCCCTAAAGAAAAAAATTATCTACATCCAAGCCCGAAGAACAAAAATAAGGAGAACCACTACCCTTATGTGTGTTCCATTGGAGAATGCACAGTATGGAGTTGGACGTATATTAATTTGCCTTCTGGCCTGCCCCATAATTTTCTGTGCAGGCTTGAGCAGATCACTTAACCTAACCTGTCTGTACTTCAATTCCTTTTCTTGAAAAGTAGGGACCATAAATTTACCTTCATAGAATAATCATTAAGCTTGACCAATAATAATAGTTATAATAATTATATGAAGTACTAGGCTGAACAACAAAATGCTAAAAGAGTATTATCTATCCAACAAATACTTATGGAGATAACTATTATTCTAAGTGGGGATACAAACACATAAGTCATGGTCCTTGCCCTTGAAAGGTATACAGTGCAATGGGAATCACAAGAGATGGGCATAAATAATTAGGCAAGGTACAAGATGAAGGAAGGGAGAGAAAATATTGGAGCAGGGAGCAAAAATGGCTTCATGGAGAAAGTGACTGAAATGATTGAATGTCCACCTAATTCCACTTCCTTTGAAAAACCAAATTGTGTGCATGTGTGTGTGTTGGAGGAAGGGTATCAATAGATTTGGTTGATTTGAATTGGGCTTAGCAGTGCATCCAATAAGGTACAGTAACAAAAAAAATTACAGCAGTTTTTCTCTGCTATCTTGAGAATATATTCCACCTCGCAGCAACATACTGCTCTAAGACATTTGGCCTTTAAAGTAGGTTTTTCTTCTTGGCAGCTATCCTAAACTTTTTAAATGGTATTATCTGTAATTTCTCATTACAGCTTTTATGCTCCTGACTGTGCTGCTGCTTGAAATGTTTGTTTATCTCCTTCATTTTTGTTTAGAAGTTCCCATTGGTTCTCTGCCAGATTTCATAAGCCTTGTGATTTTTTTTTTTTTCAATCAAAGACTAAAGTTCTAGAGTATATCATTTGCCTGATTTCTCTAAAGTCTTGGGGCATCAGAGGAGGTCTGGATGCTCTAAGGCATGGTTTCTCAACCTCAGCACAATTGATATTTGGAGCTCAGTTGTGAGGGGCTGTCCTGTACATAGTAGGGTGTTTAGCAGTATACTGGGCCTCTAACTTCTAGATGTCAGTAGCATCCCTCCACACACTTGTGATGATGAAAAATGACTTTAGACATTGCCAAATAGCCCTTGGAGGACAAAATGATCCCGGACTGACAACCATTGCTCTAAGATAACCTCCACTGTAATGTGGAGACCATGAGAGTGGAGAGCAGTTACCAGGCATTCAGTGGAAACCACTGGACATCCTAAGGCAGGGATAGGTCATTTATCAGAACTTGGATGCTAAATTGCTGACATACTAACCCTATGCATGGTGGCAGCCTAGAATAGGCCTGGCACAGGAAAAACCTTCCTTCCTCTAAAACCAGTGCTTCTCAAAATGTTTCTTCCAGAATTCTGTTATACACTTAAAAATTATAGGTAACCCTCCAAATTTTGTTTATCTATTAATATTTTGCATATCCAAAATTAAAATAGAAGAATTAGAAAAGAATGTATTCATTGACTCAGTGTTAAAATAATAAACCTAATATTTTAACATAATCAATGTACTTTTATAAAAAATAATTATGGTTTTCCAAAACAAAAACAAATTTTCAAAGAGTGGTATTGTCCTGTGTTCTTGAAACTCTCTGTAATGTCTGACTTAATATAAGAGAACAGGATTGTCATTTCCACTGCTTTATTCAACTTGTTGTGCTAGCACGTGTCATATAGCCTCCAGGAAACTCCACTGTATATCATTAGGGAATAAGAATGAGAAGGGCGAGGATGTCTTAATGTTATTATAAAAATAGTTTTGACCTCACAGACCCTTTGATGAAAGGGTTTCAGAGATCCTCCAGGGATTCTTGGGCCATGCTTTGAGAACTACTGCCCCAAACTAACATGTCACAATTTTATCAGCCTAGATCATTTAAAGGTTGACAAACTTCTTTAAAACCCAAGAGCTCCAGGGACAGATCTTTATTTGTACCTTAGGTGTAAGTGCCTTTAACAGACTGCTCTGTTCCAGAGATCTAGTAAGAGGAGCTGTACTGAAGAAATTGAATGAAGTAATTTGAAGAACACAGTACCTTGAGGGAAGATAGAGGCTAGTAAGGGCTTAGACAGCAGTCTGAGTACACTGGGTCCTTTGTAATAAGAAAAGAAGAAGCACAGAAAGGAGGAAGGAAATGTGTTATACTTTTTCCTATGGTCCTGATGGAATTGGTCATCAATATGCCATCAGAAAACATCTCCCCTGCAATCTGAGCCTAGGTGCCAGTGCCCAGCTTAAGGCATAGAGCACTGGGGGAGAGGTGATGGTGATAAAATGAAAAAATAATAATAATAATAATAGGGAAAGGAGAGAGAAAAGGGAGCCAGACAGTAGGGATTAGGGGAGAAGGCACTTCCAACACTTATGTCAAGGCCAGAGATGGCCTGTCTATCCTTTAAAAGTCTAAGACCTAAGTTTCACTGCCTATAATATCTTAAAGAGGCTCAAAGTTTTTAGTACATTTTGTTTCTTTGCATTCTAAGCATCTATGGTTGGCATTTGAGAAGCCTAAGACTGAGCATTGACTGAAGGAACTTGTTTAAAATACAGAAGGACCTCAATTTCCTTGTGAGATACTAAATGCAGATGTTCTGGCTGCCAAGCTCTGCACTAACTGAGAGGGTGTCACCTCCCTGACACTAAAAGTTTATAGTTTTTCAAATCTCAAATATTGTGAAATTGCATATTATTTTTAAATGATGATACATTTCTTAAAATATCCCAGGTTGATATGCTCCCTCTGCTCTCAACGGCAAAGTGGGGAAGAAAGGAAACAGGTTTTGGGGACTTATTCTGATAGAGGCCAGATCGCTATGACTACAGGAAATCTTGTCAGTGACAGATATATTGGTGCATTCAACGTATCCAAAATAAGCTAAGAAAATCTATGGCATACTCATAATTATATAAATGTGTCTGCTTTCCTCCTTGTAAATTAGTGGCATTTAAACTAATATGCACTGGTATTGGCAATATTGTTCACATGAATCTGAACACACAGTAGTTGATTGTCTCGTAATGAAATTATGCCACCCTCTATATATAATGCATTAATTATCTAAAGTCATTAGAGATACTTCATTTAAAATTCATTAGCTCTAGAAAGCCACCAGGGTAAAGGTCATTATTCCCATTTTATAGCTAAAGAAATTTCTACTTTAAAGTTTCTTGTACTTTGCCCAGTGGCTCCAACTGCATTCCTTATGCTTTAAGGTGTGGAAGACTAGGGAGCCGAGGCCTAGCCTCCTGGGGAAGTACTACCCTCTCAGTTAAGAAAGTCTTATCTTCCCAGAACAGCTTACCTAAACTGTTCCTCTACAGTGCTACCCACAGTAGCAGAGTCAGTTTGCCATTTTAGGTCATGCCATGTCAATAATCTAGCTGTAAATAATCTGGTTCATCCTCTGGTGACCTGAGTTGATCACAAACATAGGACCACCTCAGCGATATAGTCAGTCAGTAATTCAAAAACAATCCATAGGCCAGTTCTACCACTGTTGAAAGTATTCCTCTTATCTGAAATGCAGAGGTTCACATTATACTTTTAATACTAAAACCAGGATGTGTATAGGAATTCAGTTTGTAGAGTGAAGACATGCATGGAATACAGTTCTTTCTGAGTTCATTTTCAGCTGGACAACATATTTGTGTAATAAGAGACAATCAATCAGAAGTCATGTTATTCACGCAGAATCTATTTTACTTCTGTTTGGATTCATCTTTTTGTCTCATTTCACATATGGAAATACTTCCCAACCTGGTTCGGTCCCCTTCCCCACTCCTCCATAGAACTTGCTTTCTGTCTGGAAGTACAACAAGACACCCGGTTAGATCAAACCTACCACATCTCCATCACAAAGCTACTGCAAGCTGCCGCTGATGATTGTCATTTGAGGGGAGACCCTCCTCACCACACACAGCCTATGTGAGGAGTGCCTTTTTTTCTATCCTCATTATTTAACAGTGTGTGCCGATTACTCAAAGCGATATGGGCAGGCCCTGGTAAATATAGCGTTGCTGTAGTGTTAACTTTTTATAAGGTGATGCTCAGGTTGCCTGCAGTGTCTAAAATTACTCTGTGGCCAGGGCCCCCTGCTTTATCGCTTTCTATAGTTTTAAAGTAGTTTGAAGCTTGAATAACATAAAATAACATAATATAATGTTATTTATGTTATTTCCCACGTGAAGAACGCCTGTAAACCTTGCAGTATTGAAACTCAGTGAACAAGGCATCTTAGACAAGCTGAAAAACAAATGGTGGTACGATAAGGGGGAATGTGGAGCCAAGGACTCCGGGAGTAAGGTCAGTCGCTGAAGGTCTTTTTGTACTGATTAGCAATCACATTTTGAACCACTGTTTATTTTCTACCCTAAAACAGCTTTCCTTCCCAACACACACTCCCTGACACAGTGGGACCCTTTTATAACACCAGTGTTAAAGGAATAAGGCAAACACCAACCTCAGAGGCCTGCCATGTGACATCAACCATTGACTCTATAGACCTATTGTTATGTTTACAGGACTCAATCTGGCCCACTGCATTTCCAAATCTATAAAATAAGTAGCTGTGTTATAAGGGGGTTTTACTGTATTTCACATTTCCAAAGTTCAAAAAGAAAATATAACAACGACCAAAAAGAAAAAAGAAAGAAAGATCCAGTTGTGACAGTACTTTTTCTTAATCTTTTACAGTGTCAGAGACTTTGCAGTTGTAAATACCTTTGGTTATTATTGTATTATGTCAATCCCATCTGAAAAGGGTCAAAGAAGTAAATAACAAAGACTGGTCTCTGTAAGCAGAATGATTAGCCTCCTCCCAGCTGCTGTTGTATTGAGTTCATCATCTATTTGGATCTTGAATCTCATTAAGTCTGTCACACTTCTCTTTTCCAAAGGTGTCATTTGAATCTCTGTACATAATACTTTTTAAATTTAGTCGCATGTTCCTTAAGGGTATACAATGTCAGGATGACATCACATTGATAAGCATGAAACACTCTTCCCTGCCTCCTTCCTGCCCCCCTTTGTTCCCCTAAGAAAGTTATTTTTAGTTTTGATTTTTGCCTTTCCTTTTTTTGAACTAATATTGTGGTATCAGTTAATTCATCTCATGAAATGCCACTCATTTTCCCTGTGCAGTGAACCATTTTGCTACTGGTTTTCTACACCCCACAACAGGGAATTCTGTAAAACTTAAGTACATGGAACTTGAAACTGTTCTTGCTGCTACAACTCACATGGGTTATGTCAAAGGACACTTTTCCCCAATCAAATACCAAGTACATATAAAAGTCTCGTGGCAGAGGTAGGGCTACCAGAAACTGGTCCATTTCCTAATAGACTGTGGAACATGCTTGGAGATAGCCTCACCAGGTTTTTAAAAAAGTGAGCTACTGTTCCATAAGTGACAAATTCTTACCACTCGTCTAGTTGTTATTCATCCTAGAAGAATGACTATTTGCAAGGTTGTCATAGACATGAGGCATACACCTAACCCCTTCCCAACCATGTGATCCAATTCCAATTGGCCTTTTTATTAAGGTTAACAAGTACAGGACTGGCTCTATGAAAACAGAATCAAGACAAGGTCATATTGTCTTTACATTTAATTCTTTAAATGATACCAGGACTAGCTCAGCCACAGAGCATTGAGTGTCAGTGATGGCTATCATCTGCTCACTGTGTTATCATTTGAATAAGATCCTCAATTCATTGACTTAACAATTTGGGTATTCCATTCAATTACATTCAGCAGCAAAATGGTTACATTCCTTCTAAAAAGACTACAAACTGCTATTTTATTTTATGTTTTTCAAAGAAAGGCTCCTGGCCCTTGGTGTATCCTACCTCAAGGTAGGGCTCAAGGCACCAACTTTTTTCTTTCCATGGTTCAGCAGTTCAGTTTTTGCTTTTTCATACAGGCAGATAGCTCAGTCAGATTTGCACCGTTTGACCTGAAAGTCACTGACCAGCTTCCTCAATTTTTCCCCTATTTTGAATACAAAGCAGATAAGCATAGTATTTTTTGAAATTATTTGCTACATTCTCTAGAGTAAAAGCTAAAAATGAGCTGGATTTTTTTTTAAATCACCAGCCTCCTGGAAAAGCCTTCTAATTTGTATAGAGCCAATTCAGGACCCAATGGGTCCTCCTGACAGTTTCCTTAAACTCTCAGGAAGTTGAAAGGGAGCCAATTCTTTGTGCTGTGCCTTTGTGCCAGCAGCACAAAGACTTGATGCCCTGAGGATGAACGCTTAGCAACCAGTCCCCAAAGGGAGCAATTTCTCAACCACCAGAGGAAGGGGGAGAGTTAATCCTTCTTAAACCACCCCTTGTGGAGTAACTCTCCAGATAAGAATATCAGGAACTTCTAACAGTCTCACCTGGTATCTTAAAGACTAGTTGTTGGCAAGTCTGTCACAGGGAGAACAAGGGAGAAAGGGGGTGTTGCGGGGCAGAGAGGGGAAAGAGTGCTTCAAGTTTCCAAATGAAAAGAATGTTACATTTATAGAGATTATGTCACAGCTCAACTCTGGCAAATGGTATTTATTGTGTCTAGAAGACAAATAAATTGTGCTTGTGTTTACACTTTTGCTCCCATGGCTGAGCACTGTCTAATTTAGTTGTTGACACTATTTTGAAGTGCTAAAGGATTTAAGGAGTCAAAATAATAGAATATATTGGTGAGCATCACAACTGTCAATAGAAGCACAATCTATCATCTTGCTAGCCATTGTGAGGCATCAGTCAGTTGCCAGAGTTGATTCATAACACATAAATATTTAGTTATTTTACAACTTAGAACTATCCTATACTGTTGTAATGTATCATAATGTACCACTGCCTTTGTTTTCCCCAAGAACTAATCGCATTGTTCATTTCTCTTAGGACAAGACCAGCGCTCTGAGCCTCAGCAATGTGGCAGGCGTTTTCTATATACTTGTCGGAGGTCTGGGGCTGGCCATGATGGTGGCTTTGATAGAATTCTGTTACAAATCACGGGCAGAGTCCAAACGCATGAAACTCACAAAGAACACCCAAAACTTTAAGCCTGCTCCTGCCACCAACACTCAAAATTATGCTACATACAGAGAAGGCTACAACGTGTATGGAACAGAGAGTGTTAAGATCTAGGGGTACGGTTAAGGTCTAGTAAACTAATCAGTCTTACATTGCTGTGTGTTAATCTTTTTTTCTTTTTTTGTTTCTTAGTTTTGTTTATTGTCTCAAACATTGTCTACTCTTTGCGACCTTTTGATTCTTTGAAAACAATGGTCGTGCTTTCTTGTCAGGAAATGGTGCTTTTCTAGTGGCATAGTTCTAATTATATTATGGTCTGTGACCCAAAAGGAAAAAAATTCTCTAGAGCAGCACAGTTCAGTAGAAATATTTGTGAACCACATATGTGGCCACAAGTGTAATTTTAAGTGCTGTAATAGCCACATTTGAAATCAATTTAATAATATATTTTATTTAGCCTAATATATCCAAGATATCCTTTCAACATGTTATAATTATAAAAATAAATGAGATATTTTACATTCTTTTCTTCATACTAAGTTTTAAAATCTGGGGTATATTTTGTATTTGTGGCACATCTCAACTCATACTAGCCACATATCAAGTATTGAATAGTCATATGTGGCTAGTAACTACCATATTGGACAGTGCAGCCCTAGAGAAAGCAACTCTTCTGGAACCAGTGTTAAAATGAGAAATGCAAATGGGGCACTGCCACCTTGAGAAATGCAATGCTTCCATGAAGGAGCAATAGCTCTCTTAAGCATAAGCCTGAGACAATTTCTCTAATCTTTGAGTTCTTTTGTTGTTCCTTTCTTGGAACTAATAATATTCAGGTAAGCCTCTCCCAAAGAACAATCTAGGATCCTTACTGCTGGCTGCCCCAAATTCATACTTAGATGAACCTGACTGATGCCTCCTCGCAGCTATTGACAAACCCACCACCACTATCACCAATAACTCAGATGTGTTCAAAAGCAAGCTTGAATTATGATAATGCATTCATTCTGGAAGTATATAAAAGAATATAGTCTTGTTACCTTCAAGTGCATCTGTCATCACTAACACACACTCTGAAGTGGAACAGAACATTTAGCAGCTTCACAGGGCTTATTTTTGACCTCATGAGTTAATGTCAATGTGCTTGAATTTCTACAAATGCATTTTATTTCTGTTTTGATCACCTTATATTTCATATTGTGAATCTAAATTAAGCTGGTAATCAAAATAAATCATTTGTCTTCACCATGGAAAGCATTATATTGTTTCATAAAGTTGCTGATTGTTCTTTTCTGCTGCACGCTGCAAACTTTTGCCACAATATATTTAGTACATTGAACTAACACACTAACAAACTGTCTCCATTGCATTGTTGAGTATACAGTACATGGATTCATTTGTAATTAGCACTGTTTGCATGAAAGCATTTATTGTGCTAGTGTGCTTAAAATACTTTATTCTTGATTAGGTTATATAGGCCCATTACAATTTTGGGCATATTATTTGCTTTTTCATAGGATGGTACATGATTTCAGCCTAGCTTAATTATCCCAAAATCTGAGATACTGGCATCCAAAGAAATAATACACCTAAAATCTACATAACATTTTTCCAAGTGCTCTCAACTCTACTGTATCATTTGAGGTAATGGGTCAGAAAGTATTTTCCATTTTAAGTAACTAAGACCACACCAAGTGACTTGTTTAAGGCAATGCAATTAGATAGTGGCAGTTCTGAAACTAGAACCCAACCCTTCTTTCTCCTATAGCTGTATTCTTTATTAAACCATGCTGCCTCTAATCATGCATGGCCTGGTAGTCTGGGGGAACCTTGAAATCCCAGTGGGATCCTATCAAACAGAGAGCAGATCCTAAGTTTATGTCCCACTTGTTTACAAAAAGTCTTGAGAGACTGACTTCATCAAGCCTCCACACTCCCCATTTATGCACTCTACATGAGGCTGTATATTCAATCACTCCTACTTTTCTCCAGAAAGAATCTCTCTGAAACAAAAGCGTATCAGGGCTCAGGGTCACATAGCCTCCAGACCCTCTTTACTACCAGCCATTCCATCTGAGAATCTAGGTCCCTACTCCCCAACTATTATAGTCTCAGTGTCTTGTTAAAGCCTCAGAGCAGTGCTTCTCAAATGTCAGTGTGCATGTGAGTCACCTGGGGATCTTATAAAAGTTACCCAGGGATCTGATTCAATAGGTCTGAGATAGCACCTGAGAGTCTACATTTCTTACAAGGTCCCAGGACATGTTGATGTTGCTGGTACAGGGAGCAGTAATATTCTAGAGAAAATTATCTTAGAACATATAACTTAAGGACAGAAGAGAAGTAATGAGGGAGGGAGGAAAAGAGAGACAGAAAAGGAAAAGAGAGAGAACAAAAGGGAGAAAGGAGGAAATAGAAAGAAAGGAGGGAGGGAGGAAGGAAAGGAAAGGAGAAAGGAAAGGAGAAAGGAAAGGAAAAGGAGAGGAGAGGAGAGGAGAGGAGAGGAGAGGAGAGGAGAGGAGAGGAGAGGAGAGGAGAGGAGAGGAGAGGAGAGGAAATAAAGAAACTGAGATGAGCAAACCTTGGGCAGAATGTTGTCCTAAAGTAGAGGCCCAAAATATCAAACCTGAGAAAAGAGCTGCAGAAATGAACTTGATACAAGTTCTGGTTCTGACTGCCATTTAGTCATCTTGGTTGATCCATTTTGTGAAGCAAAATTCAGGCTACTTACAGCAAAAATCACATTTTAATTGACATCAACGCCAATGTGGTTACAGCCCACTTAGCTAGCACCTTGGCAACCATCCCTCAGATGAAAAGCTAACCTGAGAAATGCCTCTGCAAACAAATCTGTCCTCCGAGTCTATGAGAAGTCTCCAGGCAAAGAAAAAAGTGCCTCAGAGGATGCCAGAAAAGCCTTACATGTGCTAGTCAAGAGGCACAAAGCAAGCTGGGCCTGAAATAGAAACCTCTCTGTTGTCCTTAGCCTGTTCAGTGATGTAAAATAAGAGGAATGTTGGTTAAGTGAAGACTGAGCTCTTCATCCACTCATCTTTCATTCCCCCAGAAGTTCTGGGATATCGCCTAGTGACTTCTAATTTGTTGCCTAGTTATTAGGTTTCCAGTTCAATGAGTTGGCCTAGATCTGTCAGGGTCTACTCAGGGGCACAGAGATGAAGAGGCACCCTGAGGTTTAACTTTTATTGCTAATTATCAGAGAGAGCCTTGGGAGTTTATGGTACCATTAATTCTTCAGGGAAAATGACTCAAGGGCAAATTGCCTGCAAAAATATGATCCAGGTGAAATCTGGTTAATAAAAAGGCATCCTTGAAGAAGGAGGAAGTCCTCTATGGGTGAGAGTTGAGTCTAGATTTTTAGACTCCTTGTGGGACAATGTGCCTCAGCCCCAGATCCAGCACCCACTAAGGAGCAGATGGCCTCTTGACTACCTGCTGCCTCTCTGAGTTACTGATATACCACTGGAACTGTGGTTCCCAGTCATGCCTTGGCAGGTGAACAACTGCCAAGTGTTTCAGATTCACTTCTAATTGTTTTAATAAATCTTTTCCAATTTTTTCAATACTGTTCAGAACTACTACCTTCTTTAGTTTCTTCAAAAATACTTTTGAAATCCTTCTCATTTTCAAGACTTTAAGATGCTGAAATGAAGGAAAAGATTATCATTTTTCCTCTAAGACAGTCTTCCTAGAAAATATTAAGTTTGTTCATGCAGCCCATTTTCAAAGTCACCAATCTTCCTTTTGCAACCTTTGCATAGACATTCTTGCTGGGGAAATTTTCCTGCTTAAAGACTTTATCCTATATTAAGTGGAAAACACATTCTGGATAACTAAAGTGGTGATGTTCTTTGTTCCCAGAGAACTTTTACCTCAGTGATAATATGTAATCTATCCCCATTTAAAAGGAGGAAACAGAGGTACTGAGAGATTAGGGGGCTTTCCCAAAGTTATTCAGCTAGGTAATGACATGCTATGGCCAATGAGAAGGGAGGAGGAGACTTTGAGATTTCTGCCCTAGACATAAAATTTCTCTAAGATGCTGACACTGATAAGACTCAGGAGTCTGGGCATCCCAAGGAAAAGGTTTATCCACTTTCATGTTAGTCTTCTTCTGCCCTCTTTGGGGCTTTTGGCCTTCAAGTGCATATTTGACAGTCTCCTTACTGACACTTTTATTCCAGGGCCAGTGGTAGAAAATGATTATGCCATTCTTTAGGGATAAACTTCATTGTTAGCTCAGGAGAAGAAGTGTCCCATTAGTGTAGAGGTAAAGGATGGAGAGGGGGGATGTGAACTTGAAGAGGAGACTGTAAAATCACCTCAAGTTTTCAGAGCCAAGAACAAATAAATCCTCTGCACTAGTTAATGCCTCCAAGAGGAGAGTTACATCAGCATCTCAATCAACCCACAGTATCAGGGGTGCCCCCATGGGTGCCAAGGGTGCCAAGCCTCTTCATGGGTGTCACTGCTCTGGCCTTTTCCTGGAATGTGTTTTCTCTTAAAGTCTCCATGCTATGTTCAGACTTTAATAACTAAGATTATAGATATTAAGAAAAACAAACTGTTACCTTTCTGGTAATGGCCAACAAATTTTATTTTATCTTTTTTAAGTATATTTTATTGATTATGATATTACAGTTGTCCCATTCCTCCCCTCCATTCTCCTCCACGCTGCACCCCCCACCCACATTCCCCATTTAGTTCATATCCATGTGTCGTACGTTCTTTAGCTTCTACATTTCCCACACTATTCTTGCCCTCCCCCTGTCTATTTTCTATCTACTGTCTATGCTGCTTATTCTCTGTACCTTTTCCCCCTCTCTCCTCCTCCCACTCCCATTGCTAACCTTCCATATGATCTCCATTTCTGTGGTTCTGTTCCTGTACTAGTTGTTTGCTTACTTTGCTTTTGTTTTAGGTGTGGTTGTTAATAACTGTGAGTTTGCTGTCGTTTTACTGTTTGTATTTTTATCTTCTTTTCTTAGATAAGTCCCTTTAACATTTCATAGAATAAGGGCTTGGTGATGATAAACTCCTTTAACTTGACCTTATCTGAGAAGCACTTTAATTGCCCTTTCATTCTAAATGAAAGCTTTGCTGGACAGAGCAATCTTGGATGTAGGTGACCTTGACTTTCATGACTTGGAATACTTCTCTCCAGCCCCTTCTTGCCTGGAAGGTCTCTTTTGAGAAATCAGCTAACAGTCTGATGAGAACTCCTTTGTAGGTGACTGTCCCCTTATCTCTAGCTGCTTTTAGAATTCTCTCCTTCATTTTAATCTTGGCTAATGTAATTATGATGTGCCTTGGTGTGTTCCTCCTCAGGTCCAAATTCTTTGGGACTCTCTGAGCTTCCTGGACTTCCCAGAAGTTTATTTCCTTTGCCAGACTGGGGAAGTTCTCCTTTATGATTTGTTCAAATAAGTTTTCCACTTGCTGCTCTTCCTCTTCCCCTTCTGGTACCCCTATAATTTGGATGTTGGAACATTTAAAGATGTCCTGGAGGTTCCTAAGCTTCTCCTCATCTTTTTGAATTCTTGTTTCTTCATTCTTGTCTGTTTGTTTGTTTCTTTCTTCCTTCTGGTCCACTCCATTGATTTGAGTCCCAGTTTTCTTCCCATCACTGTTAGTTCCCTGTGCATTTTCCTTCATTTCACTTAGCGTAGCCTTCATTTGTTCATCTAATTTGTGACCAAAATCAACCAATTCTGTGAGCATCCTGATCACCAGTGCTTTGAACTGTGCAACTGATAGGTTGGCTAGCTCTTGGTCGCTTAGATGTATTGGCTCTGGGGCTTTGATCTGTTCTTCTATTTGAGCCATTTTATTTTTTTGGGGGGTGGGGGTCTGGTCGCACCTGTTATGTAGTGAGGGACAGAGCCTTAGGTGTTCACCAGGGCTGGGCAATCCAGTTGCTGGATTGTGACCCAGTATGTGGGGGCAGGGTCAGAGAGGAAACAATGGTACCTGCTCCATGCTCTCTCTTGTATTTCAGACCCTTCTGCTGCTTCCCACAAGCAAACTGGGCCCTTCTGGTGCTGGCTCCCGGATGGGTGGACTTGTGTACGTTCTAGGACCCTGTGGGTCTCTCCAACTAACTCTCCTGTGAGGCTGGGAGTCTCTCCCGGCACCTCAACACCCACAAGTGTTTTCAATTGGTGCTTTTAGGCTTTATTTTCCTATGCAGGGGCCCTGGGTTGCCAGGTCTGTCTCTCTCCCTGTTTTTGCCTCATTTATCTGCACTCAAATGTGTGTCTGCGGTCAACCAGCCACCTTGCATACTTCACTGAGTCTGCCCATTGCCACCCCGTGCCCAGCATCTGCTAGCCACCGCCTGCATGCCTGAGACCACCAACTACCGCTTTTTCCTGTTGTGACCCCTGTCCACTGGCCACTGACTCCACCCCTCTTACCAGTCTGGATGAATGGTTGTTGGACTTCCTTACAGTTCAATTTTCTGTCAGATCTGGGGTTTTTTTGTTTCTAAATTTTTGTTTTCCTTAATTTTGGTTGTGTGAGGAGGCACAGTGTGTCTACCTACGCCTCCATCTTGGCCGGAAGTCCACCAACAAATTTTCTTCTCACAAGCAAATGGATTTCTTTTCAAAAAATTTTTATTTTATTTTGCCCCGGCTGGTGTAGCTCAGTGGATTGAGTGCGGGCCTGAAAACCAAAGGATCGAGGTTCAATTCCCAGTCAGGACACATGCCTGGGTTGCAGGCCAGTTCCCAGCAGCAGACACACGAGAGGCAACCATACATTGATATTTCTCTCCCTCTCCCCTACCTTTCCCCTCTAAAGATAAATAAATAAAAATCTTAAAAATAAAAAAAACTCTTTAAAAATTTTATTTTATTTTAATTATTGTTCAAGTACAGTTTTCCGTCTGTTACTCCCATACTATTTACCCTCTGTACCAGGTAAACAGTCCTTGGTCACAGGTTCTGTTATTAGAATACACCCCAAAGTGCAGTTGTCCTGAATGTCTACATTTAAATCCTACTAAGACTTTCCAGTATACCTACATCCTAAGTGACTAACATCTTGATTTAGACTTTATGCAATGCCTGTATATTCCTTAGTACAGTGCACAGCAGTGAAGAAACTGAATTTATTTACTTATTGCAAAGCACTTGCATTAGGTGAAAGAATTCAAACAGATCTGTTGCCTAAAGCCAGTCAAACTGGGTGCAGTCTCAGAGGTGCCACTTTGAGAAAACAGCTGCAGTTCTTGTCCAAGATAGACTAAGCCATAATAAACTTCTCAATTCCCAATAAAAAGCCCATTCAAATTTAAATTCCCCCCTTGCCTTTGCAGATCCCCTCCCACCAGAGGCATGTGATGAGAGGAATCACCGAAAACGTGGCTGCTTCAAGGATCCTGAGCCAGAATTCACTCTCCTTGGTGTCGGGCATGACACGAATATTGCTGATGGTGCAATGACCTTTCAATAGGAAAAACTGATTTTTTTTTTTCCTTCAGTGCCTTATGGAACACTCTGAGACTCACGACAATGCAAACCATCATTGAAATCTTTTTGCTTTGCTTGAAAAAAAATTTAAAAAGAACCAACAAAAAATGGACATGCAAGATTCCAGTATGCGAATAAAATCTTATTTAAAAAAGTCAATTCAACAAAAGCCATTCTTTGATACCACTGCACAATATACAAACACCATGTTCTTTAATAGACACACACAAATTTAAAATTCCAATTCAGCAAATAGGCCCATCTTAGCTAAAATAATTTCTCTTGAAAATAAAATCTTTGACTCCCTGTGTGTGGGAAAAAAGACTGGCATTTCTTCTAGGATCTGCTGACCAGATGTTTTTGGTATTTCCTGTTGGTGATGATGTTCTTTCTGTACACCCTATTTCCTTTCAATGTTGCTGAAATGTGTATATCGTTAGACTGTAAATGCAACAATTAAGAAAATTCAAATACTTTGAACAAAAAGGGACTAAATAGTGACTTCTCTGTGTTGTTGAAATGGTTCTGTGAAAATGCTTTGATAACTTCCCACTCAGTGAAGCAATGAACAGAGTTTTCAAAATTGACTTTTGTGTGTAGCAAGGGAAGGGGCATAATCAGGCATACCTCTCGGTGCTTTCCTAAAACGGATCCCCGGGGCTTTCCAAGAAGCCTGGAATTTCAACCCACAGATGTTTTTCTTGCTTCAGTGTGCATTTTAAGTCAATATAGCTGAGTATTTAGCATTGAGGTGAGGGAAATGCTGCCTATACTCCAAAATGTGTTTAGAATATCTTTCTCAGAAACAACACTGTGTTTAGCTCTGCTTTCTCTGCTAAGTATGCCTTTCAAGTGTACACCACTGAGACAGGACTGCGTGGCAAAGCAGGCCAGTGGGTTCAGACCACAGTTCTCAATCTGACTACTCTTGCTAGGTCTGTCTTACCAGCTGTTGCCTGTTACTGCTCATGGCTCTCCGTCAGACTGCATGTGTCCTTTTCTAGTTTGCAAAGAATAAAATGCATTCCCAAAGCTACTGCTAAACTGAGGACCTCAGCATCACTCCCAGGTCCTTGCTTAGAGCAGTCCCTCTACTGACTCTCAGATTGCTCCACTGCTCCACGGGCTATCAAGTAACTAATTGTGTACCTGCCGCTGGCATCATCAGAACAGTCAGAGGAAATACTCTCCGCTCACTAATTAGCTCCTATATAACAACGTATGCTTTCTGTAGTTCAGTAGTTTGCTCTCATCAGTGACATGCATTGGGAAGTTTCCAGGCTGTAAAAACTAGGAGCTTGAATTTATTTCCTAAGTGTGACCTTTAGATGCTTAGTTGACTCGCTGCATATTTGCTCTTGTCTTCAGAAAAGAAAGGAAGAACTCTCGTCCAATGAAATGTTTCCAGGAAAGTGTAATATAAACTTTCATTCCAAAAAGTGTGTCATAAGTGAATAACTCACCTGTCAAATTTGAAATGGTATTGAACAACAACAACAACAACAAAGAAAGCTGTTGTGTTTCTGTTTTGTTTTCATGAAACTGTGACTTTCAACTTCTGAATGCTATAATGTGCCAGTGCGGGAAGCTAATGCTGTGCAATTATGAAGTTGTATAAAACAAACCAACCAACCAACCTACACACAAATGTTTGCATAGGCACTATATAAAGAGAAATGTACATTTATTGACTCAAATCAGTTTTTCAGAGAGGACACTTCACTGAGAATGAAGAGGCGGGTAAATTGGTTTGTTATTTTTTAAAAACTTGCATGTTTAAAAAATTGATTGCTTCAAATTTCTGCTACTAACTTCAAGCTATGGGAGTTTGGCAGTAGTCACATGAGGTTTTTTTTCCAATTCTTTTCTTTTGTTGTTAAAGCTGTACTTCAGTGAACAGAAAAATTGCCAAGCAAACTAATGGCCGTAAAAGCGTAAATTGCATGTGTGGGCATAAATTACGGAGCCTCATTGCCATGAGGTATTGTACAAAGTTTTAATACATTTTGTAAATAAAATTGTAAAGAAATAATTCCCTTTCTGTGCTTTGTGTAAAATTTGTTTGGATGCAGATGCCAAGAAGTAACCGTTCACTAATTTACTTACCACCAGAAGCTTTGCCAATACAACAATCACCTCATAGGTGATTTTTACAATGCATTATACCTCTTCCCACCCCAACTGCAACTACAGTCAGAGGTGGAACTGTACCAAGAAGGCCTTAGATTAGGTTTGTAAGAACCACAAACAGTGAGATCAGTGTCTACAAACAGCAAGAAGCAGGACGTCAGTTCATATGCAAAGGAGAAAGTTTGACTTCAGGGCTTTCCATTCCCACTTTGTCTCCTTCCACCTTTGGCCCTAACCTTGGTCCCAATTCTCACATCTCCAAATCTGACCTCCCCTGAAAGTGCCCAAACTCAGGACTGACAAACCTCAGAAACATTTCCAGTTCCTTTCCCATATCATCACAAAGCATATGTCCTTGTACTCTTAGTTAATTGACTCAGTTTTTGTGCTGCTGCGTTAATTACTGACAATAACGATGTTCCATTGGAAAAGTCTTTACTCCTGTCACCTAGAGTGAGGGAAAAATAATACACTTAGGACTACACTGATCTTAGATTGTTTCTGAGAAAGAAACAAAAGGCTAATAGTCTAGTCTGTATTTTAGAGCAGGGGTGTCAAACTCATTTTCACCAGGGGGCCACATCAGCCTCAAGGTTGCCTTCAAAGGGCCGAATGTAATTTGAGGGCTGTATAAATGTAACTACTCCTTAATAGTTAAGTGAGAGCTCAGTGCTGCCACTGGGTAGAAATAAGGTGTGGGGCCGATAAAACAACATGGAGGGTCAGATTCAGCCCACGGGCCTTGTGTTTGCCACCTATGTTTTAGATACTAAACATGGAATATAGTGTTATCCGATAAATAAAGTGAGTTTTTAAATATAAACAAGATTTATACTATGATCACCATAGAAAACAGGGGGAAATCGTAGGAGGAAGGTAAAGGGGATAATTTGCAACCAAGACAGAAAAGAAGAGTGAGGTTGAGATGATAAAGAGATAAAGGAAGAAAGATATCTGGGGATAGGGAGCAAGGGAACAAGGAACACAAGACCTTGGAGAGGAAGACAAATAAGTGTGGAGAAGGAAAACTCTTAGAAGATTCTGAACTGTAAGCCAATATAACACAAGTAAATTTCGCTGGGGGGCTTCAGTGTATTACCACCATTTTCAATGTTCTCTGATACATCATTTAGCTAGTGAATCACTTGCACCTTAAAACTCTTCAAATGCTTTCCTTTCCTTTGATTAGCATAACTGCAGTAGTCCCTTCAGAAGAGAATTGATTCTCTAGGGAGCAGTTTCAAAGACTAGATTAGAGTGACAGTCCCCTTGGTGGCTGATAAAATCAGTTCAAGTACACCAAGTCCTCAATTAACATTATTTTGCTCAACGTTGTTTTATTATAACATTAATGAGATGCTGTAGGAACTTAACTCTTGTTTATATCAATTAGTCTATGGTAAAATTGGTTTCATTATACATCATTTTGCTTAAAGGTACAGAACCAATCAACAACAAGTGAGGACTTACTATACCAAATTATGTCCCCAGATCCTCCAAAATAATAAATTTCTACTTTAACAGGAACTCCAACTCCTAATCCCAAAGGACAAGCTAATCTCAGGTGCTGTGGTAGATGATGGTGAAGCACAATTTGGGTTTAGGTGGGATTTGGGGTTCTTTTCTCCTTAGAGGAAGGGGAAAGCAAAGTCGGTACTTTAGTTTTTCTCAAATTGAACTACAGGTTGTGACTGTTTATTTTGCTTACACATAGAGTCAGACTTGCCAACCAGGTCTGTGAAAAGGTCTTGAAATTCAAATAGCACACTCCTCCTATGCACAAGATGAGAATGCCTCTTGGGTTTCTACTTTGTTTGTTTGTTTGTGTGTTTGTTTGTTTTTCCCTGTTAAAACTCACATATGATCAGGCCAAATGTATTTAAGGAAGCCATGGTGGGATCATGAAAGAAATAGTGCTGTAAATCACCTTCCTGATACTAGGTAAGGGGAAAGGGTTGACTGTGACTTGGGGAGATGAACATAGAGGAAGAGAGCAAAAAAAAAAAAAAAAGAAGAAGAAAAATCAAAGCCATTAGTCCTCAGAATCCAGACTAACTGAAGTAGGAGATCCATGAATATACTGTCTCATTAGGGTCAGAAACGAGTTATACTACCAAAATCTATTATTAGTTGGAGAGTTTCAAAACCTGAGTCAGCTCTTCAGCTACTTGAGGCCATACTTCTCTCTTCTTACCCTCACCCTATTGAACTAGGCTTCCTGGATGCCAATTTATTATTAGATCACTTGGCAAATACGACACTCAGCAGCAATAGGTCTACATTCAGTTGTGGGTGCACACAGAGCTCAGCATACCACCAGGATTCTTTTGGATCTGGGGGTACTTGAAGGACTTGCAGTACCACCTCTATCATTCTGGACTAAAGGGAAGGCAAGTCTTAGAAGAGAGTGGTGGGTAGCATTGAGAATTAATAAAACTTGCCTCTAGAACTGAAAGTAAAAGAATGTGATACTTGCTAGGAGGCTTCCGATATATCTAATACTAAGAGTCATGCATAAGCCAATTATATTTAGTGAGGACTCAGGGCACTTGGACTTCCTCAAAAGGCTCCCTGGGAGGCCATTGTTGTAGGAGAGGATAAAGGGAAGTTGCCGGATATGTCATATGCCCTAAACCTACTGCCACTTTCTTAGCATCTTCGACATTGAGGTTTCACAAATCCATTTGAGTTGGCAAGATGCCCAAGTTATTTCACAATCATTGTCATTGTAACTGAGCATCACCTGGACAAGACTGTTGGGGAAGGACATACACTCTCTTTCTCTTCTCTCCAGGCTAAGGGGGAAAGCACAGGTGATGAAACTTGGCTCCGACCCTCAGGGGGCTTAGAGTCTTGCTGATGAACTAGATTATGACTAAGAAAGAGTCTGCATCCATTCTTGCCCAATGCTCTGCTCACAGAAAGAACTATAAGGAACCCAAAATAAAGACTCTACTTTTGCACCTTCACTTGAATTTGCCCTTCCCAATACAATGAAGTGGAGCCTAATTGAATTTCTCTTTGTGCCTCAAAAACTGTGAGCCTTTTCAACTGAGGAGTTACACCAGCCCCTGTCAGCCTCTAGAGTCTGTGAACCTCAGAAAGACCACTTTCTTGACAGCTTGCCTACCCTCTGAGCTGGAGGTATTTGTTTATTTATTAAGTCATGATGCATGAGCTATAAAAGTACAAAAGAATCTGTAATAACAGCCTAAGAAATAATCCTCTCCCCATGTCAGCAGCTTCGGCAATATTGCCCCTGCAGTGGTTTCTTTGAGCTTTAATCCTGTAGCAAATGTATGATTTAAATTTTTTCTAATAAATATTCATTAAGCCTGAACAAGTCAATTAAAGCCCTGGCAGCAGCTCATAAGAAGCCTGAATGTAGGCAGGCAGGGGGAAACAATTTTACAAATATTTCCAACAGCACTCAAGTCTTCTCCCATGAGAGTGTTAGCTTTCCTGAATGACTGGAAACCCTCTCTAAACCTGGAGAAGACATCTGAGGCGTACATTTTTCCCCATTTGCAGTATAGCTTCAAAACATTTTGTTGCATCCCATCTCCTCTTCCTCAATTATTATTCTATGGCTCCTGCCCCACCACTCCATAGGAACTGCCCTTCCCAAAGTCATCAATAAACTGTAATCCATACTTTATAGCAAGGAATAGCAAACTATAGCCCATAGGCTAAATCAGGCCCACCACCTGTTTTCGTTAATAAAGTTTTATCGGAACACAGCCACTCCTATTCACTTTGATATTGTCTGTGCCTGCTTTTGCTCTACAATAGCAGAGTTGAGTAGTTGCAAGAGTATTGCCCACAAAATCTAAAATAGTTACTAACTTACTCTTTACAGAATAAGCTTGCTAACCCCTACTTTACCTTACTTGATAGTCATTATCCTATTTGACCTCTTTCCAGAATTCGGTGCTATTAACCTCTCCCATCTTAGAAATCTCTATTCCTTTGACTTCTGTGATAGCACTATCTTCTGCTTTTCCTCCTAGCCTACTGCTGCTAATTTCTCTTCTGCTTCCTGGTCTCCTCTTCTCTCTTAATGTCAATGTTCTCCTGAGTTTCACCATATTTACTTCTCTCTTGTCACTCTGTACACTCTCCTAGGGTTCTATCCCAAGTTTTCCATTTCTACCTATATTATGATTCTTCTCAAGTCTCCATTTCCATCACAAAACTCTCTCCTAAACTCCAAATCAATACAGATGCTCCCCAACTTATGATGATTCAGCTTAGAATTTTTCAATTTTTTGTTTGTACAAAAGTGATATGCACTGAGTAAAAACTTTGCTTTAAATTTAAATTTTTAATCTTTTCTATGTCTAGTGCTATGTGTTGCAATACTGTCTCATGATGCTGGGCAGGAGCAGTGACATGATTTTACCCAATGCTAGGTAATGTAAGTATTCTGAGTTTATTTGAGGCAGGCTGGGTTAAGCTATAATGTTCAGTAAATTAGATGTATCAAATAAATTTTCAACTAACAATATTTTCAACTTACAGTGGGTTAATCAGGACATAACCAAATTGTAAGCCAAGAGGCATCTATATATCCAAATGTTTACGGTACCTCCTCACTTGGATTATCACATAAACACATCACACTAAACATTTCTAACACATAAACTATTGTTTCTGCTTTTACTCTCAGCCCACTGCTAAACTAGAGCTCCCACTTCTAAACTAGAGCTCCCACTGAGTCTCTATCTTGATTTAAAATCCCATTGATAGAACGTAAAATATAAGAATAAATCTAATAAACTTTTAAATTTGTGGATGTGATAATCTGAGAAAAATAGGCTTGCATTAAAAATCAGAACCCACAATACAATGACAATGAAAAACAGATGAGTCAATTTAACATCAACTTGTGCAGCTGTAACATGTAGTGAAAATAGGCATGTGATTCTTCTTATCCTTTTGATCCAGAATCATAAAATGGTTTGCACAAATGTGGGGGAAAAAAACTAGTGTTGTCACCAAAAAAGAAACATGCAGACTCCAAACAAGCTAACCAAACACCCCCAAACCACATCCTGAATCATAATATAAGGAGATGATTCAGATCACCCTGAGGGAGATATTAGTTGGAACCTGGATGCAATCAAAGAAAGAACAGGGAAAGAATGGGATGGGTACATTTGGTTTATATGAATCCAAGCATGTTTATTTGTATAAGTGTACAGAGTACTCCAAATAGCTCATTCTTCAGATTTACTGTATTTTGCCATGTATAAGGCACACTTTTTACCCAAATTTTTAAGGGAAAAATAAGGATGCGCATTACACATATGTAGTGCTAATTCCGTATCTATATAAATGTTTTTAATTCTTTTATTTATGCTTCTGTGTTAAAAGTGGAACTCTAGAAAGCAATAATGATATCTGTATGCAAAATAAGACCCTGGAACATGATAATTGGTTTTGTTTTAAATATAAATAAATAATTAATTAATTAAATTTTAACATTAAAATGAAAGATTTTTTCCTGAAAGTTTGGGCCAAAAATGTGGGTATGCATTATACATGGCAAAATATGATATTTCCTTCTCTTTGCCATCACCACAGAAAGTTGAGCCAAAGAGAAGAAAGTGGGGTGGGGTCAATCACCACCATAAACATGTTCACCCAGTCCAGAAACCTGGTAATCAACCTTGCCTGCTCCCTCCCTCATCTTTACTCTCACTTAAATCCTGATGATTCTGCTACTTTGATCTCTCTGAAATCCATCTACCTCTATGAATCTCTATCTTAGTTTGAGATTGTCACACCTTTTATATGGCTAAAGCAATATCCTCTTAATTGTCCCTCTTGTTTCCAGTTTTTGTCCCTCCAATTCACCCTTCACATTGCAGCTACAGTGATTTTCCTGACCTCATCACTCCTCAGCATCAGTGGGGTACCTTTTTCCCTTCAGCACAAGAGTAAATCCCTTGTTTTTCATAAAAAACTCTTCATTATCTTCCTCCTATCCATGTCTTCAGCCTTATTGTCTACCACCCCTTTACCTCTATCCTCTACTCCATCACAAATATCCACTAAGACCCTGTCATATTTAACTACTTGAAATTGCTGGTTTTGCCATGTCTTTTCATGCTTCCATATTTTTCCATGTACTTCTTTATCTGCCTGGAATTCCCTTCCCCTCACTTTTATACCTGAATAACTTATACTCTGTCTTTAAGATTAAATTGGCATCATCATTTCCTCTATGAAGTCCTGACTATCCTCTCCCCTCAGGACTGGGTGGGTTAGAGACTCTTCCTCCATGTTAAGCAACATTGCAGTAGTGCTTACCTCTTTCATAGCACTATAATGATGTATCATCTTCTTCAGTAGCTCATGGGGTAAGACCATGGACAGAGTCTCTCTTAGTCATTTCCATAGCTGAAATAGAGTTGTAAATATTTGATGAACAAATGAATGAATAAAAAAAATGAATGAAATGTGGGAGTGGAAAAAACAGAGGTATAACTTAGGCAGTAATGTTGAGAAGAGAGAAGTACCACCTAATACTGTACAAAATGAAAATGAAAAAAGTCATAACCTTTCTGTGCAAAGAGGTCCACTTTCCACATTATCAATCCATTAGCAAAGGCAGTTTCCCACAACCTGCCATTCAATGTTGTTCTTCTCCCAAAAGAAACCCTATCTCATCTCCATCATCCATGCAACCAAGCCCTCAGATTCCTTTAAATGTGGAGTATCTCTTGAACTAGTCACCATCACCACCCCTATGGATGTCCTCACTGGCCAATGTCCCAAACTACTGCACTTTGTCTAGGTCATTCACTCATAAGACACTCAGATGTGCAAATTTGATCCTCTTTGTAAGACTCAGCCACTGGATAGTGGGTGGGCAATATAAATTTTAGTCTAAACAGACACATTCAGCCCATACAGTTGTGTTAGGCTCAGTCCATGTGACAGACAAAGTTATACACCTCTGGTATACCATATCCACTTCAAGAAAGAATTTACTACCCAGCCTCTAGCTGTTACCACAATCAGAATCAGAATCAGCTTTTGCAACAAGGTCACACTCTTGTTGGGACAGCGTATAGTCAATGACTGAGCAAAGTGATTATAATCAAAGTCACACCCTTTCAGAGTAACCCCCAGCTGATGACCAAGTAAAGGAGTGATACAAGAGCCTGGCCATTTTTACCCGGCACAGGACCTTTCTAATGAGCAGCCTCTGCTTCAGAGAGTCCTCTCAGCCTGGCAAAGACTTTTTTATGTGGACATCCCAGTCACATGCCTCAATCCAACTTCTTCCTCCCTATTTCTTCACATGTATTATTCCCTAATTAACCTTTTACACTTCTCCTTCTCAGTACCTGTTTCTCTGAGAGTTCAACCTGTGACATTTGGTACCAGAGAAGGTCCAAGAAAATAGGTCATAGATGGAGTTTGGGGACTGGATTTCTCATCACTAGGCTGATAATGAGAGCCCTTTTCTTGGTGAACAGTTGTATACATACAGCCCCTGGTACAAGGCAACCCAGTTGTTAAAGCTTTTACCTGTGGTGTTTTAGAAGAAAGTGCCAGTGGAGAGGATGCACTAGCTGGTGGAATGATTCAAGCATTTGTAATGTATGGGAGAATTATAATGGAAATGGAATTAGATGCTTGTTATTAAGTTACATTCATGCCCTTAAAGTAGACCATAAAAATCTAAGGGCAAATAACAATTAAAAACCAAGTGTGAAATCCCAACAGTTTCTTTAGCTTACAAAGAAGCTCTCATATCATGCAATAAACATAAAAAAGTGAAGATTAAATCCAGGATTTTATCCTTATAGTAACTGAACTTCAAGGAGATTTGAATGCTCAATTGAGGCAGATATGTTATGTCAAGTCAGTATTCTAGTTGGGAAAACACATGGGGTGGGGACATATAAGTGGATGCTCCTGAAGATATTCGCTCCCCAGTCTTTTTTAAAACTTCTCAGTCTGTACAAGTGGCCTAGTCCTCCAAAATAAGAGTTAGTACTTCCTCTGTATAAGAAGACAATACAGAGAGAGGTCTTCCCACAACAAAACAACAGGCCTATAATAAGCAGTATGACCCTACCAAGAACAAGCTAGTCCTGATAGAAGAGGAAAGGGACTATACCCCGAAGGAACTAGGAGACCAGGTCAGCATATGCTGGCAGGAGTCAGAGGAGTACCCATTACACTAGATTATGAAGGTGTTTGATCAAGAGATGCTTTATCTTAAAACTGAATGAGGGAGAATTGTTCATTTCTAGGCACTTTCTTTTGATATGGGATTCAACACCCTAGCTGGTACCCCAGAGGTTAGTATAAACTCACTGTTAAGATGCCTGTTATAAGCCTAGAAAAAAACAATGATCCACAATGAGTGATGTTGGAATCCCTGAAATGCTGTGGCAGATAGGAGAAGGAATTAAAAGACTGAGGGACATGAGCATGCTGGAGTGGATATATTATACGAAGTCTGTCCAGAAAAAGTCCAGCCATTCTTAATATAACAAGAACGGTTTGTGTGACATTGATGTAACCTGGCAGCCAAGGAGAGTGGACTGGAATGTGCATGTGTGATGACTTTACTATACTAGTCAGTGGGGGTGGTAGACACCATTGAATGAGCATGTGTACTGTGTGGCTGTTGCATTCAAAATGACTGAGTAGAGCAACAATCTGCATCAAACTTTGCATTATGCTTGAACATTTCTCCACAGAAACTATTTGGATGATTTAGAAGGCTTTCAGGGATGATGCAATCAGTCAGTGAAGAGAAAAGTGTGGCAAAAATGCTTCAAAGATAGATGAGACTCTGTTGAAAGTGATCCACATTCTGGAAGGCCTGCAACAAGCAGAACACCTAAGAATGGTGAACGTGTATAGCCTGCAATCAACGAACAATGGTGATTGACATTGTGAGAACTAGAAGCCAATCTGGGGATTCCAAAAATTACTGTGGCCGAGGTTTTGATGCAGGATCTTGGCATGAAACGTGCCATGGCAAAATTTATTCCACAGTTTCTGCTACCACAGCAGGAGGACCATTGTGCTGAAGTTGCTAATGACTTGATTCAAAGCACTAACAATGGCCCTGGTTGATCCATTGTCCTGTGGCTCAGTGGAATGAACACCAGCCTGAAAACCAAATGGTTGCTGGTTCTATTCCCAGTCAGGGCACATGCCTGGGTTGCAGGCCAGGTCCCCAGTAGAGGGTGCATTAGAAGCAACCATACATTGATGTTTCTCTCCCTCTCTTTCTCCCTCCCTTCTCCTCTCTAAAAATAAATAAAATCTTTTTTAAAAAGCACTACCAATGAATCAGATTTACTCAAGCAAATCATAACTGGGGATGAGTCGTGGGTATATGGCTATGACACAGAAACAAAGGCCCACTCATCCCAGTGGAAGTCGCCAGGTCCTCCACACCTGAAGAAGGCATGGCAAAGTCGCAGCAAGATCAAGACCATGTTAAATGTGTTTTTTTAATTGGGAAGGTGTTGTTCATGAGCATACCCCTCCAGGCCAAACAATTAATAAGGAATACTACCTCAATAGTCTTCATTGGTTGAGAGATGCAATATGATGGAAATAGCCACAGCTACGGGCAACTGGCAACTGACAGCTTCATCATGGCAATGCACCCACTCATGCATCATGTCTTGTGCAGAGTTTTTTGGTGGAACATCACATCACCCAAGTGACTCAACTACAACTCAGATTTGGCACCCTGTGACTTCTGGCTTTTCCAGAAACTAAAATCACCTTTGAAAGGGAAGATATTTCACACCATCAGTGACATTCAGGAAAATATGATGGGGCAGCTAATGGCCATTCCAACAAAGGATGTTGCAGAGTGTTTCAAACAGTGCAAGAGTTGCTGGGAGAACTGTGTGAGGTCCCAAGGTGCCTACTTGGAAGGGGACTGAAGTGTCATTGTCCTCCTATGTACAATGTTTCTTGTATTTTGTATCTCCTTCAATAAAGGTCTCTTTTTCATATTACATGGCTGGAGACTTTCTGGACAGGCCTTGTATGAAAGCAGAACACTCACCCTAGAGTATGTGTTCCACATAAGAGCTCACCGTTCATCTATTAATGGGCACTTAGGTTGTTTCCATATCTTGGCTATTAGAAATAACCATGGTATGAACATAGGGATTGCACCAATCTGCATTTCCACCAACGGTGCACAAGGGTTCCCTTTTCTCCATATCCTTGCTAATACGTGTTTGTTGACTTATTAATGATAGCCATTCTAACAGGTGTGAGGTGGTATCTTATGATTTTGATTTGCATTTCTCTGATGATTACTGATGTTGAACAACTTTTCATGTATCTATTGGCCATCTGTATGTCTTCCTTGGAGAAGCATCTATTCAGGTCTTCGTCCCACTTTTTGATACAGTTGTTTATTTTTCTGGTGTTACAATGTCAGAAATATTAATAAATTTTGGATATTAACTTGTTACCAGATGTCTCATTGGCAAGTATCTACTTCCATTCAGTAGATTGTGTTTTTGTTTTGCTGTGGTTTCCTTTGCTGTGCAAAACCATTTTAGTTTGCTGGAGTCCTCAAGGCTATGTTAATTTTCACACCTGCTGTCATAATGGAGTCCAAAGAGATATAAACCATTTGGATATCTCTCAAGACATAATCTCATTGATCTTTTATACCAATTGACATCATCATGCTGATCCAGCAGAATGATCATGAGGTGACTAGCACAATGATGACCTTAGTAAGACACATGCTCCAGAGGATGAGAGGTAAGCCCTTTAAAGATTCATGGACCTAATACTTCTCTATAGTTATTAGGAGGTATAATATCAGGAGCATGCAGGAATATTCTCTCCCAAGTAAAAGACAAATTGCTAAATCTTGTAAACCCTACTACAAAGAAGTAAATACAAGCCCTCTCTTGTGTGGCTCAGCAAATTGAGTGTCAGCCTGCAAACCAAAGTGTCATCAGTTCAATGCCCAGTCAGGGCACATGCCTGGGTTGTAGGCAAGGTCAGATCCCCAGCAGGGGCGCATGAGCAGCAACCACACATTGATGTTTCTCTCCCTCTCTCACTTCCTTCCCCTTTGTCTAAAATAAATAAATAAATAAATAAATAAATAAATAAATAAATAAATAAATAAAAGAATCTTTTTTAAAAAAGAAGCAAATACAATGCCTAATAGGTCTCTTTGGGTTCTGGAGGCAATATATTCCACACTTGGTAATACTGCACTGTCTCATACAGTAGATGAAACAGAAAGCTACCAGCTTTGAATGATGTCCAGAGCAGGAAAGGGCTCTACAGCAGGTCCGAGCAATGATTCAAGCAGCCCTGCTTCTTGGACCATACTACCTGGCAGACCCTGTGTTGTTGAAGTTTTCAATTCTGAAAGAAATGCAATGTTGAATTTATGGGAAAGATGTAAGAGGATCATGATGTAGGCCTCTAGAGTTCTAGAGCAAGGTAATGAAAGCCTTTTGAAAAATAGCTCCTGGCAAGTCATTAGGCCATGATAGAGATAATAATGCTTGATTATGGAATAGTGATCATCTAAAAATGCCTGTCATGTGCTGGGTTCTGTCAAATCAACCAAGCATTAACTTGGCCAAGCAGTAATTCATGGTAATATGGAAATGGCACCTCCAGGTGCCAAGTTCAGCACAAGCTGAACCAGCAGACAAAAGCAAGCTGCATGAGAGTGTAGCCAAGATACTTGCATCACCTTCTATAGCTACACCAACACCCCTCCCTCATCTCACACTGATGACAATACTGGTAGGGTCCTATATAACCAGCTGAAGGTGAAAAAATATCTTGAATTTGTTTTACAGATGGGTTAGCTTGATATATCTGTACAAGTCAAAAATAGAAAGTAGCTGCAATATAGTCTCACTCAGGGTTAACCTTGAAAAACAGTGGAGAGGGAAAAATACCCAGTAGACAGAACTACAGGATGTGTACTTGGCCAGTTACTTTGTATGGAAGAAGACACAGTCCAAGATTATAATAAATAGACTGATAGGCAGTGGTGAATGGCTGGGTCAGGGACCTGGAAGGAGAAAAGTTGGAAGATCAGAGAAAACAGATTCTGGCCTAGAGACATGTGGATTGATATATGGGAGTGGGTGAACTGTGAAGATTTTTGTATCAAATGTTAATGTCCATCAGAGAGGATCTACCATGGAAGAGATACTATATATCAAGTAGACTAAATATTTTGGCCAGTTGATATTTAACCAGCCCTCATCATCTACCCCAACACTGACAAAATGGGTTCATTAGAGGAGAAGTGTGATGGTAAAGACTGGGATTATGCATGGGTCCAAAAGTATGGACTCCACTCACTTATGGTGGTTTGGATACTGCTTTTTCTAAATGTGTAAATTGCCAATAACAATGCAGAGGCCCTGGTATGGCAGCATTCCCCAAGGAGACCAATCAGCCACTTGGTTGCAAGTTCAATACAATCTATCCTGGAAGGACTAGCAGTTCATTATCACATGGGTAGATGTATATTTTGGGTATGGATTTCATAACTTCATCCAGAACCACTATTTGGAGGCTTATGGAATGTTTGATCAACAAGTATAGAATTTCACACAGCATGGCATTCAACAAGGGGAACTACTTCATATCAAAGGAGGTATGGGGGTGGACCCATGACCATGGGATCCATTAGTCATACCACACATGAGTAGCTGGCCTCAAAAAATTAGAATGCAGGAATGAAGGGTTGTCTGGGAAGTAGACACTAAGATATATTAGAAAGTGACATTTGTGAAGGAAAAGAGAGGAAGCAGAATCTGTGGGAGCCATCATACTTGATGTAGACATGAGAAAGTTTCTGCCAGCCCAATGGAATAATTCTGGAGCAAAGATTCCCATTGGACAAGTCCCACATTAGACATAAATGGCTAGATATTGTAACACTGTCTTATTCAGGCATTGTCCAGAGGCCGCTCCAAGAGCATGGCCTTGATTCAAAAGCTGAGGCCATTTCCAGTCAAGATGGAGGTGTAAGCAGACACAGCTTGCCTCTTTGCATAACCACATCGAAATTACAACTAAAATACAGAACAACCATCACTCAGAACCATCAGAAATTGGGTTAAATGAAAGTCTGCCAACTATGGAATTAAAGAAACCACATCCATCCAGACTGGTAGGAGGGGTGCAGAAACAGAATGGACTGATACCATATCCATATGTGGTAGATAAAAATTAGGGAAGGATATCTCGGGAGCAAGGAGTTCCAGCCCCACACCAGGCTCCCCCAGGTCAGGTTTCCAGTGCTGGAAAGATATGTCCCCATAAATTTTGGCTGCAAAAACCAGTGGGGATTGAGTCAGTGGAAGAAACTGCTGGAACCTCAAGCAGTCTCTCTTAAAGAACCCACACACAGACTCACCTACTCAGACTCACTCCCTCTGAGCTACAGCACCATGACAGCACCTTGAAATGTACCAGTGGTATACAGGGAGAAACTGAAGTATCTGTCATCAGGGAGAGCAGAGGCCATTCTCCCTTTTCTAAACCCTACTACAACAGTGCAGGCAAGCTGGTGCCCTATCTGAGACTCCATCAACCTGGCTAACACTGTTTGACACGCCTTGGAATAGCCAGAGACTTTTCCCCACCCAATTTACAGCCCCACCCAAGATGCTTTTCCATATGAATGACTGGTCTTCACTCATGCCTCACAACTTCTTAAATCCTCTCAAACAAGTAATAGCTGGCTGCAGTGAGGCCCAGGCCCAGAATGAGCAGTAGCCAGCCTAGCTTCACAGCTTAGTTTCACCTGGGAAACTCCAAGCCCAGTACAAGTAGTAGCCATCTCGGATAGATTTATAGCTCAGGCAGGATGATCCCAGGCAAAACACAGGTGGGGGTTGATCTTGGCCTGCACTACCTGGGAAACCCCATGGACAGCACACTCAGTGGACAGATACACACTGTGTTGGAGCACTACCACCCTGTCCTTGCATGGCTGATCTTCAAGAGGGCAGAGGTTGGTGGTCAGTAGTCACAGCTAATCCTTGCAACCAGTAAATCCCTCCCATAAACCTGCCAACAGCAACCAAGTCTCAACTACAAGAGCAGGGTATACTCAGCCCAAACAAAGAGTGCACCTCGAGTACCCAGTTCGGGTGATAGGGGAGGCTGTGTCACTGGATCCTACAGGACATCTGCTACATTAGGCCACAGTTTCAACACAGTGTCAAAGCAGCTCTACCTAATACATAGAAACAAACACAGGGAGCCTGTCAAAATGAGGAGACAAAGAAACATGGTCCAAATGAAAGAACAGATCAAAACTCCAGAAAAAGAGCTAATTAAAATGGAGATAAGCAATCTATCAGATGCAGAGTTCAAAACGCTGATCATAAGGATGCTCAAGGAACTTAGTGAGGGCCTCAGCTGCATAAAAAAGATACAGTTAGAAATGAAGGATACACTCATTGAAATAGAGACCCATTTACAGGGAAACAACAGTAGAGTGGATGGAGCTGATAATCAAATCAATGATTTGGAACATAAGGAAGAAAAAAAAAACATCCAATCAGAAAAACAAGATGAAAAATAATCCAAATAAATGAGGGTCATATAAGCAGCCTCTGGGAAAACTTCAAGAGGCCCAACATTCGCATCATAGGGGTGCCAGAAGGACCAGATAAAGAGCAAGAAATTGGACATCTATTTGAAAAAAATAATGAAAGAAAACTTCCCTAATTTGGTGAAGGAAATAGACACCCAAGTCCAGAAAGCACAGAGAGAACCAAACAAGATGGATGTAAAGAGGCCCACTCCAAGACATATCACCATTAAAATGCCAAAGGTTAAAGATAAAGAGAGAATCTTAAAAGCAGTAAGAGAAAAGAATTTAGTTAACCACAGAGGAGTTCCCATAAGACTGTCGGCTTATTTCTGAAAAGAAACTTTGCAGGCTAGAAGAGATTGGCAAGAGATATTAAAAGTCATGAAAAGCAGGGACCTAGAGCCAAGATTGTTTTACCCAGCAAAGCTATCATTTAGAATTGAAGAGCAGATGAAGAGCTTCCAAGATAAAAAAACTAGAGGAGTTTGTCATGACCAAACCATTATTATATAAAATGATAAAGGGACTTATTTATTAAAAAGATCAGGGAAGGAAGATGGCAGCATGATAGGAGGAGGCAGATTCCACTTCCCCCTACACACGGGAGAAAAACCTAGCCGATCTACAGAGGAACAGAGCAGACAGCCAACAGTACCACAGCATATATGAAAATAGGAGATCAAAATCTGTAGCGGACATTGAAAAAAACAGATGGTAAGGAGAGTTCTTCAGGACAATAAGAGCCCAGGGATCAGTGCAGAGACCAGGGCAGCTGAAGCCCCGGGGTGCTTGCTGGGTCTGCCACATGGCTTTAGGGAGGGAGCCAGGTCAACCACTCGCTCCCCAGCCAAAGAAGGGTTGAGAAGCAATGGGAGAGACCTGGTTGCATGAAGTCGCAGAGAGAGGAATTAAGGTCTGAGTGGCAAACATGCTGGGGCTGTGAGCACCCACACATAGCCCTGCGTGGAGTGCACATGGGAGCCCCTGCGACCAGAGGCACCCACAACCAGAGGAGGGGGCTCTAAGGAAGCCCACACCAGGAACCTGGGGAGTGAGAGTGATCCATAGGAGAACCAAAGCCCATGCATGTGAACCCAGGGAGTATGCACGATCTGTGGGAAAGCTGAAGCTCACACCCGTGAACTTAGGGTGAGTGCACGCACCACAGAAACCCAGAATCCACACTTGTAAACTCGGGCAGTGTGCACACTACATAGGAGAACCGGAGCTCACACCTGTAAACCAGGGGAGGGTGCACAATTCATGGGAAACCTGGAGCTCACCCCTGTGAACCCAGAGTGAGCACACAAAATGTGGGAAACCCACGGAGTCCACACTCGTAAGCTCTGGCAGTGCACACGCTCCGAAGAAAACCCAGAACCTGCACCCATAAACCAAGGACAGCACATGCACCCCTTAGGAGACCCAGAGTTCACAACCGTAAACCCCAGGGAGTGCTCGATCTGGGGGAGACCCAAGCTTACACCCATAAACTCAGGGAGAGCACGTGCCCTGCAACAGGCCCAGAGCCCACGCCCCAAGGCCCTGTGCAGAGAGGCCCCAGGCTACCCCTGGGGAGAGTGCGTGGCTAGACCTGGGGAGAGTAACCCAAAGCTGACTGAGTGCTGAACAGGGAGAAAAGTGATACCATCACCCCTCGGCCATTGCAGCCAGCAAGACCAGAAAAACTAGCTTGGCAAGTTTGGAAACAGCAAGAGGTTTTTTGTTTTATTTTGTTTTTTCATACTTTTTAATTATTTTTATATATTTTTTACCCCTCAACTCCTTTTGCTTCTCTTTACTTCTTTCTTCTTTTATTCCATCTTCTTTTCTTTCCAATTTTATCTCTTCTTCCTAGCTCTTTTTTTCATTTTTTTCTCTTTTCTCCTTTTAAATACCCACAAATGACATGCACACAAAAATAAAAACCTAGAACTGTGAAAAAAGCAGAGTTGGTCCCAAATAGGGGGCATCCCAACAGCTGAGTCAGTGGAAGATGTGAACACCAGGATACCCAAAGAAGACTGCACCACTGAATTTCAAAGGTATTCTACTACGGAAGTTCATACCATAAACCCAGGGAGCCAGAAGAGATCAATTTAAGAAGCTGAGGATAACAAGAACAGTCTCACAAACAATAGGAAAACAAAGAAACAATCCCCAAATGAAAGGAAAGGAGGAAGCCCCAGAAAGAATGCTAAATGAAACAGAGGCAACTCAACTATCAGATATTGAGTTCAAAGCAATGGCTGTCAGGAAACTCCATGAGTTCTCAACAAGCTACCAGAAACTACAAGAAAGCTATGATGAACTCACTGAAAACTATATCAACATGAAAAAGGAAATAGAAACTATAAACAAGGGCCAATAGGAAATGAAGAATACAATTTCTGAACCAAAGAACACACTAGAAGGAATGAAAAGCAGAATCGATAAAGCAGAAGATTGGATCAGCAAGTTGGAGGACAAAGTAGGGGAAAAAAAAACCAAAAGGGCAAAGAAAGGAAAGGAAGCTCAGAAACAATGAAGAGGGATTAAGAGAAATGCAAGACAATATGAAATGTAATAATATCCACATAATAGGGATACCAGAAGGAGAAGAAGAGAAGCAAGGGATAGAAAACCTATTTGAAAAAGTAATGATGGAAAACTTCCCTAATTTGGTGAGAGAAAAAGTCACACAAATCCAGGAAACAGAGTCCCAATCAAGACAAACCCAAAGAGGCCCACTTCAACACATCATAATTAAAATGGCAAAATTCCAAGACAAACAGAGAATCTTAAAGGCAGCAAGGAAGAAAAAGGAAGTAACACACAAGGGAGCCCCGATAAGGTTAGCAGTTGACTTCTCAATGGAAACATTCCAAGCCAGAAGAGAATGGCAAGGAATATTCCAAGCAATCAGAACCAAAGGCCTGCAACCCAGACTACTTTACCCAGCAAGGCTTTCAATCAAGATAGAAGGCCAAATAAAGAGCTTTCCAGACAAAAGAAGTCTAAAAGAATACACCTCGACCAAACCAATTCTGCAAGAGATACTAAAGGAACTGATTTAAGGAAAGGAAGGAAATGAGAGAAAGAGAGGAACACAGGTACGAAAATGGCAATGAATAAGTACCTATCAATAATAACCTTAAGTGTAAATAGATTAAATGCTCCAGTCAAAAGACATAGAATAGCTGAATGGATAAGAAAGCATGAACCACACATATGCTGCCTACAAGAGACCCACCTCAGGACAAAAGACATACACAGACTCAAAGTGAAGGGCTGGAAACAAATTTTCCAAGCAAACGGACAGGAGAAAAAAAAAAAAAAGCCAGGGTAGCAATACTCATATCAGACAAAATAGACTTCAAAGCAAGAGCCATAAAGAGAGACCCAGAAGATCACTTCATAATACTCAAGAGAAGAATCCACTAAGAAGACATAAACACTGTAAATATATATGCACCCAACATAGGAGCACCTAAATACATAAAGAAAATCTTAGAAGACTTCAAGAAAGATATTGACAGCAACACAATTATAGTAGGGGATTTTAACACCCCACTGTCAAAAATGGACAGACCATCCAAACTAAATATCAACAAAGATATAGTGACATTGAACAATATCCTAGATGAAATGGACTTAACTGATATATATGGAGCCCTTCATCCCAAAGAAACTAAATACACACTCTTTTCAAATGCACATGGAACATTTTCAAAGATAGACCACATGATAGGACATAAAACAAGCCTCAACAAATTCAAGAAAATTGAAATCATACCAAGCATTTTCTCTCACCACAAGGGACTGAAACTAGAAACCAACCCCAAGGGAAAAAACTCAAAACCCTCAAAATCATGTAGATTGAATAGCATGCTATCAAACAATGAATGGGTCACGAATGATACTAGGGAGGAAGTAAAAAAAGTTTCTGGAAACAAATGAAAATGAACTCACAATGACCCAAATCTTATGGGACACAATGAAGGCAGTCCTCAGAGGGAAGTTCATAGTGATACAGGCCTACCTAAAAAAAAGATAAAAACATTTCAAACAAACAACTTAACCCTACACCTACAAGAGCTCAAAGACAGCCCAGAGCAAGTAGAAGGAAGGAAATAACCAAGATCAGAGCAAAATTAAATGACATAGAGACTAAAAGCACAATTCTAATGATCAATGAATCCAGGACCTTGTTCTTTGAAAAGATAAACAAAATTGACAAGCCTTTAAGCAGGCTCATCAAGAAAAAAAGAGAGAGGACCCAAATAAACACAATCAGAAATGAAAGAGGAGAGACTTCCGGCCAAGATGGAGGCGTAGGTGGACACACTGTGCCTCCTCTCACAACCAAAATTAAGGACAACAAATATTTAGAAACAAGAAAACAACCAGAACTCATAGAAAAATTGAACTGTACGGAAGTCCAACAACCATTCATCCAGACCAGTAAGAGGGGCAGAGTCGCGGTAGAAAAAAGTGGAGTGCGGATCCAGGAACGCAAATAGCAGCAGCTCGCAGTTCCCAGGTGCACGGGCAGTGGCTGGCGGTCCTCAGGCCCACAGGCGGCAGCTGGCAGACCCCAGGCACAGGGGGGCAACTGTGCAGACCCAGTGAGGACGCACAAGGCAGCTGGCTGACCGGGGGTCCCACATTCGCGCACGCAGACGGTCCAGGCAGAGGGGAAGTGGTGGAAGGGACTGAATCCAGGCCATTGTTCCCTCTCAGGCCCCGCCCCCACATACAGTGTCACAACCCAGCGACTGGGCTGCCCCACACTGGGGAGCGCCAGAGGCTCCACTCCTCACTACGTAATAGCACGCGCACACAGATAATCCAGGTGAAGGGGAAGCGGCGGAAGGGACCGGAGTCCAGAAGAGAGCGGAACAGGCGCCATTCTTCCCTCTCGGACCCCGCCCCCACCTAAAGCGTCACAACCCAGCGATTGGGCTGCCCCGCCCTGAGGAACACCTAAGGCTCCACACCTCATACGTAATAGCCGCGACCAGACTAAAACCAAACCAAAACAAAACAAAAAAAAAAAAAAAAAAAAACACCAAAAATGGCTCAAACCGGAGGAAAAATGAAAACCCCGGAGTCAATTCCTCTAAGCAACAAAGAGATAGCCAACCTATCAGATGCACAGTTCAAAGCACTGGTCATCAAAATGCTCACAGAATTGGTTGATTTTGCTCATAAATTAGATGAGAAAATGCAGGCTACAATACGTGAAATGAAGGAAGACGCATGGGGAACCAACCGATAGAGATGGAAGGAAAACTGGGACTCAAATCAATGGAGTGGACCAGAAGGAAGAAATTAACAACCAAACAGAAAACGAGGAAGAAACAAGAATTCAAAAAAATGAGGAGAGGCTTAGGAACCTCCAGGACATCACTAAACATCCCAACATCCGAATTATAGGGGTCCCAGAAGGGGAAGAAGAAGAGCAACAAGTGGAAAACTTATTTCAACAAATAATCAAGGAGAACTTCCCCAATATGGCAAAGGAAATAGATTACCAGGACGTACAGGAAGCTCAGAGAGTCCCAAAGAAGTTGGGCCCAAGGAGGAACACATCAAGGCACATCGTAATTACATTAGCCAAGATTCAAATGAAGCAGAGAATTCTAGAAGCAGCAAGGGATAAGGGGACAGTCACCTACAAAGGAGTTCCCATCAGACTGTCAGCTGATTTCTCAAAAGAGACCTTCCAGGCAAGAAAGGGCTGGAAAGAAATACTTGAAATCTTGAAAAGCAGGGACCTACATCCAAAATTGCTCTTTCCAGCAAAGCTGTCATTTAGAATGGAAGGACAGATAAAGCGCTTCTCAGATTAGATCAAGTTCAAGGAGTTCATCATCGCCAAGCTCTTATTATATGAAATGTTAAAGGGACTTATCTAAGAAAAATAAGATCAAAAATATGACAATGAAAAGACAGCAAAATCACAGCTATTAAGAACCACACCTAAAACAAAAGCAAACTAAGCAAACAGCTAGAACAGGAACAGAACCACAGAAATGGAGATCATATGGAGGGTTAGCAAGGGGCGTGGGAGGAGGAGGGGGGGGAAGGTACAGAGAATGAGTAGCATAGATAGTGGGTAGAAAATAGACAGGGGCTGGGGAAGAATAGTATGGGAAATGTAGAAGCTAAAGAACTTATGACACATGGACATGAACTAAAGGGGGGAATGTGAGTGGGAGAGGGTGTGCAGGGTGGGGGGAATGATGGGGGAGAAATGGGACAACTGTAATAGCATAATCAATAAAATATATTAAAAAAGAAATGAAAGAGGAGAGATTACATCTAACATCACAGAAATACAAAGGATTGTAAGAAATTACTATGAAGAACTGTATGCCAAGAAATTTGAAAACCTAGTTGAAATGGACAAATTTCTAGAAAAATATAATCTTCTAAAACTCAGTGAAGAAGCAGAAAGCCTGAACAGACCAATAACAGCAGATGAAATTGAAGCAGTAATCAAAAAACTTCCGACACACAAAAGCTCTGGACCAGATGGTTTCACAGGAGAATTCTACAAAGCATTTAAGGAAGAGCTAACCCCTATCCTTCACAGACTATTCAAAAAAACCCCAAATGATGGAAGACTCCCAAACTCTTTTTATGAAGCCAGCATCATCCTAATCCCAAAACCAGATGAAGACACAACAAAGAAAGAAAACTTCAGGACAATATCACTGATGAACATCAACGCTAAATCCTCAACAAAATATTGGCAAACTGTATCCAACAATGCATTAAAAAATTATATACCATGACCAAGTGGGATTCATCCCAGGGATAGAAGGATGGTTCAATATTTGCAAATCAATAAATGTGATACATCACATAAACAAAAGCAAAGACAAAAATCACATGATCATATCAATAGATGTGGAAAAAGCATTTGATAAGGTACAGCACCCATTTATGATAAAAACACTCAGCAAAGTGGGAATAGAGGGAGCATTGCTCAACATAATAAAAGCCATATATGAGAGACTTACATCCAGCATCATACACAATGGGCAAAAACTAAAATCTTTTCCACTAAGATCGGGAACAAGACAAGCTTGTCTACTTTCCCCACTTCTATTCAATATAGTATTGGAAGTCTTAGCCACAGCGATTAGACAATAAAAGGCATCCAAATTGAAAACAAAGAAACAAAAGTATCATTGCTTGCAGATGACATGATAGTGTACATAGAAAATCCTATAGATTTGGCCAAAAAGCTGCTTGACCTAATAAATGAATTTGGCCAAACATCCAGATACAAAGTCAATATCCAGAAATCAAAGGCATTTTTGTATACCAACAATGAAACAGCAGAAGCAGAAATCAAGAAAAAAATCCCATTTGATATAGCAAAAAGAAAAATAAAATACCTAGGAATAAACCTAACCAAGGAGGTAAAAGATCTGTATGCAGAAAACTACACAACACTGAAGAAAGAAATCAAGGAAGACACAAACAAATGGAGACACATACCGTGTTCATGGATGGGAAGAATTAATATCATCAAAATGTCCATACTGCCTAAAGCAATTTACAAATTCAATGCAATACCTATTAAAGTACCAATGGCATATTTCACAGACATAGAACAAACACTTCAAAAATTTATATGGAACCATAAACGACCCTGAATAGCTGCAGTAATTTTGAGAAAGAAGAGCAAAGTTGGAGGCTTCACAGTACCTGATACCAAACTGTATTACAAGGCCACTGTAGTCAAAACAGCCTGGTACTGGCATAAAAACAGGCACATGGACCAGTGGAATAGAACAGAGAGCCCATAAATAAACCCAAGTCTCTATGGTCAATTAATATTCAACAAAGGGGGCAGCAACATAAAATGGAGCAAAAATACCCTCTTGAACAAGTGGTGTTGGGAGAAATGGACAGCTACATGCAAAAAAAGAAAATGAAACTCGAGCACCAACTTACACCATAAACAAAAATAAATTCAAGGTGGATAAAAGATTTAAATGTAAGCCGTGACACCATTAAAATCCTAGAGGAGAACATAGGCAGGAGCATCTCAGATATTTCACACAGCAACATTTTTACTGATATGTCCTCTAAAGTCAGGGACATAAAGGAAAGAATAAACAAATGGGATCTCATCAAAATAAAAAGCTTCTGCACAGCTAAAGAAAACAGTATGAAAATAAAAAGAGAAAAAACTGTATGGGAAAACATACCTCAGACAAGGGTTTAATCTCCAAAATATATAAAGAACATACACGACTCCACTCTAAGAAGACAAGCAACCCAATTAAAAAATGGGCAAAGGACTTGAACATACACTTCTCCAAGGAGGACATACAGAGGATCCAGAGACACATGAAAAGATGCTCACTATCACTAGCTATCAGAGAGATGCAAATTAAAATCACAGTGAGTTACCACTTCACACTAGTCGGAATGGCCATCATAAACAAAGCAATAAACAACAAGTGTTGGAGAGGTTGTGGAGAAAAGGGGACCCTAGTGCACTGTTGGTGGGATTGTAGACTAATACAACCACTATGGAAAACAGTATGGATTTTTCTAAGAAAACTAAAAATGGATCTACCTTTTGACCCAGCTATTCCACTGCTCGAATTATATCCTAAGAACCCTGAAACACCAATCCAAAAGAACCTATGCACCCCAATGTTCATAGCAGCACAATTTACAATAGCCAAGTGCTGGAAGCCACCTAGGTGCCCATCAGTAAATGAATGGATAAAAAACTATGGTACATTTACACAATGGAATTCTATGCAGCAGAAAGAAAGAAGGAGCTCCTACCTTTCACAACAGCATGGATAGAACTGGAGAGCATTATGCTAAGCGAAACAAGCCAGGTGGTGAAAGACAAATACCATATGATCTCACCTTTAACAGGAACTTAATCAACAAAACAAACAAACAAGCAAAATATAACCAAAGATACTGAAATTGAGAACAGGCTGACAGTGACCAGAGGGGAGAGGGGAGGGAATTTCAGGGGAAAAGGTGAAGGATTTAGAGCAACAAGTATAAAGGACACATGGACAAAAACTAGGGGCGGTGGAAATGGGAGGGAGGTGGGGAGGGCTGGGGCAGTGGGCTGGTATGGTAGTAAAAGACAGAAAACTGTACAAGAACAACAATTAAAATAAAAAAAATTAAAAAATAGAAAAAAGAAAAAGATCAAAACTGCACAATAAAATGACAAAAAATTACATATCTATCAACAATTGAATCTAAAAGACAAACCTAGCAAACAAGTACAGAGACAGAATCATGGATATGGAGAGCATTTTCATGGTTGCCAGATGGGAAGGGGTGTGAAGGAGAGTGGATGAAAAGGTGAGGGGATTAAGAAGTACAAATAGGTAGTTACAGAATAGCCACAGGGATGTAAAGTACAGGATAGGAAATGGAGTAGCCAAAGAATTTATACACATGACCCATGGACATGAACAATGGTGGGGGTGTTGCCTGAAGGAGTGGGGGGGTGCTGGATGGAGCAGGGCAAAGGGGGAAAAATCCAGATAACTGTAACAGCATAATCAATAAAATTTAAAAAAATAAAATAAAAAGATAAAAATATACAAAACAAAACCTGAGGCTAACACTGAATATGCTGACAGCTGGTGGATGTCAAATAGTTACTCTCCTTGCAACTGGGCAGTAAATCCTTTGCTGAAGTGAGATCTGAGTGATGAGAGATCTGAGTGACACATCTATAGGTCTGCTCTAGTCCATCCCTGAATTGCCAGATCTACTTCTCCATACATGTTCAGGGAGAACCCATCCATGGCCCTTGTGGTTCTTAGAAGAGGGAGATTAGTGGCATAAACTACAGCCTCCCAACACCCACTTCAGTTGATCTTGGGCTACAGCTGGATCTTATTGCCTCCCTCTTTTACTATCCATTCTAAATTCCCACCTTCAGCTATCACCTTGGCAGATTCTAGTGGTTTATCTGGTAGTGACCCAAACCCTCATTCCTGAAAGATCACAGCCCCTGGTAAACCACACCCTTCTCAAAGTGGGGTTGTTGCATATGCTCAATTACAGTGAGCTAAGGGGAGTATCAGTGGGGCACCCAGATCAGTTGTCTGAGTTCCACATACATTCCTCTCTATTCTCATTGTGGAATATTATGCCTATCTCCTCCTGCTGATTAGGGTCAAGTATGCCTGAAAGGACGGCAAGTCCTCTTCCTGGCTGCTGGTAATTGGAAACAATAAGCCCAAAGAGTCCAGATGTCAGTTGTAGCTTATAGGTCAATGGGATCCCTATTTCAACTGGTGAGAGTGTAGCCCCCTTTACACTGTAAGCAGAGGTGTCTAACCTTTTGGCGTCTCTGGGCCACACTGGAAGAAGAAGAGTTGTCTTGGGCCACACATTAAATACACAAAACTAACAAAAACTGATGAGCAAAAAGAAGGTTTGAAGTAAACTTACAATTTTGTATTGGGCCACATTCATAGCCATCCTGGGCTGCATGTGGCCCATGGGCCACGGATTGGACACCCCTGAAGCTTAGAGATACAGAGACTGGAAACAAAAAATCCTACAGTGGGTAACTGAAAGTGATGATTAGTGGAGCCATTCCCACTCATTTCCTGAACCCTCTACTTTTCCTATAGAAGACACAGCACCATATGGAGATCTCTGATTTAACCCATTCTTTCTGAGTGTTGCCACTGGGAGAGTGCCTTTAGGAGAAAGATTTGACAATATGATAAATCAATCGTGCCTTGATGTGAGAAATGTATTTACACATTTAATCATCACAAGCCTACAATGTAGGTATTCATTATCTCCATTTTACAAATGAGGAAACAGAGGCACAGATAGGTTAACAAATTTTCTAAACACAACTTATAAGTGGTAGAACATTTTAATTGGGCCATCCTGTAGAGGCCATACTAAAAACATGAATGTATAACAGTAAAATTTTAACCCTGCTGATTGGCTAATTGCTAGAGGCAACACAGCCAAGAACATCCTACCCAACCTTTTTTTAACATTTCAAAAGGAATTGCCATTCCAGGATCTTCCAATGTCTTGACTGGAAGCTCTAGGCTTGACAAATACCCTGGAAAAATGCACAGCTCCTCTGAAATGGTTTGGTCAATGAGTACCATACCATGGGCCTTCCCTTGCTCATTACACATGGCCTATACTTGACCTTCATTAGGGATCTGATTATTTCACTGTGGAAAATAAAGCCTGAAAACCATCTGAGAGAAACAGTTTGGAAGTTTTAACATGACTTTCCCCTCTTCTATCTCATCTGGTGGGATTTACTTACAAGCATAAATATGAAAAATACATATCACATATAGTGATTTATAGTTACTAAAATTAAATAAGAGAAAATCTTTGGCATTCACATTAATTTTCTTATTCGTAAGAGACATCCCATTCTACTGATTACAATATAAATAAGTTTAGAATGATGATTGTAATATTCCATTAAACTAATGGATTCTATCTCATAAGAAGTCATTTTTATGAGTAAAATCTAAAATACTCTATAATTTCAAACAGAATACATTTGCAATTCATTCTGAGAAAACAGATTACTACATGTAATGTCAAGTCATTACTTCCTGGTGTTATTTACCTGATCCTAACTTCCTAGCTAATATCACTGTGTGAGTAATGAATAATACACTGTGTGAAATGTACATCATGCAAAAACACATCATGTATAGTACAGTTATTTGTATGTATATCACCTAATAAGATCATTTGTATTTCTTCCCTGTCTCCCACTCCCTTCCTACTATTTTTTATCTAACATATACTAGAAGAAACATTTAAAGAGGAGGGTGGAGGATGTTCGAAGTGAGGAAGTTCTTCTGATTATTTATTTATTACTGAGATATAAATGAACATACAACTAATCACTACTCAGATCAACATATGAAAAGTTTTCAGGACTTTTGGCCAAGATGCAGGCATAGGTAGACACACTGTGCCTCCTCACACAACCAAAAGAAAGACAACAATGAATTTAAAAACAAAAAATAATCAGAACTTACAGAAAGTTGAACTGTATGGAAGTTCAAGGTGACAACCAAGGAGTTAAAGAAGAAACATTCATCCAGACTGGTAGGAGGGGCAGAGACAGGCTGCTGGGTGGAGAGGACTCACAGCAAAGCAACAGCTGGAGGACCAGGGTGGAAAAGGTGGTGCCTGATGGACTGGGTGAGGCAGTGGCTTGCAGACTAGAAAGTCCCACATTCACATGCAGATAAACCGGGAAAAACAACTGGGGAGTGAGACAGACTATGCAACCTAGGGTTCCAGCGCCAGGAAATAAAGCCTCAAAAACCTCTGACTGAAAACACCTGTGGGGGTTGAGGCGGCAGTGGGTTGAGCCTCACCAGAGAGTTCGTGGGAGACCCACAGGGTCCTAGAATGTACACAAACCCACCCACCTGGGAATCAGCACCAGAAGGGCCCAATTTGATTGTGGGTAGTGGGGGGAGTGACTGAAAACCGGCAGAGAGTGGAGCAAGCATCACTGTTCCCTCTTGGACCCCTCCCCCACATACAGCATCACAGCACACCCACATGGGTTGCCCTGCCCTAGTGAACACCTAAGGCTCTGCCCTTTACTATGTAACTGGTGCACCTAGACAAAAAAGATATGGCCCAAATGAAAGAACAGATCAAGGCTCCAGAAAAAATACAACTAAGCAATGAAGAGATAGCCAATCTATTAGATACACAGTTCAAAACACTGGTTATCAGGATGCTCCAGGAACTCACTGGGTACTTCAACAGCATAAAAAAGACCCACGCAGCAATGAAGGTCACATTATGTGAGATAAAGAAAAATCTACAGGGAACCAAAAGTGACAGGAAGGAAACCAGGACTCACATCAATGGTTTAGACCAGAAGGAAGAAAGAAACATTCAACCAGAAGAGAATGAAGAAATAAGAATCCAAAAAAAAAAAAAATGAGGAGAGGCTTAGGAACCTCCAGGACAATTTGAAATGTTCCAACATCCAAATCATAGGGGTGCTGGAAGGAGAAGAGAAAGAGCAAGAAATTGAAAACTTATTTGAAAAAATAATGAAGGAGAACTTCCCCAGTCTGGCAAAGGAAGTAGACTTTCAGGAAGTCCAGGAAGCTCAGACAGTCCCAAAGAAGTTGGACCCATGGAGGAACACACCAAGGCACATCATAATTACATTAGACAAGATCAAGATAGGAGAGCATCTTAAAAGCAGCAAGAGAAATGGAGAGAGTTACCTACAAAGAAGTTCCTATAAGATTATCATCCGATTTCTCAAAAGAAACCTTGTAGGCAAGAAGGGGCTGGAAAGAAGTATTCAAAGTCATGAAAGGCAAGGACCATATCCAAGATTGCTCTATCCAGCAAAGCTTTTATTTAGAATGGAAGGGCAGAGAAAGTGCTTCCAAGACATAGTCAAGTTAAAGGAGTTCATCATCACCAAGCCCTTATCATATGAAATGTTAAAGGGACTTATTTAAAAAAAGAAGAAGATAAAAAATATGAACAGTAAAATGACAACAAACTTACAGCTAGTAAAAACTGAACCTAAAAACAAAACAAAACAAAAACAAAGCAAACAACTGGAACAGGAACAAAATCACAGAAATGGAGATCACATGGAAGGATATCAGTGGGGAGTGGGTGTGGAGAGAGGCACAAAAGGTACAGAGAATAAGCAGCATAAATGGTAAGGAGAAAATAGTATAGGAAATGTAGAAGCCAAAGAACTTATATGTACGACCCATGGATATGAACTAAAGTGGGGGCGATGAGGATAGGAGGGGTTGTGCAGGGCAGAGGGGAATAAAGGGGTGAAAATGGGACAACTGTAATAAATAATCAATAAAATATATTTTAATAAATATATTTTCTATTTATATAAATATATTGATTTAAAATAAATAATCAATAAAATGTATTTTTTTAAAAAGAGAAGTTTTCAGCACTCCCTTGTAACCCCTCCCCATCAATACCCAGAAGGTAACCACTATTCTGATTTGTATCACTATAGATTAATTTCAAAGTGAGCAACTTGTTAAAGATGTAAATTCAGTATTGATAAATCCTCTAAAGTGAAGATTGAAGTGATTTGTCACAATTGCCAAGGCAGCTCAGGCAAAAGTCCAGCACCCTTAGCAGTGCAGCTTAACAATCACAACTTTCAGTTTCTCAGGAAACTAATAAGGTAGTTCAGAATTATCCAAACTTCTGAACTTGCTTTTTCCCTTAGAATTATTAAAGCAGTTCTTTTGCTTGTTTATATCCTTATCCAACCTTATCCCTCAATTTACCCCTTTCCTTACCACCTCTGTCCCCCACTGAGTGGTGTACTGGAACTTCCAGGCAGGGGCTTTTGAGAGCTAATTGTATGCATCTCTTCCCAGCCCCATATTCAATGATGCTCAATTGGTAGTTTAAAATTGGCCATGGTGAAAGTATTTATACCATGGAAATTGTCAAATGCTACGAATCAAGGCCCTCAACCTTGTTGCGGACCGTTCAGCCTGGTCTCAGGAGTTGTAACCCTCTCCCCATGGTGGGCTATGTAAGAGCCAAGGGACCCACTTCATCTGGGTCTGTTCTGTCAAGAGGACGTGAGCTACTAAGGAGACAAAGCTTATCTCCCTGGCAGGAGTGTTGCTTCTGCCTCATCCATCTCTGGCCCCAATGCTTGGTTGGTTAGTCAATGACAGGTAAGACTCCTCATGGGAGGGGCAACCTAAGCCAGACACGACCACTTGGGAGGCCCTCATGGAAGGACTCGGGGGGCTGCAGCAAAGAGGATGTGATAGACCCTTGCCCCCTGGCTATTCTGACATAGCCCGAGTCCTCATTTCCGTCTGGAAATGTCTTCTGCTTCCTAATTGGCTTAAAGCCTGAACCTATGACAGCGAGTGAGCGGTGCAGCCCTGTACTGGCCAGGATGGCTCCCTGGGTGATCGGGCATAAGAAAGAATTCCTAAAGTCCTGTGAAACCTGCTTTGTTAAGAATGCACTTATTTAAATGATAAGGGTCCGAGGAGGAAATGAGTATGTCTCCCAAAGTTTGGCAACCCCCTTTCTGACAGACATTGACTCAGATTAAGCCCTCAGATTTTTCTTTGACATGTTAAACCTGTATTCCTGTGTATTTGAACCCAATAAAAGCCTAGTGAGGAAGGGGCTCTGGGTCATCCTCCTCTGAGAGTTTGACCACCTTTCCTCCCCAAGCAGATCATGTCTGGGTAGTTTTTATTTTCATCCGTGACAGGGATGGGGCTCTGCGGGCAGAGCCCCCCCCACCCCGCCACATCTGGCGCCCAGGACAGGGGCCCCCACACAACCTCCCTGAGATAACTGCTAAACATTTATCACCACTGACCACTATACCACACTCGCACACACATTCATATAGTACATTCAAATCATATCGAATTGCTTCAAAGAGCTTCGAAATCTAAAAATTCCATCTAGTCACAGAAAACCTATTAGGAACAAGTTTCAACCCAGCTACTCTTTTTTTTTTTAATTTTTTAATTTTAATTGTTGATCTTGTACAGTTTTCTGTCTTTTATTCTCACCCCAACGCACCACCCCAGCCCTCCCCACCTCCCTCCCATTTCCATCCCCCATAGTTTTTGTCCATGTGTCCTTTATACTTGTTGCTCTAAACCCTTCCCCTTTTCCCCTGAAATTCCTTCCCCTCTCCCCTCTGGTCACTGTCAGACTGCTCTCAATTTCAGTGTCTTTGGTTATATCATGCTTGTTTGTTTGTTTTGTTGATTAGGTTCTAGTTAAAGGTGAGATGATATGGTATTTGTCTTTCACTGCCTGGCTTATTTCGCTTAGCATGATGCTCTCAAGTTCCATCCATGCTGTTGCAAAGGGTAGGAGTTCCTTCTTTCTTTCTGCTGCATAGAATTCCATTGTGTAAATGTACCACAGTTTTTTGATCCATTCCTTTACTGATGGGCATCTAGGTTGCTTCCAGCACTTGGCTATTGTAAATTGTGCTGCTATAAACATAGGGGTGCATAGGTTCTTCAGACTGGTACAACCACTATGGAAAACAGTATGGAATTTTCTAAAAAAACTAAAAATGGATATACCTTTTGACCCAGCAATTCCACTGCTAGGACTATATCCTAAGAATCCTGAAACACCAATCAACTCAGCTACTCTTTTAATATTCACAACCGCCTGCCATTGATCATCATTTAGTTTTACAACAATCACAATTTTGTGAATTCACATTTCACCCTAAATTTAAATGCATAGCAATTTTTAAATTGAGGTAAGTTGTCCCTAACCTTGCTTGAGAATTTTGCAATAACCTAAGGGATATAATAGCATATTGCAGAAATAGTTGAACATTCACTGAACAGAACAAGATTTTAGTAACTCAAGCCTGTAGTATAATCTATCTTATACAGCTTCATGCATATAATGCTTTGTCATCAAACTAGACAGTAAGTTCATTGGGGTCAAGAACAGTATCTTTTTTACCCTGGCTGGTGTAGTTCAGTGGACTGAGTGCTGATCTGTGAACCAAAAGGTTGCTAGTTCGATTCCAGTCAGGGCACATGCCTAGGTTGTAGACAGGTTGCGGGCATTGATGTTTGTCTCATATATCTATATTTCTCTACCTCTCTTTCTTTCTCCCTTCTACTCTTTCTAAAAATAAATAAAGTTTTTTAAAAATAGTGTCCTCTTAGAATTTTTCTACAGTGCCCAGCAGATGCCAGGTAACAATGGATTAACTTCACTGTTCCCTTCCCTTTTTCCTTTCCATCCCCCTAACCAGTTACCCTACCCTTTCTCAGAGCTACTCTATAACCTACTGGGTCACACAAAACAAACTCTAATTATTCACAGCAGCCAAGATATGAAAATGACCCAAATGTCCAAAAACAGATGAACAGATAGAGAAAGTGTGGTATACCAGGGGTGTCAAACTCATTTTCACTGGGGTCCACATCAGCCTCACAGTTGCTTTCAAAGGACCAAATGTAATTTTAGGACTGTATAAATGTAACTACTCCTTAACAATTAAGTGAGAGCTCGGCGCTGCTGCCAGGTAGAAACAAGGTGCCAGGACAGATAAAACGAGGTGGAGGGCCAGATTCAGCCCATGGGCCTTGTGTTTGCCACCTGTAGTATACACATACAATGGTATGTTTTTCAGCCTAAAAAAAAAGAAAGAGCTCACAGTTTGTGAGAACAGGGATAGACTCTAAGGGCATTACATTCAGCAAAATAAGCCAGTCTCAGGATAAACACTGTATGATTCCTTTGTATGAGATATCTAAATAGTCAAATTCATAGAAGCAGAGGAGAATGGTGATTACCAAGGTCTGCGGGGAGGGGGAAATGGGGAGTGATTATTTGATCGTTATAAAGTTTCAGTTATCCAAGGTGAATAATTTCTAGAAATCTGTACACCACAGTGCCTATAGTTAACAACACAGTATTGTGCATTTAAAATTTTGTTAAGAGGCTGTATCTCATTTTAAGCATTCTTATCACCACAAAAAATTGGAGGTGATGGATATATTTTATTACTTTAATTGAAGTGATAGTTATCATGGGTATATACATGTGTACAAACTCATCAATTGTATGCATTAAACCATGTGCAGTTTTTAAAATATCAATTATACTTCAATAAAGCTGTTTAAAAAAAGACCTACCACAGACATTAAGAGCAGAACTACAATTATACTGTATTTCAGGAAAAGAGTACATTCATTGGACAAATATTTGAGCATTAACATGTTGAAGGGCATTGTTCTAAATGTTGTAAATGCATACAAAAATGATTTAGACACAGACCCTGACATGAAGAAGATTCCAGAAAAACAGAGTAGATAAGAAACATATATAAGAAACTCTGACTCAAACAGGAAAATAATCTGGATAAAATACTATGGGAGTTCCAGAAGGGAGAGAGAGTTTTCGGACGGGCTAAGTGGAAAGCAGAAGGGGAACAAGAAATAAATAACCAAATCAGGAAAGCACCAGAGCACATACCAGGAACAACAGTTTGGTGTTGTAGGATGTGGAAAGAAGAATAATTTTAAGTGAGGTTGGAAGGTAGAGGTTATATTTTAAAATATTATTAATATTTTGTTAAAAAGTTGGAGTCTTCATTCTTTTTATTACTCAGTGTGCTAGATTATGCTGCAGTAAAAACTCCAAAATTAGTGACTTAAAACAACAAGAATTCTTACTCATGTGAGTAGTTGTAGGTCCCTCCCTTGTGGACCCAGCACAACAGAGAAACTACCACCTGGAGCCAGAGAAACAGAGAATGGGAAAAAAATGTACACTTTTTGTACAAGTTTCTCCCCCAAGATGTTATCCATCACTTCTACTCACATTTCATCAACTAAAGCAAGTCACATGACTACACATAATTTCAAGAGCATGGAAAGTGAGATCCTACAGTGTGCCAAGAAGGGTGAAGAGCCACATACATTTAGTAGACAGCACTAATGGCTATCACAGTCTTTTAGAAAGGAGAGAATATGGTCATATTTAGATGTCAGAAAAGTCACTTTAGCAGCATATATTGGTTGGATTGTAGAGAGGCTAACCTGGAGGCAGGGAGCCTAGTCAGGAGTGGTAAAGTATTCCAGGGGAAAGATAGTAGTGGTCTGATTTAGAGCAAGGTAGAATAATTAGAGAGAAGTGGGCTGATGCATAAGACATTTAATGAGATATTAAGAAGAATCAATGAGCCAAAGGGTTCTGAAAGTAGAAGTCAGAGTAAGTAGGGCTTCTGATGCTAGATATATCTGGTGAACATAGATTGTGGTGGCCGAGGGTTTTGGAGTATGGCTAGTGTGGAGTGGAGCTAATGAACATACCTATAAGCAGGCTTAATGGGGGAAGGCAGGGCTAGTGAGTGTGGTTAGTGGTTGCTAATTATTGATAGTGAGTTGTGTATGGTGGCTGGTGGGTGTGTGTGATGAAATTCAGTATAGCTGGGGGACTAAATGGTAATGGAAAAATACAATAAAGTTTAAATTTTTTAAAAAATAAAGAAATCAGTATAACTGGAGTATAGCAAAAGAAGTTGGGAGTAGCGGGAGTTCAGACTGGATGAAAAGGCAGCAAAGAGCCAAATAGGAAAGGCTTTGACCACCATAGCAAAAGGTATGAGTTTTATCATGAAAACAGAAGGAACCACTTAATTATTTTAAATATTTCTGCCTGATGATGTTTCAAGTACATGGATAGGTATAAAGTGACACAATCATGTGTAGAATAAGGCAGAGGGTAGCAGACCAACCATTATTATGTATGTATTTGACAGAACGCAACAGCAGAGAGATGGGCTTTTTAATGCAGACCATGTTGTCACATTCACACCTATCTGACATTTGACAACTGTCTAAACAAAGATAACTTGGAATCCTTCCTGATTTCTCATACAGGAATTTTTCCTTGTTTTCATTTTATTCTCACTTTTCCAGTTCATTTCCTGCTACTCAGTGGTATTATTTAACTGTTGAGTATGTCCCCAACAACAAGTTTAGAGAAGGCTCTTCAAGCCAGAAACTGTCTTTGTGAATGTACCTCAAAATCTGGCCTCGATGAAAAAGCTGTCTGAATTCAGAGAAATTGGGTACCATTTGGTAATGGTTGCAAAAAGTCTAAGGAGCTAGCTAAAGTTGGAGAAGTAAGAATCTCAACCTGAAGCTGCTTTCACAAAGAAATTTACATGCTACTATCATCTCCAATATTTACATTAATGTAAATTTTATTGTACTTTAAAGCTTAGAAATTTTAGAAACACGCAAAGAAAGCATAGAAATGAAATTAAAATTAGTCACGAAGATACACTTAGACAAGTGGCAACCTGCATTTTGCAGCTATTGAAGCAAATGAAATATGTTAGAAGCTGCTAACATGCTACATTTATCTTTTTAGAGCACTTTATAGAAAAAAGCCTTAAAATCTACTGATAGCCAAATGTTTTGAAATAAGTCATAAAATAATCTATATGTAGTTATTAATATAGTCTAAGAGAAGATAGGGAGGAAAATAAAGGAAAAAATTCTAGTTGTAAAGAACTATTTTAAAAAGGCAAGGTAGATGCATTAAAGTGACTATTACATACGTGTACTTATACCTACAAATACCACTTTATGAGTGTCTGCTTTGTGCCAGGAACCATTTTATGCAATTTGTATATATATTTTTTCCTTAATTCTTTCAACTTCCTTTGAGGTCAAGTATTGTTTGTGGGTACTTAGGCCCAAACCTGACTTTCTGTTATCTTCTCTGTACTGTTGGAAGCCAGAAACCTACATTTCCAAGATTCTCTTGCCAGCTAGGTTCGAGTTAGCTTTCACCAATTAATGCCTTAAAGACCTTTCCATGAGATAATGAAGTAGGAGGAAAAGGTGAAGCCATTCTGCTTTTGGCTTCATACTTTCCTGCTACTTTACTGCATAAGTGACTCCAGGTAGGACGAAAAACAACTGCTCAGCCCAAATCACTGACCAACAGAATGGTGGGCAAGTAAAATAAGTATGCCTTTATCTTAGCTGGTGTAGCTCAGTGGATTGAGCATGAGCCTGTGAAGCAAAGGGTCACTGGTTCAATTCCCAGTCAGGGCACATGCCAGGGTCACAGGCCAGGTCCCCAGTAGGGGACACATGAGAGGCAACCACACATTGATGTTTCTCTCCCTCTCTTTCTCCTTCCCTTCCACTCTCTCTAAAAATAAATAAATAAAATCTTTAAAAATATATGCCTTTATAAGCCACTAAGTTTTGGGGTGATTGGTTATGAAGTCAAGTTAACTGAGACATCACCTAACTACGAATGGACATAACTGCTCCTCCAGGCTCCAAGGAGGTGAAATAACAGAAACTTCACAGTATGCAAAATGCCGGTTACTCCATACCTAAGAGAACAGCATTTACATCCATGAAAAATATATGTAAACAGCTCCCAACTAATTCAAAATACATACATTCTGCCTATTGGGAAAACTTCCATCAATTACTTAATACCATCTGGTGTTAACCAGGTGGTAGCTTTTTCTCCTTGAAATGTTTTCAAAGACTTTTTTTCAAAGAAATGTTTGTTTTATTGCTTTAAGTTCCTTCAGAAAGCGAATAAATATTTAATTCCTACAAGGGCTTAATTCTTTGTGCAGTATCAACTCCTATGCCCCCAATTATAAATAGAAGTAAATCTTACTTGCTAAAGAATTATGTTCTAAGATCACCTTTCAAATTTTGAGCTAAAATAATTCATACTCTACTTCTTTCATGTTTAAAGTGTGCACATTTCTCACTGTCTTCAAAGAGGTGACGCAGGTGATATTTCTTAAACCCACAATTCTGCTTCCATAAAATCAACAAAGGCCTTCCATGGCTTTCTAGGAAGACAATAGATTCCATTTCTAGCCACCTAAAGAAAGGATAGCATTTCTGCACCATAAAGATTCAAAATATCCTGTATCAGGTGTCTTTGAGGTTTGGCAACTCTTTGACAACCCTACTTTTCTTTGCTCAAGAAAATCTGAAGCTTTAATAAACTATTCAAGTGAAATTTCCCAAAGAATACAATCTTTACTAGCCATAGAATCAAGTTAGAATGACAAAAATGTGACTTTTCCATGTCTAGGACATTTTATTAGAATTGTAAAAGTTTTGTTTCACTATATTTTTAATATATTTTATTGATTATGCTATTACAATTGTCCCATTTACCCCCTTTATTCCCTCCCACCTTACACCTGCCCCCAGCATTCCCCCACCTTAGTTCATGTCCATGGGTCATACATACGAGTTCTTCAGCTTCTCCATTTCCTGTACTATTCTTAACTTCTCCCTGTCTATTTTGTACCTACCATTTATGCTTCTTATTCCCTGTACCTTTCCCCCCATTCTTCCCTTCCTCTTCCACTCTGATAACCCTCCATGTGATCTCCATTTCTGTGATTCTGTTCCTGTTCTAGCTGTTTGCTCAGTTTGTTTTTGTTTTGTTGTTTTTAGGTTCGGTTTTTACTAGCTGTGAGTTTGTTGTCATTTTACGGTTCATAGTTTTGAGTATCTTCTTTTTCTTAGATAAGTCCCTTTAACATTTCATATGATAAGGGCTTGGTGATGATGAACGCCTTTAACTTGACTATGTCTGGGAAGCACTTTATCTGCCTTTCCATTCTAAATGATAGCTTTTCTGGGTAGAGTAATCTTGGGTGGAGGTCCTTGCCTTTCATGACTTAAGGAATATTTTCTTCCAGCCCCTTCTTTCCTTAAGGTTTCTTTTGAGAAATTGGCTGATTGCCTTATGGGAATTCCTATGTATGTAACAGTCTCCTTTTCTCTTGCTGCTTTTAAGATTCTCTCCTTATCTTTAATCTTGGGTAATATAATTATGATGTGCCTTGGTGTGTGCTTCCTTGGGTCCAACTTCTTTGGGACTCTCTGAGCTTCCTGGACTTCCTGGAAGTCTACTTCCTTTGCCAGACTGGGGAAGTTCTCCTTCATTATTTTTTCAAGTAAGTTTTCAATTTCTTGCTCTTCCTCTTCTCCTTCTGGCACCCCTATGATTCAGTTGTTGGAATGTTTAAAATTGTCCTGGAGGTTCCTAAGCCTCTCATTTTTTGGAGTCTTGTTTCTTCATTCTCTTCTGGTTGAATATTCATTTCTTCCTTCTGTTCCAAATCATTGATTTGACTCCTGGTTTCCTTCCCTCACTGTTGGTTCCTTGTATATTTTTCTTTATTTCACTTTGTATAGCCTTCACTTCCTCTTTTTGTGACCATACTCAAACATTTTTGTGAGCATCCTGATAACTAGTGTTTTGAACTGTGCATCTGATAGGTTGGCTATCTCTTCGTCACTTTGTTGTATTTTTTCTGGAGCTTTGATCTGTTCTTTCACTTGGGCCATATTTTTTTGTTGTTGTTGCAGCACTCCGGTTATAATGTCAAGGGTGGAGCCTTAGGTATTCACCAGGGCAGGGCAACTCATGGCACTGTGTTGTGGTTCTGTCTATGGGGGAGGGGTCAGAGAGGCTAAAATGCCACTTGCTTGGTTCTCGGTCAGCTTTCAGTCACTTTCCCTGCTACCCACAAACAAATTGGGCCCTTCTGGTGCTGATTCCCAGGAGGGTGGGTTTGTGTACGTTCTAGGTCCAATGAACTCTCCTATGAGCCTGGTAGTTTCCCCTTCCACCAAAATGCCCATAGGCTTTTATAGTCAGAGGTTTTGAGGCTTTATTTCCCCATGCTGGAACCCTGGGTTGTGTGGCATGTCTCGATTCCCCAGTTGTTCTTCCCAGTTTTTCTGTACAGAAATGTGGGACCACCCAGTTCTCCATCTGCTGCCTTGCCCACCTGGTCCTCCAGATGCAGCCTTGCCATGAATCCCCTCTGCCCCAGCTGTCCATCTCTGCCCCAGCTGTCCATCTCTTCCCCTTCTACCAGTCTGAATAAATGTTTCTTAAGTCCTTGGTTGTCAGACTTCCATACCATTTGATATTCTGGCAGTTCTGGTTAGTTTTTGTTTTTAAATATGTTTTCAATGTTTTTAAATATGTATTTAAATACATGATAAAAATGCAAGGAGATAAAGTGTATCTACCTACCCCCCATCTTGTCCAGAAGTCTGTTTCATTATTTTTTCAATAAAACAATATATCATACTCATAGATTTTTTTTTCTCCTGGGATTATTAACTCAATTAATGTGTGTTTATTGTTAATGAGACTAAGGTTTTGATAGATTCAGTCCAAGTATGGACTAGTTGGGCTTTCCATAGGCAGACTTCACTCCTGACTCCAAGTTCACTCTGATCCTTGATCTTGGTCAGGTCATCTTCCACTCCAGAAGGCCAAGTGATATGACTGCATCTATGCAAACATCCCCACCATGGGTACATCTCAGGCTCTCTTTACAAGTATAATAAGGCTTACCTTTATAGACACAAGATTTAACTGCAGCAAAAAAGATATGAACTTGAATTTGGGGCTCTGGTATAAGTCCACATAAAGCACATTACAGTGTTCTAGGACAAAATTATTAGCTGTTATAACAACAGTACTAACAATACAGTGTTGTTTTTTTTTTTAAGAAGATAAAATGGAGACAACTGTACTTGAACAACAATAAACAAAGGAAGTTGATATATTTTTCTCATAATATTTGTGACATAAGTACATAGTCTAGGTAAGTAAGGCAGCCCTAATCCATAGTCATTTAGGGATCAGGTTTCTTTTCATGAGGTTTCCCTTCCATCTCTTAAGTAATGGATGTCATCTGTTTGGTTCAAGTTAGGTTTTCATGAGTCATAGTGTGGAGGAGACATATTTACTTTCTTAAAGCCTAGAAGTGGTACACATCTCTTCCATTCTTATTCCATTGAGGAGAACTTAGTCAAATGGCTAAACATACTACACAAAAGACTATAGAAGATATAGCTATGCACCATGTTCGTAGGAAGAAGGGAAGAATATATTTCAGTAATCAACTAGCACTCACTGCCACATTTAGAAAGTCAAGAACATCCTTATGTTTGCTGTTTGCATACTTGAAACAACCCCTGTGAAGAACAGTTGTCTTCAGCACAAGTTCTATGATACCATCTCATTTTTCAAGTCAGCACCCATCTCCCAACCAAAGTCATGATGTTTCAAGAGGAAGGAAGATAGTCTAAGCAAAGTAACAGACATGAGGAAGAATAGCATGAAAAACTGCACTGTTCATCCCCCAATATATTAATGCCATGGCCCCATGGACATACAGATTGTGCTATGGAGTGCTTATACCTCTCCCTAGGTCCTTTGGAATAAGGAAATGCAAAGCTATGGGGGAACAAAGAGAGGACTAGTAACATTGTTGAGTTCTTCCTCTGACCTAAACAGAACAAGGGGTCCTGCATTTTCATTATGCACTGAGTCCCACAAATTATGTATCCAATCCTGCATCACAAATGGAGAGCTGATAGAGAAATGCTTTTCCCTTTCTAACCCCCAGATAATGGTGCTGAGACACATTTCATAAGTCTTCTCAGATATCCAGCAAGATTGAGAAAATAATCACCCATAGCTCTGGTCAATTCTATAACCAACCCTTATATTGGCTCTCCCTTATTCCCTGTTTTGCTTCCCTTTCCTCTCACTGAGATCACATTCCTAAAGAGATGACTTGCACAAAAGCTGTTTTGGTCGGTATTTAAACAGAGACCTTAGGTGATAAATTATTTCTGCAGCTATGTAGGGGAAGATCATTGTATACAGTGAGAATAATAAACAAAGGCCCTGAGGTGGGAGCATGCCTGGTGTGTTTGAGAAGCAACAAAAAAGTCAGTTAAAGCACAGTGAGCAATAAGAGGTGAGAATAATAGGAGACGCAGTCAGTGAGGTCATGGAAGGCCTTACAAGTCCCCTAAGGACTTCAGGTTTTTCTCTAAGAGAAATGGGAGCTATTGGGGCATTCAGAGAAGTGGATGATTTGATTTAAATTTTGAAAAAATTACCTGGCTGCTATGTTCAGAATAGAATGTAGAAGACCAGGGTAGTAGAAGGGAAATATTTAGAAGACTATTGTAATAGTCCATGTGAGAGAGAAGATGATGGCTTGAACCATGGTGGTAGCAGTAGAGGTGGTGAGAAGAGGTCGGATTGTGGATGTATTTTGAAGTAGGGTCAAAGAATTTGCTGATGAATTAGATGAAGGTGGAAAGAGAAAGAGAGGAGATAGCCCACAATGCCCTTGGCCTTAGGAAGAGACATGGCCTGGAGACTTAACAGAGAACAGGTCCCTGAGGGGATGTGAGACAAGATGGAGTGGGAATGGTTCAGATAGGACACAGGATGATATAAAGAATAGACAAGGTAGAGTCCAAGGAAGGAGCAACAGGACTCATGGTTCAGGGTTAATCTCTATTTTTTCCTTTCTGTTGCTCAAAAAGGAATGACTAATGAGTACAGTAATAGGCTAAAGGGAAGGGAGTCAGTACCATAGAGATAGCCACTTTCTCTCTGTGTAATTGGGGTTGATTTCAGACAGAGTCACATTTGCTCTCTGAGACTCTCAGATATCAGGAGAGCCAATGATGGCAGATCTAGATAAATAAGACAAATCAGCTTTCCTGGAAAGAGCATAGAACTGAGAGGCACATGTGCTAGGATGCTGTAACCCATAGATTAGTAGTTCCCCATGGGCAGCATCTGTTTATATGTACCCATCTTGACACTTCTTTGCATACCTCTATAATAAAATCTTCTGACAAAGCAATAAAGATTATACTGAAGATGTCATAATGGAGATAGAGAAAACATTTACATCACACACAAAACTTTTGTGAATACCCTCTTGACATGTCTCTTAATCTGTTACTCTCTTCAACTATTTCACCAATAGGATAGGATTTTTTTTCCTTCATCCACTTACAGCTGCCTAGCTTCATTAACCTTCCCTATTCCCGTGGCTCTCATTTCTGCCCCTAACCCAACTACTTCTCCAAACTTGTAACTCACACAATTTTGGCAAAAAAGGAGGATTTTCCAGTTATCATGATCCACCCTTTTCAATGGTGGTGGATGGGGGAGAACAAGAAGGAATTATAAAAATCTCTCTTTCCTTTGTACTAAGAAACTAAGTTCTGAGAAATATATCAAAGGATACAGTCCCTAGATTTAAGCATCCAACCTGTAAATGGATCATTGTAACTCAGTGCCATAAGTGTTATGATAGAAGTAAGCACAAAGACCATTAGGAGGGGCACCTAATCCAGACTGAAGAGGTAGCAGTCAAGGATGTCATTCTAATTTTTATAAGCACCTACTATGTGCCAGACCCTGTACTGCACACCACTGATATGCAAATGAGTCCTACACAGCCTCTGCATCCAAGGAGGTCATCACTAGTTGGTACCCTTGCATTGTTGGTGCTCTAAACAGGTACTTAGACTACCTATTGGGTAGTGCCTTTGTGCCTCCTGAGGTTGTCCCCCATCTCTAAGCTCAGTTTCCCCATTTGTCCATTGAAGGAATCTGATCAGGGTTTGGCAGAACCAGAATTACAATCTGGGGCTTTTGGTTCTAATTACATGGGACTTAGAAAGTTTCAGAGGCTAAGAAATGTTGGCTCAAACACTTTGTTCTCATTGCTCATTTATCAGCCCAAATACGCTGTTAGAAATAGGAGGCTGTAGGCATTGTTCAGGCCTCTAGAGAATTCTGGGGCTGATTTGCCTATTTATTTTTCCTGCCCCAGTCACCACAGTCATTACCAGGACCAAAGAAGTCTAATCTCCACTGTATTTCCTTGGAACCACAGTGACATTCAGTGGCCACTGGAGGTTGACAACAAGTATCAGAGAAAGCACTTGTCTTCGCACTGCAGCATGGAGTAAGGAAAGTTTCCTAGCAACTTTTCCATTTAAACTACCACAGTCTGATTTGCTCCTGCTAATTCTCATGTAATATAGCATTGGGCTAAAAGGCTGGACCCAGCCCAAGACTATGACCTAACACACACAATTTGTCAACATTCAGTTACCTCTATAGACAAAAGAACAAACCAAAGAGTTTTCATTGTACTACTTATTTTTAAGTTCTTCCTAGATAATGCTTCCTTAATGCAAAAAAAGGGGGGAATAAAAATGTAAAAAACACAAGACGTTAAAATCAACCACAACTACACCACCCAGAAATACACTGACATTCACCTCCCTCATTGACATTTTAATTTATTTTCTTCCTGTCTTTCTATGAATAATAAAATGTTATCACTAAATACACACAGGTTCAATGCCAGCTTTTTGTACTTAGTGGTATATCATGGACATTTTTTTCATTCTCTATAACATTATTTATAATGGCTAAACAGTATTTCAACATATGAACGTACTGTCATTTGCTTTTGGATATATCATAATTAGTTAACCAGTTCCATATTGTTTTTAAGCAACCATTAATTTTTTTGTTTAAGCACTAAATACTCTTAAAATGCAGTCCATAGATTAGTTAAGCAGCAAGATTTGTCTTCCTGGTGTTGAGTTGTGTAAGTTTTTTGTGTATTTTAGAAATTAAACCATTATCAGATGTATCATTGGTAAATATGTTCTCCCATACTGTGGGCTCCCTTTTCATTTTGCTGATGGTTTCTTTAGCTGTACAGAAGCTTTTTAATTTGATGTAGTCCCATTTGTTTATTTTTTCTTTGTTTCCCTCACCTTGGGAGATATATAGGCAAAAATATTGCTACATGAGTATCTGATATTTTACTGCCTATATTTTCTTCTAGGATTTTTATGGTTCATGACTTACATTTTGGTCTTTCATTCATTTTGAGTTTATTCTTGTGTATGGTGTAAGTTGGTGGTCTAGTTTCATTTTTCTTTGTATGTACCTGTCCGGATTTCCCAATATAATTTATTGAAGAGACTACCTTTAACTATTGTATGCTTTTGCCTCCTTTGTCAAATAGTAATTTACCCTAAAGATCTGGGTTTATTTCTGGGCTCTCTTTTCTGTTCCATTGATTGATATGCCTCTTTTTATGCCAGTACCAGACTGTTTTGATTACAGCGCCCTTATAATATAGTTTGATATCAGGTATTGTGATATAACTGAGGCTATTTGGGATCTTTTTTGTTTCCACATAAATTTTTGGAATATTTGTTCTAGATCTGTGAAATATGCAATTGGTATTTTAATAGGAATTGTGTTGAATCTATAGATTGCTTTGGGTAGTATGGACATTTTAATGATGTTAATTCTCCCAGTCCATGAACATGGTATATACTTCCACTTACAGGTATCTTCCACAATTTCTTCCTTCAATGTATTAAAGTTTCCTGAGTATAGGTCTTTTACCTCCTTGATTAAATTTATTCCTAGGTACCATTTTTTGTTGCTGTTGCAATAGCAAATGAGATTATTTTCTTAGTTTCTCTTTCTGATAGTTCATTATTAGTGTATAAAAATGCCATCAGTTTCTGAGTATCAATTTTGTATCCTGCTACTTTGCTGAATTTATTATTTAGTTCTAATAGTTTCTTGGTGGAATTTTTGGGGTTCCCTACGTACAGTATCATGCACAGAATTCATTTACTATGTCAAGTAGTTTTCTGTGCAGTCTTTAGGGTTTTATATGTAAAATAGCATGTCATGTGTGAATAAGGACAGTTTCACTTCTTCCTTTCCAATTTGGATGCCTTTTATTTCTTCTTATTGTCTCACTTCTGTAGCTAAGACTTCCAATGCTATGTTGAATAAGAGAAATGAAAGTGGACATCCCTGTCTTGTTCTTTTTTTTTTTTTAAGATTTTATTTATTTGCTTTTAGAGAGAGGGGAAGGGAGAGAAAAAGAGAGGGAGAGAAACATTAATGTGTGGTTGCCTCTCATGTCTCCCCTACTGGGGACCTGGCCTGCAACCCCAGGCATGTGCCCTGACTGGGAATCAAACCAGTGACCCTTTAGTTTGCAGTCTGGCACTCAATCCACTGAGCCAGACCAGCCAGGGCCCCTGTCTTGTTCTTAATCTTAAAGGGAATGCTTGTAGTTTTTACCTGTTGAGTTTGATGCTGGCAGTGGGTTCGTCATATATGGCCTTTATTCTGTTGAGGTATGATCCCTCTATTCGGATTTGAGCATCTCTTGAAAAACCAGAATATTTTTAAACACTGAGCCCACATTTCCATAGGTAACAGGGGAAAAGAATTCCCCTTTAGATCACAGTTTGTTGAATACCTCTTGTTTATGTTAATTGCCTAACTTTTTAGACATTTGAGTTTAAGAAATCCTAAATCTCTTCCTGCTCTAATAATCTTTAATTCTGTTATTCTATACTCTTCTGGATTCCTTTACACTAAAAACATTGTGTATTGACACAGGCTTCACTGAACAGATAATTTGGAAAGAAGCTGGGAAAGCATTTCATTTATTTACCAATTTGATTTTCTAAGTGGGTACTCTACATTTCCACGCTATAAAGCCATTATTCTCCTCTGTTGGCACTGCTGTAATTCTCAACGTACCATGTATTAACATCCTGTCAAAAAGAAAATCTTACAGAAAGCCTGTGAAAGCCTTATTAAGTGGAAGTGATTAAGGACAGCCGAAAAAATAGAACAATTATATATATATACATACACACTATTAAATAACACGATGGAGGATAATCCAACTAGTCTTCAGATTTTCATAAGTAAGGTTTGCAATTTGATATTTTGTTGACTCAATAGCAAAATATCAATTCATTAAGTGATTAAACCATTTATCAAAATGGGGAATGGCAAAGCAATCAGACTAGGATAATCAGACTCTGAATCTGTTCTTTGTGTAAAACTCAAATGCACCTAGCACAATACAATTTTGTACTTAATGTTATTCAGCTAATCAACATATTTTTGCTCCAGTGTGAGATCTTTGTTTGAATGTAACATGAACAGATACGGAAGCCACAAAACCCTCATTTGTATAATCATAATAAACATGTTATCATAGTTATCAAAATTAATTAAACCTACTTCACTCTATTTTCTAAGTTAAAATTGACAGAGAACATTTTTTGAGAGACAATAAATGCTAAAGAATCACATAAATATGTATAAACATGAATATTTTTAAATGGCTGAATTTTTAGAGAGCTACCTAATATCAATTATAACAAATTAGATCCCCCAAACATTTTATTTTTATATATATTTTATTGATTATGCTATTACAGTTGTCCCATTTTTTCTCCTCTTTATCCCCCTCTGTCTTGCATCCCCCTCCCACAAGCATCCCCCGCTTAGTTCATGTCCGTGGGTTGTATATATGAGTTCTTTGGCTTCTCCATTTCCTATTCTATTCTTGCCCTCCCCTGTCTATTTTCTCTCTACCATTTATGCTTCTTACTCTCTGTACCTTTTCTGCCTCTCTCCACCCCCACTCCCCACTGATATCCCTCCATATGATACCTATTTCTGTGATCCTGTTCCTGTTCTATTGTTTTCTTAGCTTGTTTTTGTTTTTGTTCTAGGTTCAGTTGTCAATAGTTGTGACTTTGTTGTCATTTTACTCTTCATAGTTTTGATCATCTTCTTTTTCTTAGATAAGTCCCTTTAACATTTCATATAATAAGGGCTTGGTGATGATGAACGCCTTTAACTTGACTATGTCTGGGAAGCACTTTATCTGCCCTTCCATTCTAAATGATAGCTTTTCTGGATAGAGTAATCTTGGGTGGAGGTCCTTGCCTTTCACGACTTAAGGAATATTTTCTTCCAGCCCCTTCTTTCCTTAAGGTTTCTTTTGAGAAATCAGCTGATTGTCTTATGGGAACACCTTTGTAGGTAACTCTCTCCTTTTCTCTTGCTGCTTTTAAGATTCTCTCCTTATCTTTAATCTTGGGTAATATAATTTTTTTTTTGCACACAAAGACTTATATAATAACACTCACCACCCCTCTACACATAAACCCCCGGCCTTTGCCGTGTCCTGGTGTCGCAATTTGCAGGGAATCTCGGGTGCAAGAGTAAGTGTGAGTCTTCAGCGGTGGCTGAAGCTGGCTGGAGTTCTGCAGGGAACAGGCGGGAGCCACCACCGGCCGAGATTTTGGTCCCTCCTCCCCACCCCACCCGGGGGCCGAACAGGCCCCACTCTACAACCACATTCTCAATCCCACCACCGCGCGCCTGCATTGACAGTCCTTGCAGACAGGGCCGGGCACCGTGTTCTCCTAATCTTGGGTAATATAATTATGGTGTGCCTTGGTGTATGCTTCCTTGGGTGCAACTTCTTTGGGATTCTCTGAGCTTCCTGGACTTCCTGGAAGTCTACTTCCTTTGCCAGATTGAGGAAGCTCTCCATTATTTTTTCAAATAAGTTTTCAATTTCTTGCTCTTCCTCTTGTCCTTGAGGCACCCCTATGATTTGGATGTTGGAACATTTAAAGATGTCCTGGAGGTTCTTAACTTCTCATTTTTTTTTTTTTGAATTCTTGTTTCTTCATTCTCTTCTGGTTAAATGTTTATTTCTTCCTTCTGTTCCAAGCCATTAATTTGACTCCTGGTTTCCTTCCCTTCACTGTTGGTTCCTTATATTTTTTCCTTTATTTCTCTTTGCATAGTCTTCACTTTTTCCTCTACTTTCTGACCATACTCAACCATTTCTGTAGGCATCCTGATTACCAATGTTTTGAACTGTTCATCTGATAGGTTGGCTATCTCTTCATCACTTAGTTCTATTTTTGGAGTTTTGATCTGTTCTTTCATTTGGGCCATATCTTTTTTTTTTTTTTTTGTCTTGGCATGCCTATTTCATTGTGAGGGGTGGAGCCTTAGGTATTTGCCAGGGCAGAGCAACCTTCATCACTGCATTGTGGTGCTGCCTGTGGAGGAAGGGTCATAGAGGTAACGATGCTGCTTGCTCAGCTTTTGGCTGGCTTTCAGTCACTTCCCCCACTACCTAGAAGCAAATTGGGCCCATCTGGTGCTGTTTCCTGGGTGGGCGGGTGGGTTTGTGTACATTCTAGGACCCTGTGGGCCTCTCCATTGAACTATGCCGTGAAGCTGGGAGTTTCTCTTGCTGCTACAACCCCCACAGGTTTTTATAGCACAGATTGTGAGGCTTTCTTTTCCTGTGCTGGAACCCTGGGTTGTGTGGTCTGTCTCACTCCCCAGTTGTTTTTCCTGGATTATCCACATACAAATGTGAGACTGTCAAGTCTGCCAGCCACTGCCCTGCCCTCCCAGTTCTCCAGCCACCATCTTACCACATGTCTTCTTCATCCCGGCTACGCATCTCTGCCTCTCCTACCATTCTGGATGAATGTTTCTTCTTTAACTCCTTGGAGACTTCCATACAGTTCAGTTTTATGGAAGTTTTGGTTATTTTTTGTTTTTAGATTTGTTGTTGTCCTTCTTTTGGTTGTGCGAGGAGGCAAAGTGTACCTTCCTATGCCTCCATCTTGGCTGGAAGTCTCAAGTTAATCTAGATTCCCCCAAACATTTAAAAGATCAGTGGAATGTGAACAGTCACTCTACAAAAGTCCAAACCTCTGACTTCTTTTGAGTAATAATGGGTGCCACTGGTGCAATTACAGTAAATGCAAATTTAGAAAAACTCTGTAAGACACAATTTCTCAAGAAGATGTTCCTTCCTAAGGCAAGAGCCACCTTTATTTTAGATTACTATATCATCTTGATCATACTCCTTTTAGAGTAAAAGTTACAACAGTACTTCTCAAGCTTCAAGTATACATCAGAGATACTTTGAAAGCCTGTTAAGCATGCAGGTTCCAGGGCCTGACACTGGTCTTAATTTAAAAGATCTTGGTGGAGCCTGAAAACTCTGTATTTTTAACAAATAACTCAGAAAGTTCTTTTGTAAATGATTCAAGTACCATGTTGTAAGAAACACTGTTCCACATAATGTTTTCTTTGTCTCTTTGCATTATGTTGTTTTGAATCCTCGCATTATAAATCCTCCTAGGATCTCTCCTGAGTGCTTTTCACATGACATGATGAACCTCCACTAATATTCCCTAGGCCCTACATCATCTCATGAACCTGAACTGGGGAAAGTTACATTTTCTATCTTTTCCTTCTCCAGTTTCATACCTCTCAGGCCTTCACACATGTACTTTATCCGTTGAAAGCCCCAATTAGTTGAACACTTGTGGAAATCTTCCAGTGTTTCTAAAGCCAATCAGATTCCCAAGTATTTCAGAGCAGGAGCTCTTCAAGTAATACATAAGCTCTGTTTCTTGCAAACCTCCCTGTTGCCAAGGTAAGGCTTATTATCTACACCTTTGGTGTCCTCAATACTATCACAGAGTGAACAAGATAAAGAAGGAAGACCTCAAACCCATCTATTTAATATCTTCTTAGCAGATCAAAAAAAATGTTGTCAGTGAAGAGCTAGAATCATATTTTTTGAAAATTCGCAATTGTCTTTTGATATGAATTATCCAGTTATTACTGAGCTCTCTCACCACAGATACAGAATAGAGAGTAAGCTATCACCTGGAAACTCACTTGGGGAGTTTTTCATATGTATTAATATGTGGGCCTGCCCAAAACCAGAATCTCAACTTTAGCATTATTGACATTTTGGTCAGATAATTCTTTGTTATGAGAGGCTGTCCTGTGCATTACAGAATGTTTAGAAACATCACTAGAGTTTCCCTACTCTATGCCAGTTCACCTCCTTCTCAGTTATATTTCTAGACATTGCCAAATATACCCTGGAGGAGTGGATCAAAATAACCCCCAGTTTCTAGCCATGATCCTAGGCCAATTAAATCAGGATTTCTAAATGTGGAGCATGATACTCTTTAAAAGCCCCAGGACAAATCCAATGTGCTGCCGGGGTTGAGAGCTAGTGCTTTAGGCAAATCTTTAAGCTTCAGCTGTAAGATGAGAAGATGAGAGCTGAAGAATAGAAAAAATCAGGTCAGTTGTCCAGTTGCTTTGAAAACCAAGTAAAAGTTGCCTCCTTGCTGATTTTGAAAGTTTTCTTTACTGTGTTATTTAGTTGTTTGGTCATCTTTTATGGGCCCAGCTGAATTTCCTAGGATTCAGGCACCACTGAGTGCTGTCCTTCATGGAATCCACCTGAGACCCATTGCATCAGGCTCCCTCTGGGACAACTTCGTGGTTGTGAGCAAGCTGAGAACCAGAACCAAGCCAAACTCTAAATTCTGTGCTTTAACTTCATTTAGGGGCACCACCCTTGCCAATACTGGGGGACCTACCACCTACCACATTTACCTGCTGGCCTCTGTGAAAGTATTGCTGAGTGGGGTTCCATCACTAGGGGGCAACCTGAATTCTCCTGTAATACAACTCTAAGCCCAGGTGAACAAGAGAGCCTGAGAAGGGGATCTGTGTAGATCGAGGGGACTCAATATATCCCTTCTTTCTGATTTATAATCTCACAAATAATTCACCCTTGCATGTTCTAGTCACTTCACTGGTAAAGAGGGAGCAGGAAGTCTCACTCCTTCGTAGGCATCTGACTCACGTAAATAAGATGACATCATTATTGAAAAGTATGTCAGTACCTTTGAGGCTTGAATTGGGAGAAAACGATCAGCAACCTTGTACAGAGGATCTAGCATGTGCCAAGAGTTAAGACATAGTTCACCCCTGCAGGATGGCATAGTCTGGTGGGAGAATGAAGATCGGTGTCGTCTGAGGAAGGTGCAAGTCATGCAGATTCAAAGGCCAGAGACACCCCATTGTGAGAGAATCAGAAAAAGCTTTGCAATTGTGAATGCACTAGATGAGGGAACCAAGGCCGAGCTTAAAATGTATTTTGTGTCTCTTTTTTGCAGGCCCATGACAGAAACCTGCTCTCCATAGACTTCAGTCATATAACATGCACAGAAAAGATCTATGATGACCATCAAAAATTCACCCTTCGAATTCTTTATGACCAGACTGGATGGCCTGTTCTGTGGTCTCTCTGTAGCAGATACAATGAAGTGAACATCACATATTCACCTTCAGGACTGGTAACATTCATTCAAAGAGGGATGTGGAATGAAAAAATGGAATATGACCAGAGTGGAAAAATAATTTCAGAACTTGGGCTGATGGGAAGATTTGGAGCTATACCTACTTAGAAAAGGTAAGTATGTAGGCAAGACAAACTAGTTCTGAGTTTCTGACTGAAAATATTGAAAGTGGTCCTAGTTACCCATCTTGGTAAGAACTTAGAGGAGAAAAGTCTGTGTTCTGGATGTTCTGTTGGTAGAAGTAACCAAAAAATTACATATATATAATTATACATATTTATATGTGAGAGGTCGGTTCAGAAAGTATCAAGCCATGTACTATGAAAAATAGAGACATTTACTGAAGAAGATATAAGATACAGAAAACATTCTACTTAGGACCATGACACCTCAGTCCCCTTCAAAGTAGGTGCCTTGGGACCTCACACAGTTCTCCCAGTCTCCATCAGCTGCCCCGTCATATTTTCCTGAATCTCATTGACAGTCTGAAATCTCTTCCCAAAGGTGGTTTTACCTTTTGGAACAAGCCAGAAGTCACAGGGCACCAAAACTGGGCTGCAGAGGGGCTGAGTCACCTGGGTGATTTGATGTTTCACCAAAAACCTCTGCATGAGCGTGATGCATGAGCAGGTGCATTGCTGTAATGAAGCTGTCAATCACCAGTTGCCCAGAGCTGTGGTTTTCTGAATCATCCTGAATAGTTTCTAGGGAAGAATGTTCAAGCTTAATGCAACATTTGATGCAGGTTAATTGCTCTATTCACTCAGTTATTGTGAATGTGATGGCTACACAGTACACTTGCTCACTCAATGTCATCTACTGCCCCCACTGACTAGTATAGTGAAGTCATCATTGTTCACACATGCACATTCCAGTCCACTCTCCTTGGCTGCCAGGTTACATCAATGTTGCAAAAACTATTCTTGTTATATTAACTGTGACTTGACCTTTTCTGGATGGACCTCATACATCACAGGCAATGAAAGAAAAACTATCATGTTTTCTCACTAATTTTGAATTGGTCTGTTTTGTGAAGCAGTGCAATATAATGGTTAAATGCGTGGACTGCAGTACTAGACTGCCCAGGATCAACTTCCAGGCTCCATTTACTGTTGGTGTGACCTTGGACAAGTTACTTAGCAAGTGGTATGGGGGCTGATGGTTCACTGAGGCTGGCTGTTGCTTGTTTGAAAGGATTTAGAAAGTTGTGAAGCATCAGCCAAGACCAGCCATTCACATGGAAAAGCCACTGTTAACAACTGTAAGTTTCGTGGGACGGAACCTCAGGGGATCTCCAGGGTGCAGCAAATAGTGTTAGCCAGGTTAATGGAGTCTCAGATAAGGCAGCCTGCTGACTCTGTGGCTTGGTGGGGGAAGGGTTCAGAAAAGGGACAATGGCCTCTGCCCACCTTTCTATCTAGAAGAAAGTGGTCCCCCAGCTCTCACCTTGATGCCAGACACTTCAGTTCCTCCTTGTATGCCACTGGTACCTTTCCAGCTGCTACTCCAGGGCTGAATCTCAGAGGACGTGAGTCTGAGTAAGTTCTTGTGTGGGTTCTTTAAGCTGAACTGCTTGGGTCTCCATAACTTTCTTCCACTCACTCAATCCCTGCTATTTTTTCAGCCAGAAGTTATGGAGACTTATCTTCCTGGCACTGGAACCCTGGGCTGAGGGGCCTGGTGTGGGGCTGGGACTCCTCAGTCCTGAGATATGTCCTGAGATATCCCTCCCAAATTTTTATTCACCACATGTGGATGTGGGACCAGCCTGTCTCCATGTCTCTGCCCCTCCTACCAGTCTAGATGGAGGTGGTTTCTTTAATTCCATAGTTTTCAGATTTCAATTTGATTTCTGATGGTTCTGAGTAATGGCTATTCTATAATTTAGTTGTAATTTTGACATGGTTGTGTGAGAAGCGAGCCATGTTTACCTACGCCACCATGTTGACCAGAAGTGTTAAATTGCTTTTCTAGAAAACAAAATTCTATGTCCATTTCATTGGCAAGACTTTTTCACCTCTTGCATTTAAGTTAAAATACTTCATATTTGTTCATGTTTGCTGGAATTCTGTTTTCCTGGAGGTAATCAAAAGCTCTGAGCTATACTTCTTCTATCTTAGTTACTACAGAACCACCTCCTGGAAAAAAAGAGCCTATTAAGTAGCTCATTTTCCTAAGCCCATCTCTGTGTTTCTGATCTGGAAGACTGTCCCCACTACATGGGGACATAGGCTGGAAATAATGAGTTATAGCAAGGTTGTGCAGGGCTGATTAAGACAATTGCTTTACACACTAAAGTACTTACAAATGATACGATGTCTAGGAGTTGCATCAAAATAATGGGGGAGAGTGGGTGGAGATATATATGAAATAATAGTGACTATCCCTAATGATTGTTGAAGCTTAACAATAAACATATGCATGGTCATTACATTATTCTCTCTATATTTGAAAATATTTGAGAATTTCAATATAAACAGATTTTCAGATTTAAAAAAATCTGCTTCATGTGCCAAGGTGAGGCCAAAAATGCTTCCAAACAAAAAGGAAAGAACCTCAATTTTCTTCAGAAGCAGAACTTCTGATGTTTAGTTTGTTGGAACTTGGGCCAAAAGAAGACAGTTTCCCAAAATTCTTTATCCCTAGTTCTTAGCAAAGTGCCTACCATTATGTAGGTGCAAAATAAATATTTATTGAATCAATGAATAAACCTATATCTTTTATCATGCAAGATCCTACAGGAGGGTAATTACAATCATGATAACTGCAATAAGTAACAAATATTGAGTATTTCTTATTACAGTGCCAAACACTGTGAATACGTCATTATCTCTTTTAATCCTCACTCTACCCTAATAGTATACGTAAGAGCATGGATCTTTACTGTTTTCTCCACTGGTATATCCCCAGTGCTCAAAATATGACTGATTCAATAAATATTTGTTCAATGAGCAAATCTAAAGTAGAAACTAGTATCATACCCCTTATACAGATGAGGAATCTGAGGTTTAAAAAGGTTAATAATCTGCCTAGTTAGTAAATGACAGAGTTGGATTCAATCCAGATAACTTAAATCTCTCTTTCAACCACTGACCTAAATTCACATTTTAAAGTCTTGTCTATTATTATAATTGTGAAAGCCAGTGAACTTTAAAGGCCCTGAAAATACAGTATATGAGGGGGGACCCCCCAAAAAAACAGAATTTCTTTATAAAAAATTGTGTATTTATTCTTACATGTTTAAACTTCAGCCTTCAAAGTACTCTCCATTTGATGCCACACACCTATTGAGATGGTTTTTCAACTGCTTAAAAACAGTTTATGAATTTGTTGATTTTGATGCCTTTTAGTGATTCTGCCAGTTTTTCATTTCACCTCTTCCACATTGGCAAAATATTTCCCTTGGAGGGTTTTTTTTTTCATCTGGGGAAACAAAAAAAAAAGTTGCTCAGGGTAAGATCATGTGAATTGGGAGGGTGGAACATGGGGTCATGCCATCTTTAGTCAAAAACTGCTGAACAATCAGCAGGGTGTGGGCAACTGTCCTTGTAAATAACCCATAATGAAATGGGCAAATACATTGAAAGAGTCTTCAAAAAAATTCACTGAAGCCTAATGCAGCCTCTCACAACAATGCCAGCTGGTACACTGATTCAGATGGTTTCCTAGAACACTCACCTAGTGAAGGAAGCGTGTTCTACAAGGGGCCTGCCCTCCAGAAGATAATTCTGTTTTTTTGGGTCTCCCATCATATGATGGAAATATTTTGATAGCAACTCAAACTGAATAGACTGTACTATGGGAAACTCAATGTCATTATTTTAAAAACTCAAGCAAGTCTTCTTTCCTTGCTCTGTAAATTCAATTCCAGACATTCTTGGGAGGCTTACCCTGCTCTTCCCAGGAAACCCTCAATCCTATAAGTAATAAAGTTTTACATACCCTCCTTTTGTATGTGTTGTGGCATCATCAGTCTTGATATTCAAACCAGTTTTTGGGTAGGGGGAGTCCTTCCTGTTTCTTTAGGATGGTCACTACAGAGACAGATGGAGATCTGAAGAGAAGAAGAAGGCAACATTATAGCCAAAGCAACATGCTGCACTGCTGGCTTTAAAGATGGACGAAGGAAGTATGAGCCAAGAAATGAAGGAACACAGCTCTAGAAGCTAGAAAAAGCAAGGAAGTGGATTTTCCCCTAGAGCCTCTGGAGGGAGTGTAGCCCTGCTAACACCTTGATTTTAGCCAATGAAACTGATTTCCCATTTCTGATCTCCAGAATTGCAAGAGAAAAAAAATGGGTGCAGTTTTAAATCACCAAATCTGTAATAATATGTTTCAGCATTTCTAGGAAACTAGGAAGTAGCAGCAAATAGTACTAGTAGTCACTGTGTTCATCACCACCATATGCATTTTGATAAAAAAAATGCCAGTTGCACTTAAGAATGTCTTTGATGAAAATTTCATGTTATAAATATTGATCCTAGAGTACATGATTTTTTAATATTTTATGACAAAAATGGGAAGATGCATAAAGTACTCCCATATCCTGAAATATAATAATTGTCCCAAAGACAAACACTTGTGCAATTTAAAGCAAAGTTGTTCACAAAAATATCATTTTTGCTTATGACAGACAAACTTTGGTTATTAGACTTGAGTTCTTGGCAGATATTTCATCTAAAATTAACAAAGTGAGCCTGTCACTTTAGGAAAAATAAATGAGAGTGGGGTTTTTTCCAATTATAAAATGTAAGTTTTCAAGTAAAAATTAGAATTATAGGAAATTTGTATTTGCCACCATGAGCTTCACAGCTTTCCAAAATGTAAATACTATCCTATGAGAGCAACCATTATTGTAACAAATGTGACAGTTTTATATTGTATCATGAAATATGTCAATATTTGGAAGATATTCATAACTCCGTGAAGCAGCAATTTTTAAATATATTTTATTGATTATGATATTACAGTTGTCCCATTTCCCCCCTTCATTTCCCTCCACCATGCACAACCTCTCCCACCCACATTCCCCCCCTTTAGTTCATGTCCATAGGTCATAAGTTCTTTAGCTTCTACATTTCCCACACTATTCTTGCCCTCCCCCTGTCTATTTTCTACCCACCATCTATGCTACTTATTCTCTGTACCTTCCCCCCCTCCTCCTCCCACTCCCCTGTTGCTAGCCCTCCATGTGATCTCCATTTCTGTGTTTCTGTTCCTGTTCTAGTTGGTTCCTTAGTTTGCTTTTAAGTGTGGTTGTTAATATCTGTGAGTTTGCTATCTTTTTACTGTCCTATTTTTTATCTTCTTTCTCTTAGATAAGTCCCTTTAACATTTCATATAATAAGGGCTTGGTGATGATGAACTCCTTGAACTTGACCTTATCTGAGAAGTGCTTTATTTTCCCTTCCATTCTAAATGACAGCTTCGCTGAATAGAGCAATCTTGGATGTAGGTCCTTGACTTTCATGACTTGGAATACTCCTTTCCAGCCCCTTCTTGCCTGCAAGGTCTCTTTTGAGAAATCAGCTGACAGTCTGATGGGAATTCTTTTGTAGGTGACTGTCCTCTTATCCCTTGCTGCTTCTAGAATTCTCTCCGTCATTTTGATCTTGGCTAATGTAATTATGATGTGCCTTGGTGTGTTCCTCCTTGGGTCCAACTTCTTTGAGATGCTCTGAGCTTCCTGAACTTCCTGGAAGTCTATTTCCTTTGCCAGATTGGGAAAGTTCTCCTTTATTATTTGTTCAAATAACTTTTCCACTTGTTGCTCTTCCTCTTCCCCTTCCGGTACCCCTATAATTCGGATGTTGGGACATTTAAAGATGTCCTAGAGGTTCCTAAGCCTCTCCTCATTTTTTTGAATTCTTGTTTCTTCATTCTTTCCTGTTTGGTTGTTTCTTTCTTCTTTCTGGTCCACACTGTTGATTTGAGTCCCAGTTTTCTTCCAATCACTATTGACTCCCTGTGCATTTTCCTTCATTTCACTTAGCATAGCCTTCATTTGTTCATCTAATTTGTGACCAAAATCAACCAATTCTGTGAGCATCCTGATCACCAGTGCTTTGAACTGCGCATCTGATAGGTTGGTTATCTCTTGGTCACTTAAAAGTATTGGCTCTGGTGCTTTGATTTCTTCTTTCATTTGAGCCATTGTTTTTTTTTTTTTTTTTTTTGTTTGTTTGTTTTTGGTCTGGTCGCATCTGTTACGTATGAGGGGCAGAGCCTTAGGTGTTCACCAGGGCAGGGCAACCCAGCTGCAGGTTGTGACGCTGTGTGTGAGGGCAGGGTCAGGGAGGGAACAATGGCACTTGCTCCACTCTCTCTTGGATTTCAGTCCCCTCTGTGAGGCTGGGAGTGTCTCCCGGCACTTCAACCCCCACAAGTGTTTTTAATCAGTGCTTTTAGGCTTTATTTCCTGGCGCTGGGGCCCTGGGTTGCACAGCGTGTCTCGCTGCCTATTTTCACCTGGTTTATCTGCATGCAAATGTGTGACCGCAGTCAGCCGCCTCATGCACCTCGCTGGGTCTGCTCATTGCCTGTCCGCCCCTGGTAACCACTGCCTATGCACCCGGGGTGTGCCAACCACCATCTGCGCATCCAGGACCACTAGCCACTGCTTTTTCCTGTTGCGATCCCTTTCTACCAGCCACTGACTCCGCCCCCACCCCTCTTACTGGTCTGGGTGAATCGTCTGGGTGAATCCATACAATTCAATTTTCTATCTGTTCTGGTTGGGTTTTTTTGTTATAAATTTTTGTTTTCCTTAATTTTGGTTGTGAGAGGAGGCACTGTGTGTCCACTTATGCCTCCATCTTGGCCGGAAGTTCGAAGCAGTACTTTTCAAATAACCAATGCATGATGTTAGAAAATCACTGCATAGTAAAAAAAAAAAAAAAAAAGTTCACTGATACAGTTTCAGATTCCATATTGGCACTAACTTCTAAGGAACTTCCATGTGTGACATTTTGGTGTCAAACAATATCCACAAATACCTGAAAGCCCTAATGAAATACTCCTGGCTTTTCTAACTACATATATGTCTAAGAAAAGATTTTTGTCTGTATTTCAATCGCAACAGCATATCACAGCAGAGTGGGTGCAGAAGCATATAGAATCCAGTTCATTTCTATTATACCAGACATTAAGGAGATTTGCAAAAATGTAAAGCAATACTACTTCTCATCTAAATGTTTTGTTTGGAAAAATATAATTATTTTCATAAAACAAATAATTTGTGTTAACTTGTGATGGATATATTATAATTTTGAAATGAATCCCTAATTAGATATTTTTCATTTCTCAGTTTTAATCTCTAATATATTAACTATTAATAGACATAATTAATAGACATAATTCACATAAGCAATAGCTCTTTGGGGTCCTCAATATTTTTTGAGTAAACAAATAAGTTTGAGAACTGTTGTCCATCTTTGAGAGACTCTTACACAAGAGTGTATAGTAAGAAAATATGCCTAAGAAAATATGCTTAAGAAAATATGCCTGTTACAGCTTTGCTTAAAATAGTGAAAAATTGGAAATAATTTAAGTACCCATGAAGAGGTGAATGAATAAACTGTGTGTATTCATACAATGTAATAATATGTAGCTATTAAATAATATATTAAATAATAATATGATTACAATGTAATAATATGTAGCTATTAAAAATGAAAGAAGTGTTGTCTTTAGGATACTTACTTGTGGGATGCTCTGTCTCATAACCCAGCTGCCATGCTGTGAAACCCAGGCCACATGAAGAGACCCTTTGTAGGAGTTACAGTTAAAATTCCAAGCTAAGCTCCCAGGTGACAGCCAAGATCCTCCTCTAGCCACATGCATCAACCACGTTGGATGTCCAGTCCTGCTGAGCCTTCAAATGACTCTGACCCAGTGACTATCTGCTACAATCCTATGAGACTCCAATCAAGAACCACTCAGTTGTGCCCAATTAACCTACAGAACTGCAAAAGATAATAAATTGTTGTCCTATAAAATAATGAAAGAAGTGTTAGTATTAACATGGGTCAATCTCAAAAACAATGGTGAAAAAGGTATAAAACATATACAGGATGATAGATTTATATACATTTTGAAAACATTCATATAAAGTTTAAAAATGTTTATAAGAATACAGTCATGCCAAGGCTAACCACCTTGTAGTCAATGATGGATTGCATATACAATGGTGGTTCCATAACATTATAATGGAACTGAAAAATTCTTATTGCCTAGTGACATTGTAGCTGCCATAATGTTATATTGCAGTGCTATGCTGTTTTAAAAAAATTTAGTGTGCCCTAAGTGTACAGTGTTTATAAAGTCTACAGTAGTGTACAGTAATGTCCTATGGCATCAGATTCACTCACCACTCACTGACTCGCCCAGAACAACCTCAGTTCTACAAACTCCATTCATTGTAAGTGCCCTATATAGGTGTACCATTTATTATAATTTATACCTTATTTTTACTGTACCTTTTTATATTTAGATATGTTTACATACACAAATACTTATCATTGTGTTACAATTGCCTATAGTATTCAGTAGAGTAATATGCTGTACAGGCCTGTAGCCTAGGAGCAATAGACTATACCATATGGCCTGGGTGTGTAGTAGGCTTATACCATGTAGGTTTGTTTAAGTGCACTCTATGATGTTCACACAATTATGAACTCACCTAACAATGCATCTCTCAGAATGTATCTCCATTGTTAAGTAATGCATGACTGTACTAGACATTATCTGTGTGTGTGTATAGTCATATGACTATATATAGTGTATATATATGTGTGTATATATATGACTATACATATATAGTATATATACTATATAGTATATATACTATACATAGAGTATACTATATATACATATATATTATATATGTATACTATATATAGTCATGAGGTGTGTGTGTGTGTGTGTGTGTGTGTGTGTAGAGAGAGAGAGAGAGAGAAGAATGCCCACCAACCTCAGGATGTGGTTCCTCTGGGAATGAAGAGAATGATCAGGAAGTGACACAAATGGACTTCAAGTTAATCCATAATGCTTTTTTCTTTTTTTTTTAATTTTTATTTTTTTGATCAGTATTTTTTTAATTGTTGATATTGTACAGTTTTCTGTCTTTTACCCCACCGCCAGCCCACCACCCCAGCCCTCCCCACCTTCCTCCCATTTCCACCCCCCATAGTTTTTGTCCATGTGTCCTTTATACTTGTTCCTCTAAACCCTTCCCCTTTTCCCCTGAAATTCCCTCCCCTCCCGCTCTGGTCACTGTCAGACTCTTCTCAAATTCAGTGTCTTTGTTTATATTATGCTTGTTTGTTTGTTTTGTTGTTTAGATTCCTGTTAAAGGTGAGATCATATAGTATTTGTCTTTCACTGCCTGGCTTATTTCGCTTAGCATGATGCTCTCAAGTTCCATCCATGCTGTCGCAAAGGGTAGGAGCTCCTTCTTTCTTTCTGCTGCATAGAATTCCATTGTGTAAATGTACCACAGTTTTTTGATCCATTCATTAACTGATGGGCACCTAGGTTGCTTCCAGCACTTGGGTACTGTAAATTGTGCTGCTATGAACATAGGGGTGCATAGGTTCTTTTGGATTGGTGTTTCAGGGTTCTTAGGATATAATAATGCTTTTTTCTTTAATTAAAAAAATCCCAAAGCAAATATAATAAACTATAACCACATGATAATTCTGGGTAGTAAGTACATAGACATCTCTTGTTCAATTCTCCTCAATGACATTTTGACAGTGCCACCCTTTCCCAGTTCATATGTAACAGTCATGAGGTCTCCAGAGAGGACTATGAGTTCCACACAGCAGAGGCGTTTTCGGGGGTATCTTCACATCTTTATTCTCTTTCAGAATACTGTTACAAATTGTTTACATGTGGCTCATTAAAAGGATTATCTGGTTTTAAATAAACCAGTCTTTAAAACATGCACAGTGATTGGAATAGATTCTTGCATATAAACTAATTGAAAATAATTGTGCAAGTTGCACATAATTGCTAACTGAAAATAAATCTAATAATGATACAACCACAAGACAATAACAAGAAAATGGCAGAGCAGACATTTTTCCAATTCCTAGGACAAGTTCTTCATTGATAACAATGAGCAATGTAGTCACATCAGACAATGTCAGCCCTCAAAATTGAAGTAATCAAGAAGAAAATCTAAAATATTTGCAAATCTATGCCTTGCATTATTAATGATGAGAATCTCCCAAGCCTACTATTTTCTAGAGATAACTTATAATCTTCTTAATGCATAAGATATTTTAGAATGTTGATTATTGCATCTTAATTTCATTATCTTTAATTTATATGTTGTTTGTTTATAATTTACATAATATATTAGTATTACAGTGCATATGTATGATTCATAAATATATGAAACTGTATATATAATATATATTACTGCTTGTTCAATTTTTCAATCTTTTGACATTCAAAATTTTTTCTTGCTGAGAGGTGTGCAATCAGAAAACCTAAAATCCACTGTTGAATACCAGTAGTGTATCCAGGCCTTATGGAGCCTGAAGCTCATAACAATTGGAGAGGGGCTCTAAGAGAAAGAATACAAAATTAGGTATTTTGTATTTACTTAGAATAAGAAAAGATATCACAGCAAATTATAATCTTTAACAAGCTGTACATTTTTAAAAGCTCATAAGTACACTATCATCACAAAATCCAGAAAAACAATATTGTTTCCAAATTAACTCCCTGACACCACTACAGACTCCCAAAATTCTGCATGCAAGAAATGAGCTAATAAAACTTAGCTGCAAACACATGCTACTCTTCATGGAAAAGGAAGGACACAGAGGGCAGAGCCGCTGCCTCAGAGACATGGACACAGAGGGTAGAACCGCAAACCACAGAGGTTTATTTACAGACTTTGAAACCTAATGTTTGCTCAGCCAGATTTTAAATCTGCTTAGAACTGGTGACTTCCTTTGCCTTCCATTTCCCCCAACTTTGTATAGGAAGGTCCATAAATATTATCCTATGTCCATCCCACCATGGTGTTCTCAGAGCAGATAATTTGTGTTCTATTTTCATGGGTCCACAAATGGAGAGGAATTTGCCCCATATCATATCCAGACCCTCACCCATTTCTAATTTAGATGATTTATATGATATTTGGGACTTTTGAACTGATGAGACTTAGATGGAATTGGGGTTTGAGTTGATGTTGAGTTGTTGGAGGACCATAGGATGGGTTGGGATGAATGTATTTTGCATGTGAGATGGCCATGAATCTTTAGGGACCAGAGAGCCAACTGTCCTGGACACAATAATGCCCTGCAAAGATGCTCACACCCTATTCTCAGAAACTGTGAATACGTTCATTTACAAGGCAAAAAGTTACTCTGCAGATGTGATTAAGTTAAAAATCTTGAAACGAGGGGATTATCCTGGATACTCTGGGTCAACTCAATGTAATAGCAACAGTCTTCAGAGGAAGGCAGGAAGATCAGAGTCAGAGGAAGGAGATATGACAATAGAACCAGGGATCATAGTCAGAGAAAGATTTTTGAAGATGTAATGCTGCCATCTTTACAAATGGAAAAAGGGACCATGAGCTGAGGAACACAAGCAGGCCTTAAATGCCTACAAGGACAAAAACTAAATTCTTCCCTGGAAACTGTAAAAACCTGCTAATAACTAGAATTTAGACTAATAAAACTGATATCAGACTTCTGACCTCCAGAACTGTAAGATTTTACTACTTGTATTACTTTAAGCCACTAATTTTGTGGTAATTTTTTAAAATTTTATTTTATTGATTATGCTATTACAGTTGTCTAGATTTTTTCACCTTTGCCCCCTTCCACCCAGCATCCCTACTACCTCAGGTAACAGCTCCTCCATTGTTCATGTCTGTGGGTCATGTGTGTAAGTTCTTTGGCTACTCCATGTCCTATACTGTGCTGTACATCCCTGTTGCTATTCTGTAACTACCTATTTGTACTTCTTACCCCCCTCACTGCTTCACCCATTCTCTCCCACACCCATGAAAATGCTCTCTGTGTCCATGATTCTGTTTCTGTTCTTCTTGTTTGCTTAGTTTGTTTTTTAGATTCAATTTTTGATAGATATGTATTTTTTTGCTATTTTATTGTTCATAATTTTCATCTCCTTTTTCTTAAAAAAGTCCCTTTATCATTTCATATAATAATGGTTTGGTGATGGTGAACTCTGGTTTTTTTCTCATCTGGGAAGCTCTTTGTCTGCCCTTCAATTCTAAATGATAGCTTTGCTGGGCAGAGCAATCTTGGCTCTAGGTCCCTGCTTTTCATGACTTTTAATATTTCTTGCCAATCTCTTCTAGCCTGCAAAGTTTCTTTTCAGAAATAAGCTGACAATCTGATGGAACTCCTCTGTAGTTAACTAAATTCATTTCTCTTGCTGCTTTTAAGATTCTCTCTTTATCTTTAACCTTTGGCATTTTAATGGTGATATGTCTTGGAGTGGGCCTCTTTACATCCATCTTGTTTGGTTCTCTCTGTGCTTTCTGGACTTGGGTGTCTATATCCTTCACTAAATTAGGGAAGTTTTCTTTCATTATTTTTTTAAATAGATGTCCAATTTCTTGCTTTTTCTCTGGTCCTTCTGGCACCCTTATGATGCAAATGTTGGACCTCTTGAAGTTTTCCCAGAGGCTGCTTATACTATCCTCATTTTTTATTGTTTTTTCTTCTTATTGTTCTCATTGCTTATTTTTTGCTTGTTTATGTTCCAAAGCATTGATTTGATTATCAGCTTCCTGGGCAGTATCATTCTGAGTGCAAGGTAGAGATCTGCCTCTCAGGCTCATCCAATCTACTGTTGTTTCCCTGTAAATGGGTCTCTATTTCAATGAGTGTATCCTTCATTTCTAACTGTATCTTTTTTATGCAGCTGAGGCCCTCACTAAGTTCCTTGAGCATCCTTATGATCAGCGTTTTGAACTCTGCATCTGATAGATTGCTTATCTCCATTTTAATTAGCTCTTTTTCTGGAGTTTTGATCTGTTCTTTCATTTGGACCATGTTTCTTTGTCTCCTCATTTTGACAGGCTCCCTGTGTTTGTTTCTATGTATTAGGTAGAGCTGCTTTGACACTGTGTTGGAACTGTGGCCTAATGTAGCAGGTGTCCTGTAGGATCCAGTGACACAGCCTCCCCTATCACCCGAACTGGGTACTCGAGGTGCACTCTTTGTTTGGGCTGAGTATACCCTGCTCTTGTAGTTGAGGCTTGCTTACTGTTGGCAGATCAATGGGAGGGATTTACCCAGGCTGCAAGAACTGGCTATGACCACTGACCACCAACCTCTGCCCTCTGTGGAGGATCAGTCATGCAGGGACAGGGTCTGTGGCTGTCCACTTGGTGCATTGGCCCTGGGATTTCCCAGGTGGTGCAGGCCAAGGTCAGCCCCCACTTGTGTTCTGTCCAGGGCCACCCTGCCTGAGCTATAAAGCAATCTGAGATGGCTGCTACTTGTGCTAGGCTTAGAGATTCCCAGGGAGGCCAAGCTGTGAATCTAAGCTTGCTGCTGCTAGTGCTGGGCCTGGGGCTCACTAAGGGCAGCTGTTTCATATTTGAGAGGATTTAGGAAGTTGTGTAGAATGAGCCATGACCAGTCATTCACATGAAAAGCAGCTTGGGTGGGCCCATAATTTGGGTGGGGTGGAGTCTCCGGGGATCTCCAAGATGTGTCAAATGGTGTTAGCCAGGTTGATGGAGTCTCAGATGTGGCACCAGTTTGTGGGCTCAGTCTGAATGGATGTGGTTTCCTTAATTCCATAGTTGTCAGACTTCCATTCAACTCCATTTCTGATGCTTCTAAGTGATGAGTGTTCTATATTTTACTTGTAATTTTGATGTGGTTGTGCGAGGAGGTGAGCCATGTCTGCCTATGCCACTATCATGACTAGAAGTCTGTAGTAAGTTTTTATGGCAGCTTCAGGAAACTAACACAGTACTCTAGAAATACATTCCTATTAGGATCCTGAAATTTCTCATTTCCTTTATTGAAATGTTCCAAAATATCTTTCCAAATGGCATTTGTGCTTCATCAACCTTTTGAATAAATTTTGTATCTCATTTGTGCTTAAGTGTTCCTTCCAAGTCTTTACAAAGATATTTTAGAGTTCTTAAAATATCATTATACGCAAGTTACAAGGCTTCGATGGCCTTATAGTAGGCAGACTATCTTATTACACTTAGACTCTTAAAAGAAGAATCAAAGTTGGCATGTGTATTTAAACTAATACATCTATGAGATAAGCCAAAATATAAAACATAATTATGACAAAGCGAAGTAGTGAAAACTTCAAGTATCATGGAGGCAGCCTTTACTTTGATTATTAAGAAAAGGAGATGTACATTCTGCATATTTCTTGATGTCCTTAAAAAGTGCTTGCAGCCCTTTAGCCTAACCTTTCTTAACAGCTGCATTGCCTTACTGACTGTAAATATCATTCAATGTCAGTTTACAACCATCTGATTCTAAGGTCTTGTTTTAATGTGTTGAATTAAATCACTGATAGATGGTTTTCAGTTGGGGAAAATGTTAAAATTATAGTAGTGGTGCTTGTCCTGTTCAATGTAGAATCTACAATAATGGGGATGATTTGGCGTCTGACTTAATTTCCCACTTCATTTTCTCATTGATTCCATTAATTCTTGTGAACCAGTTTGGATGAATAAGTCACACTTTTAATTTTTATATTTTCCAATTGCTTGTGAAATAATTGATCAAATTTCTCAGTTTGTTTAAATATTCCCATGAAATTTGTTTTTTGAAGCATGCTACTTTTCCTTGTAGCCTCTGAAGAGAAAACCTCTTTCACTTGAAAATTTAATAGTTGCAACTATTATTTTCTCTTTTTTTTAGTAACTCAAAATAATATTGAATGTTTTGTTATGTTTTTCAATTCATTGGCCTAGTGCACTCTCATTTGACTTTCAGGTATTCCAAGTAAACATAGCCTGCTGGAGCTTTGTGGAGTCTTTGTGAATCAACATTCAGTAGACCAAAAAGTCCATTTAGGTTTTTCCATAAAATAAAAGACATGCCTTTCATTTTCACCAATAGCTTTATTGATTTGGATATTTTGAGTATTTCAGCTATCTTCTGCATGGTATAATGTTGATTTTTGTCGATTAATGTCTCAATTTGATCACTATCAACTTCAACTGGTCTACCCAACAATGGAGCTTTGTTCAGAGAGAAATCTCCAACACAAAACTTCACAAACCACTTTTCACACATTTGATCAGTCACAGCACCTTCTCCATACACTGCACAAAACTTTTTGTTTTGCATTTCAGTTTCATTTTTACCTTTCTTGAAATAATAAGGCTTAATATGCCAGAAATGTTGCTTATTTTCTTCCATCTACAATATTAAAATGGCTACATAAAAATTCACCAATTTTGATGTTTTTAATGCAAATTAATATGACATCTATCACAATACAATCGAGAAAAATGTTTCAAATGAAGTTAAAGACAAGTAAGCACTATGAGAGCCATCTTACAGGAAAAAAAAAAAAAACACAAACTTTTTGGCCAATCTAATATATACACCCAGTAAGTTTTGTTGAAAAGACTTTATAAGCAAAACAATAATGCTTAGTCTTGAGTTAGTTTAACAAGGATCTCATAACAGCTTAATTTAACCATTTATAATAGTCCATTTTATATTGTTTGATTCTCTGTAAATACTAATTGGATAATAACTTGGGGAGAATGTTTTTTACTAAACAATATTGAATGGAATTATTGTTCATCATAAAGACCATGAGGAAAGCTCAGAATCCTTGTTGTGGTCAATAAATTCTAACCTTTATTTGCTCTGTTGACCCTACAAATTTTGTTTACTTTATTGTTACTTTATCTTCCACTTCTTCAATTCCTTTAAAGGTATGTCTGATGCTTAAAATCTTCTTGCATTTATTTTGTTATTATTTTATTATCAAAAATTTTTGGTAATAGTGGTTCTTTTCCTTAATTTCATGATTTTTGATTCTGAGTGTTTAGTTTCTATTGTGATATAATAAAAGAGTCTTTAAATGTTGATACTTCTGCCATTCTTCCTTCTTTCAGATTTTGTTTTTGGCTTCCAATAGGATACGTTTTTCTATAAATTCCTTCCAACAGAATAATTTGAGTTTTAGTCTGTCAATGTGTCTGAATAAAAATACACAAAATAAATATGAAGTTAAGAAATGTATAAGAGCAATTCAACTGCTACTGAATTATATTGAGCTACATAATTGTCCATTATATATCAAATTACTCTTATGGTCCATACATTGACATGCTGATCATATATGTAGGCATTTTCCCAATGGAACATTTCTTCAATCCATTCATTGCATTAGTGGCAATTTTACTTGCAGACTTCACCTGGACAACATGGATCACATATACTAAAAAAGAGTCCAATACATTGTGATGCATTAAATGTGACACATCATACACATATGAGTATTCATTGGTTGTAGTACCTTACAAACACAGCAATTCTGATAAATTCTCTTTAATTAGATTTCCATCCAAAAAAAAAAAATGTCTATGATACATTTAGAATCATTCACGGTGCATTATTGATTTTATTCCTGCCAGGCCAGAATTTATATTTTCATTAGGATTTGATAAGAGCAAAACCTCTAATTATAATTTTACAGGTCTAATAATTGGAAGAACTTTCCATAGACTAGTGTCTTGCTCTGCACATTTCAAATCTTGTTTCTCTCCACTAACCACATACTCTCTCTGCCAGGCACCACAGGCACATTTGTTATTGCAGCACTACCTCTGGCCTTGCACTTTGGGCAAAATGGGCAGTAGGACTATTAATAGAAGATATTCTTACATTACCAATAACCTAACTACACACAAAAATAAATTTTAATTTAATAAATAATATCTCACTCAACCCAAATTCAATTCATTTTCATCAACTGTCCAGCAGCCAGATCCCAAAAGTTCCCATAGCCAGTCCAAGGAAAACAACCAACAATAGGCAAAATATGATGGAGGGCAAGTTGGAATGAAAGAGATGGCAGTCATCGTGTCATAACGTGTCATAATCATTTTAAAATATCTTCCGTAAATATTATTAAAAAACCTATATCCATGGTAACACATTAATAGAACTCCCTGTAGGACCTTAGAAGGGGTGTATTAGTTTCATAAATTCATTTATCTCTGTTTAAAATAGCAACTAAAGTGATTTTTAAAAAATCCTAAACCAGTTCTATCACTCCCCAGCCTGATACCCTCTGTAGACTTCTCACTTTTTCTTTCTTCTATTTTTTAATTTTATTTTCATTGTTGTTCTTGTACAGTTTTCTGTCTTTTACTCCCATCCCAGCCCACCAACCCAGCACGCCCCATCTCCCTCCCATTTCCACCTGCCCTAGTTTTTGTCCATGTGTCCTTTATACTTGTTCCTCTAAACCCTTCCCCTTTTCCCCTGAAATTTCCTCCCCTCTCCCCTCTGGTCACTGACAGCCTGTTCTCAATTTCAGTATCTTTGGTTTTATTTTCCTTGTTTGTTTTGTTGTTTAGGTTCCTGTTAAAGGTGAGATCATATGGTATTTGTGTTTCACCACCTGGCTTATTTTGCTTAGCATAATGCTCTCCAGTTCCATCCATCCTGTTGCGAAGAGTAGGAGCTCCTTCTTTCTTTCTGCTGCATAGAATTCCATTGTGTAAATGTACCATAGTTTTTTGATCCATTCATTTACTGATGGGCACCTAGCATGCTTCCAACACTTGGCTACTGTAAATTGTACTGTTATGAACATTGGGGTGCATAGGTTCTTTTGGATTGGTGTTTGAGGGTTTTTTGGATATAATCCAAGCAGTGGAATTGCTAGGTCAAAAGGCAGTTCCATTTTTATTTTTCTTAGAAAATTCCATACTGTTTTCCATAATGGTTGTACCAGTCTGCAATCCCACCAACAGTGCACTAGGGTCCCCTTTTCTCCACAACCTCTCCAACACTTGTTGTTTGTTGCTTTGTTTATGATGGCCATTCTGACAAGTGTGAAGTGGTATCTCATTGTGGTTTTAATTTGCATCTCTCTGATAGCTAGTGATAGTGAGCATCTTTAATATGTCTCTGGATCCTCTGTATGTCCTCCTTGGAGAAGTGTCTGTTCAAGTCCTTTGCCCATTTTTTAATTGGGTTTCTTGTCTTCTTAGAGTGGAGTCGTGTAAGTTCTTTATATATTTTGGATATTAAAACCTTGTCTGAGGACAATGACTGGTGTAGCTCAGTGGATTGAGTGCAGGCCTGCAAACCAAAGGATGTTAGTTCGATTCCCAGTCAGGGCACATGCCTGGGTTGCAGGACAGTTCCCAGTGACAGTTCCCAGCAGGGTATGCACAAGAGGCAACCATACATTGATATTTCTCTCCATCTCTCTTTCCCTTCCCCTCTAAAGATAAATAAATAAAAATTTAAAAAAAAAAAAACTTGTCTGAGGTTATCATAGGCAAATATGTTTTCCCATACAGTTTTTTCTCTTTTTATTTTCATACTGTTTTCTTTAGCCATACAGAAGCTTTTTATTTTGATGAGATCTCATTTGTTTCTTCTTTCCTTTATGTCCCTTGCTTTAGGGGACATGTCGGTAAAAATGATGCTGTGTGAAATATCTGAGATTTTCCTGCCTATGTTCTCCTCTAGGACTTTAATGGTGTCATGGCTTATATTTAAATCTTTTATCCACCTTGAATTTATTTTTGTGTATGGTGTAAGTTGGTGCTCGAGTTTCATTTTCTTTTTTTGCATGTAGCTGTCCAGTTCTCCCAACACCACTTGTTGAAGAGGCTATTTTTACTCCATTTATGTTGCTGCCCACTTTGTTGAATATTAATTGACCATAGAGACTTGGGTTTATTTCTGGGCTCTCGGTTCTATTCCACTGGTCCATGTGCCTGTTTTCATGCCAGTACCAGGCTGTTTTGATTACAGGGCCCTTGTAATATAGTTTGGTATCAGGTATTGTGATCTCTCCTATTTTCTCTTCTTTCTCAAAATTGCAGCAGCTATTTGGGATCATTTATGGTTCCATAAAAATTTTTGAAGTGTTTGTTCTATGTCTGTGAAATATGCCATTGGAACTTTAATAGGTATTGCATTGAATCTGTAAATTGCTTTGGGTAGTATGGACATTATGATGATGTTAATTCTTCTGATCCATGAACACGGTATATGTTTTCATGTGTTTGTGTCTTCCTTAATTTCTTTCTTCAGTGTTGTGTAGTTTTCTGCATAAAGGTCTTTTACCTCCTTGGTTACATTTATTCCTAGGTATTTTATTTTTCTTTTTGCTATATCAAATGGGATATTTTTTCTTGATTTCTCCTTCTGCTGTTTCATTGTTGGTATACAAAAAATGCCTTTCATTTCTGGATATTGACTTTGTATCCTGCTGTTTGGCCAAATTCATTTATTAGGTCAAGCAGCTTTTTGGCCAAGTCTATCAGATTATCTATGTACACTATCATGTCATCTGCAAACAATGACGGTTTTGTTTCCTCCTTTCCAATTTCTATGTCTTTTATTTCCTTTTCTTGTCTAATCACTGTGGCTAAGACTTCCTATACTATATTGAATAGAAGTGGTGAAATTGGACAACCTTGTCTTGTTCCTGATCTTAGTGGAAAAGATTTTAGTTTTTGCCCATTAAGTATTATGTTGGCTGTAGGTCTCTCATATATGGCCTTCATTATGTTGAGGAGTGCTCCCTCTATTCCATTTTGCTGACTGTTTTTATCATAAATGGGTGCTGTACCCAATCAAATGCTTTTTCACATCTATTGATATGATCATGTGATTTTTGTCTTTGCTTTTATGTGATGTATCACATTTACTGATTTTCGAATATTGAACCATCCTTGCATCCCTGGGATGAATCCCACTTGGTCATGGTGTATTATCTTTTTAATGCATTGTTGGGTATAGTTTGCCAATATTTTGTTGAGGATTTAGCGTCGATGTTCATAAGTGATATTGTCCTGAAGTTTTCTTTCTTTGTTGTGTCTTTATCTGGTTTTGGGATTAGGATGATGCTGGCTTCATAAAAAGAGTTTGGGAGTCTTCCATCATTTGGGGTTTTTTTGAATAGTCTGTGAAGGATAGGGGTTAGCTCTTCCTTAAATGCTTTGTAGAGTTCTCCTGTGAAACCATCAGGTCCAAAGCTTTTATGTGTCAGAAGTTTTTTGATTACTGCTCAATTTCATCTGCTGTTATTAGTGTGTTCAGGCTTTCTGCTTCTTCTTCATTGAGTTTTGGAAAATTATATTTTTCTAGAAATTTGTCCATTTCACCTAGGTTTTCAAATTTCTTGGCATACAGTTCTTCATAGTAATTATTTACAATACTTCGTATTTGTGTGGTATTGGTTGTAATTTCTCCTCTTTCATTTCTGATTATGTTTATTTGGGTTCTCTCTCTTTTTTTCTTGATGAGCCTGCTTAAAGGCTTGTCAATTTTGTTTTTTCTTTTCAACGAACCAGGGCCTGTTTTCACTGATCATTAGAATTGTGCTTTTAGTCTTTATGTCATTTAATTCTGCTCTGATCTTGGTTCTTTCCTTCCTTTTACTTGCTCTGGGCTGTCTTTGTTGTTGTTCCTCTAGTTCTTGTAGGAGTAGGGTTAGGTTGTTTGTTTGAAGTGTTTCTATCGCTTTTAGGTAGGCCTGTATCACTATGAACTTGCCTCTCAGGACTGCCTTCACTGTGTCCCATAAGTTTTGGGTTGCTGTGAGTTCATTTTCGTTTGTTTCCAGAAACTTTTTTATTTCCTCCCTAGTTTCATTCTTGACCCGTTCATTGTCTGATAGCATGCTATCCAATCTCCATGATTTTGAGTATTTTGGGTTTTCCCCCTTGGGGTTGGTTTCTAGTTTCAGTCCCTTGTGGTCGGAGAAAATGCTTGGTATGATTTCAATCTTCTTGAATTTGTTGAGGCTTGTTTTGTGTCCTATCATGTGGCCTATCTTTGAAAATGTTCCATGTTTATTTGAAAAGAATGTGTATTTAGTTTCTTTGGGATGAAGGGCTCTCTCTATATAGAGAGAGGATATTGTTCAATGCCACAATATCTTTGTTGATATTTTGTTTGGAAGGTCTGTCCATTTTTGACAGTGGGGTGTTAAAATCCCCTACTATAATTGTGTTGCTGTCAATATCTTTGTTGAAGTCCTTTAAGATTTTCTTTATGTATTTAGGTGCTCCTATGTTGGGTGCATATGTATTTACAATATTTATGTCTTCTTGGTGGATTCTTCCCTTCAGTATTATGAAGTGACCTTCCTGGTCTCTCTTTATGGCCCTTTTTTTTTGAAGTCCATTTTGTCTGATACGAGTATTGCTACCCTGGCTTTTTTTTTTTTTCCTGTTCATTTGCTTGGAAAATTTTTTTCAGCCCTTCACTTTGAGTCTGTGTAGGTCTTTTGTCCTGAGGTGGGCCTCTTGTATGCAGCATATGTGTGGGTCATGCTTTCTTATCCATTCAGCTATTCTATGTCTTTTTATTGGAGCATTTAATCCATTTACGTTTAAGGTTATTATTGATAGGTACTTATTCATTGCCATTTTTTTTAATTTTTATTTTCATTGTTGATCTTGTACAGTTTTCTGTCTTTTATTCTCACCCGAACCCGCCACCCCAGCCCTCCCCACCTCCCTCCCATTTCCACCCCCCCCCCATAGTTTTTGTCCATGTGTCCTTTATACTTGTTCCTGTAAATCCTTCCCCTTTTCCCCTGAAATTCCCTCCCCTCTCCCCTCTGGTGACTTTCAGCATGTTCCCAATTTCCATGTCTTTGGTTATATTATGCTTGTTTGTTTGTTTTGTTGATTAGGTTCCTGTTAAAGGTGAGATCATATGGTATTTGTCTTTCACTGCCTGGCTTACTTCACTTAGCATGATGCTCTCAAGTTCCATCCATGCTGTTGCATAGGGTATGAGCTCCTTCTTTCTTTCTGCTGCATAGAATTCCATTGTATAAATGTACCACAGTTTTTTGATCCATTCGTTTACTGATGGGCATCTAGGTTGCTTCCAACACTTGGCTATTGTAAATTGTGCTGCTATAAACATAGGGATGCATAGTTTCTTTTGGATTGGTGTTTCAGGGTTCTTAGGATATAGTCCTAGCAATGGAATTGCTGGGTCAAAAGGTATATCCATTTTTAGTTTTTTTAGAAAATTCCATACTGATTTCCATAGTGGTTGTACCAGCCTGCACTCCCACCAGCAGTGCACTAGTGTCCCCTTTTCTCCACAACCTCTCCAACACTTGCTGTTTGTTGCTTTGTTTATGATGGCCATTCTGACTGGTGTCAAGTGGTATCTCATTGTGGTTTTAATTTGCATCTCTCTGATAGCTAGCGATATCGAGCATCTTTTCATGTGTCTCTGGATCCTCTGTATGTCCTCCTTGGAGAGGTGTCTGCCCAAGTCCTTTGCCCATTTTTTAATTGGGTTGCTTGTCTTCTTAGAGTGGAGTCGTGTAAGTTCTTTGTATATTTTGGAGATTAAACCCTTATCTGAGATATCATTGGCAAATATGTTTTCCCACACAGTCGGTTCTCTTTTTATTTTAATACTGTTTTCCTTGGCCATGCAGAAGCTTTTTATTTTGATGAGATCCCATTTGTTTATTCTTTCCTTTATTCATTGCCATTTTAATACCTCTACCTCTACCTCTCTCTCTCTCTCTCTCTCTCTCTCTCTCTCTCTCTCTCTCTCTCTCTCTCTTCCTTCCTTCCTTCCTTCCTTCCTTTCCTTAAAGCAGTCCCTTTAGTATCTCTTGCAGAACTGGTTTGGTAGAGGTTTATTCTTTTAGACTTCTTTTGTCTGGGAAGCTCCTTATTTGTCCTTCTATCTTGATTGAAAGCCTTGCTGGGTAAAGTAGTCTGGGTTGCAGGCCTTTGGTTCTCATTAATTGGAATATTTCTTGCCATTCTCTTCTGGCTTGGAGCCTTTCCATTGAGAAGTCAGCTGCTAACCTTATCGTGGCTCCCTTGTGTGTTACTTCCTATTTCTCCCTTGCTGCCTTTAAGATTCTCTGTTTGTCTTGGAATTTTGCCATTTTAATGATGATGTGTCTTGAAGTGGGCCTCTTTGAGTTCCTCTTGATTGGGACTCTCTGTGTTTCCTGGTTTTGTGTGACTTTTTCACTCATCAAATTAGGGAAGTTTTCCATCATTACTTTTTCAAAGACGTTTTCTATCCCTTGCTCTTCTTCTCCTTCTAGTATCCCTTGTATATGGATATTATTACATTTCATATTGTCTTGCATTTCTCTTAATCCCTCTTCATTGTTTCTGAGCCTCTTTTCCTTTTCTTGCTCTTTCTGGGTGTTTTTTTTTCTACTTTGTCCTCCAACTCGCTGATCTGATTCTGCTTCACCGATCCTGCTTTTGATTCTTTCTACTGTGTTCTTCAGTTCAGAAATTATATTCTTCATTTCCTCTTGGCCCTTGTTGATAGTGTCTATTTCCTTTTTTATGTTGATATAATATGCAGTGAGTTCATTGTAGTTTACCTGTGGTTTCTGGTAGCTCATTGAGCTTCCTGATGACCATTGCTTTGAAGTCAATATTTGATAGTTGAGTTTCCTCTATGTCATTTAGCATTCTCTCTGAGGCTTTCTCCTTTCCTTTCATTTGGGGATTGTTTCTGTGTCTTCCCATTGTTTGTGAGACTCTTCTTGTTAACCTGAGCTTCTTAAATTGATCTGTTATGGCTCCCTGGGTTCATGGTGTGAACTTCTGTGGTAGAATACCTGTGAGATTCAGTGGTGCAGTCTCCTTGATCTCCCGAGATCACTGGTCTTGGGCTGTCATTTAAATTGGCTCTGTGTTTGTCTTTTGGTTTTGACTGTTGTTGTGTCTTTCTGTGGTGGGCCCTTCCCACCAGCTGGTTAACTGAGGGTCACTCTGTCCATCACCTCTTGTATTTAGGTCTCCTGGTGAGGACAGGTTGTGTTGAAGATGGTTCTTCCATGTGTACAAGATTTTGAGGATTCTCTCTTGCTCTTGTTCAGTTGTTTGTACTGGGCAGTTTCTCCACTTTTTAGTTCCATTTCCAGATAGGTCCTGGATTGAGGCTTGTATGGTTTCCACACCCTCCTTAATCTTCTTCTGTAGTTATCTGTTGATAGTTCCTTTGTTGTTGGGTTTCCTCTTCCAGTGGGTATCCTGGTGTTCACAGCTTCCACCTACTCTTTGTTGTAATCAGTTGGAGGGGGAAGGCAAAATGGTTTAAGAAAGCAAGAGTGTATTCTATGATATTTACAGTAGCAGCTGGTAGAGAAGAGATAGGAGATCCTTTGACTATGTATAGTGTTAACCGTGATCTTCCACCCAACTAGCCACTTTTTAGAAAGGATGGAAAGAAGATGATGTGGAGGTGCACTGCCCACAGTACCCACCGGCTGCCACGGATAAGAATACGTCTACCAAGACATGATCTGCTTGGGGAGGAAAGGTGGCCAATCTCTCAAAGCAGAAGGGCCAAGAGCCTTTTCCTCAATGAGCTTTTATTCAGTTCATTTTGCACAGGAATGCAGGTAAAGCTCATTAATCATTATCAAGCAATAAGGATCAAACAATAGATAATGTACAAAGAACTCTGAGGGCCTATTTTGGGTCAGGGTCAGATAGCTAAAGAGCAATAAAACTTTGAGGAACAAACTCACTTCTTGCTTGAACCCTTATTTAATTGAGAGCATGCTAAACAAAGCAAGTCTCACAGGATTTTACGTATTCTTTCTTAGGCCTGATTGCCCTAGGGAACCCGCCCTTTCCAGCACAAGGCTACACCCACCACAGGCATTGTTTCATGCTTAAGGCATTGTCTCAGGCTTATGTCAGGTGGGGTAGTAAGACAGCCAAGAGATTAGAGGCTTCTGGCAGACAGAATAAGGACTCGGGCTATGTCAAAGCTGAGGATCCATCACCCCTTTTTGCTGTAGCCCCCCAAGTCCTCCCTTGGGGCCTCCACATGATCATGCCTGTCTTAGGTCATTCCCCCCTTGGGGAATCTTACCCGTCATTGGCTAACCGATCAAGCATTGGGGGCCAGTTATGAATGAAGTAAAAGGAGCAGAAGTGGTACTTCTGCCAGGGAGATAAGTTTTGTCTCCTTAGTGGCTTATGGTCCAAAGGTCGCTTACTCAGCCTTAGCCATGGCAGGGGTTACAGCTTCTGAAACCAGGCAGGGCAGTTCCCAACAAGATGAGACTCTTGTTGGGGAGGGAAGGATTGTGAGTTGGATCTAGAAAGCAGTGAGGTTGTGGGAGGTCAGATTCTGAGGTAAGGTGAGAGTAAAGGATAGTAAATAGGTGTAGTGTGTGAGAGAATAGAGTTAACCAGTACGGTAATAGAGTTCAGGAAACCATGAAGTGGGCTAAGATCTAGGAGGGGTGTTGTGAAGTATTTACAGTTGTATGAAACAGCTATTATTTACAATAATATTAGAGCCACAATCATATGACAGAATCTATGTGATCTGGATAACAAGAATAGGGAGTATAGGACCTTGTGTGGTGTGCTAATGGAACACTAGTGAAGTGAAAGACAGTAAATTATCAATACACTATGAAAGAGAGGATGGGGAAATCTGTCAATGGATACAATATAACCAGCCGAGCAAAGAAGACTAAACAGAAAGAAGAGGAATACAAAAATACTATTAAAATAAAAGATGTAAGAATAATGGAAAAATAATAATATAAATACTCAATAACTTGCAGGTTCTCTGTAATATCAAAGTGAAATTTGTCTCACTGTCACGGCTGTTGGGATGCCCCCTCTTTGGGTCCAACTCTGTCTGCTCTTTTCACAATTTCAGGTTTTTGTCTCACTTATGGGTATTTAAAACAAAAAGCAGAAGAAGGAAAGAAGACAAGATGAAATTGGAAAGAAAGGAAGAAGGAATAAAACAAGAAAGAAGGAAAGAGAGGAAAAAGGAATTCAAAGATAAAAAATAAAAAAGTTACTTAAAAAACAACAACAACAAAACCCAAGAGCCTCTTGTTTCAAACTGGCCAAACCAGTTTTTCTGGTCTTGCTGGCTGCAGCAGACTAAGGGGCGATTGGTATGGCTTTTCTCCCTTCCTGATCTGCACAGCCTGGCGCCTCCACCCCCCCCTAGCACCTTGGATGTGGGACGGGGTTACCGCTGTGAGTTGGGGTGCGGGCACACGCTTGGCCAGACTGCCTCAGTCCCATGGGTTTAGGAGTGCACCCTTCCTTCCCAGTGCTATGGGGGTGTGCAGGGCCTTCCACTCAACTTCGGGATCACTGCCCAGGTTGGTGGGGAGCTATACAGAGCAGCTGCTGCAGGAGAATTCCCCGAACAGTGTCTCTCTTTTCACTTTGTCTTTTTGAGAAATTCCTCCTACTCAATCCTGCCACTCCATACAACAGCCTGGCCTCTGGCACAGCCTAATTCTCCAGCCAGACCGGGGACTATCGGGGTCAGTACCCATCATTGTGTAACTTTCAACTCTCCCCAACCAGCATTTACAGACTCTATGAGTGCTCACAGCCCCTATGTGTTTGCCACTTAATCCTTATTCCCCTCTCTACGACTTCAAGCAGCCAGGTCTCTCCTGGTACTGCTCAAACCTTGTTTGGCTAGAGAGGGAGCAGTTGACCTGGCTCTCTCCCAAGGACCCTGTGGCAGACCCGGTAGGCGCTGGGCCTAGGCCTGCAGCCGCCCTGGTCCCCGTGCTGGTCCCTGGGACCTTACTGTCCTGAAGTGGTCTCCTTACTGTCTGGTTTTTCAGTGTCCGCTACAGTTTTTAGTCTCCTATTTTCATATATGCTGTGGTACTATTGGCTGTTTGTTCTGTTTCTCCATAGATTGTCTAGGTTTTTCTCCCTTTGTAGGGGGAAGTGGAATCCTCTCCCTCCTACCATGCTGCCATCTTTCTCACTACATTTTGAATAAGATACAGTCTCCTCACCAGGGCCAACAAGGGTCTGACCTGGTCCCTATCTGTATCTCCAAATGCAGTGACCACTCTCCCACTTGCTCACTACAGTTTATTCACAGAGACATATTCCTATATCTGGAAGAGACCAAATTCCTCTCTACTTCAGGGACTTTGTACTTGCTGTTGATTTTGGAAGGACTCTTCCTCAAAAATGTTGCTTTATTGGCTACTTACTATCTTTCAGATATCAGTTTAAATGTCACATCCTTAGAAATGCCTAGCCTTTGAGCCTGGATTTGGCTGTTTCTCAAGAGCAACTAAAAATGGACTTTCAAGGTCAGTTGTTGACCAGCTTTCTAGAATTCTGTAAGGGAACACTATCATTGTTAATATTATAACAGGCAAACACCAAGGCAAAATGAATAACAGAACCTTTTAAAAAATAGCTACAGGCCATGCAATTTACCATTGCCTATGTCCTCTACCTGTATTTAATATACAAGTATCAGTATTTATTTACTTGTTTGTTTGTATGTTTATTTTTATAAAGTATATTTTTATTTTTTAAATTTATTGTTCTTCAGTTTTAGTTGTCCCAACTTTCCCCCACTACATAAGTATCAGTAATTAAAAGGCTCAAAATGAGAGAAAACTTCTACTCTTTGTATTCATAGTGATCCAGAACAGCCAGAATATCCCTCTTTACAGCTTTCAAAAATGGTTCTGAAAAAGGATATGAAGAATCTGTCCAACTACACTCCCCACTGGGGCATGGTCTATCAGTTGGAAATAATTTTCATTTTCTTGGATATGAAGATAAAATATTGTGAGAAAACTTGCCATTGGGATCACAAGTCCTTCAGACTACATTCCCTGTGGAGTGGATGCTTCCTTGATAAACGCCTAGAAAACAACATCAAAAAGCACACCAACAAAAGTGTAAACAAATAAATGCTTACTCCAGAAATGTTTGGTGAGGCTGAGAACTGCATCATTATCTTTCTGGACTATGTGTACTCATCTTATTTATGTAATAGTATCATGATCCAATCCCCCATGCTAGAATAAGATCAGTGACAGGAGAAGATAATAACCCAGGCTCCAGAGGGATCCATTGACCTCAGAACAATAGGGAAAATAAACTCCTATAGAGTCTTGCTGCTTCCACTTTCCTCTCTCTTCTGGACAGAAAATTTGGATTTGCAAGTCATGATTGGCTGCCACTTAGAAGTTCATGAGACCTCATTTTTTAAAGAGTTTTAAAAAACCTTTTCATGATAAAAACCCAGAGGTCATGATGGCAACCAGATGTCCACGGTAAAAACCTGCTAGATATGATTGGACACCTGTTTCCTTTTAAGACTAGAAGTCTGGATTTGGAATCCTGGTTGTGGTAAGACTGTATTCGAAAATCTGTAATGATTCAAAATGTTGAAGTAATAGACTTGCAGGGGTTTTGTAAGTGTCTGTATGTATGTATTTAAATTTATTGGGGTGAGTCAGTGTTCCTTTTATTTAAGCAATTCCATGGATTAGTGATCCTAAACCCCAAGAGCAAATAGAAACTAGTGGTCCACAGCAGTATGTCATACAACTGAAGAATGGCAAATGTCCCATTGAGAAATTATCAGGATAGACATTTTTCTTTACTTTTTTCTTATGGTGAAATTCAAATATATATCTGTCTCTGTATTTGCCTTTGTTCCCTGGCTAAAGATAATTCTCTATGTGTTTTTAAGTGAGAAAAACATTCACTTCCTCCTTGCAAAATAAATTAGCCATGTACAATAATCTATTTGTAATTGAGGGGAGCATTTTCAGACATTATTCGATAATAGGAATGTATCATTTGTGCATGCCCTACAGATATCTAATTAAAACAGACAGATCTATCAATTGAAACAGGTTTTGCATAGCTTAGAAAGCAAAGAGTTTTGACTTTTGAAGAATTTACCTGGAGTGTATAACAAAAATATGAATGAGTTTGTATACATATTTAAAATCTTGAATTGCACATGGAATGAGAAAACAAGATGTGGGGTATGTCCAACTGCATTTGGCTTGTCCAGACTCTTCATGCCCTACAATTATCACAGAACTCTAAAGAATCGAGTCCATTCATTTTCCTTTCTCCCTTGCAATAAGTAAGAAAATCCTACAGACATACATAAATAAGCCAAACCGAAATGAAAAACAATGTGTTGACATTGAACTCACATATTGAGTGAATAAGTGCTATGGAAAATAGCATGTAAAAACAAAACAGAGGAAAAAGAAAAATTTAAACTATAAACTCCAACCTGGGCAAATTCTAGCTTGTCTGAGAGTGTAACAGGATTCTTCCACTGAATGAATATGAAGTATTTTCTTTTTTAAAAAATATATTTTACTGATTATGCTATTACAGTTGTCCCATTTCTCCCCAATCATTCCCCTCCACCCTGCACACCCTCTCCCACCCACATTCCCCCCTTTAGTTCATGTCCATGTGTCATAAGTTCTTTAGCTTCTACATTTCCCACAATATTCTTGCCCTCCCCCTGTCTATTTTCTACCCACCGTCTATGCTACTTATTCTCTGTACCTTTTCCCCATCTCTCCTCCTCCCATGCCCCTGTTGCTAACCCTCCACATGATCTCCATTTCTGTGGTTCTGTTCCTGTTCTAGCTGTTTGCTTAGTTTGCTTTTGTTTTAGGTGTGGTTCTTAATATCTGTGAGTTTGCTGTCTTTTCACTGTCATATTTTTTATCTTCTTTTTCTTACGTAAGTCCCTTTAACATTTCATAGAATAAGGGCTTGGTGATGATGAACTCCTTGAACTTGAACTTATCTGAGAAGCACTTTATCTGTCCTTCCATTTTTAATGACAGTTTTCCTGGATACAGCAATTTTGGATGTAGGTCCCTGCCTTTCAACATTTCAAATATTTCTTTCCAGCCCCTTCTTGCCTGGAAGGTCTCTTTTGAGAAATCAGCTGACAGTCTGATGGGAACTCCTTTGTAGGGGACTGTCCCCTTATCCCTTGCTGCTTCTAGAATTCTCTCCTTCATTTGAATCTTGGCTAATGGAATTACGATGTGCCTTGGTGTGTTCCTCCTTGGGTCCAACTTCTTTGGGACTCTCTGAGCCTCCTGGACATCCTGGTAGTCTATTTCCTTTGCCAGATTGGGGAAGTTCTCCTTTATTATTTGTTCAAATAAGTTTTCCACTTGTTGCTCTTCTTCTTCCCCTTCTGGGACCCCTATAATTCGGATGTTGGGACATTTAACGGTGACCCGGAGGTTCCTAAGCCTCTCCTCATTTTTTTGAATCCTTGTTTCTTCCTTGTTTTCTGTTTGGTTGTTAGTTTCTTCCTTCTGGTCCACTCCATTGATTTGAGTCCCAGTTTTCCTTCCATCTCTATCAATTCCCCATGCATCTTCCTTCATTTCACGTATTGTAGCCTGCATTTTTTCATCTAATTTGTGAGCAAAATCAACCAATTCTGTGAGCATCTTGATGACCAGTGCTTTGAACTGTGCATCTGATAGGTTGGCTATCTCTTCATGGCTTAGAGGAATTTTCATTTGTTCTCCGGTTTGAGCCATTTTTGGTCGTTTTTTGTTGTTGTTGTTGTTGTTTTGTTTTGTGTTGTTTTTAGTCTGGTTGCAGCTATTACCTAGTGAGGGGTGGAGCCTTGGGTGTTCCTCAGGGCGGGGCAGCCCAGTCACTGGGTTGTGACACTATAGGTGAGGGCGGGGTCCAAGAGGGAAGAATGGTGCCTGTTTCGCTCTCTCCTGGACTCCGGTCCCTTCCTGCTTCCCCTTCGCCTAGGTTATCTGCGCATGCGCGTGCGCGTGCTGTTACGTAGTGAGGAGTGGAGCATCAGGTGCTCCCCAGTGTGGGGCAGCCCAGTCGCTGGGTTGTGACGCTGTATGTGGGGGCAGGGTCTGAGAGGGAACAATGGCGCCTGCTCTGCTCTCTCTTGGATTCAGTCCCTTCCGCCACTTCCCCTTTGCCTGGACCGTCTGCTCGCACGAATGTGGGACCACCTGGTCAACCAGCCACCTTGTGCAGCCTCACTGGGTCTGCACAGTTGCCCCCCTGTGCCCGGGGTCCGCCAGCCGCCGCCTGTGCACCTGGGAACTCCCAGCCACTGCTGCTTGTGTTCCTAGGTCCGAACCTCCACTTTTTCCTGCCACGACTCCGCCCCTCTTACCGGTCTGGATAAATGGTTGTTGGACTTCCGTACAGTTCAATTTTCTATAAGTTCTGGTTGTTTTCTTGTTTCTAAATATTTGTTGTCCTTAATTTTGGTTCTGAGAGGAGGCACAGTGTGTCCACCTATGCCTTCATCTTGGCTGGAAGTCTCTGAATATGAAGTATTTTCTAAAGAAATAATTTAGAATACTTCCTACCTCCAGAGACAATAAATAAATTTGATCAAGTCTTAAAATTAAGATATTCTGTTCTGTTTAAGTTATTAAGACTAACAAATGCTTATATCAACTTAAAAGAAAAGAACTCAAGAATTCCTATAGAAGAAAGAAATTGAACTTCTGATGCTTTAAGACGTGTCAAACTCATTTTCACCAGGGGTCATATAGCCTTGCAATTGCCTTCAGAGGGCCAAAATAATTTTAGGTCTATATAAATGTAACTACTCCTTAACTATTAAGGAGTTGAAATTACATTCGGCCCTTCAAAGGCAACTGTGAGGTTGATGTGGCCCCCAGTGAAAATGAGTTTGATACCCCTGCTTTATTTTTTATTGTTGTTCAAGTACAGTATCCTGCCTTTTCCCCCATCTCTCCCTACCACCCCAGCCCTCCTCACCTCCCTCCCCCCGTTTCCACCCCTCCTTGTTATTGTCCATGTGTCCTTTATAATTGTTTCTGTAAACCCTTTACCATTTTCCCCCTTTATCCCCTCCCCTCTCCCCTCTAATCACTGTCAGCCTGTTCTCAATTTCAGTGTCTCTGACTATACTTTGCTTGCTTGTTCGTTTTGTTGATTAGGTTCCTGTTAATAGTGAGATCATATGGTATTTATCTTTCACTGCCTGGCTTATTTCGCTTAGCATAATGCTTCCCAGTTCCATCCATGCTGTCGCAAAGGGTAGGAGCTCCTTCTTTCTTTCTGCTGCATAGAATTCCATTGTGTAAATGTACCATAGTTTTTTGATCCATTCATTTACTGATGGGCACCTAGGTTGCTTCCAGCATTTGGCTACTGTAAATTGTGCTGCTATGAACATTGGGGTGCATAGGTTCTTTTGGATTGGAGTTTCAGGGTTCTTAGGATATAATCCCAGCAGTGGAATTGCCAGGTGAAAAGGCAGTTCCAGTTTTACTTTTGTGAGGAAATTCCATGCACCAGTCTGCACCCCTGCTTTAAATGAAATGATCCTTTAAGAAAACCTCTTCACACATAGAAATTGCCAGTTCAGAAACTGACAGGCTGAGGTAGTCAATGGTTGGATGCTAGGTTTCAAAGAAAAAAAGAAATGAAAATAGCTATTCAAACTAGCAACTGGTAATCATAAAAGAGTACTACTGAAAACTTCTTTAAATTACTTCAGTACTTTAAAATAAAAATAAATGAATTACTATTAATTTCCAACTTTGTATAATATTCCTAATCAAGATGAATCCTTCCATGATTCAGAGTGATTTGATAAATTTGGTTTCTAAAAAGCTAAATGTCTTTTCCCTGATTTTATTACAGTGAGAAACATAATGCAAGTGTAATATTGCATTATATAAGTGCAACAATTTTTAAAGAAATTAAAATGAAGAGATCCAGAAAAAGTGAAAATTCTTGGTCACCATAAAAGTTAATTTTAATTGACTCATCAATATATAAATGTATTTGTTCTTCATAACATTTAGATTGCAAGGGAAAATCCAGAAAGTAAAAAGTCTTAAATATTCATAAGATTAATTTTAAAACTAACATTTAAAGCTTTACTGTGGTCATCTATCATTATTTAGTGTGTGTGCATGCATTTAGATATTTACATAATAAAGTCTATTTTTAAATACTTTATTTATTTTTAGAGAGAGGGTAAAGGAGGAAGAAAGACAGGGACAGAAATATCAATGGGTTGCCTCTTGCACATCCCCAACTGGGGCATGGCCTAAAACTGAAGCACGTGCCCTGACCAAGAAATGAACCAGTGAACCTTTGGTTCACAGGCCAGTGCTCAATCCACTGTGCCATACCAGCCAGGGCTATATTGAAGTCTATTAAAACTATAGAAGAGAATTGGTAACTCAGAAAGAAAAGTGGTCTTTGAATATATGGTTTGTTCTCAATCATGAGGGTGTAAAAAGTTATTTACTTTCTCCATGCTGGACCCAGATGACAAAAATTTCCTTTTATTACCCTCCCCAACACAGTCACTCAAAAGTCTGTTAACTTACTGGTTTTTGTGCCATTTTTGCATGACTTAAAACTGCAAATGCCTGAAAAGACACTTCTCCAAGGAGGGCATACAGAGGGCACAGAGACATATGGAAGGATGTTCAGCATCACTAGCCATCAGAGAGATGAAAAATTAAAACCACAATGAGATATCACTTCACACCAGTCACAATGGCCACCATAACCAAATCAACAAACAAGTGCTGGACAGGATATGGAGAAAAGGGAATCCTAGTGCACTGTTGATGGGAATGCAGACTCGTGCAGCCACTGTGGAAAGCAGTATGGAATTTCCTCAGAAAACTACAACTGGAACTGCCTTTCGACCCAGTGACTCCACTGCTGGGAATATATCCTACGAATCCTGAAATACCAATTCAAAAGAACTTATGCACCTCTATGTTCATAACAATGCTATTTACAATAGCCAAGTGCTGGAAAAAGCCTAAGTACCCATCAGTAAATGAGTGGATCAAAAAACTATGGTACATTTACACAACGGAATGCTATGCAGCAGAAAAAAGTAGGAACTCTCTTACCTTTTGTGACAGCATGGATGGAACTAAAGATTATTATGCTAAGTGAAATAAGGCAGGCAGTGAAAGACAAATATCACATGATGTCACCTATAAGAGTAATCTAATAAACAAAATAAACTAATGAGCAAAATAGAACCATAGGCATGAAAACATGGAACAGACTGACAGTGACCAGAGGAAAGGGTAGAGGAGGATAATGATGGAAATAAGGGGAAAGGACTAGACAAAGAACATATATGAAAGACCCGCAAACATGGACAACCATGTGGGAATTGACTGTGGGAGTGGGGGATGGGCTGAGCAGAGGAGAGCAAAGGGGGAAAATTGGGACAACTGTAATAACATAACAACAAAAAATGATTTAAAAAAAGAACTCATACAAACCAACACCAGGAAGACAAGCTAATTAAAAAGTGGGCAAAAGACCTAGATACTTCTCCAAAGAGGACATACAGATGGCCAATAGATATATGAAAAGATATTTAATGTCAGTAATCATCAGAGGAATACAAATTAAAACCACAGTGAAATATCACACACCACCTGTCAAAATGACCATCATTAATAAATCAACAACAAGTGCTGGCAAGGATGTGGAGAAAAGGGAACCCTTGTTCACCATGGGTGGGAATGCAGATTGGTGCCGCCACTGTGGAAAACAATATGGAGTTTTCAAAAAAATTAAAAATGGAACTGCCTTATGACCCAACAATTCCAGTACTGGGAATATATCATAAGAATCCCAAAACACCAATGTAAAAGAATTTATGCACCCCCATGTTCATAGCAGTGTTATTTACAATAGCTAAGTGCTAGAAGCAGCCCAAGTGCCCCACAGTAGAGGAGTAGATAAGAAAGTTGTGGTACATTTACTCAATGGAATGCTACTTGGCCATAAAAAATAAGAAAATCTTACCTTTGCAACAGCATGGGTGGATCCGGAGAGTATTATATTAAGTTATGCCAGTCATAGAAAGATAAATACCATATGATTTCACTTAAATATGTAACCTAATGAGCAAAATAAATAAACAATAAATTTCATGAATCCTCTCCCATATATGCATAGTTTAGCTATCAAAAGGATTGGGGTAGAATTTATTTTTGAAATTTGAGTCTCATTCCTTTTATAATTCACTTGCTGAAAGATCTCTCCCTTTTAATTCCCAGCTGATTTTCCACCACTGAGCCAATAAGGATGTGTTTCTGTACTGCTATTTCAGCGGTAGCCAGGGAGATGAGGAAATGTCTTTAGAACAGAAAACTGCAGACTCATAACTCTCATCTCTTAAGAGTTGCAGTGTTTCTTCTATCTGATTTTGTGCATTTTCCAGTGTCATACATGAGTTTTTCCAATCTATTTTGTATAGTTATTACCTTCAAGAAATTTCATATGACCACTTCATTCCTCCACTATTACTGGAAGCCTCTGTTTTTTATATTTTAAAATTACATCAACATTGTTATAAGAGCTTCCTTCTCATGAAACCCACAATATGAGAAAAGTTTCCAAGTAAAAAATAGAAGTTCCAAGACTCCAGCCTGCCCCTCCTTCCTCTGCTCGCACTACCTGCCCCAGGTGTCATGCACATCACAGATTTATTTAGACTTCCAGCCAAGATGGAGGCATAGGTGGAAACATTGTGCCTCCTCTAACAACCAAAATTAAGGACAACAAATATTTAGAAACAAGAAAACAACCAGAACTTATAGAAAATTGAACTGTACAGAAGTCTAACCACCATTCATCCAGACTGGTAACAGGGGCGGAGTTCCTGCAGGAAAAAGTGGAGGTGTGGACCCAGGCATGCAGGCATTGGCTAGCAGACCCCAGGTGCACAGGCAGTGGCTAGCGGACCCCAGGCACGGGGTGGCAACTGTACAGATCCAGTGAGGCCAAGCAAGGCGGCTAGCTGACCAGGTGGTCCCACACTCGTGAACAGATAATCCAGGCGAAGGGGAAGTGGCGGAAGGGACTGGAATCCACGAGAGAGTGGAACAAGCTCCATTGTTCCCTCTCGGACCCTGCCCCCACATACAGCATCACAACTCAGTGACTGGGCTGCCCCGCACTGGGGAACACCTAAGGCTCCACCCCTCACTACGTAGCAGCCGCAACCAGACCAAAAACAAACACAAAAACAAAAAACACCAAAAATGGCTCAAACCAGAGAACAAATCAAATACCCGGAGCCAATTCCTCTAAGCAATGAAGAGATAGCCAACCTATCAGATGCACAGTTCAAAGCCCTGGTGATCGGGATGCTCACAGAATTGGTTGATTTTGCTCACAAATTAGATAAACAAATGAAGGCTACAATATGTGAAATGAAGGAAAATGCATGAGGAACCGATAGAGATGGGAGGAAAACTGGGACTCAATTCAGTGGAGTGAATCAGAAGGAAGAAACAAACAACCAAACAGAAATGAATGAAGAAACAAGAATTCAAAAAAATTAGGAGAGGCTTAGGAACCTCTAGGACATCTTTAAACGTCCCAACATCCGAATTATAGGGGTACCAGAACGGGAAGAAGAAGAGCAACAAGTGGAAAACTTATTTGAACAAATAATAAAGGAGAACTTCCCCAATCTGGCAAAGGAAATAGACTACCAGGACGTCCAGGAAGCTCAGAGAGTCCCAAAGAAGTTGGACCCAAGGAAGAACATGCCAAGGCACATCGTAATTCCATTAGCCAAGATTAAAATGAAGCAGAGAATTCTAGAAGCAGCAAGGGATAAGGGGACAGTCACCTACAAAGGAGTTCCCATCAGACTGTCAGCTGATTTCTCAAAAGAGACCTTCCAGGCAAGAAGGGGCTGGAAAGAAGTATTTGAAGTGTTGAAAGGCAAGGACCTACATCCAAAATTGCTCTATCCAGAAAAGCTATCATTTAGAATGGAAGGGCAGATCAAGTGCTTCTCAGATAAGTTCAACTTCAAGGAGTTCATCATCACCAAGCCCTTATTCTATGAAATGTTAAAGGGACTTACGTAAGAAAAAGAAGATAAAAAATAGGACAGTAAAAAGACAGCAAACTCACAGCTATTAACAGCCACACCTAAAACAAAAGCAAACGACTAGAACAGGAACAGAACCACAGAAATGGAGATCATATGGAGGCTTAGCAACAGGGGAGTGGGAGGAGGAGAGAGGGGAAAAGGTACAGAGAATAAGTAGCATAGATGGTGGATAGGAAATAGACATGGGGAGGGCAAGAATATTGTGGGAAATGTAGAAGCTAAAGAACTTATGACACATGGACATGAACTAAAGCGGGGGAATGTGGGTGGGAGGGGGTGTGCAGGGTGGAGGGGAGTGAAGGGGTGGAAATGGGACAACTGTAATAGCATAATCAATAAAATATATTTTAAAAAATGTAAGTTATAATTCTATCAGTATTTTTTAAAGGTCAAATATTTTTAATACAAATATCTCAGCTACTATATTCCTCAAGATAGATGGAAGCATAATCAAGCTCCTCTGCACTGTCAAAAAATGGACAGCTTCATGGAAATACATATACCACATAATTCACACATTTAAATTGTATAGGTCAATAGTTTTTAGAATATATTAAAAAGTTGTATAATCATTACCATAATATATTTTTTAATATTTTATCACCCCAATATTACCATATTGCCCTCTATTCCCCCAGACCTAGGCAGTCACTAATCTACTTTCAATATCTATACATTTGCTTATTCTTGATATTTCATACCAATGGAATCATATATGTTGTGTTTTAAGACTAGATTCTTTTACTTAGTATAATGTTTTCAAGGTTCACTCATGTTGCAAATATCATTCCTTTTTACAGCCAAACAATATTCCATAGTATGGTTATACCACATTTTGCTTATTCATTCATCAATTGATGATGATCAACTCCACATTTTTAATATTATGAATAATGTTGCTATGAACATTTGTGCACAGGTTTTTGTGTAGAAGAAGGTTTTCAATCCTCTTAGGTATATACCTAGGAGTAGAATTGGTGGCTCAGTCCAATTTATCTAGTTTTGCCTTTTTGCTAATGCATGTGATATCGTATGTAAGAAACCACTGACAAATCCAAGGTCATGAAGATTTACTGCTATGTTTTCTTTTCAAAGTTTTATAGTTTTAGCTGTTACATTTAGGTCTGTCATTCATTTCAACTTAATTTTTTTATATCATATGAAGTGGGAGTCTACCTTCATTCTTCTGCACACTGATATTCAGTTATCCCTGCACTATTTGCTTAAAAGACTATTTTTTTCCTCATTGAATTACTTTGGTATTCTTATTGAAAACCAATCAACTATAAACATGAGGGTTTATTTCTGGATTCTCAATTCTATTCCATTTGTCTATCCTTAAGCCAGTACCACACTGTCTTATTTTTTTTTCATTCTGTAAGCAGAAAGTATGAGGCCTCCAACTCTGTTTTTCTTTTTTTGACACTATTCTAGGTATTCTGGGTCCCTTGAATATCCATATTAATTTTAACATTAGCTCATCAATTTCTACAAAGGAGCTGGCTTGAATGCAGATAAAGATTGGGTTGAATCTATGGAACAATTGGGAAAGTACCGCCACCTTAATGACAATAAGTCTTCAAACCCATGAATACAGGATGTCTTTCTGGTTATTTACATCTTATTTAATTTCTTTGAAAAACATTTCATAGTCTTAATAAGATTTATACTTCTGTTAAATTCATTTCTATATATTTTAATATTTTATACTATATGAAATTGCTTTTTTTAATTTCATTTAGTTTTTTCCTTTTTATTGAATTTATTGGGGTGACGCAGGTTAACAAAATTACACAGGTTTTGGGTACACAATTCTACAACACACCATTTGTACACTGCTGCATGTGTTCACCACCCCAAGTCAATTCTCTATAATTTCATTTTCTTTTTCTTAATATACGTATTTTATTAATATTTGAATACAGTTGTCTCCATTTTCCCACCACCACTTTCCCTCTTCCTACCCATCCCACCTTCCACTCCCAATCCTACCCCCTTTTTATTTTGTCCACAGATCCTTTATAGATGTTCATTTATAACCCTTTCCCTTCATTCCCCCATTATTTCCCTCCCCCCTCCCCTCTGGTTACTGTCAGTTTGTTCTTAATTTCAATACCTCTGGTTATATTCTCCTTCCTTGTTTTGTTACTTAGGTTCCACTTATAGGTAACATCATATGGTATTTATCATTCACCACCTGGCTTATTTCACTTAGCATAATGTTCTCCAGTTCCATCTATGCTGTCACGAATTGTAGGAGCTCCTTCTTTCTTTCCGCTGCATAGTATTCCATTGTGTAAATGTACCATAGCTTTTGATGCACTCATTTAGTGATCAGCACCTAGGCTGCTTCCAGCATTTGGCTACTGTAAATTGTGCTGCTATGAAAATTGGGGTGCACAGGTTCTTTTGAATTAGTGTTTCAGGATTCTTAGGGTATAATCCCAGCAGTGGAAAAGGCAATTCCATTTTTAGTTTTTTGAGGAAATTCCATACTGTTTTCCACAGTGGCTGCACCAGTCTGCATTCCCACCAACAATGTACTAGGTTTGCCTTTTCTCCACAACCTCGCCAACACTTATTGTTTGTTGATTTGGTTATGATGGTCATTCTGACTGGTGTGAAGTGGTATCTCATTGTGGTTTTCATTTGCATCTCTCTGATGCGAGTGATGCTGAGCATCTTTTCACATGTCTCTGGGCCCTCAGTATGTCCCCCTTGGAGAAGTGTCTGTTCAGGTCCTTTGCCCAATTTTTAATTGGATTATTTGTCTTCCTGCTGTGGAATCATGTGACTCTTTATATGTTTTGGAGATAAAACCCTTGTCTGAGATATCATTGGCAAGTATATTTTCCCCATACAATTGGTTCCCTTTTCATTTTGCTGATGTTTCCTTTAGCCATGCAGACACTTTTTATTTTGAAGAAGTCCCACATGTTTATTCTTTCCTTTAAGTCCCTTGCTCCAGGGGACATTTTGGTGAAAATATTGCTGCGTGGAATATCTGAGATTTTCCTGCCTATGTTCTCCTCTAGGACTTTTATGGTACCACAACTTTTATTTAAGTCTTTTATCCATCTTAAGTTCATTTTTGTGTAAGGCATAAGTTGGTGATCGAGTTTCATTTTTTTGCATGTAGCTGTCTAGATCTCCCAATACCATTTGTTGAAGAGGCTATGTTTACTCTATTTTGTGCTCCTGCCCCTTTGTCAAATATTAATTGACTATAGAGACTTGGGTTTATTTCTGGGCTCTCTATTCTGTTCCATTGGTTTATATGTATGTTCTTATGCAGGTACCAGACTGTTTTGATTACCATGGCCTTGTAATATAATTTGATGTCAGGTATGGTGATCCCACCTACTTTGTTCTTCTTTCTCAAAATTGCTGCAGCTATTCAAGGTCATTTATAGTTCCATAAAAATTTTTGACATGTCTTCTATATCTGGGAAATATGTCATTGATGTTTTAGTGGGAATTGCATTGAATGTATAAATTGCTTTGTGTGGTATGGACATTTTGATGATTTTAATACTTCCAATCCATGAACACAGTACATGATTCCATTTATTTGTGTCTTCCTTAATTTCTTTCTTCAGCATTGTGTAGTTTTATGAGTACAGGTCTTCTACCTCCTCTAATAGGTTTATTCCTAGGTACTTTATTTATCTTGTTGCTATAGCAAATGAGATTGTTTTCCTGATTTCTCTTTCTGGTATGGCATTGTTGGAGTATAAAAATGCCTTCAATTTCTGAATATTGACTTTGTTTTTCACTTTTTTGCCAAATTCACTTATTAGGTTGAGTAGTTGAGTAGTTTTTTTGTGAAGTATATAACATTTTCTATGTACACTAGCATGTCATCTGCAAACAATGACATTTTACTTCCTCCTGTCCAATTTGGTGCCTTTTATTTCTTTCTCTTGTCTGGTCTCTGTGGCTAGTACTTCCAATACTATGTTGAAGAAAAGTGGTGAAACCATACATCCTTGTCTTATTCCTGATCATAGTAGAAATATTTTAGATTTTGTCCCTTGAGAATAATGTTGGCTCTAGGTTTTTCGCATATGATCTTTATTATGTTGAGGCATGCTCCCTCTACTCCCACTTTGCTGAGAATTTTTATCATAAATGTATGCTGTACCTTACAAGAAGCTTTTTCTACTTTTATTGATATGGTCATATGATTTTTGTCTTTTGTTTATGTCATGTATTATGCTTATTGATTTGTGGATATTGTACCATTCTTGCATCCCTGGGATGAATCCCACTTGACCAAAATGTATGATCTTTTTCAGGTATTGCTGGATGCGGTTTGCCAGTACTTTGTAGAGGATTTTAGCATCTATATTCATCAGTGATATTGACCTATAGTTTTCTTTCTTTGTTGTATCTTTGTCTGGTTTGGGGACTAGGATGATGCTGGCTTCATAAATAGAGTTTGAGAGTCTTCCCACTTCTTGGATATTTTGGAATAGCCTGAGAAGTATAGGCGTTAGCTCTTCCTTAAATATTTTGTAAAATTCTCCTGTGAAACCATCTGGTCCAGGGCTTTTGTTTGATGGGAGTTTTATGATTACTGCTTCAATTTTGTCAGCTGTTATTGGTCTGTTCAGGCTTTCTGCTTCTTTTTCATTGAGTTTTGGAAGATTATATTTTTCTGGAAATTTGTCCATTTCACATAGGTTTTCAAATTTCTTGGCATATAGTTCTTTGTAGTCATTTTTTACAATCCTCTGTATCCCAGTGGTATCTCTTGTAATTTCTCCTCATTAATTTCATATTTTATATATTTAGGTCTTCTTTTTTTCTGGATGAGTCTGGTTAAAGGCTTGCTGATTTTGTTTATCTTTTCAAAGAACCAGCTTCTGGATTTATTGATCATTTAAATTGTTCTTTTAGTCTCTCTGTCATTTAATTCTGCTCTGATCTTGGTTGTTCCCTTCCTTCTACTCACTCTGGGATTTCTTTGTTTTGTTCCTCCCATTCTTGTGGACCTAGGGTTAGGCTGCCTATTTGAAAGTTTCTATCTTTTTTTAGGTAGACCTATATTATTATGAACTTCTGTCCCAAGACAGCCTTCACTGTGCCCCACAGGTTTTGGATAGCTGTGTATTCATGTTCATTTGTTTCCAGACATATTTTTATTTATTCCTTGATCTCATTATTAACCCATTCATTGTTTAATAGCATACTAGTCAATCTCCATGAGTTCGAGTGTTTTTGAGTTTTTTTCTTGAGGTTGATTAGTTTCTGGTTTCAGGCCCTTGTGGTCTGAAAAGATGCTTGATATGAATTCATTTTTCTTGAAATTTTTGAGGCTTGTTTTGTGTCCTATCATGTGGTCTATCTTTGAAAATGTTCCATGTGCATTAGAAAAGAATATGCATTTTGTTTCTTTGGGATAAAAGGATATATATATATATATATATATATATATATATATATATATATAATCAGTTAAGTCCAATTGATCTAGGGCATTGTTCATTGCCACAATATCTTTTTTGATATTTTGTTTGGAAGAGCTATCCATTGTTGACAATGGGTGTTAAAATCCCCTAGTATAAGTGTGTTGCTGTCTATACCTTTCTCGAAGTCCTCCAAGATTTTCCTTATATATTTGGGTGCTCCTATGTTGGGTCCCTATATGTTTACAATATTTGTGTTTTCTTGATGGATTCTTCTCTTGAGTATTATGAAGTGTCCTTCTAGGTCTCTTTTCATGGCCTTTGTTTTGAAGTCTATTTTGTCAGCTATAAGTATTGCTACCCTGGTTTTTTCTTTCCTATCTGTTTGCTTGGAATATTTTTTCCAACCCCTCACTTCCAGCCTGTGTAGGTCTTTTGTTAAGAGGTGGGTCTCTTGTACGCAGCATATGTGTCGATCATGTTTTCTTATCCACGCTCCTACCCTGTGTCTTTTGATTGGAGCAGTTAATCCATTTGTATTTAAGGTTATTATTGATAGATACTTATTCATTGCCCTTTTCCTCCCTTTGTATCTGTGTTCCTTTCTCACTCACTGGTTTTCTTCCTCTCCTTAAAGCAGTCCCCTTAGCATGTTATGCAGTGCTGATCTGGCGGAGGTGTATTCCTTTAGACTTCTTTTGTCTGGGAAGCTCCTTATTTCTCCTTCCAATTTAAATGAGAGCCTTGCTGGATAGAGTAGTCTTGGTTGCATGCTTTGGTTTTCATTATGCGGAGTATTTCTTGCCATTTCCTTCTGGCTTGTAATATTTCTGTTGAGAGGTCAGCTGCTAACCTTATTGGGTCTCCCTTGTATATTACTTCTTGTTTCTCCCTTGGTATCATTAAGATTCTCTCTTTGTCCTTAAAGTTTGCCATTTTAATTATGATGTGTCTTGCAGAGGGCCTCTTTGGATTCCTCTTGATTGGGATCCTCTCTGTTTCTTGGACTTGTGTGGCTTTTTCTCTCATCAAATTAGGGAAGTTTTCTATCATTACTTTTTCAAGCATGTCTTCTATCCCTTGCTCTTCTTCTTCTCCTTCTGGTATCCCTATTATACATATATTATTACATCTCATGTTGTCCCACAGTTCCCTTAACCCCTCCTTATTCTTTTTGAGTCTTTTTTTTTCCTTTTCTTACTCTTTCTGGGAGTTTTTTTTTTCTACCTTTCCCTCCAGCTCACTGATTTGATCCTCTGCTTCATGTAGCCTGCCTTTGATTACTTCTACTGTGTTCTTCAATTCAGAAATTGTATTCTTCATTTCCTCTTGGTGCTTTTTGATTTTTTCTATGTCCTTTTTTGTGCTGATACAGTTTGCAGTAAGTTCCTCATAGTTTCCCTGTACATTTTGGTAATTCACATTGAGCTCATTGAGCTTCCTCGTAGACATTGTTTTGAACTCAGTATCTGATAGTTGACTTGCCTCTATTTCATTTAGCATTCTTTCTTAGGAGTCTGCCTTTCCTTTTGATTGGCAGTTGTTTCTTGGTCTTCCCATTGTTTGTGAGATTCTTACTGTTTGCTTCTGCTTCTTAAATTGATCTGTTTTGACTTTCTGACTTTGTAGTATGAACTTCTATGGTAGGAGGCCTGTGAGATTCAGTGGTGGAGTCTTCTTGATCATCTGAACTTGATGTTCTTGGGATGCCTTTTATGCCTTTTATGCTGGTTTTCTGGATATAATTGAGTTTTCATTGTTGTTGGGTCTTTCTTTGGTGGGTCCTTCCCTCCAGCAGGTTGCCTGAGGTCACTCCACCCACCACATCTTGTATGCTGTTGTGCAGGTGCTTCCAGAACAAAACCACAAAGCCCAGGAAACAAATCCACACCTGCAAATATAACTCCCTCCACAATCCCACTATCAACAGCAAATGAACATGTATTAATAAGTACGTAATGAGATTAAGGCTATTATAAGACAGGAGAGTGGATATGAGATGACCAACTGAAAGAGAAATGATTTTGAGAGGGTAGAGGAAGGAGCACTAATAAGAGTTGAGAGTTTGAGCAATGAAAAGAGAAGGCAAAATTCATCTCATGAATAAAAAAGTGAATGAAGAATGTGGAATGGAGTATGAGAAGGGAAGTGTATAATATTAGGCTTAAACAGAACAACAATAAAAATGTTTAAAAAGAAATTAATATAAAATAAAATAAAGGGAGATAGGGACAGAAAAATGCAGGAAAAATAGTAAATAATTAATAAAAATATAGGAGCCAAATTGGAGAGAAAGATTCATCACAGTACTATCAACAACAAATGAGCTAAAATTAATATAGGTCATATGAGAATAAGAGGGGAAAAAGAAACAAAGAAAAGTCTAAGAGATATTTATAGGAATGGAAATTGATTTTGAAATGATAGAGAGAGAGGGAATACTAAGAGTGAGGAACAAAAACCAGACTAAGAGAGGAAAAATTAAAATTTGGGATGTAAGGAAAAAGAGAAAAGAGAAAAGGAAAATAAAGAAAAATTAAAGGGCAGGATGAAAGAGAAATAGAACAAAGACAAAAATAAAAGGAAAAAAACAGGCTAAGATGGCAAAATTAAAATTTGAGATAAAAACAGTAGGAGAGGGGACCAGTAAAACTTGATATTGGAAATACAAAATTAGTGAAGCTCTAGAGGTAAAATTGAAAAAAACAATGCAACAACTACCCTACCCACAACCAACTAGCAAAGTTTGTTAAATGCGTAGAGGGAACATGGGTATTTTAAGAGTTAGGCAAAAGGATGTGAAATGACCCTTGATAAGAAAATTGGTTTTGTGTGTCTGGATGGGAGTGAAATAGTGTGAGTGTGGAATTGGAAACAAGTTATAGCAAGAGAAAAAACAAAAATTGAAATGAAAATAATGCAAGGAAAGTGGAAGGTAAAATGTGCTATGAGAATGGAGGGGCAAAATATGTGAATTGAAATATACTATAGTATAGTATCTAGTGACTTAATATGTACAAACTGGCTAGACAAGAAATTAATGTTTAAAATCTGTGCAGGAAAGAAAATATTACAAATCATGAAAAAGACCACAGTGGCTTTTGTCTCAGTAGTGTCTTTTATTTACCAATTTTTTTTTTCTTTCTGGATCTGCCTCTGATGATGTCAGATGTTGACCCCATGTGACCTTAGTCAGCCTGTTGGATACTTCCAGTGATCTGCTGTCCCTTGCTGTCTCCTTCAGTTGTTAATCTGGTCACTCTGCACTCAGCAGTCAGGGTTAAGCACCGTAGGAAGGGGCCGAATCTCTCCTGGGGTGGAGGTTATTGTTTCCTCTCAGTCTGCTGCTGCTCAGAGAGGAGTGGTCTACATGAGCAGGATGGTTGCTGTATATAGGGGTTGGCTCAGCACTGGAATCCGGTGGCTAGTCTCTCAGTTCTCTCCCCAAATTCTCCATCCCGTCTCTCCTCTAGTTCACTCTGCATCTCTAGTACACTCTGCCCCTCCTTTGCCAGGGATCTACTGTCTCTGGCTATCTCTTTGGTTAGTAATCTGGTCACTAGCACTCAGCAGTCAGGCTTAAGCACCACAGAGCCTGGGCAGATACCCTTCCGGGGTTAGGACTATTGTTTCCCCTCAGGCTACTGCCCCTTGGAGGGAAGTGGTCTGCCTGAGCATGAAGACTATTGCCATCTGGGGGATGACTCAGCACCAGGATCCTTGCGGTTACTCTCAGTTCTCTCCCCAAGGCTTCTGCCCCCAGTCTCTCCTCAGGCATCTCTAGACCACTCTGCCCCTGCCTTTTCCTGAGCCCCGGATAAGTGGCTACAAATGAAAATTTGTGTGTTGGCCCTTTAAATGGCCCTTGCATCTCCAATCATCTGTCTCTGAAAGACAGCAACCCTGCTGCTTTTTCCACTGGTTGTTATCTGTGAACTTTTTGGGCTCTGGTGTTCTAGGCTGGGAATCCTAGCTTAGAGTTTAGACCACAATCTCCTTCAGGGATCCAACCGGCTGATTAATTATCCCAGCAGTGCTGCCTCTCAAGTCCCTACTGCACTCCTTACCAGACCGGTTGTGCCAGATCTGCTTCTTCTGTCTGTCCAAAGTTATATGGCTTCTCTCTGGCTATTGCTGTTTTTTGTTCCAGGTGTTTTCTCCACAATTGAGTTGTAACTCCAGATTGGCCCTGGGAGGAGGTCAGTGTGACTTCCATTCACTCCTCTGCCATCTTCCCTCCAACTCTAATTTCATTTTCTTTTCTTTTTATTGTTGTTCAAGTACAGTTGTCTCCATTTTCCCCACCACCACTCCCCCTCCTCCTCAGCCATCCCCACCTCCTGTCCTCGATCCTATCCCTCTTTGGCTTTGTCCATGTGTCCTTTATACATGTTCCTTGACAACCCTTCCCCTTTCCCCCCCATTATACCCTCCCACCCCTCTGGTAACTGTTGGTTTGTTCTTAATTTCAATGTTTCTGTTTATATTTTGTTTGCTTGTTTATTTTATTGATTAGCCACCCCATGTCAATTCTCCATATTCAATTTCATTTTCATTTTCAATTTGCTCAATGCTATAGAATTATAAATGATTTTGTATGTTAGTTCTGTATCCTCCAACTTTACTGAACTTGTTTATTAGTTATAATAGTTTTAGTGAATGCCTTAGGATTTTTTAATATACCAAAACATTATCTACAGAGATATTTTTACTCCTTCCTTTACAATTTAGATGCTCTTAATTTCATTGTCTTACCTATTTGCCTTGTCTAGAACTCCAGTACAATGTTGAATAGAAGTGAGAGTGGACGTTCTTGTCTTGTTCCTGAGCTTAGGAGGAGACTTGCGGGCTTACAAACTTTTTCTTTTTTGCTCATATTACATGTAAGGCATGGGCTGATGTCAGGTCAGTTACAACTGTGATAGAAGCTTTACTCCATAGACATAGATACATGTCTGTTCATTCTAGGACTCAGCCTGAGCCCTTACCTGGACCATACGGTTCTCTTGACAGACATCAGAAGCAAACACAAGAAGTCAAGCTAAACCAAACCACATCATCACCTTAAACTTCTGCTTTAATATGGCATATGTCATATCTGCTCATACTCTATTCCCAAAGTCATGTCAGTTGAGCTCAAAATCAAATCTATACTCCTCCCAGAAGGGGCATAGCAAGTCACCTGGCAATTGGCAGGGATACATAATCCTCTTACGGGAAAGGTGAGGAGTAAATAACTGTGAACATTGATATCATCTACCATATTGAGCCTATTACCTCTAAGATTTATAGAAAATTATTAACTCAGCAATAAATCCAATTATCTGGACACCAAAACACAATGAGATCAACCTCTTTTTTGAGACCAAGACTACTCTTTAGAAATTGTACAGGATCACAGAGAAGACTACAGAGAAAAACTTATCTAAAACTTGAAAAGGAGTTGTTAAGTATTGTGGCAGCACACTTTCTAATAAGCCTGTCAGTTACCTGACTCAGAGTTTTTAACTTTGACTAACTATTCACAACTCATTTGGGTCCAAAGAATTTTAGTCTTATAAAGTTAGAGGTCACCTTGCAGAGAACTACCAGGATGTGATTTACTTTCTGGAGGATGCTTGGTTCAGAAAATCACCTCAAAGTTTTATTTTATTGCGTTAGAAAACATTAGGCAGGTTTGAGTCTAAATTAGTCATCATATTTTGGCATTCTTTCCCCAACTGACTAGGTGAATCCCTGTATTTCAAATGTTCTTTGAACAATCATTCTTGTAAATCTGCTCATTCTTTCATTAATTGGTTGAGTAAAACTTTGACATGTGCCAACAAATTTTGTCTGAGACTTGTGTTTTTATAGATATCACCTACTCCAAGAAATTTTCCCTGAACCCCTCTTCCTCCAACCTTCCACCCATCTTCTGTGCTCCTATAGCACCCTGTACTTTTGCTATCAAAGCACAATTCACATTGCATAGGAATTGCCTATTGGCTTCTCTTCCTCCATTACCAGACTGTAAGCACCTTGGCACAGATTTTGTCCTGCTTGATTATGAATCCCCAGGGCCAAGTACAGTGCTCCCACATCCTACATGATTAATCAGCATTTGTAGAATGAGTGATTGTTCTGTAATTGTAGTAAGTTGATGACAAATAACTAAAATGAATAAATGAAGCAAGAAAACTTGGTATCTAGAATTCAGGGGGAGCTGTCACAATACATGTAATAGCCATGGGGAAAAAATTAAAGAGAGAAAATATAGCTGATCTTCACTTTCAGGAGGGCCAATATATGAAATTCATATTTAGGACACAAGAGTACACATTCATTTTCCCAAATCTTCATTTTTTCATGAAATAATTAACTAGGATCTCCTTCTGTACTTCAATATGTCTTATTAACTGTCTCACTGGGTTGGTTTTAGAATCTGTTGACAAATGAAGATCAGAAGTGAAAATGTGAATCAATAAGAAAATTATTTTTATTTATGCATTTGTGTGCTCTAGAATGCCTTTCAGGAACACATACATTGTGAAAGTGAACCACAAGAACACAGGATAGTGAAGAAATTTAGCTTATAGGTTAATAGGTCTCTAATCTCTAAAGGTTTTTGGATAAAATAGGAAGGGGAGGATAAAATAAATGATAGGTGAAAATGATGGGATTGGGGCCAAAACCTAAGTCTGGGGTTCAGTTTAGAGAAGATTAATGGTCCAAGTGAGATGAACTGAAGAACAGTAAGGGCAGGGAGGCAAACAGGCAATAATTATCTGATTTAAATGTTTGTATTCAATTTGAAGAAATGACAAATAGGTCAAATATTTATTGAATACCTACAGTGGCATCCACTGTATTAGCTTACTGGCTTTAAACAGTTCCTGCACTTAGGGAATGTATATTCTAGATCAGTGTTGCAGTGTTCACAGGGACCAAACAGATCTTCTGTGAATAGGCAAAAGGGGAAAGTACATCTGCTCTCAACCCACTACCATGTAGACTTCCAAATCAGCCACTTCATATTTTGGAGGTGAGTAAAATGGGAAGTATGAAAAAGTCAACTATTACAAGAGTCAAACAACTAAATATCAATTCCTTCTACAAGGAAACTGGAGGAAAACAGCACATACAAAACCAGAAGTTTAACTTCACAAATAAGCCCAAAGTAAAACCACCATGTGGCCCAAGTCCTTTTTGGTAACTTTCCCACCTCTCCTGAACTGCCAACTATGGCACTTTTCCAGGATCAAGCCATGTCCTTTTCTCTGACTTTTGCCTAGGCAAAACCTCTCAATACTTTCCTAGGAAATATAGGAGCATGAGTACATGACAGCATGATGGAATACCATCAGAAATCATTTGTGCTTTAGTACCAGTGAAAGAATTGACTGCTTCCTTCCATAACGCTTTACCTTAATTAATACATACATCTCCATAAGTTCCTATAAAGTGCTTAACTGTGAGAATTTCACACACCACAACTAGCCAGAAGGGGAGATGTTTTGGAACCGGGTCCTTTCAGCAGCCACTGAAACTACACCTGTAGACAATTTCCTACCTAACCTATGTATGTACAAAGCAGGTTAAGAACCAAAAACCTTTGAAGAGTTGATATCCCAAGGAATTCACCATTTGCAGATTTAGAAAAATATATATTGAGCTCCATATAAATACATGCCAAGTAACATTGTATAAGTTATTTTGTTTAATCTTAAGGACTACATTATGAAATGGTGGTTATTACAGCCTCATTTTACCAATGAGGAAATTAAGGCACAAACCATCTAAAAGAAGGCAGGAAAACAGGAAAAAAAGAAGAGACACAGGAGAAATAGAAAACAAATAGCAAGATGTCAGATTTAAGTCCAACCATATCAGTAATGATATTAAGTATGATCTAAACACCCCAATTAAAAGGCATCTATTGTCTGAATTAAAAAGCAAGAAAAAATATACCATGCAAATAGAATCAAAAGAAAGCTCAAGAAGCTATATTAATATTAAAGTAGATATTAGAATGAGGAATATTACCAGGGATAAAGAGGAATATTTCATTTTCTTTTTTTTTTTTATTTCCCAAATATGATGTATTTTTTTAATGTTTTTTTTCTTTTTTTTTAATCAGTATTTTTTAATTGTTGATATTGTACAGTTTTCTGTCTTTTACCCCGCCCCAGCCCACCACCCCAGCCCTCCCCACCTTCCTCCCATTTCCACCCCCCATAGTTTTTGTCCATGAGTCCTTTATACTTGTTGCTCTGGAATATTTCATTTTCATAAAGGGTTCAATTCACCAAGAATATGAAATCCTAAATGTGCATGCCCCTTTCAAAATATATGATGCAAAAACTGACAAAGCTAAAAGAAAAAAATAAAACAAATCCAGAATTATATCTGTAAAGTTCAATACACCTCACTGAGTAACTGACAGACTAAGCTAAGAGAAAATCACCAAGGATACAAATTTGCAACACCACTGACTAACTTGACCTAATTGGCTTTTATAGAACTCTACATCCAACAAGAACAGAATACACATTCTTTTCATATTCATCACAGTAGACTAACTGCTATGCCATAAAACAACTATCAGTAAACATCAGAGGATTTAGATAATTCAAAGTATGTTCTTTGACTACAACAGAACCAAAACAGATACCACTAACAGAAGGATAACTGGAAAATCTGCAAATATTTGGAAATTAAGCAACACACTTCTAAATAATACACTGGTCAAAGAATAAATCACAAGGGAAGTTAGAAAATACTTTGAGCCAAATGAAAATACCACACATCGAATTTGTGGAATGCGGCTAGAGAAGTAGTTAGAGAAAAATTTATAGCATTAAATTATAAAATGCTAATGCAACACCCCCTCTACACATACAAACTCACCAACATCAGGTTATTACACAAGGAAAAGTAAGGAATAGAGAACAAAACTTACCCCTGAACCAACCCCAATCATGGAAAAGTGAACCACTACAGATAAAAGTTAAAGGAAAAGGTATAAGTGGTATCAAAAGTAACTGAAACTCCAAACTGCTTACCTTTGTAGTAGATGTTTGGTGACAGTACTTATCTAGGGTAACAAGAGGTTATATCCAGGAAGGTCACTGAAGGTAGGCTGGAGAAGACTGGGGGTCAGAGTGAAATAGAACAGTGTGGGCCAGAGGAGTTGATTAATTTTAATCCCAGGACAGATACTGTTGCTCTTGCTTTTCAAATATTTCTTGCTGACTTCCAGCCAAGATGGAGGCATAGGTAGACACACTGTGCTTCCTCTCACAACCAAAATTTAGAACAACAAATATTTAGAAATAAGAAAACACCCAGAACTGATAGAAAATTGAACTGTACAGAAGTCCAACAACCATTCATCCAGACTGGTAAAAGGGGTGGAGTCATGGCAGGAAAAAGTGGAGGTGCAGACCTGGGCACACAGGCAGCAGCTGCTGGTAGATCCCAGGCACACCGGCGGCAGCGGCTAGCAGACCCCAGACGCACAGGTGGCAGTTAGCGAACCCCGGGCATGGGGTGGCAACTGTGCAGACCCAGTGAGGCCGAGCAAGGTGGCTGGCTGACCAAGTTGTCCCACATTTGCGCGCAGATAATCCAGGCGAAGGGGAGGCAGCAGAAGGGACTGGAATCCGAGACAGAGAAGAATAAGCACCATTATTCCCTCTCTGACCCCTGCCCCACATACTGCGTCCCTACACAGTGACTGAGCTGCCCCGCCCTGGGGAACACCTAAGGCTCCACCCTCACTACATAACAGCCACGATCAGACCCCCCCCAAAAAGAAATGGCTCAAAGAGAGAGTAAATCAATGCCCTGGAGCCAATTCCTCTAAGCAACGAAGAGATAGCCAACCTATCACATGCACAGTTCAAAGCACTGGTCATCAGGATGCTCACAGAATTGGTTGATTTTGCTCACAAATTAGATGAAAAAATTAAGGCCACAATAAGTGAAATGAAGGAAAATGAACAGGGAACCAATAGAGATGATGGGAGGAAAACTAGGACTCAAATCACTGGAGTGGACCAGAAAGAAGAAACAAACAACCAAACAGAAAACAAGGAAGAAACAAGAATTCAAAAAAATTAGGAGAGGCTTAGGAACCTCTAGGACATCTTTAAACATCCCAACATCTGAATTATAGGGATACCAGAAGGGGAAGAAGAAGAGCAACAAGTGAAAAATTTATTTGAACAAATAACAAAGGAGAACTTCCCCAATCTGGCAAAGGAAATAGTCTTCCGGGAAGTCCAGGAAGCTCAGAGAATCCCAAAGAAGTTGGACCCAAGGAGGAACACACCAAGGCACATCATAATTACATGAGCCAAGATTGAAATGGAGAGAATTCTAGAAGCAGCAAGGGATAAGGGGACAGTCACCTACAAAGGAGTTCCCATCAGACTGTCAGCTGATTTCTCAAAAGAGACCTTCCAGGCAAGAAGGGGCTAGAAAGAAATATTTGAAGTCTTGAAAGGCAGGGACCTACATCCAAAATTGCTCTATCCAGCAAAGCTGTCATTTAGAATGGAAGGGAAGATAAAGTGCTTCTCAGATAAGGTCAAGTTCAAGGAGTTCATCATCACCAAGCCCTTACTGTATGAAATGTTAAAGGGACTTATCTAAGAAAAAGAAGATCAAAAACATGTACAGTAAAATGACAGCAAACTCACAGATATTAAGAACCACACCTAAAACAAAAACAAAAGCAAACTAAGCAAACAGCTAGAACAGGAACAGAACCACAGAAATGGAGATCATGTGGAGAGTTAGCAACAGGGGAGTGGGAGGAGGAGAGAGGAGGAAAAGGTACAGAGAATAAGTAGCATAGATGGTGGGTAGAAAATAGACAGGGGGAGGGCAAGAATAGTGTGGGAAATGTAGAAGCTAAAGATCTTATGACACATGGACATGAACTAAAGGGGGAGAATGTGGGTGGGAGGGGTGTGCAGGGTGGAGGGGAGTGATGGAGAAATGGGACAACTGTAATAGCATAATCAATAAAATATATTAAAAAATTAAAATTAAAATATCTCTTGCTAAGGATGGGTTGTGTATGGGGCCTGATATATTAATCACCCCCACACAGATCACAGTATGTGATTACCAGACAGAAGGTGGGCTTGGGGAAGTAGAAGAAGGTATAAGGGGGATAAATGGTGATTAGAAGAGATTTGACTTGGGGTTGTGAACACATAATATAATATACAGGTGATGTATTAGAGTTGTACACCTGAAACCTATATAATTTTATTAACCAATGTCACCCCAATATATTCAATAAAAAAAGAAAATAAAGAAGCCTCTAGATGGGCTCTGTACCTAACTGAGGTAAGAACAGAGATGCTAGAATCACAGGCTGCTTAAATTCCGTAACTCTCAAATGTCAACCCTACATTAGAATCATTTGAGGAACTGGTATTTTTTAAAAGACATACTGATATGAGAGAGGAACATCAATTAGTTGCCTCTCACATGTGCCCAGACCGGGAACCAAACCCACAACCTAGGAATGTGCCCTGACTGGTAATGGAGCCAGTTACCTTTTGCTTTGCAGGATGACACCCAACCAACTGAGCCACATTGGTCAGGGCTTGAGAAACTGTTTTAACAACACTCCAGACTCCTACCCCCAAGAGAATCTGATTCAGTATATTTGGAGTGGGGGGGTGGCTAAAGTTTTCTATTACTTCTGATTCTGATGATTCCCAGCTTGAAAAGTACTCGTATAAGTATTACCACTAAGAACAATTGTTAAGTTACAGAGTATTTGTATTGTTAAATTGAATTCATTAACAAAAGGCTATTGTGAAGACTAGGTGAGGAAGTACAAGTGGAGCTCATCACCACTCAGAGGACACAAGCAAAGTAATCTTGAACTACAGGCACTTTCTGGTTACCTATAAAAATGTGAAAAATGTGACTAACACTGATTAGGAAAATAAGGTTGATGTCAGGCTTAGTCATGAAAAAAAAAAATGAAAAAGTCTCAAGGCAGTATGGAGCAGTATCCAAAGAAGCAGAGAACATTTGCCTCTCAAATATGATCCAATCCTCTTGGCTAGTATGACAACAACAGGTTGGCTTCAAGGATTTTGCACTATGCCAGAATGGGTCTGAATTTCAAGTTCAATATTGTCTCTCCTCCACTACCAATTTAAGGTTAAACCAGACCCAAACAGACCTATACCCTCTAAGCTTGAGTAAAAATGTTACAGGAGAAAGACCCAGAAACTCAGTTCTTCTCGCCAACACAGTAAAGAATTACAGATCAAAAACCTATTAGTGTGCAGGCAAAGTTTATTAGTGCTAAGTTCTAACGGGAAAGCAAAAGTAAGGATGGCAAGAGCAGGATGGCCAGCACTGGCTGGTATGGCTCAGTGGATTGAGCACTGGCCTGAAAACCAAGGGGTTGCTGGTTCAATTCCCAGTCAGGGCACATGTGTGGGTTGCCAGCCAGGTTCCCAGTAGGGGGCACATGAGAGGCAACCATACATTGAAATTTCCCTCCCTCTCTTTCTCCCTCTCATCCCCTCTCTCTGAAAATAAATAAAATCTCTTAAAAAAAAGAGCAGGGTGATCAAAGCTCAGGTGACCAGTGCTCAGGTGGCCATAGGCCAGGTAGCCAAAAGGGGGTGGTCAGGAGCCTAGTGGCCAGAGGCCCCCTGGCCAGAGTCCAGCTGGCCAGGCCCCGCCTCTTCCCCATGTGGCAAAAGAGCCAACAGAGTAAGCCCTTTGTAGTTGGTGGGCTGGGGGTGAAGAAGTTACATATTGATTGATGGGTAAAGGTGATGCCAGCTTTTCTGGGGGAATGTGACTACCCAAACTTACATATGTGTGGCGGGGGGGTGGTTACCCCAAATCCTTATCTCACTCCAGACTCTATTTGTTCATTTTGTATACATGACAGGAGGCAGGCAGTAAACCAAAGTTGTTTTATGGGCTTCACTGTGGACCTCATCCCCTTCCCCTTCCAGGCCTTAGAATGAATACACACTCTCAAGGTTTTCCTTTTCCCAGCTAGTGGACATGATACACACAGACTTTCAAGGGCTGGCCCCTCTCCTGCACTATCATAATTTTGCTGGTGTTGTTAGGAATGCCTGGCAGCCTTATTGAACCAGGCTCAGGACTACTGGGTCAACAGTGAGATATGACTTCCTTTGCTCCCTGTATTGAGTTCTTTGTTAGATTGTAATGCTGAGGGCCCATTCTTTTATTTCCCCTCTGGCTGCTCATTCCTAGCTGCTTTGTCACATTCCCCCTCAAGTAATAGGAACCCAAATCTTTGGGGACTTTGGGCTCAGGACTGGTGGGTCAGTGGGTGAGACATGTCTCCTTCTTCCTCCCTGCCTTGGTTTACTGTCTATCCTACCTAATAGAAATATATAAATTAACTTGTTGAACATCTAAGTTTTTCATGGAGTCTTCCCAGGTCTACCTGGTAAGAACAAGACTTCCCAAATCACACCTAGTCTAAGGTCATTCTTACCCTGATTACTCACCATAATCTTAAAATATACCTGGACCCCAGATGCATGTGGTATGAATACTCATTTTACATATCATTTCCTGCTTGTATCTTGTTAGCATGATCTTTTTTCTGTATTATTGACATCTTGGATCAATTGTCCTGGGAAGCACAAAAGTTGCCTGCATAATAGTACCTAGCAGTGGCATACCTAATTACAACTCATATTCTTTAACGATATATGTAACCCCAGGAGATGAGTACCACTACATACTGCACAAAATTAGGATCATGAAGGCCTTGAATATAGTACAATATCATTCCAGTTAGAATTTTGTGGGAACAGGGGTAAAGTAGCTCTTCCTCAACCTGTTACTCAAGTAAAAGGTCATCTAGCTATCTGTCATCTGGAAAAAAAACAGTTCTCAGACTAAGCTAGGGTAAGTACTAGGTTATTTTCAAGTTCCTGTCCCTGAAATGAAGGCTACTTCTGACTTATGCTGATGCATTTTTCAAGTTTATGTTCCCTGTCCTCAATCCAAATATTCTCCTTTTCCTTTTTCCTCTATTATATACCTCTATTTAACAACATATCACAGGAATTAAGCTTTGTTAGCCTTACCCATGTAGAAATAATGATCATTAGAGCTTAAAACAGTACCTAAGAATCAGAAACAAAAAGCAATTACTCTTAAAGTTTATCTTCTCAGGTTACCACACTTCCTTTAGTCAGTATTTCCAATATCCCTTCTATTGCTATTCTTAATTATCATGTACATTTGTGTCTCTAAATATAACAAAATTTGTATTCAATTAGTGTGAATTAGTATCTTTTAAGCAGCTCCTCTTTTTATTCTCAACTCTAGACACAATAAAATCTCTTTGACCCTGACAGTGTCTCTAAAAATGTTACTTCAATTAAAAAAATTAAATGCTTAAACCATGCTTCTGATAAGTGGTGAAAATATTAAGCAGCTGTAATATTATAAGCTTCACTCTACCTAAGAGGCAGCCTTGCAGATCAGGATCCATAAAAATGAAATAAAATCAAAAGGCTGGGCACAACATTTCAACTAATGAGATCTTGTTTATGTTGCTTGTACCATGGGAATCAAATAACAGTTGCATGAGTTTCTGATCTTTACAAACATAATTATAAAAACTAAGGCTTCATAAGTCCAACTTGATAAACCCTGTCCCAAATATACATTTTTTTTCCTGTACTAAACTAAACCATCAGAGACCTGGGTGCCAGGACCACATATTTCTACAATGGTAACATTGCAGAAATATCCTTACTAGAATGATTTGAGGTGTTGGCCATCAGCTAACATTTGGGGCCATTACAAGACATACACCTTTGTTTTATTTACTGAAAAGACAGGGTTTCTTCATTATGAGAATGCAAGTAAGTCTTTTAGGCTTCACTGCCAGAAAATGTTCTCCACCATGACAGGCTTTTTATATGATGGTCACTGTAATTCTAGTATCTGACCACATTACCTTCTCTGTGTGGCCTGCCAGGTTTCTCAGACCTGATTCATAGCCTAGGTGTACATAGAATTTGGAATATTAACCTCATTTTAGGTATATTTCACCCAGAAATCAAATATTCTCATTTACTTTTTAAATACTGTACCATATGTTTTTACATAAATCCTTTTCTGGACATGGTAGGGTAAAAATTTAAAAAAAAAATCAATTAAAAAAAAAAAAAAAAAAAAAAAGGCTGCTTGGGCTTCCACCCATAATTGGCTAAAGTGCTTCCCTGAAATAGAAAATGGCACTATAGGACTTTTGGTCAGATTGGCTGTGTAGTAAATGCAGAACTCAGAACCTCCTACAATCATATCAAAATTATAACTAAACTACAGAGCCATCATTCAGAACCGGCTGAATGGAAGTCCTACATCTAGGGGGTTAAAGAAGTCACATGAGACTGGTAGAAGGGACAAAGACAAGGAAGGGCTAGTCCCACACCCACATGTGGTGGATAAAAATTGGGAGGGATATCTCGGCTGCAGAGGTAACCCCTGAGAATTGATGGGTACCAGCTACATACCAGGCCCTCCAGCTCAAAGCTCCAGTTCCAGGAAGAGTAGTACCATAACTTCTGGGTGTAAAACCGGTGGGGATTGGGACTGAGTGAGATGAAGGCTTCTGGAGTTCCAGGCAGTTCCTCTTAAAGGACCTGTCTATGGACTTGCTCGGACTCACTCCCTCTGAGCTCCGGCACTGGGACAGCAACTCAAAAGGCACCAGGGACTACAGGGAGGAAATGAATTGTCTGACATCAGGCAAGGGCTGGAGGACCAGCTTCCCTTCATACCACAGAGCTGGCAGGTAGGTGCCATATCTGAGTCTCCATCATCCTAACACTGTTCTGCCCTAGTGATTCCCTAAGTCGTCACCACACCCAAATTGCAGGCCCACCCAAGCCATTTCCAGTAGCTTTTCCATACAAACTGCCTGTCTTGGTTCCTGCTGCAGACTTTCCCAAAATCTCTCAAAGGTTCACAATTTGCAAACAAGCAGCATCTGGCCTTGCTGTGCCCCTTACCTCTATCTAAGTGGCCCCAGGCCCAGCATTTGCAACAGCTGGCCTTGGTTCAAGCTTGGCCTCTCCTAGTCACCTCCAAGTTCAGCACAAGTAGCAGCCATCTGCAGATCACTGTAGTTCACTGACTGGCCCTGAGCAGGGCACAGGCAGTGGCTGACCGTGCACCTTGACGAAGGCCCCAGAGCTGGTGCACCCGGTGGACAGCTTCAGACCATGCAGGATTACAACTCTATCACCTCCACAAGCAACGCACTCAAGGGGTGGACTCAGTGAGCACCAGAGCCTCCTGAAGCAAGTCTTGCTCCATGAGGTCAGCTTCTGCACAGCAACTTCTCTGTGGTAGTTACAGCCAATCCTCACAGTTCATCAGCCTGTGGGTCAATCCCTCCCAGTGACACCAACAGCAATCAAAGTTCAACTATAACAGGACAGAGCACATAGCCCACACAGAATGCACCTGGAGTGCCCAGCTTGGATGACTAGTGAGGCTGTGCCACTGGGCCCTATAGGACACCTACTACATAAGGCCAACTATACCAAGTCCAAGAGACAGCAACTCTACCTAATACATAGAAACAAACTTAGGAAAACAGCAAAAATGCAGAGACAAAGAAACAGGTTCAAAATGAAAGAAAAGGAGAAATCTCCAGAAAAAGAAATATAAGGAAGCAAATAGACACAGAGTTCAAAACAATGGTTGTAAGGATGTTCAAGGAATTTAGTGAGAACTTCCAACAGCATGAAAAAGGACAAAGAACCCATAAAAAAGAACCAGTCAGATGAAGGAAACAGTAACTGAAATAAGGAATAATTTACAGGAAATCAACAGTAGAGTAGATGAAGCCAAGAATCAAATCAGTCATTTAGAATATAAGGAAGCAAAAAACACACAATCAGAACAGCCAAAAAAAAAAAAAAAAGAATTCAAAAAATGAAGATAGTATAAGGAGCCTCTGGCACAATTTCAATCATCCTAATATTTGCATCATGGGGGTGCCAGAAGAAGAGAGAAAGAAATTGAAAACCTACTTTAAAAAATAATGATAGGGCCCTGGCTGGTGTAGCTCAATGGATTGAGCGCGGGCCTGCGAACCAAAGGATTGCGGTTCGATTCCCAGTCAGGGCACATGCCTGGGTTGCAGGCCAGTTCCCAGCGAGAGTTCCCAGCAGGGGACACACGAGAGGCAACCATACATTGATATTTCTCTCCTTCTCTCCATCTCTTCTTCCCTTCCCCTCTCAAGATAAATAAATAAAATCTTTAAAAAAAAAAAAAATAATGATAGGAACCCAGTCTGGTGTGGCTCAGTGGATTGAACACTGGCCTGTGAACCAAACAGTCACCAGTTCAATTCCAAGTCAGAGCATATTCCTGGGTTAAGGGCTGGGTCCCCAGTGTAGGGCATGCAAAAGGCAACTACACATTGATGTTTCACTCCCTCTCTCCTTCCCTTCCCCTCTCTCTAAAAATAAATAAATAATCTTTTTAAAATGACAGGAAATTTCCGTAACTTGGTGAAGGAAATAGACATACCAGTCCAGGAAGAGCAGAGAGTTCCAAACAAAATGAACTCACAGAGGCCCACACCAAGACAGATCATAATTAAAATGCAAAAGGTTAAAGACCAAGAGTCTTCAAAGCAGCAACAGAAAAGCAGCCAGTTACCTACAAGGGAGCTCCCAGAAGACTGTCAGCTGATTTCTCAACACAAACTTTGCAGGCTAGGACATAGTGGCGAGAAATATTCAAAGTGATGAAAAGCAGGACCTACAACCAATATTACTCTACTGAGAATACTTCCAGTCAAAATGGTGGCATAAACACAGCTAACACCTTCGCAAAACCACATCAAAATTACAACTAAATTATAGAAAAACCATCACTCAGAACCATGAGAAATCGAGTTGAATGGAAGTCTGACAACTACAGAATTAATCTTCCAGACTGGTAGGAGGGGCAGAGTGCGAAGACTGGTGCAGCACTCATGTGTGGTGGATAAAAACTTGGAACGGATATTCAGGAGCAAGGAGTCCCAACGCCACAACAAGCCCTCCAGCCCAGTGTTCCAGTGACAGGAAGATAACTCCTCAAAACTACTGACTTCAAATACCAGCAGGGGTTGAGTCAGCGGAAGAAACTTCTGTAGTCCCAAGTAATTCTTCTTAAAGAACCCACAAATGGACTCACCTACTCAGACTCACTCCAGCACCAGTGGCATACAGAGAGGAAGTGAAGGTTCTGGCATCAAGCTGAGAGCTAGAGGGACAACATTCTCCCAAAGAAAAAAGCCATTGTCCCTTTTCTAAACACTCCTCCCACAGAGCCACAGAGCCACAGAGCCACAGAGCCACAGAGCCCACAGGCAGGTGCCATATCTGAGACTTCATCAACCTGGCTAACACTGTTTGTCCCTCCATGGGGGATCCCCTGAGATTCAGATCCCACCAACTTATGAACCCACCCAAGCTGTTAACAGAGATTTTTCCATATGAATGGCTGATCTTAGCTAATGCTTCACAACTTCCTAAATCCTCTCAAACAAGCAACACCCAGCCTCAGTGAGCCCCCAGCCACCTGTAACACTTGCTAAGTGGACCCAGGCACAGCACTAGCAGCAGCCAGCCTAGGTAACCAGCTTGGCTTCACCTAGGAATCTCCAAACCCAGAACAAGTAACAAGTCTCCCAGATAGCTTTATAGCCCAGGCAGGGTGGCCCTGGGCAAAACACAAGTGGGGGCTGACCTTGCCCTGCACCAACCCAGGAAACTGCAGAGCCTGCACACCCAATGGAGAGCTACAGACGACATCAGAGCAACACCACCCTGCACCTGCACAGCTGATCCTCCACAAAGGGCAGAGGTTGGTGATCAGTGGTCACAGCCAGTCCTTGCAGCTGACTGGCCTGGGTAAATCCCTCCCACTGGCCTTGCAACAGCAAACAAGGCTCAACTACAAGCGGAGGGCATACTCAGCCCACATGAAGGGCACACGTTGAGTACCCAGCTTGGATGACAGGGGAGGAGGTGCCACTGGACCCTACAGGCCACCTACAACATTAGGCCATGCTATAAAGACAGGGAGTCTAGCAGCTCTGCTAAATACGTAGAAACAAACACAAGGAGCCTGCCAAAATGAGGAGGAAAAGAAACAAGGCCCAAATAAAAAGCATGGATCAAAACTCCAGAAAAATAACTAAACGAAAGGGAGGTAAGCAAACTATCAAGATGCAGAGTTCAAAACACTGGTTATAAGTGTGCTCAAGGAACTAAGTGAGGATCTCAACAGCATTAAAAAAAATCCAGTGAGAAACAATGGATACACTAATTGAAATAAAGAACACTTTACAGGGAAACAACAGTAGAGTGGATGAAGCCAAGAATCAAATCAATGATTTGGAAAAAAGGAAGAAGAAAACAACCAATCAGAATAAGAAGGAAAAAGAATTTTTAAAAAGGAGGACAGTGCAAGCACCCTATGGCACAACTTCAAGTGTTCCAACATTCACATCATAGGGGTGCCAGAGGGAGAAGAAAAAGAGCAAGAAATTGGAAATCTATTTGAAAAAATAATGAAAGAAGACTTTCCTAATTTAGTGAAGGAACTAGACATGCAAGGCCAGGAAGCACAGTGACCCAAACAAGATGGATGCAAAGAGGCCCACTCCAAGACATATCATAATCTAAATGCCAAAGGTTAACAAATACAGAACTGAAGAATCAGCAAGAGAGAATAAGTTAGTTACCTACAAGGGAGTGCCCATAAGACTATCAGCTGATTTCTCACAACAAACTTCGCAGGCTAGAAGGGACTGGCAAGAAACATTCAAGGTTATGAAAAGCAGGGACCTACAGCTAAGATTGCTCTACCCAGCAAAGGCAGCATTTAGCATCAAAGGGCAGATATCCTCCCAGAGAGGGAAAAACTATGAGTTCATCTTCACCAATCAATTATATGAAATGTTAACAAGACTTATTTAAGAACAGGAGGAGGAGAGTGGAAAATGGTGGCCAAGTAGGTAGAAGCCAAGTTCACTTGTTCTTGCACCCAGCTTGGTCACTTAGCTGATCTTCTGAAAAATAAAGGAAATAGTCAATGGAATCTTAGCTGACATCAAGTTTGGAAGCCAAAGTGTACAGAAGGCACTTCGAAATGGCACGTGCAAGACACAGCAGGAGTTGTGACTACCAGTCAGCCAGCTGGAGGGGAGAACCTACCAATGAATGAGCCACCAATAAGCAAAGCCCAAGCACAACAAGTCACCCCATACAAACTGAATACAGGGTGAGCCTAGAGCACCCTGATCAGATCAGAGACTGCACCACTGAGTCTCACAGAACCCCTACCACAGAAGTCCATCCCACAAAGACAGGGGGCGCAAAACAGGGTATCCTGAGACACAGAAACAAAAAAAAAACTCACCTAAAATGGGAAGACAAAGAAAGAAGCCCTAGTCAAAAGGAATGGAGGATTCCCCAGAAAAAGAGATAAATGAAATTGAGGCAAGCAATCTATCAGACATAGAATTTTAAAGAATGGTTACAAGGAGACTCAAGGAACTCAATGACCACTACAAGAACTGAGTGGGATCTAGAGCATCATGAAAAAGGACATAGAACCTATGAAGAACAAAGAAGAAATGAAGAACACAATATCTGAAAGAAAAAATACATTAAAAAGAATTTAAAAGAACACATTAAAAATATTAGATGAAGCAGGGGAAACATTGAGCTGGGAGACAAGGTAGAAAGAAATCCCCTAACAGGGCAACAAAATGAAAAAAAAAACTCAAAAAGAATGATAGTTTAAGGGAACTAAAGGGAAACATGAAACGTAACAACAATCACAACATAGGAATATCAGAAGAAAAGAAGAAAGGGATAGAAAAGCTGTTTGAAAAAAACAATCACAGAAAGCTTCCCTAACTTAGTGAGGGGAAAAGTCACACAAGTTCTGGAAGCAGAAGTCCCAATCAAGATGAACCCAAACGGGCCTCCCCCAAGACACAACATAATTAAAATGCCAAATGTTAAAGAAAAAGAGATAATTTTAAAGGCAGCAAAGGATAAACAGCAAGTAACATACAAGGCAGTCCCAATAAGGCTATTAGCAGATTTTTCAACAGAAACACTAAAAGGCAGAAGAGATGGGCATGAAATATTCCAGAAGATGAAAAACAAAGAGAAACAAAAAAACTACTCTATTTAGCAAGGCTCTCATTTAAAATAGTGAAATAGCTTCCCAGATAAAAGAAGGCTAAAAGAGTATGTCTCCACCAATCCAACACTGCAAGAGATGCTAAAAGGACTGCTATAAAAAAAAGAGGCAGAAACAGAGAGAAAGGCGAAGGGGGGGAGAGAAAGAGAGCAAGAGAGACAGAAACACAGGTATGGAAAAAATGACAATAAGTAAGTACTGTGGGATTGCAGATTGGTACAACCACTATGGAAAACAGTATGGAATTTTCTAAGAAAACTAAAAATGGACATACCTTTTGACCCAGCAATTCCACTGCTTGGATTATATCCTAAGAACCCTGAAACACCAATCCAAAAGAACCTATGCACCCCTATGTTCATAGCAGCACAACTTACAATATCCAAGTGCTGGAGGCAACCTAGGTGCCCATCAGTTAATGAATGGATCAAAAAACTGTGGTACATTTACACAATGGAATTCTATGCAGCAGAAAGAAGGAGCTCCTACCCTTTGCAACAGCATGGATGGAATTGGAGAACATCATGCTAAGCGAAATAAGCCAGGCAGTGAAAGACAAATACCATATGATCTCACCTTTAACAGGAACCTAATCATCAAAACAAACAAGCAAGCATAATATAAACAAAGACACTGAAATTGAGAACAGTCTGACAGTGACCAGAGGGGAGAGGGGAGGGAATTTCAGGGGAAAAGGGGAACGGTTTAGAGCAACAAGTATAAAGGACACATGGACAAAAACTATGGGGGGTGGAAATGGGAGGAAGGTGGGGAGGGCTGGGGTGGTGGGCTGGGGGCAGGGTAAAAGACAGAAAACTGTACAATATCAACAATTAAAAGGCACTTCAAGATGCCTTAAGATTTTTAATCCCAGCCAAATAACTGACCTCAATGTCCTTCTGCAGACACATTAAATTCCTCACAAAACTCTTTGTACAGGACTTCCGGCCAAGATGGATGCGTAGGCAGACACACTGTGCCTCCTCTCACAACTAAAATTAAGGACAACAAATATTTAGAAACAAGAAAACAACCAGAACTGATAGAAAATTGAACTGTATGGAAGTCCAACAACCATTCATCCAGACCGGTAAGAGGGGAGGAGTCGCAGCAGGAAAAAGTGGAGGTGCGGGCCAGGAACACAAGGAGCAGCAGCTGGCAGTTCCCAGGTGCACAGGCGGCCGCTGGCGGTCCCCGGTCCCACAGGCAGCAGCTGGCAGACCCCGGGCACAGGGGGGCAACTGTGCAGACCCAGTGAGGCCGCATGAGGCAGCTGGCTGACCAGGTGGTCCCACATTCGCGCTCGCAGACTGTCCAGGTAGAGGGGAAGTGGCGGAAGGGACTGAATCCAGGAGAGAGCGGAACAGGCGCCTTTCTTCCCTCTCGGACCCCGCCTCCACCTATAGCGTCACAACCCAGCGACTGGGCTGCCCCGCCCTGAGGAACACCTAAGGCTCCACCCCTCATACGTAATAGCCGCGACCAGAATAAAACCAAAACAAAACGAAAAAAAAAACCACCAAAAATGGCTCAAACCGGAGACCAAATGAAAGCCCCAGAGCCAATTCCTCTAAGCTGTGAAGAGATAGCCAACCTATCAGATGCACAGTTCAAAGCACTGGTTATCAAGATGCTCACAGAATTGGTTGATTTTGCTCACAAATTAGATGAAAAAATGCAGGCTACGATACGTGAAATGAAGGAAGATACATGGGGAACCGATAGAGATGGAAGGAAAACTGGGACTCAAATCAATGGAGTGGACCAGAGGGAAGAAACAAACAACCAAACAGAAAAGAATGAAGAAACAAGAATTCAAAAAAATTAAGAGAGGCTTAGGAACCTCCGGAACATCGTTAAACGTCCCAACATCCGAATTATAGGGGTCCCAGAAGGGGAAGAAGAAGAGCAACAAGTGGAAAACTTATTTGAACAAATAATAAAAGAGAACTTCCGCAATCTGGCAAAGGAAATAGACTACCAGGACGTCCAGGAAGCTCAGAGAGTCCCAAAGAAGTTGGACCCAAGGAGGAACACACCAAGGCACATTGTAATTCCATTAGCCAAGATTCAAATGAAGGAGAGAATTCTAGAAGCAGCAAGGGATAAGGGGACAGTCACCTACAAAGGAGTTCCCATCAGACTGTCAGCTGATTTCTCAAAAGAGACCTTCCAGGCAAGAAGGGGCTGGAAAGAAGTATTCCACATCATGAAAGTCAAGGACCTACATCCAAAATTGCTGTATCCAGCAAAGCTGTCATTAAAAATGGAAGGACAGATAAAGCGCTTCTCAGATAAGGTCAAGTTCAAGGAGTTCATCATCACTAAGCCCTTATTATATGAAATGTTAAAGGGACTTATCTAAGAAAAAGAAGATCAAAAATATGACAGTGAAAAGTCAGCAAACTCACAGATATTAAGAACCACATCTAAAACAAAAGCAAACTAAGCAAACAGCTAGAACAGGAACAGAACCACAGAAATGGAGATCATATGGAGGGTTAGCAACAGGGGCATGGGAGGAGGAGAGGGGGGAAAAGGTACAGAAAATGAGTAGCATAGATGGGTAGAAAATAGACGGGGGCAGGGGAAGAATAGTATGGGAAATGTAGAAGCTAAAGAACTTATGACACATGGACATGAACTAAGGGGGGGAATGTGAGTGGGAGAGGGTGTGCAGGGTGGAGGGGAATGATGGGGGAGAAATGGGACTACTGTAATAGCATAATCAATAAAATATATTAAAAAAACTCTTTGTACAAAATCAACAATTAAAATAAAAAATTTAAAAAAATAAGTAAGTACTTACCAATAACCTTAAATATAAATAGCTGAAATGTTCCAATCAAATAACATAAGGGAGCTGAATGGGTAAGAAAACATGACATGCCCTGGCTGGTGTGGCTCAATGGATTGAGTGCTGGTCTGCAAACCAGAGTCTCCAGTTCAATTTCCAGACTAGAGCACATGCCTGGGTTGCAGGCCAGGTCCCTACTATGCGGCCTGTCAGGGACACCACACATTCATGTTTCTTTCCCTTTCTCCCTCCCTTCTCTTCTCTAAAAAATAAATAAAATCTTTTTAAAAATACATTTAAAAAGAAAAGGAAAACATGACCTGCATACATGCTGTCCACAAGAGACTCACCTCAGGGAAAAAAAAAAAAAAAAAAAAAAAAAAGCTACAGACTGAAAGTGAAGTGAGGGGAAAAAATACTCCAATAAATGGACACACAAAAAAAAGCCAGCATAGCAATACTTACATGTGACAAAATAGATTTCAAAACAAAGCCCACAAAAAGAGAGAAGTACACTTCATAATAATCAAGGGAAGCATCCATGAGGAATATATAACCATTGTAAACATATATGCACCCAACATAGGAGTACCCAAATATGTAAGGAAAATCTTGGAGGACTTCAAGAAAGATATAGACAGCAACACCTTATAGTAGGGGATTTTAACACCCCACTGTCAACAATGGACAGATCTTCCAAACAAAGAATCAACAAGGATATGTGGCACTGAATGACACTCTAGATCAAAGGAACTTAACTGATATATATATATATATATAGAACCTTTCATCCCAAAGAAGTAAAATACACATTCTTTTCAAATGCACATGGGACATTTTCAAAGACAGTCCACAAAATAAGACACAAAACAAGCCTCAATAAATTCAAGGAAACTGAAATCATATCAAGCATTTTCTCAGATCACAATGGCTTGAAACTAGAAACCAACATCAAGGAAAAAACTCATAAACATTCAAATTCATTGAGATTGAATAGCATGCTATTAAACAATGAATGGTTGAATAATAAGATCAAGGGAGAAATCAAAGTTTCTGAAAACAAGTGAAGATGAACACACAATAGCCCAAAACCTATGGGACACAGAAAAAACGCAGTCCTTGGAGGGAAGTTCATAGCAATACATGCCTACCTAAAAAGGATAGAAAAATCTCAAATAAACAAAATAATCCTATATCTACAAGAACTAGAGGAATAATAGCAAACAATACTCAGAGTGAGTAGAAGGAAGGAGATAATCAAGATCGGAGCAGAATTAGATGACATAGAGACTAAAAGAAAAATTCAAAGGATCAACAAGTCCAAGATCTGGTTTTTGAAAAGATAAACAAAAATCGACAAGTCTTTAACTAGACTCATTAAGAGAAAAAGAGAGAGGACCCACATAAATAATATCAGAAATGAAAGGGGAGAAATTACAACTTATACCACAGAAATACAAAGGACTGTCAGAAATTACTACAAACAAGTATATACCAAAATTTTTTTTTTGAAAAACTGGGTGAAGTAGTAAAATTTCAAGAAACATATAATCTTCCAAAACTGAATCAAGCAGCAGCAGAAAGCCTGAGTGGACCAATAACAGCTAGTGAAACTAAAGCAGTAATGAAAAATTCCCAGCACACTAAAGTCCTGGATCAGAGGGCTTCACAGGTGAATTTTACCAAACATTTAGGGAAGAGATAAATCTGTCCTGCTCATACTACTCCAAAAAAATTAAGAAGGAAGACTCTCAAGCTCTTTTTATGAAGCCAGTATCATGCTAATTCCAAAATCTGGTAAAGACACAACAAAGAAGGAAAACTACAGGCTAATATCACTGATGAACAGACACTAAAATCCTCAACAAAGTACTGGCAATCCATATTCTAAATACATCTAAAAAATCATACACCATGATTAAATGGGATACATTCCAGGGATGCAAGGATGGTACGATATTTGCAAATCAATAAATGTAGTACATCACAAACAAAATGAAGACGAAAAATCACATGATCAATCAATAGATGCTGAAATAGCATTTGATAAAGTACAGCACCCATTTATGGGGGGAAAAAACACAGCAAACTGGGAGCAGAGGGATCATACCAACAATTAAAGACCATATATGAGAAACCTATAGCCAACATCATACTCGATGGGCAAAAACTATATAGTATTGGAAGTCCTAGCCACAGCAATCAAACAAGAAAGAGAAATAAAAAGTGGAAGAGAGGAAGTAAAAATGTCATTATTTGCAGACAACATGATAGTGTACTAGGAAAACCCCATAGACTTAACAAAAAAACTACTCAACATAATAAGTGAATTTGGCAAAACAGCAGGAAACAAAGTCAATATACAAAAATTGAAGGCATTTTTGTACACCAACAATGAAATATCAGAAACAGAAATTAGAAAAAAATCATATTTACTATAGCAACAGGAAAAATAAAGTACCTATGAATAAAGTTAGCCAATGAGGTAAAAGATCTGTGGTTACAAAATACAGAACAGTGAAGAAAGAAATTAAGGAAGACACAAATGGAAGCAGATACCATGTTCATGGATTGGAAGAATTCATATTATTAAAATATTCATATTACAACAGCAGTCTATAGATTCAATGCAATCCCTATCAAAATACCAATGATATATTTCACAGACACAGAATATTTTAAAAATTTAAATGGAATCATAAATGACCCCAATTATTTACAGTAATTTTGAGAAATAAGAACAAAGTAGGAGGGATCACAATAACTTATATCAAACAAGGCCATGGCAATCAAAACAGTCTGGTATTGGCATAAGAACAGATACATTGATCAGTGGAACAGAACAGAGGGCCCAGACAAAACCCATGTCTCTATGGACAATTAATATTCAACAAAGGGGGCAGGACCATAAAATAGAGTAAAAAGTCTCTTCACTAAATGGTGCTGGGAAATCTGGACAGGTACACGCAAAAAGAGAGAGAGAGAGACAGAGAGAGAGAGACAGAGACAGAGACAGAGACAGAGAGAAACTCGACCACCAACTTACACCATTCAGCAAAATAAATGCAAGATGGATAAAGACTTCAATGTAAGTTGTGACACCATAAAAGTACTAGAAGAAAACTTAGGCAGTAAAATGTCAGATATCCCATACAGCAACATTTTTACTGATATGTTCCCTAGAACAAAAGACATAAAGGAAAGAATAAACAAATGGGACTTCAAGATAAAAAGCTTCTGCATGGCTAACGAAAACATCAGCAAAATGAAAAGGGACCCAACTGTATGGGGAAACATTTTTGCCAATGATACCTCAGACAAGGGTTTGACCTCCAAAATATGTAAAGAAGTCACATGACTCCACTCCAGGAACATAAACAATCCAATTAAAAAGCAGACCAAGGACTTGAGCAGACACTTCTCCAAGGGCATACAGGGCATACAGACATATGAAAGAATGCTCAGCATCACTAGCCATCAGAGAGATGCAAATTAAAACCACAATGGGATATCACTTCACAGTGGTCAGAATGGCCATCATAAACAAATCAACAAACAAGTGCTAACAAGGATGTGGGGAAAAGGGAACCCTAGTGCACTGTTGGTGAGAATGCAGACTGGTGCAGCCACTGTGGAAAACAGTATGGAATTTCCTCAAAAAACTGAAGATGGAACTGCCTTTTGATCCAGCAATTCACCCTATGAATCCCAACTGACCTATTCAACATAACTTATGCACCCCTATGTTCATATCAGCACTACTTAGAGCAACAGCCAAGTGCTGGAAACAGCCTAAGTGCCCATCAGTAAATGAATGGATCAAAAAACTGTGGTACATTTACACAATGGAACTATGCAGCACAAAGAAATGAGCTCCTACCCTTCATGACAGCATGGATGGAACTAGAGAGCATTATGCTAAGTGAAATAAGCCAGATGGTGAAAGACAAATACCATGTGATCTCACCTGTAAGTGGAATCCTATCAACAAAACAAAAAAAATGAGCAAAACAGAACCAGAGACGTGGAAATAAAGGACAGTGACCAGAGGAGGGGGCAGGGGGATATTAAGGAAAGAAGGGGAAGGGTCTAGTCAAGGAACATGTATAAAGGACACATGGTAATAGACTGAGGGACTGGGGGTGGGGCAGGGCAGGGGAGAGCAACAGGGGAAAACTGAGACAACTGTAACTGAACAATAAAAAGGTCAAAACTATGAACAAGAAAATTGCATTAAATATGTATCTATCAATAATTGAATCTAAAAAAACAAACTAAGCAGACAAGAACAGAGACAGAATCATGGGCCCAGAGAGCATTTTGATGATTCCTAGATGGGAGGGGATGTGGGGAAAAGAGTGAAGAGGTGAAGGGATTAAGAATTACAAACAGGATGGAACTTGAGAGCATCATGCTAAGCGAAATAAGCCAGGCAGTGAAAGACAAATACCATATGATCTCACCTTTAACAAGAATCTAATCAACAAAACAAACAAACAAGCATACTATAACCAAAGACACTGAAATTGAGAACAGGCTGAAAGTCACCAGAGGGGAGAGGGGAGGGAATTTCAGGGGAAAGGGGGGAGGGTTTACAGGAACAAGTATAAAGGACACATGGACAAAAACTATGGGGGGTGGAAATGGGAGGGAGGTGGGGAGGGCTGGGGTGGTGGGTTGGGGTAGGTGTAAAAGACAGAAAACTGTACAAGATCAACAATTAAAATAAAAATTGGAAAAAAAAAAGAATTACAAATAGGTAGTTACAGAATAGTCAGGGGAATGTAAGGTATAGTATATATAGGAAATGGAGAAGCCAAAGAATTTCTACGCATGACCCATGGACATGAACAATGGTTGTGGGGATTGTCTGAGTGCAGGGTATTGAGTGGAGGGGAGTAGAGAGCAGAAATTGGGGCAACTGAAATAGCATAATCAATAAAATGTAATTTAAAAAAAGAAGAAAACTTTCTCTACCCAGTTATCGTCTCTCCACATTATCACGCTGTACATAAAGCGGTAAAACCCTGCCTCACCCAATCCCTCAACCCAGGTTTATTTTTCCTCAGAGGACCTCTCTCCACCTAACATTAAATTGCTGTTTGCTTCTATTGACTAGAATGAAGTTCCATAAGCGCAGGGACTTTGTTTTGCTCATGGTTATACCTGTGGTGCATTAAGAGGCACTCAAATATCTGCTACATGTCTTTATAGGATTATTTATTAACAGGTTTTTGTAAATCAGGTTTTACTGAAACTTGGTCATGCTCGTTTATTTACATATCATCTATGGCTGCTTCATGCTATACTGGCAGAGTTGAGGAGTTGCCACAGGGTCCACATAGTCTGCAAAGCCTAAAACACTTGCTACCTTGTTCTTCACAGACATTGCTGACCACCAGTAGCACTCATTTGGCCCTCATTTCTCAAAGCCAACTCCTTTGTACCCAGAACAGAGTAGATGCTTAAAAACAGCTATCACTACACATACACAGATTTGCTACTTGCAACATAATTTTTCCACAGTTCAATCAAAAGTTAGTATTTTCCCCTCTCAATGCATTTCTACCAAGACCACAACCAAAGACTACCTGTGTTTGATAATTTTGGGAATAGAGAGAAGTGATATTATGCTAAGCAGTAGCAAGCATTCTCGTTCAAACTCACAACCATGCTTTAAAATGTGAAAGCAAGCTTTCCTATTTCAGACAAATGATTTTGAGGTAAACCATAGTTATTTTCTCAATGTCAAAATAATTCTAAGATGTATCATTTCTTTTTATGCCAGGCACATTATAAGTGCTCAAACGATCATCGAATGGATCACTCTCCCATAAATATTGTGATCATCAAATTTTGAAAATTAGTTACCTGAAAAGGAACATCAAGATTTACACCCTTTTACCAATTCTAGAATACGCTCGGCTTTGTCCAATTCTTTAAAAAATTATAGCGTCATTTAAAAAAATTAATTTGCAGCCCTGGTTGATGTAGCTCAGTGGATTGAGTGCAGGCCTGCAAACCAGATGGTTGACAGTTCAATTCCCACTAAGGGCACATGCCTGGGTTACAGGCCAGGGCCCCGTTGAGGGTGTGCAAGAGGCAACCAACTGATGTTTCTCTCCCTCTCTTTCTTCCTCCCTTCCCCTCTCTCTAACAATAAATAAATAAAATCTTTAACTTTTTAAAAGAAGTTAATTTTCATAGGTATCACTGGTTCCAAGTAACTGAAGAATAAATGGTAATTCTTGGCATCATTTCAGCCCAATGTTTACCCCAGGCTCAGAGGTAAGCAAATAAAATGTTTTCATATAATTGAAGGAGATATCACTGGAAAACATTATAGTTCACAAACTAAGATGGATGTGAGAAAAGGGCTAGGAACCTGAGTTATCTTTGCTGGGTTATTTTGAATAAGCAACAACATACACAATCATTTGAGAAAACTGTTTATTTAGAAAAATGGTTACACCAGTAGAATTCAGTAGATTAAAAAATTTTCTTTTAAAAATGTCACTCAAACTTTTCCAGGTGGAAAGTTCAGCAATACAAAGCTCCTCTAGCTGTAGAATTAAAACAAAACTAAGTTTTGACACCCTCCCCAACCGCAAATTTGTCTAACAAAATAACAGGAAATATGGCAAGGGACAAGTGCGTGCTGGTACCTTTTTCTTTTTTTATACAGATTTTACTGTTGTACATGTACTATATAAAGTGAACTTTAAGCATTGCATTAGACACTGCTCCTACTTTGTTTTCAGTGAATAATATTAAAAACAGGCCAAATAATAAATTAAAAATGAGTTTTAAATGAGGTAAATTCAAAATAGTTCAGTAACTGTTTATTTTCAGCTTCAAACAATAAAAAGATGACATTTCAGATTTAAAAAAAAAAAAAAAAAACTAAACCTGAAGTGAAATTCTGTACATATGAAACCTTATTTGCTTCTTGGGAACTCTATGCAGCACATTGTGCTAAAAATATGGAATAGTTAACAATTTCAGCCATTTACTGAAAATAAATATGCAGAAACTAAGCAACAAGTTAAATACAGTAATGTACAACTCAACAATTTAAAGTTTTCAGCATGGGGTAATAAAGCAGATAAATGAATAATTTAAGAAGATGCAACTGGGCCCTCTTCATTCGTGATTCTTGGCAATCTACTCAGGATTATACATGTCTGGTCACAGCTGAACCATTGCATTTGAATCTCATCTGAAAGAAACAAAGTGATTATATTGATCGATGAAGGAAGAAAGGAGGGAAGGATGAAAGGAGAGAAGTTGTTGGAAGGAGAAGAAGGAAAGAGAGGGGAAGGGGAGGTGGGAGAAGAAGGGGAGGGGAGGGGAGTTTGGTTTAACAAAGTAGAAAAAATCAGTGAGTTCTATCAATAACAAAGGCTTGAATTAAATCCCTAGATAAGGATGAAATATCTGTGTATTTCTTATTGCCCACTCAAAAACCATTAAAGATAGGCACACTACAATGACTTCAAATTAAAAAACACTGAACATTCTATCTGTGAAGGAGGGATGAGTGGGAGAGGGGAGGAAGGGAAAATGAAATAGAAACAAGTAAAACATTCTTCAGGGGAAGGCAATAGCTTGTCAAAAGTAAATATAACACATAGCAATGAAAAAGAACCGATTTTAACATGATCAACAAAAAAAAGAGAAAAATGACATCACATTTTTCACAAGGGCATGACTTTAATAGTGACTTATATTAAGATGCAATGTCTGCTAAATTATAAAAATTGCTTTAAAAATATATTGACTTAATTATACTCATTTCCTTTCTTTTATGTATTGACATTTTTCAAATACTGCATACTGAAATAAATTCAAAACATGATCATTACAACATGTGGCAAATAACTTATCTGCCTAACATTTTCTCATTCATTTTAAACTAATGCTTAACGCATTAAACTTTATTGATGAAAATACTACATTCACATATTTCATAAAATCAGAGCTAGAAGAGCCTTAGAAAATAATCACACTTGCATGAAATGCTGACAAATAATTTACATATCATTTCTATACAGCATTCTGTTCACACCATGTATAATCTTGATATCTTCTTAATTATAATTGTGGATACACTAATGGTGAACTTACAATTGTAATACTTAAAAATCATTGTTCCTGTCCATAATTGATGAATGGATAAATAAAATATGGTACACATTCATACAATGGATTATTCAGTTATAAAAAGAAAGTTTTGATACATGCTATATCATGGATGAACCTTGAAAATATGATGCTATGTGAAAGAAGCCAGACGCAAAAGGTCACTATATTGCATGATTCCATTTTTATAAAATGTCCAACACAGGCAAATCTATAAGACAGAAAGTATATTAATCATTTCCCAGGGCTGGGGAAGGGCAGAACTGGGCATGACTGCTAACAGGTGTGGGTTCTCTTTGGGGTGATGGAAATGTTCAGGAATTCATGGTGATGTTTACACAACGCAGTATTAATAAATATACTAAAACCCATTTTTAAATGGCAAGTTTTATGTTCTGTGAATTTTATCTCATTTTTTAAATGGCAAAAAAAGTCAATGTTCCAATCAAGAGTATCATGGTATCAGTACAGCCATAACAAGAATAAGAAATAGGTTCTCAATCAGAAAGATGTCACAACAGGAGAATTACTGAGCAAGGGAAATTGTGATGACACATTTAAGGGCATACTGAAGGATAAAACCGCTATTGCTGTTAAAACACGTAAAGATGATCTTTCCCAGGAATGGAAATTAAAATTTTTACATGAAGCCAAAATCCTCAAGCAATACAATCATCCCAATATTGTCAAACTTATGAGTTCATACACGAATGCAGTCTATCTACATTATTAAGGAACTGGTTCCAGGAGGCGATTTCCTCTCCTTTCTGAGAAAGAAGGATAAACTGGAACAGTTAGTGAAATTTTCATTAGATGCTTCTGGATGGTGAATTTCAAGTAAAAATTGTATACACAGGGACCTTGCTGCAAAGGAACTGTCTGGAGGTGAAAATAATGTTCTGAAAATCAGTGACTTTGGAATGTCTCGTCAAGAGGATGGTGGTGTATATTCATCTTCTGACTTAAAGCAGATTCCCATTAAATGGACAGCACCAGAAGCTCTTAATTATGGGAGATACCGTTCTGAGAGTGACGCATGGAGCTTTGGCATCCTCCTCTGGGAGACCTTCAGCTTAGGGATCTGTCCATACCCTGGAATGACAAATTAGCAAGCACAAAAGCAAGTGGAAAGAAGACACTGGATGTCAGTCTCTCAGCAGTGTCCAGAGTGTATTTATAAAATAATGCTGAAGAGCCCTAGCTGGGTAGCTCAGTTGGTTTGGAGCCTCCTCCCAATACACCAAGGCTGTGGGTTGGATCCCCGGTAGGGCACAAACAAGAATTAACCAATGAATGCATAAATAATCGGAACAACAAATTGATCTTTCTCTCTCTCTCAAATCAAATATATATATATATTTGATATATATAAAGTGTTGGGATTACAAACTTGAAAACCAACCCAAGTTCAGTGAACTTCACAAACTGTCGCCAAGAAGAAAGTCACATATTGATGAAACAGTGCCAAATGCAGCCTTCAGGACTCTTTTATCTTCCAGCAGAATATTTTCTTCTCACTAACCATGAATTTACCTGGAACACTGTCTAAAGTTTTTTTAATTAACTTTTTATTAAAATATGGGTCCCTTTAACCACTGTAAACAAGAAAGCACAGGCTCTAAATGCAATACATCACACAGATCTATCTTTTTCACACCTAGAACTGTTGACATTTCTCAAAGGGTTTCTACCTCAGGTTCAGTTCAGAGTTACCTGCACTTCCTCCTAGACACCTCTACTTTATTGGTGCTATAAACAGCACTGGTAATACCATGTTTGCAGGACACATTCTTTAAAAAAAAAAGTGGCCCTCCACTCTGCTAAGACAAGATTACCTTTGTAAACATCACTTTCTATTGAGAATTATCTGGACATCCTAAGTTTTTTCCTTTTTACTTGCTAGAAACAGGCCCTGACAAATCAGTAACATTGTCATTTACCTATGTTCCACCACTCCCTCCTCCTTTTTCAGGGCAGCAAAAAACTGCATGAAATGACCTCAAAGAGCACCCTCTCAGGGTTGAGGCAGCTGATTTTAAATGATGTTATTTGATAGGGACCAATGGCAGCAATAAGCAAGTCTGAAAAGAAGGGTGGTCTAGAGAAAACAGCAGCTATACTGGTGATCAAGGTAGAGAAGAAAGACAAATACAAATTCAGCCTTTCTTATTGGAGGTATGCTTTTATAAATACACACTTATCTAATTTTATGATCAAATTCACCAAGAAGGCCCTAAGAAATGTTTCAATAGCTCATAGATTCCTCATAAAAGAGCCCTCCCTCGTGGCAAAATGTGCTTTAGAGAAAATATAAGCCCACAATGAATTAACAGATTATTTTTGGTTAAGTGTCTTGGCCTCAGAGAAGGTATTCCAGAATTCAGTTCCCTTAAAGATTTCATGATACTAGTTTGTTCTCCCTCTCCCTCCAAGTAAAAAGGCACATATAAATGAAGTTGACAGCTAAAAAGTCAAATAAACATTTATTTATGAGGATAAAAGAAGTTACAGGGACAGACATCTATTTCACTTCTTTCATTTGCCCCTCCCTATATTGCTACCTAGCAATTCTTAACATAGCAAACACACTTCCTGGGATGTTTCATGTGGGTAAATGTAACAGAGTTAAAACTGAGATTTTCTTGACCTGAATCTTAGCGTAACAAGAAGTGACTCTCAGGGTAAATGCATGTATGGGGATAGTCAGGCTCAGGGGTAAATGGTGCCACAGGAGCCTTTTATAAGTGTTTATGCCTATGTCCAGATTTAAAAAAAAAAAAAGCACAGCATCTTTACTAAATATTTGGCCTACCTTAAGTGGAAGGAAAAAAAAATAGAAAATTCCTCCTGTTCTCTCCAACTTTTTTGGTGCCTATGAATATCAATCAGTGCACAAAACTTTTGGACATATTCAATGATTACTACATATATAGACTCAAATGAAAGCATAATAAACCTGCCCTCAAAAAAATATGTTGGGCCCTGGCTGCTGTAGCTCAGTGGATTGAGCGTGGGCTGTGAACCAAAGGCTCACCAGTTAGATTCCCAGTCAGGGCACATGCCTGGGTTGCAGCCAGGTCCCCAATGGGAGCCACGTGAAAGGCAACCACACATTAATGTTTCCCTCCCTCTCTTTCTCCTTCCCTTCCTCTCTCTCTAAAACATAAATAAATAAAATCTTTAAAAAATATGTTGGAGCACACAAAGCAAATTTCTTTCTAAACAGTATACTATCAAATTCTGCAAATAAATTAAACCTTGAGGGCAAAAAAAAAAAAAAAAAAAAAAAGGTCAATGCTATTTCTCATCAATCCCAGAGATACACTTAATACTTCTGTACATAGTTCTCCATGTAAAGTTAACAGAATAGCTGAAACCTAATAGAGGTAATAAAGAAAAATACTTGGTTGTTTGATTAGAAGGAAGGAATGAAGTTACTGTCTTTAACAAGATCACAATCTAAGGATAGAGACATATAACACACTCATATATAAGTAAGAATCAGTGACTAGGACTCTGTAGGCACGCCCCCACACATGCAAGCAATGGGACACCACTGAGAAAGAAAGCTGAACACACTCTACTCCAACACATTACCAGCATCTAGGACTATGCCTGTGCATGGCAACACAGTCCTAAAATAAGTAATCTTTGAGCACTTAGGAGATCAGTTTCTAAGTATGGGCTGAAGAAACAAGACTCATAACAGGAATTACAAAGTCAATTGTTTGCAGGGGTTAGTATACAAGGTCTGTCCAGAAAAAGTCCAACTACTGTTAATATAACGAGAACAGTTTGCACAACTGCAATTTAACCTGGCAGCCAAGGAGAGTGGACTGGAATGTACATGCATGAACAATGACGACTTCACAGTACTAGTCAGTAGGGGCGGTAGATGCCGTTGAGTTAGCATGTGTACCGTGTGGCCATCGCATTCAAAATGACTGAGTAAAGCAACGAATCTGCATCAAATTTTGCGTTAAGCTTGAACATTCTTCCACACAGAACTGTTTGGATGACTCAGAAGGCTGCAGCTATGGGCAACTGGTGATTGGCAGCTTCATCATGACAATGCACCTGCTCATGCGTCGTGTCTCATGCAGAGTTTTTTTGGCAAAACATCCCATCACCCAGGCGACTCAGCCTCCCTACAGCCCAGATTTGGCATCCTGTGACTTCTGGCTTTTCCCAAAACTACAATCACTTCTGAAAGGGAAGAGATTTCAGACCATTGATGAGATTCAGGAAAACACAACGGGGCAGCTGATAGAGATTGGCAGAACTGTGTGAGGTCCAAAAGTGCCTACTTTGAAGGGGACTGAGTTTCACTGAGCTATGTACAATGTTTCAATAGTCTCTACTTTTCATGGATGGATACTTTCTGGACAGGCCTCATATAATAGAAACGAACGAATTGAGCTGTGTAGGAACTCATTGAGGTACACTATTAAAAAAAAGACCTACTCTCTGTATAAGGGGGGCTGCACCTAGGCAGGTCTACCTGATAGTTGCCATACAGAAGTCAGTACACAATGTTGCCAGATGTCCCAATTCTCGAATAGAAACTAAAATTCAGATTTCTTGACTCTTCTGATTTTTAAAGGTGACCACTGTTTTAAAATGTTAAATATTGTGCGAGGTCCAGAAGGTACATCTAACAGGCCATGTTTCTGCCCAAGGGCTGAGAATTTACAACCTTGGAATTAAAGGATAAAAGAATTAATTAAGCCCTGGCTGGTGTGACTCAGTGAACTGAGTGCCAGTCTGCGAACCAAAGGGCTGCCAGTTCAATTCCCAGTCAGGACACATGCCTGGGTTGTAGGGCACTCGAGAGGCAACCACACATTGAGGTTTCTTTCTCTTTCTCCCTCCCTTCCTCTCTCTAAAAATAAATAAATAAAATATTTTAAGAAAAGAATTAATTAAGTTGCACACATGAGACTGGAGGTGAGAGACAGACCTGCAAAATATATTGGGCCTTGTTGGAGTGGAGGCTTAGAACGGGGATGTGCAATAGTATATTACAAATACAGATGGAAAGGATAGAGCTAAGTGCTATGTTCTCTGAAATCAAGAATAACATTTAAGATTGAGCTTCTCAAAGTCTAGGAACAAGTTTCAGTTTAGCACAGCATCTGGTTCTAAAAAGATTCTCAATGATTTAACTGAGCTCAACATTCATGAATTGAGGACCACGTGTATCAAATTAAAATTGAGATGCTAAAGGATAGTTCTAAGAAAAAAATTTCATTGGCAGTAATTTTTTAAGATGAAACTAGAGGAAAGGTTAAAGGCAAAACAGTTAGTAGTGTTCAAGGAAATAAATCAAGGAGTGATAAAGAATATGGACAAAGTCTTTAGCAATAACAAGTTACAGAATATATAAAGAACTACCAGAAAGAACTGTGCAATTAAAATTTGGGACAGGAAAAGACAAAAAACCTTGCAAGGAATTTAATCCAGATCACATTTGCATTGTATTTTCTTTTTTAATTTTTTTTGCATACTCACAACTGTTAACTTTTTTAAAAAGATTTTATTTATTTTTTTAGAAAGAGGGGAAGGGAAGGAGAAAGAGAGGGAGAGAAACATCAATGTGTGGTTGCCTCTCTCGCGCCCCAAACTGGGGACCTGGCCCGCAACCCAGGCATGTGCCCTGACTGGGAATCAAACCGGTGACCTTTTGGTTTGCAAGCCCACACTCAATCCACTGAGCTGCACCAGCCAGGGCTCTACGCTGCATTTTTTAACTCTAATGCAGTCATTTCAATGTTTCTGAAATCAGGGTGATATTTACAGTCACAGTTATTTCTCTATTCAGCATTCTCAAAAAACAGTTCTAGAAACTAATAATGATTCTCACAATTAGTGACACCTTTAAATCACAGAAATGTGACATATGCAGCAGCTCCTTTCTGTAGAAAGTAAAGTAAATAAAATACAGCAGGAAGCAGGAGATTGGAAGTAGCCTAAAGGTAAATGGTGCCAATTTGAAATGATGAGATCTCTACAGATAAAGGAAAACCAAGAAGACCTCACCAACTCCAGAATATATCCAACAGGAGGCAGCCAGAAAAAAAGAAATATCAACCAGAGCCTCACAAAATTAAGAGTCTAGCTAAGAAAAAGAAATGTATAGGACATAACTGTCAGCAAGAAATGGAACAGGATGAACATCATGCTAAATGAATCTTAAAAGGGTACTGAAATGATAAGCTCTGCTACAAGACCACCAAACTAACGTCTAACACCCAGGCCAGTTTTTTCCTGCCTTTGGTCCTGAGAGATAATAGAGAGAGAAAATACAAATTCATGGCCTATGTGAAGAACTCAAAGGAATCTGTAGCATAACTTTCACATACCAAAGAATACTATTTAGGCACTGAGTGAAGAGAGATAGATAAAATCACAGTGAAAGTTGTCAGTGACTATGGTTGGCCCATTTCCTAATGAAGATATGAGGTAGGTTTTTTGGTTTTCTTTAATAAAGAGACCTTGCGAAAGCAAGAAGTATAAAGCAAAATGCCAAACTAAAAGAAAATTTAAGGTTAAGAATAAAAAAGAAAAGAAAGATTAAGAATCCAGTTCACTACAGAAAACAGCTAGTTGTTGAAGCAGGGGATGGTTAGAATTGAAGAACGGGCAGTAATACTTCTTTTACAATCCTTCTAATTCAAAAAATTATTTAATTCTAAATGCTCTCTCATAACTCTCATTTTAGTCTACTCTGCTACTTAGATAACAAGCACAGAATAACATAGCAGAAAAAGCACACCCCTAAGGCATGGGGTTACCTATCTGGCAACCTCAAATCCCTGCTTTGCAGCCAAAATAGCTATTAACAATATCTATACCCTAAAACTCATGACCCTTACACAGAACAGACTCTCAGACACTTCTCACTCTTGCACGCTTGACTTCATTAATCAGTGACAACTAATATGGAGGCAAGAAAATGAACTATAAAAAAAGAATCAACTTCAAATACAGCCACACTGAACCAAATATAGAGGGCAAATCATCCTACGCACCTCAATAATCCTAAGGCGTCACAACATACTAACTGTTCAGATAAGGACCTGAGTGCTCCATAAAAAGTCTCTATTAGCTTCTGAACACTCTGTCCATGAAGAGAGTGGACTACTGTCCATATACAATTTATTTAGGATGGTTAAAACTCTTTGAATCTCACATAAGGCAAAACTACCTTGAAAACGAAATTGCGTATTTTAAATTCCAGGACTGAAAGCACAGACCATATTTTCTGGCTTTGCAAAACCTGGGCAGTGGTAAGACAAAGAGGAACAAAACTTAAAACAAAAATCTCTGAATAACATGTCTGCTTGCAAAGGCAAAAAGAACACAGAACACTAAAGGGCAAGACCTATGTTTAAGAGCTGGCTCTGTCAGCTAGAGTCTCCGTCATTTTCTTCAACTTAACCTTTCAGAGTTTCAGTTTCAGATGCTATGACCACCTACAAGGTTACAGGCACTTTAAAAAGGTAATTAATTATCTAGAGAAGATGGAATGAGTGGAGAAAGCCAGATGTTCTTAAATACAACTTGGTAGCAAAAAAAAAAAAAAAAATGCATAGCCAATCAGCGAGCTTAAAAATAACTGTGAATCTTGTTTTTGCATCTATACCCAAAGACCAAGTCATTATATTTAGGTGAAAAGTTCTAGTTGTAGTTTACAAAATGAATCTAGTTTCTTCTACATCATCAGGCCCCATTTTATCAAATTTCTCTTGAAAGGAAAAGGAGGTGAGAGAACACTCACCTTGATTGAAAGTCTTCATTATCTGTGTTTGTCCGAGGACTTATGAGTAGATGACAAATTAAGGGGAAAACTAGGGAAAAAAGAGAATGGTGTCTCATCTTTCAGTGCAATCCCTTAGCTTGCAGGCCTACTTGGCTCTGACCAGCCTGGTAGCCTCAAACTCTACCAGTTCTGCTTGTCTGCCACAGCAGCTTGCCCTTCAATTCCCCATGCTTCTAGCCCAAGGGACTCTGTTCTTTTTCTTCCTCTCAGTGACAACATAGCCACGAGGACTCCAAATCCCTTGGTGGCATAAAACAACCTCGGTCAACAAAGAAGTTAAAAAAAATATACCAACTCTCCCACTTTCCACATTTCGTACATTTGAGAGGATTAACTGGAGAGACCATTTAAAAACTAAGAAGCTCTTAAGCATTTAGAGCACATACTACAAAGGTACAATGCTAAACATGAACAGTATCAAAGCTTTCCATTTCACTGATTAAAAGCATCAATAAGATGAAAAGGATATTGTTTCTTCTCTTCCTTTCCTCCTGAACTGTCCCGTTTCTCTTTCTTTTCTATCTTTTCTTTATCATGCCTGGACTCCTATAAGGAACGGTGCAATTAGTTGGGGAAGAAAAAACCAAATAAAAAATTAGCTCAAAATCCCATTTCAATCACTCAGCTGTCATACATTTCTCTTCAAAAACTTATTTAATATGATACAAAAAGCACAAGCAACAACAAGGAATTGGACTTCATCAAAAGTAAAAACTTTCATGTGTAAAATAACACTATCAAGAAAGTGAAAAGACAACCTACTGAATTCAGGAGAAAATATTTGCAAATCATACATCTTGTAAGAATCTAGTATCAGACTATATAAAGAATTCTTATAACTGAGCAAGAAAAAGCAAATAATCCAATTAAAAAATGGCCAAGCATCAAGATTTCTCCAAAGGAAATATACAAATGGCCAAAAAGCACATGAAAAGATGCTCAACATCATTAGTCGTAAGGAAATGTGAAATGAAAACCATGATGAGGTGCCTCTTCACACCCACCAGGATGGCTACATAATAAAATTAAAATTAAAATTAAAATTAAAAATGTGTTGCCAAGAATGTAGAGAGATTCGCACACTCATGCATTGCTGGCGGAAATATGAACTGTGCTGCCACTGTGGAATACAGTTTGGTGGCTCCTCAAAAAGTTAAACACAGCATTAACCATATAACCCAGAAATCCACACCTGGGTATTCACACAAGAGATTTTAAAACAGGTATTCAAATAAATACTTCACAGCAGCACACAAATGTTCATTAGCAGCAGCACTATTCATGACAGTCAAAAGGTAGGAAACAACACAAAAGTCCATCCAATAACAAACGGTCAAGGTGGTATATTCATACCATGAAATATTATGTAGCCATATAAAGAAGTGCTGATTCATGCTACATCATGGAAAAAAAATCTCAGCAACATTATGCAAAGTGAAAGGAGTCAGACACAAAAGGCTGCTTTACTTTATGATTCTATTTATATGACAAATCCTGTATTGGTAAATCCACAGAGACAAAAAGCAGATTAGTTTTTTCCAGTGGATAAAGGGAAGGGAAAATGAGGAATGACTGCTTAATGGGTATGGAGTTTCCCTTCGGGCTGATGAAAATGTTTTGGAACTAGATAAGAGATGGTGACTGCACAACACTGCAAATATGTTAAATGCAACTGACTGTATACTTTAAAATTGTTAATTTGCTGTTATGTCAATTTTATAGAAACTTAGAAAATATTTAAAAGGAGCAACCTTCCCTTTAAAGCATATAAAAAATTTTAAATTATTATCTTATAATTTTCTAAAACTGCTTTAAACAACTACAAATTTAACTAAAAACATATAAAATATATATTTTAATATACACCATAATAATGCTTTGTGTAATCACTTTTCACTTTAGTAATGACTTGCTTACTTTATGTCAGATGCATGAGATGCATTTTGAATAACATCCATTAGTATCTAAGAGAATGCAAACTACACTAAATTTGAGAATTAAATATAAGTTGCAAACACATAAAGTTATTAGAAGAAAATGTTATAAAAATGTTTAGAATCACAATAAACATTTTTTACTTCATGACTAAGAGAATGCAAACTACACTTGATTTGAGAATCAAATATAAGTTGCAATCACATGAGATTATTAGAAAATGTTATTAAAAATGTTTACAAGCGCAAACATTTTGATTTCATGACATTGTAATGATCATGGAGAATACATGTAACTGCATTTTAATCTCATGAACAAAGAGATTTTAAAGGCATTGTTGGCAGAGAAAAAAGAAAAGCTGAAGTCCAATGAACAGAAACAGGTGGGAGTGGAAGGGAGAGGAAAGAAATTTCAGAGGTAAACTAATTCTACCCTCCCAGTAATTTGGGACTAAACTGGCTCAAATTCCTCATACAACCTGCCCTCCGTCCCCTAATGTCTCATCTTCCTATGCCAAATAATGAACAAAGGACTATTTGACTTCAAAAGAACCTCAATATTTGCTAGAGTTTCATAGGGTTAATTTTCTAAGAAAAGTATACTGTTCCTTTGATTTCCTACCTTTTTGCCACTGGAGGAGATTTTATCCATCTTTTCAGATTTAAATGAATCACCGCCTTTTTCTTTGCTTGAAGATTTTGACTTATTTTTTTCCTTGTCTTTCTCATTTGGATAAGGAGACTCGCATGGACTTTCACTTTTGTGTTTTGAAACTGCCACTAAAATTATAAAAGAGAATCATGAAAGCCATTTCCAACTCAGTTTGATGACTGCTTCAGTCAATACTTATCAAGTATTGGTAAGTCTACCTACTTGTTCCATTCTCCTCTTTTCGCCTCTTGGTTAAGTCTGGTAGCACTTCACGTTCATTGTTTGAGTGATCCTAGAACCAAAAATTGTGAACTACATTGATCGAGAGTTTATGTTTTTGTTTCAAAGTATTACTTTTACACAAGAAGGGCATGGCTAACTAGCACTGGAGAGTATTTGCAGTAGTTTCACATACTTGGTGAAATGACATGAAAGACAAGCAGAACTGGAAGAGATTATTAGGCTGAAGATCCTCATTATTGGAGAAGATTCAAACACACTTTAGGGTGAAAAGATCAGTTAGAATACTAAGTAACAGATCGCCATGCAACAAACTAGTACTTTAAGAATAGACAACAAACATACTACTGTACATGATAATAAGCTTTCCAAACTAGTTTTAAAAAATTACAAACCCTTTTCCGCTCTTTCCTGTCCTTCTCATCTTTTTTCTCTCTTTCTCTGGATCTTTCCCTTGACTTGTCCAAATCTTTCTTGTCCATTTCTCTCTCCTTACTCTTGGACAGTGGTGAAGGAGTATGATTAAGGTAGAGCTGTTAAATTAAGGCAACATTACTAAAGATTATTAGTTTTCCAGCACTGGTATCATTTGCTTGATTGTTTATTTAATGAAAGACAACTGGTAGACAATTGGTACACCCAAAGTCAAAACTGGTCAGCCATCTGGATTTTAAGAGGTAAAATAAAGGAGCACGGCACAAATTATGCAAAGACTTCAATTCCTGGTCTTATAAAAATTATTGGTTCATTCCTGCCTCAACTGAGACTCATTAGTAAATTCACAAGCTACAGTTCCTTTTATAGCTCCATTGTGAAGACCTATAACCACCATCACAAGAGCCCTTATTTGAAAAACAGTGACTAGACTTTCTCTACTGTGAAAAAAATACAAACCTATACATAATCACAGAAATTTTAAATAGTTTTACCATCCAGTGATAGGCAATCAACGACAGTGAGGAAAAGTATAAAATAAAGCCTAGCCATCACCAATAAGTCTTTTCTGCCTCAGAGTATACCATGCATAGATTATCCTAAATTATTTTTACAAATGTAAAGGCAACATAGTCTCCACTGCTGAAAAAGCACTCCAATTTCTATCAAATAATCACAACTAACTGGGAAATTTGTCTTCCTGGTTCTAACTAACTCAGAAAACCATATAGTCAGCTGAGCATGATGAAACACCTGAAAGACTGAAAGATGATGAACGAATGTTCTCCTCTGCCTGTTCTTTCTCTACCAAAAGGCCCCGTAGGCAATAAAACAGCCAAAGATCAAGGATTTGCTCACTCTACTTATGCAAGTTGTAAATACGGAAACCCATTAGAGAAGAAATTATTAAGGAAGCAATCAAATTCCTAACCTTAAAGCATTTATAACTGTGCTACAAGCTTATGTTTAAAACATTAAAAGTATTTGGCAGCAGAACACTGAATATAACTCATTACATAACTACACAATTCTAGATATACCTTAGGAATGAAAAGAACAGTGAGTCAAAAGTCAAGCATTTTTACACAAGGAAATACTTTGGTATTCAAAGGAATACATGAAAAAAAGACAAACATCAGTTTGAGAATTAAAGAAACACATTTTTTAACACCACCAAATATTTTCAACTCAGCTGGCTCAGAAATACTGCCATAGCAATGCAGAGGTAGATTCTTTAAAATTTCAATGTTTAAAAGTTGATGATCAACTGAAATAGACAAAATGTACATTAATAACAAAGAGCAAGAGAAAGAGAAACAGTTATACAAGTGCTTGTGCAAAATGTACTCTTGCTGGGTATAATGTGCTAAATGACATTTCAAGATTTTCTATTTATGAGGTGTATTCCTGTCTTAATATTACTCATGAAACTGGTAAGACAGTGGAAATAATGTTATTGCAATACTCAAAGAAGATTTTTCTGAAGGAAGTGCTGCTTAATTCTCCCAATAAAAGCAAACAAAAAAAGGTTTTTGTTTCAAATAAGCATGCATGTGCCTGCGTGCACACTGAAGTGCAAACAGAAACACACACACACACACACACACACACACACACACACACACAGAATGAAGCTTTTAACTATGCCTAATTTGAATTCTGTACTGCAAGGAATTGGGAAACCTAGATATTTTTAGCTTAGAAATGTACTCTATTCCTTCTTTTTACCCTTCTAAGAATAGTTCTGATCACAATACTCTTCCACAAAAACAAAGTCTCTCATCACCTATGGAATAAAATGCATACTCTTTAGCTTAGGTATTACAAGCTCTTCACAATCTTTGCACAATTATATCCTACTATAGACCACCCGATGCACTTAATTCCGTGACTACCACAGCTCCCTAACACCCTGTCCTTCCCAGTTCTCTTCACCAGAATGGTTGTTCACTTTTACCCTAATCTCTTAAAATCCTACTTAGCCTCCCAGGATGGCTCAGAAGCCATCTCGGTTTGACTGTCCGTCAACCCTGCAACTCACTTTCTGGTAAACTCATAGTATTTCATATTAATCTTTTTGTGACAGGTATTCCCTATTAACTTCATGTCATTTTTTTGTCCATAACATAGCTGATTTTCAAAATCTGTTTAACAGAACACTGCTACATTGACTTTATTAAGGTTACAATATATAAAGAAGGCCTCACTTGTAGGCTTAGGTTTGGTTGTACATCTGTTTTAAGATGGTGAACAGAATTAAAAGCAGCATTCTCTACCTTTGTCAAATGCAGCTAACAGGACTGCTAGGCAAAGACACAACTGACCAAAACTGGAAATATGCCAATTGGAAATTGGGGATGGAAGGTGAACTAACAAAATATGTGGATACTAAGCTAGACTTTTCTCCCTTTAACTAATCCTATTTAAAAAGCCAAGTCCATGTATTATGTTTTACCATGGATTAAAAGTGAAAATAGTAAGTAATTTAATTTTAAGAAGAGTATCCTAGGGCATAACTAAAAGGTTAAACTAAAACAGGGAAACAATTTTATATGTAGAAGTGACAAGACAGCAAGAAAAAATAGACACACGTTTGTCAAGAGCTCTAAAAAGTAAAAGCTACCCCAGGAATAGAACAGTGAGTACATACAGATCAACAATTTTAGAGATCAAACTCCAGTAACATTTTTTTCTAAGACATTCATATGCTATTAAAATATCCTAGGCACATAAAAATGCAACATCAACTACTATGCTAACCAATAAACTTTGGATGCTTTACCGAAGTCTAAAGGCCTAAGAGTTCATTTCAAGTATTTATTAAACATCGAATAATAGTGCCAGGCACCATATACTAAAGCACTAAGGGTCTGAGGAGGGGTATGAGTTACATTAATTCTTAGGAGTGGATTCATATGCCATTTCAAAATTTTCTGGATGACTGTGGAATAAATCTATTGAATTTTAAATGCCCAAAATGTCAGCATCTTTTTTAAAAAGGGAAGAGGTAGGAAGATTGATCTGAATCACTATAATTTAAAAAACAAGACAAACACACTAAAAGAGTCAGGAACCCTGTCAACTACTGTCGAAATGGGTGCTAAGAATCGACTCAACACAACTTTTCCTGCAACTTTTTTCATTGTGGTGAGAACACCTGAGAAACCTTAATTGTAGTCCAAGTTTTGGTACTGACAAGGTATATGCCACTGAGAAAAGATTAAGAACTTCTTCAGTCTCTTATTTGTCAAAACACACTACCACCTGCCCTATCTACCTCACAGCACTGTAATGAGCACGAAATGAGATAACATATGTTTCTCTCACATATGTTTTATTTTCAAAAGGCTTTCACAAATGTAAGGAACCATAATCTTCATCATTGATTAGAAAATCCAGTTAACTGTAACAGCAGGTTTCAAACTGCTTCAAAGTATGTTTCAGGAAATAAATATTCACAAGGTAACATTGTTAACCCATGAGTTTTAAATAGCCCACACAAGCCACTGATGGTTGAGACTGACATACACAATCCCAAACTGGTTAGGAAAACCTACTATATTGCAACACATATTTAATTTAGCCAATAAAAAGTTTTACTTTAAAAGAAAGCATTCACAGTACAGCTGATACTCTTTTGATTAATACAGTAGATTCTAAAAACAATGCTACAATTTCAGGACACAAGCATATTGGCTAATCTAAAATGTTAAAAAGTAATGCTTATTTGCCCAATATCCACAGACATTTCATTGTAAAGCTATAGATCTAAGAGCAGTTGGTACTGTCAACTGACTTGGTTTCAAAATTTCATTTTGTACGGGTCCACCAGTATGGAATCATACTTAGCAGATATATAAGAGGAGGCAGAGCAGAATATCAAAGTAAAGGAGAGTACAAGTTTTATAATAATAAAGACAAAATAACATGAACAATGGACAATTCAACTACAATAATGAAATGAACTCTGTAATAAGATATACAAACTGCACATTATTTTTAGTAGCAGTGCTATTCAAGAAAGTAGAGTAATAGGCAAGAATTAATAATGACATGTAAACACAACCATCAAGTTGAGTATTCCCCTCCAGGAAAATGATTAGTTTACATTAACTATATTTCTTGATATTACGCTACAACTACCAAAAAGGTAGCTCAGCAGAGGCAATATAAAGAATTTATGGATTGAGATGGGCTCAGTGTTTAGAATCATTATGTGAATGCATCAAATTTATTTTTTGGTCTTTCAGGTTGTCTAAGAAAGTCAGAAAACAGCCTTACAGATTTGTTTTAAGAAATTAAATATGCCGTCTCTCCAAAACGAACCAGCAATGTCTTTCCCAAACCTTAACTTCCAGACTTTAAAGCATGAAAGGATAATGTATAACAAAGCAAGCAAGGAGAGATTATAGAAATGTTGCCACATTACACACATTTTATAACAATTTCATTAAAGGAGACCACTGTCATCCATTGTTTCAGTTTGTGATAGGTATTTTTAAAGGTTATTATACTAGCTTACTGAATTTACTAGGGCAAAACTATCTACTAAATAAATGAAGTAAAGATTTTTTTGTTTTACTTAGGCATGATGATTTTAAAAGACTCAAACCTTTGCTGAAGACTCCTTGAGTTCGATGAGACTGTCCTGTAGAAAATGAATGGAGATGACAGGTGAGCTGGCATAGTTCTCAGAACCCAGAAGAACTTTGGGAAGTAAGGCTGTAACCTGGAAATAAACCAGCTACTTCTTGTGAGGATAAATCTGGTGATGTCACTATTACATGAATATCAACAATAAAAAAGAAAAGCAAAACCATGTAATGGAATTGTAATGTTAAAAAACTAAATTATGTGCACTCAATGTAACAAATAGAACTCTGCTCAGAATTTAAAAATAAATTTCAATGCCACATTTTTTTATTACACTGTACTTAAGCTCTAGGTAATGTTAAGAAGCTTAAGAAATCAAAAGATTTTTTTTCTACACAAAAAGTTTAATATAGTGGAGAGGTCACTGTGGAAGAACAAAACTATTTTATATTTTTATAGTTTTTCTTTAATTGGGAGGTTTCAATTTTTACCTTACTGTGACTTGAACATAAAAAATAATGCCCATTCTTTATCCTAGCCAAAAAACTCAGTGGCATTACATTAATAAAAAAAATCCATTTTATAAAAGAATAATTACTTTTTTGTTTGCAAAGTGCCTCTGATGATGAATCTCAAACCTCCCAGGTAGGGGTGGGGGAGAACTTAAAAAAAAAAAAAAAGAAAAAGAAATTATGGTATTCAACCACAGTGCTCTTGATGAAGAATTAGTTAACTTACAGTTTTAAAAGTTCAATATATCGCAAATTCAAAGATTCCATGTAATTAGATGACTTTAGAATTAAAATTAAATATGGAGCAAGGAATGGCTACCCTGAGTCTTCAAGAAGGCTACACCCACGATTTTGTGCTGCAGTTGAATGCCTGGGGTTTCTCTTTGCTGGGTGGTAGGATTGGATGCCACATCTGCTTTTATCGTAATGCAAGGTTCAACTTGTTGGGAACCCAATGGGTATAAACAAACCTCCAAGGGAAGATACAACAGAAGCTGCATGCTCACTGAATATACACTACAGGAGAACTGATCACCAAGGAGACTTTAAAATGGAACTCCTTTCAAGATTCCTTCTTAGAAGGCACACATCGGTATGATGCTCATCAAGAAGCTTGATGAATTCAGAGGTATCTTGTTTATCCTGTATCATCCAGGAAGTCTTCAGTGCTATACATTCTTCAATATTTATGCCGAAAAATAGGCTTCATTCTGCTGAAAAGATTCATTTGCTTGTAGCTACCATTGCACTCCAAAAAGACTGCTTAAAGCAGTGAGGCACTTCTGGGTAAAATTTCTCTTGCACTTTGAAACTACAAAATTAGTGCTAGGTCCTTGAAGTTTTAACATTTTTATTACAAAAATACTCAATAGGAAAAAATATCAGTCCACCAATATGTAAAAAATTCATTTTCTAATGCAACATAAAACCTCCAGTGGCTCCAGTGAATACTTGGCGCAAGACTTGAAGGAAGTCAGGATACGTATTCCAAACAGGTGAGCCTAACATGGACGCTGCCTTCCTCAGGCTATACTAACCTTTACTGTTGAGGAATGTGATGGAGAAGGGTGGGTATCAATTTTGCGGCGTTTTTGTTCTGTTGGGGGAAAAAAGCAGTAGTCACAATAAGGCATTATTTCCACTTTTTCCAAACACTTCAAAAAATCACCATTTTTTAAGGTCATCAAGCATTATTGCCCCCAGTAAAGTTCCGAGATAACATGCTAAAATAAGGAGACAAAAAGCAACTATATATTAAAACAACCAAAGGTAAACAAATACAAAGAAAGGCAAACTTGCCCCTTTCAGGCTCAGTAGTATCTGATCGGGGAACAGGTGACTTCAAGGACCCAGAAACTGGTGTTTTTTCTCCTCCTTTAACATTTTCCTTTGATTTCATTTCCTTTGCTAGATCTCTTTCTCTGGATGGCTCCTTCTCTTTTTCCTTCTCTTGAGTCGATTTTGATTCTACATTGGAGACAGTGGTCTTGAATTTCTCGTCTTTAGTTTTTTCTTCCTTCTTGAATTTTTCTTTCTCTTTGTCGGACTTAGGTGTTCTTTCCTTCGTCTCTCTCGCTTTTTCATCTTTATTTGGCCGCTCTTCCTTCGGTTTTTCTTTGCCATCTTTACCAAGTACCCTGGCCTCTGGAGTAGTAGCTGGAGTCTTTTCTCTTTTCTCCTTTTCTTTATCTTTCCCTTTTTCTTTGTCATTTTCTTTAATGGTTTTGCTGCTTAAGGAAAAAATACAAGATTTTAAGAGAGTCGTAAAATATATTTCATGTTATAAATCATTAAGGGTTCCCTACTGCTCTGAAAAATTACAGAACTAGGAATTGCCTTTTGGAACTAAAGGACAGCTGTTAGACAAGAACAAAGGATTTACTGATCCAGTAAATAATAAATAGCCAAATTCATGAAGAGCAAATTAAAAAGAATGATCAAATTATGGCAGGCCTTTTTTTGGTATACATTAATAACCTTTGAGGATTACAAGGTAACAACCAAAAATTATCCCACAAGCCAACCAAGGGCACTACTATCAGGAACTGGATTATGTGTCTGAATGGATCACTGATCTAAATCAATGTAGACTTCTCTTATGTTAATCATCATTATCCAGATTGTCCACAGCAAACAATCTTAAACTGTTTTCTTAACTTCACCACCTACCTTCCCCTGCACATCTCAACTGGGGAAAGAAAGTCAGTATCAGCATTGTACAAAACATGAGGACAGTATCATGAAAATGTCGAAGTCCAGCATAAAGAACTTCCCTAGTATTCAACTACTACCCTCTTGCCACTCACATCTAATGAGGTTAATCATGTAAGAATTCAGACTTTTGACATACAGCACACTGTTCCTACCTGTTAGAGCCACTATTTCCATTGCTTGAATTCCCTTTCGGTGTGGCACTAGAAGATTTATTAACAGCTTTCACACCACACTGAGCTCTCTCCCTTGATTTATCTGAAATAAAGGTAAGATTTTATTTGACGAGCTCTTAAATGTAAGTAAACTACAATTCTACAGCGAAACGATTAGAGAGTAACTAGAAAGAAACAAAGGACTGATTAATTCTTGACAGTTACATATATACTCCTACCTACAGAATAAAAACATAATTGTAAGGCAGTGTTTTACTTCTCATGTGATACAAAACATTTTAGTTTGTAGAAACAAAACATATTACTTATAAATTTCTACAAATAAGCATACCATTCTCCTCAGCACTGCTTTCATCAGATTTAGATGCACTTCCTATTGACGATGAAGAAGACCCACCACCAGGCCCATTTTGTACACTGGCAACTGCATTCCTCGGAGGGGGGTCTTTGTGATGAAACTCATTTTCAGGTATCATGTATGACTTTTTACTTTTCAACTGCCCAGAGTAGCTGAAAGTCGCACAAAGTGTTTAAATATACAAATACAAATCAAAAAGCACAAACATGGGATTTAAAAGAATAAAATTAGCAAGTTAAATTAAAATTTCAATGTAAACTAATCCTTAAACTAAAGATGCCTTTTTTTCCCACTATTGAAGATCTGATAACTCAACTGATGATAAGATTACATTTCCTCCAAACCAGTACATATTATATATGACTTGTGAAACTATCATCCAGTATAGACCGGAAGCTGATAATCAGAAGTGACAACTCTCACCAGCCTGGGGCAACATGATCGCATAATCTCCCATAATCTCCTGAAGTAAAGCAGAAGATAAACTTTAACACTGTAAAACATTTTAAAGTCTTCAGAATCCTTCTGTTATCTAGTCTCATAAATCACATTAAAGTATAATTGTGTTACCCCATAGCCAATGCATATAGATCAGGCCTCTTCTCTTTTTCTTCTTGGCAGATTTTATGCACTCTTCTTTCCAAAGCTTGACCCAGATTCAAAACTTTTGGATACCAAGGAAGTATTTTTGTTAGCACAATCAAGATATTCCTGATATGAGTATATTCCCCTGTTTCAAGGCAATGCACCGATGCCTGCAACAAACATTTTTAAGATGTGTTACTCTAAAAGTGTAAGTATGAAAAGAAAAAAAAACTTTTGAGAAATACAAAATTTTTACCTTGGTTAGTTTGTAATGCCATTTATGTACAACATGTCGAAAATTTTCATAGTCTAATTGATCAGCTTTATTTCCACCATCGAATCCAGTTGCCCGTAATATAGTAAGAAATCCTGGATAATTTCCGCATTCCTAAGAAGGGAAAAAAAGTTTTTACTTTTAAAGAAAAATTCTGTTCCCCAAATAGCAGAGACTGAAACTTAAGTAAACTAGATTAATGATTCTACGTGAAAAACATGATGTGTATTTGAATGATAGGTAGTTTTCACAGAAATGTTTAGTTTATTCGGTAATATTAACTTGGAATGTTACCAGTATGAAATATGATAAAATATATAGCACTTTTAATAATGGATGAATTATTCTTAAATTTTAAACCTGTTTTACAAATGTGTCTTAAACTCGGCTTCCTTTTTTTTTTTTTCTTTCATTTTAGAGACAAAGGGGGAGAGAGGGATAGGGACAGACAGACAGACAGAGGGACATCGATCAGCTGCCTCCTACATGTGCCCTGACCAAGGATTGAACCCACAACCTTCCGATGCACAGGACGACACTAACCAACTGATCCACCTGGCCAGAGCTCAGCTCCCCTTTTAAAACCAAACCTGAAGAATACTGGAAATGGTCATTATATGCACGGACAAAATATAAGCACATTTATTAGTCATACCTTTTCATATGTACCTCTATCACTGTGCCACCTGGTTACAGTCTCTAACATGCAGCAGAGAAATCTCCCATACCGACTAGCTTCATTTTCAGTACAGCTTGCAACTGTGTAAATTATGTCAGAAAAAACCTACAGAAAAAAAGTGTTTGAAAAATAAAAACAATTCAAGGCCAAAATTGGTTCAAAGTATCAAAAGATCATGTTTCAGCAAATCATAATAAACTAAAACAGGTAAGTTTAGTCAAGATCTACCTTCCCCTTTTATATTCACAATCCCAGAGACCTTTAAAGACTGGCTTTTGCAAGGAAACAGCACATTCATTAAGCAACAATGACAACAACAACAAAACTTTTATAAAGAAAGCTGATTTATAGTGACAGGAGAGAAAAAGCTATCATTATTATTACATCATAAAGTTCTTTAACAAAGATTTCGCCATAGATATAACTGGGGTTAGGGGGACAGTAAGCAGAGGTGAGGTTGATAGAAACTTTTAGAAATAGGCAGCCGACATGCTGTAACATGTATTTCCTCTTTAAACCACAAAATACAGTAATTTATTAAGAAAAAAGCCAAATGCAAAAATCTGTAAATGTGACCATACTGAAAAGCATTCCTGCTTTTTCTGTACATGGGAAGGTGTAAGCTTTTTTGTTGTTTTTGAGGGGGTGAACGTTAAAAATGGAGAAGAGTTCTACCTTTATGGCAAACATACGAACTCAAATGTTGAGTTAATAGATTAACTAGGGTTGCTTATTACAGATCAGGCACTATTCAAAGTACTTTTGTGTGTAGTGACTCATTTAATCCTCACAGCACTCTTATGAAGTAGGTACTTTTATCCCATTTTACGATAAGAAAACTGAGGCAGAGAGGTTGAAAAACTTGCCAAACATCATGTAGCTAGAAAGTGGCAGAATTAGTTCAGGCACTTGGCTCTTCAGTTCATGCTTTTAACTACACACACAATAATAGTTCCATAGATCATAATGCTTAGCTATCTTTGCACGAGACTTTTTTAACAGTTCATTTTTATTATATGAGACTTTTTTTAAATAGTTCATTTTTATTGTTTTTTTCCCATTGTCATTTATCCCCCCCTCTACATCCTCTACTGCCTCCACCCATCCCTTCCCCCCAAACCCCACAATCACCACAAAATAGACACAGCCTCAGATAGAGAGCAGGTGGACAGCTCTGGGGGTCGGGGGATAGAAAGATTGAGGGAAAAAAAGAGTGACTTTTTTAAGGAATGCAATAAAATGGACTTACTCGATCATAACAAAGAAGTGTGGAAAAATTTGGAGTTTTCTGCTGGTGTACCAATTCAACAAAACGGGCACAGTAGACAGCATCAATTGCTGAAAAAATACATCGAGGAAATATACACAGCTGTAGAAATTTTGTGATGGTCTCATTTTTGGTAGATTCTATAAATAAGAGAAGAATACATTAAGTGGTAAACTTGTTCCTCAAGTGCCTCAAGGCCACTAAACAGGACAACATATTAACTATAATGTACCAAATGCTATAAAACTACAAACTATTTACAGTATGTAACCAAAAGGGCATGCCTAGAATAAGACTTTCATTTTAACTCTGTGGACACTTTCCTATTTATAATTTCTCCAGAAATATGATTTTATACAGAAAAGTTGAATGATAGCTGCCAATTATAGTTATAAGCTAATAAATTTCACCAGCAAGCTAAATCAGTTCCATCGGTGAACATGTGAAGTTGACTCTGCATCAATGAATAACCAAAGAACAGTATAGTGAACAGAGGTGAAATCAAACAATACACCTCAACACCTCCAGTTATAAAGGTTTGCTTTTGTAATTTAGCAGTAGCAGGAATGTAACAATTCCAACAACATACTTGCTAAAAGCCAGTTGTCCTTTTCCAATTTCAGTCTCTGTAGAACTCGCTGTACATGTTCCATCTGTTTCTTTTCTTCTTCAAGGAGCTTGTCCTGAAGGGCAGTACAGCGCTCCTTCTCTTTTTTCTTTTTATTTGGAGGCTACAAAGTATAAGTTAGATACTTTACTAACTACAGGCACATTAACTCCCTTTCTTTTAATTAAAAATTTCAAAAAGATAAATGCTGATATTTTACATTCATTACTTCAACAGGGGTGCTTAGGATTCTACTCAGATGTGTTTTCACCTTCATTTAACAAATTTAAGACAAAGTCATCCAGTCTTTGTTCACCACCGAAACAGGACCTTCCCAACACTGGTACTTTTATTCTGAGGGACAGAGTCACCTTTGACTCTGCCTTCTCCTTCATTACGATATCCCAATTGCTTTCAAGTCTTGTGTATTCCCGCAACCTCCACCACAGTCTGGCTCTCAGCACATCACAATGAATTACCCAAAAAGCCACCCGCCTAATCTCCAGCCTAATGTTAGTCCCTTCCCCTATCAAATCCATCTCTCATACAGTTGTCATGAGTAATTTTTCTAAAGCATTTTTACCATTATCAAATCCATCCTAGGAAATCTAAAATAACCCTCGCCCTGGCCATTGTGGCTCAGTGGGCTGGAGTGTTATCCCATAAACCGAAAGGGCACATGCCGAGGTTGCGGGTTCAATCCCTAGTCAGGCACATTCAAAAGGTAAACCAATCACTGTTTCTCTCTCCCCTAAATCAATAAGCATGCCCTATGGTGAGGATTACAAAAAGAAAAAATAAAATTACCCTCAATTTTATCAAGTCCTCTTTCTAACATTCACTCTTCTACATACACTGGCCCCATCCTAACCATTCAAATTTATCACTAAGCCCTTTAACTACAGTAAAAGTGGCCTTAAACTTTGGAGTATCTCACACCTTTGCTGGAGCTCTAGGGTAGCCAATTTGCTCCCGTATTTTCAAATCTAACCTATCTTCAAGGCCTACACAGCTGAAGAGTCACCTCTTCAATAAAACCTTCTCCTAAAGCATTCTCCTTTTTGGAACTCCTATGGCCCTTGCAATTGGAGTCATACAGATTACTTTAGTTGTTAACATGGCCTTCAGTAGAAAAGCAAACTCAAATACCATTTGAATGATCAAAATCTCCACATACGCACCAAGCCCCTGCCCCCAGCCACTGAGAAGTCACCATTTAACCCACCCAGGACAGTATTAGATAGCAAAAGAATTTTGGCTTTAAGAAACCCAAGCTAACATAATTTCCAAGTATGGGTAATGCTGAAATAATACCGTGAAATTATTGTACTTGGGCTACAAGAACAAAAACCTACCATTTCCTGATTGTCATCAATGGCTTTCATCTGGACTTTAAGTTTACTGACTTCCCGTTCATAGCTGGTGTGCGGAACTGCAAGATCATACATTGTCAATGACCAGAAGGTGGCATAGAATTGAGGGCTGATGTCATCCCAGACTTTGGAAACATGTAAGGAGACCACTGCTTCATGGACAGGGGCCATCACCATTTCACACGATGTAATGTACTTGTGAACTTTATGTTGCTGTTTACTTCCCTTTTCGGATTTTTTAAGTTCATCATACTTGGACTGGAAATAAAAAAGTAAACACACACACAACACAATTTATACCGCTGACTTTCAGAGTATTAAAAAAACCTATGTTCCCTTTTCAAAAATCAGAAGATGAGCAATTAAAACTGTTGTAGGAATTCTAGTTTTTTACCAAAAAATCACTTTAAGACAAATCATCCCTGGAAGCTATTCCAATCTTTAGTCCCCACTGTGCTCACTAGCAGCTTTTCAGAAGATTCTTATTGAATTTGACTTCTAAGTAAGTGAATGGGGTATATGTCTGCCCAAGGTCCATTCTCCCTACCCCATTCTCTCTTACTGCTGCATTATATACTGGGCATGTAGGGTTTCCACTCCTGCTTTTGAGATATTCGAGGGAACCAAGTAGAAGGTCTTAACCCTAGTAAAGAGGCAGAATAAAACAAGCATCAGCCAACCAGGACAGACTGTTTCATCACTACACATAGCCCCTATCAGGTCTTACAATTTGTCAGTTAAGAAGCTGGATCAACACTAAGAAAGGTTATGAGAAAGTCACCATAAGACTACTAAGCAGGGTGACCATCAGGTTTGCCAGTAATTGAGGGTTTTCCCAGCATGCGAGAATTTAGTGCTAAAACTGGGAAATTACCAGACAAACCAGGACCAACTGGTCACCCTAATGCTAAGCTAAATAAGATTACGTATGAGTAACTATGGTATATTGGAGTTTAAAGCATGTGAGAACTGACACCGCAGTTTTTTTTTGTCCTGGTTGGTTTATCCTAATTAGGAAGAGAGTCAGAAGAAGACCATACTCTTAACTGTATGAGAAAATGAATCTGTCAGTGCAATAAGAGGAACTACATTATTAGTTCAGAGTATATGCCAAATGTCAAAAAGAAAATACCACCGAGCAGAGCTATGGCTGCTGTATCATGCCCTTCAGTCTCTTTAGAATGACAGAGTTCTCACCCAGAAAATTCTGTTTGGGTTAGGCATCATCCCTGAAGATGAACCTAAGAGTAGATCTAAAATTAGCTTCTTCTTCATGTCAGAAAAGCACTAAATCATTCACGGTTTGTGCTAAACATGGAACCCGAAACTAAAAGGTCAAAAGTCAAAGGTTTTGCATCACAATAGCAGTCTTGGCTCCTTGCAGTCCAACTGTCCTCCATCCTGAGTGCCGCTTTACCCCAGGCTCACTAGACCTGAAGGCATACTCTCTGTTCCAGAGAGTATCTCAAGCAAGCTCTGAGAATGGTGTAACTATTGTAGAAATGGAAAGATTTCTCTCATGCTATTCACATTTTGGACAGCATGCTGGTAACTACTGAGACCACACAGGTGACACAGTTACAAGCAACATTACTTATGAGAGAGAAGTTCCAATTACATCAGAGATCTGAGAGAATAGTAGCTGGGATAAAAAAGATTTAAAAATTTTTGAGGGCAGGTCCTATCGATAGTAACTAATGGATTTCTGTGAGCAGAATGACATCTGCTAAAGTTCTAACAAAACGCAAGATAAAACAGTGCTGAAACTACCTGCATAAGGTGACTTACCGTATTTTGCCATGTATAATGAACACTCATGTTTTTGTGCACATTATACACAGGATTATTACACCCATGGTATGTAATCATTATACCCATGTACGATATGCATACTTATTTTTCCCTCAAAAATTTGGGCAAAACTACGCAGTGAAATGCGGTAGTTGCCTGACTTGGATGGGGAGGGGCACTTGTCTTTCAGACCCATGTTGCAAAGTGGGTCTCAGCAATTAAAACTGAAAAATCACCTCTATTGCTAGGCACCCCCTGTAGCCTATCTTGTTTTAAAAAGAAAGCCTTGATCAAAAAGAAAAAAAAAACCCTACATTGCATATTTACCTAGGATGAACATTCCTTGTCTAAAGTCAGTTTAATTCCCTCATCAAGCTCACATCTTCAGTCAAACGGACTAGCATAAGAGCTCTACATCTCAAGTCACCTAGGGAACTAGATCTATGGAACAGAACTGATATCCACAGTTATTGCTGTACATTTAATTACTGTTCAACAGTTCTTGTTGGCCCAATAATCTAAGCAGTGTTTGATTGGCTGAATTATTCCCATGAGAGCCTGCTGGTAGTCAACTTATAGAAGGTACCTAACAGTCCTCCAATACTCGTATTCTCTCATAGAAGGCTCTTCAGCAGAGGCTTTTACCTGAAAAGCAAAAGCAAGGATCCCTGGGCAAGATTGGATATCATCTAGAGCAAGGTTGCTGAGGAACTCCCTTTCTGGAGGGTGGCATGTAGCCTCTAGGTCTATGGGTAACAGACATATCCCTGACTTGGCTGTATAGTTCTTTGTTTTCCTCCTCCACCGTGAAGGGGAAATTACATCTCTTCATTTAGATTTTTGTATCTCTTTAATTGACAAAGGCATAATATTTTACACAGGCTACTGAAAGGGTAGCTATTGGTATTAATGAACTGCTCCATTTTCTGACCTGGAAAAGTTCAGCCAATCTCAGGCAACCAAGTGTTCCTGTTTGCTATGGTTCAGTATCACTGATTAGTGTGTTCTCTTCTCAGTATAGCACAAGGCAGGTCAGAATTCCTGAGATGAAGAAAGTGTCTCACCTCAGTCCTTCAAGAAATCAGGTCCCCTGTTGTATGGCTGAGACTGATCTACTGTGGGGTGGAACGACAACACAAGACATAACTATGCAACAAGCATACAATATTCTGGATTGAGAGATTCTAAAGGAGAAGAAAAGGCCTATTCTTTCTCCCTTATCCCTTTCTACTCTAGAGAGTATAGCAAAGAACAGCTGCATGCTAATAAAGTGATAATTCAATCAATTAACATTTAGTAGTTAGAGGGTGGTGTGAGACTGTAGCAGTTGATATGTAACTACTAAAAGCTAATGGTCGATTAAATGATCAATTATTCCCCCTATTACTCAGTGTCTTTTTTTTCTGTGCCTCTACTGCACAGCCTTGTACCCCTACTCAGAACAAGGAAAGTATACTAGCTTAAGAGAAAGGATTAGGATCCTCCCCAAAAATCTGTAGAGAAAGCCCTGTATAGTACAGACATAAAAGCAATAAATAAACAGAGGGGCCAGAATCTAATTCTACACAAAAACTAAGAATATGTGAGGACTCCAGCCAGAGTGGAGAAGTACCATAGTTTCCAAACAGAGTATTGACCATGGCCCTGAGGGAAAAGAAAAGGTGAATTCCAATTAGAGGTCACTGCTTTGCATGTAAGAACAGTTGGCAGATAGAGTAGAGAAGGCTGTCTCCTCTTCCCCAATATCCTTACTTGAATTTCAATAGTCATTACTGGGATACCCTGGCTTGGAAAGGCTCTAGTTTGCTTTTTATGTTTTTGTTTTGTTTTGTTTTTAGTTGTTTCATTTGGGTAGAGAGAAAACAACAACCATCAATGCATCTTTCCAAGAAGTTACACAACAGAGATTATAAGGTCTTTTAGAATGTTTGGGGCTGGTTAAATCTTTCTGGCTGCATTTTTATTGTATTTTTTCCATTACCATTTATCCCCTTTATACCCAGTTCCACCTCCACCACACCCCTCACCCTGCAATCGCCACACTGTTGTCCTTGTCCATGATTCCTTTTCATTTTTGCTGGATCCTTCCACCTTACAACTCCCCACCCCCACCAGCTCTCTGCCTGCTCTCTATCTATGAAAGTAAGTCAACTATCTGACAGGGATAATGTCATTGTGGAAACAGGACCCTGTATTCAACCAAAGTGTTTCTCAAAATGACATACCACATTCACTTAATACAGAATCATCTAGTACTTGTTTAAAAAATATAAAAACAGCCCTGGCTGGTGTGGCTCAGTGGATTGAGCACCGGCCTACAAACAGAAAGGTTGTGGATTTGATTTCCAGTGAGGGCACATGCCTGGTTCCAGCCAGATCCCCAGTTGGGGGCGTGCAACAGGCAACCACACATCGATTTCTCTCTCTCTCTCTCTCTCCCTCCCTCTCCCTCCCTCCCTCCCTCTCCCTCTCTCTCTCTCTCTCTCTCTCTCTCTCTCTCTCTCTCTCTCTCTCTCTCTCCTGAAAATAAATAAATAAGGTCTTTAAAAAACTAAAAATAAAAACAAAACAGAAATTTCAAAGTACCATCCAAGGTATTAAATTAGAATTTGGGGACATGGGATTGAGCTTTTAGGATGCTTTGCTGGTGATTCTTATCTACACTAATGTTTGAGAACCATAGTTCTAAAGGGCCCATAAGACATCAACCTGGACAACTAGTGGCAAAGTAACAGTAAAATCACAAAACTAGTAAGACCTACTTTTAAATGGGGCATTTTCATTGTACACTGCTCAGAGCTGAGTATTAACAAAAGTGTAACTCTCCAAGAGACAATCTATATTATGTCAAAGTAAAATGCAATTACAAATAATTAAAAAATAATTTCAAATCACTCTTGAATGGCAGCAAAAATATATATACTTACTGAAATATGGTGTGCATACATTGGCCTAGACAGGAAAAATGCTGCATCATGGGGTGTATGAAATTCGTTACAGAGCACATCAATTGAAGGCACTCGTTTTATATAATCTTCTGTGCTTAGATTAGATGCTAAAAACCCACCAAACTGTACCAGGGTATCATGACACTAAATTTAAAAATAAGACAAATAACACAAATGTGCTACCATTTTACAAAAACAATATAAACATTTTCCAAAATGATTAAGGCATCATTTAAACAATATTTTGATTAACAAGAATTCAAAATTTACAAATTGAAAGAAATTTAGAGACAATCTACAAACGTAATCATATTACAAAAAAGATGCTAAGGATACTGAAAAGTACAGTAACCTAAGGCTTTAATGTCAACTAGATTTCAAGTTTCAACCTACTGCTCACCACTTTTAGTAGAATATATTTACCTAAATCACAAACAACAATTTTATGTATATAGAAGTCAATTCTCTTGCACTTAAAAGATGAAAACTTCATTTATAAAATACATGTGATCTTCTTCCCTTGAGAGTTAAACACATTTTGTAAGATAACCATAGGTTTTGGTGCTTAATATTTGTAAATATTTTATAAATAAAGATCACATCTACTTTTTGTTGTGATTGAAATTCCAGAGATTAAGATATGAGAGCAAACAACTTAACATTATCTACTAAATTGAGAACTTTATACATATTATTACATCTCCTAGAGCATCAATTAAATATAATTTGCACAAAATTTGCCCCCATTTCCAGAATGTCTACTTTACATTAGAGTTATTTCACACTCATATGTGCAAAATGACATTTTTCAAGTTATATAACATCCCATATTTGCCATTATCAGTATAAAAAAAAAATCCCCATGAACACAAAAGTCACTTTAACTTGCCTGATCATAGAGCTTTCCCACAAGTTTCAAATGTTTCTCTCCACCTTCCTGAAAGATCACCCCATTCCTCTGCTGAGCCATAAGCAAACAGAGGGGAAGAGCAAGATCATGGTCCAATAGAGCATCCTTTAGTCTCTGGGAAGATTTTTTAGTGTTTCTGATCTGGCCAAAATAACCACCCTGCAAAAGAGAAGACGTAAATTTACCAGCATACAGTACATAACACATGCCATCTGATTTGAAAAAGACAGAAAATGTTCAGTTATCATCCTGAAGATAAAAAAAACCTCATACAGTCTACATTCCTTCCCTCTGCAAATTTATTTTAGGGATACCATTACTGGTTATAGTCGCTGACTTAAATGCAACTGTTAATTGCCTTGAAACTTCTGCATATTTTCCATTTTCCATCATGCAGTCCCTAATGGTTGATTATTCTTTATTCAGTGTGAAACAGATTTAACTACAGAGTAAATATGTTCAGATTTATGCCAGTTAGGACATCAAGGACCAAAGAAGATGTGATGTTTATTGACCTTACAGATTATTACTTAAACTCTTTTTATACTTTGTTTCAGCTTTTTAAAAAAAAGGTTAAAATAACTAGTATATCTCAATTTTTAAAAGGAAGCTGGGGGCAGTTGCAAGAGGAGAATATGTATGGCTTTGATGTTTGGCTTTATGTACTTACGTATTGTTTGGATTCTTCACTGTAAGCATGCATACATTTGGAACTTTTAAAAAATCAAATACAGATGGCAACTCTCACCTCAGCTTTTAGTTGCTCTCCACCAGTCATGGCCTCTAGTTGCTCCATTGTCATTTCCTCTGTAATTTCTATTCCTGCCATTTTTTGTACCACTTCTTTCAATATAAGCAAGTCAAAACTATTTAGAAAAAATAAGAAACAGCCTATAGTTTGAAATAGTCAAACATAACAGTGACAACATATTATAACTAATATACTGAGAAACCCTAAATTATTTGTATATAAATATGAGGAGAAAGGGGCTGAAGCGGTTTTTAGGGGAAAAGTGTATTCCTAGAATTATAATGAAAAATATTTGGGCCATGGAGCATGTTTACATTTATTTGAACTTTTTACTTGGGAATAATTTCAAATGTACAGATAGCATACAAAGATAAAAACAGTATAAAGCTGTACCTCAATTTCATCTAGTAACATTTTTACCCCTGCTTACTTTATCATTTGTTTTCTCTATCTTCCTCCCTACTCCCTCCCTTTCCTTCTCCGCCCTCCATAAACACACACACACACACACACACACACACACACATACATATACGCACACATGCACACATTTTCTGAACCATTTGAGAATTTATTTACTATGTAACATCATTGTAGGGGTACATTTTACCCCTAAAATTCCTAAGACTGTATTTCCTGAGAGTGTATTTCCTAAAAATACAGCTATTCTCTTATATAACCATAGCAGTTATCAACTTTAGTAATTCTAATACTGATATAGTACTTTAATCTATAGTTCATACTTTATTTTTATCAGGTTAATCTACAGTTTAGATTTCACTTTTATCAGTTGACCCAATAATGTCCTCCGCAGAACTCTAGTCCTCTAGTACAGTATGGCCAAAATATATATTTTTAATGGTATAGAGCCATCTCTCTAAACAATCACACACACACACACACACTTGGAAGGAATGGAGAGAGAGAGGGAGGAAGGGAAGGAAATAAGGAAGAGGACAGAAGTTCCAAGTTGTGGTATTTGAGTCTAAGATGACAATTTAGTGACCAGTCTTCAGCATATTTATTACTATGCCAACATTTATACATTTTAATTCTTAAAGTTTAGGACTGGCAATGCAAATAACACCTATGACTTCAAAGATCTTCTTTAATTAGTTAAGTAATGAAGATAAAGTGAAAATATTCTTTCCCGCAAAACAAATGCAGGTGTTTATCCAAAGGTAAAGGTAGACATATCCAAGACACAAGTTAATAGACAAAGGAACAGTTTTCTAAGATTCTTAGTAAGTGCTTACTCTCTCTCAACTAGCCTTATTCTCCCTAAACATAGTTTTTGAAAACAAGAATGGACTCGTGCAAATTACTATGCAACAAGTAGCAATAAAATATTTTTTCTTTAAACTATCTTTTAATTAGATGGTTACAAAAACTATATTCACAGCACAGAGAACTGAATTATAGACTTAAAAATAACATTACATTCTCCTGGCCTATAGACACAGAAGAGTACAATGTACAGGAATGACCAATAAGATGAATATAGCAGAAGTGTTATGTTGATAAAATCCTATATCTAAATATTATTTTTTAAAGTTTTCCCTAAACCAAAATAATGTCAAGAATTCCTTAGGTAATATGAGGGGGACCCCCCCAAAAAAAACCGGAATTACCTTCTGGGAGGCAGGCCCCTTGTAGTACAAATACAGGCGTCCCCCACTAGGTGAACATTCTAAGAACCCAGCTGGCACTGTTGTGAGAGGCTTCATTCAGGCTTCAGTGAATTTTTTTTGAAGACTCTTTCAACACATTTGCCCATTTCATGATAGGTAATTTGTAAGTGCACCTGCCCACACCCCGATGAGCGTTCAGGAGTTTTTGACCAAAAATGGCCCTGACCCCGATGGCCCACCTGCCCTATTCACCCAATCTCACTCTTAGCAACTTTTGTTTGTTTCCCCAGATGAAAAAAATCCTCAAAAGGAAACGTTTTGCTGATGGAAAGGTAAAATGGAAGAGGTAAAACAAAAATGGCAGAAGCACTAAAAGGCATCAAAATTGACTAATTCAAAAGCCATTTTGAGCAGTACAAAAAAAGGTCTCAATAGGTATACTCCATCAAATGGAGAGTACTTTGAAAGTAACTGATATACGATTTTTCATAAATAAATTCCGGGTTTTTTTGGGTCCCCCCTTGTACTTGTTTGGAACACCAGATAGCTTTACAGATTTTTGTTTGCTTTCTTTTTCTACCAGAAAGTTTTTGCAAACAATTTTGAGTTATTTGATTCTCGTCAGTCTACTGCTAATAACGCTTAATATACATACTAATTCAAACTCTAAGCACTGCTATTGGTCCAGAATAAAATAATAAAACTCAGTATTTATAAAGAAAAGAGGGTACTGTTCAAAAGGTGTGTAAGCTTTATGTCTCTCTAAGTTCAAATTCCAAAAATAATTGTGTTTAAGATACTATATACACCCTCAAAATAAATATGTTCCTACCAAATGCTCAGTGTAAAGGCCAATTACTGTCCAGTAGCATAATCAATAGTTTTGTCACGAGAGGATGTACAATATACCATATTAACCATGTAGTCAAAAGCCTAACAGGTAGTCAAAATGAGTCAGTCTTGTGTGTGTGTGTTTGTGTGTGTATCTGAATATTAATTTCCTTCTGCAAAAATGTGTGTATGTATTAAATTAAAATTTATTTTAATTAAAGAAACCACATAAAAAAGTGAGCAACTTTCTTCTTAAGCCTACAACCAACAAAATCGGTTTTTAGGATAATAGAAATCTCAACATCCCAATATCACCAGAAGTACTCTAATTATTGAATTTTATTTACATATAATTTGCTAAGAATACCTTTTGCCCGCCTTTAGCTGATTAGCCACATATTGAAGAAGACCAGCAAGATCAATTGGATATTTACGAAAAACTGCACCACAGAAACTAGCCAGACCTATATGAAATTAAAAAAAGGGCTTTTAAAAAAACAATTCATAAAATAAAAAGTACAATATTGAATGTCATTTCTTCAACTAACTCAATTTCTAAAATCAAATGAGGTAGGAATAACTGCATTGCTGATGCCAATTAATAATTTTATAATTGATTATAGCTAATATTTATTGAGCATACATATGCCAAACACTGCACTAAATAAGCACTTTATTAACTACCTTATTTAATCTTTACAATAATCATCTCAGCTGGTATGAACTTATCAATGATGAAATTTTAGAACATATACATCATGTAACTTGTTCACGGTCACATAGCTGGTATGAGGTAGAGCAGTAATTCAAATGCATACAGCCTGTTTCCAGAGCCTGTGACATTAATTAGGCCACAACAAAATCTTCAGATCACTCAGTAGTAAACTTGAAAAGTGAACAAAACACCTGCCCCTCAAAATGTCTGAGTCATGGGAAAAAAAAAAAAACACATCTCTGTTTATCTAGGAACACACTACTAGTTGTGGAGGGACAAGAAAACAGGCAAGCATTGCCAGACCAAGAAGCAGGAAAAAAGACCAATTTTAACCAACAGTCCTTATCACATTATGGGTAGACAGAAAAATCCCAGTCAGGTCAAGACGAGGAGATCCTAATAAGGTCAAGTTATCTGTAGTCTTTTCAACAATTATTTGCTGAGCACCTAAAAGATAATGGACAAAAAACAGGTCCTGCCCTCAAAGAGCTTACCATCTAGTAAGGGATAAAGAAAAGTAAACTAAAATAACTAAGATGAATAAGAGGTTCCATACACAAAAGAGGGAAACCTAATTCTGACTTTTGGGTAGGAGCATTAACAGGGGAAGCTTTCTGAAGAAAGTTACCTCTAAGCTGAAATCTAAGATGTAGTGGAGGAGATAAGTGAGCATGGAAGGTTGTTCCAAGTAGGGGAATAATGTGCAGATGGATCATGGCAAGTGCAAGAAATTCAGTATTAATGGATGGAACCTAGACTACTGAGGGGGGGCAGAAGATGAGGCTAATACAGTGCATAAGACCCCAATTCCCAAAGAACTTATCTGTGTGATTTATTATAGATGGCAGACTAATGGGTAATTGGGGAGCTACTGCAAGATTTAGCTATCAGACAAGATAGGTTAAAGAAAAGGGAAACTGGCTACTAGAAATCAAAGACACAAGACATTTTTTTAAAAGCTAGAATTTTGTTTTTTATTAAACAACCAAGTTGTTTGTTCCTTTAAGATGACTGAAACATCAGGATGGAAATGAAAGAAGGGAGAAAAGTTCCCTTAAGATTAATTCCTCTAAAATAATAGAACAGAAGGGAATTTTCGTCTCCCCAGTAATGCCTGCCCAAATGCTATCATGGCCAATACTGGCCTCTTGAGTTGAAAAATGAATAAGTACTACATGAACCTCCTTACACATCCAAGACCTTGAACACTAGTAAAAAAGTTGAGTGGCTATTCCCAAGAGCTCTTGCCAACAGGCTCTCAGCATAGGTAAGAAAACACACAGCATGGCAGTCATAACAGATGGAAATGGTATCCTTGGAAAAATAAAAATACTTACTCTGAAGCCAGCTTGAGATGGTTGTATCATCATGTTTCATTCTTTCCTTCTCAGGATTAGCTAAAGCTTCAATGATACAATCTTTCACACATTAAGAAAAAAAATTTAAGTCACTACATCTCTAAAAAAGACCCTTAAAAACAACAACAAAAAAAAAATGCCACGTCTTGGGAAAAAATAAAATTGATGGCTTCGAGTTATTGCAAATTATTGAAAAATACACTCACTGTAGTACCAACTTTTCTTCTTTAGCCTTTTTCCATCTTTCAACAAGCAACACGGATTCCACCAATATCAAGATGTCTATACACTTAAAACCTGTATGATCTTATTGACCAATGTCACTGCAATAAATTTAATTTTAAAAATAACAAAAATTAAATTAAATTAAAAAGATGTTTGTTCTTTCTGAACACTGAGTAATCAGTGGGATGATACCCCCCACCCAAAAAAAAAAGTTTCACAAATGTAACATTGTCTCTCCCTATATACAATACAGGCAGCCCACACAAACTCCTGACTGGCCAACCTTCAGATCAGCCAACTGAATCAACCTCACATGGTTAGTAAAGGAACTCAGAATGAAAATAAAATATTCACAATTAAGATCTATGAAATGTGAAATCTATGTATTACTTCCCTTGAAAGGATACAGGCCAAGACATCATAATTCAATGAAGTGAGGTATTTCAGTGAATCTACTACAGGTGTTATTAAATTATCATACTTCTGTATTTGTGACAAGATCTGGAAGACAGCAACACAGAATAGATGGTGTTAACTAATCAAAAGAGAACTACTGTGCTAACTAAATAATGGCAGAATTTTTCATTTTTCAAAAGTAGTTTCCTTCCATTTTGTATTTATATAAAACCTACTCTCCTATTGTTTCTTCAGAAAATATTTTCGTGGGCTACATTTTCCAATTAGGAAATAATTCCAGGGTATCTAAAACTTGAATTTTGGAAATATAGAGGTTAGTCGAATGTGCTTTACAAATCTAATTATGAAAGTATTATATGTCAATCACAATGAAATGTTATTCAAATGTTTCTAGCTAAAATCAATTCTATTAATGCTTCCATAAATCAAAATGTGGTAAATAACATGTTAGACTATAAAAGCAACACTGTTACATAGTATTAAAGTAGATCAATTTGTTATATACATTGTATGCTAAGTTTTATTTTTAGAGTAATTATATAATGTTTCATTTTCTAAAGGTCCCCCCCCCCCCCGCCCTCAAAACTATGGAACATTTTTTTAAACTGTATCATTCCATTTCCACTAGTGATAACAAAAACAAAAAACCCTTAAAGAATATTAACCTCAAAACATACATAATCAAACAAAATGGTTGGATTACTGTGGCTCAACTTCCCAATCTGTCTTCCAGAAGGCTTTACATTTTCCTTGGTTAGACGCCTACAAGGGGAGAAAAAGATGACACCGATCATCTTAAGTAATTTCCCTCATAATATTGATAGCTTTGTTACATCATGAAAAAAACAATTCCTTGCCAAATATCCAAAATGGATCCAGGTAAACAACTACATTTATCACAGATTTTACTGCAGGACTTGTGCTATTTTCATTAGGCATTCTCCTACAAGGTATTAAGATTTTGTGTTAATGCTTAACAATTTGTAATATACACATTTCCATTTTTACTAACAGTATAATAAACATTAAAACTCTAAGGTATTCTGTAAGTACATAAAACTTATAGAGAATCATAATTATTTTAGATTAAGAAGGGCTTTTTTTTTATCAGTTTAGAGATTAAGGTATCCAATTTGGTGTAATGCTATGAAATGCATCATGCCATCTGTCTCAGTGATCCTAACAGAGTACAGATAATAACTATATTCCTTAATACAGGAAGTTCTCTGGTTTTCATATTCAAAGTATAAAAAATTTTAAAAAGTCAATTCTACTCCTTTCTTTAAGTCTTCCTCAGCTCAGTCTTCTTTTATTAACATTTATGGAAATTTGTATCTATGAAATGTTTATAGTTCAAAACAATAACTATAGATCATCTTAACCTCTTCCAACAAGATTATTACATAATAAATCTAGAAACTTGAAACCTGAAAAGCTTTCAAGAAGTTTTCTAGAATGAAAATATTATGAAGCAAATAATGGATTCAGTTAATAGCTCAAGGACTGTGACCATTCTGGAAGTGACAAACTTGATATAATTATCTTAAGAAGCTTCTTAAGACAAAACTGACCAATCAATTAAAATTACTTCATCATCAACTGCTTCCTTTTCCCATTCTTCTTGGTCTAGTTTCTTGGATCCCCGCCCCCAAGAAGAAACACCCATCAGTTCCAAACTTTGGTTATACTGTTTCACCTTAAAACTTACCACCATCTATCCTAACTTCTAACCCTACTATTTCAGGTGGCCCTCCTACTTGCTAAAACTAACCTTTATACTTTTTATCCCATTCCCTTCTGCCTCCAACAACCCTAAAGGGAAAAACAAAAATAAAAGGATATTTTCTTGATTATATCTTCCTGCAAGTTACCATGGTGACTGGCATATGGAACACAATCAATGAGTATTTGAAGAATAAATCATCAGATGCCCTATAGCAAGTTCATGTTTTAAACAATAATCAAAACTTGTAAAATTCTGTGAGTAGTAAATTAATACATTCCATTCTCAACATAAGTTCAATAAGTATCAAAATCATATTGTTCAAGCCGGTTAAACAGTTATACCTTATAAATATAACAAAAATACAGGTACATTAAAAATTCTGTGCATATTCTATGATATTTTAATAATTCATTCATTCATATTAATGTCTTCTATGATGGGCAAAGTGATATAGTTCCTGCAGTCATGCTCACTAGAGCTAGGAAACATAAGTGGGCTCAGTACAGCTGGCAGGAAGCGATGGTGAAAATAAGGAGGAACAGGGCAGGGAGGGTCTCTTACTTTACCATACCATAAAATGTAATATATAACATGGTGGCAATGGTTAGTCCCCAAAGGAATTTTTTTCTTCCAATCCTCACCCAAGGATATATTTATTGCTTTGAGAGAGAGAAGAGAAGAGAAGAGAAGAGAAGAGAAGAGAAGAGAAGAGAAGAGAAGAGAAGAGAAGAGAAGAAGAAGAGAAGAAGAGAAGAAGAGAAGAAGAGAAGAAGAGAAGAGAAGAGAAGAGAAGAGAAGAGAAGAGAAGAGAAGAGAAGAGAAGAGAAGAGAAGAGAAGAGAAGAGATCATCAACTGACTCAGTCCTGCATTCGCCCCAACAAGGGATCGAACCCACAACTATTTGGTTGCCGGGGCAGTCACCAATGGATTTTTGAAAAAAGAGTAATACAAGGTACTCTAATACTCCAGATTAAAGAACTAAATTAATGGCAGTACAAAGTAGAAGAAACAGATTGAAGAAATTTAATAATGTTTAATATATATTAAATAATCCATATAAAGCGCTTAGTTCAGTGCCTGGCACACATAGCAATGGTTCCATAAATATTAGTTGTTGTTAAACTAGAAAAGTCTACCTGGGAAATTCTTTGTTTTTAATGTGGAGAATTCTTAAGACCAAAACTTTCAGAAGAACCAGTTCTAACATTGCTGCTTTCCATGCCTTTCCTAACTTCCACAGGATGAAATAATTCACTCACTTCACTATTTTCCCATAGAACTTTGTACATATTGTATAACAGCACCTATGAAACCAGACTGTGACTGTGCACATGCCTGTTTCCCCAGCAGACTATGACCAGGAACACTATCATTGGGCAAAGACGGTAATCTCGCAAACTGAAATCTAGTTAAACTGGAGAATCCATTGGTTTTAATTAGAATAACCATACTACTGCATAAATGATAAAGAAATGATAATAAAAATCCTTTCTGAAAACACCTGCAATACAGCAGTATGTTTATTATCTAAACCAATATTAATCTGAGGTATAAAATTTTCATAATTAAACTTCACAGTTTACCAGGAAGTAAAAAACATCACTCTTATATTTTTTAACCTATACTTCATGTAATCTTATTTTTGAAGATTTTATTTATTTTTAGGGGAAGGGAAGGAGAAAGAGAGGGTAAGAAACCTCAATATGATCAGGTGCCTCTAGTATGCACCCTGACCAGGAACTGAACCCATAACTCAGGCATGTGCCCTGATCGGGAATCAAACCGGTGACCTTGCGGTTTGCAGGCCAATGCACAACCAACTCAGCCACACTGGGCAGGGTTCTTGTACTTTTAATGACATGAACATAAAGCTCACAAATGAAAAAAATCTTGGAATTTTTCTGAAGTTGACTCCCTATAAAGACAGTTCTACATAATTCCATTGGATACTCCAAAAGGAAAAAATCTTTATTAAAAAACTTTACAAATAAACTACTGGAACTTGACTACCTTGTACAAGCCATTAAGTCTATTATTTAACTTAAGCAAAGGACACAGGAGGCTGTCGTTTTTTAAAAATCCTATAATGTGATCATTAAAAGGGATTTTTATTAGATTTCACAGCTATGCAAAAAACAACAACTACAAAAACCAACTTGGTAGTCAAGATGAGCCAAAAACCACAAAAATCAATAGTCATTCTATCTGCAATATATAATCAGCTATACCACTAGGAAACTCTTTGGAATCCTCAAAATTGAGGCTCAGACACATAAGTTGGCTGAAAGGAAGTAAATTAGATCCAGATATACTTCAGATCAACATGAAGAAAATAAATTAAAACTTACTTCATGATATATTTGGCTCTGTCTATCGTTTGAGCTTTAACTTTTACTAAAAGTGGGTGACCATTATAAGTTTCATTCTTCCATTGGCCATACAGACGATATCTTTAAAAAATGAGATGAAGAATTAGGAAAAGTTAAATGCTTAGATGTTAATGAACTAGAACAGTAGTTCAAAATAAAAAAAAATTACATATTTACCTGTGCTGATATGGAAATGTTTTAAACATTCCCCATAATTCCTCAGACATACAAGCATTGCAGTCCATCAAAGAAAGAGATGGAAGTAGTACCTGGTCAGTAATGCTAAGCAAACAGCTAAGGATAACTTCCTAAGAAGAAGGGAAGAAAAATTATTTCAGTAAGAAGTCCATATTAATCCCCCCCAAATAAATTCATCAGCCTTGGGAAAACGCCATTCCTTGATCCCGTAACACACTGTATCTAATTCCCCACACTATCACTGCTCTTTCCATAATGGCTATTTGGGTTTCTCCATCTAAGTAAGGAAATGAAGTGCGGGAAGGAAAGAGGTAGGTAGAGAATGCGGGACTTTTATTACACTTCTTCCTGCTTCAATATGGTATTCCTCAAAAACAGGAGGTTGTCAATCTTAAAAGATAACTTGTATAATATGCCAAAAGCTATATTCAGCATGTAAAGAATAAAAAAATTGTTCACATAGATGATGAAAGCTTATCCACAGTAAAATTGTGTAGTATGCTGTATCTAGAACAAACATTAGACACATTGAATTTTCTAGTCTCTTACCGTTTTTTCTTTATCTTCCTGTTTGCTTCCATCAGACTGAAACTAAAATTTAAAAGTAAACTATAAATATATGCAAAAAAGGTTAAGATTATGCTGTCACAATTTATTTCTAATTTAAAAAAAATTAACTTCCACATGGTTGTGAATTATTTCCTTACTACTTACACACATGTAGGTTTTAAATACAGCCAGTATCACGGATTAACATTGTTAAACTTCATTATATTTCTAACCTCTAAATGATTTGCAACTTTAATGAATTGTAAATATCAAATTTACCAGCCAATTCTTTTCTCAATCTCATTGCAAACCAAAGCATCCTAAATTTTTTTAAAGATTTTATTTATTTATTTTTAGAGAGGGGGAAGGGAGGGAGAAAGAGAGAGAGAAACGTCAATGTGTGGTGGCCTCTCACGCAGCCCCCACTGGGGACCTGGCCTGCAACCCAGGCATGTGCCCTGACTGGGAATAGAACTGGCAACCCTTTGGTTCGCAGCCTGCACTCAATCCACTGAGCTACGCCAGCCAGGGCAGCATCCTAAAATTAAAGTATTTATTATAATATTGAAGCCACCATGTTAGTTATAATTCATTTGCATTTTCCATCAATTCGATGATTTTCCCTTACAAAACAGATAAAATCTAGCACTAAAGTCACTGCAAAAAATTAAACCCCAAGAAATTTAAAGCTATACTTTAATCTACTACTACTTAAGCCCTCACTGAGAAATAAGCCCACAATATTAATGACATTCCTGACAAAGACAAAACCACTACCCAAACTGGATATACTGAAAAAACATGGCTCAGTATTCTATCAATGATTTTCAGGTGGGCAGCTGAAGTGCCATGTTTGACAATGCTATCTACTCATTCAGAATGAAATAGTGAGTAATACGCATGTGTCTATAGGCAAGCGGTTTGCGAAAGTGTGCAAAGGACAAATGAAGTACTGATTGACGCTCAAGGACAATCTTAGAGTTCTGGATATGATTTAGCACAGTAACAAATGAGGAAAGGGGGGAAGCTAATATGCAGTTAATAAGCATCCTATTTTCTTTGGCAGATGAGGGTATTCTGTGCATGTATGTTTTCATGCTTAAGTAATTTAATGGGTATAACTAAAGGGAAGTGTAACTTCTGTGCAACATTTTCATCTAAGACTAATTCAGGGACTGCCATGTTGCCTCAATGGGAAAAACACAATCACATTTGCTTTAATAGACAGGATAAAAAGCTATGGTTCCCTTTCACAGAAACAATTATTAAGTCAACATATATGCTAGTCAGCAAAAAAAAAAAGGAGTCAGGATATGAAGCGGTGGCCTGACACAAAACAAACTAGTTAGTTGCTTTTGTTTTTTCTGGTTGTTGGGGGGAAGGTAATACTGGTGAAATACTGGCTGTACACTGGGGGACAGAAATTAGGTATGAATAATTCGAAGAACTCGGTTTATAGTACATTATATGGGGGAGAAAGGCAGTTAAGCTACTCCTTACCTAGTACAGTATGATTCAAACAAAACTAATATAGCTACACATAGTTTTCTCTGTAGAAATAAGACATTTCCTAGTTACTAAGCTGTCCCAATTCCCTTACAAGATAATTACATGAGGTTCTGATGTCTATACAACAGTTTTCTAGAGTTCATAAGCAAAAAAACTGAAAGAGAGAAAGAAATATGGAGATTAAATGAAGCCATCTAGAACACTGATTATCAACCTTTTTCATATCATGGCACACAAAAATTAATTACTAAAATTTTGTGAAATACCAAAAAATATTTTTTGCCATTATGACAAAAATAGGAATAACTGTGATTCACTGACACCAGCCAGCTCTTGTTATGTTGGCTATTGTCATTTTTTAATTTGACAATCTAAGGGAAAATAGATCAGTGCCCCTGACTAGATAGTCAGATACTGCATATTTTAAAAATCCTTGCAGCACAGCAGTTGAAAATCACTGATCTAGAAAAACGGAAAGAAACCTTTCTATCAAAGGCTAGTGATAACAAAGATGAACAAAAAAAAATCAAGAGGTACATACCAGCAACAGTAATTTTCTTTTATTTGGTAAGAAGATAAAGATACATTCCTCCCCTTTGATGCTTTCTTTTTCTTTTAATTTCCTTTTTAATTCAGAGTAAATATGAAATTCTCCATTCCCACAATACAATACTAAATGTCTTACCTACTTCACTGGCCAGGCAAGTAGGAAATGGGAGGAAGAAAGAGGGTAGAAAAAAAACAAAAGACATGCATGCATGCATCCATTCATTCATTTACTATGTGCCAGGCACTGGGAGTTAAGATGAACAGAATGGAGCTCCTATCTTTGAGGAACTGACAAAGGTGGTTCCTATCTTTGAGGATCTCTTGAAGATCAAAACTACACTTGCCAATGTACTGCTAGAAGCAAGTTTTTAAGTTTAAATAAAATTAAGCCCTCACAATTATGCCTAGAGCATAGACAGACCATCAGTTATAAATGGCTTCCAGCAGGTTCCATTCTTGCCCTATCATGATGGAACAGCTGACAAGGCAGCGAAACAGTGCTGGGCACAAAAAAAGTGTAGCTCCATTAAAAGGAGGCATTTGAAGAATCAAGAAATAAAGGCTGGAAAAAGTTGTACATATAACTAGATAACTTACTTTTTATTATCAATGTTGTATATTTAGTACCTCTAAACCCATGACCATTTCAAAAGCTACTTTAGACTGTATTTTATCTCAGAAAAAAATACTAAGATCTGTGACTAGATTGGAACCTTAAGCTGCATCTAAGAAAATTATGGCACCATTTTCACCTTCCTTATTTTTCTCATTCTTATTAACTACCATGTACTGAGTACACACTATGTGGCACATACTAGGCTAAGAACTTCATGTATATGTCTTAAAACTACCCTATGAGGAAAATTTTTTGCTAGAAAGGATTCAAATAGGAGCCATCAAAGTAACAAACAAGAAATATAACCTACTGATTAAAAGTTACAGGAACGTGAGTTTATCAAGCCTGGAGAAAACTAACCTTTCTATGATTTGGTTGAAAATGTTATTTTTATTTTACAATGAGAAACTCTTTTTTGAATTTTATTTATTTTTAGAGAGGGGAAGGGAGGGAGGAAGAGAGGGAAACATCGTGCACCCTACTGGGGACCTGGCCCTGCAACTCAGGCGTGTGCCCTAGCCTGGGAATTGAACTGGTGACCCTTTGGTTAGCAGTTCAGCACTCAATCCACTGAGCCACACCAGCCAGGGCTCAATGAGAAACTCTTAAGACTTTACAAAACACTTAGAAATAACCAGTAAGTAACCTGAGGAAAAACCCTTCAGAATAGAAGCCCAATAGGTAGGTATCTCTCAAAGGAATTGTGCTTAGACGGGTGAAGGAGTCAAAGCCCAAAACAGCTGGATACTCACTTGGCCGGGCATGCCTGGTGGCACCTAAAATGTCTGCCAGGCTAGGTACTAGGATCTCAGATGAGAAAGCAGAGGTTCCCTAAAGAGGGCTATACTGAGCCTCGCTGAGCTCATTCACTCCCCTATATCCTAGACTACAGAAAAGATTGAAAAGAGAACCCCACACTCAACATGTATAACTTGGGAGGAGGAGGACTGGTCACAAATAAGGTGGAGAAGGTGTGAGGATTCATTGGCTCTACCTCAGAAAGAAAGTCTGAATGGAGCCATCCATACAAGGATGAAAAGAAAGTTGTGGCTACTACAGAATCATAAATAGCCACAAAAAAAAAAAAAAAAAAGGAAAAAGAAAAGCACATTAAAGACAAATTATTTTAGTCTGAGAGAAAGTAGAAAACAAAGCAGACTCTACATAAGTATCTATACACTCATATACAGTTACAGAAAAAAACTACTGGACCTCCAGTCAAGATAGCAGCATAAGCAGACATGGCTCACCTCTTAGCACAACCATATTAAAATTACAACTAAAATATAGAACAACCATCACTCAGAACCATCAGAAGTCAAGTTGAATGGAAGTCTGACAACTATGGAATTAAGGAAACCATCTCCATCCAGACTGACTGGAGGGACACATACGGACCGGGCTGATCCTACTCCCACATGTGGTGGATAAAAATTCGGGAGGGATATTTCAGCAGCGAGGACCCGAGCCCCACACCAGGACCCCCAGCTCAAGGTTCCAGTGCCACGAAGACAAATCCCCACAACTTTTGGCTGAAAAAACCAGCAAGGATTGAATCAGTGGAAGAAACTGTTGGAGCCCCAAGCAGTTCCTCTTAATGAACCCGCACATGGATTCACCTACTCAGACTTACTCCCTCTGAGCTCCAGCACCAGGGTGGCAGCTTGAAAGGCACCAGTGGCATATAGGGAGGAACTGAAGTGTCTACCATCAAGGTGAGCAGAGAGGCCATTGTCCCTTTTCTAAACCCTCCCCACACAGAGCCCACAGGTTGGTGCCACATCCTGAGACTCCATCAACCTGGCTAACACTGTCCCACCCTGGAGATCCCCAGAGACTCTGCCCCACCCAACTTACTGGCTCACCCAAGCTTCTTTTCCATATGAATGGCTGGTCATGGCTCATTCTGCACAATTTCCTAAATCCTCTCAAACAGCTGGCCTCAGTGAGCCCCAGGTCCTCACTAGCAGCAGCCAGCCTAGATTCACAGCTTGCCTTCACCTGGGAATCTCTAAACCCAGCACAAGTAGCAGCCATTTCAGATTGCTTTACACCTCAGGCAGGGTGACACTGGGCAAAACACAGGTGGGGGCTGACCTTGGCCTGCACCACCTGAGAAACCCCAGGGCCAGCACCCCAGTGGAGAGCTAGAGACCATACTGCAGCACTGACACCCTGTCCCTGCACAGCTGACCCTCAATGGAGGGCAGAGGTTGGTGGGCAGTGGTCACAGCCAGTCCTTGCAACTGACTGGCCTGGGTAAGTCCCTCCCATTGATCTGCCAACAGCAACCAAAGCTCAACTACAAAAGGAGGGTATATTCAGCCCACCTGAAGGTTACACCTCGAGAACCCAATTTGGGTGATAGGGGAGGCTGTCCCACTGGACCCTACAGGACACCTACTACATTAGGCCACACTACCAAGAGAGGGAGTCAAGGCAGCTCTACCTAATACATAGAAACAAACACAGGGAGGCTGCCAAAATGAGGAGACAAAGAAATATGGCCCAAATGAAAGAACAGATCAAAATTCCAGAAAAAGAGCTAAACAAAATGGAGATAAGCAATCTATCAGATGCTGAGCTCAAAACACTGGTTATAAGGATGCTTAGTGAACTTAGTGAGGACCTCAGCAGCATAAAAAAAAGGGTGAGTCAGAAATGAGGGCTATGCTAACTGAAATAAAGGGCAATTTACAGGGAAAGAACAGTGGAGTGGATGAAGCTGAGAATCAAATCAATGATTTGGAACATAAAAAACAAAAACAAACAAAAAAAAACAACCAATCAGCACAACAAGGAAAAAAGAATCAAAACAAAACAAAACAAAAAAACCCAGGATAGTATAAGCAGCCCCTGGGACACCTTCAAGAGGTTAAACACTGGCATCATGGGGATTCCAGAATGAGAAGAGAAAGAGGAAGAAATTGGACCTCTATTTGAAAAAGTAATGAAAAAACTTTCTTGATTTGGTGAAGGAAACAGACAGGCAAGTTAGGAAGAACAGAGTCCCAAACAAGATGGATACAAAGAGACCTGCTCCAAGACACATCATAATTTAAATGCCAAACATTAAAGATAAAGAGAGACTCTCAAAAGTGGTAAGAGAAAAGCAGAGAGTGACCTACAAAGGAGTTCCCATAAGACTATCAGCTGATTTCTCAAAAGAAACAATGCAGTCTGTAAAGGACTGGCAAGAAATATTTAAAGTGATGAAAAGCAAGGACCTACAACCTAGATTACTCTATCCAGCAAAGCTATCATTTAGAATGGTAGGGCAGATAAAGTGCTTCCCAGACAAGGTAAAAGTCAAAGACTCATCATCTCCAAGACATTATTACCTAAAACATTAGAGGGGGTTATTTAAGTAAAGAAGAAGAACAAAACCATGAACATTTAAAAGGCAACAAATTCACAACTATCAACAACTGAATCTAAAAAAAATCTAAGCAAACAATTAAAACAGGAACAGAATCGTGGGTATGGAGATCACATGGAGGGTTATCAGCTATCGGGGGTAGGGGGAAAATGGGGGAAATAGTGCAGGGATTAAGAAGCATAATTGGTAGGAACAATATAGACAGGGGTATGTTAAGAATACATAGGAAACAGAGAAGTCAAAGAACATACACATGCAACCCATGGACATGAACTAAGGGGGGGACTGCTGGAGGGAAGGGGGGTACCAAGTGGAGGGGAGCAAAGAGGGAAAAATTGGGACAACTGTAATAGCATAATCAATAAAATATACTTAAAAATAAATATCAAAAAAGAAAAACTATTAAGAATGAACTCAATAAAACAAGAAAAGCTTGGAAATTAGATACATAGAATGATATGAAAATGAAGATTGCAGAGGTAAACAAAATAGCGAAACTACACTAAACAAATATAATTTGAAACAGCAAGGAATTTCAAGAATTAAAAATTTAGATAACTTATTTCTTCAATTTCAGACACACAACATTTGTACTGGCAGTAGAGTATGGTAATTTTAAGCTTGGCTTCTGAAGCCAAATTTCCAGGATTGAAACCACAGCTCTGTCCCATACTAACCATGTGACTTGGGACAAGCTACTTCACCTAGAGCACAAAGGATTTGGTAAAGATTAAATGAGCTAATTCAAAAATATGTAGAATAGGGCCAGACACAGAATAGGAGCTCAATATTTGCTATCACTATGGCACACAACTTAATCCATTAACACCAGCTGGATGAAAGAAAGCACCAAAGAATTCATCTTCAAATGTGTAGGTGCTATGAAAAACATTTAAGTATGCCAAGTGACAATGTTAGTGTTCTGCAATTTAAAAAAAAATTAAAGATAACAAAATGTTTCATCATATACAGATATTTTATAGAGAGAGCCAGTCCCTTGCTTACAAACTCATGATACTTATAGCCAAAGAAAAAATTTCAGACCAAAATATCTGAACATTGATTTCAGCTAAAAAGAATAGTATTTGTGGTTTAAACTAAGATGAGAGAGGCAATTTACACTGTCTCAAAGCATCTCCCCACAAGATACATACTAACAACAAAGGGGAAAAGAGTAACTGCATAGTGGAGAAATGTGGCCGTCATCACTTTAACCACGTGATCAAAGTAAAACATCACCGGTATTGAAACAAATTGACTTCACATGCTTTCCAATCTGGTGCACTGGGAAAGACACCACCTTTTTTCTTTGAACAGGCACTAGTTGACATCACTCAACCTTTTCAGATTATAAACATCAAAATAATGAAACACTGTTATACTTCCTTTTTATATAAATGTTATGTATTAAGTGATATCTATAATAAACTATTTAGTAGATTTCTTCAGAGTCTCTTACACAACATAAACTTGTGAGTATAAAAAAAAAAATAAATCCACCAGCTAACATTAAAAGCCAAGACAAATATTTCAGATGTCAAAAGTTTAATAATACCCAACAGCTATTAAATTTTCTACAGTCACTATTGTCAAAAATTAAAATTAGAGGCAATCAAACACTAGAGAGAACTGCATCTGTACTTGTAACAATGCCTGGATTCATTTGGTTGCCTGATTTTACAACTGAAAAGAAATTACGTACTTTTTTTTCAGTGTCAACACCTTGGGTTAGGCAAAGATCTCTTAGAACACAAAGAGCAAACCATTAAAAAAAAGTACTGCCAAACTGGAATTAAAATTTAAAAATTTTGCTTTTCAAATGACCATTAACAAAACAAAAAGGCAAATCAGACAGAGAAATAGTAATAAACAACAAATAACCTCATTAAAACTGGGCAAGAGATCTGAACAGACATTTTGATAAAGATTACAAATGGAAAATTAAGACATGAAAAAATGCTAAACATCAAAGAAACATAAAAGCACAACAAATACACTTCCATTAGAATAATTAAAATTTTAAAAATTGACAATAGCAAGTGTTGATGAGGATATGAAGCCACTGGAAGTCATACACACTGCTTCCAGGAATGCAAAATGGTCACACATGTTGAACAGTTTGGCAAATTATAAATATACACTTACCCATATGACCCAGCAATCCCATTCCTGAGAAAACAAAAACATGTGCCCCCCCAATACATGTACAAGAATATTCATAGCAGCTTCATTTATAATAGCCCTCAACTAGAAACAGTGCAAACGTTCATCAACTGGTGAATAAACTCTGGTTGTGTCTATATAATGAAATAAATCTTGGCAATAAAGAACTTCTGACACATGCAACAACTTGTATGAATCTCAAAAGCATTAAGTGGAAGAAACCAGACAGAAAGCTCCAATTCTATTTACACGAAGTTCTAGAAAAAAGCAAAACTATAGTGACAGAAAGCGTATCAGTGGTTGCCAGGAGCCAACAATAAAGGGAGGGAATTGACAGCAAAGAGGAAAGATGGAACTTTCTAGGGTGATGAAAATATACTATATCATAACTGTGATGGTGGATTCGCAATTGTATACATTTGCCAAAATTTATCAAATTGTACACTTAAAACCTATGAAGTTTATTGTACGTAAATTTAACTCAAAGCTGATTTCAAAAACAAAAACAAAAAAATAGCATAAATGGTTACCTCTGAGATAGTGACTAGAAAGGAGTCCAACAGAAACTCTGGGGTGCTGGTACTGACTACTCTATTTCTTGATCTGGGTGGTGGATACTTGGGTATTTACTTTGGAAAATGTCATTGAGCTGTACAATTACGAATTGTGTACTTTGTGTTTATGTTTTAGTTCAATAAAAAGCTTACTAAAAAACTAAAAGCAAATCCTTAACAGTCTGAGGTTCAAGTGAGTTCATACAAATAATGGCAATGACTCAAAATAGCAGCCAAGAAAATAACTGAGAAGAAGAAAAGGGGAAAGAATGCTGAGTTAACCACCAATTATAAGGGGATTCAAAAAGCATTCACTTGTCCAAAGCATATTTTCCTACGTGGGCATTTAATAATTCAGCTAGATTAAAGATAGAGACATATATAAATAAAAAAATATAGATAGGGTTATAGCTATAGATATAATTATATAGAGTACACATATATGTGCACACATAGATATGTATAATTATACATATATGCATACAGATATTGGATATATCTAATATCTATGTGTGCATGTATACGTGTGCATGTATATGGTCTGTCCATAAAGTACCCAGCAATGTAATATGAAACAGAGACATTTATCGAAGACGATACAAGAAACACTGTACACAGGACAATGACGCCTCAGTCCCCTTCAAAGTAGGGACCCTTGAACCTCACACAGTTCTCTCCCAGCGCCTCTTCTACTGTTCAAAACACTCTGCAAAATTCTTTGTTGGAATCGCCATCATCTGCCCAATTGTATTTTCCTGAATCTCATCAAAGGTCTGAAATCTCTTCCCTTTCAAAGGTGATTTAATTTTAGGAAAATCCAGAAGTCACAGGGCACCAAATCTGGGCTGTAGGAAGGCTGAGTCACGTGGGTGATGTGATGATGGTTCACCAAAAAAACTCTGCACGAGACATGATGCGTGAGCAGGAGCACTGTCATAATAAAGCCTCCAATGACCAGTTGCCCATAGCTACAGCCATTTTCATTGTATTGCATCTTTCACCCAACGAAGAACACGGATGTAATATTCTTTATTTTTTTGGCCTGGAGGGGCATACTTGTGATGGACAATACCTTCTTAATCAAAAAACAGTTAATATGGGTTTTGATCTTGCTGCAACTTGGTCACATCTTCAGGTGTGGAGGACCAGGCAACTTCCATTGGGAAGACTGGGTCTTTGTTTCCAGATCCTAGCCTTGGACCCATGATTCATCTCTAGTTATGACCTTCTTGAGGAAATCTGGTTCACTCAAGTGGTTTGAATCAAGTCATTAGCAACTGCACCATAATGTTCCTTCTGCTCTGGTAGCAAAAGCCACTAATGAATTTTGCCACTACACATTTCATGCCAAGATCCTGCATCAAAATCTTGGATGTAGTAGTTTTGGGAATTCCCACATCAGTTTCTGGTTCTCACACTGTCAGTCATCAATCTTTGTTGATTGCAGCCCATACACGTTCAACATTCTCAGGTGGTCTGCTTGTTGCAGGCACTTGAAAGTGATCCAGAATGTGGATCACTTTCAAGAGATTCACAACCATCTTTGAAGCATTTGTGCCACACTTTTATTTGTGCTGCTCTCACTGCATCATCCCTGAGAGCCTTCTAAATCATTGAAATAGTTTCCATGGAAGAATAGTCAAGCTTAACAGAAAATCTGATGAAGATTTGTTGCTCTACTTGCTGAGTCACTTTGAATGCAACAGCCACACAGTACACATGCTCACTCAACAGCATGTACCACCCTATCCCCTGACTAGTACAGTGAAGTCATCATTGTTTACACATGCGCATTTCAGTCCACTCTCCTTGGCTGCCAGGTTACAACGATGTCGCACAAACCATCCTTGTTATATTAACAATGGCTGCTGGACTTTTTCTGGTCAGACCTCATGCGTGTGCACACGCACACACACATAAATATAAATGGACATTCCCCAAACTTTACTCAACATAACCTTTTCTTAAATTAGAGTTCAGTTTTTGTTTTATTTCTAGAGATACACATAACACAAACTCATTCCAAAATTTTATTTTCTACTTGGAAGAAAAAAATCTTACTAACCTCCTTCATAAATGATTTGCCTATGCGCACCACTTTTGCAAATAAAATGGGATCATGAGAAAGGTGAGGACCAAGGTAACAGAACATATTGAAGACATCTCTCCTCAAATCTTCGAAGCTCTCTGCTTGTTTTGGTGCTCTCTTATTTTGCAAAGCATTAACAGGTGAGCCTTTAGCACCTTTAGGAACACCAACCCTATAAAAAGAAGCAAAATTTATATGTATAATATATAATACCTCATTTTAACTTAACACAATCATATTAAAAGTAAAACTTTTCTGTTCATATTTGCTTTTTATATTTCACTTGTGCCTAACTTTATTATACCAGCTAATTTTACTAGTAGAAAATGACAAAAAGGATATTCACTTGAAAAACATCAGAGCTCAGAAAATGTTTCAAATTAACTGCATAAGAAAAAGAAATCAGAGAAATGTAGATTCTAAGTAACATTTAATATATATCATATGAATTTGTTTTTGGTTAAGCTCAGCCAGTATCAGGAAACTGGATATAGGAATGGGGAACAAGGAATGGAACAGAGACGCTGAGGATGAAACAAAAATATATGAATATAACAACACTGATTCAAGTCAATAAACATTTCTCAATCTGGGTTCCATTACCTAGACTGACCATGAGGTAGTTTGGTGGAAGGGAAGGTGAGCAGCATAATGAAAGAGGGTTTCACACTAAAAAGGAGAGCATACCCAGAGTGTCCCTCTGTGGAGTCACAGGGGTCACTCTCTGAGAAGCCTTCATAGTCCACAACCCAGGTGGCACCAGAAGAAAGCAGCCAGGAGCTATGCGAGAACCACAAGGCTGAGGCATCTGAGACAGGCTCTGATCTGTGGTGCTGAAGCCAGAGCTGCTGCCAATACTTCTCTTAAGTATCCTGAAACTAGGCTGAGCTAGAAGACTGGTCAACACAGTAACTAGGGATAATGAAAGAGGTTTTCACTAGCAATTTCCAGAAGAGCAGATTATTTTCTGGGAGAGGTAAGGCAAGAAGAGAAGCAAGAGAAGCAAGTGGCTCTCACTCAGATCCACCCAACCAGACACAGAAGAAAATTACACTAAGTAAAAGCCTTAGGAATTTTCTTCTTCCCCCAAAAGAGATGGGGAAAGTCAAAAACAGAAGAATGGAGTCTTCACTCTCAAAGAATCAAACCCAACCTAGAAGTCTAACCTATAGTTTTTAGACTACACTGCAGCACACATTCTCCAATACCTGGTCTAGACATCAGGAGACAAATCACTGATTAACACATATCAGACTGATACACTCTGAATAGTTCTTATCTTCTGATAAAACAAACCAAAATATATGCATGGTTTGAGAAGACAAGATAAACATGCAGATTTTGTTGTAGTCCTAAACTATTTCTACCTCAATGATTAACATACCTTCTGTAGAGAGGCTCAATAGTTATGTGAATGAGCTTGCAAATAGCAAGAGCTATTAGCTTATGTGAAGCAGCATAGTATGGAGGCATCTGATCCATAATGTTCTGTGCATGCTGCCAATCACCAATTTTTAATAAGGCTTCCAACAAACCAAGTTTCTGGTTGTCAGGTGGCTAAAAAGAAACAATTACAGCAAAAAATACTCAGAATATGAACATCAATAAATCTTAATATTTTTTCATTAAAAAAAGAGAGCTAAACACACACAACAATGCATGTCACCGACAGCTGCCATTCATGGGAAATGCAATGGTATATTCCTCAAAGTATAATCAAGTTTTTAGCTATTAAAAAAACCAACAGGATTTTCTTTTACATTTAACAGAGGCAGTGTGACACTTTATAGGCTTAGGATTATACTGAGTTGTACTTAATGTTTTATTGGGCCACAGGGAACCAGAATTCATTCATCTTTGAGAATCCCTTTAGGACTTGCGAGACATTAATATACATAGCACAAATACAGTCAATAAATCTGTGATTTACTTAGATATATTTTGAAATTTATATAAAAAATATGAAAGCCTCTTTTGGGAAGGTACCAATCAAATTAAAAGCAAAACCACCTCTGCAAATTAGTATTCCGAAAACCATGTTTCACCAAAATCAAGAAATTATTATTCTGTAAGTTGATTAATTATCACAAGTTAAATTTCATAATTATAAATCTAGAAAACAATGTTAATTTTACTGAAAGAACTACATACCCTTTCTACTTTCTCGTCTTCTTTTTCCTTGTCTTTCTCTCGCTCATCAATTTTTTCAGAAGACAATACAACCATCGTAAGTTTTCTAACAATTTGCTTAGCTTCCACAATTTCTCGTTTATGTTCATCCATAATACAATTATCAGCTGGAAGAAGCTAAAAATGGTTCATTAAAATTTCATAAAATATCTAATACTATTTGCATATATAAAAAGCAAACACTGTTTACTATCAATTGATAAAACTGCACATAAGAAGTCTAGCCTAATCATGACCATGATTTCCCATCTAAAGTAGTTTCTCTGCATTATGTTCTTAAAATCTGATACAGTGAAGTACCTAAATTTTGTATACCCTTTAAAACTTGGTATTAGAGTTTCATGTTTCCTGTCTGTTAGAGGTCCTAAATTAATATAATATTGCAACAATGATGTTTACCATTGAATTTATTAGTTTACCCAAGAAAACATGTACATGTTCCATTAAAAATATTATAGATTTCCCCTTTAAAGGCCAAACCCCAAATTAAATAAAGTACTGCACATGGACCCAATTTGGGATAGCTGAGCTGCTAACTTATATAAAGAGGTAAAGTTGATTTCTCTAAATGAAAAATCTCAAGTAGAAAAACTATGAACTTGACATCTCACTGTTCGTTTTCTAGATATCTATTTGACTTAACTCACAAACTAGTTTCTAGTTTATTACAAAAGAGAAAGTAATATGTGTACTGTCCACCCTCTATTATGAAAAAGGATCAAGTATGTTAAATACAGCTATCTTGTATGAGACGAACAGGGTTAATGTAGACATTTCATAAAATCACTCACACTAAGAAAAATATAGCCAAAGAACCATTACTTAGTAATTTCAGCTAGGCACTACAGTGAGTTATAAATGTTCCTACCTCTAGAAATGCATACTCTATTTTAGTAGCTAAGTCCAAAGCAAAGTAAACAATCAATAAACAATAAACAGAAATACAGTGAAATATTGAACTACATATTATAGACTTCATCCCATTAGTCAAATAATGGAGAGGAGGAAGAAAAGTCACTACAAACTCGTGCAAGGAGGCAAGCAAGACTTTCTCCCATACTTTATGCTCCCCACTGGCAATCAAACCCATTTTTATTGCTTTACTTATCTGCCACAGGTCCTCATCTTCTACCTAGACCATTGTAATTGCCTCTAAAATCTCCCATTATAATGGGTGAACTGTAAATTTCTTTATATTCTTTCAATTTCTAGTTTTGTGTATTTGAGAATATTTTTAGTTATATATAAACTTATAACTATCACATCTTCCTAGTGAACACAACTTCATTATTATGACCAAAACAGACCACAAAGTCTATTTTGTCTAACAATCATAATTTCCCTACTATAGTTTTCCCGCCCTTTTACTTTCAAACTTTTTTGTCCTTTAGAAGTCTCATGTAATCAACAAACTGGTTTTTAATCCTGTATGGACATCTTTGTCACCTCGACAGAAACATTTAGTCTGCCTTTATTTATTGTTAAATTCAAACATATCAGTAATAAATCAATCATCATTTTTGTATTTTCCATTTGTCCTGCCAGTCTGCACTATAATCTCATACCTATGTCTTCAAAGTCTCCTTTTTTTCCTGACCAATTTTCCATGTTCTCATTTTGTACTTCATTCCTCTCCTTTAAATCTTGACTAGCTCTCTACTCCCAACAAGAAAAAAAATCCAAACTCCTTACTATGGCACTTAAGGCCCTTCACAGTTTAGTCCCAACCTACTTTTCCATCCTCATCGCCCCTACATACCACCCTAGGCTCCAACTACTCTGAGCTTCCTGGTGATAATGAAGCCCTTTCAAACCTCCTGCCTTTATATTCAGTTCATTCTACCTATGAAGCTTCCCACCTTTTGAGCATGTCCAGCACCTACTGATCATCAAACTCCCAGTTCAACATCACTAATTTGAATGCCCCCAGAAAGAAAGGATCACTATCTAGTCTGAGGACCCCCCCACACGTACACAGCACTATGTGAATACGTCCAATATAGTTACTATTATATAATGCTAAATGTTTTCTCTCCCAGTAGACTATGACTGCTTCCAAGGTAGAGATCGTTTTATTCACCTCTGTAACCACAGTATGATGATAGGCAAGGAAGTTAGAAAGTGATCTCAAAGGCAGTGAAGATGATGTCAGCTTTGAAAAGGTTTGTTTTAACTTCATAGATATCCTAATGCACAACCTCATAAAACAGAAAGTTCTATACTACAAACCTAGTTTTTTTCAAACTAACAGGCTAATCTGTTGCTACCTTGAAGATCATCAATCACAGTAACATACATACTCTTCTGTATCTGTATCCAGCAATAAAAGTACAATACTAATCATTTATTATCCAGTAAAAACACAAGAAAAGCCATTTTTAAAAAATATGATAAAACTTCCCCATTCTTCCTGAATGCCAAAAATTAACACTTTGGAGAGAAGGAAAAAAGTATCTACGTAATCCCGTACTTCCTATAATTTGTGTATAATAGAGAAGTCTAAAACCACATTGGTTAGAACTTGGCCCCTCCCCCCACAAGATCTGCCTTGATAATAATAAAGAACTTTACCTTCATATCCAACCTTGATCTTTGTAAGGGTTACAAAAGGTATTTGATTTCCATAACTTATAAAAGAATTAAAGTCATTCACTTTATAAACACAAAGTAATAATGCATTTGGGCTTCAAAATTAAGACTTGAGAGTCTATGACCAACAATGGAGTGCTAGATAGCCGCCTACTTCTCTTCCCTACCCCTGGGACAGACAACCAAAGACTCTTAGCAGCCCACTTGACTTACATGTACATAGAGATCATCTAAATCAATAAGATTTACTTGTAGAAGCACTGCTGCAACTCTGTATAAAGATGAAGGAGTCTCTCCATTTGGTTCCTTGAAAAACAAAAGAAAAGTTTCTATTTAGTGCATAAGTACATGTCATATCCTTTATCTACCTAAAATCCTATCTTTTATCTACCAATATTTAAGAAAAATTAGATCAAATAACTCTTGCTCAACAATAATGATTGTTCTTCCTAAGCACACATAACATCTGAATTCAGGAAAGATGATTATGTCAACATCCCTTTTCGTACTGAAACATCTTCTGATGATCATAAAGAAAGGAGTTTTGAAAACAAAAACATTTTACAATGCATGCTAATATTTGCATAAATGTAAAACTTAAACAGAATAAAAAGATTTTATACTGCATAATATTTAGTTTGAGTTTTTTCCCCAATTTTTATTTTAAATGTTGATCTTGTACAGTTTTCTTTTTCCTTTTTTAAATATATTTTATTGATTATGCTATCACAATTGTCCCATTTCTCCCCCATCATTCCCCTCCACCCTGCACACCCTCTCCCACCCACATTCCCCCCTTTAGTTCATGTCCATGTGTCATAAGTTCTTTAGCTTCTACATTTCCCACACTATTCTTGCCCTCCCCCTGTCTATTTTCTACCCACTATCTATGCTACTCATTCTCTGTACCTTTCCCCCTCTCTCCTCCTCCCACACCCCTGTTGCTAACCCTCCATATGATCTCCATTTCTGTGGTTCTGTTCCTGTTCTAGTTGTCTGCTTAGTTTGCTTTTGTTTTAGGTGTGGTTCTTAAGAGCTGTGATTTTGCTGTCTTTTCACTGTCATTTTTTGATCTTCTTTTTCTTAGATAAGTCCCTTTAACATTTCATATAATAAGAGCTTGGTGATGATGAACTCCTTGAACTTGACCTTATCTGAGAAGCGCTTCATCTGTCCATCCATTCTAAATGACAGCTTTGCTGGATAGAGCAATTTTGGATGTAGATCCCTGCTTTTCAAGATTTCAAATATTTCTTTCCAGCCCCTTCTTGCCTGGAAGGTCTCTTTGGAGAAATCAGCTGACTGTCCCCTTATCCCTTGCTGCTTCTAGAATTCTCTGCTTCATTTTAATCTTGGCTAATGGAATTATGATGTGCCTTGGGGTGTCCTCCTTGGGTCCAACTTCTTTGGGACTCTCTGAGCTTCCCGGAAGTCCTGGTAGTCTATTTCCTTTGCCAGATTGGGGAAGTTCTCCTTTATTATTTGTTCAAATAAGTTTTCTACTTGTTGCTCTTCTTCTTCCCCTTCTGGGACCCCTATAAATCAGATGTTGGAACATTTAACGATATCCCGGAGGTTCCTAAGCCTCTCCTCATTTTTTTGAATTCTTGTTTCTTCCTCATTTTCTGTTTGGTTGTTAGTTTGTTCCTTCTGGTCCACTCCATTGATTTGAGTCCCAGTTTTCCTTCCATCTCTATCGGTTCCCCATGCGTCTTCCTTCATTTCACGTATTGTAGCCTGCATTTTTTTCATCTAATTTGTCAACAAAATCAACCAGTTCTGGGAGCATTTTGATGACCAGTGCTTTGAACTGTGCATCTGATAGGTTGGCTATCTCTTCACGGCTTAGAGGACTTGACTCTGGGGTTTTCGTTTTTTCTCCGGTTTGAGCCATTTTTGGTGGGGTTTTTTGTTGTTGTTGTTGTTTTGTTTTGGTTTTAGTCTGGTCGCGGCTATTACGTATGAGGGGTGGAGCCTTAGGTGTTCCTCAGGGCGGGGCAGCCCAGTCGCTGGGTTGTGACACTGTATGTGGGGGCAGGGTCTGAGAGGGAACAATAGCGCCTGCTCCGCTCTCTCCTGGATTCAGTCCTTTTCCGCCACTTCCCCTCTGCCTGAACCGTCTGAGCGCGCGAATGTGGGACCACCTGGTCAGCCAGCCGCCTTGTGCGTCCTCACTGGGTCTGCACAGTTGCCCCCCTGCCCGGGGTCCGCCAGCTGCTGCCTGTGGGCCCGAGGACCGCCAGCCACCGCCTGTGCACCTGGGAACTGCCAGCTGCTGCTGCTTGCGTTCCTGGGTCCGCACCTCCACTTTTTCCCACCGCAACTCCGCCCCTCTTACCAGTCTGGATGAATGGTTGTTGGACTTCCGTACAGTTCAATTTTCTATAAGTTCTGGTTGTTTTCTTGTTTCTAAATATTTGTTGTCCTTAATTCTGGTTGTGAGAGGAGGCAGAGGGTGTCCACCTACGCCTCCATTTTGGCTGAAGTCCAGTTTTCTGTCTTTTATTCTCACCCCAACCCACCACCCCAGCCCTCCCCACCTCCCTCCCATTTCCGCCCCCCATAGTTTTTGTCCATGTGTCCTTTATACTTGTTCCTGTAAACCCTTCCCCTTTTCCCCTGAAATTCCCTCCCTTCTCCCCTCTGGTGACTTTCATCCTGTTCTCAATTTCAATGTCTTTGCTTATAGTATGCTTGTTTGTTTGTTTTGTTGATTAGATTCCTGTTAAAGGTGAGATCATATGGTATTTGTCTTTCAATGCCTGGCTTATTTCGCTTAGCATGATGCTCCCCAGTTCCATCCATGCTGTTGCGAAGGGTAGGAGCTCCTTCTTTCTTTCTGCTGCATAGAATTCCATTGTGTAAATGTACCACAGTTTTTTGATCCATTCATTTACTGATGGGCATCTAGATTGCTTCCAACACTTGGCTATTATAAATTGTGCTGCTATAAACAGGGGTGCATAGGTTCTTTTGGATTGGTGTTTCAGGGTTCTTAGGATATAGTCCTAGCAGTGGAACTGCTAGGTCAAAAGGTATATCCATTTTTAGTTTATATGTGTGTTTTCTTAAGTTGCTTTTTTCAAATAGTTCTAGGTGGAAACACAGCTAGACAAGACTGACAAACTTGCAAATGCAGAACCATCTGTGTCTGCTTTAAACATACTCCCTATTCTTTTATTTCTTGGATTTTGTGCTAAGAATGTGTGTTTTTTGTCAGTTGATTTCCCCTTCAAAATAGGTCTACATATATTACACATGGGTAAATCAACAGTAGATAGATAGATAGATTGATTGATAGATTGATAGATAAATAGATAGATAGATAATGGCCAATTCCAGGCCAGTCATTTGGACCCTACAAAGAAACAGAAGGATCTTTGAACGCTATCAACAAAACAAACAAACAAGCATAATATAAACAAAGACACTGAATTTGAGAACAGTTTGACAGTGACCAGAGGGGAGAGGGGAGGGAGTTTCAGGGGAAAAGGGGGACGGTTTAGAGAAACAAGTATAAAGGACACATGGACAAAAACTATGGGGGATGGAAATGGGAGTGAGGTGGGGAGAGCTGGGGCGGTGGGCTGGGGGGTGGGGTAAAAGACAGAAAACTGTACAATATCAACAATTAAAAAAATACTGATTAAAAAAAAGACTTCTTCCTTAATTTTTACACTACTTGGGGTCAGATGAAAAGAAGAATGAAGTGAGAACACCTGGCAATTACTAAATGACCGAATGCAAATAAAAAGCAAACAGTTACTATACGTTATGTTTTGCTTCTACTCAACACTGAAAATGAGATCTAAGTAAGGCTGCCCCTACAATTGTTGATAGGTATTCTGCACATAATATGTGAAGCTAATCAAACTAATACATATCATATAAAGAAGATACCATTTCACTGTAAGTTTTACGGCAGGTAAATTTTCTACTTAACAATTTCATTTTAAATGTTTATAAATGGTTATCTGTAGCAACACATTATCCCATAAAAACAAAAGAAAACCAGGGTTTCAGGGCAAACCCACAAAAGCTAACTACCCAACTTAAATCCACTAGGAATACTTTCAATATTTCTACATCTCTGTTTAAACAAGTCACCACCAGAAGTCCGAACTACCAGGCCAAACGTAAACTCCCACACTCTGATCCGCATATTGCTCCACATAATCCCTGTTCCGTACTACCTCACCTTTCTGCATTCTTGAAAATTTTTCCACAGAATCCTCTGGAATTTATGATCCATTCTCAACAAAACCCCCTACCTCTCCTCTGACTATTCCATCCACCTTTATGCTCAAAGGTAGCTTAACACTCCCTAGAAATACCCTTCCCACTGCAACCCAGTCAAGCGGTGGCTGTTTGCCCCAGACCCCTGATACTACTAGGCCCAGAGGTGGGGTATGAGTCATCTTTACTCTTTATAGTTGTTTTCAGATTATTCTCCCTCCACCCTCTCTCTAAAGCCCACCCAGCTTTTAATTTCCTATCACTTACTATCCCTCACAATTGCTGCTATCTGTTTTCATTCCATCATGGTCAAAGAACTTATTTTGTATAATTTCAATGTTCCAAACTCATTGAGATTTGTTCTGTGGTCTCTAACAGGGTATAACCTAGATAATATTCCATGTGCACTTGAGAAGACTTTGTAACCTATTATTGTTGGATGGAGTGTTCTCTCTATATACGTCTAAGTCCAGTTGGTTTATAATGTTGTTTAAGTGCTCTAAATTTGCTTATTGATCTTCTGTCTCGCTGTTCTATTAATGAGAATGGGGTATGGAAATGTCCGACAATTATTTAGTAAAACTGATTTCTCCCTTCAACTCTGTTAATGTTCTGAGGCTCTGTTTGGTGCACATGTGCTTATAAATGCTGTACCTTCTTGGTAGGTTGACACTTTTATCAGTATATAATATTCTTTGTTGTCTGTTGTTAGAAAAATATCTTACAGTCTATTTTGTCTGATATTAGAATAGCCCCAGCTCTCTCCTGGATACTATTTGCATGAGATATGTATTTCCATACTTTTACTTTGAATATATTAGTATTGTTGGATCTAAAGTGAGTCTCTTAAAGATAGCATATAGTTGGATCTTGCTTTTCTTATACATTCTGCTGAACTGTGCCTTTTAATTAAAGTTTAATCCATTTACACTTAAATTTACTGACAAGGAGGGACTTCTGCCATTTTGCTAAGTCTTCTATGCGTCTTATGTTTTGTTCTTCATTTCCTCTATTACTGTCTTCATTGGTGTTCAACTTTTTTAGTAGTTTACCATTTTGATTTCCTTCTCCTTGCATTTTCTATTTTCAAGTTATTTTCTCAGTGGTTACCACCTTAGATACTATTACAATTATCACTTTAAACTTTTAATAACCTAGTTTTAATTAATATTGACTTAGTTTCAATAGTATACCAAAACTTTGTACCTATACATCTTTATCACTCCCTCTTTTGTATTACACATTGTGTGCCAATTTAGATTTATAATTATTGTTTTATTCCTTTTTCTTTTAAACCATATAGGAAAAAAGGAGCTACAATCCAAAAATCATCATCATTGTCGTGGCTTTTATGTTTACCTATAGGTACCTTAACTAGTATTCTTTATTTCTTCATATGGCTTCAAGTTATTTTATAGTGTCCTTTCATTTCGGCCTGAAGGACCCCTTTTAGCATTTCTTGGAGGACAGCTCTACTAGTGATGAACTCCCCCAGCTTCTGTTTTAACTTGAAATATCATAATCTCTCATTTGTGATGGAGTCTTGCTAGATTCAGAGTTACTGGTTAACAGTTTTATTCTTTTAGCACTTTATACATGACATCACACTGCCTTCCCAAAAGAAATCAGCTGTAAATCTTTTTAAGGATCTCTTATACATAACAGGTCACATCTGTTTTACTGCTTTCAAGATTCTCTTTATCTCTGGCTTTCAACAATTTGACTGTACTGTGTCTCAGTGTGAAATCTCTTTTGAGTTTTGCCTGTTTGGTGTTTGTGGAGTTTTTTTTTGATGTGCAGCTTCATATCTTTCAGAAATTTTCAACCATTATTTTTTCAAATATGCTGTCTGTCCCTTCATCTCTCCCCTCTGCCTCTGGGACTCCATAATGTACATACTGGTACACCTGATGGTGTCCTGTAGGTCTCACAGGCTCTGCTCATTTTTCTTCGTTTTTGCCCTCTTTCTGCTCCTCAGAATGGATAACCTCAATTGACTTATCAAGTTGGCTGATTGTTTCTTCGGGCTTTTCAAATCTGCTCTCGAACTCCTCTAGTGAATATTTCATTTTAGTTATTGTACTTTTTTTATTCCAGAATTTGTTTGGTTCCTTTTTTATAATTATTTCTTTATTGATATTCTATCTGATAAGATCATACTTTTCTGGTTTCCTTTAGTCTTCCCATGGTTTCCTACAGATCACAAGCATATTTAGGACAGATGACTTAAATTAATGATCTCGTAAGTCCATTGCTTGGGCTTCCTCAGGGACAGTTTCTATTATTTTCTTCTTGTAAATAAGTCATATTTTGTTTGTTTACACACCTCATTATTTCTTGTTGAAAACTGGACTTTTGAGTTATTATGCAGCAACTTGGAAAATCAGATTCTGCACCTGTTCCGGGGTTCATTGATGCTTCTTACTGAGGGTTATTGTTGTTTGCTTGATAAGTGACTTTCCTAAACTAATTTTCCAAATTCTATATTATTGTCATGTGTGGCCACTGAATCTGAATTCTGTTAACTTAGTAGTCAGCTAGTGTTTTAAGTTTTCTTAAAGGCCAAAAGCCCCACCCACCCGAAAAAAGAAAAAGAGAGAGAAAAGGAAAAAGAAAATAAATAACCTCCCACTCTCTGCACATTGGCTGTGCATTAGGGCACTCCTTAACACTTGGCAAGGCCATTTATAACTCTACCTTAGTCTTCATTTCCTGCTTGTACAGAGCCTTAAGGCCAGTCAGTCAGAGGAAAACAGCTCAGGGTCTTCTCAGCCCTTTTCTGAGCATGCATACAGTTCTAGGCATGTACATGGCCTTTTCCTCCTATTACCTGGTATTTTCATCTGCTTTTTAAAAGCCATTATTCCCCTCCTCCGCCCCACCCCCTTGCCCTGCCACAAAGCTTCTTATTCAACTTCTTCCTTCCCAAGTTTTCAGTCCCCCTATCACTTGTCCAACTGTTGTTTCTTGCTCCAGGCTGCTAAAGCCAATAGTTGTTAAAGCTAAAATGCTTTGAGCAAAAGCCACCCCAGCTCTGGGGATGTTCCCAGTCAGGCAAAAGAAAAGACAGGCCCTTGCCCCAGTCCTTTATGGAACAGCCAGATAGGTCAAAACCCACAGTTCTCTGAAAACAATTCTTTGCATCCTCTGGCATTAGTGATCTTCACTAGGAGTGCGGGCTTCTATCCTCGTGGCCAACCATGTATCTGAGTGTGATAGATAGTACACAGGCAATTTAAAATGTGACACTGCTCTTATCCCAAAGCAGTAGCTCTTTCTTCACCAAGGCTTTCCTTGTTTGTTTTAAGTTTTTTATTAAATTCCAGAGTCCTGTAAAAGTTGACTGACAGTATTTGCCAGCTCCTTGGTTACTTTTATGGAGGTACAGACCTCCAGAGTTTTCTACTCTGCCATTTTCATGGTGTCCTATTGTTGCCATCTATGGACCCCAGAATCACTGCCCTTCATTTAGCACTGCCCCTCTGATTCACATTGTAGCTCTCTCTGACTCTATTTCTCTCCTAATTTTAGGAGATTTTCATACACATGTAAATGATAGTTCCATCTTGCTGGCCTCTGTTCCTTGACTTTCTCTTCCCAAAATCTTCTGCCCTACCTATCTTGGCCATTCCCTCACTATCCTAAACTTAGTATTACCAATATCTACAACCCCTACAAAATGCCAATTTCACATATCTACCCTCAAGGGGGTCCTTAATGCTGATGGCCAATCATACTCTATTTCCATTGTCCATTCACTCTCTCACTGTCTTACACAACTATTTCCTATCTTCTCTCCTTATCTCCAAAACCTCCTCTCTCGTTCTCTCTGCTGATGGCCTTGCTTTCTATTTCAATGAGAAAACTGGAGCAATCAGTAGGACTTTTATAATCTATCACCATCATATCTACCCACCTACCAACAACTATACCAACATATGCTGCCTTTCCACCTGCTATTATAGACGAATTCTCTGTGCTCCTATTTAAAGTTAGTGCATCCCCTTATGCCATTAACACCATTCTCTTTCCTACTCAAGAACACTACTCCAGTAATTCTTTCCTCTCTCCTACATCATTAGCTTTCCTCTTTTTTACTCAATCATTCCAATTAGCACACAAATGTGTTTCTCTTTCCCATCTTAAACAAAATCTCTCCAGCTCATTTGCCGTACCAGTTACCACCCCACCCCATTTGTCTGTGTCTCTGCAGCAACTCCTTTATAGAGTTGTCTATTATCACTGTCTCCAATTTCACTCTCCCCATTCTCTCTTAACACTACTTCAACTCTACCAAAATAGCTAGCTTTGACCTTACTGCTGATAAATCCAATGATTAATTTTTAGTCCTCATCTTAAATGACCTATCGGAGGCATTTAACAGAGTTGATCATTCCTTCTTCCATTTAGCTTGCAAAATTCCATATCCTCTTTGTTTTCCTCTTACCTCATATGTCCCTCCCATCCTCCCAGGCCCTTTAATATTGAAATGCCACAAGAATCAGCCCTTGGATCTCCTCTCTTATCTCTCTATAGCCAACCCCTGATGATTTCATCCAGTATTACAACTTTAAATATCATCTGCACACTTTTGACACCTACACTTCTATTCTAGCCCAGTCCTTTCTCTGGAACACCAGAACCATACATCCAGTAATTTACTGAACATCTCCACTGGGGTATCTAACAAACATCTCAAACTTAACATGTACAAAACTTAATCCTACCGACAATACTCTGGATCCATTTCACCTGAAATCTGCCCTATCTCAGCTGATGATAACACCATCTTTGTAGCTGCTCAATCGGAAAAAAAAAAAAAAGTCCTTGACTCTATTCTCTCATATTCTGTATCTAATCTACCTAAATACTATTGGCTCTGCCTTCAAAATATATTCAGAATCTCATGGACTTCCACTGCTACCGTAACCATATTGATTCTTTAAACCTCAGTCAAAATACAAATGTACACTATCTCTTTTTGTCTCTCATCTCTCTCACACACACGCCACTTATGTCACCACTAGAGATGGCTACTAAAAAAACTCCTCACTTGAACAGCTAGTAATTAACAGAGAAAAAAATTAAAGCACTTGTCCTGTCTTTCCAGTAGGAATATATTTCAGGGTAATCAAACAACCAAGTTGATAAGGGACAACTCTTCTTCATAAGAAGAATGACACCTGATAAATGTAGAAGGCATGATAAAATTAGTAAATCAAGAATTTGAAACCTTAAATAATTGACTCAGGAAAGGATCATCCATGCATTCTAAACCACTTATGTAAGACTGATGGAAAAAATGGGTGTGCACATGGTGACAAGCTATCAACCTGCAGATAACCTCCTATTGACAAGGGAGGATGTATCATTGTATAATGGAGTAGAAGGACTGTCATCAACTTCCTGGAATGTTAAAAGTCAGACAGATATTGGATGTTATACAATATAAAACATAATGCACAAGTATTTTTGCTTTTAAATATTTTACCCAGACATAGTCAAACCAAGCGTACTCAGTATTTTTGCTTTTAAATATTTTACCCAAACAGTCAAATCAAGCATTTAGGCCCAACTCCAGGTACATAAGGAAGACAGGAAACAAAGAACAAATTAAACCAACCATGAAAAAGCAATTAGGTAAATTCAAAAGGTGTAGTGTTCTACGGGGCATTGAACAAGTTGATGCTGTTAAAGAAAGGGGAGATACTATTCTAAATTAAATAATTCTAACAATCAAATGCAATGGGTCGTGTTTGATCAGATCATTTGACCAAACCAGCTGTAAAATGCATTGGGGGGGAGGCAATTTGGGAAATATGAATATGGTCTGTGTTTATTATATGATAGCAATCCAGTTAGGTATGAAATTGGTATCATTGTTAAATAGAAAAATGTCCTTACTTTTACAAAGTACAAACTAACATACTGAGGAATAAATGTTCATGATATCTGTAATATAAATTAATATTTCCAAAAAAGTATACCACCATGTTAATAAATTTACTTGTAGGTGATAGGGTTATGGGTATATGTTATATTATACACTCTTTCCTGTATGTTCGAAAATGTTCATAAGTGAAGAAGTAAAAAGAAACAAAATGAAAAAACTAAACCATATCACATCACTCTCCTACTCAGAATCCTCCACAGGCTTCACCAAGCATCAAAGTCAAAAGCTTTGCACTAGCTCTGTGTGATCTAGTCTCTCATCTTTGACCTCCTCTCCTATCGCTCTCCCATTCAATCACTCTGATCCAGCCACACTGGTCTCCTTGCTGCTCTTCTACACATCAGCATGCTTACACCTTAAGGCTTTGCTTTGCTTTAGCTGTTCTCTTTGCCTGAAGATTCTTCTCCAGATATTTGTAGTTTACATCCTCACATCCTTCATTTGTTTGTTTAAATCTCATCTTTTCAATGAGGTCTACTTTTACCATTCTATTTAAAATTGCATCCTGCCACTCTAGCACTCCCAATCTTCCTTATCCTGCTCTGTATTATTTTTTGCTCCATCTCACTGATCAACTTCTAACATACCATACAATTTGCTTAGAATATTAGTTTACCTTCATAAAGGCAAGATTTTCTATTTGTTTACAGATGTAGCCCCAGCACCTAGAATATTACCTAGCACGTAAAAGATGCTCCATCAGTATTTCTTAAATGAATCAATTTGGTTTGTAACAGCACCTAATCATGCTACCACTGTTACTACTACTACTGTATTTTGACTCCACAAATCAAGGAGCTATGATGGTGAGAGTCATCATCTCCTTCCTCTTTCCTATGGCAAGACACCTCCAACCTGGCATGTCTTTTGATACTCTCACACTTTCTAGTACTCCATTCTGCCTGTCCTTTGCGCTGCCCCTCATACTGTCCCTAAATCCTCTATCACAGCAATCGCTATTAGGGGAATCAAGCAGATATGCCTGCCCAATTTTCCAAAATGATCATATGCTCTAAAACTGCTTACATCCTTTACCACCGTTCCAAGTCAAAGCATCCAGGATAGCTGATCACAGGTTGAAACTAGAATGAAATCACTCACTGACTTCATAGTAGAAATAATGAGCTTTGCCTAGAAGTCCTAGCATTAAAGTGCGGAGGGGGAAGAGTTGCCTGTTAACCCAAATAAGTCCCAACTGGTGAAAATATGGGTTGCAGGCAGGAGTGAACATTATCAAACAGTGATGGAAAGAGGGGAGCATGGAGCAAAGCAAGGAACTAACATTACAGGGTGACCATACATGCCTAGGAGCCAATTCCCAGGGTTACATTCTCTAAGCAGTTCCTGATTTGGGTGGCTTTCCTTACTTTACCTCCCAGACCACAAATTACCTAAAATTCTCTGACATTTCCTCCCCTGGCCTTAGTGGTCCTTAAGACTGCAGATTCTCACAACCAGATAGCTCAGGCAATAGAAACAAGGCAATGGTGTTACAAAAAGCAATGTGAGGGTTACTCTTTCCAACACTAGGTTATTTCTAAATCAAATGTTTCTTGGTTGGGTACTTCTTATACAGGGTCCAGCACAAATAACACCCCTTTTTTATTACAAAATCATAAGCATGTAATTCTGTAACACACTCAAGTATACCATATGACATTTCAGGTGAAATGTTCAAATGGAAACTATAAATTATTACACTCATATTATTACCCTACCTACGACACTTAAGCAGGCCTTACTTCTGCTGGACCCTATATTATAAAAAGGCCCAATATCTATTTTAAAAAGGATTATTCCAACACTGTCAACACACAGGGAAATTTTAATTCAGCTCAAAAAGTGTTACTATTATGAGGAATATTTTCATATAGAAATTTTAATTCTAAAACTCATGTTCAACTAACAATACTTGATGTTATACAGTAGGTCATCATTACTCAAGTGTGCTATGTAAACCTACAGTCTCCAAAGCCCTAACCTATATTCCAATTAATCATGCCCAAGTTAAATTTCAATTACCCTGTCACTTTAGCAGTGGGCTTCATGTTCTCAAAGCCAAAACTATCATGGTGACTCTTAAAATGTGATGAAATACTTGAACTTCTCCTTCCCTGTACTAAGCGTGGACTCCCTGGCTTCTGGTAGGAACTAGAATAGCTGCCATCACTAATTTTTGAACAAAGGTGAAATACTCTTGCCCCAAAACCCTACCATGTGTCTTGTTTGATATCAAAAAGCTATATGCTTTCAAGTTCTGATCTGATTTCTATTCTAGAGCATCCCAGATTGTGAAAAATAAAAGATAACCAGAGGCAGTAGGTGGTATATCATTTAAGAATCCTAAAGGAAATCATCTTACTATCTATCCTGAACTTGAGTACCAGAGGACAGAAAAAAAACATGCTTTACCAGAGAATTCACAGTGCCTGACAAAACAACAGCATATCATAAACACTCAATAAATGAGTATTTCTTGATTGAGTAACCCAAGCAAGCAGACAAATAAGAAAGCTATACCAAAAGGCTAATGGAGGCCGTATTACATTAAAATCTTACATCATGCTATCAAGAGATAGACCACTTATTTACAACTGGTGAGCATTTACTATAGACTAAGTAGTAACTTAATCCAGAGAAATTAGTAAAACATAGACCCTACCCTAAATGACTCACAATCTGGCAAAGGAGATAGACATAGTTTATTGTAATATAACCTGTTAAGTCTTAGTCTGTGTCAAGTTTTACAAAAATATAGATCAAGGAGTGACGAATTCTGCATGGGCGAAGTATCAGCCAAGACTTTATAGAGCAAGTAGCACTTGATTTTACAGAATAAATAGTTCATAAGATTAAGAAAAGAAAGGTTAGAGGGTTACGTAAGAATAGTTTTCTAGTTACAAGGAACTGCACATAAACAAAAGTCTATCCAGAAGATATCCAGCTATGTAATATAAAAAACAGAGACATTTACTGAAGATACAAAATACAAGAAACACTGTACATAGGACAATGACACCTCAGTCCCCTTCAAGTAGGTACCTTGGGACCTCACAGTTCTCCCAATCGCCATCAGCTGCCCTGTTGTATTTTCCTGAATCTCATCGATGGTCTGAAATCTCTTCCCTTTCAAAGGTGATTTTACTTTTGGGAAAAGTGAGACAGGGCACCAAATCTGGACTGTAGGGAGGCTGAGTCACCTGGGTGATTTGATGTTTCACAAAAAAAAAAAAAAAAAAAAAAAAAACTGCACAAGACATGATGCATGAGCAAGCACATTGTCATGATAAAGCTGCCAATCACCAGTTGCCCACAGCTGCCCATAGCCTTCTGAATCATCCAAATAGTTTCCTCAGAGGAATGTTCAAGCTTAATGCAAAATTTGATTCAGATTTGTTGCTCTACTCACTCAGTTTGAATGCCACAGACATATAATACACATGCTCATTCTACAGGATGGCTACTGCCCCCACTGACTCATATAGTGAAGTCATCACTGCTCACGCATGCTCATTCCAGTCCACTCTCCTTGGCTGCCAGGTTACATCAATGGTCGTGCAAATATTCTCATTATATTAACAATGTCTGGATTTTTTCTGGAGAGACCTCATATACATATCCATGCCTATACCTAAATTCAGGAAATAGCTAGTAATTTCATATGACTAGAATATCAGATGTGAGGGCAAAAAAACACTAACGTTGAGACTGGAAAGAAAGAATGGGGCTACATTGTGAATAGCCTTTTCTGACATGTTTAGAAGTTTGAATTTCATCCTGTAGGCAAAGGTTTTTGAGGAGTCAATTAGATCTCTTTTAGAATGTAATAGAAAAAAACATGAAAGATGAATTTAAAGAGAAATAATCAGAGGCAAAGGTTTACTGCATAACTACTGTAGTGCTTTGAGTGAAAATTATTCAATGTTCATTGTCTATACAATAAAACTCTAACTCAACACAGTATTCAAGGCGCTTAACAATAAAAAGTGCACCTACCTTTCCGATTTCACTTCCTATCCCTTCTTTACCCCACATCTTACAAAACAGCCACATCTGACTATATACCATTTCTTCAATCTCTTACGTACATTCATGCTGTCACATCTTCACTCTCACACTATTTGTTACTTCTACACAGACAACTCTCAACAAACAAGCACTCGTCCTTCTTCAAGGTCCAAGTTTTTTAAAGTTTATATCTATAAAGTCTTCCCTGATTCAAACTCTCCCAAGTCAAAAAATTTACTATGCTTTCCCCTAGGTTTTCACATCACATCATTCATATTACCAATACAGTACTTATTATAGCTCATTGTGAGCTATCCACTTATCTATCTCCTCTGCTAGAATGGTTGAGCTGAAACCAATCATTTACAAATAAAATTATATATATATATAAGAACATGAAATTAACCGATAGATATAAATACACACATACACTTTTTTTTTTTTACCTGGTAAAACTTGAATTTGAACCCAAGAATATGACACAGTGTTTGCGGTTCACACATACTCATGTAAGATTCTAATAAAGATATAAAGAAGTCATCATGTTCCGGCCTGCATTCAAACACTTCTAAAATGACATCCAAAACTCTATTGGGATCCAGATTAAAGCATCCTGCAACAGATGAGATATACAAAAGTCAAAATAATTACACATCATTTCTAGTAAAGCCATTAACTTTCAGGGACAACTTATATAATAAATAAGACAAAAATATTTTTAAAAACAACTTCTTTTACAAGTTTGCTTCCCCTGCCCCAGAGGGAAATCTTTATAATTTTTAAGATCATCAAGTAATGCCCCACATTTTATAGATGAGAACTGTGACTTGCCCACAATTACAAAATGGGTTAATAACAGGGCTGGGCTGGTACCCAAAACCTGTGAAACTAAGTTGAGTAAACTTTCTTCTATGGTACACTGTCTCATCAGTTCTTCATTACTCAGGCTAGTGAAAGAGTGCCACATTTTTTAACACTTAGCAAAGTATGAAAATCAAACAATGCGTTTTTTACAAGTCAGGTAACTAAAGGTTTTTTTTTTTTTAATGTTTTATGCAGAAGTTATTTGTAATGTTGATAAAAAGTTAACAAAAGTAGACCATTTTGAGAATAATGGTAGTTTTATCTTACATACACAACAAAACTACAAAACACAATTGTATCACTGATTATATTTATGACTTTTGGTAGCATTCTCAAGGAAAAACAGGTATAGGTATACTGCTGATAACAAAAGAGATGAGAAAACATCAAGGAATTGGGGACAAAAAAAAGACTAGACAAAACAAGCAAAACAAGAAGAAAATAGATGATCTAGGTAGAAAAGGAAAAGAAAGGGAAGAAGCACTGAATAGGTGCTGATGGCCACTTATCCTTACTAATCTCCAATGGTAAGCTAAAAAGGGCCCATAGACATTGACTTATTAACAAACATTCCTGTCAGCCAGCCTCCTCTTAGTATGTATATCACCTCTATTTGCATTCAGCTTCAGCTGTTACCATAATTAAATTATAATTCAGTCACATCGTATATGCATTTAATTTATGAGAATGCATCTATTTATACACAGCAAGTAAGAAAAATAATTTAAGTGATGTAGGCCATTCCACCCACCATTCCTCTCAAAATGTACTCTTATGACCCAGAGTGAGCGTGAGCTATCAATCTGCCGTTCCCTCAATTTACATCAGTTCCTACATGCCTTATGCATCAAGATGAATGAAATTCTAGTATTTTAAATAACATATTTTCATTAGATGTAGCCCCTCAATGCAAGCTAACCACTTCATTGGGGCAAGCAAAGACAGTAATTTCTTCTAATGCTACATGAAAAAAGAACAAGTGTGTTGAAACTAGGGAGAGATGTTAGGTCTAAGCACTGTAGCTATGGATAACTTAGGGGATTTTTCACAGAAAATTCTTATATTCTCATTTTATAAGAAGAAATTTCAAGAGTTACTTCTATTAACTGTATTTTACACTTAATTATATTAAATGCTATAAAACTAATATCTGATTACTTGAAGGGTAAGTCTTCAATTATCATCATCAATATTTTACAACTTTAAGCAAAATGATATATAACAAAACCAATTTTACCACATAAACAAGCATTAAGTTCCTAAAGCATCTCATTAACATTATAATGAAATGATGTTGAAGGAAATCATGTTACTTGAGGACCTGCTACATCTTACACTCACCTAGAAAACTGAACTCTACAAATAAGATCCAGTAAAAAATGAAGGATACACTAACTGAAATAAAGAACAATTTACAGGGAAACAACTGTAGAGTGGATGAAGCCAAGAATCAAATCAATGATTGGGAATGCAAGGAACCAAAAAAACAACTAGTCAGAACAACAAGAAGAAAACAGAATCCAAAATGATGAGGATACTATAAGCAGCCTCTGGGACAACTTCAAGAGGTCCAACATTCACATCATAGGAGTGCCAGAAGGAGAAGAGAAAGAGTAAGAAATTGAAAACCTATTTGAAAAAATAATGAAAGAAAATGTCCTTAATTTGGTGAAGGAAATAGACATACAAGCCCAGGAAGCACAGAGTCCCAAATAAGATGGATACAAAGAGGCTCACTCCAAGACATCATAATTAAATTTAAGGGTTAAAGATAAAGAGAGAATTTTAAAAGCAGCAAAGGAAAAGAAGTTAATTACCTACAGGGGACTTCCCATAAGACTGTCAGCTGATTTCTCAAAAGAAACTTTGCAGGCTGGAGGGGATTCACAAGAAACATTCAAAGTCATGAAAAGCAGGGACCTACAGCCAAGATTACTCTACTCAGCAAAGATGGGCATATAAAGAGCTTCCCAGACAAGAAAAAACTAAAGGAGTTCATTATCACCAAGCCATTATTATATGAAGTGTTAAAGGGACTTGTTTAGGAAAAAGGTGGTCAAAACTATGACTAATGAAATGGCAATTAATGTAGATCTATCAATAATTGAATCTAAAAAAAAAAAAAACTAAGTATATAAGAACAGAGACAGAATCATGGACATGGAGAGTATTTTCACGGTTGCCAGATGGGAAGGGGGTGTCAAGGAGTGGGTGAAGAGATGAGGGGATTAAGAAGTACAAATAGGTAGTTACAGAATAGCCATGGGGGTGTAAAGTACAGTATAGGAAACGGAGTAGCCAAAGAACTTATACACATAACCCATGGACATGAACAATGGTGGGTGATTTACCTGAGGGAGTGGAGGATGCTGTGTGGAGGGGGGCAAAGGGACAAAAATTGGGACAACTGTCATAGCATAATCAAGAAAATGTTTTAAACAATAAAAAAAATTTAAAAACTGTTATCTGAAAAAATAATAGTACCAGCAACAACATGATCACAAAATAATTATGCTAAAAGAAATGACACAACAAAAGAACTCACTATATGATTCCACTTATAAAAGAATTCTAGAAAATAAAAACTAATCTATAGTGACAGAAAGCAGATCAGTGGGTGCATGGACGGGGGATTGAGGAGAAATGAAATATAAAGAGGTAAGAAGAAACTGTGGAGAGGAGTAATAGAAATGTGCATTATTTAGACTGCAGTGATGTTTTCACATATGGTATACATATGTTAAGACTTTAATTGTACACTTTAAATATGCACAGTTTATTATATGTCAGTTATGTCTGAATAAAGTGGAAAAATGTCTCCAAACTGCTGCAACATTGACAACAGATTACGAAAGTAAGACCTTGCAAACTCTCCAACTTTGTAACTGCTCCCACATTTATTAAATATAAAAATTCAATCACTGAATAAAATGAATACTTTATTCTAGTAGAGAGGAAAAAGATAATTGAATATAATTTTGAAAAATAGCTGACTTATAATAATTACCCATTAAGTAACATACACAAAACTTGTGAATAAGGTCTAAGAACAGTAACATGGTACATGGAAATTTAATTTCATTCACATTGCTTTAAAGTTTCTACTTTCAATGTGAACCATTGACAGTATATTTTATTTAACAGTAGTACTCTATCAAGGCTATTCTATCAATGATCTGTACTATCAACTACCTACCAATTTCTTCCCAGGTGCAATTTAAGGCAAGAATCTAGAAGAGGCCTGTATTTTTATTCATGACAGATTTGCATTTTCCCCTGGCTTATAAATTTTCTATTAAATGTCTAATGTGCCACATGTTGATCCAATCAGTTACAATGACCTTTGTTACATAAGATGGAAAAAGCTGCCAAACTAAGATTTAGAAAATCTTTTAAACCTAAAAATTTGCTAAGCAACAGTTGAACTATTTCATATACAATGATAATCTAGGAACAACCAGTAAGCTTCAAGTGTCCAAAATTTTTTTTTCTAACAGCAGCAGTGATAGAACAGAAGCACTCTTGTGCTCAAGCATCTTAAAAGGCTTTTGTCCAGCTCAAGCATGGCAGTCATGTGATCTTGCGAGAAATCATATGCCTAGCTCCATAGCTCTATCACCAGCTAGCTATATTAAGTAATACACAAACATATACACACAATACCTTTAATTTCTTTTAAGGAACAAATAGAGAACCACATTAGAAGGCAACAAATGGAAAAATAAGAAAATGGTGAGCCTGTAATACCACAGATGCATTCTTTCATTTAAACATTAAATAACTACCCACTGTGTGACAGGTGCTTATGATACATAGATTAAGGAAATGGCTTCCCTACCCTTGAGAATTCATACCTTTTGGATGATACATCTTTGGAGAAAAATGCACTGAAAAGTAAATGAAGTTTCCCCAAAGATGCCAAGATGGCCAGTATATTAGAGCAAGTGATTGCAACTACAGGCAAAAGGTATGATTAAACCAACAATGGCTATTTTAGGAACAGGCCAAATTGAGATTCTTAACAGAAAAAGAAGACCAAGGTAACACTGCAAACATGAATGGGCAAGATGTCTGTTCCTGTACACTTCAGACAAGAAAACAAAATGATACCATCAATCATCATATTCCTGACAAAATGGAGCTTGTAAAACAAACCATGTTTTAAATACCATGTTTTGGACATGATCTGGCATCTAGAATTACTTTAGAAACAGGATATGTTAGGGGCTGAATGTTTGCCCCCCCCAAAAAAAAATCATATTTTGAAATTCTAATACCCAATGTGATATTATGAAGTGGGAGCCTTGTGAGGTGATTAGATCATGAAAGCAGAGCTCTCATGAATGAGATCAGTGCCCTTAAAAAAAACAATTTCCTTGACCATTCCATCATGTGAGAATACAGCAAGAAGCCACCAGTCTGCAACTAAAGGCTCTTCACCAGAATGTGAACATGCTATCACCCTGATCTTGGACTTCCAGCCTCCAAACCTGTAAAAAACACATTTCTGTTGTTTATAAACCTTCCAGTCTGTGGTATTTTGTCAGAGCAGTAAAATGAACTAAAATAGTCTAGTAAAAACTTAGGCTATTTCTAAGAAATAGTATTTGGGAAAAACAAAAACAAAAAACCTGCATATCTCAAGGCAAGAACTACCAAAGAACAAAGATGCAAAGAAATACGCTTAACAGGACTTCCGGCCAAGATGGAGGCGTAGGCGGACACAATGTGCCTCCTCTCACAACCAAAATTAAGGACAACAAATATTTAGAAACAAGAAAACAACCAGAACTTATAGAAAATTGAACTGTACGGAAGTCCAACAACCATTCATCCAGACCGGTAGGAGGGGCGGAGTCACGGCGGGAGAAGGTGGAGGTGCGGGAGCGCAAGTTAGCAGCAGCTCGCAGTTCCCAGGTGCATGGGCGGGGGCTGGCGGTCCTCGGGCCCATAGGCAGCAGCTGGCAGACCCCGGGCACAGGGGGGCAACTGTGCAGACCCAGTGAGGCCCCACAGGGCTGCTGGCTGACCAGGTGATCCCACATTCGTGCACACAGACGGTCCAGGCAGAGGGGAAGTGGCAGAAGGGACTGAATCCAGGAGAGAGCGGAGCAGGCGCCATTCTTCCCTCTCAGACCCCGCCCCCACATACAGCGTCACAACCCAGCGACTGGGCTGCCCCACACTGAGGAGCGCCAGGGACTCCACTCCTCACTACGTAACAGCATGCACGCGTGCGCAGATAATCCAGGTGAAGGGGAAGCTGCAGAAAGGACTGGAGTCCAGGAGAGAGCGGAACAGGCGCCATTCTTCCCTCTCTGACCCCTCCCCCACCTATAGCGTCACAACCCAGCGACTGGGCTGCCCCGCCCTGAGGAACACCTAAGGCTCCACCCCTCATACGTAATAGCCACGACCAGACTAAAACCAAAACAAAACAAAACAAAAAACCCACCAAAAATGGCTCAAACCGGAGAACCAATCAAAACCCCAGAGCCAATTCCTCTAAGCAGTGAAGAGATAGCCAACCTATCAGATGCAGAGTTCAAAGCACTGGTCATCAAAATGCTCACAGAATTGGTTGATTTTGCTCACAAACTAGATGAAAAAATGCAGGCTACAATACGTGAAATGAAGGAAGATGTATGGGGAACTGATAGAGATGGAAGGAAAACGGGGACTCAAATCAATGGAGTGGACCAGAAGGAAGAAACTAACAACCAAATGGAAAACGGGGAAGAAACAAGAATTCAAAAAAATGAGGAGAGGCTTAGGAACCTCCTGGACATCGTTAAATGTCCCAACATCCAAATTATAGGGGTCCCAGAAGGGGAAGAAGAAGAGCAACAAGTGGAAAACTTATTGGAACAAATAATAAAGGAGAACTTCCCCAATCTGGCAAAGGAAATAGACTACCAGGAAGTCCAGGAAGCTCAGAGAGTCCCAAAGAAGTTGGACCCAAGGAGGAACACACCAAGGCACATCGTAATTAGCCAAGATTCAAATGAAGGAGAGAATTCTAGAAGCAGCAAGGGAGAAGGAAACAGTCACCTCCAAAGGAGTTCCCATCAGACTGTCAGCTGATTTCTCAAAAGAGACCTTGCAGACAAGAAGGGGCTGGAAAGAAATATTTGAAATCTTGAAAAGCAGGGACCTACATCCAAAATTGCTGTATCCAGCAAAGCTGTCATTTAGAATGGATGGACAGATAAAGTGCTTCTCAGATAAGGTCAAGTTAAAGGAGTTCATCATCACCAAGCCCTTATTATATGAAATGTTAAAGGGATTTATCTAAGAAAAAGAAGATAAAAATATGACAGTGAAAAGACAGCAAACTCACAGCTATTAAGAACCACACCTAAAACAAAAGCAAACTAAGCAAACAGCTAGAACAGGAACAGAACCACAGAAATGGAGATCATATGGAGGGTTAGCAACAGGGGTGTGGGAGGAGGAGAGAGGGGGAAAGGTACAGAGAATAAGTAGCATAGACGGTGGGTAGAAAATAGACAGGGGGAGGGCAAGAATAGTATGGGAAATGTAGAAGCTAAAGAACTTATGACACATGGACATGAACTAAAGGGGGGAATGTGGGTGGGAGAGGGTGTGTAGGGTGGAGGGGATGATGGGGGAGAAATGGGACAACTGTAATAGCATAATCAATAAAATATATAAAAAAAGAAATACGGTTAACAAAATAAAAAGATAAATGTAAAACACAACTATGACTGAGAACACCAACTGCTGCCATCTTTTTCATAGTAGACAATAACGACTTCTTCATACCTAGTATGTAGTAAAGAAGCTTTCAACAAAGCAAATACTTAAGTAAAGGAGGCATGTAAATGACAGTCGAAGACACAGGAGAAAACTAACACAGTAAGATGTTTGTAGGCTGAATGGCCCTTACAACCAAACTGGTCCAAAGATAAAATACTAAGTACACTCAAGATAATGTGGACAAAGAAGAACAAGCGTTTGGCCTGGGGTTTTTATTTTAATGGTTCTATGGTCACTTAAGAAACAACCAAGGGTATTTGTGAGACTGAAGGGGCAGAGGCTCTCCCACATACTTGCCCATACCCAGCCAAATCTACAACCTTAGACAACAGGTAACAAATGAAGGTCCTGAGGGGTTTGATGAAATGGGCTCTGATTCTCGGTAAGAAGTGTCAAGAGTCTATGCCAAAAACATCCTGGGCCACTAAACCCAAAACAAGGAAGAACTATTTTCACTCTCCAAAACTAAGCTCAACTAAGCAAGAATCCAAGATAGGAGAGCAGTAAGTGGAAGCTACACTAACCTCCTCCAAGGACCAATCTGGAATTACAACAAGACTGCAGAGAAATCATCTGGGATAACCAACTGAACACTACATGCAGAGAAGCCTTATAACCAAGGACAGACAGAAGAAACCACTTTACCGCAACAAGACTGGTAGGCAGTGCGAAGGAGGCACGAGAGGACTGGCTAAGATCCCACTGGTGGCACCTGAAAATCCAGAGGGATATTTCATTGGCTATGGGGTTCCCCCTGAGAAGTGTGGAGTCTAAACCCCAAGCTGGGCTCCCCAGCCTACAGCACCAGCACTGGAAAGGAACACAGATAACATCCAGCTGTGAAAAGCAGCAAGTTTTCTGTCTGCCAGGGAGAAATGGCTGGAGACGCAGAGAGCCTCTGACAGGGCCAACACATGTAATTTCATTTGCAGCCATTTGGCCTAGGCTCCAGCAGAGGGAGGGCAGAGTGAACTAGAGATGTGTGGGGAGAGTCTGAGGTTGGTGGCTCTGGGGAGAGAACTGAAGGAACAGACACCAAGATCCCTGCACCGAGTCATTATCCATATTGCAGAAGCCATCCTTCTCAGGCAGAGGAATCCCCTCCAAGAGTGGCATCAGCCTGAGAGCAAGCAATAGCCCCACCCACAGGAATTACTCTCCCTCACTCTCTGGTGCTTAAGCCAGGCCAGGATGCTGATTACAGCTTGATTATATTAACTACTAATCAGTTTGGTGACTGATTAGTTTAACAGCTAAGGTGGAAAATACAGAGAAACAGCCAAAATGGAAAGACAAAGAAAGCAGATCCCAAATCAAAGAACAAGAGAATTCTCCAGAAGAACTAGATGAAACAGAGGCAAGCAATTTATCAGACAGAATTTAGAGTAATTAAAGGATACTCAACTGGAAAAAAGACATAGAAATCATAAAAAAGGACTGGTCAGAAATAAAGAATGCAATACCTGAAATAAATAATATACCAGGAAGAATAAACAGTATGCTACAAAAAGCAGATCAAATCAGTGTTTTGGAAAACAAAGTAGAAAAAATATCCAGACAGAGTGGCATAGAGAAAAAAAAAAAACTTTTTAAATGAGGAGAGCTTAAGAAACATTTTGGACAACATGAAGCATAACAACCTCCACATCATGGGAATACCAGAAGGAGAGGAGAGAGACCAAGAGATCGAGAACCTATTTGAAGACATGATGACTGAAAAATTCCCTAATCTGGTGAAGGAAAAAGACACAGAAGTCCAGAAAGCTCAGAGATTCCCAGACAAATGGGACCCAGGGAGGCCTACACCAAAACACATCATAATTAAAACGACAAGACTTAAAGACAAGGAGAAAATCATAAAAGCCACAAGAGAAAAGCAGGTGTTTACCTACAAGGAAGCAACAATAAGACTGGCATCTGATTTACTCAACAGAAACACGTCAGGCCAGAAGGGAGTGGCATGAAATATTCAAGGTAATGAAAATGAAAGACCTACAACTAAGGTTACTTTACCCAGCAAGGCTGTCATTTAAAATCAAAAGAAAAATAAGGAGCTTCCCAGACATTAAAAGCTAAAGCAGTTAGTTAATACCAAACCATTACTGCAACAAATGTTAAAGGTCTTGCCTTAAGAAAAAGAAAAAGAAAAACAGTTGAACAATAAAATCGGACTACCATGTATCTATGAATAATCTCCTTAAATGTAAATGGCTCAAATGCTTCAAATAGAGGACATAGGGTATCTGAATGGATAAGAAAACAAGACCCATATATGTGCTGCCTCCAAGAGACCCATCTCACATCAAAAGATACACACAGACAAAAAGTAAATGGATGGAAAAAGATATTTCATGCAAATGGAAAATTTAAAAAAAAAAGCTGGGGTAACAGTACTTATATCCAAACATACAGACTTTCAAACCAGGCTATAGTAGGAGACAAAGAAGAACACTGCATAACGATAAAGGGAACAATCCAACAAGAGGATATAACCCCAGTAAACCTTTATGCACCCAACATAGGAGCACCTAAATATGTAAAACAAATCTTGATGGACATAAAAGGAATGACTGAGAGAAATACAGCCACAGCTGGGTATTTTAACAGCCCGCTGACTTCAATGGATAGATCTTCCAGGCAGAAGATCAATAAGAAGACAGAAGCCTTAAAGAACACACTAGATCAAATGGACTTAATTGATATCTTCAGAGCATTTCACCCCAGAGCAGCAAAACATACACACTTCTCAAGGGTACATGGAATGTTTTCTAGGATAGACCACATTTTAGGACACAAAACAAATCTCGATAAATTTAAGAAGTCTGAAATCATATCAAGCATATTCTCTGACCACAATGCTATGAAACTAGAAATAAGTCTCAAGAACACTGAAAAACATGCAAACACATCACAGCTAAGTAACATGTTATTAAACAATAAATGGGTCCAAACGAGATCAACTCAGAAATCAAAAGTAACATTGAAACTAATGAAATTGCAGAAACAACAACCCAAAATCAGTGGGACACTGGGAATACAATTCTGAGAGGAAAATTCATACTACAGGCCTATCTCAACAAACAAGAAAAAGCTCAAATAAACAATCTGACCTTATATTTAAAGGAATTTGAAAAAGAACAACAAAGCCCGGAGTAGAAAGAAGGAAATAATAAAGAATCTAAAAAAATGGTACAAAAGATTAATGAATCCAAGAGCTGGTTCTTTGAAAAGATAAACAAGATGGACAAAACGTTACCAGACTCATCAACGACAACAACAAAAAGACGGGGGGGGAGGGAGAGGGGGGGAGGAAGGGGACTCAAAAAAAATCAGAAATGAAAGAAGAGAAATAAAAACTGACACCTAAGAAATACAAAGGATTATAAGAAAATAATTATGAAAAACTATATGCCAACAAACTGGACAACCTGGATGAAATGGAAAAATTCCTAAAAACATATAATCTTCCAAAACTAAATCATGAAGAATAAGAGAATCTAAATAGGCAGATTACACCTAGTGAAATTGAAACAGTAATAAAAAAAATTCCCAACAAACAAAACCCCTGGACCAAATGGCTTCACAGGTAAATTTTATCAAAACATTCTGAGAAGAAATAACACCTATTTTTCTCAAACTATTTCACAAAATTTGAGAGGAGGGAAGGCTCCCAAACTCATTTTACGAAGCTAGCATTATCCTAATCCCAAAACCAGATAAAGACACTATAAAGAAAGAATATTATAAACCAATATCTCTGATGAACACAGATATTAAAATTTCAAAACCTTAGCAAACCAAATATACCAATGCATCAAAAAGATCATACAGCATGATCAAATGGGATTTATTCTGGGAATGCAAGGTTGGTACAACATTCGCAAATCAATAAATATGATTCACCACTTAAACAAAAAGAAAGGATAAAAACCACATGATCTTATCAATAGATACAGAAAACTTTTGATAATATCTAGCACCCATGTATGATAAAAATCTCAGCAAAGTGCAAATAAAGGGAACATACTTAAACATAATAAAAGCCATATATGACAAACCCATTGCTAGCATCAAACTTAACGAGCCCAAAACTGCAAGCATTTCTCTTAACATTGGGAGCAAGACAGGGATGTCCACTTTAACCTTTCTTATTCAACAGAATACTGGGAATCCTAGCCATAGCAATCAGACAAGAAGAAGAAAGAAAAGGCATTCAAATTGGAAAGGAAGAAGTAAAACTGTCTTTATTTGAAGATGACATGATACTGTGCAAAGAGAACCCTAACGATTCCACCAAGAAACTAATAGAACTGAATAATGAATTCAGCAATGTAGCAGGATACAAAATTAATATGCAAAAATCAGTTGCATTTGTATATGTCAATAACGAACTAATTGGAAGGGCAATTAAGAAAACAATCCCATTCACAATTGCTTCAAAAAGAGTAAAATACCTAGGAATAAACCTAACCAAGAATGTAAAAGACCTGTACTCAGGAAATTGTAAGATACTGAAGAAAGTAATTGAAGAGGATACAAGTAAATGGAAGCAGATACCATATTCATGGAGAGAAAGATGTAACATCATTAAAATGTCCCTACTACCCAAAGCAATCTATAGATTCAATGCTATTCCTATCAAGATTTCAATGACGTATTTCACAGAACTAGAATGAATTTTTCAAAAGTTTATATGGAACCACAAAGACCCCACATAGCAACAGCAATCCTGAGAAAGAAGAATAAATTTCGAGAAATCATGCTACCTAACATCAAACCATACTACAAGGCCATAGCAATCAAAACAGCCTGTTAGTGGCATAAAAACAGACACACAGGTCCATGGAACAGAACAGAGAGCCCAGAAATGAACCCACGTTTATAGTTAATTAACACTCAAGAAGGGAAGCAAGCACATACATGGGCTAAAGGTAGTTTATTCAATAAATGATGTTAGGAATATTGGACAGATACGTGCAGAAAAGTGAAACTAGACCACCTTATTATACCACACACAAGAATTCAAAATGTATTGAAGACATTTTAAATGTTAGACCCAAAACCATACAAATCCTAGAAGAAAAAATAGGCAGTAAGATCTTGGACATTGCTTATAGCAATATTTTATCAGATATATCTCCCCAGGCAATGGAAGCAAAAGAAATAATAAACAAATGAGTTTATTATTCATAAACAAATAATAAATCAAACCAAAACATTTTTATAATAATTATTAATTATCCAATCAGTAATTATTAATTTGTTTATTATTTATCAACAAATAATAAATCAAACTGAAGTTTTTGCACAGCAAAGGGAATCATCAGCACAATAAAAAGACAACCCACAGAATGGGAGAACATATTTGCCGACACATCTGATAAGGGGTTCATATCCAAAATTTATAAAGTAGTTACAAAACTCAACACCAAAAAAATAAACAACCCAATTAAAAAATGCGCAAAGGACCTGAATGGACACTTCTCCAAAGAGGACATACAGATGGCCAAGACACATATGAAAAGATGCTCAACATCACTAGTCACCAGAGAGATGCAAATTAAATTCACAGTGAGATACTATCTCAAACCTGTCAGAATGGCTATCACCAAAAAATCAACAAACAAGTGCTGGCTAGAATGTAGAAAAAGGGAAACCCTTTTGCACTGTCAGTAGGAATGCAGACTGGTGCAGCCTCTGTGGAAAGCAGTATGGAGGAGATACATCAAAAAATTACAAATGGATCTACCTTTTGACTCAGTGATCCCACTTCTGGGAAGATATCTAAAGGAACCCAAAACAATAATTTGAAAGAACATAAGCACCCCTATGTTTATTGCAGTGTTATTTACAATAGCCAAGATATGGAAGCAGCCCAAGTGTCCATCAACAGATGAGTAGATAAAACAACTATGGGACATTTACACAATGGACTTCTACTCAGCTGTAAGAAAGAAGAAAATTTTACCCTTTGCAATCGTATGGATGGACCTGAAGAGCGTTATGCTAAGTGAAATAAGCCAGTCAGAGAATGACAAATACCATACAATTTCACTCATATGTGGAATCTAATGAACAAACAAGCAAAACAGACACAGATTCGTAGATGGACATCAGATGACAGCTAGTGGGGATGGAAGTTAGGGGGTGGAGGGACTGAGCAAAAACAAAAAAGGACTCATGAATATGGACAACAGTGTAGTGATTTTTGCAGGGATGGGGGTATAAACAAACAAACAAACAAACAAACTCAAGTAAGTTCCATGACTAATTTTTAGCCAGTACTCTTGATTTAGAACAGGAATCAGCTTACTATGACCTGTGGATCAAATCCGTTAGGTTTTTGTTAAGTTTTCCTAGAACACAGGCACACTCATTTTTATTTGCTACGGCTGCTTTCTCACTATTTATAATGGCAGAATTGTGTAATTTCGACAAAAATCACATGGCCTACAAAACAGAACAAAATATTTACTAGCTCGCCCTTTAGACAAAAATGTTGCTGACCACTAATTTAGAAAAAAAGAATGAATACCTAGCTACTGCCTTTTTCTGAAAGGCATTAAGAAAACTAGAGTGCTTATAGTTGAGTTCAACAATCAAGGAAGTCCTTTTATAATATCCTTTCCTGTAATTTCTGAAAGATGCTTTTTGCCATCTTGATGCAGGATTCATTTGTATGGGGTCTATGTCTTGACAGCTCAAGAGCCTAAGCTAATCACTACCACCAATCCTACTTAAGTCTTCCAAATGTAATGTCAGACTTGAGATCGCAACCACCATGAAGACTCTACTTCCTTGCTTACCCATGTGACAAATAGCCCCAGACCATCTGATGGGGTATAAACATTGTTTTTTATATTTAGGATATAAACCTTTTGATGTACCAGAATCATTCAGGGAGCAAATGAATATTTTTAATTATAGGATGGTAAATAAGGATTTCTCCTGATTCAGTCAAGAACCCTGAAATGTAAATGTATCTAAAATGCATAACTCCAAAACTAGATATCCATTCTGCCAATGGCTGGTGAAAGAGATCACACCTGAGATAGATATGTACGAGGTATTATCTGTCTAAATTGTTCCTAAAGAGAAAACAATGGGAATAAACAAGGGGAAACATTAAAAAATGCCATGAAAATTAGGATGCTGTGTCAGTGAACTGCTCTGGCCAAATGAGACAAGGCCTGCATGGAATCTGCACTGAGGAAGAATCCAATAAATTATAACACTAATTGGAGTTAGAATTCTTAACATCAATTTTACTGAAAAATTCCTTTCTCAGACAAAAGGGGAGATGAGGGAGTCAGATAGCCAGAAAGAAACAAGCACTGAGCCAGAAAGATGAACTTTCTAAAATCTTCTGTATCAGGAAAAAGAGGCTAAGAATCACTATAAACTCTACCAGAAAGGGGGAAAAATTCAGTAATTTTACATACCAGGCACTGATGTTGGAGTTACTAAAAAATACACAAAACCCTTGTCCTCATGAATCTTACATTCCAACGGGCATTCAGAATAAAATACATTGCATATTATACGGTAGTAAGTGGTCAGAAAACTAGTGAATGATAGGGAGCCCTGAGAGGGGTGTCCAGGGAAGGCTACACTGATGAGGCAACATTTGAGTGTTTCTGAACTAACATACTTCACAGTACAATTGAGGGACTAGAACAGACATTATCCAGGATTATACCCTAAGAACCCTGAAACACCACTTCAAAGGAACCTATTCACCCCAATGTTCATAGAAACACAATTTACAATAGCCAAGTGTTGGAAGCAACCCAAGTGCCCATCAGTAAATGAGTGTATCAAAAAACTATGGTACACTTACACAATGGAATATTACACAGCAGAAAGAAAGAAGGAGCTCCTACCCTTTCTTTACAACAGCATGGATGGAACTGGAGAGCATTATCTTCAATGAAATAAGCCAGGCAGTGAAAGACAAATACCATATGATCTCACCTATAAGTGGAAACTAAATAACAAAACAAACAAGCAAGCAAAATACAACCAGAGACACCGAAATAAAGAACAAACTGACAGTAACCAGAGAGGAGGGGGGAGAGGGATAATGGGGGAAAAGAAGGGAAGGGCCATCAAGGAACATGTATAAAGGACACATGTACGAAGCCAAAGGAGGTAGGTTTGAGGGTGGGAGGCAGGGATGGGTGGGAAGGGCCACATGGTGGGGTGAAAATGGAGACTACTGTACTTGTATAACAAAAAAAAATTAATCAAATTATTCATATTCATGGAATATCCATGTGTGTCATGGGTTTGCAGTAGTGATTGCCGCATTGTTCTTTAGAGACAGTAACATAACTTATTCTCTATAAGGGGAAAGTTCAACATAAGAAAGTAGTGTACATTTTCCCAGCTAAATAAAAGCACACATTCAAGAAAATCACTCTTTGAAATGTTCCCAAGGCAATGACGGACTAAAAAGGTATAAACCCACAAGGACAAAAAATAGAAGAAACAAGAGATGTCAACAAATAGGCAGATAAAATAAAAACAAAAAGAACTGAGGAAATTACACTGGACAGAATTTTTACGTGGGCATACTATCTTAAGAAAGTACATGGCAGGATACAAGAAAAGAGAAAGCTATAGCAAAGCAGTACTGACAAGCATCTTAAGCTAGATCAAAATGCTGCCGGAAAAAATGTAGAGCCAGGCACCCCAATGTTAGTTACACAGGGAAAACTAGTAACACAAGGGAAGGATATTGCTAATCCCCAGGAACAAGAATAGAGGAAAGAATAGAAAGACAACTCTACATGAGTTTTTAAAATGGGTCATTGCCATACACAGGTAAGCAAGTTTTAACCTATGGGGCTGCCAGTCTTGCTGTTAAATTGACACCCGGAAGTAGTGAAGAGAGTAAATCAGCTGCCATCAGTAGACATACTTCAAAGAAAAGGGTACATTTAAACTAAAAGTTCAGTATCTTCTATACCTATTGATCACCAAAAGCCAAAGCTGGGTCCCTATACATAGCATTAGAGCACAGGTGGCAAACACAAGGCCCATGGGCCCACCACTTTGTTTTATCTGGCCTGGCACCTTGTTTCTACTGGGGCAGCGCTGAGCTCTCACTTAATGGTTAAGGAGTAGTTACATTAATACAGCCCTAAAACTACATTCAGCCCTTTGAAGGCAACTGCGAGGCCGATGTGGCCCCTGGTGACAATGAGTTTGACACCCCTGCATTAGAGGAAGGGGATAAGGATTGGGAAACCTCTCCTTAGTCATACATAAATTTCAAAAAACAGAAAAGAACTGAGAAGTTGAGCATAAGCACCCCCTAAAATATAACCAGTGAAGCAGGGAATATAACTTCTCTGAGAAGTCTCAAAACCTAAGACATCTATCTACATGTTGCAAAATCTTCTGTAAAACAGCCTAACACCTAGGAAAGAATAGCGGAAAAGTATTCCCATTCTTGAAAAATCAGGATTACTCTATTTTTCTACCATTCATTCCTCATTGTATAGAAGTCAACTATTTCCTCCAAATGCTCACTGCAAATAAAAACAATAACATACTTAAAAGATAGGGAGAATAACACTTTCCCATTTGTTACATTTTCACAGCATCTCCTGCACTTACTTTAACAGACTTGGAAATATAAAATAATGGGTGTATCGGAGTCCCTTGTAAAGGTACTTTTTAAATCAAGTGTGAACTCTTGAAACATCTTCAAGTTTTAATAGTTCATACCAAAGATTTTATTACGGTTTCACATTAGCTTATTTTCTGCCCACATTAAGGTTATTGAGAAATACTTAAAATTTAAAGATAAAAGTACTAGAGAGAGCAGAAACTAATACAAGTTACAGTGCAAAAGAAGATTTCTCATAAGTATCATCTCAAATTTTATGATCATTGACAAGATTTTTAAAGTATAAGTTGGGCACTCCTCTCATTTAATAAAAAAAAAAACCTATGAAGAATGCACTAATTTCTTCTTTATGGATAGTATTCACAGATAAAAAACCCTTATCTTCATAATGCATACTATATACAGATATATGTCTTACCTATTAAAGACTTGATATTTTCTAAGATTAAATCACTGGTAATATTTCCTGATAAATCTTGCCCCAATTCAGCAATCAGCTTGGCATAACCTTCATTCTCTTCTCTTAACAAATTGAATTTTTGTTGCTTATAACTGAAATTAGATAAACATCATAAAGGGGATAAAATTAATTTCAATTAACAAGCTTGCGAAAGAGTAATGTATTGTTATTGAATTTTCTTATCTCTCATATATAGCAATCATAAAAACAGCTGCTGAAAGTTTACCTCTTTGTTTATCTTTTAGAATAGAAAATTATAGTTGTTCATAAGAGACACCCCAATGTTAGTTACATGGGGAAAACCAGTAACCCAAGGGAAGGATATGGCTAATCCCAAGGAACAATAACATACCACTATTTCCATGACTGCCTAAGAACATACCCTAGAGTACAGCCATAATCTAAAGTATTTTCTTGGTAATAATAAAAGCACTGAATATTATTGTAACTTCTAATATGAAAAAAATTAACATTGGTTTCACATAATGTTGATTGCTGACTCAATCATGGGCTATTTTTAAGAGAAAAAACACAAGACACATACTAACAGCAACAAAAAAAAATCTTTAAACTGCCTTTAGAAACTTCTAGTATTCAAAATGAGAATTAAAACACATACTCAGGTACTTAGAAACTTCTAGCATTCAAAATGAGAAATAAAACACATACTCAGGTACTTGACTACTATTCAAAATGAGAACTAAAACACATACTCAGGTATTTGCAATATAAAAATACATGTACTTACAAGAGTTTTGTCTTGATTTTTACTGACTTTTGATTGAATTGCTGTGATTGTTTGATAAGCCCTAATGATTCCAATGTTTCTGGATCCAGGCGTTCCTTTAGAACTGTGTCTGAAACTAAATACTGTATTTAAAAATATTAAAGGCTATTTATTATTCAGCATTCCAACTATGTACACACAATCTTAAATATACTGAAAATAATTAAAATATTAAAATCATACTATAGATATCAACTTATAATTTATAATGAAACTTAGAACTTCAAAATGACGACTCTCTAAATAAAGTAAATACAACATACAGCTCTTTTTAAAAAACTTGACAAGACTGTATATGCATGCTGTCCACAGCCTATAAATGACAAGAACTACAGATGAAATTCTGATGGAAACTGAGTCAAATAAATTTTAAGTAAATGCAGCACTTAAGCCTTCTTCAGTTCCTCCTGTTTAAGTCAAATAATTCTAGTACAGCAAAGACAAAGACATTCTTCCATGTCTGAGTAATGGCATTTCTCCTGGTTCTAAATTTATGAACGTAAAATAGTTTACTAGACAATGATTATAACAAGTTCTAAAATTTATTGTTTTTAAACTCTTTGCCTAAATTCTTTTTCTCTTTGTCTAATAAAGAGTTTATAAAAATTATTCAGTTTAAAAGTTGTCTGTATCATTTCTACTAACTTAACAGATGCTTAACTTTTACTTGGTTAGAAACTTACTAGGTCAGGAATATCACCAAAGGCTTTATATGTATAAACAGCTTAAGTGATATACAGTAGCATGCCTATTTCATAGATATAATTAGCATGTCTAATTCTACAAAGTATTCATTCCATTTCAAGAACACCCAAATAATACTGTAAAATGAATAGTCAACTGAATGTCAATATCCTTCTCCATTAACATGATTAACTGTGATTATATTTGTTCAATGTAAAATTTAGAAATAAAATATATTTTTTAAAACTTACCAAACACGCTAATACCAATTGTGTAAAATAGTCTCTCTTGCCCTTTTCTTCTAAACAATTTGTCTCAATATCTACAATGATGAAAGGAAAAAAAAGATGAAAGTGTGATTGATTTTCTAGACTCTCTCCAGCAATATAATAAGATAATGTAATTACTTTAAAATTAGCTTATTTTAAAATATCTCATTCTTCCTGTTAAAGGTGAGATCATATGGTATTTGTCTTTCACTGCCTGGCTTATTTCGCTCACCTTTAACAGGAAGCTAATCAACAAAACAAACAAGCAAGCATAATATAACCAAAGACATGGAAATTGAGAACAGTCTGAAAGTCACCAGAGAGGAGAGGGGAGGGAATTTCAGGGAAAAAGGGGAAGGATTTACAGGAACAAGTATAAAGGACACATGGACAAAAACTATGGGTGGTGTAAATGGGAGGAAGGTGGAGAGGGCTGGGGTGGTGGGTTGGGGTGAGAATAAAAGACAGAAAACTGTACAAGATCAACAATTAAAATAAAAATTAAAAAATAAATAAAAATAAAAATAAAATAAAATACCTCATTCTGAATTTGGAAAAAAAATTGAAACTATAGTAAATATGAGCTGTCCTTCATATGCATATGAATGCTCAGAATTAATTTCTCCTGATACTAGAGACTGATCCTGTGACAAATGGCATATCCCTAAAATGGTAAGTCAATTTACACAGGAGCTATGTGCTATGGCACTGGAAGCAACAAAGTTTCAAAAAGCACTGTTTTCGGGGTGGGGAAGATAGTGGGTGGAGGTGGAAGAGGGTATGAGGGGTAAATGGTGATAGAAAAAATTCTGTTTTCAGAAATGGAAATTTTTTTAATCATATATTTTATATAACATAAAAGATCCAAGATACTTAAGCAAAGTTTAAATGACCGCATGTTAGAGATGCTAAAGAAAAGATTCCTTCCTTAGGTGGAAAGATGAACTGGGTGACAAAATTTCTTCTAATACTGAAGATCTTATTACTTGTGAAGGTCAAATCTTTGACCGTGGCTACCTTGGTACCAAGTACCATGTTCTAACCAAGCTACCTTGCCACCAACTCTATGAAAAGAAAGTATTGAAAGATATTGTTTAGCTTTGAAAATAGTTTATTTCATACTTCACAAACACACAAACCTTGACAATTATGCAAGGCACCATAAATTACACAAAAACTTAGGAAAGAGTACATTTGTCCTATATGATTCAAGGTAAAGTGCATTTTAAAGCAAATGGGTGTTAGCCCTGACCACACAGCTCAGTTGGTCAGGGCATCATCCCGATACACCAAGGTTGTGGGTTCAATCTCCAGTCAGGGTACATACAAGAATCAACCAATGAATGCATAAATATGTGGAACAACAAATTAATGTTTCCCTCTCTCTAAAATCAGTAAGTAAAATTTTAAAAAATAAAGCAAATGGGTGCCGATTGCAGGAGATCATGGATGGGGGGAGGGTATGGGCAGGTACCAAGAACAGGAGCATGCACTTTTCTAGTGTTTATTGCAATGGCAGTTATGTGCAACCTACGAGCAATTATCCAAAGTTAGTACATCCAGAAGAGGTGCTGTGTCTCATGGTTTCTGTCTATATAATAAAATGCCAAGATTTCTCCAAAGTACAAAGCCTTCCCATTAGTAGTCTTGGTACCACTAACAGAAAATGATTATTAAATGTCTTCAACATGGTTTTCATTACCACCTCCCCTTAAAAAAAACCATGTTTCACATAAAAGGTTCATAATATAATCTAGAGGCAGAATTAGTGCACATTTAAAACCTGAAGCTAGGCAAGGCTGGCTACTTCTGATCATGTTTTCATTGCTTCCAGTGCTTTTCACTTTTTCTAAATGGGCATCCAGTTTCTTACCATTTAAAATGCACATGAAAGATTTTTAACATCTTATTTTGAATTACAAGTCTACTTAACAAACAAAAATTATTCATGATTTTTGTTTTATTCTCACTAAATACTTTTAAGAACTCCTTAAGTTTCAGTAATTATCTTTTTTTAATTTTGTAAGAGAGGGAAGGGAGGGAGAAAGAAACAGGGAGAAAAACCTACGTGTGATAGAAACATCAATTGGTTGCCTCTTGCACACCCCCAACTGGGGACCTGGCCTGCAACCTAGGCATGTGCCCTGACCAGGAATAGAACTGCCGACCTTTCAGTTTGCCCAAGGATGCCCAAACCACTGAACCATGCCAGTCAGGGTGAGCTTCAGTAAATTATTCAAAAATTTTCTCAAACAACTTTCTGATGTGAAGCATAGAGGAAATAAAACAATTAGCACCAAATGCTAAGCATTAAAAAATTTCAACCAGGATTGCCAAGATTACAAGGTCGAGCTCAGGATCACTGCTTTAGCTGATCACACACTATTATCATATTTTAAAAGCCAACTAACTCATAATTAGAATGTGCTATAAAAAGAGGCACCAATTTTGTCATATAATAAAAATTGTCCTTTAATGGTTCTAGGGTCTCCACAAACTGATGTCCTATCACTGCTTTGCTTCAGTTCACTTTCTATTGCCATCACTGAGAATCAAAAGAGAAAGGAATTTATCATCAAATATATCTACACTTTCCTGGCCCTTCTCTACTTATTCTTCTTGGACAGTGCCATTTCCCAGTATCATGGCTACTACAGCTAAGCACACAGTCAACTCAAGTGTATTAAAGAAACTTCATGTGTAATTTTTGCAATGTAAATTGCAGTACAATCTCAATCTCTCAATAAGACTATTAATCCATGGGTATCTCATCTATGCCCCCTTCCAGGAACTCCTAGTTGTCTCCCCGTTACCTAGCCTTGTGGTCCCTACTCAGCCTAGAACTTCAAGGATACTGATTGTGAGCAGTCAGGACAAAACTGGGCCCATTCTTTTAACCATCTATCTACCATCCAAGACCCATAAGTCCCTAAGATCTACTCCCAAGGTTCCTAAGATCAGAACACCTGGGTAGCAGGTTTATCCTCTTCAAGTCAAACATGCTCTCCTCTTAGCCAACAAGACCTGATTAAGATACCACTGTTTGGGCTCTAACCATGTTAGGAAATACTTCATAGGCCCTCAGTAAATTTCTTAGGTGAGCTATCTCTTTAATATCCCCTATGATTTTACTAAAAAGCTCTCAGCCATTGTTAACTCTAGGCCCCAGAATCACCAATCACCTACCTGAGCTCAGCACATCAAGTCCCATCAGACTCCTTCCCTTTCAGGTTAATAGAGATCTCAGAACCCCTCACCCTTATTGCAAGGTTTGTTTTTTTTGTTTGCTTTTTGTTTTTTGTTTTTTTTTTTTTAAGAAAATGGATATGTTAACCAGGAAACTACAGCACTCATTTGTTATAACTGTTAAAATATTAGAAAAACAGAGCCCTGGCTGGTGTAGCTCAGTGGATTGAGTGCGGGCCTGCGAACCAAACGATCCAGGTTCGATTCCCAGCCAGGGCACATGCCTAGGTTGCAGGCCAGTTCCCAGCAGGGGACACATGAGAGGCAACCATACATTGATATTTCTCTCCCTCTCTCTCTTTCCTACCCTTCTCCTCTAAAAATAAATAAATAAAATATAAAAAAAAATATTAGAAAAACAGCATGATGTAGTTAAAAAGATCATGGGCTCTAGAACCAAAAAGATCCAGGTTCAAACCCTGCCTCACTGGCTGTGTGGCCTTAAAAAAAAAATCACTTCTCTGAGCTTCAATTTTCTGACCTCTACAACTACCTTACAGAAGTTGCTATGGGAATTAAAATGATATTAAGTGTTTAACACAATGCCTAGAACACAGAAGGCGCTCCAAAATGGCACCTACATTATTTTTACTATTTTCTTCATCATTAGAGATAGCTCACATTCTTACTCCTATTCCCCTACCTTGATCTAGAGTCACACTTGGATCATTTTCTGCCAAGGGTCGGGGTATGTGAGTGAGGGTGCAGGTTAGGGAAATTATCTTTCCAAACTTGCCATCTTAACTAAATCTTAGTTGTAAAAATAGGCTGAATAGGGTAAAAGAAATTTCCCAGGAACAACCAAAATCATATTCATGAATTTATGTTACTAGTAAAAAGCAATAACCTGTAACTATAAATCATATTACTAAATGCCTATGAAGAAAAACATATTGTAACAAGTCAATAAAGAAATTATTAGCCTTGGATGGTGTGCATTGAGCGCAAGCCTGCAAACCAAAGGGTCACCGTTCAATTCCCAGTCAGGGCGCATGCCTAGGTTGCAGGCCAGGTCCCCGCAGTAGAGGGTATGTGAGAGGCAACCACACATTGATGTTTCTCTCCCTCTCCCTCTCTTTGTCTTTCCCTTCCCTCTAAAAATAAACAAACAAGAAATATTTTAAAATATTTTAATATATTTTATTGATTATACTATTATTGTTGTCCCATTTCTCCCCCATCATTCCCCTCCACCTTGCACACCCACTCCCACCCACATTCCCCCCCTTTAGTTCATGTCCATGTGTCATAAGTTCTTTAGCTTCTACATTTCTCACGCTATTCTTGCCCTCCCCCCGTCTATTTTCTACCCACCGTCTATGCTACTTGTTCTCTGTACCTTTTCCCCCTCTCTCCTCCTCCCACTCCCCTGTTGATAACCCTCCATGTGATCTCCATTTCTGTGGTTCTGTTCCTGTTCCCATTGTTTGCTTTTGTTTTAGGTGTGGCTGTTAATAGCTGTGAGTTTGCTGTCCTTTTACTGTCCTATTTTTTATCTTCTTTTTCTTAGATAAGTCCCTTTAACATTTCATATAATAAGGACTTGGTGATGATGAACTCCTTGAAGTTGACCTTATCTGAGAAGCACTTTATCTGCCCTTCCATTCTAAATGATAGCTTTGCTGCATAGAGCAATTTTGGAGGTAGGTCCTTGCCTTTCAAAACTTCAAATACTTCTTTTCAGCCCCTTCTTGTCTGCAAGTTCTCTTTTGAGAAATTAGCTGACAGTCTGATGGGAACTCCTTTGTAGGTGACTGTCCCCTTATCCCTTGCTGCTTCTAGAATTCTCTCCTTCATTTGAATCTTGGCTAATGTAATTATGATGTGCCTTGGCATGTTCTTCCTTGGGTCCAACTTCTTTGGGACTCTGAGCTTCCTGGACATCCTGGTAGTCTATTTCCTTTGCCACATTGGGGAAGTTCTCCTTTATTATTTGTTCAAATAACTTTTCCACTTGTTGCTCTTCTTCTTCCCGTTCTGGTACCCCTATAATTCGGATTTTGGGACGTTTAAAGATGTCCCAGAGGTTCCTAAGCCTCTCCTCATTTTTTTGAATTCTTGTTTCTTCCTTCTTTTCTGTTTGGTTGTTTGTTTCTTCCTTCTGGTCCACTCCATTGATTTGAGTCCCAGTTTTCCTCCCATCTCTATTGGTTCCCCATGCATTTTCCTTCATTTCACGTATTGTGGCCTGCATTTTTTTTCATCTAATTTGTGAGCAAAATCAACCAATTCTGTGAGCATCCTGATCACTAGGGCTTTGAACTGTGCATCTGATAGGTTGGCTATTTGTCACTTAGAGGAACTGGCTCTGGAACTTTGATTTGTTCTCCCATTTGAGCCATTTTTGGTGTTTTTTTTGTTTGTTGGTTTGTTGGTTTTGGTCTGGTCACGGCTATTACATAGTGAGGTGTGGAGCCTTAGGTGTTCCCAAGTGCGGGGCAGCCCAGTCGCTAAGTTGTGACACTATATGTGGGGTGGGGTCCGAGAGGGAACAATGGCGCTTGCTCCACTATCTCTTGGATTCCAGTCCCTTCCACTGCTTCCCTTTCACCTGGATTATCTGTGCATGAATGTGGGACCACCTGGTCAGCCAGCCGCCTTGCGCGGCCTCACTGTGTCTGCACAGTTTTCACCCCGTGCCCGGGGTCCACTAGCCGCCACCTGTGCGCCTGGGGTCTGCTAGCCGCTGCCTGCTCGCCTGGGAACTGCCAGCCACTGCTGCCTGCGTGCCCGGGTCTGCACCTCCACTTTCTCCTGCCATGACTCCACTCCTCTTACCGGTCTGGATGAATAGTTGTTGGACTTCCGTACAGTTCAATTTCCTATCAGTTATGATTGTTTTCTTGTTTCTACATATTTGTTGTCCTTAATTTGGGTTGTGCAGGGAGGCACAGCGTGTCCACCTTGGCCAGAAGTAAAATCTTTTAAAATATTTTTTAAAAACATTTAAAAAAATAATTTATTAGAACTTACTAATAAGCTGATGACTGATGAATACCCAAAGAAAGACAAAATATACTCCTGACACTATCAAGAAATAATAGCTTCCACAAAATGTTACCTACAAATCATTTTCACTCTTACAAACTTATAGTGAAACCAATTTTAAAAATGAAACTTGTTTCATGCTATATATATTTAGTATCTATAGTTCATGCTTAAAAAACATAAGCTTAAAGGGGTTTTGTTGGTGGTGGTTGTATAAACCAGGACAGTTTTAAGACTGAAAGAAGGCAATACTCGCCCTGACTGGTGTGGCTCAGTGGGCTGGGCATCATCCAGCAAACTGAAAGGTCACCAGTTCGATCCCCAGTCAGGGCACATACCTGGGTTGAGGGCCAGGTCCCTGTTTGGGGGCATGTAAGAAGCAACTGATTGATGTTTCTTTCGCACTTAGATGTTTCTTTCCGTCTCTTTCTCCCTCCCTTCCCCTCTCTAAAAATAAATAAATAAAATCTTTTTTGAAAAGGCACTACTCATAATTATGCGAGAAAAAACAAAACAAGACTGGGACATATGGTCACCCCATCAATGGTCTGAACTTTTTATTTCTCACTCACAGTCCATACATTTTGGACCTGTTTCCAACATTACTGCAGTTAACAAAATCTTATACATCCTGAAGAATTAAGTACCAGGCATTTAGATTTATTGACATCAAATTCCAGAGTCTCAGTAAGACACTTAAGTAACCTATCTAATTCTACAAATTAGGATTAATGAGATAAACTCATTCATTCCAATTTCACAAACTCTGAATTTAAGTCTTTTTTTAAGTTATCCCCACTGTTCCCATAGTGGAGGACATTTTCAAGGAGGCAACCTTAAGGCAGCAACATGTTGTTGAGACCATCTGGACAGTATATGGTATGCATGACTAAATCCCATTAGGACCGCAACATAAACTTGAAGATTCTGTCAAGCAGGTGTGGAGACCTACTTACTAGTCTTGCAGCTGCAAGAGACAAGCCTTGCAGGTAAGTTCCCCTGCTTATTAAACCTGCCACCTATTAATCTGGAGTGGTAGGCCTCTTCAATCTCTCCTTGCCCTCTGTATGGAGGGGGGGGCGATTTGCCCACTGACATGCATGTGTCTAAATTATATATACTCCTCTGGACTTGTCCCTTTCTCTTTTATATGAATGGAATGATATTTTTTTACAATCGGAATGATATTTTTTTACAATCTTCTATAAGTCGCTTATTTTGATCACCATGATTATTTTAGATTTATTCACATGGATGCATGAAGCTGAAGGGCATTCATGTTCACTGTTGTCTTATACGGGTCACAACCCCTCATTACAAACTCTTGCTGCCAGCTTAATTTCAGATTTCAGAGAGGTTAAGTCTTACTTTATTTTTTATTGATTTCAGAGATAGAAAGGGCGAGGAGAGAAAGAGAGAGAAACATCAATTTGTTGTTCCACTTAATGCATTCATTGGTTGATCCTCTTATGTGCAATGACCAGGATCAAATCCTCAATCTTGCCATATCAGGACTATGCTCTAACCAACTGCGCTACCCAGCCAGGGCCTACAGAGGTTAAGTCTTATTCTAAAGTGAATACTATAATGTCTGGTAATGTCTGCTATTAGATCAAAGTTATAGAAAGCCTAAGACTGAGAGAGAAAACTGTGCTCAGTTATTTTAAATCAGATCTAAAATTAGAAAATTAAATTTGCAATATACATTATTTTTTTAATCCATGCTTCCCATGGAAAGATGCTACCTTTTGTAAAAGAAATGTTCCCCCCTTTTTTTAATCCTCACTCGAGGATAAGTTTATTGATTTTAGAGAGACAGGAAAGAGAGAGACAGAAACATGGGTGTAAGAGAAAAACATTGATTGGCTGTCCCCATTATCAGCCCTGACCAGGGATTGAGCCCACAACCTAGGTGTGTGTCCTAACCGGGGATCAAACCCGCAACCCTTTTTGGTGAATGAGACAATGCTCCAACCAACTGACCCACCTGGCCAGGGCCAGAAATATTCCCATGCTTTTCCCTTACCCCTCTTCTTTCTCTCAGGTGCTTTATGCATTACTTTGGCCTTTCCCTCTACTAAGCTCCAAGGGTCTTTTTTTTTTTTTTTTTTTTTTTTTTTTTGCTTATGTACTTGTTTCCTGAGCCTATACTGCCCAGCTGGCTCACTTCTACTACCTCTGTAACCTTCTCTTATAATTTGAAAAAAAGCAATAATCCTTTTTATCTTGCATGAATTCTTATTTACTCTGGACAGAGAAGTTGCTATTTCCAAAGCTGCTTCCTCATCTTCAAAACAAATGTAATTTTGATTATTTTTATTTTTCTTGCTCTTTCTAAAATTAAGAATCAAGAGAACAACAGCAAAGTAAATATCTCTTGAGTGTCCTAAGTTTGAGATTCTGACATTCACTAAATAAGATTAATTATACTAAAATCGGAATAATTCAGACTAACTTCAGAAAACTTGGCTTATTGATTTGAAATCCCTTAGCTGAATTTTATATAAAGATACATTCTAAAAAACTCAAACTATTTGAATTATAAACTAAAACTATAAAATTACTTTATAAAGTGATTATACTCACATTTGACTTACTATATTATATTCTCTATAAAATAAAAAAATATAGTGTAGATTTGAATAAACTTTTGTACATGTGTAAAATTCTTAGGTTGAAAGGAAACAATGTAACACAGTACATTAACTTACCAAATAGCACTTGTTACAGGTGAAATAAAGGCTTAATACCTACCTAATATGCAGAACACATCAGCAAGAATAGAGGGCAGATCCTCACGGAATTCCTAATTTTAAAAATATAATTATTCATAGTAAATACAATAACACACCAGCAAGTATTATAACTTCAGCATAACACTCTTCAGTAAAATTTAAAAACTAACAAAACCCCAACACCACTACATTTACAAAGAATTCTCCATGTTTCATAATATAGAGGAAATTTAAAAAATGGGAGACAACTGTTGGAAAAAATGTTTAAATGTCTACCATGAAATAACTTGATTTAAAAAAACCAGAAACCTAAACAAGCACTTCAGGAGATATTAAAGCTCACAAATGAGTAATATTTTTCCAATGAAGTTTCATGTTAGAAACCACTGGAATTTAGAGGACCTCACACCTACCTAAAGACTGTTAAAATAGTAATTTTTCACCAAAAACTTTAAATGCTGTGCTTGTGCCTGAGCCAATACTGATATATGCAAAAAGCATAGTGGCAGCAGCAGAACAGAAATCTAAAAAACATAAAAACAATTACAAGCTATTGTTCCATAACTCAAGATTCTCTGAAGATGAAAATAATTACCAAAAATCTATCTTTATTTTCCTTATGCATTGATGATGTCTGTAGCAGCTGGAGAAACTGACTCAAAATGCTCCCCTCATTTCTGCATGAAAACATCAGCACTTCCCACTCCCATGCCCAATTTTAGAGCCATTTTTCATTAATATGGATCACAGTTCAATTATTGCAATTAGTTTGCTGGTACTATAGCAACCCTAAAATTAACCTATTTTCAGAGAGTAAAGGAAAGAAATTTAATTCTAAAGAACAAATGGGCATCTGTAAGAGATACGCAAGATACGTTTCTGTGGCTGAGTCATGGGACAGTGAGGCTATATGGGACTATGAGAAAGCCATGACAAAGACAATCCAGCTGCAAACATATATGTATCACTAAATACTCAAAGGAAAGGAGGTGAGAACCAAATACATATTATTTTGGACCATTTGTTTTCAATAAAGTGTCAGGATCAGATACCATAACCGCACTAAACCCTACACTGATGCCCAACTTACAAAACGAAATAACCTTAATTACAGAGCAGACTTTAGTCTCTAGTTTCTTAAAGGCTAAGAACTTTGGCTATGTCTACTTGAATGAAAATACTCAAGCTACTTGAAAATCAGAAATAATAGAGCAAGAGGAGTTTTCAAAGATGGAATATTAATTGTGTAAGAAATAGACTACTCCAACATAGCTAATGCTGCTGTTATCAGATACAGACAGTTTAGATAAAAGAGAAATTCATATTAAAGTCTTACTGTTCAAATACATCTCAATATGAGGGGGGGAATCACAAAAACTAGACATAAAAGTTCTTTAAGACTATCCCCAGGAAAGCATAAAAATCATATAAAGGCCATTACCTACCCTAACAAAAACAGGCTACAGAAGCTTAAAACAACACAGGGGAAATTTGCACTAAATTAAAAAGCTCCAGGTCCCACCTCAATAATGCTTATTATGAAAGGCGTTCCCAATTGGGCATATACTTTTATTTATACAAGTTTAAGATCCAGCCTAATAGAATAATACACCACTGTAAAAATTCAAACTTAACTACCAGTTTAAAATAAACACTATTAACACCCTTACAATTTCAGAGTTCATCTTTCAATTCAAATACCAAATCACGATGAAAGTGTCTAGTCTCAATCTAACGTAAATTCTCTAATAAATAAAAGTGAAGTAGGAAAGGTTAGGGGAAAAATCTAGTTAACATTTTCTAAAATAGGCAGCAAACACACAAAAACTGGCATCAAGTGAGCATTAGAGCTATGCAACCTCCATCTAAAATAACGCTGAATTTAGAAATAGATTTAATTCCTAAACATAACCACAAACAAAAGAAAATGCCTTGATATGCTATATTAGGAGGTAAATATTCTAGCCAAAGTATTTTTATAGTAACATTTTAAATTAACTATATCTTGATTTCATTGCAATGCACACTTTTTTTTTTGCTCTCCCAGCTTACTCACAACCAGACAAAAAAATTAAAATATCTTTATTTGTCTAGCAATAATGACTTACCAATATTACCTTAAACATCTCATTGTGAACAAAATGAAATGCAAGTTATACGCTTTAGGGATGTTTGTATCGAAGGGAAAAGAAATAGGTAACAATTATTAAAGAACTTACACTAATGTCACTAAAAACATTAGATGCTTGTTCATGCTTTAGATTTCCTTTAATCACATGGTATGATAATTCATAGAGAGCTTGCTGGAAATCTGTTGAACATAAAAGAAAGAGTGTAAGGACACAGTCTCTCGAACATGAAAGGCAGACCCTCTGAATAAGATCTATATATTCCCTACTTCTCAGTTTATCATAAACATCAATGATGATAATAATATGCATACTTCTAATGCTTTACTTTAGCAAATTCTTTCCTTTTATTTTCACAAAAGGATAATACTAAAAGAGTAGTAAAGAGTTAACCTTGGCTCCACTACTAAAATGTAATTACTGCTTGAGCATTACACCTTCCAATATTTTTCTTTATGTCTATATATTTTACATAGTTGCATTCACAGTACTCACCATTTGGTATTCTGATATCCCCATACTTTTTTTTTTTAAGATTTTTATTTATTTATCTTTAGAGAGGAAGTGTAGGAGAGAGTGAGAGGGAGAGAAATATCAATGTGTGGTTGCCTCTCGTGTGTCCCTTGCTGGGAACTGGCCTGCAACCCAGGCATGTGCCCTGACTGGGAATCAAACCGTGATTGTTTGGTTCACAGGCCCGCGCTCAATCCACTGAGCTACACCAGCCAGGGCTGATATCCCCATACTTTTTTTTTTTTTTTTTTTTTTAAAGATTTTATTTATTTATTTTTAGAGAAGGTAAGGGAGGGAGAAAGAGAGGGAGAGAAACATCAATGTGTGGTTGCCTCTCATGTGGCCCCCACTAGGGGCCTGGCCTGCAACCCAGGCATGTGCCCTGACTGGGAATCGAACCTGGGACACTTTGGTTCACAGCCCGAGCTCAATCCACTGAGCTACGCCAGCCAGGGCTGATATCCCCATACTTTTAAAAGCATTTTTTCATGCTACCAAAACCTCCAAAATTATTTTCACTGACTGCACAGAACTCCAGCAAGTGGATATAAACTAAATTAACCATTCCTCTCACCAGCAGATTTCCTAAATATATCCATTATAGTCAAGTCAATCTCAAGACTATACTGACAACAGGTAAACAATAGCAGGAAACATAAAATCAAGTTTTATCCATATCCTACTGTCAGAGAAATTTCTCCCCAAACCTAAATTTCCTTTTCTCCTATTTTCATCAGAATTCAAACTAAAAAAAAAAAACAAAAAACTGCATATGTAAATACATACATAAAACAGCAGTTCTATGAGAACTGTCAACCACAAGTAGTCTCATTCACTATTAATTAGCATAACCCCCTTTCCTAGAGGAGGATTATTTTTGGGGGGGTGATTAATGGTCAGGTGAATGCCTCCTCCTTCCAGCCATCCTTTTCTTTAGTTCTATACACTAAAAACTTTATATGCTTCCTCTCATTTAAAGTAGGGAAACAAGTAGCTCTAAAAAGAATTAATGAAAATAAAGTCAATTTATAATCTCCTTTTGAAGGGAATCAAAAATCTTTCAAGACAAAATTGCAAGTAAAAAATCAAGTATTTAAAACTCTGCTCTGGCTGGTGTGGCTCCGTGGATTGAGCACCGGCCAGCAAACCAAAGGGTCGCTGGTTCAATTTCCAGTCAGGGCACATGCCTGGGTTGTGGGCCATCGCAGGGCACGCAAGAGGCAACCACACACTGATGTTTCTCTTCCTCTCTTTCTCCCTCCCTTCCCCTCTGTCTAAAAATAAATAAATAAAATATTTTTTAAAAATTAAAAATACCTTCTCCCTTGGTTTGACTACTAGTCACAAAAAAAGGAATATAATAGAAATCAAAAATTTTATCAATCCCCCTCTGAACAATGAAAATAGTATTTTGCGATGAAATAAATCTGTCCATTAAGTTACTCACTAAAGAAATATATATAGCCAGATTATCCCAATTCCTTTTGAAGACTAATTTAAATATATTTAGTTCTTACTAAATATGTTTACTTTTTATTATATATTTACCATCTCCACAAATATGGCTTCATTATGCTTATAATAAACTATATAAAAGCTAAAATGCAAAGGAAAATTTCTATTTGTTAATATGGTAGGAATATGGGGTTGATTTCATGTTTTCACTTTCTATTAATAAAATGCTTTTACAAGAAACTATTCATTTAAAGTTTTCTAGATAACTAACTTTTTAAAGCAATCACTCTTGAAAAGTAGAAAACAGCTGAGCATAAACTAAATTCCCATAAGAACATGGCCTCATAGTGCTGAGGGAGTTCTAATCTTAATCACAGAAGATTAAAATAGAGAACAAATAGCCCGGGTAATTTTGCTGATACTAGGTGACATAAAAACAATCACAATGTAATCCAAAAGTAGCAAAAAACAGTCCCCAATTCACAAGTTATTTAAATGCCCATTTAAGTGATTAGGAAATCCCATTGTATTTTATCTATAGAAGCAGTAAGTGGTGCCTTAAGACTACCAAGCTAACCCCACAAAAATCCTGTAAAATCTATACTAAAGCTGAAAAACTTTACATTTACAATGGGAGAGAAACTTATAACCCTTATAATTATACACAAAAAATAAATAAAGATTTCATCTTAATGCTAACATTTCAGAAAAAGCAGTTTTAAGAATAGCCACAAGTAAAAGGGACTTCTAAAGATACTTAGATGTTCATTGTGGGATTTGAACATTGAAGACACCGGTTCTTGGTTATGTCGATTATCACTAGGACTACAGTACTCATGTTTATAAGCCATCGTCACACGTTATTTTAATGGGGGGAGGGAATTACAAAAAGAACAAGGTGAAGTAGTGTGTGCAAGGGAAACTGCCTGTCTGAAATGAAATCAGTTCAAGGGGAGGGGCAGAAAAGGGGAAGGGCAGAGGGAACACTACCTAAAACTAGATCCCCTTAAATAGAACAAAGGAAATTCCGAAGAAATGACATTTAGTTTCCTGCATAGATTACCAAATGGGGCCCTCAAACCAAAGCCTGATTGTTGGAGATAACAGACAAAGAGTGTATGTGTTAAGGAAGTAGGCAACATCGAGTAAGAGAGACCAACAAATTCAGACAATGAGGCCATGTCCGTAATTATATTTGGTTCCACACATGAATCAGAACAGCCATGTAAATTAATAATATCTGATAGCTATTAATGATCCACACAGCCCCCGTTTAAAACTAAAAGAGGAATAAGCCTGTTATGCTATTTATAATTTTTCTAAGAATTCTTTCTCTTACCTACTTACGTTTCAATAGCAAACAATATCAAAGTTAACTGAGAAGTTAAAAACTTGTTTTAAACATGGGGTAGAAAAAAAATTAAGCACCCAAGTGCTTTTATAAAGGAGTCTTTTTTTTTTTTTACTTTTTTACACTTCTGGCAGTTAACTTATTAAAAAAAGAAGGGGGAGGGGTGGGGGAAAGGCAGGAAACTGTACTTGAACAACAATAAAAAATGTTTAAAAAAAGAAGGCACTGTATCAACCTCAGAAATCTTTATGAAAATTTTTTAAATCTTTATGAATAGTCATACAATTTTATAAGCAGGATGAACTGGAAAATAACTTTGGGGACTCGGGCTACAAATGTTAAGTCTTAAAACAGATCTTACCAAAATGAAAGAAAAAAATGGCTCATTTATTTGTTAAAAAATGCTTTCCATTCAAAAAGCCACATTTTCTTTAAAAAGCATATAATCTTACATTAAGAAATATATAATTATTTATAAAACAAAGCAAACTTATCTACAGAAAATCATTCTGTTCTTAATCTTTTATTCATGAAGGCATATTTTAAGTAAATGCAGTGAATTTTATCTAATAATTTTGGAGTTAAAATACTCATTATAAATAATTTTTCCCAGATTGAAAAAACACACTATGGGTTCAACCCCAATGAAAGCTATGTAAGAAAATACTTGATACTTACTAGACATAATTGCTTTTGGTTTTAACCCTCCTTTCTAAATCCATATGCCTAATTTTAAGTTAATGAATGTTATATATAGCAACATCCTTCAAAATTAAAATAACTAGAAATTTTTAATCTGTTTAATTCCATAACATTTTACTTAATAAACCATATTTGTGATATGCAGTAAACAGCTCCTTTGCTTTTAAGGTTTTCCATGACAACTGCCATTAACAAGATCCCCAGATACCACCTAAACATAACCAGCTTTAGTAAAAACACTGAACCTCAGCTACTGGAAATTTCCTCGTGTAAATAAGATCACTATCATTTTTCTTTCCATTCTAGTTTTTTTCTTCTGTTTATGACTGACTGATAACTAGTCTATGTAATTTTTCATATAGCTAGTAACTGCTGAAATTTGATTAAATATACCATGTCATAATTACAAAAGCCAAGCAATAACATGACTATTATGCAGGTCAAAAACATCCTTATACAAAAAAAAATCCTTATACAAGATGTATAGTCTTACCATAAGTATAGTTTTAATCTTAACTATAATATATTCACATAAAAGTTTTAAATAATGTGAACCATCCTATACCTGTTTTCATTCATAACAATTTGATGAAAAATGGGATATTTATTAATATTGACCAAGCCAAAAATAATAGCTATGATACTTTTAAAACTCTTACCTCTGTAAGTTGAACTATCATGGCTTTTATTTTCACTGAGGATCCGACATAAATGCAAACTAGAATAAAACAGAAATAGTTTGCATTAATTTCAAACCTTAAAGATGACTGATCCTTGTCAAGCAAATTGTATCAACTAAAAATATTTGGAAATGTATCAGATGATTAAATCCACCAGTTTATGGTACGAATACAACAAATCTAAAAACCCCAATTGGTCAGAACTGGAGGATACTAGTGAATCAATTTATTTTGAAAACTAGTAAAACATAATAAAAAATCAAGCACTTATTCTGCCTTCATATATGAACCAACGGTTGATAAGAAATGTCTCTGTACTTAAGTATTTCAGCTAATAAATAATGAAGGAATGATAGAATTACAACATTACCATTTTAAGATTCCTAATAAATTAAGACCTAGGCATCTTCAACGGCTGTTCCCATCACAAGAGACACCAGAGACAATCAGACTTTATGTGCTTCCTGATCCTGATAAAAGAATATACCATCCACCTATGAAGCTGTCTTAAAAAAATAAAAAGCCCTGACCTAAATTCAGACTGTGGGAAACTCTATAGGACAATGACCTAATCTCTTCAACAAATACATTGCTACGAAAGAAAAACAAAAGATGGTGGGGGATCTCAGAGTAAAAAGGGCTTAAGAGGTGTATCAATCACAATGTATGGATCCTTATTTGAATCCTGTTTCAAACAAGTATTTTAAAAAGTAACATTTAAGAGTCCACTGGAATACTTCACAAAGACTATTTTTCAGAGACAGATGCTGATATTTTGTTCTTTTCTTTTTATTTTTTAATCAGTATTTTTTAATTGTTGATATTGTACAGTTTTCTGTCTTTTACCCCGCCCCCAGCCCACCACCTCAGCCCTCCCCACCTTCCTCCCATTTCCACCCCCCATAGTTTCTGTCCATGAGTCCTTTATACTTATTGCTATAAAAGATGCTGATATTTTTACATATCATATGATATTTACTTCAACAGAATGGGGAAATTGGTGGGGTTATAGAAGAAACAAGATTGGCCAGCGGGTGACAACTATTGAAGCTGGTTCATGATATATTATTGAGGGGTTATCATATTATTCTACTTTCTCATCTGTTTGAGATTGTTTCCAATAATAAAGTTTAAAAACAAAAAAGGAAGAAAAAATACTTATACTTTGAATACTTCTTCAGCAAAGAAGAATGGGTATATAAGCTACAGTGAAAACAGGTATGCTCAACTAAATTCCAGAGAGAAGAAAGAGAACAGGGCAAAAGAAATATTTGAAGAAATAATAGCCAGTAACTTAGTTTTCCACAACTGAAGCAAAATCCACATCTGGACACATTATAATAAAGCTAAAGAAAACCAAAGATAAAACCACTTAAACAACTAAGAAAAAAAGACATTATCACCTTCATGACTTGTCAACAAGAACATGACTTCTCAAAAAGAACACTGAGTGCCAGAGAAAGGTGAAAAATATATTCAAGGTGCTAAAACAAAGTATCTACTAACTTAAAAGTCTATATCCAAAAAACAAGAGTTCCAAAAAAAAGGGCAAAATAAGGACTGAACTTCAACCAATAACTGATTTTACACACTAAACGAAAAGCTTAAGGACATTCTTTAGTCAGGATAAAAATGATTCTAGATTTAACCTTAGAGGTGCCACAAGAAATGACGAGAGCACACTTGCTTCTCTCTCCCTCTCCCTCTCCCTCTCCCTCTCCCTCCCTCCCTACTGAAGTTCCAAAGGCCCTTCTTTTGCCTCTGTAACTTGTTTCCTGTGCCCATGCAGCCCAGCTGGCTCACTTTTTCCACCTCTCTGACTTAAAAAATAAACTTTCACTTGTATTTGAGACACAAAAACCAAAATTAAAAAAATGAGGAAAAAGGTGATTAAGTATATGGGTAATTCTAAATGAATACTAAGTGAATAACAACAACAACAACAACAACAACAATAGTAATAGTGTCTTGTGGTATTTAAATGTCTACTATTAAATATATATATATGGAAAATATTAAAATATACCAAAACTAGTGTGGGTTTATCCCAAATACACAAAGTGGTTCGAATTAATTCACCACATCAAGGTGACTTTTTAAAATCACACTACTGTTCAACAGATGCATAAAAGACATTTGACAATATTCAACATCCACTACTATTTTTTAAAAGACCAGCCATGTGCCCTGGCTGGGTATGGCTCAGTGGATTGAGTGGCAGCCTGTGAACCAAAAAGGTCACTGGTTCAACCACCAGTCAGGCACATGCCTGGATTGTGGGCCAGGTTCCCAGTAGGGGGCGTGTGAGAGGCAGCAAACGGACTGACTCTTCTCTGCTTCTCTTTCTCCCTCCCTTCCCTTCTCTCTAAAAATAAATAAATAAAACCTTTTTAAAAACTCTTAGAAAATAGGAATAGAAAAGAACTGTTATAATTTGAAGAAAGTAGCAGTTCAAGAGTTCAGAAACTCTTGATCCCTAAGACACTGTCTGGAGTTCTGCAAGGGCAGAGCTATACTTGTGATAATACTAAGATTTCATTTTCCTTTTTTTGCTATACTAACATTTGCATGTTCAAAAGCAAAGTAAGCTAAGACTGCTGGCACCTTAGCATGTATCAAGGCAGAAACACCAAACTGCCTCATTGATTGTTCATTATCAAGAAATCAAAGGAAATAATAGAGCCAGTCTCATGTAAGATGTCACTGAACTGTTTTTATTATATTTTTCATAACCCTTCACAAACAAAAGCCAGTTTCACTTAAGAATGTGCTCGATGGGAGTGACATCAGCAAGATGGGAGAATAGGAAGCCCCAGGCCTTCCTTACTCCCATGGAAACAACAATTCAATTCCCTTTATGAGAAATTCAGAAACAAACTAAGAGGCTTCTACATCCCAGGTGAGCAGTAAACCAGCTTCATAAAAGCAGGTAGGAAAATTTTCCCATTCACCATAGTCCCTCCTCCTGGCACAGGACCACACAACTGGAAGGGAACTCCTAGCTCCCAAATTCTCCATGGGAAGGAAAAGAAAAGATGGAACAGTAACACCTAACATTGTGACTGGTGAAGGAGGCTGCCTGAAGGACTAGTTTCTTCCTGGATACAGGTCCTGACGTACTCTAGGTGCCTAGATAACTTGCTGAAAACAAAGAACTGAGTGGTGGTGCCTAGATAACTTGCTGAAAACAAAGAACTGAGTGGTGAGCTGCAGATCCAGAGAACCCAGCAAACACACACTAATACAGTTCAGCAATCTCTCCCTCAGGGGAGAAAGAGAGGTCTGGAGCATGTGTCCAACAATCCAGCTCTTGGGGGGGACTGTCTGAGAGACTGGTTTCAATCTATCTTGACTTACAGTACCTGGCACACTCTAGCTGCCTAGGGGGCCACGAATAACAAAGTGCTGAGTGGTGTGTTGCCGCTTCATAAGACCCATGGTACAACAGCTGGACACCAGAGGATAAAAGAAAGTACACACTTCTGAAAGAAACTGGAAAAACCCTCTAATTTGGAATCAATACTCTTAAGACCAGAGGACATATGTAGAAAAAAATCTACAGAATCTACATATGAATCTACATATGAATCCCCCAGAGACTACAACCAGGCTGATTGGCAAAGGCCTCTCCCTGCCCTAAGCCAGTCCATAAAGACTGGGAGTAAAGTAATTTATGAAACAAACCAACAAACAAAAAAAAATCTTAAAAAAAAAAAAAGACTGGGAAAGGGCCTGGCTGAGGAGCTCAGTTGGTTAGAGTATCGACCTGATACACCAAGGACGCAGGTTCAATCACCAGTCAGGGTATATACAAGAATCAACTAATCAATGCATAAATAAGTAAAACAATAAATCAATATTTCCCTTTTCTTCTTCTTCTTATTCTTCATCTTTTTTTTCTCCTCTTCTTCTTCTCCTCTTCTTCCTCTCCTCTCCATCAATCAATACATACATAAATAACTTTTTAAAAGACTGGGATAAAAGAGTGTTTTTCAAACGCAATGATACCAACACAAAATTACATGGAACATAAAGAAACAGGGAAAATGACCAAAAAAGGAACAAAATAAGCCCTGAAAACTGACCCTAAAGAATAAGAGGTGCATGGATTATCTGACAAAGAATTTAACAATCATAAATATGCTCAATTAGCTCAGGAAATTGATGCATGAATAACTGAGAATTTCAACAAAAGGATATAAAATATTTTTTAAAAGAAACCACTTTTGGTCAAGATGGCAGCCTAGGCACACATGACTGGCCTCTTCACAAAACCACATCAAAATTACAACTAAATTAAAACCAAAATTACAACTAAATTACAACCATCACTCAGAAATGTCAGAAATTATGTTGAATGGAAGTATGACAACTAAGGAATTAAAGAAACCATATCCATCCAGGCTGGTAGGAGGGGCAAAGACACAGAACGAACTGCTTCCACACCCACGTGCAGTGGATAAAAATTCAGGAGGGATATCTCAGGAGCAAGGAATCTCAATCACATAACAGGTCCCCCAGCCCAGGGTTCCAGTACCAGGAAGATTAAGTCCCCACAACTTCTGATACAAAAACCAGCAGGGATTGAGTTGGTAGAAGAAACTGGTGAAGCCCCAAGCAGTTCCTCTTAAAGAACCTACACAGACTCACCTACTCAGACTTACTCCCTCTGAGCTCCAGCACCAGGGTAGCAGCTTGAAAGGCACCAGTGGCATACTGGGAGAAACTGAAGTGCCTGGCATCAAGGCAGCAGAGGCAATTGTCCCTTTTCTAAACCCTCCCCACAGAGAGCTACAGAGCCAGAAAGCTGGTGCCAAATCTGAGACTCCATCAACCTGGCTAACACTGTTTGACGCACCTTGGACAGCCCCAGAGATTCCGTCCCACCCAACTTATGGACCCACCCAAGCTGCTTTTCCATATGAATGGCTGGTCTTGGCTCATACTATACAACTTCCTAAAGACTCTCAAACAAGCTACAGGCTGCCTCAGTGAGCCCCAGGCCCAGAATGAGCAGTAGCCAGCCTAGCTTCACAGCTTAGTTTCACCTGGGAATCTCTGAACCCAGCACAGGTAGCAGCCATCTCAGATAGCGTTATAGCTCAGGCAGAGTGACCCCAGGCAAAACACAGGTGGGGGTTGACCTTGGCCTGCACTACTGGGAAACCCCAGGGCCAGCAACCCCAGTGGACGGATACAGACCACACTGGAACACCACCACCCTGCCCCTGCACAGCTGATCCTCCATGGAGGGCGGAGGTGATAGGGGAAGCTGTGCCACTGGACTCCATAGGACACCTACTACATTAGGCCACACTACCAACACATAGACTCAAAGCACCTCTACCTAACACATAGAAACAAAGGGAGACTGCCAAAATGAGGAGACAAAGAAACATGGTCCAAATTAAAGGACAGATCAAAACTCCAGGGGAAAAAAAAAAAAAAAAAAACTAAACAAAATGGAGATAAGCAATCTATCAGATGCAGAGTTCAAAACACTGGTTAAAGGGATGCTCAAGGAACTTAGTGAGGACCTCAGCAGCATAAAAAAGATCCAGTCAGAAGTGATGAATACGCTAATTAAAATAAAGAACAATTTACAAGGAAACAACTATAGAGTGAATGAAGCCAAGAATGAAATCATGATTTGGAATATAAAGAAAAAAACAACCAACTAGAACAAGAAGAAAAAAGAATCCAAAAGAAAACCAGGATAGTATAAGCAGCCTCTGGGACAACTTAAAGAGGTCTAACATTCCCATCATACCAGTGCCAGAAGGAGAAGAGAAAGAGCAAGAAATTGGAAATCTATTTGAAAACTAGCGAAAGAAAACTTCCCTAATTTGGTGAAGGAAAAAGACATGCAAGTCCAGGAAGCACGGGGTCACAAATAAGATGGCCCATGCTAAGACACATCATAATTAAAATGCCAAAGGTTAAAGATAAAGAGATAATTTTAAAAGCAGCAAGGAAAAAAAAGTTAATTACCTACCTACAGGGGAGTTCCCATAAGACTGTCAACTGATTTCTCAAAAGAAACTTTGCAGGCTAAATGGGATTGGCAAGAAATATTCAAAGTCATGAAAAGCAGGGGACCTACAGCCAAGATTACTCTACCCAGCAAAGCTATCATTTAGAATCGAATGGCAGATAAAGAGCATCCCAGACAAGAAAAAATTAAAGGAGTTCATCATCACCAAACCATTACTATATGAAATGTTAAAGGGATTTATTTAATAAAATCAAGATGAAAACTATGAATAAAGTGGGAAAAATACAATCTATCAACAATTGAATCTAAAAAGCAAAATAAGCAAACAAGAAAAAGACAGAATCATGGATACACAGAGAGTTTTGATGGTTGCCAGATGTGAGCAGAGTGTGGGGGAATGCATAAAGAGCTGAAGGCATTAAGAAGTAGAAATAGGGAGTTACAGAATAGCCATGGGGATGTAAAGCACAGCATAGGGAACAGAGTAGCCAAAGAACATATATACTATGACCTATGGACATAGACAATGGTTTGGGGATTGCCTGTGGGAGTTATGGAGATGGGTGGAGGGGGACAAAGGGAAAAACAGAGACAACTGTAATAGCATAAACAATAAAACATAATTTAAAAAATTAGAATTTGGAAAACATTGTACGTGCCACCATGTACTTAACTAGTTCCCAATTCATAGATTTCTGATAGTGCAGTGATACTAAAGAGTGTGCTTTCTGATACTAACAATGCATTGTATCAATATTTAGAAGAGCTGCATCCTTTAGTGAAACCAATGTTTTCCAACCGACAAAGCACAATGTTGCAAAATAATGCATGGGAAAAATATTCCAAGTATAAAAGAGAAACAAATGGATTTTAATTTAACAAATTACAGAAGATCACTGATGTAGTTTTGGACTTGGCATTGAAACAAATCATCCAGAAACTACCACCTGATGAATTTTGATATGATATCAAAGAGTATCTTACAATTATCTGAAAAGGCTATTAAAATGTTCCTTTAGCCAACTGCTTTCCTCTATGAGGCTGGATTTTCTCCATTATACATTGCACAACAATATATTACAACCCCTACTTCACGGCATACGTAAATATCAACTCTGGCTAGGCAAGATTTAAAAATGAAAAGCAAGCCCTGGCCAGGTTGCTGAGTTGGCTGGAGCATTGCCCCATGCAACAAAAGGCTGTGGGTCCAATCCCCAGTCAGGGCACATATTTAGGCTGAGGGTTCGATCTCTTGTCAGGAAGTGTACAGGAGGCAACCAATTGGTATTTCTTTCTAACATCGATGTCTCTCTCTCCCCCACCACTGCTCCTGCCTCCCTCCCTCCCTTCCTCTCTCTGTAAAATCAATAAACATATCCTCAGGTGAGGATTTATTTATTTTTCTTTTAGATACATTTTATTGACTATGCTATTACAGTTGTCCTATTCCCCCCCTTTATTCTCCTCCACCCTGAAACACCCCTCCCACCCACATCCCCCTCTTAGTTCATGTCTACAGGTCATACATATAAGCTCTTCGGCTTCTCCATTTCCTATACTATTCTTAACCTCCCCATCTATTTTGTACCTACCATTTATGCTTCTTATTCCCTGTACCTTTCCCCTCATTCTCTCCCTCCTCTTCCCTTCTGATAACCCTCCATGTGATCTCCATTTCTGTGATTCTGTTCCTGTTCTAGTTGCTCGCTTCATTATTTTTGTTATTTTTTTTTTTTAGGTTCAGTCATTGATAGTTCAGTTTGTTGTCATTTTACTGTTTATATTTTGATCTTTTTCCTAGATAAGTCCCTTTAACATTTCATATAATAAGGGCTTGATGGTGATGAACTCCTTTAACTTCACCTTATTTGAAAAGCACTTTATCTGCCCTTCCATTCTAAATGATAGCTTTGCTGGATAGAGCAATCTTGGATGTAGGTCCTTGCCTTTCATGACTTGGAATACTTCTTTCCAGCCCCTTCTTGCCTGTAAGGTTTCTTTTGAGAAATGAGCTGATAGTCTTATGGGAACTCCTTTATAGGTAATTGTCTCCTCTTCTCTAGCTACTTTTAAGATTCTCTCCTTCTCTTTAATCTTGGTTAATGTAATTATGATGTTTCTTAATGTGTGCTTCCTTGGGTCCAACTTCTTTGGGACTCTCTGAGCTTCCCGGACTTCCTGGAAGTAATCAGGATTCTCACAGAATTGGTTGAGTATGGCCACAAAATACAGGAAAAAGTGAAGGCTATGAAAAGTGGAACAAAGAAAAATGTACAGGGAACCAACAGTGACAGGAAGGAAACTGGGACTGAAATCAGCGGTTTGGATCAGAAGGAAGAAACAAACATTCAACAAGAACAGAATGAAGAAACAAGAATTCAAAAAAAAAAATGAGGAGAGGCTTTGGAACCTCTGGGACAACATCCGAATCGTAGGAGTACCAGCAAGAGAAGAGGAAGAACAAGAAATTCAAAATTTATTTGAAAAAATAATGAAGCAGAACTTCCCCAATCTAGCAAAGGAAATAGATTTTCAGGAAATCCAGAAAGCTGAGGGTGAAGATTATTTTAATGAAAAGCAAAATAATACATCTACAGAAACATCAAAGGAGGATAAATTCATTAACCTTGAAATGGGGAAAGACTACTTAAACACAAAAGTACCAATCATAAAGGAAAAGACTGATAAATTTGACTACATTAAAGAGCATGACTTCTGTTCATCAAAAGTCATCACTGTACGAGTGGAAATGTAAGCCAAAGAATAAAAAGATATTTGCCACACATAAAGTGTAACCCACAAAAGGTGCAAATACAAACTACATAAAGAACTCCTACAGCCCTGACCAGTATGGTTCAATTGGTGAGCACTGTCTGGCAAAGCGAAAGGTCACTGGATCAATTTCCAGTCAGGGTACATTCCTACACATTGCAGGTTCAGTCCCTCATCAGGGCACAACCAATCGATGTTTCTCTCTCACGTTGATGTTTCTCTCCCCCTCTTCACCCCCCCTTCCCTTCCCCTCTCTCTGAAAATAAATATTTAAAAAAATTAGGAATTCCTACAAATCAATGAAAGATATGCAAACAATCCAATAGAAAAATGGGGAAAAGATACAGAGGGCTTTCACAAGAAATAAGAAATCTAAATGACCAATAACATAAAAAGATGCCCATGAAAATATAAACCCCAACAAAATACCATTAGTGCATATCATATTGACAAATTTTTAAGTCTGACAATATTAAATGTTAGCCAGGATGTAAAGCAAGGTGAACACTCATATACTGCTGGTAGGAGTATATTTCGAAATAGTTTGGCAGTATCTAATAGAGCTAAGTATAATCACAATCAAGAACCCAGCAATTCTACACTGAAGTATTAATATATATGTCCCACAAAACATATGCTTGTATACACTAAGATACTTATGTAAGAATGTTTCCATTGGCAATGTTGGTAATAGCTAAAAACTGAAAACAAATTTGTTCATCAATAGCATAAGAGATCAACAAATCATGATATGATTACACAATCGATCATCTTATAACTAGGAAAATCAATGAACCACAAATACGTACAAAAATATGAATGGATCTTAAAGACATAACATTGAGCAAAAGCAGACAGATACAACAGAATATGGCCCCTATGATCCCATTTATGTGAAGTCCAAGAAAAACTTAAACTTATTGGGTAGTAAAAGTATCAATAAAAACAAGGAAGAGAAGACCACATCATGACAATGGCTACCTCAGGGAAGTAAATGGGGGTACTATCAGCAGGGAAGGTTATGTTGTCTTGACCTGGGTATAAGTTACATGCAGGTGTGCATCTTAGAGATTCTTTAAGCTTTACATTTAGGTTTTATGCACTTTTCTGTATTTTTTAATTGCAAAATTTAGGAAAAGAAATATTCTTATTGCAACTGCACAAGGCTCTAACAAAAAAAAAAAAAAAAAACAATGAACACAGATATTTCTTATTCTTTTATGTCTAGCAATCTTTTTCATAGTCAATAAGTCATTTTAAAATTTATAGAATATGCTTATATATCATACCCAAATTGAATATGATGCCACATTACAATCATCCACAAAGATTATATACGTTGCAGATTATCCATGCCCTTAAAGCTCACCTCTCTGTGTCTCTTGATTATTTCAATACTCCATCATCAGGATGAGCAGCACAAACTTGTTAAAAGTCAAACCCCACTTTTCCTAATCAACAATTCACTTGTAGGTCTCACAAAATTGTTTTCAAAACCAAAGAATAAAAAGGACTTGCCAATGGAGAATAATTGCTACATTAAATCTGCACAGTCGGAAAATCTAATTAAGTTTCACTTTTAACCAACTCCTATTCAAAAAAAGTTTTTTTTCAGAGAACACCTTAGAAATGGTAAAATAAACTGATTTAAGTTTGACTCCAAATACTTTAAACTACTTCCCTGGAGAACTAGACAGGGCTTTCCAATGTGCTGAGAACAGTGGTTAAGCTTCTCATTTCTCAATATGTTAAACCTACCACAAGCTTATCTAGAATAGGAAACAAAATCAATCTTCCTTCCAATAGGCAACGTAGAAATAACATGTTTCAGATTAGTATCAGAAAATATAACCTAAAAATGTCTGCAACCTAAGTCTTTTGTCAAGAGTAAATACGTAAGAAAATGTATGAAAAGTGCTTCATTATTTGCTATGAAGTATTAGAAAACTTCCCCCTTGTAGTTCTCACTGTCCCCATAGCTTCAATTCCCTTTAGAATACAGTAGCAGCAAACCTGCCTTAGACAGAAGAATATAACGGAATCAAGTAACTCACCTTGTGCCCAGATTACTAAAAAGCAAGGCCAACTAGTCCTTATGGTGAACGTTTGTGCTTATTCACATTTTCGGTAGCTTCATTTTCTGTTTGTTTTAATAAGTTTAATGCGTATGTCTTTTGTGATAATTCTTCCAGTGATAAGGGGGAAATGTCCAAATTCCACCTAATCTAACAGTATAGTCATTGTTACATAATTTTACGACATAATTGAAATATAATGCCATCTTATCAGTCACAAGGCCACAAATATATTCATTAGGATACAGATGGTAATATCCACATGAACTGTTAATTAGCATCTCAAATATTTGCACAACCCCTGGCTGGTGTGGTTCAGTGGACTGAGTGCCAGCCTATGAACCAAAAGGTTACCTGTTTGATTCCCAGTCAGGGCACATGCCTGGGTGGCAACTAGGCCCCCAGTTGGAGGTGTGTGAGAAGCGACCAATCGATGCTTCTCTTGCACATTGATGTTTCTCTCCTTTTCTTTCTCCCTCGGTTCCCCTCTCTCTAAAAAATAAATAAATAAAACCTAAAAAAATAGTCGCTTGAATTGTGTAAGGAATCACTGAGTGAGTATTCACTTGCATAACAGAAATTTTTATTTCCCTAGTATAAAACAGTTCTTCCTTCATTGTAGGAGGAAACCAAAAAGAATCACAAAGAAATTGCCCCCAGTCAGTAGGTTTGTGCTCTTCTCCCTAAGTAATCCATTAAGAGATGATCATGAAGTATTTTTAAAGAAACAATTGTTTCTGCATGTTGCATATCTTACTATACCTATTAAAAGTTTTAGTACTCTATTCTAAATGATTAAGGAAAAACATACTACCTCCAACAGTTGCCCATTTTAATGTGACTTTAAAAATAAATTTTCTGTCACAGTCCACATTCAAATAATCATTTCAGTCCCTTAATAATAAACTCCAAATAATTGCATTTACCATTTTTTCCACTTTTAAAAGTTTGGTGCTATTGTGGAGATAGTGTCTCAAGTCCCTGGAACAAAGACAGAATCTACTTTTTGTCAAAAGTCTGTGAAACTCAAACTGAATAAAATGTCTGAAATTCTATCAAGGATGGAAGTATTTTGTGACTACTTCTTAACATGAGTATTTAGCTTACCAACTTAGATGTTCCCATTTTGTAGTAAAAAAGCAAACAGCATTAAGCCTGAACTTGATTAAAATCAATATCTGAAAGTTGATTTCTCATAGGAAACTAATGTCAATCTGTACTTTAATTCTTAAAAACAAAACAACACAAAAAGCAAATTTGGTTAAGTAAAGTACTACTTCTATTATCATTGTTAGAAGAGAGACATAATCCACAAAAAATGAATGGGACATGTAGTTTTAACTTGATATATACATTTATGAAAATGAAAGCATGCATTTGAGGAGGAAAGGGAACAGGAAATGTTAAAAAAAAAGACAACAGTTCCTGCACACAAGTATATTAATAGCTCTCACTCTACCTTAATATTTAAGTGTTGTAGAATAATTTAATTTTTCTAACAAAGGAACGAGTAGCCTAAAAAGAACAATATTGCTACAACAATTCCTGAAGAATGCATTTCTCTTACCAAGAAAATGGACCAAGATTTATAACTTGTGAATACAAGTCAGAATGAGAAAATAAATGCCAAATGAAAACTAAGACATGAAGGAAATGTTTCAGATAAAGCTCCAGCTGAATTTAGGGCACCCTTTAAGAAAAAAGAAAAAAAAAACAGCCCTGGCTGGTGTAGCTCAGTGGATTGAGCGCAGGCCTGCGAACCGAAGGATCGCGGTTCGATTCCCAGTCAGGGCACATGCCTGGGTTGCCAGGCCAGTTCCTGGCAGGGGACATACAAGAGGCAACCGCACATTGATGTTTCTCTCCCTCTCTCCTTCCCTTCCCCTCTAAAGATAAATAAATAAAATCTAAAAGGAAAAAAAAAAAGTACTTAAAAAAAATCTTAAAAAAAAAAAACCATACAAAAATAATACAGAAAAAAGATTCAATTAACAAAGACTAAATTTTCTTAGAATTAGAAATTTCTATTTGCCATGATCAACCCCCTCCTATTTCCCTCCAAAGAATTCAGATCAAACAACATCTAGTGAACATCCAAACGTACTTAAGTTCTGAATGTTTAAAAGCATTTAGCAGCAGAATAAAAAGAATGATAACCAAAACATTTTGCAATTAAATTTTAAAACTTTATTATAACTCCAATAATAAGACCTAAAAATTTTAATTGTTATGTAATTTTTTAAAAGAATTAAGTCCAAACAGATAAATAGATGATAGTCAACAAATGCAAGTATTTCAAAATCTGACTAAGCACTGACATGAGGCTAATACCTACAGATTAAGAGCTTGGAACATAAATCCTACATTAAGGTTGCTTGTGACACAATGAAATACTCAGCTCACTATATTAATGATTTCTATTAAAAACATTTTCTCCATTGGATCTACCAGTACACACAAGTTTATTAGCTTATCCATGGCAAGTCCTATACTAAAACTCTAAAAAAAAAAAAAAAAAAAAAAGGCTTCTGTACAGCAAAAGATACCATCAAGCCCTGGCTGGTATAGCTCAGTGGATTGAGCGCAGGCCTGCGATCCGAAGGATCGTGGTTCGATTCCCAGTCAGGGCACATGCCTGAGTTGCCAGGCCAGTTCCCGGCAGGGGACATACAAGAGGCAACCGCACATTGATGTTTCTCTCCCTCTCTCCTTCCCTTCCCCTCTAAAGATAAATAAATAAAATCTAAAAGAAAAAAAATTAAAAAAAAAAAGAAACCATCAAAAAAATGAAAAGGGAACCCACTACATGGGAGAATATATTTGTGAATCACACTTCTGATAAGGGGTTAATATCCAAAATATATAAAGAACTTATACAACTCAATACCAGGAAGACAAACAATGCAATTAAAAGATGAGCAAAGGACCTGAATAGATACTTCTCCAAAGAGGACAGAGGGCCCAGAAACATATGAAAAAAATGGTCAACTTAATTAATCTGTGAGATGCAAATTAAAACCATAATTAGATACCACCCCACACCTGTCAGAATGGCCATTATTAATAAATAAACAAACGACAAGTGCTGGAGAGGATGTGGAGAAAAGGGAACCCTCGTGCACTGTTGGTGGGACTGCAGACTGGTACAGCCACTGTGAAAAACAGTATGGAGTTTCCTCAGAAAAATTAAAAATGGAACTGCCTTCTGACCCAACAATCCCACTTTGGAAACATATCCTAAGAATCCCAAAACACCAATTAGAATATAAGGACTCCTCTGTTTATAGCAGTGTTATTAACAATAGCCAAGATCTGGAAATAGCCAAAGTGTCCATCAGTAGATGACAGATAAAAAAGCTGTGGTTCATTTATACAGTGGAATACTACTGGCCATAAAAAAGGAACTCTTTCCTTTTGTGACAGAATAGATGGACCTGGAAATTATTATGCTAAGTGAAATAAGCCAGTCAGACAAAGATAAACACCATATAATCTCATTTATATGTGGAATCTAATGAACAAAATAAACTAATGAACAAAATAGATAAAAAGAAAATAGAAACTGACAGCTGTCATAGGGGTAGGGGAGGGGGAACAGGATGAAAGAAGGCAAAGGGATTAGCCAAAGAACCTACATATATAACCCATAGACACAGACAACAGTGTGGTGATGGCCTAAGGGAAAGGGAGGCCAGGGCTGGGTGGAGGTGGGCAAAGGGGGAGAAAATGAGGACATTTGTAATAGTGTCAACAATAAAAAGTAAACTTAAAAAAAGGAAACACTTCAGCTGGTCTGGCTCAGTGGATTGAATGCTGGCCTGCAAACCAAAGGGTCATGGGTTTGATTCCCAGTCAGGACACATGCCTGGATTGCAGGCCAAGTCCCCAGTGTGGGGGGGGTGTGAGAGTCAACCACACACTGATGTTTCTCTGCCTCTTTCTCCCTCCCTTCCCCTCTCTCTAAAAATAAATAAAATCTTTTTTAAAAATTAAAAAAAACTCTAATTCCAAAAATAAAGCTATTAAATCCATATCTTGCATATGTCATAGTATTTGAAAGAGTTTGCATTAAGATGTGAAACTTGTGCCCCAGCTGGTGTGGCTCAGCGAGGTAGGTGTCGGCCTGAGAACCAAAGGGTCGCTGGTTCAATTCCCAGTCAGGGCAAGTGCCTGGGTTGTGAGCCAGGTTCTCAGTTGGGGGTGTGAGAGATGCAACCACACATTGATGTTTCTCTCCCTCTTTTTTCTCCCTCACTTCCCCTCTCTCTAAAGATAAATAAATAGAAATGTTTTTCTTAAAAAGTAACTCCAAAAAAAAAAAAAAAGATGTGAAACTTGTAAGAATAGATGTTACTGGAAAGAACACAATTATTATGGTTTGGTAGTCCTCCTCTGTCCTTTTGATATAGTCAAAGAAATCATTTTAAAAGTTCCATAATTTATCATTTAAAACAATCAGTATCTCTGGAAAGAATAGGTTAGCTAGATATGTGTTGGCAAAATACAGGGGGTGGGGTTTCCTCCTAATTACCTAAAAAAAACTTATTCTTCAAAGTGAAGACTTTCCATCTTAATAGACAGTTGCTTTTCATGAGGCACAATTAAGAATTGCCCTCTTAAAGTTATAAAACGCCCCATGTATCTCATATGTTGCTTTAACACCATGATGCTAAAGTTACAACTCCCAGAATAGACTTATACTAGTAAGAAGTAACAGACAAGAAATGAACGTCATGAAATGCATCATGCATTTTTTAAAAGGTAACATTCAGTTAAGTTAAAGCTAATCTGCTAACTCATCTTGCTAAGAAGGAAAAATCCACCCAAGATACAATTTTAAATAATGGTCTTATTCTGAAAGCCAAATCTATATATGATTCGCTGATGATTTGGTGGCATATTACCTTTGGGTGTTTTTGTTTGTTTCCTGAAGAGAACATATCCTCAAGATTTTATTGTCACAAAATAAAAGAAAATATGAAACTTAGAATTAGACCACTTGGCCCTTTCTCTTCCTATCTCCCCCCAGTTCAAAATGCTTGTGTCTCTTAATAGTCAGCATTCACTTAGATCTGCAGTTGGGCTCAATGCATCAAGCCTCGGTACAATCTTCTTTGTAGTTTTAGCCTTTTTGCAGAAAATCTTCTTAGTCTGCCCACCATAGCCACTCTACTTCCTGTCGTAGCCGCTTACCCTGAGCACACAGTGTCCTTGTCCTTCTGGTACTTTGTTACATTGTTGAGTTGATGGATGTCACACTTCTTACAGAAAGCCAAGTGGGTTTTAGGAATATTCACCAGGTTTGCTAGAGTGCTATCGGCACGGAAAAGCTTACCTTGGTTTTTAATATTTCCAGTTGCTGGTTTATTTTTAAGAGGCTGTTTTCAGACAAAGGAAGTGATGTTTTATAATTGAATTACAACACCATTTGTTCTAATAAAATGAAAATGCTAATACATCTATCTTTAGCAAGATAGAAAAAAATCCAAGTTTAGACTATATGCAACAAAGTATCAAATAAAAGAAGACTAAGTACTGGTGATGTGTTTGATTAAAATATTTCATTGTGTCGCACACTAGCAAGTTTAAACTCTATATAACAGAATACAATTATAAAACTGACTATTATCAATTTGGATCTACTCTAATTCAAACTACATTCCACAAGCCATGGAATAAGTATATTACATGTAACAGTTTTGAAGCACCTCTTCAAACACAGGAGCTATGGCAGGTGACACACATCATGTAAACATACATAAAGTGAATCCAAAATTCCATTTGGACTACATCACTTTGTTTTTCTCCAAAGGCTGCCTGCCAGTAATAAGCCAAGCAGAATTTCACCTCCCAGCCCTAAAACCAGTCATTCCAAGGTGGGAGTCACAATAACAAAACTGCCAAAAACAGTTAGCTGGGAGGAAGTTGAGCAATTTACAAAGATGACAGCCCCTAAATAACTAAGTTGGCCTTTAAAAGCACACAATGAACTGATTTATCCTAATCTAATGTAGATGAAAATGGTGGTTTGGTAACTTCCCATCCTGCCTTCCCTGCACACAAGGGACCTAATAGCTATTTGTTAACTAGTAGTACAAGGATTTGGGAAATATTCCAGTTAAAAATATAAAATATACACCAAACTGACTTCTTTGTCAGTTAATAAGCCAGTAAGAACTCTAAGCATATGCTAGAAAGTCTGGAACGGGGAAGCAGGACAACTGAACCAAAATAAATTTGAGACACAGTCCCCACTCTTCAAGGGTCTCTCAATTCATTAAGAGTACAGATAAGAGTCAGGGACCAATTAATTGCTAACCGAAGTGGTACAGACTTTAAGTGCAAGAACTGTACAGTAAGTTTAAATATCTAAAGACTGTAATAATAGTATTACTTATAATAGTTATCACTTGAGCACTTATAATAAGCCAAGTGCTTTACAGGCAATATTTAGTCTTCACAACAATCCTTTGAGTACTTATTCCCAATTTACTCAAGGGGAAACTGCTAAAGCGGTTAAGGAACTTATCCAAGGTCACTCAGCTAGTTAAGTGGCTAAGGTGGGCGCTTACTCAGGCAATCCAATCTAGGGCTCACAGCTAAGACTAAGTAAAGCAGTGAGAGTGCTGTGGGGAGGCCTACAGGCAGGCAACATTACCTGCACACGCCTTCCCCGCGTTTCCTTCTAAGTAACAAAGTTCCCACCGTACACTGCACCAGCAACCATAAACTGATCACTGCGGGGAAGTGGAGACGATAACGACGGTAAAATTGGCTAAAGCGTTAACTCATACAGGATTGACCTTTAGCTAATAAAGCGATTCAAAGAAGGAAATGAGAAATAAATTCTGTTTTTTAGTACCTGGGGTTTGTTTTGCTACTTAAACAATTTTTTTTTTCCGAGACAGCGCTGAAATTTTGGGCTAGGAAACTGCGAGTATGGCAAATTACTGTTATGTATTAGTGAGAAAAAAAGTTTTATGATTAAAGGAAACGCGTTATTCTGGGTACTCGAGAACCTTGGAGAGTTGCCAAAATTAGTTGCAGTCCCAGGACAAAATGGGGTTTAGGAAACATTTAATGACGAAAGTTGAGTCCAACCCGAAATGGCTCCTAAGGTGAAAAGACGGAGCAAAGAAATCCTGGTAGGTCTTCGGGTAAAGCGGCAATGCTTACTACACTCCTCTCACGGCCTGCGGCGCCGCGCAAGGCCGGGACAGTCCGAGAGACCGCTCCCCGGGAAGACGTGAGGTGCCAAGATGGGCTCTTCGCGACGCCCCGGGCTTCGCGGCGGCGGGCGGAGAGGAGGGGAGGGAGTCCGGGATGGTTCGCCCTCCTCGGGCAGAGGAGGCGCCAGGCTCCAAACTGCGGAGTCGAACGGGTGCAGAGTGAAGAGATGGGACAAGAGATAGATGGAAAGTCCGAAACCCCTCGGCGCGGGCCCGTAAAGAGAAAGGAACCAAGTGAGCTGAAGCGAAGAAGGGGACCAAAAAAAGAGACCGAGCGGGAGCGCGGGGACCCGCAGGGGCGAAACGGGAGTTCCGCAAACAGGCAGGGTACGGCGGGCTAAGGATTTCGCCGAGGCCAGGGAAGGAAGGCGGTCCGCGCTGCTTAGCACAGAACCTCACCTCAGTTAGAAACTCCTAGCCAAACATCCACACCCGCCGCCCGGATGGGGGAGGGGGCACCCCCTCCCCCCACCCCGAATCTCCCCCAGTGTGTGAGAGCGCGGTTGACATCAAGGCCCGGCCTGGCCGTGCGCCCGCCTCCAGTCCCGACACTCACAATTCGCCTCTCCCCGATTTCTCCCAGTTCTTTATCCACTCTACGGGAACCAACACCGTTGCGGCCGCCATCTTCCCCTCACTAGTAGCAGAAGCCCGGATGTGTAGCAGGCGAGCGAGAGGTCAAAGTGAAGCACCGCCCACTAGGCATGCCGGGAACTGCGAGTTCGCTTTTTGATTTCCCGCCCCACAGTCCTCTCCACCCCGCGGAAGCCCGAGGCCCTGTGGCCAACGAAGTCGCCCAGACCCGTGGGTCCCTTCGCAGATGCCCTCGCTTCCCATTACAGCAAGAAAAGTGCCATCCCGGTCTGACTCATAGCCCTTATCTTCTTCTGTAGTATCTACTGCAGGCTACTAATTCAAACATGTATTTTTAAAGCACCTAATATTTGCTAGATGCCGGGACTAGAAAAACAGTAAACCATGATACCAAGTGCCTCCTGATAAGGCTCTAATTTTGTGGAGTCCATCATACCAATAATTTGCATAACCTAAATGTAATCGTGAGGAACGCCAGGCAAACCCATATTGAGGGACAGTCAACAAAATCACTGGCTTGCACTACTCAAAATCATCGAGGTCACTAGTGACAGTTCTTCTAGATTAATGGAAACTACAGATGTAACAACTGATCCCCACCAGGAAAGAAAGCATTTTCTTATGCTACCCAAGGAACATTATTGGAACAATTGTCTATACTTAAAAAAAAAAACAAAAAAAAAAAACTATAGGTTACGTAACATTGTGTCAATGTTATTAGCACCGTTATTATGTCATTGATTGTAACACAAGTATTTACAGATAATGGGGCATTATGTTGCAACTTACTCTAAAATGTATTCAGGAAAAAGGAATGATTAAGCCAATGTAACACATTAACATTTTAAAAATCTGGGTGAAGAACATACAGAGGTTCTCTCTTGTAGTTGTGCAATTTTTAAAACGAAAAAGGCTTTATAAATACAACTTTGCCATCAACGGTGTGGCTCAGTTGGTTGGAGCATCGTCTGATAGACTGAAGGGTCTCAGATTCCATCCCTGTTAGGGGCACATAGAGAAGGCAACCTCTCTCTCTCTCTCTCTCTCTCTCTCTCTCTCTCTCTCTCTCTCTCTCTCTCTCTCTCTCTCTCTCCGCCCCCCCTCCAGTGTTGACAGTCTGAGGCAGTGTGATGCATGGAGTGATGAGGTGATGTTAGGTAATGTAAAGTCAAGCAATCTTATCATCTCAGTGAAAACAGATAAGTATATCAAGAATAAAATATATAAAAACAAAATATAAAATAATCAAAGAACGAATGCAAAAGCTGTACCCTTTGTGGGCCTGTCCCCTGAAATGCTGAATATTGGAAACAGATTTTTATGAACTAAAGACTTAGTTGTGTTAAATATACAGATTACAATTTCTAAAATAACAAAAAGATATTATATATCTTCCAGACTGCCAGGAAGGAAAAACACTGAAAGAGAGAAAGAGAAAAAAATATCAAACCCAAAAAAGGCAAGAGGGGAGGAAAAAGTTTCTTTAAAGGTGGGACAAAAAGAACAGAGAAAGGTGATAGGTTTAACCTTAAATATATCAGTAATTGTATAAAATATAAATGAACTAAAAGCTCCTGTTAAAAGTATAGATTATCAGATTGGATTCAAAATAGTCTAGCTGTTTTAAGAGACATCCTTAAAACACAGAGACACAGAGTTTGAAAGTAAAAATGATGGAGAAAATATACTAGTCAAATACTAAGACCTATAAAATTAAGCTGTTCCAGCTCAATTAATATCAAACAAAATAGATTTTAAGGGAAAAATAATCACTAGATTTAAAGAGGGTAACCGTATATTGATAAAAACTTCAATTCACCAGGGAAATGTGATCATCCTAATCTGAAATGTACTCAAACTCTTTGAAATATATGAAGCAAAAATTAACACAACTACAAGGAGAAATAGACAAATCCACCACCCCAGTGAGAGTCTTTAATTCATCTCTCAGAAATAAAGCAGACTAAGCAATCAGTAAAAATGTAGAAAATAGGACTATTAAGTGAACACATTTAATCTAGTAGATATACATAGAATGAAGTACCTAGCAAATGGAAAATAAACACCTATATTTGGAAATTTAAAAACATACATTTAAATAAATTACAGATCAAAGTGTTATGGTAGAATGAGTGACCAGAGAGGACGTAAAGGCAGGGCCCTCACCATTGCAATCTAATAATGAACTTAATACAGGAGGCTAAAAGCAAAGGCTCACCCATTGACTCAGTTGTCCTGAGCCTGGTTCGATAAGGCTGCCAGGCATTCTGAACAACACACGTAAACCATGATAGTGCAGAGGGGAAGCCCTTGAAAACCTGTGTGTATAATCTCCACTAGCTGGGAAAAGGAAAACCTTGAGCCTAAGGCCTGGAAGGGAGGAGAGGAGGGACTACAGTACCCAAAGAAAAACCCATAAAACAACTCTGGTTAACTGCCTGCCTCCTGTCACATATGCAAAATGAACAAATAGAGTCTGGAGCAAGATAAGGATTTAGGCTAACACACCCCCATGCATACCTACGTTTGGGTAGTAACATCTTCAATGGTGGGGGGGAGCTGGCACCACCTTTTCCCATCAATCAATATGTAACTCCCTCACCCCCATCTTGCTAACTATATAAGTCTTCAGAACAAAGGACTCATTCTCTTGGCTCTTTTTGCCACATGGGGGGACCCTGGCTACCTGGCCTCTGGCCACCAGGCCCCTGACCACCTAGCCTCTGGCCATCCTGATTTTTCCACCCTTGCTTTTGCAATGCCTACTTTTGCTTTCCCATTAGAACTTAGCACTAATAAAACTTGCTTGCATGTTAGTAGGCTTACTAATCTGTAATTCTTTATTGAATTGGTAAGAAGAACTGAGTTCCTGGGAGTTTCTCCTGTGACAAAAGGAAAAGGTCGTACTAAAAATTAGAGCACTTAGAACAGTAATGAAAATGTTACATATCTATACTAGTGAAAAACATGATGAGTTGCCACTAAAGTAATATTTAGAAAGAAATTTATGTCATTGAACCTTTGTATTATTAAAGAAACAAGGCTGTAAATTTTTAAAAAGCTAAGCATCAATTTAAGGAGTTGCAAAAAACAATAACAGGAAATGAAAGAAAGCAGAAATAAGGATATTTTAAAATAGCAAATACTAAGAAAAATAATTATATCCAATAGAAAAAATCAACAAAACCAAAAATTGGTTGATGGAAAAGTCTAATAAAATGGACAAACCTCTAGCAATACTGATTATAAGAAGGAAGAGAGAAGGTACATCATAAACAAATATTAAGAATTGTTTAGATTGGCAGCATGGATGGAACTGGACAGCATCATGCTAAGCGAAATAAGCCAGGCAGTGAAAGACAAATACCATATGATCTCACCTTTAACAGGAACCTAATCATCAAAACAAACAAACAAGCAAAATATAACCAAAGACACTGAAACTGAGAACATGCTGACAGTCACCAGAGGAGAGAGGGGAGGGAATTTCAGGGGAGAAAGGGGAAGGGTTTAGAGCAACAAGTACAAAGGACACAGAAACTAGGAGGGGTGGAAATGGGAGGGAGGTGGGGAGGGCTGGGGTGGTGGGCTGGGGTGGGAGTAAAAGACAGAAAACTGTGCAAGATCAACAATTAAAATAAAATATATCTATTTATTTCAAAAAAAAGAATTGTTTAGATTGGGTTCATGACAGGAAATTGATGACATACTCAAAGGAGATAATTAAAGAGATTTTAATTAAGGAACCATGCATATGGGTGTGTGCAGGATTAAAAGAAACCAACAAATGGATGGTAAAGCACCACTTCAGGTACTAAAGTAATCCACCTAAGCCTGAAGGGTCAAGGGAAGGGAGTGGTTAGCAAAAACTAATGAAATAAGGAAAAGTAAAACAAAATGAAACAATAAGGAAAGGAATATTCAACAGAAACTGTGGCCTTCTATAGTGGAATTATTGCCAACTCACATCCCAACAGGGAGGGAGTCTGGGGAAGAAATACCCTGAAGTTTCTCTCCCTCCACCATCTGATCTGCTGATACCTTTCACTGGCTGATGGCTACTGGAAGCCGTAATGCAAGAGAGAAATGAAGTTGATAGGGGTCAGAAAACCGAGCAGGGTGGAAAGTAGATCTTGAAAGGAAAAACAGAATTTCCAGCACTCACTATTCCTGTTGCCCCTCTACACTACTCTTACCCTTTGTCCAGATGAAAACCCCATACCTTCAAACAGAATGTACAAAGTCCCATCAGCTACTGTATCATTACAGGGTGATGTCAATTCATTCATACTCCCACTTGAAATCTAAAATATTAGCCACCACCAGTGCTTTTCATACAAAGGAGAAGGGAAAAGGGGACTATAAACATAGAACACAGTTGCTATAGTCCCTGCTTCTGTAGCTAGAAGCATGCTCTAAATTGATGATCATAGCTTCATTTTTCTGCAACTCACTCCATGTTTCTCTTGCCTTCTATTGGCCTCACAGGAAAATAAGATACATTACCTGGTGCAGTGATCTAAACCTTCATCCCTACAGGATTTGAATCCTCAAAAATCTTACCTCAATTAGGTTACCAGTTTTCATTGACCCGTACTATTTTTTAAATATTGTATTTATTTATTTCCAGAGAAGGAGGAAGGGAGGAAGAAAGAGAGGGAGAGAAACATTGATGTGAGAGAGAAACATCGATCATTTGCCTCTCGTACGTGATCTGACCAGGGACCAAACCTGCAACACAGGCTTGTGCCTTGACCAGGAATCGAACGGGTGACCCTTCACTTTATGGGATGATGCCCAACCAACTGAGCCATGGGCCAGGTCTGACAGGAGTGATAAGAGGCACCCCAGTGAAGCCTCTGTATTCTAGACATAGTCCTCCTCACCTCCATTGTGTAGTAGCAGCCTAATTTGCCTTTGGTAATGAGGGTAGACCACTCCGGTTGGCACAGTGACCCCTTGCCTGCCTGTTCATTCAGCAGCATGAGGAGCACAAAATGGACAAAAGGCAGTCTCAGCCTCTAAAGCTTCAGAATCCCAATATGTTCCCTTGCAGGGGAGCATTTCTCCCTTGGGCATTAGAACCTCTTAACCCACTGAATCCAACATGTAAGGATGGGAAGCAAATACTTCTTCAGTGAGAGGGGTCATTCCCACTTCCATCTCTTGAATACTGGACCCATACATTTTTGCTGCAAGGGAGATAATATGATATATTATCAGCCACTGTTGAAAGCATATACTACTAGATTGTGTAGGACCCTACCCCAAACTTTCGGGCCATGGTGCCATAACTGAGCCTTCAGCAGGAAATTTCACCATTGTATCAAGCCAATTGTTTCTCAGTGATAGGACATGTAATAAGACCAATAAATTCTATGAGAATGAGCCAATCACCACACTTCCTTCAGGCTAAACTGAGTTCCTTTGTTAGAAGCAATATTGAGTGGGATACCATGGTGATAAATGAGGCATTATGTGAGTCCCAATGATGGTGCTGGCAGAGGCACTGCAAGTGTAAAAGGCAAATCCTTATTCAGAATATGCATCTATTCCTGTAAAGACAGTCACTGCCCCCACCCATGATGGAAGGGTTCCAGTGTAGCCAACATGCCACTAGATGACTATCCGGTCCCCCTGGGAAATGGTGCGATGTTATTGCCTCAGACTTTGGTCTCTGTGGATAAGCAGGTTGCCAATACAAAGTGGTGATAGATAGATCAGCTTTGGTGAGGTAAGACACCATATATATACCCTATCCCAGATGCCACAGCCATTCTGTATTTTGGCCTACTGAGCAAGCACTAGGGTAGCTGAAGGAAGAGGCTAACATGAACAGAGTAAGTGATCTTATCCACCTTCTTATTGAGAGCCTCCTCCACAACGGATGCCCTCTGGGAGCAGTTATGTGGAACAAAAGTATATTTATACTATGGCTCATTAAAAGAAGCCTATGCATATGCATCTTTCCTAGACCTCCTTATTACCAAATTCCTATCTTATTCTTTCCACATTCTTCTTCCAGCCAAATCCTTAGCCTCTGCCCTTGAGTAAGTCTATATTAGTACACTGGGCCATTTCTCCTTCCACCAAAATAGACAATCAGATGTAGTACTTGGGAGAATTTTCTTTCACCTCTGTCTTTAGGAGTCATCCCTGAGTGGGGCAGTTGTACAACTGTGACCCACTTCTACCAAGTGCCAGACTACCATGCAGATCTACCTATAAAACCTATAGGCCTGCATTTTCTTGCTCTATTAACTGATCATAGAGAACTCTCCTTGAGGCCCTACATGTGGGCCGATGGAGAGGCAGTGATGCAGTAGGAGCAAGTACTATGAGAGTCAGAGCCACTTCCTCATTCACTTTATTTTTACCTCCCCAATTTGCTGGGATCTGATTTCATACAAATTTCCATTTAACAATGGAATGCTTCTGTACATGGCCATTTAATGATTGAGTGGATTAGATAACACCCAGTTCATGATAGGCCGTTCAAGTCACATAGTCTCTGATCTGTGGTCAGAATTCAGTGATGACCAGGACCTAGTAGCAATCCAGTCATTGCTTATCAGATGGAGAACAATTGTCAAGTAAGAAAAGCATAATCTAAGGGGCTGTGCTGTGAGGCTTCCATTGAGGCTTCATAGAACATCTCTGCCACAGACTCTTCCAAAACCATTGGGTCTGCAGAGTCCTAAGGCCCAAGAAATAAGGCAGCATGTTCTACAGCCTGGATTTGCTGCAGAAACTTTTCTTGTTTCAGACCCCACTCAAAACTTGTCACCTCACCCTGGCCAGTGTGGCTGAGTTGGTTGGGTATCATCCCACAAACTGAAAGGTCATAGGTTTATTTGTTGGTCAGGTCAGGGAACATACCTAGGTTACCAGTTTGGTCCCCAGTCAGGGTGCCTGCGAAAGGCAACCAGTCAATGTTTCTCTCTCACATCGATGTTTCTCTCCCTCTCTTTTTCCCTACCTTCCCCTCTTTCTAAAAAAAAAAAAAATCAGTAAGCATGTTCTCAGGTGAGGATTAAAAAATTGGCAGCCTTACAGGTTACTCACTAAATGGGTTGGAGCAGCATGCCCAAATGTGGTGTATGTTGCCTTCCAAATCCAAAAAGGTCCACCAAGCATGCTTCCTTTCTTTGTAGTAGTAACACAGAAACAACTTATGGCCATTTGATGATTGAGTGGATTCTTCTTACTTTAGAAGAGATATCCTGACATTTCCCAGGCCACCAGACCTCTAGAAATGTCATCCATGTTAACAGGCCCCTAAATTTTCACAGGGTTTATCATCTGTCCTCTGGTCATAAAGCATATAAGGTACTTGTTTTTTCTGCCCCTCAGATTTATTAGCGTAATGTCATCAATGTAGTGAGTCAGCATTCTGACTGTGGAATAAAAAGACAATCAACTTCTTTTTAGACTAGATTGTGACAGAAAACAGCATAGTTACCCTAGGGTAAAAGAGTGGGGGCAAACTATTTCTGATTACCTCTGCTGATAATATTTGCTGGGGGAATAGGTGCCAAGGTTGGGTTGATTTGCTCCAGTAGAAATACAACATTGGGAACCACAGTTCTGAATGGTGGCACTACCTAATTAAATTAGCAATAATCCACAAGCATTCTCCCAAACCCATGTGGCTTTTCCCACAAGCCAAACAGGAAAGTTACACAGGGGCATGTGGTTGGAATCATCATACTTCCACTTTTCGAGTCTTTAGTGGTGACTCTTATCTCTTCATTTGCTGCAGGAATTTGGTATTACTTTAATTTATTGTATTGGCCATAGGAGTGAAAGGAGAGGGAGGTACAGTTCCAGTGGATACTACTTGACCCTTCCTACTTGATCCTCTCCATGGATCAGTGGGTGAGAAAAATGTGTGGTGATTCTGCCAAGTAGGCTCCAAGCTCCCACTGAAATGAGCTCAGACCAAAACCTAATTTATCACCTGATTCTGTAAGTCCCCACTCTAAAGATGGAGCACAGTGGCATACTGAGTCTTCAGGAATTAGCATCAGTTCCAAAACAGAATCTGTTCACTCTCAGAAGGTTTTACATATGTTTCCATGGTCATGGTCACCTAGTAAATGACCACAGGTCCCAGTCTGAGGAGGACTTGGAAGACTTGCAGTATACATGATGGGACAAAAGTACATTTACAGTTGTTTTTCTGGAAAATAATATAATAATTAATAAATTATTGCCTGGTTAAGAGTGCAAAGAGTTTACTGAAGAGTGAAACCTACAAAGGAAATGAGAAGGCTGTAGAATTAGGCAGAGGCAGTACAGGCAAGCAAGGAAAATCCAAATTCAATCTATGTGTGGATTTCATTAAGGACAGCTCACTGTTCCCTACAAGGTAGAAGGGGTCCAATAGAATTAACTTGCCATGGGAGGCTGGCTTAGTGCCCCTCCATCACTGGTACTGCATAAAGGATTCACCATTGTCCTCTGTCATTGGCTACTTGGGCACCCAGCGGTAGTGGTAGCTAAATCAGCCTTGAGGAGGTTAAGTCCATGCTGCTGGGTGGGCCCATGCATAGCCTCCCTCTCTGCCTGAATACCACCTATTGATGGGCCCATAACACAAGTACTGGGTGACCAAAGACAAATGTTGGCTTGCCCATCTGGCTGTTTTTGAATTTCCTATGCAATGAATGCTCTTTGGCAGATATCAATGTGAAGCACAAAGATCTGTACACTTTGAGCCCACTCCCAAGAATCCATCAACATATCTCTTTCCTAGACTTTCTTGCCACTGGTATTCCAACATTGCTCCTTCTATGCCCCCAATGATACTTTCTACTTTCAGGGATTCACCATATATCTGTATATCAGGCTTCATCTCCTTCCATACAAAGTGAATGACCAAGGGTACTACCCACTAGTATGACTTCCCTCCAGCAGATAGAAAAACGTGAAAAAGAAATGGACAAGCATTTCACAGAAGAGGCAAAATGAGTGTAATCAGAATGTAATCAAGGAAATGCAAAATAACATCATATTATACACACATTAGCCATCAGATTGCCAACAACTGAAATTTCAGAGTCCATATGTGAAGTTTTATTGGAACACAACCACTTTCATTCATTTACATGCCGTCTATGGGTACTTTCACAATACAATGTAGGGTCATATAGTTTGCATCAAATTGTATGGGGTGCAAAGCCAAAAATACTTACTTTCATCCCCCTTTCTAGACAGTAAAGTTCAAGAAAATTTTAAGTTAAATTTAAGGTAACTTAAACACAGAATTTCAGCATTTCTATCTTAGAATATTCTTAGAAGCAGCATAGAGGAAAGAATAAGGAAAAGAGTTGATATGTTTCTACCTGTAAAATATACCTAGGAAAAGAGCTGAAGAATGCTGACTAAAAAAGAAAACTGGAGTTCGTGGTTCTCACATTTCAGTGTACATCAGAATCACGTAGAGGGCTTGTTGAAAACAAACTGCTGGGAGTGACCAACACATCTGGAAACTATCTGAACATTTAGCAATATTGAAGTAGTAGAGCCATACTATGGAATATGACACAGCTGTTAAAATATGAATTGGATGTACAATATATTAGCCTGGAAGAATTTCCACGAAGCATTATAAAATGGAAAAAAAAAAGTTCATTGCAGACTAGTGTGTGTGGCATGATCATGAAACCCTATAAACTCCTAGGGTTTCTGATTCAGTAGGTAAGGCTTGAGAATTTGCATTTCTAACAAGTTCCCTAGTGATGCTGGTGCTGCTGGTCTGGAGACTACACCTTGAGAACTGCTGCCATAAGTATTACAGTGGTCCCTAAACTGAGGTACATCAGCAGCTGCATTAGAATCATCTAGATCCCTGGCCTTGTGGGCCTTACACAAAGCAAGGGGATAGAGAGTGATAGGGCATGCTCTTTAAGATAGGGCAGTCAAGACAGGCCTCTATAAGGAAGTAACACTGAACAGAGACCTTAATGAAAGGAGAGTGAAAGCTGTTAATACCTTAATATTAATAGTTTGTATCAATATGTTAATATGTGAGGGACAAGTATTCCAGGCAGGACGGACAGTATGTGCTCAGACCATGAGGCAGGAATGTGCTGGGTGTGTGTTCCTAGATCAATTTGAAGCCAAGAATTTGACTCTTTGTTCTTTCTGGTTCTCTGTGTTCTTCCTTCCCAGGGCAATTAGCTTCAATTTATTCTGTATCACACGAATAGGGTCATACTGTTCTGCAACTTGCATTTTCCCTTAATAATAAATCATGAACATTCTTTCATGTCACTACATTGAACACCAGCCTCATTGTTTATAAAGGCTGAATATTCCACTGTTGAAATGTACCAAGAATTTACTTTTTAAAAATCAAGTATTTGTATAGCCAAATTCCTATAGATGAACACTCGGTTTGTTTCCAGTTCTTAATTATGGCCCCAAAAATGATGTAGCGAGTATGCTTTTGCATATGTGTGTGTGCTTATCTATGTGTCTGTGTCCTTGTTCATGCATTCCTTTATGCACTGAAAATTCACTGAGCTACTATTACATGTTATGTACATGTTATATGCTGAAAATATAATGATGAACATGTACCTATGCACCAGCTGCCAAAGGGCAGGGAGATGAAAGATGTCTTCCTTTAAACTTTGAAGTGGGAGGTTTGGTAATGATGTCCACCAATGATGTACCCACTGGGGATTTTGTTCCAAATAGAAAGGGGAATTGGGTGCTGAACAGCAAAAAAAGAAAAATCCACTATACATACCTTCCATGATTAGGTAAGGTCTCTGTGATATTCTCTCATGGCCCCTTATATTTTTACCTTCTTATCACTCAGGGATGTGTTTTTTCTGCATGTAACAGAATATCTAATTACAAGGGCTTTAAAATATGTGCCTATGGGTTTATTTTTCTCACAGAACTAGAAGGCTGGCATATGTTCAGTAGCTCAGTGATGTCAGAGTTGATGGCTTTTGCAATTCTCTTGACCTTGCCCTCAAAGTCACTACATGACATTTACAGGTCCACATTCAAGGCATGAGTAAGAAAGAAGAGGAAAAGATGACACCTGTGTCAAAAAAGCATAAGTTTTCCCTCAAGAACCCATGCATTAGTTTCCTATAATGTCTAGAACGAATCTCTGCAAATTTAGTGGCTCAAAACAACACCAGTTTAGTATCTTGAAGTTTGGGAAATCGTAAGTCTGAAATGGGTCTCACTAGGCTAAAATCAATGTTGACAGAGTTGCATTCCTTCTGGAAGTCTAGGGCAGTATTGGTGTCCTTGACTATTCCAGCTTCTAGAGGCTGCCCCTATTCCTTGGTTGATGGCCCTCTTCCACCGTAACAGCCAGCAATCACAATCACTCTAACTTCTGCTTTTGTGGTCACACTTCCTTCTCTCATCTTTGGCCCTCCACGGGCACGGGCACATTCAAGAATCCTTGCAATTATACTGGGCCCACCTGGATTCTCCAGGATATGCTCCCTATTTTAAGATTAACTGGTTAGCAAGCCTAATTCCATCTGCAACCTTAATTCCCCTTTGCCATGTAACGTATTCTGTAAATTCCCATTTACAAATTCTGGGGATTAGGATGTGGGGTGCATGCATGATTTGCCTATCACAACCCACTTTTGTTTCACTGACCAAAATTCTAGCTGGAAAGAAGCTGGAGTAAATGGGATTGGGAGTGGGAGTTGGTTTAGCTGGACAACTGTGTCTGCCATACCTTGCTAACACTTCTCACAGTTTGTAATTGTATACTTATTGTTTGATTTTCTACCTTAGTAGAAGGTATATTCCATGGAAGAAAGAAACATTATATTAAAACACTCTCTTATGACTCAGATTTAACATCCTGGCAAGGATATCTGGAGCCAGTCCTAGTATGCTGCTGGAATGGCTGGTTGAAATTTGGACACACAAAAAAAGCCCATTTAATAAATGAAGTGGAATTGTTGGAACTGCCTTGACAGAGGACTGAGAGAAGGTTTCAAGATTTCAGAGGTGGGCAAATTAGAATGGCTTTTTTATATAAGGTCAGAAAACACACCAGTTGACAATGTCCCCTGGGAGGATGCACAGGACATCTCTTGTATTAAGGCTAACATTGTTGAAAAGCTTCACGGTGGCTGTCTTCTATGAGTCAGGTTTCAAGGTAGAGGAGACTGCTTTGTAATTAGGCTCCTTGGTATCAGTAGCAACGATAGGAGTCCAGAATAGCAGAGGCCAGGTGACAGCAGTTAACTGTCAGAGTCAAGGTGAGCGTACTAACCATAATGGTCAGCAAGTCTGCAATGGCAAAGATAGGCTTTGATCTATAGGGGTCTACAGAGATAGCTAATAAACTATGGCATTCCTACAAACAATATAGATGAGAAACCGGATTAGTTGGTAGAGCTGCCATAACAAAATACCACAGACTTAGTAGCTTAAACAACAGAAATTTATTTTCTCGCAGTTCTAGAGTTTATAAGTCCAAGATCAAGTTGTCACCACAGTCAGTTTCTTTTGAGGACCATCTCTTTCTCACTGTGTTCTAATAGAGTTGCTCCTCAGTCTGTGTGTGTCTATGTCCTAATTTCTTTTTCTTATAAGGATACCAATCATGTTAGATTAGGGCCTACCCAAATGACCTCAATTTACCTTAATTACCTCTTTTAAAGGAACTCTCTCCAAATACAGCCACATTCTGAGGTACTGGGTGTTAGGACTGTAACATATAAATTTGGAGGGGGGCACAATCCAGCCCATAACAGAATCAAATAAGGGTATTGCTTATGAAACTAAAATAAATAAATAAATAAATCAAGGATAGTTGAGCAGTAGACTGATGTTGATTGTCACAATGGAAAAATCATGATCCCTTGCCTAGTTTCCATCCCTGAGCAGATTCTCAGACCCAGAGCTGATCAAGTAAAGAAAATGCCAGGTCCCCTTGAGGAAATTGGCTGAAATACCACAGCAAATATATAGTTATGATTCTAGCAATTCTGTCTCAACAGGACTTAGGCCATTTATCAGTGTGACTATACAGCAGGGAAAGAGGAATATCCATATTTTGGGGGGCTGACAGGAAACCCAAAATACTACCATGGGGCCCCTGTTAGAGCAGGATGTGTATATAAGCTTGGTGGGAAATGGGGTCCTGGACCAAGTCCAGACCCACCATGAGAGACCTGAACACATAAATTCTCTAGGGGGAAAAAGACAGCAAGCACACATACAGCCATCAGCATACCCAAGCTGAGGAGAGTGCCAGAGAATTTGGGGGATCCTGGCAGCACCTGGAGCTGGGAGAAGAGGTGGGTGGCAACTGACCATGACCCAGATAGACTCTGGACTTGCCAGAGAGATGGAGTGTGTGGTAAGCCGGACAATGGCTCAGAGTGGCAGCGGTGCCAACAGAGACTTTTTCAAAAGGGGAACTTAGGCACACTGTGCAGGGAACTCGCCCACACTGAGGTCTGGCCAACAAAGAGGGAGAAATGAGAGCACAATTTGCTCCCACTCAGTGCACCTCATGGATTGATCAAAGGGACAAAAAGTGAGGTGGTTTATCTGTACCAACCCGCACAACTGCCCAGAAAGTGAAGGCCATATAGTGCTCTGAGGGTGTGGGCTGGAAACTGGGCACCTGTGATTATTAAAGCCCAGACTGAGCCTGCATCCTTGCTGAAACATCAGACAGGGTACAGAGACAGAGCCCAACCCTGCCCCCCAATGCCGCAGAAACCTGGAAGACCTGCAAAACCAGCTGGACAGGCTTAACAACAAGCGTGGGGGGCGGCTTTTTTTTCTTTTTCTTTCAAGAGTAAGACAATAAGACCTGGAGCTGAGAGAAAACAAGGGACAGATCCAGAAAAGTCAGAAGGGGACCACCAGCAGCTGAGACAAATTTCACCTTGCTCTTCATCAGAACTTGCATTTTTAAAATTTCTCTTCTTTTTTTTTACCCTGGGTAGTGTGGCTCAGTAGATTGAACACCAGCCTTCGAACCAAAGGGTCCCTGGTTCAATCCCCAGTTAGGGCACATGCCTGGGTTGCAGGCCAGGTCCCCAGTAGGGGGCATGCGAGAGGCAACCACACATTGATGTTCCTCTCCCTTTCTTTCTCCCACCCTTCCCCTCTGTCTAAAAATAAAGAAATAAAGAAATAAAATCTTTAAAAAAATAATAAATAAATAAAATTTCTCTTATTTTCATTTTTTTAGTTTTTGTTTGCTTTTCCCTTTCATATTGCATTTTAATTTTTCTTCCTTCACTTCACTCATATTCTAAGTAACTCACTACTCTTGGTCTTCTACTTTATTCTTTTTATTCAGAGTATATATTTTTATCATATTATTGTTCTTCCAAATCCCACACAGCACCCTTCCCTGATCTTAATCCATTTCACCATCTTCCGAGCTTTATTACTGCTGTTGTAAACTTTATTTTCTGTCACAACATGCCATGTTCCTATCTCTTACAGTTACTATTTCTCCTCCATCTAACCTTGCATAAGCGTTCTTTCTTAAGTCAGCTCATATGTGTTTTCCCCTCTCATAAGAGTCTTATTTCTTTCCTACTTTTTTTATAAACAATGGATAGTTGGGTGAAATACCATGATTATTGCTGTACTTCTTCAACGGAACCTATTTGTTCACTATTTGTTTCTACTTTAAATTCCATAGAATACTGTCCCCCTGTCTTACTCTGTTTTGCCTTCCCCTACCCCTGATCAGTTGAGTGACGAATTTTATTTAATTTCTTTTTATTTTATTCCCCCCTCTCTTGACCTGAGCTTACTCCTTACACTCATTAGTTTGCTTCCCCCATCCTCTCAAAATGATTTTTCTCTCTGGTAGACATCTCATATTCACTTTTCCCTTTTGTACAATATTCTCATTCCCATTCTACCTTTACAGACTTGAGTCAGCTGTTATTGCTATTGACCCCGCTGTGGTTTTTCTGCAATTTTGAACCCATTGGTCTAATACTTTTTCAATTTTACTTCAAACCTGGTAGGATACTCTTCCCTTTTTTTTATCTCATTGTTCCCATTGCACTTTTGTGTTTTACTTGTGTTTTAAATTTTGTTCTTTCCCTTCTTCGCTCCACTTCTATACCAATGCATGAATTCTCCCTCTTACCACTCGATAACATTTTCCCCTCTTTAGTCATCTCATATTCCCTTTGTCATATCTTATAATATCTGTAATCTCTCTTCACCTTTATTAATCTTTGCTCAATTGTGATTGAGTTTGCTGATGTGCTAGGAGGGTTCTTTTTGTTTTCATAGATTTGGTTGTCTGTTAATACCGCTTTGTTAACCAATACCTATAGAACAGCATACAAGACAAGGGGGGAGTTGTGACTATCAGTAAGCCCCTTGGAGGGGAGAATCCAACAACAAAGAAGCCACCAACAAGTAAAATCCAAGTACAACAGAGAGCACACAGAAGAAAGTGAAATCCTAGAGCATCCAGACAAGTTCAAAGAGACTGCACCACTGAGTACCACAGAACTCCTACTTCATAAGTTCACCCCATGAAGACAGCCAGGCAAAGACGAGAACCCTGAGACACAGAAACAAACAAAAAATGTCACCTAAAATTGGGAAACAAAGAAAGAACCTCCAATTGAAAGGAATCAAACAATCACCAATAAAAGAGCTAAATGCAATTGAGGCAGGCATCAGTCAGACATAGAATTCAAAAAAATGGTTATAAGGATGCTCAAGGAACTCAGTGACAACTATGAGGAACTGAGTGGGAACTACAACAGCATGAAAAAGGAAATGGAAACTATAAACGAGAATCAGGAAAATGAAGAAAAAATATCTGAAATAAAAAATACACTAGAAGGAATTACAACCTGGCTAGATGAAACAGATGACTGAATCAGTGAGCTGTAAGACAAGGTAGAAAGAAATACCCAGGTGGAGCAGGAGCATGAAAAAAGATTCAAAAAGTATGTGGGTAGCTAACGGAAACTACAAGACAATAGGAAATACAACAACATTTGAATCATAGGAATACCAGAGGAAAAGGAGCAAGGGATAAAAAACCTGTCTGCAAAAATAAGGACAGAAAACTTCCCTAACTTGTAGAGGGGGAAAGCCATATAAGTTCAGGAGGTACACAGGGTCCTAATCAAGAGGAAACTAAAGGTATCTACTCCAAGACACATCATAATTAAAATGCCAAATTTTAAACACAAAGAGAGAATCTTAAAAGTAGCAAGGGAAAAACAGATAGTAACATACAAGGGAGCTTGAATAAAGCTAGCAGCTGATTTGTCAAGAGAAACAATACAAGCCAGAAGAAAATGGCAAGAAATATTCCAAGGAATGAAAAGCAAAAGCCTGCAACCCAGATGACTCTACCGAGAAAGGCTGTCATTTAAAATGGAAGGTGAAATCAGGAGTTTCCCAGACAAAAGAAGGTTAAAAGCATACACCTCCACCAAACCAGGACTGCAAGACTTGCTAAAGGGGCAGCTTTAAGAATATTAAGATATAGAGTGAGAAAGAGAGCAACACAAGTACAAAAGAAAAAATGGGAATAAGTATTCTTCTGTAGTAACATTAAAAGTAAATGGATTAAATGCTCCAATCAAAGACATAGGGTAGCTTAATGGATAAGAAAACATGACCCAGGAGGGGAGTGAAGGGGGAAAAATGGGACAACTGTAATAGCATAATCAATAAAATATATTTAAAAAAAAAAGAAAACATGACCCACAAATATGCTGCCTGCAAGAGACCCACCTCAGAACAATAGACCTACACAGACTGAAAGTGGAGGGCTGAAAAACAATATTCCAAGCAAATGGACAGGAAAAAAAAGCTGGAGTAGAAATACTTATATCAGAAAAAATAGATTTCAAAACAAAAGCCATAAAAAGAGAAACAGAAGGACACTTCATAATACTCAAGGAAAGAATACATCAAGAAGACATAAACATTGTAAACATATATGCACCCGACATAGGAGCACCCAAATATATAAGGAAAAACTTGGAGGACTTCAAGAAAGACATAGACAGCAACTAAATTATAGTAGGGGATTTTAACACCCCACTGTCAACAACAGAGAGCTCTTCTAAACAAAATATCAACAAAGATATCCTGGCACTGAATGACGCACTACATTAAATGGATTTGACTAACGTAAAGAGAACCTGTCATCCCAAAGATGCAAAATACACATTTCTTTCAAATGCACATGGAACATTTTCAAAGATAGACCACATGACAGGACACAAAACACGCATCAACAAATTCAAGGAAAATGAAATCATATCAAGCATTTTTTTGGACTGCAAGGGCTTGAAACTGGAAAACAACCTCAAGGAAAAAACTCAAAACCATTCAAATTTATGGAAACTGAATAGCACGTTATTAAACAATGAATGGGTGAATAACAAGATCAAGGAAGAACTCAAAAAGTTTCTGGAAACAAATGAAAAGGAACACACAACAGTCCAAAACCTACTGGACACAGCAAGGCAGTCCTCAGAGAGAAGTTCATAGCAATACAGGCCTACCTAAAAAAGACAGAAAAATCTCACATAAACAAGCTAATCCTACATATACAAGAAGTGGAGGAACAAAGCCCAGAATGAGTAGAAAGAAGGAAATAACCAAGATCAGAGTAGAATTAAATGACAGAGAAACTAAAGAGCAATTCAAAGGATCGACAAATCCAGGAGCTGGTTCTTTGAAAATATAAACAAAATCAATAAGCCTTTAACCAGACTCATCAAGAAAAAAAAGAGAGAAGACCCAAATAGATAAAATAAGAAATGAAAGAGGAGAAATTACAACTGATACCACAGAAATACAAAGGAATGTAAGAAATTACTGCAAAGAACTATATGCCAAGAAATTTGAAAACCTGGGTGAAATGGACAAATTTCTAGAAACATATAATCTTCCAAAACTGAATTGAGAAGCAAAAAGCCTGAACAGACAAATAATAGCTAGTGAAATTGAAGCAGTAATCAAAAAATTCCTGGCACACAAAAGCACTGGACTGTATGGTTTCACAGAATTTTGCAAAACATTAAAGAAAGAGTTAACCTGTATACTTCTCACACTATTCCAAAAAATCCAACAAGAGGCAAGACTTCCAAACTCTTTTTATGAGGCCAGCATCACCCTAATCCCAAACCAGATAAAGACACAACAAAGAAAACTACAGGCCAATATCACTGATGAATATAGATGCTAAAATCCTCAACAAAATATTGGCAAACAGAATCCAGCAATACATTAAAAAGATCATACACTGTGATTAAGTGGGACTCATCCCAGGGATGCAAGGATGGTACAATATTTGCGAATCAATAAATGTAATACATTGCATAAACAAAAGCAAAGACAAAAATCACATGATCACATCAATAGATGCAGATAAAGCATTTGATAGGTACAGCATGCACTTATGATAAAAATATTCAGCAAAGTGGAAATAGAGAGAGGATGCCTCAACATAATAAAGGCCATATATGAAAAATCAACAGCCAACATAATACTCAAAGGGCAAAAACTAAAATCTTTCCCACTAAGATTGGGAAGAAGACAAGGCTGTCTTGTATCACCACTTCCATTCAACATAGTGTTGGAAGTTCTAGCCACAGTGATCAGACAAGAAAAAGAAATAAAAGGCATCAAAATTGGACAAGAGGAAGCAAAACTGTCATTGTTTGCAGTTGACATGATAGTGTACATGGAAAACCCTACAGACCCCACCAAAAAAAAAAAAAAAAAAAAATACTTGACCTAATAAGTGAATTTGGCAAAACAGCAGGATACAAAGTCTATGCTCAGAAATCGAAGGCATTTTTGTACACCAACACAAAATATTAGAAACACGAATTAGGAAAACAATCCCATTTGCTATGGCAACACGAAAAATAAAGTACCTAGGAATAAACCTAACCAAGGAGGTAAAAGACCTGTATTGAGAAAACTACACATCACTGAAGAAAGAAATTAAGGAAGACACAAAAATGATAGTATATACCATGTTCATGGATTAGAAGAATTAACATCATCAAAATGTCCATACTACCCAAAGCAATGTATACATTCAACGCAATCCCAATTAAAATACCAATGACATAATTCACAGTTATCAAACAAACATTTCAAAAATTTATATGGAAACATAAATGACCCTGAATAGCCACAGCAATTTTGAGAAAGAAGAAAAAAGTGGGAGGGATCACAATACATGTTTGCAAACTATATTACAAGGCCACTGTAATCAAAACAGTCTGATACTGGCAAAAGAACACACTCATAGATCTATGGAACAGAATAGAGAGCCCAGAAATAAACCCATGTGTCTATGGTCAATTAATATTCAATAAAGAAGGAAGGAGCATAAAATGGAGTAAAAATAGCCTCTTCATAAAATAGTGTTGGGAGAGCTGGACAGCTACATGGAAAAAAATTAAACTCATCCATCAACTTACACCATACACAAAAATAAACTCAAGGTGGGTAAAAGACTTAAATATAAGTTGTGACACCATAAAAATCCTAGAGGAGAACAAAGGCAGAGAAATTTCAGATATTCCACACAGCAATATTTTCACCAATATGTCCCTTAGAGCAAGGGACATAAAGGAAAGAATAAAAAAACAGGACTATATCAAATTTAGACTTCTGCAAAGCTAAAGAAAACATCAGCAAAATGAAAATGGAACCAACCATATGGGAAAGTCACTTGCCAATGATACCTTGGAAAAGGATTTGATCTCCAAAATGTATAAAGAACTCACACAACTCCACTCCAGGAAGACAAACAATCCAATTAAAAAATGGACAAAGAACCTGAAGAGACACTTCTCCAAGGAGGATACACAGAGGGCCCAGAGACATATGAAATGATGCTCAGCATCAGTAGCCATCAGAGAGATGCAAATTAAAACCAGGATGAGGTACCACTTCACACCAGTCAGAACAGCCATCATAAATAAATCAACAAAGAGTAGCGGTGAGGTTGTGGAGAAAAGGGAACCTTACTGCACTGTTGGTGGGAATGCAGGCTGGTGCAGCCACTGTGGAAACCAGTATGGAATTCCCTAAAAAACTAAAAATGGAACTGCTTTTTGACAGAGCAATTCCAGTGCTGGGATTATACCCTAAGAATCCTGAAACACCAATCCAAAAGAACCTATGCACCCCAATGTTCACAGAAGCACAATTTACAGTAACCAAGTGCTGGAAGCATCCTAAGTGCTCATCAGTAAGTGAATGGATCAAAAAATTGTGGTACTTTTACACAATGGGATACTTTGCAGTAGAAAGAAAGAAGGAGCTCCTATCTTTCCTGACAGCATGGATGGAAATAGAGAGCATTATGCTAAATGAAATAAGCCAGGCAGTGAAAAACAAATACCATATGATCTCACATATAAGTAGAACCTAATCAACAAAACAAACAAGCAAGCAAAATACAACCAGAGACACTGAAATAAAGAACAATGTGACAGTAACCAGAGGGGAGAGAGGAGGTGCATAATGGGAGAAAAAAGGGGAAGGGTCATCAAGGAACATGTATAAAGGACACATGGACAAAGCCAAAGGGGCGTAGGATGGAGAGTGGGAGGTGGGGATGGGTGGGGCAGGGAGGAGTGGTGTGGGGAAAATGGACACAACTGTACTTGAATAATTTTAAAAAGAAAAGAAAAATAAAAAAGAAAGACTACACTTTTTTATGAAATTTTTTTAAATCTTGTTTTTATTTTTCAATAAGAAACTCTTTTTTTTTAATTTATTTCTTTATTCATTTTTAGAGAGGGGGAAAGAGGAAGAGAGGGTAAGATCGATGTGTGGTTGCCTCTTGCTCACCCTCTACTGGGGACCTGGCCCTGCAACTCAGGCATGTGCCCTAGCCTGGGAATTGAACTGGTGACCCTTTGGTTAGCAGTTCAGCACTCAATCCACTGAGCCACACCAGCCAGGGCTCAATGAGAAACTCTTAAGACTTTACAAAACACTTAGAAATAACCAGTAAGTAACCTGAGGAAAAACCCTTCAGAATAGAAGCCCAATAGGTAGGTATCTCTCAAAGGAATTGTGCTTAGACGGGTGAAGGAGTCAAAGCCCAAAACAGCTGGATACTCACTTGGCCGGGCATGCCTGGTGGCACCTAAAATGTCTGCCAGGCTAGGTACTAGGATCTCAGATGAGAAAGCAGAGGTTCCCTAAAGAGGGCTATACTGAGCCTCGCTGAGCTCATTCACTCCCCTATATCCTAGACTACAGAAAAGATTGAAAAGAGAACCCCACACTCAACCTGTATAACTTGGGAGGAGGAGGACTGGTCACAAATAAGGTGGAGAAGGTGTGAGGATTCATTGGCTCTACCTCAGAAAGAAAGTCTGAATGGAGCCATCCATACAAGGATGAAAAGAAAGTTGTGGCTACTACAGAATCATAAATAGCCACAAAAAAAAAAAAAAGGAAAAAGAAAAGCACATTAAAGACAAATAATTTTAGTCTGGGAGAAAGTAGAAAACAAAGGATACAGGCAGATTTTCCACTGGTATCTATATATAGTTTTAAAAAACTATATATAGAAAAGAATGAACTCGATGAAACGTGAAAAGCTTGGAAATGAGATACATAGAGTGAGATAAAAACAGGTGTTGCAGAGATGAACAAAATAGCAAAACCCCACTAAAGCGATAAAATTTGAAACTGAAGGGGTGGAGAGGGGTCACATGTATTTTGTTTTCCCAGGAATGGGATTGCTGGGTCTTAAGGCTAAGTATATATTTATATTTTGCCAAATTGTTCAACATACATGACCATTTTGCATTCCTGGAAGCAGTATGTATGACTTCCAGTTGCTTCATATCCTCGTCAACATTTGGTATTGTCACCTTTTTAAATTTTAGTAATTCTAATAGGGGTGTATTTGTTGTGCTTTTATGTTTCTCTGATGATCAGTAATGTTGAGATCTTTTCATGTCTTAATTTTCCACTTGTCTTCCAGCCAAGATGGAGGTCGAGGTAGACACACTGTGCCTCCTCACACAACCAAAATAAGGACAACAAAAATTTAGAAACAAAAAAACAACCGATACTGACGGAAAATTGAACTGTATGGAAGTCCAACAACCAAGGAGTTAAAATAGACACATTCATCCAGATTGGTAGGAGGGGTGGAGTCAGACGGCCGGGCAGAGAGGGGTCTCGGGGAAAAAAAGCAGTGGCTGGCGGGCCCAGGGCTCAGTGGTAGCGGGTGGACCCAGCAAGGCCGCGGATGTAGACGAGCATTGTGCACAAGGTGGCTGGCGGACCAGGCGGTCCCACATTCACACGCAGATAAACCAGGTGAAACTGGGGAGCAAGACTGACTGCACAACCCAGGGTTCCAGCACAAGGAAATAAAGCCTCAAACCACTGATTGAAAGCACCTGTGGGGATTGAGGTGCTGTGAGAAACTACCAGCTTCACAGGAGAGTTCCTTGGAGAGACCCACAGGGTCCTAGAATGTACACAAGCCCACCCACCCAGGAATCAGCACCAGAAGGGCCCAGTTTGCTTGGGGAAACTGGCAGAAGGGACTGAAATCGGCAGAGAGCTGAGCAAATGCCATTGTTCCTTCTCTGACCCCTCCCCCACAAATAGCATCACAACACAGCGATGTGGGTTGCCCTGCCCTGGCCAATACCTAAGGCTCTGCCCCTCACTGTGTAACAGGTGCATCAAGACAAAAAAAAAATGGATCAAATGAAAGAACAGATCAAAGCCTCAGAACAAATACAACTAAGTGACAAAGAGATAGCCAACCTATCAGATGCACAATTCAAAGCACTGGTAATCAGATGCTCACAGAGTTGGTTGAATTTGGTTGCAAATTAGATGAAAAAAATGAAGGCTACACTAAGTGAAATAAAGGAAAATACACAGGGAACCAATAGTGATGGGAAGGAAACTGGGACTCAGATCAACGGTGTGGACCAGAAGGAAGAAAGAAACAACCAAATAGAAAAGAACAAAAAAACAAGAATTTAAAAAAAAATGAGGAGAGGCTTAGGAACCTCCAGGACATCTTTAAACATTCCAACATCCAGAATTATAGGGGTACCAGAAGGGGGAGAGGAAGAGCAACAAGAGGAAAAGTTGTTTGAATGAATAATAAAGGAGAACTTCCCCAATCTGGCAAAGGAAATAGACTTCCAGGAAGTCCAGGAAGCTCAGAGAGTCCCAAAGAAGTTGGACCCAAGGAGGAACACACCAAGGCACGTCATCATTACATTACCCAAGATAAAAATGAAGGAGAGAATTCTAGAAGCAGCAAGAGAAAAGGAGGCAGTCACCTACAAAGGGGTTCTCATCAGACTGTCAGGTGATTTCTCAGAAGAGACCTTGCAGGCAAGGAGGGGCTGGAAAGAAGTATTCCAAGTCATGGAAGGCAAGGACCTGCATCCAAGATTGTTCTATCCAGCTAAGCTTTCACTTAGAGTGGAAGGGCAGATAAAGTTCTTCTCAAATAAGGTGAAGTTAAAGGAGTTCATCACCATCAAGCCCTGATTATATGAAATGTTAAAGGGATTTATTTAAGAAAAAGAGGATAAAAAGCATGTATAGCAAAATGACAGCAAACTCACAATTACTAACAACCACACCTAAAATGAAAACAAAAGCAAACTAAGCAAACAATTAGAACAGGAACAGAATCACAGAAATGGAGATCACATGGAGAGTTAGCAACAGGGGAGTGGGAAGAGGAGAGAGGGGAAAAGGTACAGAGAATAAGTAGCATAGATGGTGGGTAGAAAATAGGGGGAGGGCAAGAATAGTATGGGAAATGCAGAAGCTAAAGAACTTATAAGTATGACACATGGACATGAACTAAATGGGGGAATGTGGGTGGGAGAGCGTGTGCAGGGTGAAGGGGAGTAAGGGGGGAGAAATGGGACAACTGTAATAGCATAATCAATGAAATATATTAAAATTTTTTTCCCATTTGTCATAATTTATTGAAATGTCTATTGCAATCTCTTGCACATATTTAAGTAAGTTACTTGTTTTTATTATTATTTCTCAGTCTGATTTGCCTTTTTATTTTGTTAATGGTCTTCTGAAAAGCACAATTTTTTATTTCAATTAATTCCAGTTTGATAGTATTTTTATTTTAGGATTTGGGAAGGCGGACAAAAGGGGTGAATGGGGTCAATTGTATGGTGATGGATAGTAACTACACTTCTGGGAATAATCACCTTGTAATGTATACAGATGTCAATTACAATGTTGTACATCTGAAAATTATTATAAAAAAGCATGTGTAGGAGGATGAGGAAAGCAACAATAACTAAAGCAGCAATTATAAAAACTGCACGATGAAAAACCTATAATAAAAAATTCTAATGTCTTTGGACAAAATTTAGCTACACCCAGTAACATTAAGTAAGTTGAGAGTACAACTTTTCTAATTCATTCATGTAGTGGATTTTCATTTACTTTTAAAACATGTTATGGTGCACAGTATAATGTTGAGGTTTTTAAAAAAGAGAAAGAAGCTGGGTAATGTAGTCTCTCAGCCATGTCCTTGTCTGAAACTGTGTTTTGAAGGAAGAAGGGAAGAACAGATTTAAGAAGGCAAAAAACATTCTGCTACATATTACTTCTTTTTTTGTGTGTGTTATTAGGTTAGTTAGGTCAACCAAAACTATGTTGAATAATATTGGTGATAGCATTCTTCTCTCATTTCTGAATTTAATGAGAATGACTTTAGTATTTCATCATTTATGAGTAGGATAATAACTGCTGTTGAATTTTGGCAAACAATCTTTATTAGAGTTAACTAATTTCTTTTCTTAAGATTTTATTAATTTATTTTTAGAGAGAGGGGAAAGGAGGAAGAGAGGGAAATAATAATGTGTGGTTGGCTCTCACATGTTCCCTACTGGGGACCTGGCCTACAACCCAGGTATGTGCGCTGACTGGGAATCTAACCAGCTACCCTTTGGTTTGCAGGCCAGCACTCAATCCACTGAGCCTCACCAGCCAGTGCAATAATTTATTTTTTATTTCCATTTTATTTTCTATATTAGGAATGGCTGCTGAATTTTTAAATCTCTTTTCAGTTTCTATTGACATAATGCTATGGGCTTTCTCCTTGCTTCATGTCATGAATTACATTGATAGACTTCCTAATATTGAATCATTTTTGCATTTCTAAAATAAACTGTACTTGGTCATGGTGTGTTATACTTTTGCCAAACTGCTAGATTCAGTTTATTAATATTTTATTTGGAATTTCTATGTGTATATTTTGTCCAAATATTATCATATATTAAAATCATATTACCATATGAAAGGCTATACTAGCTTTGCAAAATGAATTTGGGATCTTTCCTTCATTGTCTGTGGTCTGAGGATTGGATGTGTACAGAATTGAGAGCATTCAGAAACAGTTATAAAAATTTGATATCATTATGACATCTAAGTAAGCAATGATCAGTGGACTCATCAAGGAATAAGGCAATCAGCTTTTGTAGTTACTTTTTGTCCCTATGTGACCTTTGTTTTGATTGTATGTAATGAAATATAATTAGTTTCTGCTGAATCTTTAAAATTTAAAAATTGAGTTTGCACTTTGCCTTTTTTTGTTTTTCTAATTTTTTTTGGTTTTACGAAAGCATATCTCCACAATAATTGTAAATCTTTAAAAATTGGCCTTTTAGTGCAGATATTTTCTTTTTAAAAATATTTTTTAATTTATTTTTAGAGAGAGGGGAAGGGAGGGAGAAACGGGGAGAGAAACATCAATACTTTGCCTCTCATAAGCCCCCAACTAGGGTCTTTGCCCACAACTGAGGCATATGCCCTGACTGGGAATGGAACCTGAGGTGTTTTGGTTCACAGGCCAGTACTCAATACACCGAGCCACACCCTCCAGGGCATTGCAGATATTTTCTAAACACTGTCTAGCAGGGATGAAATCACATTAAAATTATGTTTGATAAAGGTTAGCTAGAACTTAGTTGTCAAACCAAGTGGACCTGCTGACTTTCCATTCTCTTCTATAATTGTTCTCTTCAAGTTTTCTTGGGTCAATTTTGGTAGTTTGCCAGGAAATCAATGATTCCTTCTATATGTTCACATTTGTTGCACATGATATTCTCTTAAAAATCTTTTAATATCTTCTATATTTGTGTTTTTAATCTGCTTTGTCATTACTAATATTTTATCCCCCTTCCTCCCTCCTTTCCTTCCTCCTTTTCTTCTTTTGTATCTTAGTCTAGCTAGCCAGGGGTTTATCTGTTTCATTGATCCTTTCAAAAAAAAAAATACTTGGCTTTGGGCAGCAAGCAGGCAGGCCTAACTTGGGGTTCAGCCGGACCTTGCCTTGGCGCGGAGTCCTAGGGGCCAGGTCACTCGGAGAGGAGGGAAGAGGACGGCTAGTGCAGCAGGGAAGCTCAGTGGAATTGGCTGCGTTAAGGAGAAGCTGCAACTCCCAAGATCCTAACTAGGGTTTTTCTGGCTGAGGAAAAAGCCGCCGCGGGCTCTGTCTTACGGCGTTGTTGCTCCAGATGCTGTCTCCTCCTTTGTTGCTCTCTCCTCCTTCTCCTCCCCGAGCCCCGCGCCCCGCCCCACCGGGGGCTCCAGATGCTTTGTCCTTTCTGAAGCAGCTGCTACCGCCACCGCCACAGGGTACATCCTCTTGCGCCAGACATTCAGCCTCAGCTAGCTAATCGAGTGATCCGGTGGTACACAATGGTACACAGCCGCAGGACCTCAGCTGAATGCAGTGCTAGAAAGCTGGCTTTCACAGAGTAGGCCAACAAAAAGACTCTCTGGAGCCATTATCCTACCTGGTGCAGGATAACTTACTGATGGGGGTTGTTCTTTTTTTTTTAATGTATTTTTAATTTTTTTATTTATTGATTTGAGAGAGAGAGAGGAAAAGAGAGAAAGGAAAAACATTAATTTTGTTGTACCACTCATCCATTCATTGATTGATTGCTTGTTGTATGTGCTCTGATCCCTGATGGGATTGGAACACACAACATTGGTGTATCGGGACCTGGCTCTAAACAACTGAGCTACCCTGCCAGGGCTTCTTCCTGGGTATTTTGTTTCCTGTGCTTGTGGACTTCCCATCATAGGCACCTCCCTCGATGTATCTTTCCAGTGTACACATGAACAAAGACAACGGGGGAGGGGGAGGAGGAGGATTGCATGTGGAAGGTGGGAGGTGAGTAGGGCAGGGGAGAGTAACAACTGTAACTGAACAACAATTAAAAAAATTTTCAAACACAAAACTTTCCAGTGTAGATAGACACAGGACACCTCTGTATGACCTCCTTGTTAATCAAAGGATTAGGGAGAACTGAAGATGAATACATTATTGACATACCTTGGCTTTATACTGTGAAAGCCATGGCAGACTATAAGGATAGGTTTACTATTACTCCTGTACTGGTTGCAGCTCAGAATGAGGCAAAATCATAGGAATTCAGGAAACTCTATAGTAAATATCCAGTGCAGCACTGTCCAACAGATATTGAATGCAGGCCACAAATGTGACCCACACGTGCAATTTTACATGCTCTCGTAGCCATACTTAAAAGAATTAGACAGGTCAAATAAATGTTAATATATTTGCTCCAATATATCCAAAATACATCAATATTAATCAGTGTGGTAATTATGAACTATTTCATATTCTTTTTTATTTTTCATACCAAGTCTTTGATATCTTGTGTATATTTACACTTCCAGCACATTTCCCATTGGATTAGCCACATTTCAGGTGCTCAATAGCCACATGTGGCTAGTGGTCAGCATACTGGGCAGTACAGTTTCTTCTTCTCCTCCCCCTCCTCTTCCTCCTCCTCCTCCTTCTTCCTCCTCTTCTTTTTACAGTGCAGTTTCTTCTATTTCTGCCATTGAACAGTTACTCTGCTGAATCCCTGGGGGCAACTTATAGATCTATTGACTCCCTAAAATCTCATCTAAATAAAACATGTAGGAGTACTACAGAACAATTGGATCCCATATATTTTAGCAATCACTTGAAAAAATTCTATAACAACATGTGGAACATATCCCATCAGCTCTTACTAAATGTTATCACAGAACTCCAGAATGTTGGACCGACAAGGAGCTTTTCCTGTTTGATATACAACCAGTCAAGCCAGTGTGGAAACTGGCAGGAAATCTCAGTGAGTTGGGCATTGGGAGCACTGAGTCCACTAAAGCACTGGAGCCTCAGGGGTGCCACAGCACATCCACACACCATGTCCAAGGTCCCAACCTGGCCCTTTCAAAGATACTGCTGCTATTTTGGGGCGACAATGAAACCTCAAACTAATAGAATATTCCTTTCCTGTTTTTTATTAGGAGTAGCCCTTTCTTAATTTCAATTCATTAAAAATTCCTTCCTGCCCTGGCCAGAGTGGCTCAGTGGATGGAGTGCCAGCATGTGAACTGAAATGTTGCAGGTTTGATTCCTGGTCAGGGCATATGCCTGGATTGTGGGCCAGGTTCCTGTTTGGGAGTGCACAAGCAGCAGTTAATCGATATTTCTCTCACACATCAATGTTGATCTCCCTCTCCTTCCCCCTTCTTTCCCCTCTCTCCAATAATAAATAAACTCTTTTTGAAAAATTTCTTCCTTGTTGCCCTGACCAGGTACTAAATTGGTTGGAACATTGTTTCATGCACCAAAAGAATGTGGATTCCATTTCCTATCAGGGCACATACCTAGGTTGCAAGTTCAATCCCCAGTCAGGGCACATATGGGAGGCAATAGATGTTACTTATTCTCTCTGCCTCTCTGTCTCTCTCTCTCCACCCCACTCAAATCAACAACCATATCCTTGGGTGATGATTAAAATGGAGTGTCTCAAACTGGTGGACTTCAATGACTTTAGGGTAGTCATATACCTTCTAATTCTTCACAAATTCCTCCTCTATTTTTACATCTAGCCACTTCCTACATCTACATCACCTTCCTAGGCCATGAGTACATTTGCGATTCCTGATTTAAAGCTATATCTTTTCTTCTCAATAAAGCTGTAGATGATTCCAGAGGTTTTGGTATAAAGTATTCCCCTTTTTGTTGCTTCCTAATTATTTATAATTTCCGTTTTACTTTTTCTTTATTCTAGAATTAAATTAATGTTCCTCAATTTCAAAGTAGGAGGGATATTTTGACCATCTTTTAAAAATTTTTATTGTTATTATATTACAGTTGTAATGTAATATTATAAATCTAAAGCTAAAGATTTAATTATAAATCTAAGGTTAAAACAAATATGAAGAGTTGAAGAACATTCTCTGACAAAGTAGAAATACAGCTTAAATTGGGGGCAAAGGAGAAATGTAGAATAAGCTCAAAGACTGGTGCATAGGGCATAGGTGGGAATCAAAGGACATAATTTTTTAGGTTTTTAAAATAATATTTATTTTCACCCTGGCTGGTATAGCTCAGTGGATTGAGCGCGGGCCTGCGAACCAGAGGATTGCGGTTCGATTCCCAGTCAGGGCACATGCCTGGGTTGCAGGCCAGTTCCCAGCAGGGGACACACAAGAGACAACCGTACATTGATATTTCTCTCCCTCTCCCTCTCCCCTACCCCTCTAAAGACAAATTAAAAAAAAAATAAAATAAAAAATAAAAAAATTAAAAAAGAGAAACAATGCAATAACATTTAAAAAATAATAATAATATTTATTTTTTAAATGTTAACATGTGCATATAATAGGAAACCAAAAACAAAGGATACCATTAAACTAGCAAACTGAATAGTTGAAACCTAGGTGGAAAATGCAGAGCAAGAGCTGAGATCTTGAGGTATTTCAGTATAGTCCATCTCATCTATTTCATCTATCCCAGTGATGCTTCACCTAAGCTTCCTCACGTTCTGACCTTTGTGGTATCTTTTAAATATTTCAGGTATCAGATAGACTCCAAGGACTGTGTCCTCACCCTGAGCCTGCCCCAGATATCTAGCCTTTCCCTGGGATAATCAGCAATCCCCTGAGGCAGCAGAAGATAACAGCCCAGATCTGACTAACGGTCACAAGGTCTGGACCTTGGGCAGGATAACGATAACATCTTGACCTAAATTATGTTTCAGATCCTAAACCCTAAAGTGGAATGACCCCCTGGCTACTTTCCCATGAGACTGGACAGACGGTCTGGAACAGACATCGAAATTGTCCTCAAGACCTGAAAAATTCTGTATTACCCTGACCTCACCTGTGACCAATCAGTTCTCCGCATGACCCTGAATCTCTAAACCAGTGTCTTGTGATTTTGCCCTTTATCATCTGTAACCTAAACAACCTCAGAGAGTCTCAGGTTTTGATCATTAGCTTCCCATTCTCTTGGGTGTCACCATTCATAATAAAATAACCAATATTTCTCCACCACAGTTCTCAGTATTTAATATTTGGCTGTACTAATGCCAGGTGGACAGATTCTTTCTGTTCTATGACACAATCCCCCCACCTCTCTCTCTCTCTCTATTTGTCTCACACACACACACACACACACACACACTTTCTCTCCCTCTCTCTCTCTCTCTCTCTCTCTCTCTCTCTCTCTCTCTCTCTCTCTCTCTCTCTCTACCACCAGCCCGGACGATTCATCTCATAAGACTATCAGTTCTATGTCTTTATGGTGACACACACACACTCTCTCTCACGTTCTCAGCCCACAAAAATACCTTCCTGCTCTGCCAGCTGCCTCACTTCTACCAGGGAATTCAGCTCCAATTCAGCCTGCTAAACGGTTTCCAAGGCAACTTTATTTACACAGATGTACACAACACATTTGTCTTTAGGGTCAGCATCCCTGCCTTCAGTCAGAGCCAGATATTAAAAGGTCATTATTCTCTAATTCAGGAGATTGTTGAAAATTAAAGCTTTTTTTTTTTAATTCTAAGCTATAACAGTATGCTTTAAGGCATAGTCAGTTGCTTGCTACTCAAGCCATAAACGAACAAACAAGAGGTAGTTCAAAAATACGAAAGATAATCCTGGCTGTTTGAAGTCAGTTTTTTAATCATGTTAAGGCACTATCTATCTATTCCTGTTTCACTAACATTTTACAAAATAATATCATAAAGAAACATTGAATTATCTGAGATGCCTTTGGTGGCATATATTTTTTTTTATATTTTATTGATTATGCTATTACAGTTGTCCCATTTCTCCCCCATCATTCCCCTCCACCCTGCACACACCCTTTCACCCACATTCCCCCCTTTAGTTCATGTCCATGTGTCATAAGTTCTTTAGCTTCTACATTTCCCATATTATTCTTGCCCTCCCCCTGTCTATTTTCTACCCACTATCTATGCTACTAATTCTCTGTACCTTTTCCCCCTCTCTCCTCCTCCCACCCCCCTGTTGCTAACCCTCTATATGATCTCCATTTCTGTGGTTCTGTTCCTGTTCTAGCTGTTTGCTTAGTTTGCTTTTGTTTTAGGTGTGGTTCTTAATAGCTGTGAGTTTGCTGTCTTATCACTGTCATATTTTTATCTTCTTTTTCTTAGATAAATCTCTTTAATATTTCATATAATAAGGGCTTGGTGATGATGAATTCCTTGAACTTGACCTTATCTGAGAAGCGCTTTATCTGTCCATCCATTCTAAATGACAGCTTTGCTGGAAAGAGCAATTTTGGATGTAGATCCCTGCTTTTCAAGATTTCAAATATTTCTTTCCAGCCCCTTCTTGCCTGTAAGGTCTCTTTTGAGAAATCAGCTGACAGTCTGATGGGAACTCCTTTGTAGGTGACTGTCCCCTTATCCCTTGCTGCTTCTAGAATTCTCTGCTTCATTTTAAACTTGGCTAATGTAATTATGATGTGCCTTGGGGTGTCCTCCCTGGGTCCAACTTCTTTGGGACTCTCTGAGCCTCCTGGACGTCCTGGTAGTCTATTGCCTTTGCCAGATTGGGGAAGTTCTCCTTTATTATTTGTTCAAATAAGTTTTCCACTTGTTGCTCTTCTTCTTCCCCTTCTGGAACCCCTATAATTCGGATGTTGGGACGTTTAACCATGTCCCGGAGGTTCCTAAGCCTCTCCTCATTTTTTTGAATTCTTGTTTCTTCCTCGTTTTCTGTTTGGTTGTTAGTTTCTTCCTTCTGGTCCACTCCATTGATTTGAGTCCCAGTTTTCCTTCCATCTCTGTTGGTTCCCCATGCATCTTCCTTCATTTCACATATTGTAGCCTGCATTTTGTCATCTAATTTGTGAGCAAAATCAACCAATTCTGTGAGCATTTTGATGACCAGTGCTTTGAACTGTGCATCTGATAGGTTGGCTATCTCTTCACTACTTAGAGGAATTAGCTCTGGGGCTTTCATTTGGTCTCTGGTTTGAGCCATTTTTGGTGGTTTTGTTTTGTTTTGGTTTGGTTTTAGTCTGGTCGCAGCTATTATGTATGAGGGGTGGAGCCTTAGGTGTTCCTCAGGGCGGGGAAGCCCAGTCGCTGGGTAGTGACGCTTAGGTGGGGACGGGGTCCGAGAGGGAACAATGGTGCCTGTTCCGCTCTCTCCTGGACTTTGGCCCTTTCCACCGCTTCCCCTTCACCTGGATTATATGCGCACGCGTGCGTGCTGTTACGTAATGGAGCCTCAGGCGCTCCCCAGTGCGGGGCAGACCAGTGGCTGGGTTGTTACACTGTGTGTGGGGGCGGGGTCTGAGAGGGAACAATGGCGCTCGCTCTGCTTTCTCCTGGATTCAGTACATTCCGCCACTTCCCCTCTGCCTGGACCGTCTGCGAGCGCAAATGTGGGACCACCTGGTCAGCCAACGCCTTGTGCGGCCTCACTGGGTCTACACAGTTGTCACCCTGTGCCTGGGGTCCGCCAGCTGCCGCCTGTGCACCTGGGAACTGCCAGCTGCTGCTGTTTGCATTCCCAGGTCCACACCTCTACTTTTTCCTGCCGCGACTCTGCCCCTCTTACTGGTCTGGGTGAATGGTTGTTGGACTTCCGTACAGTTCAATTTTCTATAAGCTCTGGTTGTTTTCTTGTTTCTAAATATTTGTTGTCCTTAATTTTGGTTGTGAGAGAAGGCACAGTGTGTCCACCTACGCCTCCATCTTGGTCGGGAGTCCCAGTCCTCAGTCCTTAACCCTACCAGCCAGTGAGCTGGCTCATGACCCTCTGCCTAATTCAGGACCCTTATGCAGACATCTGCTCCCCAAATCACTGAGCAGACAACTTTCTAACACATAGCAGATCAGTAGGACTTCTCCTATCCAGATTAAGGTCTATATCCATATCACTATTCAGCAAAAAATAATCCCTACTCCTAACAGGATCCAAGCCACAGGAATCTCACTCATGAACCAGCACTGGACAAGAAAGTCTAAATCCATGCCATGATTTCCACTAGACCAGAGCTGTTCCAAAATCATAATTAAATACACTAGAATTCAACTGTAAACTAAATCATGACCATACCACAACCTGTCAAACCAGGAGACAGCATATGCCAAGAATAGAGTTCATATAAGTATACCCCACTTCACTCAACCACTCAGTAATTCTTTTTTTAAATAAATTTTATTGATTATGACATTACAGTTGTCCCATATTCCCCCTCACTCCCTTCCACCTTGCACACCTCCTCCCACCCACAATCCCCCCTTTAGTTCATGTCCATGTGTCATAAGTTCTTTAGCTTCTGCATTTCCCATACTATTCTTACCCTCCCCTGTCTATTTTCTACCTACCATCTATGCTACTTATTCTCTGTACCTTTTCTCCCTCTCTCCTCCTCCCACACCCCTGTTGCTAACCCTCCATATGATCTCCATTTCTGTGGTTCTGTTCCTGTTCTAGCTGTTTGCTTAGTTTGCTTTTGTTTTCGTTTTAGGTGTGGTTGTTAATAATTGTGAGTTTGCTGTCATTTTAATGCACATATTTTTTATCTTCTTTTTCTTAAGTAAATCCCTTTAACATTTCATATAATAAGGGCTTGGTGATGATGAACTCCTTTAACTTCACCTTATTTGAGAAGAACTTTATCTGCCCTTCCACTCTAAGTGAAAGCTTAGCTGGATAGAACAATCTTGGATGTAGGTCCTTACCTTCCATGACTTGGAATACTTCTTTCCAGCCCCTTCTTGCCTGCAAGGTCTCTTCTGAGAAATCAGCTGACAGTCTGATGAGAACCCCTTTGTAGGTAACTGCCTCCTTTTCTCTTGCTGCTTCTAGAATTCTCTCCTTCATTTTCATCTTGGGTAATGTAATGATGACGTGCCTTGGTGTGTTCCACCTTGGGTCCAACTTCTTTGGGACTCTCTGAGCTTCCTGGACTTCCTGGAAGTCTATTTCCTTTGCCAGATTGGGGAAGTTCTCCTTTATTATTCATTCAAACAACTTTTCCTCTTGTTGCTCTTCCTCTCCCCCTTCTGGTACCCCTATAATTCTGGATGTTGGAATGTTTAAAGATGTCCTGGAGGTTCCTAAGCCTCTCCTCATTTTTTTGAATTCTTGTTTCTTTGTTCTTTTCTGTTTGGTTGTTTCTTTCTTCCTTCTGGTCCACACCATTGATCTGAGTCCCAGTTTCCTTCCCATCACTATTGGTTCCCTGTGTATTTTCCTTTATTTCACTTAGTGTAGCCTTCATTTTTTCATCTAATTTGCAACCAAATTCAACCAATTCTGTGAGCATCCTGATCACCAGTGCTTTGAACTGTGCATCTGATAGGTTGGCTATCTCTTGGTCGCTTAGATGTATTGGCTTTGGGGCTTTGATCTGTTCTGCTTGAGCCATATTTTTTTTTGGGGGGGTCTGGTCGCAGCCGTTACATAGTGAGGCGCGGAGCCTTACGTGTTCATCAGGGCGGGGCAACCCAGTCACTGGGTTGTGATGCTGTATGTGGAGAAGGGGTCCAAGAGGGAACAATGGTGCTTCCTTCGCTCTCTGCCAGATTTCAGTCACTTCTCCCACTTCCCACAAGCAAATTGGGCCCTTCTGGTGCTGATTCCCATGCCAGGTGGCTTGTGTACATTCTAGGACTCTGTGGGTCTCTCCAAGGAACTCTCCTGTGAAGCTGGTAGTTTCTCCCAGCACCTCAATCCCCACAGGTGCTTTCAGTCAGTGGTTTGAGGCTTTATTTCCTTGTGCTGGGACCCTGGATTGTGCAGTCAGTCTTGCTCCCCAGTTTCACCTGGTTTATCTGCATGCGAATGTGGGACCGCCTGGTGTGCCAGCAGCTGCCATGCCTGCCCTGGTCCTCCAGCCTCCACTTTGGCGCAAGTCCTCTCTGCTCCGGGTGCCCGACTCTGCCCCTCCTACCAGTCTGGATGAATGTGTCTTCTTCAATTCCTTGGTTGTTGGACTTCTATACAGTTTCATTTTCTGTCAGTTTGGATTGTTTTGTTGTTGTTGTTGTTTTTAAATTGTTGTTGTCCTTCTTTTGGTTGTGTGAGGAGGCACAGTGTATCTACCTATGCCTCCATCTTGGCTGGAAGTCCAGTAATTCTTTCATTCATTAAATCAATGTTTATTGAGGACCTACCATGTACAAGTCACCATGCTACAGTAACCCCTATAGCACTCTGAAACTTAGTCCCCTGACCATACTGGCAACTAAATCTGGTAAGGCAAGGGCCAGTGCCAGCTTAGACCAGGCCCTTAAGCACACAACCTCTCAACATACTCTAAGTACCTGTAAATACCTTCTCAATCTAGAGCCTAAACCCATACTATGACTGTACAAGAGAAGACAGCTTTCACCAAGGATGGGTCAGGGTCCATATCCATATGCATACCAGGGCTTAGCACACTAGGCACCATCCATAGGCCAAAACAGAGCCTAAATCTATGCTACTATTTAGCAAAGTATGGGATACCCTTTCCTAAGCACTTGGCTTATACATATGTCAATACATGACATAGCTTAGCCACATACTACCATTAAGCATAGGGAAAGATCCCTCAGACCACAGCCTAAATTTATCTCTTCCCCTGTAATCCATGATACAAATCTTACTCAATGAAGGCTCAGTCAAGAACAGATAACTTAACTCTCCAAACCATAACTTTTTGCTTATATCTATAGTTTATTCATTTTTGTTGACTTTATTTAACTATTCTACTCTCGAGGGACAGCTTCTGTGTATGTGTGTGTATCTCCATCAATACTTTCTTTTATGGTTAATGTTTTATGTCTTTTTATTTGTTATTATTTTTAATCCTCACTTGAGGATTGTTTATTGATTTTGGTGAGAGACAAAGGGAGGGAGGAAGAGAGAGAGAGAGAGAGATTAATGTAAGAGAGAAACATCAATTGGTTGCTTCCCATACATGCCCTGACCATGGATCAAACCCACCACCTTCTGATGTATAGGGACGACACTCCAACCAAGCCACACCAGCCAGGTCTCCAAGTGTGTTTTTGATTCAGCTTATCAAGTTCCACAAAGAAAACCTGCTGGTGTTTTAATTGTAATTGCATTGAATCTATAAATCATTTGTCCTTTTACAATTGCTGGTTCATTCCCCAGGTGAAATTTAGAACTGGTCCCTGTACATAGAGGGCAGGGCAGGGAGAGACAGAAGAGGTAGAATACTACAGATTAGTGGGTGAAGTTTTAATAAGCAAAAAAACTTACATGTTATGTTTGTCCTGGGCAGCCTCAAGACTAATAGATCTCCACACTCACCCACGAGAATCTTAAGAGTTTGTATAGAGGCTTTAACTGGGTTCAGTCACATATTCAGTCCAGATGACCTCAACATCTTTCTGTCTCAGCGCTGCAGTCTTGAAACAGCTCCAAGTGTGGAAATGGTGGGCGAGATGTACATTACAAGGATAGGGGAGGATGTGAGGAGCCTCCAACTGCCTGGGTGCAGCTCAAGGGTCAGCTGGTGGTCATGTCCTCCAGATGACCTCTTCCAACAATAATATTCAGTCTTCTGATCCATGAACACAGTATATCTCTTAATTTGTTTAGATCTTCTTTAATATTTCTTTTAAAAGTTTTGTGTTTTTATCCATGGAGTATACAAACTTATGTTTGTTTCAAGGTTTTCCATTTTATCATGAAATTTTTTCAAAAATACAGAAAAAGAGAAAGATTTTTACAAGCAATATCCATATACCCACCACCTTGATTTTACCATTAACATTTCACTATATTTGCTGTATCAGGTATTTATTCATGTCTCCATGCCTCTATCCATTCATTAATCCACATCGTTGTTGGTGTATTTTGAAGTGAATTGCAGACATCAGTACACCTACCCCTGCATCCTTCAACATGATATTCCAAGTTCTTTTTATGATGTTACTGGCATATACCTTTTCTATTTGTATTTTTTCTAACTGTCATCATTACGTGAGAAAAATTGAATTTTGTTTATAGGTCTTCTATCTAGCATCCTCGTTGAACTATCTTATTAATTCTAATTGATCTGTATGTACTTTTGGAATGCTCACATGCACAGTCATGTCATGTGCAAATAACAAAAATTCTGGTTTATCCCCTCAAAACTTTACATGATTTTTCTCCTTACTGCACCACATAGTATGTGTAGTACAATGTTAAAGAAAAATGGTGATGATAGTGGGCATCTTTGTCATGGTATTTGATCTCAGAGGAAGCTTCCATTGCTCACCATTAAAAATGACAATGACTGTAAATTGTTACAAGATCCTTATAAATTAAGGACATTTCTTTCTATTCCTATTTTGCTATTAGTTTTTTTGTTTGTTTGTTTATCATGAACAGGTATTGAGTTTTATGTTTTTCTGTATTCTGAGATTACCACATGATTTTCCCTTTTTTAAAATTGTTCTTGTACAGTTTTCTGTCTTTTACTCCCATCCCAGCCCACCACCCCAGCCCTCCCCACCTCCCTCCCATTTCCACAGCCCCTAGTTTTTGTCCATGTGTCTTTTATATTTGTTGCCCTAAACCCTTCCCCTTTACCCCTGAAATTCCCTCCCCTCTCCCTTCTGGTGACTGTCAGTCTGTTCTCAATTTCAGTGTCTTTGGTTATATTTTGCTTGTTTGTTTGTTTTGAGGATTAGGTTCCTGTTAAAGGTGAGATCATATGGTATTTGTCTTTCACTGCCTGGCTTTTTTTACTTAACATAATGCTCTCCAGTTCTATCCATGCTGTTGTGAAAGGTAGGAGCTCCTTCTTTCTTTCTGCTGCATAGAATTCCATTGTGTAAATGTACCATAGTTTCTTCATCCATTCATCTACTTATGGGCACCTAGGTTGCTTCCAACAATTGGCTATTGTAAATTGTGCTGCTATGAACATTCGGGTGCATAGGTTCTTATGTGATTTTCCCTTTTAATATGTTAATATGACCAATTAAAATAACTGATTCTCTAATGTCAAAACATCCTTGCATTTCTGGGAATAAACCAAATTTCCTCAAGATATATTATCCTTTCCACCATATGTTGCTGGACTTGGTTTGCTACAATTTGGTTTAGGATTTTTGCATCTATGTTCATGAATGAGATTGGCCTGTCATTTGCCTTTCTCAAGTTGTCTTTGTTAGTACCGACTGCAGTACCAAGGTTATCTGAGGCTCATAAAGTGAACTGGGCAATATTTTATTTGTAGTCTCTGGAAGAGACTAGAGTTATTTTTCTAAAAATATTTAGTAGAATTCAGTTTTAAAGTTCTCTGGGCCTGGAATTTAATATTATTTGAGTTTTCCATTTTTCTGTGTCAATTTTGATGTTATGTCTTCAGAAAATTTATCCATTTTATTTAAATGTTAAAATGTCTAACATGCGCCCTGGCTGGTGTAGCTCAGTGGATTGAGCGCGGGCCTGCGAACCAGAGGATCGCGGTTCGATTCCCAGTCAGGGCACATGCCTGGGTTGCAGGCCAGTTCCCGGCAGGGGACACACGAGAGGCAACCGTACATTGATAAAAATAAATAAATAAATAAATAAAAATGTCTAACATGCTTCAGGTGGGTGGCTCAGTTGGTTGGAACATCATCCCATACACCAGAAAGTTGTGGGTTCGATCCCTGATCAGAGCACATGCGGGAGGAAACTGATCAATGTTTCTCTCTCTCTCTCCCCACCCCACCTTCCTCTTCCTCTAAAAAATCAATAAATACATGCTTGGGTGAAGATTTTTTTTAATTAAAAAATAAAATATCTAACATAAGGTTGGTCATAATATCCTCTTATTAACGAAATATCTCCTCAGGAAGCATCACTGAGTCATTCATCTCTGTGTTGGATCCATGGCAGGCCCTGAGGAAGCAAAGGTGCTCAGGAACTCAAGTCCAGCAGGGGAGACAGACAGGCTTTGGACTTAACCTTGTGGCCCAGCTTTGACTCTGAAGAAGGTGGCTTTGGAAGAAAAGGGGTCATGGTGACCAAAGTGTCATGAGGCTGGCAGCCCAAGAGCCTGGGTCCTCCCACACCCTGGAGCAATGTCTGAGAGTTCAGATCTCCACCCAGGCAGGGATCAAAGAGTTTCTTCAGTCCTCCTGCCACCTCTGCCTGTCATCTCCATGCCCAGCTCTCTAGAGACCTCAGGGTCTTCCAGCTTCTGCACCTCAACAGGCTGCACCACTGGCTTCTTAATGGGCTTAGAATGGTCTCTTTGTCTTCCCTAGGGAAGACAAAGAGACCCACCAAATCCCAGTTGGTGGGCCACATTCCTTCATCCCACCAACCTCCCCTTTCCAGCCTCATCTGGTTTTCCAGGGGCAGCTTCCAGCCTGGAGAATCTCCACCACCAGTTCTGTCCATCCAACCAGATCCCTGCAAATGCAAGGAGTGGGAGTGAGGGGTGTAAGATGGGATGGCCCTAAGGAACCCTGGAAAATTTTATAAAAAGTGGAGAATCCCTCTCATTTTTTTGGTATAGAAATTGTCTATTAGTTAGATATGGAGAAGCAAATAGTGTGGTATTCAAAACCTTCCATTATGGACACCCTTGGTCCTAAGCCACATAATATTCTACCATCTTTGAACAAGCTTCTGCTCAGACCCTCCAGGAGCTTCACTTCCCAACATCATCCCAAACCTTCCCCACTGCCATGCTCTTGCTTATGATGTTCACCCCTCTCCCATTCCCACCCACTTCTGCAATCTGAACTCAGCCCATGCTTTTCTCAGCTGAGCAAACTCACCTCTCCTGAGACTTCCCTGGTTAGTTCTACAGCAGAGCAGGAGCTGAGCTGCTCCTGCTTGCAAGATGGTATGAGATGTCCCACCAAGTAGGCTTGAAATAGCAGCTTCTCCCCAAATCACAGAAAGTCATAAATCAGTAGATGGAATTGACACCATTTTTCACTCTCAGATTTTTCAGAATCTTGTGCATCTTCTGGCAAAATGGTAGGGGACAATCCAATTAGAGGACAAATAGTGATCTCAGATGTGTCCTTCACACTGAGCTCCACCCAGGAGCTGACAGGCTGTGGGTTGTGGCAAGGATTCTATGAACGTGCCCTCTGCATTACATTGAAACTTTCCAGGTGGCCCAAATATCACCATTCCTGTCCACGTGATGTAAACAGAACCTCCACAGTCTACGGTGCCCGCAGAGGGGCCCGTAACCCTGGGGACTCACCAAGCTCCAGGGTGATACCAATTCTGGGAAGCAGGGAGCTCTGTCATCGGGTTTGATCTGTCCCAGAGGGATGCTAGCAGCATATAATAAGACCTACAAAACTAGCCAGAACCTTGCCCTGGTAACTTCATTTTGGAAACTATGTCTCAAGATATAATTCCAAAGGAAATAAAAATAATTCACACAGAGACCCATAGTAGCTTATTTATGGCAAGAAGAAAAACTGATACTGGCCTAAAGGGTCCAAATATAAGAATAGGTAAATAAGTGATGACTTAGGAACATGACAATATGCAATTCCTTCTGCAGTTAATGGTAAACACTGGTTGACCAACTGGTCAGTAGGACAGGTCTCAGTCTGAGTCCTGAGGATACACAGATAGGTTATCATGGTCTGGTTGTATCCCAGAGAAGCTTCAGGGGATGCAACTTGGTCCAGGTTGACAGGTGACCATAATGCAGGGAGATGTGCCATAAAGAGGCTTTAACAGAAAGCCTTGGTCATGAGAGGAGTGGGCCACACACTAGGCTTATAAGCTCCAGGCAGACTCCATTGGGGAGGTGCTGCTTGATCTTTAATAAATAGGGTAGCTTCGCTAAATAAGGACAATCCAGAAGAAAGAACAGTTTGGGCAGGACAGTTCCAAAGGTGTGGAGCACTCCTGCTGCAAATAGGGTAAGCTGGTTAAATTTAAATGCCAGATAAACAATGAAATTTTTGTGTGTATAAGCATGTCTCACACAGAGAGCTCACTTGTAGAGGCTGAGATACTGGGCAGCCAAAACCCAGTAACCATCATTATGCCACTGCATGGACAATGGGAAGTCAACAAAGAGTTTTTATTTTAATTTATTATGACTATATATATAACATAAAATTTAGCATTTAAGAAACAAATAATTTATTGGTCTTGAACCAATAAAGTGTTTAGAACATTCGTAGCTTTTTGATGGTTTTGAACATATCTTTCCATATACATTGTCCACCTTTATTACTTGTCCCTAGGCGGGTTGGTCTGAATTACTTGGTCTTCCTTTACCTATATGGAAGACCTTAAGCAGTTCTTGACCTAAAGTTTCAGGCACGTGTTTCAAAACTGTACAAAGTCAGGCTGATGGAAAGATCAGGAGTGGTGCCTTAGATACACCTTATTTCCTAATTTGGTGCTTCCCTGTCATTTTCTTGTCATGGTATTCATAGAAACTGATTTCCCAGGGCACACAGTGGCAAATGGGTAGGCTGTTCATGCCCAAAGATGATCAGTCTAGGGGCTCTGCCATACTAGTCCTTGTGTGGACATCCTGAGGACTGAGGATGGCAATACCTCAAGGCTCCTAGATCCCAGAAGGGGCACACCTATGTTCAGTGGCACATAATTTAGGAACCTCTTCCCTAGCTCTTTTCTTCCTCCCTCTCCCCAGTGTAGAGTTCTCCTCCTTTTAAGGAGTCATTCCCCCACACCCACCCTCACACCCTGTCCTTGGGATGTATGCCCTCTTCTCACAGGAAAATCAAGTCCCCGCTCTCCCAATACCTTTTTGACCCTGCAAAATCAGCCATTCTGGCTTCCACTGTTTATCAATGGGACTCTCTCACGCCCAGTTGCTTTGGGCAATGCAGAGTGATACAGGTGCATTTTGTCTCATTGATGAGAAAAGAAAAAAGAAAACACTGCATGCTTCTACCTGTTTTATTTATTTTTTTATCATTTATTTATCTTTTAGAGGGGAAGGGTAGGAGAGAAGGAGAGGGAGAGAAACATCAATGTACGGTTGCCTCTCGTGTGTCCCCCACCGGGAACTGGCCTGCAACCCAGGCATGTGCCCCGACTGGGAATCGAACCACGATCCTCTGGTTCGCAGGCCCGTGCTCAATCCACTGAGCTACACCAGCCAGGGCACTACCTGTTTTAAAGCTGGTTTATTTCCCCTGAAAATACCTGAAGTCAAAGACACCTCTCCACCAGTTCAGGGACTTCCGGCCAAGATGGAGGCGTAGGCGGACACACTGTGCCTCCTCTCACAACCAAAATTAAGGACAACAAATATTTAGAAACAAGAAAACAACCAGAACTTATAGAAAACTGAACTGTACGGAAGTCCAACAACCATTCATCCAGACCGGTAAGAGGGGCGGAGTCGCGGCAGGAGAAAGTGGAGGTGCGGGCCCAGGAACGCAAGCAGCAGCGGCTGGCAGTTCCCAGGTGCACGGGCGGCGGCTGGCGGTCCCCGGGCCTACAGGCAGCAGCTGGCGGACCCCAGGCACAGGGGGGCAACTGTGCAGACCCAGTGAGGCCGCACAAGGCGGCTGGCTGACTGACCAGGTGGTCTCACATACGAGCGCGCAGACGGTCCAGGCGGAGGGGAAGTGGCGGAGGGGACTGAATCCAGGAAAGAGCGGAGCAGGCGCCATTGCTCCCTCTCAGGCCCCACCCCCACATACAGCGTCACAACCCAGCGACTGGGCTGCCCCGCACCGGGGAGCACCAGAGGCTCCACTCTTCACTACGTAACAGCACGCGAACGTGCGCAGATAATCCAGGTGAAGGGGAAGCAGCGGAAAGGGCCGGAGTCCAGGAGAGAGCAGAGCAGGCGCCATTGCTCCTTCTCGGACCCCGCCCCCACCTGTAGCATCACAACCCAGCGACCGGGCTGCCCCGCCCTGAGAACACCTAAGGCTCCACCCCTCCCTACGTAATAGCCGCGACCAGACTAAAACCAAAACAACAACAAAAAAAACCCACCAAAAATGGCTCAAACCGGAAAACAAATAAAAGCCCCAGAGCCAATTCCTCTAAGCAGTGAAGAGATAGCCAACCTGTCAGATGCACAGTTCAAAGCACTGGTCATCAAAATGCTCACAGAATTGGTTGATTTTGCTCACAAACTAGATGAAAAAATGCAGGCTACAATCCGTGAAATGAAGGAAGATGCATGGGGAACTGATAGAGATGGAAGGAAAACTGGGACTCAAATCAATGGAGTGGACCAGAAGGAAGAAACAAACAACCAAACAGAAGACGAGGAAGAAACAAGAATTCAAAAAAATGAGGAGAGGCTTAGGAACCTCCAGGACATCTTTAAACGTCCCAACATCCGAATTATAGGGGTCCCAGAAGGGGAGGAAGAACAGCAACGAGTGGAAAACTTATTTGAACAAATAATAAAGGAGAACTTCCCCAATCTGGCAAAGGAAATAGACTACCAGGATGTCCAGGAAGCTCAGAGAGTCCCAAAGAAGTTGGACCCAAGGAGGAACACACCAAGGCACATTGTAATTACATTAGCCAAGGTTAAAATGAAGGAGAGAATTCTAGAAGCAGCAAGGGATAAGGGGACAGTCACCTACAAGGGAGTTCCCATCAGACTGTCAGCTGATTTCTCAAAAGAGACCTTACAGGCAAGAAGGGGCTGGAAAGAAATATTTGAAATCTTGAAAAGCAGGGACCTACATCCAAAATTGCTCTATCCAGCAAAGCTGTCATTTAGAATGGAAGGACAGATAAAGTGCTTCTCAGATAAGGTCAAGTTCAAGGAGTTCATCATCACCAAGCCCTTATTGTATGAAATGTTAAAGGGACTTATCTAAGAAAAAGAAGATAAAACTATGACAGTGAAAAGACAACGAACTCATAGCTATCAAGAACCACACCTAAAACAAAAGCAAACTAAGCAAACAGCTAGAACAGGAACAGAATCACAGAAATTGAGATCATATGGAGGGTTAGCAACAGGGGCGTGGGAGGAGGAGAGAGGGGGAAAAGGTACAGAGAATGAGTAGCATAGATAATGGGGAAAAAATAGACAGGGGGAGGGCAAGAATAGTATGAGAAATGTAGAAGCTAGAAAACTTATGACCCATGGACATGAACTAAAGGGAGGAATGTGGGTGGGAGAGGGTGGGTAGGGTGGAGGGGAATGATGGGGAAGAAATGGGACAACTGTAATAGCATAATCAATAAAATATATTAAAAAAAAAAAGACACCTCTCCACTGCTGCACAGTGTCCTGGAGCAGAGCAACCTTCAGCACACTAAGAGGGGATCTCTCAGGTGAGGGTTTATATCTATAAGCAGATATATCTCTATGCAGTTACCACCTATAATAGAATCAACATGCATACACACATCACACAGCAAGCCAAGAGACAGACCTCACTCAGACCTGAGCCCATGACTACAGAATGACTCAGAATACAAGGAGACACCACATGACCAGACTAACCCCTAAACCCCATCAAAGGCTCAACAAATAGAAGCAAGCCATGGATTACATGATCTATATCAGGGCACCACCTGATAAAGATCTTGTGTTAGATCTATATCTAATACAAAGCACCACCAGGAGACAGTCTCCAAGTAAGACTGGGCCTATGCCTCCTACATATACTGAGCATATCTTGGAAAAGCCAAGCCTGAGGCCCAAACACATACCTTTACTGTAACATAACAAACTACCTGATGGCCACTGCTGAGAACAGAACTGGTACACATCTGCTGCCCAGCACATTCAATTGCAGCCCATGTTCCACAGAGAAATCATTCACAGGCCAAGAATCAGAACAGTATGTGATAAGCTCTCAGGCAGATCGGATCTTCATGCCATTATGGATCATACAGCAAGAAATCCACACTCAGATTGGGGTTTCTGAAATGCCCACCATTCAGTACCAAAGGTTGCTTTTCCAGCTCTCACCTATTGGACCTGTTTGGGGGATCAGACACTGGGTCCAAACTTTCTCCATGAAACTCTCTGCTCATTCAGGCCCCTGGATCCTGCTCCTGCCCATCCCAACTTCTCCCCTCACCACTTCTACCATCTCAGGCTCCTGTGGATGCTGTCCTCTGGGCCCTACCAGACCTCTTCCAGGATCCCCTTCTTTGCACAACTGACCTGTGAGTCTCCTCTCAAGTGTCTCCTCCCCAGGAAGCCCTGGCTGATCCCACCCTTGGTACCTGGACTTGCTGTAGCACAGCGGGACCCTGTGTTCCAGGCACACCTCGACTCCTCTAGACCTTAGGTCCTCATGGGCAGCAACCCCCTGTCACTCACCTCTGGGTCCCCAGGACAGGACCCAATAACACCAGGGACCACTTGAGCTGAAGGGCTGTGTGTTTGGAAGCCCAGAGTTCCTGGGACATGCACGTGGGATTCCTGAGCTCCCAGGAAACAGGCAGGAGAGGAGAGGCTGGCCTGGTCTGTGCGTTGCTGCAAGACAAGCTGTGCGGAAGCAGGAGGGGCTGTCCAATCAGGCCTGCTCCCAGCAAGTAGCCACCTCTAATGACCCTGTAAAAGGGTTCAGTAAATGTGTGTAGAATCAGCTGAGAGGTGTCGGTGCAAACTTAGCCATCATGAGAGGCATGAAGGACCCTTGAGTTCCCGCTGCTAGAGGAGATAATTTGGCAGGCAGAAGAGAGGGAGGTGGCATTGGTGGCTTGTAGGGAGAAGTGCCCAGCTGCAGTAGAGTGAGCAGTGGTGGTGGTGTCCCTATAGTTTCAGGTCAAGTGCAGGGCTCTGATGACTTCTGGGCACTGAGAGGAGCCAGGCCCTTCTGTCCATGCAGAGCTGGAGCACTCTCCACTGCTAGTGGGTGATGCACATTCCGTCACAGGAGTAAGGGGCGATGGCCTTCGGGGTGACCAACCGTCCCAGCTTTCCTGGGACTGGGGGATTTCTCAAGAAGTGACATCTTCAGTTCTCAAGCCAGGATAGAGTCCTGGACAGCTGGTCACCATTGGTGGCATTGGAAGGAGTGCCAGTGTCAAGCAGGGCACTCTTCCCTTCTGTTGTTTAGTGGAAATGAAGGGGGCCATGGTCTGAGTTGTAGCCCCATCAGGACGTGCCCAGTGGGACAAAGGGTCTGCATCCAGTCTGTGTGGGAGGGCTACCCAGAGGTGGCGTGGGTTGGGCCCTCTTTGGGAGAGCTTACCCTAAAGGAGTTGGGCCTCAGCTCTGCTGTGGGGTCACTGTGTTTGACAGATGTACACATAAATTGCTGGAAGTAAGCCGAGATGATTCAGCATGGTCTTGAGCTAGGGAGGGTGGATTGTAAATCTGGGTATGGCCTATGTCTGTCTTGGATAACTCCTAATCTTATACTATGGAGTAGGTTAGGCATGGGTGTGTTCTCAGGCTCATGGTGATCCAGTGTTCCATTTTGCTGAGTGGGAAGGTCTCGGCAAGGCCTGCTCCTTCTGTGGGAGCATGAGCAGGTTTTTGAGGGACAGCTGTCTTCATAGTGTGTCTAGCTGAGTGTTGGCCATAAACTCTGGTCTTGGCACAAACTGGTTTGGGAAGTGCTACCCTCAGGTATATATGTGTGTCCTGTCCTTGGCTGTGATGCTGTGCCATGATGTAATTTTGGCTGGTGGTATCTCCTGGGGTATATGCTAGAGGTAATGATATGGCTTATGACTGTCCCCAGGCACACTAGAAAGTGGTAGTTTCAAAGCAGTCCCTTTTAAGACAGTTGCCTTCTCAGTGTTTGTCTGGCCCCTACCTAACGAATGGTTGACTCATGCTATTATCTCTGATACAATTTGTATAGACTGTGCACCATGAATTGTGGGCAGGTTATTAGTACCACTGTGAGAGGCTTCCCATATTTACTCAAAAAGGACGGAGAATTTTCTCAAGTAGTAATGGTGTGACTAAAGAGAAACTGTTTTGAGCCTCTTAGTAGGGAGCAAGTCCTGAGTCTTGGGGTAATTCAAGTGGAGTGTCATAAGCAGAATCTACTTAGGAAGGTCAAGATGTAGTCTCAGCTTGTGTTGAAGAATTACAATTTATCCCCTTTTGTAAGGGTCCATCTAGGACCTAGGAATGTGTGGCATTTATCCCAAACAGCCTAGGCCATCTGCCATTCTGAGCGATAAGTGGAGCATCCAGGTATTTAAAATGCTAGGGAAATACTTGGCACACTACAATCCATGGACCCACTGCCTGTTTTTATTAATAAAGTTTTATTGGAACACAGCCACAACTATTTGTTTATGTGTTGCCTATCACTGTTTTGTCACTACAGCACTGGAGTTGAGTCATTGGGACAAAGTCCATAGGCCCTCAAAGCCTCAAATATTTACTACCTAGCCCTTTATGGAAAAAGGACTGTTCCCATTAGTTCAGCCTGTCTGGGGGAATAGCAGCATAAAATTCAGCCTGTGGCCATAATCCTCTCAACAACCCTTTGACATAGGATGACAGACATTTTCATTACATTTTATAGATGAAGAAACTGATATACAGAGAGGTGAAGTGACACAACCAATGAGTGCCAAACCAAGATCTGACTCCATGCAGTCTGGCTCTACAGACTGGCCCCTAACTCCTACAGGGAACTATCTCCATTGTAGGGCAGAGCTAAGAACGCAACCTTTACTGACTGTCCAAACTGTTAGTGTTATCACGACTCCAGAGCCCCATGGGGCCTCAGCCTGTGGGTGGACTGAAGCAACGTGCTCCCAGAACACCACTAGGGCCCTGGGAGACAGATAATTATACTAGTCTTGGCATGCTGTCTGCTTTTCTTATGTATGTCTCCTCTCCTCAACTGTGCTCTCCACACAGAGAAAAGTACAAAGACATTCATAAGGAGTACCCCACCATTCACTATTCAATTCTAGCATTTTTGTATATGCTTCAGAATTTCATTTACTAAGAAATAAAATACAGCCCTGGCTGGGTAGCTCAGTTGAGTGGAGAGTCATCCTGATACACCAGGGCTGTGGGTTCAATCCCTGGTAAGGGCACATAAAAAGAGCAAATTAAAAAAATATATTTAAAAAAAGGAATAACATATAGCCTCATTTGGAGCTCATTCTGTACTTCTTCTGGATTTCTTTTCTCTCCTGCTCCAAAGGTAGCTACTATAGTGAAAATGGAGTTTATCTTCCCCACGCATGCCTGAATTCTTTACTAGCCTGCCTTTTCAAAAATTTCATCACCTGGCATGGGCAAGAAATACTAGTTATTCGGGTTCATACACTTTTCATCCCTCCTCTGATGAGGTGTGCTTTGAACCTGGTTGTTTGGAGTCCAGTGTCTTTGCTCTTGATGATCCTAATCTATTCATGGGTGTGGTTGCCAGGCAAGAGAGTGGGTGGAGGTAAACAGAGCTGGAGTGATGACTGGGTTATTAGTCTGATGTATATCAGTGTTATCATCTCATTCTGTCACATCCAGTTGCCTCTTACAGAGCCAAGGCAAATATATCAGGGGTACTTGCTATGAGGGTCCTTGCTTAAATAGTGTTCCAAAGTATATGTTGAACCGGGCAAGGCTACCCAGAGCAGATGAAAACATCTTGATCAAAAGGATGAGGAACGAAGGAACACAGAAGACACAAATAAGATGCAATGATAGCATTAGCTTCCGAAGAAGATCTTCAGTTTTAAATAAGAAAAGCGGTTTATGAGATGGTAACGTCAGAAAATAAAATGTAAGATACTTTGGGGCCAACGGTTCAAGACCTAGGCTGCAATGAGAAGAGAGTAATAGGGAATGGTGCGGCATATGTTTTATTGGTTTGCTCCTCTAGATTCACTCTCCACTCTGCTCTGTACTGACCTGTATATACATACATCAGTGAGCTCCATTGACTCTGGCTTCCAGTTGGGTTTGGCCAATGAGGAGGACAGGCGAGAAACTGCAGGGATGGCAGAGAATAAAATTGGAATCCTTATTTCTATGACTTTTTTCCCTGAGAAGTTTCTGTAGGCTGGCTGGCTGTTTTCTTCACCTGAAAATTGTAGCTCCTCTGGTCTGGTAGCCCTTGTCAAGTGGCACTTGCTCTCTTTCCACCCAAGTTCAAGAAACTACTCTCTCCCTTTGCTGCTTCAGGTATCAGGGTGTTAACAGCCTTACTAGCCCAGGATTTGAAATATCGCTTGCGGATTCCCTACACACTACCTAAATTTTATAGTTTTTTTTTTCCATTAAATGCTTCTTTTAAAAATTTGAGTACGCCATCTGTTCCCTCTGGATGTTAAATGATACAGGACTCATTTTTATGTTACTGAGAAAATTCCTTCACAAGTTAATTAATAGAATTATTAATGATAAGTCAATTCTATTACTTCTATTAATGACAAGTACACAGCATTAATTAAAAAAATTAATTTATACAGAGAGGGGAGGGAGGGAGAAAAAGGAGAGAAACTTCAATGTGTGAGAGAAACATCAATTGGTTGCCTCTCATTATGTGCCACAAGCGGGGACTGAACCCACCATCCAAGCATGTGCCCTGACCCAGAATCAAACCAGCGACCTTTCACTTTGCAGGACGGTGCTCAAATAATTGAGCCACACTGGTCAGGGCAACATCATTAACTTTTTGTTCGAGGAGGAGATACAAAACAACAACAACAACAACAAAACCCCTTTGTAATAGATCATTTTGTTAAACCACAAAATACATTCACCTAAACTTACTAAAGAAATAATTTCCAAGAACGTTGAGTCATAAGCCAAAAAAATATCCTTTTTGAAATATTGAGTTTTACAAAGGTAATCTCTGATACATTTACTTGTGTAATGTCTGTCTTCCCTACTAGACTGTAAACACCAGGGACATATCTGTTTTGTTCACTGCATTTAATAGTAGATGCTCAACAAGTGTTTTTTTTTTTTTTTTAACTTAATGAATAAGTGAATTATACTTCCTTGAAAATAGTGAAAAGCAGTAGTAAAAATAATTAACCATTATGGAATACTAATTAATCATTCTCTTAATTAGAGGCAGATATAATGAGTCAAGTACTTGTTTGGATAGTTTGCTCAGTGAATTGTGACCTCTTCGTAGTTTATAATCATATCTTTCTGTGAAGTTAGTATGGGAGTGTTTGCAAATTTTTTTCAGGGTATCTGCTCAATTATAGAGATAGCAGGAATTGTTTGGGCTTTACTTTAGGAAAGCCTGGACATATTCAGAACTGAGGAATCCATAACACATGCTTTGCAGATATAATGCCTATACTATCAAATGAAGCTCTGAAGAGAAGAGACAATAACATCAAGAAACGTACCAACACTTTTGCTAGGAGCATGAGCAGACATTTCTTAACTTGCTTCAACTCGTATCTAACACATTACCCAGGAAATAACCCTCATCAGTACAACCATTTGCAAATACTTCTGGTCAATCAACAAACATTCATAGCATACCTACAATTTGTCCTGTCCTGTGAAGGTACCCTCCCACCCCAGGCCCTAGCAATGATGAATAAGACACAGCCATGTCTGTGGTTGCTCATGGACTAGTGGAGCCACAATCACAATATAATATGATAAGTACTCTAGTAAAGGTATTATTGCTTTGTTTTTTAAACTTTTTACTTGGAGATATTTTCAAGCTTACATCACAATCTCTAGAATAAGAATAATATAAAGAACATGTGCATAACCTTTTGTTGGTTCCAAACCTTGGGAACTTCCCAGTGAAATCTGTAACTAGCCCCCTTACATAGAGGGCAAGGAGAGACTGAAGAAAGAGGCAGACCACTCCAGAAGCCTCCCTCTTCTAATTTCCTTTTTCCTTCACAATCAAGATGCAACCAGGCACTTTGGGTAAAAGATTTATCTCACCAAGTGATGTCTGGGAGTCCCCAGGAAGTGTTTCTAATGTCCTCGTGAACTTATCTGTCAGCTATAGTTAACATACAGCACCCACCATTCTCCTTCTCACTTGCTGTAGCCCTCTCATTCATATCCATTGCTCAACATCCATTGTGTCTCACCCTTGCCACAGCCATGTGCCCAGTGTCCAAGTATCATTTTTACAAAGTTAAAAATACAACTCATACAAAATGTAAAGTGAGCTGCTAAAATTTTTATTTTACTCATTAATGAGGAAACAGCAGTATGGTAAGTTGGGTCAAAGGATAATTTGAAAGAAAGTACACATATAGGCACTGAAAGAAAGAATTCTAGAATAAGATTACTAAATTAGATGCAATACCAGTTAATGTCTTATAGGGAAATACAACTGTTACTTTTGGGGTCATCTTTTCTATTGGACAGAATCATTTGCATGTCTATCAACAAAAGTCTGAAAGTTAACAGAAACTTGGCTTTAATCAATAGTAAATAGTAAGTCAAATAAAATGTATTTTATTCAAGAATTAAATAATCTCTGGGTAGGCCCGTTAGGCAATGCTCCAAGATGACATGGAAAGGACATCTTTTTTCTGTATTTCCAAGTTTTGCATACTTTTTCTTACCACCACATAAGAACATCTGTGTCAAGGGTGTAGCCTCCCTATATCATTGAGATTGCAAATCATTGAGGTGCCAGGAGAGTGCTCCCTCCCACACGATCATACTTCAGCTGGGAACTAGATACGTCAGCTGGTGCCACTAGCCTGTCTCTCTGCAGAGCTCAAATATATGTGTGTGTGAGACTGGGCAGGAAAATCAACACCCAAGAAAAATAAGGTAACATCTTCTTTATTTTCATGTCTCCCAAGCTGCCCATGCAAACCTCCTTTACGCAGGTGTTCTATGCAATTTGATATTGATGCAAATAAACATCTTTGTGTTGTTTTCCCCTTCAGGTTATGAGATATATCCAGACACTGTTGAATTCCAGCCATGGGAACAATTAACACAAACCAGGAGACCTACAGTAGTCATCTTCTGAGTTGATCGCTGTCATTCCAGGAGGTTATGAAGGATGCCATATAGCTGCTGGCTTAGGAACAGTGAAGGCAAAGGAAACACCCAATATTCACACTGCCCTGCTAAGGGCTAAAATGACACCTTGATTATCACTCTCTCTAATTCAGATAGGATTGTTCATTCCCATTAAGTCTGTGTTTGAGAGTACCTGAGCCCCTCACCCTTACCCCTACCCCACCCCACCTGGAGACAAACCATTGAGTCAGAGGCAAGCAGGATTGGATAATGACTTTGTACCATCCTCTTTGTTCAGGGTCTGGTAGTGCTAGAAAAGCTTGGCCTTCTTATTTCACTTTTTCACAAAAACCCCAAAAGCCTTTTAGAAAAGAGTAACTGTCTTTTGCACCTGTACTTGAGATTCATATTTGCCCATTTTCTGGGACCTAAGTCCATGGCTCTGACAACAAATACTCTCACCTGATGAGGCAGAGAGCTCCAGGCTCAGTGAAAATGACAGTGTCCTGGCCCATTTTAGTTCAGCTTCTTGTCCTGGCAGGAAAGAGATGGCATTCAAAGGATTTATCTGAGATGAATGAGGATATACACAGGAATAAGAGATGGCAAGGTGCTCAGGTACTAGCAACAAAGGGGAGTCATTACCACCCCTTGACTGGAAGAGGCAAGAAGAAGGAAATAATACTAGAGTCTGCTGAGAAATGGGGCTGTGGAAGAAGGCTGTGGTCATTGAGGAATGTTGCTCTTTCCAGGACCATGGCTGGGCAGGAAGGAGATAGGGAGAATGTATATACTGACTTCTCTTTATTCTTACCATCCAGTGTAATGTCAGTACATGCCACTGGCCAAACCCAACCAGAAGCCACAGGACAAGGGAGCCCATGTGATACAGCCCCATGGGCACAGGGCAAGGCAGAAAAAGGTGGAGATGGATTGTGGTGTGTAAGGAGAGCCAAAGAAAAATACCCATCACTTTCTTCTCATAGGCAGAGTTCTTGGTTTGCCTACCAGGTACTTGTGAGGTAGGCTGAGAAGTGTCCTCCATGCCCTTCCAGCAATGTTGCTGGCAGGAGGCTAAGATGAATCCTAGTGTCCAGTTTTTTTTTTTTCTCAAGATATTGTAAAGTAGTGGATTAAGCTTGGGATTAACCCAGGGCTGCAAGATGTCAGCATAAACAATGGGAAAAACCCAATGGTAGATGAGGAGGGAAGAAAAGGAGGGAGAGAAATAATTTTTAGAAGGAAGGAAAGAAAGAAGCAAGCAAAGAACAGATGGATGGAAGAAAGGAAGGGGGGAGAACTAAGGGTAGGCAGGGAGCAGGAGAGGGTGGAGAGGAAGAAGAAAAATACCTTCCAAGCATCAGTTCCAAGAAGAGAGACAAAGCTATAAAATGGAAAGACTTCCTTTGTGACAGGAACCCCTAACAAAGAAAAAGAAACAGTAGAGACAAGTGATCAAAAACATGGGCTTTGGAATCAGACAAACCCTGGACCTCTCTCATGTTTAGGTATTTGGACGTCTCATGTCTAGGTGGCACATTATAGTTCTTTCATACCATGCTGGTGTGGCTTAGTTCTACAATCCTCCTGCTTCCATAAATCTCCAGAAAAGAAGCAGGCACAACTCCCCTACTTTTATATCCCAGTAGTAAAACGGGTTTGTATTGCTGAAGAAGACTCAGAGCACCCAATATGACTATGCTTACAAATGTACAGTTTATTATAAGAGAAAGGTATAATACAGCAAGAAAATAAGGATATAAATCATAGGCAAAGGCTGCCTCACAGAAAGAAGTCTGGAGACACCAGATGCAAGCTCCAATTGTCCCCTCTAAGTGCCACGGCAGGATGTACTTTCTTTCTTAGATCAGGGACCACAGAAGTTCAACCCCAGAGCCACAGTGTGTGGCACCAAGATTGAGTGCAAATTATTAATCTCAATATTAATGAAATAAATGCTCTAGTATTCAGAATACATAAAGAACTCTTACAACACAATAATAAAAAGTAACCTAATTACAAATGGCCAAAGCGTATGAAAAAACATTTCTCTAAAGAAGATGTACACTTTGCTGAAAAGCCATGAAAAGATGCTTAACATCATTAATCATTAAGGAAATGCCAACCCAAATCACAAGATAGCACTTCATAATAACTAGGATGGCTATAATTTTTTAATAGAAAATAAGTATGGTGAGAATTAGGAGAAATTAGAACACTCAGACACAGTGGTGGGAATGTAAAATTGTGCAGTCACTTTGAAAACAGTTCAGCAATTTATTTTTAAAAAATTAAACATACAGTTACCATGTGACCCAGCAATTCTACTCCTAGATATATATCCAATAAAACTGAAAACATGTGTTTATATAAAAACTTGTACTTGAATGTTCATAGCAGCATTATTCATAATAGCCAAAAGAGGGGAACAACCAAAATACACGTAACTGATGAATAGATAAACAAAATGTGGTAAATCAAAAAATGGAATGTTATTCTGCCATAAAAAGAATATGGAGTACTGATACCACACCATGGATGAACCTTGAAAGCATTTTGCTAAGTGAAAGAAGCTTGTCACAAAGCCCACATATGGTATGGTTCTACTTATACAAAACGTCCAAAATAGGAAAATCCATAGAGACAGAGAGTAGATCAGTGGTTGCCTATGGATGGAGGGAGGGGAAAATTGGAAACCATAAAGTTGCCTTTTAGGGCGATGAAAATAGTCTGGAATTAGATAATAGCAACAGTTGTACAACATTGTGAGTACATAATACAAAAAACCCCACTGAACTGTATACTTTAAAATGGCAAAGTTTATGTTACGTGAATTTATTCTCAATTAAAAATAAATAAACAAAACAATGTTAACATGGTAGTACATACTGCCTTGAAATCCTTGGGACCCATGCTCATACAGCCACACTAGTAATCAATATGTTTCGTGCTTCGACCAGGGATGAGCACCAGTTAAGAACTTTGGCAAAAGAACTCAGGATGATTTCAGCCTTATTGCATATTCCATTACACGCAGCCAGCACCTGAGGCTTGGCACATACAGAAAACTAATACATGCCCTAACCCTCACAGCATACATCTACCATGCACAGTGACCCCACAGCAGAGCTGAGGCCCAACTCCTTTAGGGTAAGCTCTCCCAAAGAGGGCCCAACCCACGCCACCTCTGGGTAGCCCTCCCACACAGACTGGATGCAGACCCTTTGTCCCACTGGGCACATCCTGATGGGGCTACAACTCAGACCATGGCCCCCTTCATTTCCACTAAACAACAGAAGGGAAGAGTGCCCTGCTTGACACTGGCACTCCTTCCAATGCCACCAATGGTGACCAGCTGTCCAGGACTCTATCCTGGCTTGAGAACTGAAGATGTCACTTCTTGAGAAATCCCCCAGTCCCAGGAAAGCTGGGACGGTTGGTCACCCCGAAGGCCATCGCCCCTTACTCCTGTGACGGAATGTGCATCACCCACTAGCAGTGGAGAGTGCTCCAGCTCTGCATGGACAGAAGGGCCTGGCTCCTCTCAGTGCCCAGAAGTCATCAGAGCCCTGCACTTGACCTGAAACTATAGGGACACCACCACCACTGCTCACTCTACTGCAGCTGGGCACTTCTCCCTACAAGCCACCAATGCCACCTCCCTCTCTTCTGCCTGCCAAATTATCTCCTCTAGCAGCAGGAACTCAAGGGTCCTTCATGCCTCTCATGATGGCTAAGTTTGCACCGACACCTCTCAGCTGATTCTACACACATTTACTGAACCCTTTTACAGGGTCATTAGAGGTGGCTACTTGCTGGGAGCAGGCCTGATTGGACAGCCCCTCCTGCTTCCGCACAGCTTGTCTTGCAGCAACGCACAGACCAGGCCAGCCTCTCCTCTCCTGCCTGTTTCCTGGGAGCTCAGGAATCCCACGTGCATGTCCCAGGAACTCTGGGCTTCCAAACACACAGCCCTTCAGCTCAAGTGGTCCCTGGTGTTATTGGGTCCTGTCCTGGGGACCCAGAGGTGAGTGACAGGGGGTTGCTGCCCATGAGGACCTAAGGTCTAGAGGAGTCGAGGTGTGCCTGGAACACAGGGTCCCGCTGTGCTACAGCAAGTCCAGGTACCAAGGGTGGGATCAGCCAGGGCTTCCTGGGGAGGAGACACTTGAGAGGAGACTCACAGGTCAGTTGTGCAAAGAAGGGGATCCTGGAAGAGGTCTGGTAGGGCCCAGAGGACAGCATCCACAGGAGCCTGAGATGGTAGAAGTGGTGAGGGGAGAAGTTGGGATGGGCAGGAGCAGGATCCAGGGGCCTGAATGAGCAGAGAGTTTCATGGAGAAAGTTTGGACCCAGTGTCTGATCCCCCAAACAGGTCCAATAGGTGAGAGCTGGAAAAGCAACCTTTGGATGTGGTAACTGGTGATCTCAGGAGAGGTTGCACAGGCATGATGGCAGAGGCCAGCGTATAGGGGCAGAGGAGTGAATGGAAGGTGAGGAGGTGGAGGCAGCATTATACACTGCTCTTCTAAACACTAGGCTTTGATATGAATACAAATAAAAAGTAGAAAAGGCTGGCTTTGATGTTAAGATGGAAGAGTAACAACAGGTTATAAGGGGAATGTTGGGGGAAGATCTATAAGAAAAGGAGTGAATGAGGAATGAAGAGATAGAAGAGAGAATTCTGGTTGGGGGCTAGATCTAGGCATGCTGCAAAGTGCTGAGTGTTGATCTAAGTCTCCCATTTGTTATCCTGGGCAGCTAAGAACACTGAGTTTCCAATGGGGGGGTGGCATATGTACTCATATACACCATGATCTAAGAAAGGATCGTCCTGTGCCTTATTGGATAGAGAAACAGGGAGAATACAGTCCTGCAAGCAGTTGTTTCACCTGGTGCTGGAACCAGCATCACGGTTTGTTCTGCTAATCAAGTAGTGGCAATGGGGTATGGCTTGGGGCTGACTCATGATTTGCTGAGTGCTGGGCAGGGATCTGCATCCAGGTCTGATTGGAGACACCCTTCTCATAGTATCCTGAGCAATGGCTCAGGTAGGACTCATTCTGATGGTTCCTGGTATGCCAAATGAGGTATGTGTACTTAGCCCTCTGCCTTCTGAGGTTGCATTGTGTACACCAAGCAGGCTCCTGTCTAGGCCCTGTTCTAGACAAGACACTGCTCACCATGCAGAGCAGTGTGTCAATCACCCCAACTCTCCAGTGACTTGTTGAGTAGAGATGTGTTCACAGGCTGTTTTTGTCTGGGGCTGTCTATTGGTTCATCAAAAGATGGTGTAGGCCCCAGTTTGGTCTGGTCTACCACCTCTTGTGCGAAGTTCTGATCTGGAAAGAAAAAAAATGGCCTTTCCGTAAGCAGGTACTGACTCTTAAGGTGCGTGGTCATAGAATGGATGTTGATCTCTGGGAAGGATTTGGCACCAGTGGTGCTGAGGGGATGAGGGGATATACCCTAGACCAGGGGTGAAACTCATTTTCACCAGGGACTGCATCAGCCTTGCGGTTGCCTTCAAAGGGCCGAATGTAATTTTAGGACTGTATAAATGTAACTACTTCTTAACAGTTAAGCAAGAGCTCAGCACTGCCATTGGGTAGAAACAAGGTGCCAAGCCAGATAAAATAAGGTAGAGGACCATATTCGGCCTGCAGGCCTTGTGTTTTCCACCTGTGCCCTAGACACTATGCTAGCTGAGGAGTGGGGTTCTCCATATGGACTGAGTGATGACATAGGTTTAAGTCTTTGCCCTGGTATGCTCAGTTGTGGTGTAACCACAAAATGTGGTCTGGGAAGTGACTGTTTTCTGGTCCTGGTGTGCAGATGAGTGGTGTAGGTAAAGGCTCTATTCTGGATTGGTGCTGCCTGATAGTGGGCCATGTGGTTTGGCATGGTTGTACACACCCATCCAAGATAGGCTCTCTGCTGGTGTGATGGAGGTACAGATATGTGTAATGGCTCAGGTCTTCACAGGGATGCATTCCTTGTTCTGGGTGTGGAGTCCCTGATAATTTACTGAATGATGGGATATGTGTTCCTTGGTCTCTGCTTTATAAGTTCTATAGAATACTGAGATCTAGAACTTCAGATAGATGGTGGCCTTTGTGCTAACTTTTCCATGATGTGCTGAAACAAAGTATGTGTATGGAAAGACTCTTGTTTTTGTCTGGGTTTGAATCTGTCTAGTACACTAGTTTGTGTATGGAAAGTATGTGTATGGAAAGACTCTGGTTTTTGTCTGGGTTTGAATCTGCTGTACACTAGTTTGAGTATGGGTTCTAGTCAGGTGGAGGGCCATTTCTTGGAAAACTTTAAAGATATGGGAATAGAGACCCAATTCTCAGGTAAGAGCTGTCTCCTGATTTTCAGAGGAATGTGTGGGTCTGAGCAGTGAGCAGTGATTTGAGCAGGACTCTGTCAAGGTGTGCTGAAGGTTGGAATGGATGTAGGTTCTCCTGAGATATAGCTGTCCCCACATGAGGTGAGATACTTATGTACTGTGGCCAATGCACAAGCATTCCCTGAGGCTTGCTAAATAGTGTGATACTGTTAGGTTGGCCAAAAAAATTCATTTGGTTTTTCCCCATAGGATCACTCTAGTAGCACTTAGTTGTCTTTAACTTCACTTGAAACAACTTTGTTAGATTGTATTGTGACAGCTGTCATATCAGCATCCATTTAAAAACATCAAAATTGGTGAATTTTTATGTAGCCATTTTAATATTGAAGGTGGGAGAAAATAAGCAACATTTTTGGCATATTATGCTTTATTACTTCAAGAAAGGTAAAAGTGCAAATGAAACTCAAAAAAAAATATTTGTGCAGATTTCTGGAGATTTCTCACTGGACAATGCTCCACAGTCAAGTACAACAGTTGAAGTTGATAGTGATCAAATAAAGACATTAATTGAGAGCAATCTATGTTATACCATGCAGGAGATAGCTGACATACTCAAAATCTCCAAATCAAAAAAGTTATTGGTGAAAATGAAAAATGTGTTATTTATTTTTCAGAAATAAAATACGGACTTTTTGGCCAACCCAATACATGACCTGCCCTGGCAATGTATCAACTAGCAGTGAGATATAGGGTGAGGTTGGTTCTAAGAGTTGAGTGGTGTTATTTTGTCAGCCTTGGTCTAAGTTTCAGTAAGAGTAGGCCTTGTGTTTTTTTAGGCAGAGGTGTAGCTATAGGTCCAGCTCTGAAAAGGGACCATATTCTAACATGCTGAGTGATGGCAGGACATGAGTCCATGTCTAGGTGGGTACTATACATCCCATCATCAGTACAACCCAAGTTGCCCATTTCTGCACCTTTGATTTCTGCTGGAACAGTATTAACCCACTCCTCCATAGAGCTGGTCCACTTTGAAGCAACTATTGTTTCCACACACAATACTTTACTCTTCCCACATCAGTCACATTAAGAGATTCAATCTGAGGGCCAGGAAATCTTCCCAAAAATTCGTTCTGCTCAGATTCTAAGAAATCTGGTTAATAGGCAAGTAGTGAGGACCTTCTCCTTCACCACTATCATTACCTTTTTGCATTTCTCTTTAGCTTCTCTACCAGTTACTCGTCTGCCATCCTCATTGGTAATTTCAGAAACTCAGACAGAATACACTTACTGTCCTGGTCATACCATTTCTCAAGAGAATACATTTCCCTTGTATACTGGGTTGAATAGTGTCCCCCAAAATTTATGTCCATCTGAAACCTGTGTATGTGACCTTATTTGGAAATAAAGTCTTTGTAGAAGTAATCAATTTAGATGAGGTCATACTGGATTGGGGTGGGCCTTAAATTCAATATGCCTGGTATCTTTATAAGAAGAGGGAAATCTGGACACAGACACATGGAAACATAGGGAGAGGAGAATGCCATGTGAAGACAAAGACAGATTGGAGTTATGGGCCTACAAAGCAAGGAACACCAAGGATTGCTGACAACCACCACAAGTTAAGAAGAGACAAGGAAACATTCTTCCCTGAAACCTTCAAGGGAACATGGCTCTGCTGACACCTTGGTTTCAGACGTCCAGCCACCAGAACTGTGAAAGAATAAATGTTGTTTTAAGCCATCTAGTCTGAGGTAATTTGTAACAGCAGCCATGTGAAACTAATATACCATGTTTCTACTTCCTTTCTACTTTGTTTTGTATAGACCTTGATTAAATGCCAAGGATTTCTTTTAATTTCTCTTTGGACAAGTGAATATAATTTAAGCAACTGAATTTACTCAAACATCTTCATCTGTGAAGCAACTGTGACTGTTAAAATATTACCAGTGCAGGTTAGCCAAGTGGTACCTATTTAAAATAGGACTACTTCCAGTCAAGATGGCAGCATAGGCAAACATGGCTCACCTCTCCGCACAACCACATCAGAATTACAACTAAGATATAGAACAACCATCACTCAGAACCATCAGAAATCGAGTTCAATGGAAATCTGACAACTACAGAATTAAAGAAACCACATGCATCCAGACTGGTAGAAGGGGACAGACATGGATGGAGCTGGTCCCACACCCACGTGTGGTGGATAAACATACAGGAGGGATATCTTGGGACCAAGGAGTCCCAGCTCCACACGAGGACCCCCAGCCCAGGGTCCTAGTGACAGGAAGATAAGTCCCCATAACTTCTGGCTGAAAAACCTGTGGGGATTGAGTTGATGCAAGAAACTTCAGGATTCCCAAACAGTTCCTCTTAAAGAACCCACATACAGACTTATTCAGACTCACTCCCTCTGAGCTCCAGCACTGGGATAATAGCTTGAAAGGCACCAGTGATACACAGTGAGAAACCAAAGTGTTTGACATCAAGGTGATCAGATGCCATTGTCCCTTTTCTAAACCCTCCCCCCACAAAGCCAGTAATCTGGTGCTATATCTGAGACTCCATCAACCTACCTACCACTGTTGGACCTGTTTTGGAGATCCCCAGAGACTCCGCCCCACCCAAGATGCTGTTCCATACGAATGGCTGGTCTTGGCTCATTCTTCACAGCTTCCTAAATCCTATCAAACAAGCAGCAGCTGGCCTCAGTGAGCCCCAGGCCCTGCAGTAGCAGCAGCCAGCCTAGATTCACAGCTTGCCTTCACCTGGGAATCTCTAAACCCAGCACAAGTAGCAGCCATCTCAGATTGCTTTACACCTCAGGCAGGGTGGCCCTGGGCAAAACACAGGTGGGGGCTGACCTTGGCCTGCACCACCTGAGAAACCCTATGACCAGCACACCCAGTAGAGAGCTACACACTACGTCAAAGCACCACCACCCTGTCCCTGCACAACTGATCCTCCACAGAGGGCAGAGGGTGGTGGCCAGTGGTCACATCTGGTCTTTGCAGCTAACTGGCCTGGGTAAGTCCCTCTCATTGATCTGCCAACAGCAACCAAGGCTCAGATACAAGAGAAGGATGGACTCAGACAATATGAAGGGTGCACCTCAAGTACCCAGCTTGGTCATGATGGGGAAGCTGTGCCACTGGACCCTACAGGACACCTACTACATTAGCCACACTACTAAGACATGGAGTCATAACGCTTTACCTAATACGTAGAAACGGACAGTGGGAGGCCTCCAAAGTGAGGCAACAAAGAAACCTGGCTCAAATGAAAAAAAAACAGATCAAAACTCCAGAAAGAGAACTAAACAAAATGGAGATAAGCAATTGTAGTGTGAATGGAGTCAGTCAGGCTCCTTCACCGAGCCTGCTAAGCAGTATTCCCATAACACTGAGTGGGCCATATGCACAGAATGAAACCGTCATACAATATCTTGGCACCCTGTGAGCTTTCTGTGCATTTAGTATATAAGGGAGTTGGGACTCCTTGCCAGTGAGACATACGACTTGTGGTGTGCATGGATTGCCCACCCTTCAATAAAGGCATGTCAGGCATCCCAACAGCTCTGTGAATTTTCTTCCGTGTGCTTGAGTCCCATGTGAACCTGTCCAGCCTTGAACAGTTGCAACACAATTGGCATAGTTGGCAGGATTCATCACAGTACAGTATGAAGGAGCCATCAGCCCCTTGGAAGGGGGTCTGGAAGGGTGGCTGGTCATCAGTATGTAGTATCTGGTGGTGATTCTCCTGAATTCATGGGTTTCCCCCCAGAAGGCCCAAAGTTAGTGGCTCACCCAACACAGTGGGGAAGGCCTTATGGGTGGTAGGGGAGACCCTAGAGAAGTCGAACACTCAGGCGGCCATGGGGCAGTGGGCTAGGTGTTTCTTACAGCTTTGCAAGCTGTGACGGAAACTGCATTTCGCGATGCAGCGCAGCTATGAGCTCTGTGAGGGAGCAGAAGGCTAGGTCCATGCTCTGGAGGAAGACCTCCAAAGACCACAGCCATAACGTTCTCCCTCCCCAATCATGGCGAATGACTTGAAAGAAGAGAAGGGGAATTGCCACTTCCGTACCTGCTTCCACTCACCCGCCCCACACGGACATGGAACATAGTTACTGAGAGCGACTGGGCCAGAGGACTGCGACCTGGGTTGGGTGCTTGGCAGTGGCAACGCTGGCGCCCAGAAAGCTCTGCCTCGAGCTGCTGATCAGAGCAGGGAGCGGTGAAACACCAGACAGTGGAGGCTGGAGCCACAGAAGTGGCAGTGGAGCAGCCGGAGGAAAAGCAGCAGCTGTCCGGAGGAATGATGTCTTAAGCCCACTCTGTCTCGCAGTTAAAGAGCGACCCCATGTGGTTGCAAACTGAACGACGTTTCCTGCAGCCCCAGAAAAAGAAGGCAGTGAAGAAACCCCGCCCCCCTGGAGTGTATCCCAAGAGGCACATCCTATGCATCTGTAGGACCATATGACTGTTCAACCCTTCCAAGAGGGAGGAAATATCCTTTGGAAATTTCAATAGGGGAAAGGCCAAAGAACCCAGCTACAGGAGACGGGCCAGGACCAGGAAAGGTGAAGACCATGAGGCTCTTCATGGGTGGGTATTGGGTGACTGCCCAATTCCCATAAGTATACTATTTATGTATCCCCCATTCCTGAGTATATCCTGGGCATTGATGTGCTCCAAGGATTGTGGCTGCAAACCACTGTGAAACAGCTCCAAACTAGGGCCTGCTACAGTGCTGGAGAGTGCCCTGGATCCTGCTAGACACTGTGAGCTAGAGGTACAGGTACCACAAGAAGGTTTTGGGTGGGATCTTTGGCAGCAATCGGAACAGTTACGTCAAACCTTGAGCTTCTAGTCCCAAATATGGAAAGGAGCAGAAGTACAGTACTCCTTGATTGAAAAGCAACTGGCTACAGTGTATGGCTCATGGCTGCAAATGAAGCACTGTCCGTGACCATTTGCACAGATAGTTAGGCAGTATACGGGTGCTAACATTGTGAATCTCTACATGGCATACAAATAAATGGATGGTTTTGCATAGGCCATTATGGGGATAGGCCTTGTGGCAAGACCTCTAAAAATTAGGCCACCAGAAGCAAATCCCTGTATATCATGTTACTGGACATGCACCCCTTGCTACCCCTGGGAATGATGAGACTGATACTCTAGCCAAGGTGCAGTGGCTGGAAATGGTGCCTGCTGGCCTGTCCGGAAGAGTTGCCCAGTGGCTGCACCATCACCTCTTACATGCTGGACATAAGACCATGTGGTCCCCTATAAAAGCTTGGTGGTAGGTAACCTGTCACATTAGCAGAGGTACAAGAAGCTTGTGAGACCTATGTTGTATGTTCACGAGAGCATCCCTGGAGGCCTGTGTGAACTACTGGGCAGGTGTGGTGTGGGGACAAGTACTGCTGACGTGGTGGGTTGGCATGGTTGGGTCCCTGCCTAGTTCAGAGGGTTATAAGTATGCGATATCTTGTGTGGACATGGCTACTGGACTATTGGCTGCTTACCCCACATGTCACCTGGATTGAAGGGCAGTGGTCACTGCACTGGAGCACCTGTGTGCTGCTTATGAGCAAACCTTGATCATTGAAAGTGATCAGAGGGTGCATTTTACTGGGGCCTTGGTGCAACAACGGGCCTGAGACCTGTGGATTGACTGGAAGTTCCATGTGGCTTATCACCTCCAAGGTTCCGGGATGATTGAATGGTACGATGGTCTCTTAAAGCAGGGCCTGTGAGCCACAGCTGCCACCCCCCATGCTGAGGGATGGGGGACTTGGACAAAACCATCATGGACTGTTCTCTGGACTCTAAACGAGAGGAGTCAGAAGTGGGGCCCAGCTCCAGTGGAAGTCTTACTCCACCAGACTGCTGCTCCAATTCAGCAGCAGGTACAGACTAAGGATGCTTTGCTGAAACCAGGTATGGAAAAGCAAGAGAATATTCTCTTGCCTGCACCTGAGGGCCTGGAGCGAAGGCAAACAGGCACTTGGATGTGGCCTTGGGAAATAAAAGTCCCCCACATGCATTGGGTGGCTCTTGTTGCCCCTTGGGGACAAGGGGTGGAGAGAAACTTGCAAATAGTGCCCTGGGTGATTGGGACATGGCCCCAGTCTTAAAGGTGACATATCCAGGGCCAGCAGACCATGAAATGCTTCTTCATGGCACCTTTGTGACATTCTTATGGCCCATTATGACTTCCCCATTGTTGTTACAAGTAGATGCTGAGCCCCCAGTTAAAGTACAAAAGGTCTGGTATTCGAACCCAGGAAGGCCCCTCTGCCAGCTAACCAGAAAATTTCTTGTATGCTTCCTAAGGATCGTGATTTGCCATTGTTGGTGCCTATAACTGCTTTGTCTTTTCACCGGATGCAAAGTAACACCTTAGTGGACTGGGTATGTACCTATGCCTCAGTGGCTAACTAATCCATGTGCTGGGTCTGCACTGAAATCTCCCTGAGCACATCTGCTGACCTCGCATGGTGCATCTCTCCAGTTTTAATCTCAAACTGGACTTGGTTATAGCACCTGTGGAACAGTGCATATTCCTTGTGGAACGCAAACTAGACTGATATCTACACGGAGGTGAAGCAGTGATATGATCAGCCCAGGCCATTAGTTAGTTATTCCATATGGGATGGCTCCAGGTGGCTCACAGCTGAGGCCGTGGAGTTGGCTGGACCAGCTCCCCTTTGCATTCAGAGCCTCAAAGGACAACCCCACATGGGCTGGACTCCAACAGGTCTGTGTCAGACTCAGACTCTAAAGTGTTCCTGGGAGGCACAGAATGGTGCGTAGGCTGCAGTTTCCACTTAGGCCCTCTGGGTAAGTGGCTCACATGGGTGGCCTTACCTGCCCAGAAATTGGATGGGCCACTGTACCTAGGGGTGGCCTTATTTGTTCCTTGCTGCTGCAGCTTGTACTGCTATTGTGGGTTACAGGTGTAGAGCTCTGCCCTCCTCACCAAGGGACCTTCTCAGAAGACACTCTCACATAGATTGTAGAGTGAGGAACCCCAACAGGGTGGATTGTAGGGTGAGGAACCCCAACAGGGTGGATTGTAGGGTAAATGGAGTCAGTCAGGCTCCCTCACTGACCCTGATAGGCAGTATTCCCATAACCTTGACAATGGGCCCACGTGCACAGAATGAAGCTCTGTTATACAATATCTTGGCACTCTGCCAGCTTTGTGTGCATTTAGCATATAAGGGAGTTGGTACTCCCTGCCAGTGTGATAGTGGCTTGCGGTGTGTGTGGATCACCGCACCCTTGAATAAAATCATGTCGGGCATCCCAACAGCTCTGCAATTTTTCTTCTGTGTGCCTGAGTCCCATGTGAACCTGTCCGGCCTTGAACAGTTGCAACACAGAAATCTATCAGATTCAGAGTTCAAAACACTGGCTATAAGGATGTCCAAGGAATTTAATGAGGACCTCAACAGCATAGGAAAAGATCCGGTTAGAAATGAAGGATATACTAATTGAAATAAAGAACAATTTATGGGGAAGCAACAGTACAGTGGATGAAGCCAAGAATCAGATAAATGATTTGGAACATAAGAAAAAAAAAAAAAAAACAATCAGAACAAGAAGAAAAAAGAATCCAAAAAAAATGAGGATAGTATAAACAGCCTCTGGGACAACTTCAAGCATCCCAACATTCCCATTATAGGGGTGCCAGAAGGAGAAGAGAAAGAGCAAGAAATTGTAAATTTACCTTAAAAAAGTAGTGAAAGAAAACTTCCCTAATTTGATGAAGGAAATAGACATGCAAGTCCAGGAAGCACAGAGAGTCCCAAACAAGATGGATGCAAAGAGGCACACTCCAAGTCACATCATAATTAAAGTGCCAAAGGTTAAAGATAAAGAAAGAATCTTAAAAGCCACAAGAGAAAAGCAGTTAGTTAGCTACAGGAGAGCTCCCAAAAGACTTCCAGCTGATTTCTCAACAGAAACTTTGCAGGCTACAAGGGATTGGCAAGAAGTATTCAAAGTGATGAAAAGCAAGGACCTACGACCTAGATTACACTATCCAACAAAGCTATCATTTAGACTCAAATGGCAGATAAAGCACTTCCCAGACAAGAAAAACTAAAGAGTTCATCATCACCCAACCATTATTATATGAAATGTTGAGGAACTTATTTAGGAAAAAGAAGATTGAAACTATGAACAATAAAATGGCCAAAAAAATACAAATATATCAACAATTGAATCTAAAAAACAAACTAAGCAAACAAGAAGAATGAAGACAGAATCATGGATACAGAGAGCATCTTGATGGCTGCCAGATGGGAGGGGATTGTGGGGAAAAGGTGAAGAGGTAAGGGGCTTAAGAAATACAAATAGCATTGGCTGGTGTAGCTGAGTGGATTGAGGGTGGGCTGTTAACCAAAGAGTTGCCAGTTCAATTCCTAGTCAGGGCACATGCTTGGGTTGCAGGCCAGGTTCCCAGTACAGGCATGCAAGAGGCAACCACACATTGATATTTCTCTATTCCTCTCCCTCTCTTTCTCCTTCTCTTCCCCTCTCTCTAAAAATAAATAAATAAAATCTTAAAAAGAAAAAAAAAAAAAAAAGTACGAATAGGTAGTTCCAGAAGAGCATAGCATGGGGATGTAAAGTACAGGATAGGAAATGGAGTAGCCAAAGAACTTATATGCATGACCCATGGACATGAACAATGGTGTGGGGATTGCCTGAGGGTGATGGGGGTACTTGATGGAGGTGGGGCAAAGGGAGAAAAATCAAGACAACTATAATAGCATAACCAATAAAATATAATTTAAAAATTTAAACTGCATTGCAAAAATGCAGGACTCTTTTATAGCATAAAATGTGAATTTTAAAATTCCCCACTGTTTTAGAACACAGAAACATCTTTTATTCCTTGAGAGAAAGAGTTTTTAAAACTCCTGGGGAAATGTCTCACATCAATACTGCTTACTCCATTTTTTCATGTTATTAATTTTGATAGTATATTTTAATCCAATTTTAATAAATAAATTCACTTCATATTTTACAATTAAATTTCTAGCTATTCCATATTTGTGTTCTGGGTACTGTACTTGACAGAGGGTGGCCAGATATATAATGTTTTATTCCATCTCCTCTTTTCTTCTTTGTAGTCATCTGCTATCCTACAAAACATTCTCTCTCTTTTTGCCTCATCCTATTATCAAACACTCCAATAACATGCCTTCTACTACCCTAAATTCCCCATTCACTTCTCCTTTTGCCAGCTCGTACCCTGACCCAATTTCTCTACTTCCTCTTTCTACTAAGTTTTATTAAGAAAACTCTCTAAATCAGACTGCCTAGATTCAGTAGTAATGGTCAGGCTCTCAGGACTCCATAATGGGTCATAACAGATGGCTCTTGAAGTCCAACACAGGAAAGGTATAACCTTTGAGTCTAATGTGGCCCCCTGGCTAGCAGATGGCTTGCCAGCATCCACGCCTCACTTAAAACCCACTATTTAAGGTTACACGATGTGATTGAACATCAGTTTGTTCCTTGAGCTTCAGTAGCCTGCTGGTCTTTCCTTGCTTAGATCCCAGCTCCTGTCTGTTCACTCATCCATTGCCTAGTCCTGCCCAGCTGCACACAAATTACCCCACCCTATACCATGTTCCCAGTTACTGAACCTTGCCCAACCCTTGTTAGTTGCCTTGACTACTGCCATGCCCAATCAGGACTTTGACTTCTCTACAGAGATCTTTAAGAAAACTCCATTTTATTGAGCCACAGGCTGTGCTAAATTTTTTACATTCACTATCGCATTTAATGCTCACAACAACCCTATAAGATGTGAATCACCCCTCTCACCTGCAGCCAATGACCATACCTTCTATGGTACAGGAAAGAATGAGAATATCAACATAAGGTTACCCAACGTCCCTCTTCTCCACCTCAAAATCTCTCTGGATTTTCAACTGCTTCACTTCCTTTACTTCAATTATGAAAACATCAAATGGGCAGAGACAGTAATAGAGGGGCATCTGAGAGATAGATATGGTTGATCCATGGCTTCAAGGAGCCCGGAACTTAATGGAATCCATGAGGATCAACAAGAGATATCTGAAAGGTAGCATTAAAGGCCTGCTAACCAAGTTCGAACAACTATCATCCAGGAAGATGCTGAAATCAAAAGACAAAGGAAGAGCCAAATAAGGTTTGAGGATTAAGATCATGGCATTTCTTGTGGGGCAGCTTACTGATTTCTAAGAACATCTTTCTTTTTCACCTTCTGCTCCTGACCTTTCTTACCTGCCAAAGTTAATCACTCTGATGGCTTTGATTTACCTCTGTAACCAACACTTCTATGCTCATAGCTCCATTACCTTCCCTGATGAGTTTCAAAATAACGACCAAATGTTCCAGTTCCCCACCATAGCCAAGGGCCTCAGCCTGCCTTATATTTGAGGAAAGCTAATGTTACCCTTCTTTACACCATATCACATCTGATCACTAATTCTCTCTCTTCTTTCATCTCTACACTGCTTTGTGCTTCCTCACCCACCAAATTCCCACTGCACCTCTCTCTCCCAGACTTTTCCAATTGGTCCTAGAGAACTCTCATTGAAAGATACACAAACTCTCTTCCATGGAAACGCTCCCACTTTCTGGCTTTAAACAAAACACAGTTCTCCCCTCAAGACACCACTACACCACTTCCCCTGCATCTCCCTCCACTGAAGGCTGCTTTTTCGTTAATTCTTCACATATCGCAGGATCCAGAGATAGGGTTGGCATTCTCCCACTACCTCACCACTACTTCCAAGCCATAACTTCATAACTTCTTTACAATTGCTTCTTTGAGGTTCATACCATTCATCTCTTCTTCACTGCGATTGTCAAACAACCTACAGTTCATCCTCTCTCTCTCTCTCTCTCTCTCTCTCTCTCTCTCTCTCTCTCTCTCTCTCTCTCTGTTGCCACTTGACTGATAGTCTCCCTCTTTAACAAACTGGTCCAAGCAACTTCAATGTTCCAATTAACAGGATTGATCTTGGACATCTATTATCCAGGTGGGGGAATCTAAGAAGTCACCATTTGAACAGCCTCAGCTGACTGAACCTTGTGGTTTCCTAGTGATTTCTCGATATGAAGTGGCTGCATTTGTTTGTTTTTTTAAAGATTTTTTTTTTATTTTTATAAAGAGGAGAAGGGAGAGAAACATCATGCAAGAGATGTGCAGGAGAAACATTGATTGGCTGCCTCTTGCACACCCCCAACTGGGGACCTGGCCTGCAACCCAGGCATGTGCCCTGACCAGTAACTGAACCAGCAACGTTTTATCAGGCCGGCACTCAATCCACTGAATCTACCAGCCAGGGCTGAAAGGGCTGCATTTGAACAGAGACTCAGCCTTGTGATATTCAATGTAGAGAATCCAGGATGATTGTAGTTTAGTAGAGTTTCTATAGACTTGATTTTTTTTCACTGGAAGACTTGGTATCTAAGTATCAAAGATGAAGAGATTTCTGAGAAAGGATATTTAAGCAAGAGTTGCAACAGATTAAGGCTAGGTTTATCTGGCTGGTTGTACTATATTCACATTAACTGTATTACAAAGAGACTGCCCTCTGAATTAAAGTTTCATAATGTTGATAAGTAAAAATTATTATTATTTCAACAAATATTTCCTGAGAACCTGCTATGTGTCAGGTACCTTGCCAGGAATTTAGAAAAGAAAAAAAAAATCCCCTACCCCATTACTTAAATCAGTTTATACCTGTTTAACATAAATAATTTATAATCAAGTTGGAATAATGATACTTCACAGGGTTGTTGTGGATTTTATTTATTTTTTGTTGTGAATTTTAAATGAGATAATTCATATAAAGCAAATAGCTCAAAAAAAGTGTAAGTAAATAGTAAAGGCATGGGGCTATTATGAACTCTTTTGCACCTCTTAAGGGTGACCACCAGGTGTCAGCCTCCCCTAGCTAAATCCTACTAGGCTAAGAAAGAGCAGGTAGACCATCCTGTTTAACATCAGAGGAAGGGGCAAAGGACTTCTTGCAACCATTTGCCCCTCACGTACTTCTGTTCGGAACTATTTGGGTGCAGAAATTCCTTGGCAGCGACTTTAAGTAAGAACTTGTGTGACTACTCAGTAAGCCCAGTTCGAAGTGTTCCACAGTACCCCTAGTCACCACAATTTGGAAATAACCAAGATCAGGTCAAGAAGAAACAGGAAAAGGACATTCCAGGCAAAGAACAAAGCAATGCCAATTCAGGAAGAGGCCAGAGAGAGAATGAAGTTGAAGTAGGAAAGAAGAAACTGAGAGAGAGGAAAAGGTAAAATGTTTCTTAGTCACCTAACCAGGACCTTGCCCAAAGCTTTGCCAAAGCCTTCTCATTTAAACCACCAGCAACCTGAAACCTTCACCTCTGAGGCTCCTGCCACATGTCAAATCCCTTTCTAATCCTTGTAATCCCTGATTCTCTAGCTGGCTTTCTCCTGGATATATTTCAGAGAAGAGCTTTAGAGTCCCTCGCAAAGAACTCATTCTTTCTTAGCCCATGTAATTTCTACTTTGTATTTGAGCTTCTGTATTTTCCAGACTTCCCCGTTCTCCTTATTACAAACTATATTTCCAGTTTTGAAAGACATCCTTTTCCCTCTTACAATAGCTTCTTTGACTTTGCCAGTTAACCAAGCTGCATATTTTATTTCCCAAGTGTCTAGTATTTTTGATTGTTGACATATATTTTCTCAGGCTTCCAATACGGTATTTTTAAAATAGTCCACAGGCTTCCTGTGGGTTATTGACTTTTTGAATGTTAGTCTAATTTTTCCTAATGTTTTCTAACATGTGGGATACCCAAACAGGAATAGGCCTTGTTTACCTACCATCCTGAAGTAGAACTATTGACTTAGTCTACTCTCTCTGGACAGAAACCTGGCTACAGCTCTTACTCAGGCCCAACCACCAGTTAAGAACTCTTCCCTTAACACAGAAAGAGATCTTTGCTCAGGAATTTCTAAAGAACATCCAAAGAAGTAATTGAGGAAATGGAACCTACACTCTAGGAAGAATATAATAAAAAGTACAGCATATTGCAATTAATATAAAGGCCAAACTTGTGTGCTACCACTAATTCCTTCTCTCCCTTAGCAAGGTGTGGCAGAGGAAAGTTGATTAATTTCTAGGACAACACAAGGATTCTACGAACTAACATATCCAGTTACCTGAAAACTGAACTTGGATTTCCCCCAAATCATGATCAGTCCAGGACATTGCCAGATCTCTCAGGAGAGGCTTGAGTCCTTCCACTTACCCAAGGTGGCTGCTACTATTTCTTCTATCCATTATCAATACAAAAATAGCTTCATTAGGCAAACAGTCCTGTGATGAAAGACATTGCATGTAACCATATAGTCAAAGGTAAATGTTTTATTCATTTATTTTCAGAGAGAGGGGAAAGGAGAGAGAAAGACAGAGAGAGATCAGTCCCATACATGCTTCAGCTGGAGACCTAACCCACAACCAACGCATGTGCCCTGACCAGGAATCAAACCGGTAACCTTTCAGTTCACAGACTGACACTCAATCCACTGAGCCACACCAGCTAGAGATGAACTATCTGAGTTTTGGTGGAATGCCTTGTATTCTTCCTGAAACATGCAGTAGGAGGTCTGTGAAAGCTACAATAATGCCATGTCCCATTTGCCTCCCTACCTGCTTTGAGAGGAAGCTGTCATGAGAGAGCTTCCCATCACCTCCCCAGTTCTGATGAGGTATGGGGCTTTCTGTTCTACTCCTTTCAGAATAGAACTGCAGGACATAAAATACTGTAGTGGCAGCCTAGAACAGGCTCCTCAGCAACACTGAAACACCATTGTTTCTGTGTTGTACTTTTTTGTTTGTTTTTTAAATATATTCTATTGATTATGCTATTACAATTGTCCCATTTCTCCCTCATGATTCCCCTCCACCCTGCACACCCACTCCCACCCACATTCCCCCCTTTAGTTCATGTCCATGGGTCATAAGTTCTTTAGCTTCTGTATTTCCCACACTATTCTTGCCCTCCCCCTGTCTATTTTATACCCACTGTCTATGCTACTCATTCTCTGTACCTTTTCCTCCTCTCTCCTCCTCCCACTCCCCTGTTGCTAACCCTCCATGTGATCTCCATTTCTGTGGTTCTATTCCTGTTCTAGCTGTTTGCTTAGTTTGCTTTTGTTTTCGTTTTAGGTGTGGTTGTTAATAATTGTGAGTTTGCTGTCATTTTAATGCACATATTTTTTATCTTCTTTTTCTTAAGTAAATCCCTTTAACATTTCATATAATAAGGGCTTGGTGATGATGAACTCCTTGAACTTGACCTTATCTGAGAAGCACTTTATCTGCCCTTCCATTCTAAATGACAGCTTTGCTGGATAGAGCAATTTTGGATGTAGGTCTCTGCTTTTCAAGACTTCAAATACTCCTTTCCAGCCCCTTCTTGCCTGTAAGGTCTCTTTTGAGAAATCGGCTGACAGTCTGATGGGAACTCCTTTGTAGGTGACTGTCCCCTTATCCCTTGCTGCTTCTAGAATTCTCTCCTTCAGTTGAATCTTGGCTAATGTAATTATGATGTGCCTTGGTGTGTTCCTCCTTGGGTCCAACTTCTTTGGAACTCTCTGAGCTTCCTGAACTTCCTGGAAGGCTATTTCCTTTGCCAGATTGGGGAAGTTCTCCTTTATTATTTGTTCAAAGAAGTTTTCCACTTGTTGCTCTTCCTCTTCCCCTTCTGGGACCCCTATAATTCGGATGTTGGGATGTTTAACGATGACCCGGAGGTTCCTAAGCCTCTCCTCCTTTTTTTGAATTCTTATTTCTTCCTCGTTTTCTGTTTGGTTGTTTGTTTCTTCCTTCTGGTCCACTCCATTGATTTGAGTCCCAGTTTTCCTCCCATCTCTATTGGTTCCCTGTGCATTTTCCTTTATGTCACTTAGTGTAGCCTTCATGTGTTCATCTAATTTGTGAGCAAAATCAACCAATTCTGTGAGCATCCTGATCACCAGGGCTTTGAACTGTGCATCTGATAGGTTGGCTATCTCTTTGTCGCTTAGATGAATTGGCTCTGGGGCTTCAATTTGTTCTCCCATTTGAGCCATTTTTTTTTGGGGGGGTCTGGTGGTGCTGTTATGTAGTAAGGGGCGGAGCCTTAGGTGTTCCCTAGGGTGGGGCAGCCCAGTCGCTGGGTAGTGACACTGTATGTGGGGGCAGGGTCTGAGAAAGAACAATGTCACTTACTCCACTCTCTCTCGGATTCCAGTCCCTTTCGCCACTTCCCCTTCACCTGGATTACCTGCGTGTGAATGTGGGACTGCCTGGTTAGCCAGCCACCTTGTGCGGCCTCACTGGGTCTGCACAGTTGCCACCCTGTGCCCAGGGTCCTCTAGCTGCCGCCTGTGCATCTGGGGTCCGCTAGCCACTGTCTGCACTCCTGGGATCTGCCAGCCGCTGCTGCCTGTGGGCCCAGGTCACCAACCTCCACTTTTTCCTGCTGCAACTCCACCCCTCATACCAGTCTGGATGAATGATTATTGGACTTCCGTACAGTTCAATTTCCTATCAGTTCTGGGTGTTTTTTTGTTTCTAAATCTTTGTTGTCCTTAATTTTGGTTGTGCAAGGAATCACAGTGTGTCCACCTACGCCTCCATCTTGGCCAGAAACAGCAAAGTTATCATTTAGAATGAAAGGGCACATAAATTGCTTCCCAGATGTGGTCAAGTTAAAGGAATTCATCATCACCAAGCCCTCATTACATGAAATGGGTTTTTTTTAAAATATTTATTTATTTATTTATTTATTTATCTTTAGAGGGGAAGGGTAGGAGAGAGGGAGAAGGAGAGAAATATCAATGTATGGTTGCCTCTTATGTGTCCCATGCTGGGAACTGGCCTGCAACCCAGGCATGTGCCCTGACTGGGAATCGAACCGCGATCCTTTGGTTCACAGGCCCGCGCTCAATCCACTGAGCTACACCAGCCAGGGCTCATTACATGAAATGTTAAAGAAGCTTATCTAAGAAATAAAAGATGATCAAAAATATGAACAGTAAAATGACAACAAACACATAACTATCAACAACTGAACCTAAAAAACAAAAACAAAGTAAGCAAACAACTAGAACAAGAACAGAATCATAGGTATGGAGATCACGTGGAGGTTTATGAGCGGGGAGGAGGAGTGGGGAGAATGGGGGAAAGGTACAGGGAATAAGAAGCATGAATGGTAGGTAGGAAATGGAGAAGCCAAAGAACTTATATGTACAGCCCATGTACATGAACAAGAGGGGAAATGCTGGAGGGAATGTGGTAGGAGGGGGATAAAGGGGAGAAAAAAATGGGACAACTGTAATAGCATAATCAATAACATATACTTTTGAAATATGAATAATAAAATGTAATAAATACATTTCTATCAACAATTACTTTAAATGAAAATGTAATTAAATACACTAATAAAAAAACTGCCATTGTAATGAAGTGCAGAGCATGTGTCCCCTAATGATAGTGGAACACCCCCACAATCCTGCCTTCAGTCCGGAAACAGATGGGGAATAGTGGAAAGTATAAAATTTATGGTATGTTGCATAACAAAGTCACATTAACAGCCCATCCCTTCCTGAAGGAAAGATCTGCTGAAGCTGAAAAATTGTGTACATGACTATGAGAACGTGTGCTGGCAGGGTAACTCAGCAGAAAGACTCAGGACACAGCTGAAGGGAAGCTGATGCAGTGCCTGCATGAGCTGCAGGGGCAGAGGTCCACCCCAGATGTCTGTGCATGGCTTGGAACTCTTTTTCTAATTAAAAATGGCAGCCAAAAGAGGGTCAAAGACACTGGGGAGCTAACAAAAGTGGCGGATACTAATACACAATAGGAAGAGTGGGATGTTAGGTCACACAGGAAGTTCTGAGCTGAGCATTTAAAAGTAGGGTGGGCCAAGTAATATCTGCCACAAGGTCTGGAGGTCTGCCTGGAGGTCTGTCTGTGGGTCCACCTGAAGAAGATGGCAACAGAGCTGGCAAAGCTGTGGGTATCTGCCTGGCCAATTACACAGAGACATGAGAGATTCTTAGAGCTAAACCGTGACTGGGAATGCTGAGCTGCAGACTTCTGCTTTTCTGAAAGATGGTACCTCTGAGTAGCGTGTTCTGAAACTGGTCTGGCAAGGCAGAGGGAGGCAGGGCTATTTGTTCTGGGGTGTTTTTAAAGGGGGCAGGACTTAATAGAAAAATCTGCCATTATTCTAAATCTGTATAATCTTTAAATAAACAACCCCTTTCCTTTTTCAACAAACTATTGCCTTGGGAGTCATGTTTCTTGGTGGTGGGCAGTCAAACCCCATAGCTGTTCCAAAACACCATTGGCTGGTTCTGTAACACCATGAACAGTCTTGGAAGTCTTTTTGTATACATATACTTTTATTTCTCTTGGGTTCTTATTGTTTTAACCTGCATATCTCTGATTACTAGTGAAATTGAACATATTTTCATATTATCCACATTTTATTTTATATATTGTCTACTTCTATCTTTTGTTCATTTTCTGTTGAGCAGTTTGTCTTTAATCCTTTTTTGAGGAAGCCCTTTAGTCAGATGCTAATCATATATATCTCTTTTTTAAGATTTTATTTATTTATTTATTTTTAGAGACGGGGGAAGGGAGGGAAAGAAACATCAATGTGTGGTTGCCTCTCACGTGCCCCCTACTGGGGACATGGCCCACAACCCAGGCATGTGCTCTGACTGGGAATCAAACTGGTGACCCTTTGGTTCACAGGCCCATGCTCAATCCACTGAGCTACACCAGCCAGGGAGATGTAATCATGTATCTCTTACATGTTGTAAATATCTTATTTATGGTATCTATTCTTATTCAGAAGTTTTAAATTTAATATAGTTAAATTTACTAATTTTCTCCTTTATGGTTTGTACTTTATGCCTCTTGTCTAAGAGAGTGTTCTTCAGTCTAGGGCACACATATTCCCCAAGGGTATATGAAGATTTCAACGTGTTAACATTATGGATATTTTGAAGGAATCAATTTCCAGATCCTCAGTTTCGTACCTATTTTTTCCTAAAACTGAAATATTTCAGAATGCATGTGTGATGGCTTCATTCTGGATCTCTTTTTTCACCTTTCCTTTCAAAAGTGTCTGTCTGCTTTTGCCCCAACCTGAATCTTACTATTTTTTTTTGCCCCAAGTATAAAACCTCTGGTGACCAAAACAAAGAGGCAATCAAAATATTAATGTTAAAAGTGTACATACTATATCTATATGAAATGATAGAACAGAGAATCTGAATTTACAGTGGAAAAAATTGGAACAGTGGAACTTCTGGCCAAGATGGAGGTGTAGGTAGACACATTGTGCCTCCTCGCACAACCAAAATTAAGGAGAACAAATATTTAGAAACAAAAAACCCCAGATCTGATAGATATTTGAACTGTAAGGAAGTTCGACAACCATTCATCCAAACTGGTAAGAGGGTGGAATTGGTGGCCCACAGAAAGGGGTTGTGGCAGGAAAAAGTGGTGGTGGGCGGTCCCAGGCACGCAGGTGGTGGCTGGCAGACCCTGGGCATGCAAGGTGGCTTGCGGACCTCGGATACACATACGCTCACGGACAAACCAGGTGAAAACGGGGAGCAAAACAGACCACGCAACCCAGGGCCTCAGCACCAGGAAATAAAACCTAAAAGCACCAATTGAAAACACTTGTGGGGGTTGAGGTGCTAGGAGAGACTCCCAGCCTCACAGGAGAGTTCGCTGGAGAGACCCACAGGATCCTAGAACGTGCACGGGCCCGACCGGGAAGCAGCACCAGAAGGGCCCAGTTTGCTTGTGGAAAGCGGCGGAGGGGACTGGCATGCGAGAGAGAGTGGAGCAAACGCCATTGTTCCCTCACTGATCCTGCCCCCACAGTCGGCGTCACAACCCAGAGACTGGGTTGTCCCGCCTTGGTGAACACCTAAGGCTCCACCCCTCACTATATAACAGGTGAGACCAGACCAAAAAAAAACAATGTGCCTCAAGCGTAAGATCAAAGCCCCAAAGCAAATACATCTAAGTGACCAAGAGATAGCCAACCTATCAGATGCACAGTTCAAAGCCCTGGTGATCAGGATGCTTACAGAATTGTTTGATTTTGCTCACAAATTAGATGAACAAATGAAGGCTACACTAAGTGAAATGAAGGAAAATACACAGGGAACCAACATTGATGGGAAGGAAACTGGGACTCAAATCAATGGAGTGAACCAGAAGGAAGAAAGAAACATCCAATCAGAAAAGAATGAAGAAACAAGAATTCAAAAAAATGAGGAGCGGCTTAGAAACCTCCAAGACATCTTTAAACATTCCAACATCTGAATTATAGGGGTACCAGAGGGAGAAGAAGAAGAGTAACAAGTGGAAAACTTCTTTGAACAAATAATAAAGGAGAACTTCCCCAGTCTGGCAAAGGAAATAGATTTCCAGGAAGTCCAGGAAGATCAGAGAGTCCCAAAGAAGTTGGACCCAAGGAGGAACACACCAAGGCACATCGTAATTACATTAGCCAAGATTCAAACGAAGGAGAGAATTCTAGAAGCATCAAGGGATAAGGGGACAGTCACCTGCAAAGGAGTTCCCATCAGACTGTCAGCCGATTTCTCAAAAGAGACCTTCCAGGCAAGAAGGGGCTGGAAAGCAATATTTGAAATCTTGAAAAGCAGGGACTTCCATCCAAGATTGCTCTATCCAGCAAAGCTGTCATTTAGAATGGAAGGACAGATAAAGCGCTTCTCAGATAAGGTCAAGTTCAAGGAGTTCATCATCACCAAGCCCTTATTATATGAAATGTTAAAGGGACTTATCTAAGAAAAAGAAGATAAAAATATGATAGTGAAAAGACAGCAAACTCACAGCTATTAACAACCACACCTAAAACAAAAGCAAACTAAGCAAACAGCTAGAACAGGAACAGAACCACAGAAATGGAGATCATATGGAGGGTTAGCAACAGGGGCGTGGGAGGAGGAGAGAGGGGAAAAGGTACAGAGAATGAGTAGCATAGATAGTGGGGATAAAATAGACAGGGGGAGGGCAAGAATAGTATGGGAAATGTAGAAGCTAAAGAACTTATGACCCATGGACATGAACTAAAGGGGGGAATGTGGGTGGGAGAGGGTGTGCAGGGTGGAGGGATGATGGGGGAGAAATGGGAGAACTGTAATAGCATAATCAATAAAATATATTTTATTTTATTATTTTTTATTTTATTTATTTATTTATTTATTTTTAAATATATTTTATTGATTATGCTATTACAGTTGTCCCATTTCTCCCCCATCATTCCTCTCCACCCTACCCACCCTCTCCCACCCACATTCCCCCCTTTAGTTCATGTCCATGGGTCATAAGTTTTCTAGCTTCTACATTTCCCATTCTATTCTTGCCCTCCCCCTGTCTATTTTTTCCCCATTATCTATGCTACTCATTCTCTGTACCTTTTCCCCCTCTCTCCTCCTCCCACGCCCCTGTTGCTAACCCTCCATATGATCTCCATTTCTGTGGTTCTGTTCCTGTTCTAGCTGTTTGCTTAGTTTGCTTTTGTTTTAGGTGTGGTTCTTGATAGCTATGAGTTCGTTGTCTTTTCACTGTCATAGTTTTATCTTCTTTTTCTTAGATAAGTCCCTTTAACATTTCATACAATAAGGGCTTGGTGATGATGAACTCCTTGAACTTGACCTTATCTGAGAAGCACTTTATCTGTCCTTCCATTCTAAATGACAGCTTTGCTGGAAAGAGCAATTTTGGATGTAGGTCCCTGCTTTTCAAGATTTCAAATATTGCTTTCCAGCCCCTTCTTGCCTGAAAGGTCTCTTTTGAGAAATCGGCTGACAGTCTGATGGGAACTCCCTTGTAGGTGACTGTCCCCTTATCCCTTGCTGCTTCTAGAATTCTCTCCTTCGTTTGAATCTTGGCTAATGTAATTACAATGTGCCTTGGTGTGTTCCTCCTTGGGTCCAACTTCTTTGGGACTCTCTGAGCTTCCTGGACGTCCTGGTAGTCTATTTCCTTTGCCAGATTGGGGAAATTCTCCTTTATTATTTGTTCAAATAAGTTTTCCACTCGTTGCTGTTCTTCTTCCCCTTCTGGGACCCCTATAATTCAGATGTTGGGATGTTTAAAGATGTCTTGGAGGTTCCTAAGCCTCTCCTCATTTTTTTGAATCCTTGTTTCTTCCTTGTTTTCTGTTTGGTTGTTAGTTTCTTCCTTCTGGTCCACTCCATTGATTTGAGTCCCAGTTTTCCTTCCATCTCTATCAGTTCCCCATGCATCTTCCTTCATTTCATGGATTGTAGCCTGCATTTTTTCATCTAGTTTGTGAGCAAAATCAACCAATTCTGTGAGCATTTTGATAACCAGTGCTTTGAACTGTGCATCTGACAGGTTGGCTATCTCTTCACTGCTTAGAGGAATTGGCTCTGGGGCTTTTATTTGTTTTCCGGTTTGAGCCATTTTTGGTGGTTTTTTTTGTTGTTGTTTTGGTTTTAGTCTGGTCGCGGCTATAACGTAGTGAGGGGGTGGAGCCTTAGGTGTTCCTCAGGGCGGGGCAGCCCAGTCGCTGGGTTGTGACGCTATAGGTGGGGGCGGGGTCTGAGAAGGAGCAATAGCGCCTGCTCTGCTCCCTCCTGGACTCCGGCCCTTTCCGCTGCTTCCCCTTCACCTGGATTATCTGCGCACGCGCGCGTGCTGTTACATAGGGAAGAGTGGAGCCTCTGGCGCTCCCCAGTGCGGGGCAGCCCAGTCGCTGGGTTGTGACACTGTATGTGGGGGTGGGGCCTGAGAGGGAGCAATGGCGCCTGCTCCGCTCTCTCCTGGATTCAGTCCCCTCCTCCTGGACCGTTTGCGCGCTCGAACGTGAGACCACCTGGTCAGTCAACCAGCCGCCTTGTGCGGCCTCACTGGGTCTGCACAGTTGCCCCCCAGTGCCCGGGGACCGCCAGCCGCCGCCCGTGCACCTGGGAACTGCCAGCCGCTGCTGCTTGCGTTCCTGGGTCCGCACCTCCACTTTCTCCTGCCGCGACTCCGCCCCTCTTACCGGTCTGGATGAATGGTTGTTGGACTTCCGTACAGTTCAGTTTTCTATAAGTTCTGGTTGTTTTCTTGTTTCTAAATATTTTCCTTAATTTTGGTTGTGAGAGGAGGCACAGTGTGTCCGCCTACGCCTCCATCTTGGCCGGAAGCCTAATAAAATATATTTTAAAAAAAGAAAGAAAATAAAGGCAAATAATATGTATGTTGAAGCACTTCAGGAGTAAATGTCTGAACCTTCCTTTGAAATGTATAAAAATATAACATGGGTTAATGGGTGGATAGGGAAATGGATAGATGGGAGATAGGTAATAAAGTAAACATAGCAAAATATTAATTGCAGAACCTAGGTGCCAAGGATATGGATATTTGTGTACAATTCTTTTAACTTCTCCGTTTGTTTAAGTTGTTTTTTTTTTTTAATAAGAGGTTGAGGAGAGATACAAAAAATACTGATGTTGAGGAAACCTCCACTAATCAAAATCTTGTGTCTTTCTCTGCTCCTGAGAGATGGGTCCATGAGAACAAAGCAATGAGAGCTTTGGTAAGAAATACTGAAGGAGTAGCGCCTGATTTCATCTAGGCAATAAATTCAAGGCAAGATTCTCTGACTCATCTATCTTAGAATTAGAATTCAGAAATAAGATACTTGTTACAAGGAATGAATTAACACATTTTATTTAAATTTTAAATTTTAAAAAGTCAGACTTTTTAAAACACAGTAGGACTGACTCTGCCAATTAGATTATATGGTGGGCATTTTTCATAACTTGAATACATCAGTAGCTCCAAAAAGTTTTGATGAAAATATATTTACAGCACAAGATAAAATAGAAGCTTTTGATTTAAAATACTATTTTGGTGAAAATTCATTCAAATTAACAATTTTTTCTATTTTTCCAGCCCTTTCTGAGTATATCAGGTTAAATAAGTTACCCCCAAGTGAAAAAATAAACTGGTATAGTTACTAGTTATCTAAATAGACTTTTTGGTATAGTTCTGAGAAATTGAAATAGTGAATGACCCTAGTGCATAAGTAACAAATCCTTTTGCAAGTCAGGTGGTTTCCAATTTTTTGCTTTCAACAAATTTGAAGGAAAATATAATCTGGTAATGTGACAATAGATCATAAAAAGACATTTCCAATACATCACTATGTGGTTTTTGGCAAACAACTCAGAGTTCAAATAATTAAATTTTATTCCATTAAAAAGCTATTTTAAATAAATAAATAAAATGCAAAAAAGCTATTTATACTCTCATATTCTTTTTTCAATTTTTAAACTATGTTTATAGATTTTAGAGAGAGAGGAAGGAAGAGAGAAAGAGAGAAACATTGACATGAAAGGTCGCCTCTCATACACACCCTAACCAGGGATAAAACCTGCAACTTACACATGGTCCCTGACCAGGAATCGAACTCCAAACTTTTGGCATATGGGACAATGATCCAACCAACTGAGCCACACTGGCTAAGGCATATTCTCATATTCTTATATGTTTGAACAAGTTTCTCAGTGTGTATATCTATAAAAATAAAACTGAAATAAAATTGATACTGAACTCTTATTCTAGCAACAAGTGGTGTACATCCATACATACATGGGAGGGAAAAATAATCCAACTCATTCAAGGTTGCATTACTAATAAAATTTGACTTTTTATTTTCTATTCACTTATCAAAATGTATATTTATGTTTTGTGCCATTTTATACCAATAATAATGATTACAATAATTCAATCCAGAAAAAAATAGCTTTTAGCTATTATGTCTACAGGGTGATCAATAAAAGACTTCTTAAGCATAAAATTATATCACATTAAGATACAATTTTATGGGGGAGTGAAATGGAGAAAATGAATTAAAGTCAAATGTATATACATTTTCTGGCCGTTAAAGAAGAGCTTATTCCTTTAATTTGCAAGTGGACAGTGGGTATCAAATTACTATGTATTTATATTTCATTTAAAATAATTATGGAAAATTATACAAAATGGGTTTGACTTTTATACCAATATTTACAAAAGATTGGAAATTACATCCTTTATAATTATTTTAACTTATAATGGAAACACTCTTATGTCACATTAAACATGTAAAAGAGGATTTATAATTTTTCAAAAATTTTTAGGGATATGAGAGCAAAAAGTATGAAAACTATTAGAAATCTTTTTCTACTCTAATTAAATTGTATTCTACTATATATATTTTTTAATTTAAAAGTCTCACCTTTTTCATTTATATCTCTAATCAACCTGGAGTTGATTTTTAAAGAGTACCAAGTGGAGAAATATCTCCCCTCCCCCAACATAGTCCAGGTAGACACAACAGCATTCCTTGACTGGCCCATTCATTCTTTCCTCAATAATTTGTAATGCTACCTTGGTCATATATCAGTTTTCTATATAGAAACATGAGGGTCTATTTCAATCATTACTTTCTCTTTCATTGGTCTCTTTGTCTATATGTGGACCATATCATATTGTCTAAATCACTATAGCCTTTATAATACATCTTGATATCTAGAAAGACAAGTCTCCACACCTTGTTCCTCTTCCACAAAATTGTCTGTGCTATTCTTGCCTGTTTGTTCTTCCATAGGAATTTTAGAATTTGTTTGTCAAATTCCATTAAAAACATCTGTGCAATTTTTATTGGAATTGCACAGGATCTATATTTAGATTTGTTTGAGGAAAATATATTTATGATATTGAGTTTTTTAATCCATGAATATTGTGGTGGCAGACAGTTAGCTGTCCACCCAAAATCCAACCTTCTTTCCTTCCTTATAGAACCCTGATTTATTCTGGATGGCAATGGGTCCACTATCCTTTGCAGATAGGAGTACTGAATAGGGTGTGAATACAAATTTGATAAGTCTTCAGGAAAGAGTTTTTAAATGGATTTGTCTTAGATAGGAAGCTGTCATTCATCCCCAGCTTCCTCCTTCTTTCACTCACAAATACCCTCTCTTCACAGTTCTTACACTCCATTCACATTGCTACTTGCTCTGCTGGGAACTTCCTTATTTCCTGCAATCCCCTCCTAAGACATCTCACCATCCCCCACCCTCTGCCCTTCTCATTCTCAACATTACTATACCAGAGTAATTTTTCTAAAATCCAACTCTGATCATTTTACTACCTTACTAAAAATTCTTTTGATTGTTCTTTTGCCTTTGGAAGTGGTTTTCAAACCTGACTGCACCAGAATCAGCTGGGGAGTATGAGGGAACTTCACATTTTCCAAAACATAGCCAAGATTTACTGATTCAATCTGCAAAGCAAGGAGTGCCCAAGAATTAGTAGTTTCAGAAAACTCTTCAGGTGTCAGCCTTCTAGCGACAGTGACACAAGATAGCAGCCACCACAGGCTTCAGGGTAAAAGTCCCTTGCAATTTCCAACTGTGGGAAGAAATACCAGTAAGGAGTAGTAGGCGGCACAGTTAGCGGAGGTATAGAAGATGTTGAAAACAGGACATTTACAAGATGGACAAGAATAATAATTGGGCATCCAGGAGCAAATTACGAAAATGTAATATATAGCCTTAAAATAGATTGTGGACCTAAATACCCAGAAGTACTTCTCTTTGTAAGATTTGTAACAAAAATTAATATGAATGGAGCTAATAGTTCTAATGGAGCGGTGGATCTAAGAGCCAAATCAGTGCTAGCAAAATGTCAGAATTCATGTGGCATCAAGGTTGTCCTGAAGGAGATTCGGTGCCTAAAAATCTAAAGAAAATATGAAACCCCCATAGCCACCTGAAGAAAATCTTACAGCAATTAATCAAAAGGAAAAACTGCAGGCCCTTCCCCTTTCCCTATGTGATTTAAACACCCTTCATTTTCCACAGTAGTAAATTTCCATGATATGTCTTACAAATCTTAAAGTACTGGAATGAAAGCTCCCAATCAAAAGCAATTTAGACTAATGTTCAAAATGGCAGCATAGATAAACACGGCTCACCTCCATGCACAACCACATCAAAATTACAACTAAATTATAGAACAGCTATCACTCAGAACCATCAGAAATTGCATTGAATGGAAGTCTGACAACTACGGAATTAAAGAAATCACATCCATCCAGATTGGTAGAAGGGGCAGAGACACGGAATGGGCTGGTCCCAGACCTACATGTGGTGGGTAAAAATTCAGGGGGGATATCCTAGGAGCAAGGAGTCCCAGCCCCACACCAGGCCCCAGCGCATGGTTTCAGTGCGAGGAAGATAAGTCCGCATAACTTCTGACTGCAAAAATTAGCAGGAATTCAGTTGGGGAAGAAACTGCTGGAGCCTCAAGCAATTCCTCTTAAAGAACCCACACATTGCCCTGGCTGGTGTAGCTCAGTGGATTGAGCGCGGGCCTGCGAACCAGAGGATCGAGGTTCGATTCCCAGTCAGGGCACATGCCTGGGTTGCAGGCCAGTTCCCGGCAGGGGACACACGAGAGGCAACGGTACATTGATATTTCTCTCCCTCTCTCTCTCTCCTACCCTTCCCCTCTAAAAGATAAATAAATAATAAATTAAAAAAAAAAAAAAGAACCCACACATGGACCTACTCAGACTTAATCCCTCTGAGCTCCAGCACTGACATAGGATCTTAAAAGGCACCGGTGGCATACAGGGAGGAAGTAAATGGTTTGGCATCAACACGAGAGCTGGGGGACATCTTTCTTTCCCAGACTGAAAGGCCATTGTCACTTTCTGAATAATCCCTGCTCAGAGCCACAAAGCCAGAAGGTGGGTGCCATATCTGAGACTTCATTGCTCTGGATAAACTGTCCCACCATGGATATCCTCTGAGACTCCATCTCATCCAACATATGTGCCCACCCACACAGTTAACAGAGAATCTTCCGCGTGAATGGCAGATCTTGGCTCATGCTTCGCAACTTCATAAATCCTCTAAAACAAGCAATAGCCAATCTCAGTGAACCCTCAGCCCCCATGCTTCTAGTTAAGTGGCCCCAGGCCCAGCACAAGCATCAGCCAGCCTAGGTTCACAATTTGGCTTTACCTTGGAATCTCCAAACAGAGCACAAAGAGCAGCCATCTCAAATTGCTTTTGAGCAATTTGAGCTCAGGCAGGGTGGCCCTGGGCAAAACACAGGTGGGGGCTGACCTTGGTCTACACCACCCAGGAAACCCCATGGCCAGCATACCTAGTGCATAGCTACAGACCATATCAGAGCACCACCACCCTGCCCCTGCACAGCTGATCCTCCACAGAGAGCAGAGGGTAGTGGTCAATGGTCACGGCTAATCCTTGCTGCTGACTGGCCTGGGTAAATCCCTCCCATTGATCTGCAAATAGCAGTCAAGGCTCAACTACAAGTGAAGGGTGTACTCAGCCCACATGAAGGGCTCATCTCAAGTATCCAGCTTGGGCGATAGGGAAGGATGTGCCACTGGATCCTACAGGACACCTACTACATTAGGCCACACTACCAAGATAAGGAGTCATAGCAGCTCCACCTAATACCTAGAAACAAACATGGGGAGGCTGCCAAAATGAGGATACAAAGAAACATGGCCCAAATGAAAGAACAGATCAAAACTCCAGAAAGAGAACTAAACAAAATGGAGATAAGCAATCTATCAAATGTAGAATTCAAAACACTGGTTATAAGGATGCTCAAGGAATTGACTGAGGACCTCAATGGTATAAAAAAAGACACAGTTAGGAATAAAGGATACACTAATTGAAATAAAAAAAAATATTTCTAGGGAAACAACAGTAGAATGGATGAAGCCAAGAATCAAATTGAAGATTTGGAACATAAAGAAGCAAAAAACAAACAAACAAACAAACAAAAAACCCCAGGCAATCAAAACAAGAAGAAAAAAGAAACCAAAAAAATGAGAAGTGTGTTTGCAGCCTCTGGGACAACTTCAGGTGTTCCAACATTTGCATCATAGGGGTACCAGAAGGAGAAGAGAAAGAACAAGAAATTGGAAATCTGTTTTTAAAAAATAATGAAAGAAAACTTCCCTAATTTAGTGAAGGAAATAGACATGCAAGTCCAGGAAGCACAGAAAATACTAAACAGGATGGATGCAAAGAGGCCCACTCCAAGATACATCAAAATTAAAATGTCAAAGTTTAAAGATAATCAGAGAGTCTTAAAAGCAGCAAGAGAAAAGCAGTTAGTTACCTACAGGGGAGTTCCCATCAGACTGTCAGCTGATTTCACAAAAGAAACTTTGCAGGCTAGAAGGGATTGGCAAGAAGATCTCCAAATATCCTCTCCACCATCATCTCACATGAGATAGTTGGTGTGTAGTACCAGTCCAGGATACTGAGAGTCAGGAAGTCACCATAGTCATGGGCTGCAAAAGGGGCCTTGGCCGAAGCTGCCAGGTAGTCCATGTGGTAGAACACTAGACACTCATGCTCAGCATAGTCAGCCAGGAGGAGGTTGACATGATATGGGGTCCAGCTCTGAAGACAGTCAGCCAGTTCCCTGTGTGAAATTAGCTGCCTCTGTGGGAGACAATTCATAACCATTTCTTATCTTATAAAGTTGCACATTTTTCTGAATATATTCTGCAAACTGTACAGTGTCTCCAGCCTCTCCAATACACAGGAGTAAGATTTTTTCACTCATCTTAAACATCTTGTCATGATCGTCCTTCATCTGGACAATACTGGTAGCGGCCACCTGCTCAGAGGCAACAAGGATAAAGTTGGGGCCCTAATGCCGATGAAATATTCCATGCTGGCAGGAGGCCAGGGGCTACAGGCTCCACAGGGTGCGGGACTCCCTGGCTTCACTACCTCACCAGTGAGACAGCACCACCAACCGCAGCTTTGCTCTACAAAGACATTTGTTTTCATTACTTTCTTTCTTAGAGTGAAAGGAAGGGAGAGAGAGAAACATCAATTCTAGAGAGAAGCATCAGTTGGTTTCCTCCCATATGCATCTGGCCCAGACCATGAGTTGGTGCCTGGACTGGGGATCATTCACTTTTGGACTAGGGATCCTATGCATCCAGGCCACGGGTCGCATGCACCCGTACCCAGACCAAGGATTGAACCCTCAATCTCGGTATGGATTGAACCCTCAATCTCGGTATGTGCCCTGACTGGGAATCAAACCTGCAACCTTTTGGTTATGGGGCAATGTCCAAACAGCTGAGCCACACCTGCCAGGGCACTACATCAACTTCATTAGTTGTAATTTGTCTATTTATATTTTATAATTCTTCCTGATTCCATTTTGAAAGACTGTATGTTTCTAGGATTTATCTTTTTCTTCCAGATTGTCTAACTTAATGGCATATCATAACATTTTCTTACAGTCCTTTGTATTTCTTTGGTGTCTGTTTATTACTTCTCTTTAATTTCTGATTTTATTTATTTGAGTCTTGTCTCTTTTTTCATGACGAGTCTGGTTAAAGGGTTTTTGTTTTTGTTTTTATCTCATTTATCTTTTCAGAGAACCAGTATTTAATTGTATTGATCTTTTGCATTGATTTTTTAGATTCTATTTTGTTTATTTCTGTTCCGATATTTATTATTTCTTTCTACTCACTTGGGACTTTGATTTTCTTTTTTTTTTTTAAGTTCCCTTAAGTGTAAAGTTAGATTGTTTATTTAAGCTTTTTCTTCTTTCTTGCAATAGGCCCGTAATGCTATGAATTTTCTGAAGACTGTTTTTGCTATGTCTTGTAGATTTTGGGTTGTTGTGTTCTCATTTTTATTTGTTTCCCAGTATCTTTTGTTTCTTCCTTGATCTCATTGTTAACCCATTTATTGTTTAGTAACATGCTATTTACTGTCTATGTCTTTGTGTGTTTTTTGAGTTTTTTTCTTGTAATTGATTTCTAGTTTCACACCATTGTGGTCAGAGAAGATGCTTGATATGATTTCAATCCTCTTAAATTTATTGAGCCTTGTTTTGCATCTTAACATGTGGCCTATTCTAGAAAACATTTCATATCCACTTGAAAAGACTGTATATTCAGCTGCTTTGGGATGACATGCTGTGAAGATATCAATTAAATCCATCTGATCTAGTGTGTCATCTAAGGTGACTACTTCTTTGTTGATTTTCTGTCTGGAAGATCTATCCATTGATGTCAATGGGGTATTAAAATCTCCTACTATGATGGTGTTACTGTTGATCTCTCACTTGATGTTCATCAAGATTTGCTTTAGATATTTAGGTGCTCCTATGTTGGGTGCATGAATGTTTACAAGGGTTGTATCTTCTTGGATTTTTCCTTTACCACTATGTAGTATCCTTCTTTGTCTCTTATTATAGCCTTTGTTTTAAAGTCTGTTTTGTGTGATATAAGTATTGCTGCCCCAGTTTTTTTTTTTTCATTTCCATCTGCATGAAATACCTTTTTCCAAACTTTTACTCTTACTCTGTGTATATCTCATTCTGAGGTGGTTCCCTTGTAGACAGAATAGGTATGGGGTTTGTTCTTTTAACCATTCACCTACCTTCCGTCTTTTTATTGGAGCATTTAAACCATTTACATTTATTTATTTATTTTTCTTTTAGATTTTATTTATTTATCTTTAGAGGGGAAGGGAAGGAGAGAGGGAGAGAAACATCAATGTGCGGTTGCCTCTTGTATGTCCCCTGACGGGAACTGGCCTGGCAACCCAGGCATGTGCCCTGACTGGGAATCGAACCGCGATCCTTCGGTTCGCAGGCCCGCGCTCAATCCACTGAGCTACACCAGCCAGGGCTAAACCATTTACATTTAAAGTGAATATTGATAGCTAAGTTTTATTGCCATTTTATTCTTTCTTTCTAACTCTGTTCCTCTGTTCCTTCCTCCTCCTTCTTCCCTTTTCCTTCTTCCTCTCCTTCACCTCCTCCTCTTCCTCTCTCAAGAAGATCCCTTAACATTTCTTGTAATACTGGTTTGGTGGTAATGAATTCCATTAGTTTTTCTTGTCTAGGAAGCTCTTCATTTCTCCTTCAATTTTAAATGATAGCCTTGCTGGGTAGATTAGTCTTGTTTGTAGGTCCCTGCTTTTCATGCCAATCACCTCTGGTCTAAAATGTTTCTGTTGAGAAATCAGCTGACACTCTTTGGAGCTACCTAGTAGACAACTAACTCTCTTATGCTTTTAAGGTTCTCTTTTGTCTGTAACCTTTGCCATTTTAATCATGTTGTATCTTGGTGCAAGCCTCTTTGGATTCACCTTGTTTGGGACTCTCTGAACTTCCTGGACTTGTGTGTCTTTTTCCTTCACCAGATTAAGGAAGTTTTCAGTCATTATTTGTTCAAATAGGTTCCCTATCCCTTGGTCTCTCTCTTCTTCTTCTGGTACTTTTATGATGCAGATGTTTTTATGCTTCATATTGCTCCAAAGGTGCCTTAAACTATCCTCATTTAAAAAATTCTTTTTTCTTCTTGCTACTCTGATTGGCTATTTTTTTCTACTTTGTCTTCCAAATTGCTGATTCATGCCTCTGCCTCATCTAACATACTGTTTTTGTTTTTTGTTTTGTTTTGTTTTGTTTTTTTTTTTTGCAGTGTGTCCTTTATTCCTGATATGCATTCTTTATTTCTAACTGGTCCTTTTTTTATGGTTTCTGTGTCTTTTTCATGCTGTTGAGCATCCTTATAATCATTACTTTGAGCTCTATATCTGATAAATTGCTTGCCTCCATTTCATTTAGCTCTTCTTCTGGAGAATTCTCTTGTTCTTTCATTTGGGTCTGTTTCTTTGTTTTTCTATTTTTGCAGCTTCTTTGTGTTTGTTTCTATGTATTCGGTAGATCTGCAAAGACTCTGAGCCAAACCAGTGTCAGATGCTCCCTGTAACTTGCCCTGGGCAACATATTTGAAGCTATCAGTAATCCACAGCTTGTGGTTTCCTCTGCTGGGCTTGGGTGCATGGTGTGGAAAGTACCAATGTGTGCCCCAAGGCCAGTTTTGACCAACCCTAATCCCAAGGACAGGTCAACAAAATTTGGAAACACCCAGAGATCTGCCTCCACCTGCAGGCTGCTTGTTAGGTTTAGTCACTGTAAGAATCTCCAGCTGTACTCCTCAGCAGGGCTTAAGCTTCACAGAGTGGGGCAAGAGGGATTCCTGCAGATGGGGCTATTGCTTCCCCCCAGGCTGTTGCTATACGGAGAGGAGAGCTCTACCTGAGCAAGATGGTTTCTGCAGTATGGGGGTGACTGAGCACAGGGATCCTGGTGGCTGTTCCTTAAGCTCTCTCCCAGAGCCACCAACCCAGACTTTCCTCACATGGCTCTAGTCTCCTCTGTCTACTGGAGCCCAGAATAAGCGACTGCAAACAAAATTTTGTGTGTTGGCACTTTATAAGGGTGGCTGCATCTCTAGTCATCTCTCCCTGGCTGACAGAAACCCTGCTGTTTTTCACAGTTGGATGTTACATGGGCACCCTTTCTGGTCTTGTACTCTAGGGTGGTGTGGAGTCATGCTGGACATGGCTCTTCCAACCCCAAAATGGAAGGTTGGATGAAGGGCCCCCAGCCAGAAGGAATGTGTATTGTTTTGGAAATGGGTTGTAATTCCCTCCTTATCCCCTTTTGGGAGTGGCTTCCTGTCGTGTGACTGTCTCTTGACCTTTGTCCTTTCTGCACGTATATACTGAGGTAGGACTTGTGCCTCCTTTGCCTGAAACCCCTTAAAACAACTCTCAGACTCAGGGAGGTGCAGTCCTGCTTTGCTGATTTGCCACCATCAATGCTCCCTGTAATGTGAGTAATAAAGGCTAGCTCTACCCCATTCAGTCCTCCGTATGTTTTTCTCAGCTTATTCAAAATGAGCAAAGATCCCCGGACTCGACCTCCTTTATTACAATTGGCATAGTTGTTGGCAGGATTTGGGTACCCTGAGAACTACCCCAGGTTTAGTTGACTGTGGGTGATGTTATACCAAGTGGGAGGATACTGGGAGGAATCCCAGGCTGGCCAGCAAATTCTATGTGATATGAGGTGGCAAACATTCTTGATACATGGGGACCACCATGGGATTGGGGGAACACCCTGAAACTCCCAGTGGCCTCTTACAAGCATTGCAGCAAGTGGGAGAGCTATGTGCCGTAGGGAAAAAGAAAGAGCTCCACCGTGCTGCCATTGCTGTGGGCTAGTTAAATGTTGTAAGTGTTACAGAGGGTAATTGAGAGACAGATAGAGGCAGAGGTGCATACTTTGTGTTTAGAAGAGAAACTGAAATTACAAAGGAATGTGCATTTCCTAAACCCGCAGACTGTAAGGACGCTCTAGGGAGACAATTAGAACAATTATGGAATGATCTTGTATAGGTTGGGGTAGATAAAGATAAGATAGACAAGAAGCCTAACTACATTCTTGTAAGTCTGTGGCAACGACTGTAACCTGAGACACAGTTCCAGCCCATAATGACATCTACTGTCCGAACATTGGAATGGACACCATCGACTGGAACAGTTCCGTCGGCATCCCCAGAGCTGAAGTCTTGCTTGGCTGACTTCATGGCTACCCTGCTTGTGGAGTTGCCTCCAGCCCATCTGGAGGATGATCCATGGGGAGGGGTCTTTGCATAGAGGGATAGGTGAGGGACCCACTTATGGAGACCATGTAGGGACTGGAGGCCATATGTAGAACTTGCTATGTATTGGTCCCCAAAGAACATATGAAGAGTGTTGGCTTTAGTTGATACTGGTGCAGAATATTCTCTTATATGGTAACCCAGACAGACTTAGGGGGCCCATAACTGCCACTGATGGCTATGGAGGACAGTCCATCTGGGTGTAAGCTGTGACACTGACTCTTGGGACAGGGCATTTACCACCACACCCCTACAAGGTGGATGTCTCCTCTGTTCCTGAGTATATCTTACAAATTGACATTCTAGCTGGTATATGCCTAAAAACCACCATGGGGGATTTTCACCTCCAAATATGGGTTGTGAAGGCCATTTTGAGGGGGCATGCCAGACACCCCCGTGTCCCTTCCCACTCCTTGGAGAATAGTGGCCACCAAACAATACTGCCTTCTGGGTGGCCATAAGGAGCTTGGGGAGACCATAAAAGAATAAGCTAAGGTGAACATCCTGAGACCGGCCCCCTACTGTTGTGGACCGTTCAGCCTGGTTTCAGGAGTTGTAACCCTCACCTCATGGTGGGCTGTGTAAGAGCCCAAGGGACCCACTTCATCTGGGTCTGTTCTGTCACAAGAACGTGACCTACTAAGGAGACAAAGCTTATCTCCCTGGCAGGAGTGCTGCTTCTGCCTCATCCATCTCTGGCCCCAATGCTTGGTTGGCAGTCAATGACGGATAAGACTCCTCATGGGAGGGGCAACCTAAGCCAGACGCAACCACTTGGGAGGCCTCATGGAAGGACTCGGGGGGCTGCAGCAAAGAGGATGTGATGAACCCTCACCCCCCAGCTATACTGACATAGCCCGAGTCCTCATTTCCATCTGGGAGATGTCTCCTGCTTCCTAATAGGCTTAAAGCCTGAAACTGTGGGGGCGAGTGGTGCAGCCCTGTGCCGGCCAGGACGGCTCCCTGGGTGATCGGGCATAAGAAAGAATTCCTAAAGTCCTGGGAAACCTGCTTTGCTAAGAGTGCTCTCCCTTAGGTGATAAGTGTCCTAGGAGGAAACGAGTATATCTCCCAAAGTTTGGCAACCCCCTTTCCTGATAAACACTGGCTCGAATTAAGCCCTCAGATTTCTTTGACATGTTAAACCTGTATTCCGGTGTATTTGAACCCAATAAAAGCCTAATGAGGATGGGGCTCTGGGTCATCCTCCTCTGAGAGTTTGACCCCTTTCCTCCCCAAGCAGAAATGTCTTGGTAGTTTTTATTTTCATCCGTGACAGAGGGATGGGGCTCTGCGGGTGGAGCCCCCCCACATCTGGCACCCAGGACAGGGGCCCCTGCACCCTACAACTCATTTGTGTGGCCTGCCTGAAAGCAGGATGGAACTTGTTGCTTGACTGTAGGTTATAGAGAACTAAACAAGGTGATTTCCCCTCTCTTTGCAGTCGTGCCTAACATAGCTAGGCTCCTAGACCAGCTCAGCCATGAGCTGGGCACACACCATTACGTATTAGATTTGGCTAATGCCTTTTTCTCCGTTGATGTTGATCCTGAAAGCCAGGGCCAGTTTGCCTTCACCTTGGAAGGCCGCCAGTGGCTATTTACTGTTCTGCCTGAGGGTCACCTGCATAGCCTTACTGTTTGCCACAGCCTTGTGGCTGAAGATATAGCTGCATAGACTGTACCATCCTCTCTGAGAATGCACGATTACATTGATGATATCGTGCTGACCTCTGATTCTCTTACAGAGTTAGAGTGTGCCACTCCTCAGCTGTTGGCTCAGCTCAGAGTCGAGGATGAGCAGTCAATTCCAACAAAATCCAGGGACCTGGATTATCTGTCAGGTTCTTGGGTGCTGTTTAGTCAGGTAGGACAAAGGTGATGCTTGCCACTGTGATAGATAAGATTCAGGCTCTTCCCATCCCACGGAAGCCGAAGCAATTACAAGTAATTTTAGGGTTGTTGGAGGTACTGGTGGGTTTCCATACCACACTTACCTCAGCCAGTGCACCCTCTTTATTGCCTCACCCACAAAGGAGCCACCTGGGATTGGGGGCAAGTGCATGACCAGGCCTTAAAGTCTGCTAAGCAAGCAGTGAAGACCGTACAAGCACTGGGGGTCATAGATCAATCTCAGGCATATGATTTAGATGTCCACATCTCCCCCAGAGCTATGCCTCGGGCCTCTGGCCAGGAAAGGGCACACCAAGGTGCCAATTGGCTTCTGGTCCCAGCTCTGGAAGGAGCAGAGGCTTTATACAGCCCAATAGATCAAGTGAACACTGTTTACCAGGCTCTCCAGGCTACTGAAGCCATTACCGGACCGACTGAGGTTTTAGTACACACCACCTATCCCATCGCTGGGTGGGTACAGGACATGGTAAACCGACCCAAGAGCTCAGTACCACAGACGGCCACTCTGACTGAGTGGAGTGCATGTCTCCAACAGAGAAGCAAGCTAGCCATGAGCCCTCTGAGCCTAGAATTACAGCAGCTCCTGGGCCCAGTTTCTTACCAAGACATGGGCACAGAGTTCCCTGCTCCTCTCCCCATACCATACATATTAAAGAGAGGGACGAGCCCCTGTGCCTGAGGATGCCCAGTACACTGGTGACGCCTGCCCTGGCCAGTGCCCCCCCCCCCCCGAGAGCGGAGGCCTACCAGCCCAGCAGAGACAGCATATGGATGGAAGATGGCTCAGGACAAAGTCGTCAGTGGGCTGAGTTGAGAGCTGTATGGATAGTCATAACCTGAGAACCCGGTCTGGTGACCATCTGCACAGACAGCTGGGCAGTGTACAGAGGACTGACCCTGTGGCTGCCCCGTTGGCAGCAAGATGATTGGCAAGTGGCTCAGAAACCCTTGTGGGGGCAGGACTTATGGAAGGACATGTATGAACGTAGTCTGGAAAAGGTATAACTCTTTACCACGTTAATGGACACCAGCCTCTCCTCAGCCCTGGCAACGCCGAGGCTGATGACCTGGCACACATCCGCTGGTTGGAAGAAGCTCCAGCAGAAGACACGGCTCAGTGACTCCCCCAAAAGATGTGCCATGTGGGAGAGAAGACTTTATGAGAAGTGGTAAGAGCTTGGAGCCTACCTCTTCCTTACTCCGATGTAGTCATGGCCTGTCAGCAATGCACTGTCTGTGCAGAGAAGCACCCTCACCGGCTGCCCCAAGATACGGGTGGCCTGCGACGGTGTGACATCCCACTGACCTGCTGGCAAGTCAACTACATCGGCCCCCTGCCACTATCTGGAGGCTCATGCTGTGCCTTGCCGTGCATGGACATGACTAGTGGCTTGCTGCAAGCAGACCCATGCCAGCGGGCCACACCGCAAGCCACCATCAGAGGCCTAAAGCAGCTCTGCTGTGCCTATGGGAGCCTGGATGGCACCGAAAGTGACCAAGGCACCCATTTCGAGGGACATCGGGTACAAGAATGGGCAGATGCCTTCAATATAGACAAGATTCCATCTGTCATATAACCCCTCTAGAGCTGGCCTCACTGGAAGGTACAATGGCCTCTTGAAAGGTGCCGTTGGACACCCTGCCTGTCCAACTTCCTGTGAACATTGAACAAACAGCCTAAGGTAGGACAAGCATCTCCTGTCACCCTCCTCATTAAACCTTGGGCGGCACCTATCTGCCTGTAGTTAAGTACACCGGAGCCTCTGTTATGCCCTGGCGTGGGATAACAAAATAACATACTCTTGCCAGCGCCCCAAGACATACCCCCAGGGAAATACACCCTCACCTGGCCCTGGAAGGCACAGGTACAGTCTTGCTGGTATTCCCTGGTGACTCCTTGGGGGAGGGACTCGTCATGGGGTTGCAGCTGGCACCCATGGTAACGGCCTCTTGGCCCCTTACCCTTGTTTGTTACAACTCACAGCAGACCTCAGTTCCTAAGGGAACTTATATAGCCTCAGTCTCACAGGAAGAGAGCAGGAGGCCCTTAGCCTAGGGCCAGACAGGGCATGGTACCAACCAATGGCCAGGGAATCCACCGGTCAGCGTAACCATATTAACCGAAGACGGGACCGTGGCCTGAGTATTGCCAGACCACCAAGATCTACCTTTATTAGGTCCTATTAAACATCTCTCTTACCACCCTTAGACTCTGCTCTGGAAACTCCTTTCTGCAGCGGTCCCGTAGGCTGGCAGCCATCAGCAACCATTCTGATTGCTGGGTCTGCACTGAATCTCCCACTGCTGCCTCCTCCGGCCTCCCATGGTGGATCCAGCCTGCAAACTACACAGACACCTGGGGATGGGCTGCAGAGCTGGAAAGCTCCTGACAGGTCTTTGAGCAGACACATAAAAGGGTGTTTTCCCTCATGAAGAAACAGGCCACCCGCACCAAACCATGGCTTTCATACACAGTTTGGGACAGTGTGGGGGTGGCTGTCAGCATTACAGGTAAAGGTGCAAGAACCCCTGCCCATATACACTGAATGTAGAAATGGTACTGTAAATGAAACTGTTCAGTCCATGGGGTGGATGCTGACAGCCCTATACCAGAAAATAATGGTAATGACTGCTACAGACCACTGGGGACAGTCTACTAGGGAGACTCAGGACCATCCCACAGGAAGCAGGGGTCTGTGGTCAATATGGTTGGCCTTACCTTCCATTTAATTGGACTGGGTGTTGCATCTGGGGAGAACCATACATCCCAGGGTGAGTGTTAGATGCTCTTCCAAGTGTCCCTCAAAATTGGGACTCATTTCGCACATGCTATCAAGTCAAGCACTCTGACTGGTGGTTCTAACCCCAGCCCTTCTTATGCCCCCTGCAGGTACTGTTCTAACCCATGAAGCTATTAAGACCCTAGCAAATCACACCACTACAGCCCTGGTTTCTGATGAGGTAACTCAAATGAGGAAAGTTGTGCTGCAGAATAGAATGGCATTAGACTTACTCCCTGTCACCCAGGGGGGGCACCTGTGCCATTCTGCACACCGAGTGTTGAGTATCCATCCCTGATAATTCTCACAGTGTATCTCCAGCCTCAACTGCCCTAGAAGCTGAAATTAATCGCATATCAGCCATAGCCTCTGACCTTTTTTACAAGTTGGTGGAATTCTCTAAGTTCTTAGTGGCATTCCCTTCTCCTAGGTCTCTTTGGGTTTTGTCTTGCGTTGTTTATCTTGGGGTGTAGCCTTTACTGTATTTATAATATATGGATACGATGTGCCAACATGCTCACCACACAGGTCCCCTATCGGAAGAATGTATTGCAAAAAATATAAAGTGGAAGAGCAATGTTGGGGTGGAGTGTAGGGTCATGCTGGACATGGTTCTTTCAGCGCCAAGATGGAAGGCTGGCTGAAGGGCCCCCCAGCCAGAAGGAATGTGTATTGTTTTAGAAATGGAGTGTAATTCCCTCCTTATCCCTCTTTGGGAATGGCTTCCTGTTCTGTGACTGCCTCTTGACCTTTGTCCTTTCTGCATGTACACACGGAGGTAGGACTTGTGCCTCCTTTCTCTGGGACCCCTTAAAACAAGTCTCAAGGGACTTCCGGCCAAGATGGAGGCGTAGGCGGACACACTGTGCCTCCTCTAACAACCAAAATTAAGGACAACAAATATTTAGAAACAAGAAGACAACCAGAACTTATAGAAAATTGAACTGTACGGAAGTCCAACAACCATTCATCCAGACCGATAAGAGGGGCAGAGTCGAGGCAGGAAAAAGTGGAGGTGCGGACCCGGGAACGCAAGCAGCAGTGACTGGCAGTTCCCAGGTGCACAGGCGGCGGCTGACGGTCCTCGGGCACAGGGGGGCAACTGTGCAGACCCAGTGATCCCGCACAAGGCGTTGGCTGACCAGGTGGTCCCACATTCTCTCGCGCAAACGGTCCAGGCAGAGGGGAAGTGGCGGAAGGGACTGAATCCAGGAGAGAGCGGAGCAGGCGCCATTGTTCCCTCTCAGACCCCGCCCCCACATAAGCGTCACAACCCAGCGACTGGGCTGCCCCGCCCTGAGGAACACCTAAGGCTCCACCCCCTCACTACGTTATAGCCGCGACCAGACTAAAACCAAAACAACAACAAAAACCCACCAAAAATGGCTCAAACCAGAGAACAAATAAAATCCGCAGAGCCAATTCCTCTAAGCCGTGAAGAGATAGCCAACCTGTCAGATGCACAGTTCAAAGCACTGGTCATCAAAATGCTCACAGAATTGGTTGATTTTGCTCACAAACTAGATGAAAAAATGCAGGCTACAATCCGTGAAATGAAGGAAGATGCACGGGGAACTGATAGAGATGGAAGGAAAACTGGGACTCAAATCAATGGAGTGGACCAGAAGGAAGAAACTAACAACCAAACAGAAAACGAGGAAGAAACAAGAATTCAAAAAAATGAGGAGAGGCTTAGGAACCTCCGGGACATCGTTAAACGTCCCAATATCTGAAGTATAGGGGTACCAGAAGGGGAAGAAGAAGAGCAACAAGTGGAAAACTTATTTGAACAAATAATAAAGGAGAATTTCCCCAATCTGGCAAAGGAAATAGACTTCCAGGACATCCAGGAAGCTCGGAGAGTCCCAAAGAAGTTGGACCCAAGGAGGAACACACCAAAGCACATCGTAATTATGTTAGCCAAGATTCAAATGAAGGAGAGAATTCTAGAAGCATCAAGGGATAAGGGAACAGTCACCTACAAAGGAGTTCCCATCAGACTGTCAGCTGATTTCTCAAAAGAGACCTTACAGGCATGAAGGGGCTGGAAAGAAATATTTGAAATCTTGAAAAGCAGGGACTTACATCCAAAATTGCTCTATCCAGCAAAGCTGTCATTTAGAATGAATGGACAGATAAAGCGCTTCTCAGATAAGGTCAAGTTCAAGGAGTTCATCATCACCAAGCCCTTATTATATGAAATGTTAAAGGGACTTATCTAAGAAAAAGAAGATAAAAATATGACAGTGAAAAGACAGCAAACTCACAGCTATTAAGAACCACACCTAAAACAAAAGCAAACTAAGCAAACAGCTAGAACAGGAACAGAACCACAGAAATGGAGATCATATGGAGGGTTAGCAACAGGGGCATGGGAGGAGCAGAGAGGAGGAAAAGGTACAGAGAATGAGTAGCATAGATGGTGGGTAGAAAATAGACAGGGGGAGGGCAAGAATAGTGTGGGAAATGTAGAAGCTAAAGAACTTGTGACACATAGACATGAACTAAAGGGGGGAATGTGGGTGGGAGAGGGTGTGTAGGGTGGAGGGGAATGATGGGGGAGAAATGGGACAACTGTAATAGCATAATCAATAAAATATATTAAAAAGTAAATTAAAAAAAAAAAAAACAAGTCTCAGACTCTGGGAGGTGGAGTCCTGCTTTGCCCATCTGCCACAGCCACCAATGCTCCCTGTAATGAGAGTAACAAAGACGATGTCTGCTCCACTCAGTCCTCCTTGTGGTTTTTTCAGCTTAACCGAATGAGCAGTGGAGAGATCCCCAGGCTTGACCTCTTGTGTTATAGATGGGGAGCCGTGCTTGAGGCTTAGACCTTCTTGTTTCTCAGAGTGACCCCCCTGCAGTTGAAATATGCCTCCAGAATGCCCAAGGTAGCCCAGCCAGCCCTCTCATGCCTCTGTACTTCCTACCAGTCTTGATGTGGTGTCTTGTGTAAGTCCTTGGTTATAAGGCTTGTCTCCAGCTAGTCTTCACTTGGTTATTCCTGCTGGCCTTTTAAGAAGGTGTCTGTCTCTAGTAGGCTCCTGACTCTCCCTAGCAGACAGAATCTCTGCTGATTTTCATAGGCAGATATTATGTGGATGCTTCTTCTGGCTCTGGAGCTCTGATCTGGGCAGCCTGCCATGGGGTTGAGACCCCACACACCTCTCGGGGAACTGTTATAACTAAGATATCCTTCTGGAATCTCCGCTGCCACCTGTGGATGTGCAGCCAGCCCTTCTCACAGCTCTGTCATTGCTAACCATCTCAATTTGGCTTCTGTAAATCCTTTGTTATAAAGCTTCTGTTCAGCTAGTCTTCAGTTGGTTATTTAGGTTGATTATCCTATATTTTAGTTGTGATTCCAGTTTGGTCTTGGAAGGTGGTGAGTATACATTCCATCTACTCAATTGCCCTCTTGGATCCCCTGTATTCTTTATTTCTGACTGGTTCTTTTTTATGGTTTATATGTCCTGTTTTTGTGCTGTTGAAGTTGTCATTAAGTTCCTTGAGCATTCTTATAACCATTGTTTGGAACTTCTACCTACTCTGAGATCATCTTGTAGCCTCCTATCCCCAGTTTTCTTATCCTTGGGGTGGCATGATGATTAAATGTGATCATCTATAAAATGCATTCAACACAGTATGAACATAAAAACACTCAATAAATGTTAGCAGCTACACTCCAGCCATAAGACATGAACTTCCATTTCCCAAATGCATGCTGTTTTGTTTCCTTTCCATTAGTTAGTACATGATCACATGTCTGCTTAAAATGCATTGCTCCCGCTGCTTCACCTAGCTAACTCTTGGTTGTCCTTTAAGACTGAAGTCTTGGTGGAACTTGTTCTAATCCGCCCTCCTCACAGTATGGAACCCTCCTCTGGGCTTCCACAGCGCACTGTGCCTGCCTCCACAAAGTGAGAAGCCATTGCAGGGTTAGATCTGGCTCAAGGACCTACTATATGCCAGGCACCATTCTAGATTCTGAGTCAAGACAAGAATAAAAATAACACTCACCTCTTGGGTTACTGAAAGGATTATGAGAGATAAAGTTTGCCAAACACTTAAGACAGTGTCAGTAATTTGCTAACTATTATCATCTATCTATATTCAAGACACTCCCTCACACCCATTGACATCTGTGGCTTTTGGTTCAGTTTCCCTCTCTAAACACACATCCCACTATCATCCTTTGTAATGACCCCTCCAATATGCTAGCCTCTCTCCTGGACCTCACCTCCAGTAGATTTCATCTCCACCCTACTCCAGACACACCATAACAGTACCCTGACCTTGATATTGTTGTTGGAGTGTTGGATTTTTGCAGGCTTATGGTTCCAAGGACAAGGTGTAGAAATCAGGACTCACTTCACCTTCCTTCACTCAGAGCAACTCTGATCTTTATCTATTTTATTTATTTCGGCTTTCACTTGTAACTGCTTTTGCAAAACAAAAGTGTTCTAATGTTAAACATCTGCAGTTCCTCTCAGCACATAACTACACATTTTACTTTCCAAAGAATCCAGTTGCCATTGAGGTATGGTGATGCCCCTCAAAATTTCTACTTATCTACATTGCGTGCCCTTTGGCCTCTGAGGATGTGTCCTTTTTTCTGTTCAAGGCTAATACCACTCTTCAGGCTTGATCTCATTTCTTTCTCATTTCCTTTGAGTTTTTATGCCATCACTTTTCCTTTCTCATATTAGGTTGACCCATTAAATTGCTGCTTGGGACATTTGACAATGATGAACCATTGGCAATTTCATATGGTTCAAGTTAATATATCTCTGTTCTCTCCCTGTCTCAATGTTCCTTCTTCTCAACCAAAAACAGTTACAAAAAACCCTTGTACAGGTAAGAAGAGTAACCTCTCCACAGATTGTATTCTTTTAACTTTATACTTCTTTGTGTTCCTACATGTAAAACCTAGACACCATATCTCAGGTATACCTGCCTTTGCTGTCCGCACCTCCCAACCAACAATATACCCAACAAGTGTTTACTGAGGGTCTGGAGTTCTTATGCAATTTTTATTCACACATTCGATAAACACCTTTTGAGTATCTACCTTGTGCCAGACACTGTTTAAAGCACTTGGAATAGGTCATTGAACAAAGATTCCTGTTCTCTAGGAGCTTACATTCTAGCAGTAGTGCGAGGGAGGAGATACACAATAGATAAACATAATAAATAAGAGAACCATACAGTATTTTAGAATACGATAGATGTTATGGAAGATGGAAAAGGACAGCAGGGAAAGATGACTGGGAGTGATAGGAGGACAAGTTGAAATTTTAAATAGATTGATCATGGTAGGCCTTATTGAAAGGTGACAAGCAGAGTTTTGAAGGAGATAAAAGAGGTATGTGGGGGAAGTGTTCCAGGCAGAGTAAACAGCAACTGCAAAGGCCCAGAGGCAGGGAAGTTAAAGGAACAAGGAGAAAAAGTCATAAGAGATAAGGATAGAAAGGTAGGAAGAATGCCTATTATGTAGGATCTTTGTATCAGTTATCTAATGCTAGGTAACAAATTGCCCTAAAATTTTAAGCAACAATACACAGGAATTAAAGAGTGTCTTGGCTGGGTGGTTCTGCCTCTGAATCTCAAGAGGTTGCAGTTATCTGAAGTCTGTGCCTGAAGAATTTTCTTCCAAGGTGGTTCACTCACATGGTTGGCAAGTTAGTGTTTGTTGTGGGTGGGGGAGAAGGAGATGTGGAGAAGGGCAGGACCCGGTTTTTCCCTGCGTGGGCCTTTTCACATGCTGTTTGAGTATCCTCATGACATGACATTTGGCTTCCCCCGGAGCAACAAACCTAACAGAGAGCAAGGCAAAAACCACAATGCTTTTTATGACCTAGCATTTTAAGTCACACACCATCACTTCCACTATATTCTATTGGTTACACAGGTCAGCGCTGGCCTATTGTAGAAGATAAACTACCCAAAGGTATGAAAAGCAAGTGGTAAAGATCACTGGAGATCATCTTGGTGGTTGGCTACAACAGCCTTTGTAGACTGGCTGACAACAGTCTATAAAAGTTTTGGAAATCTTTGCCTTTTACTTTGAGTGAAATAGGGAGTCATTGAAGGGATTTGAGCCGATATATGATAATGATCTGACTTATTAGGATAACTCTGGCTTCTGTGTGACTAGACTGGAGAGGGGCAAAAAGGTAATCTGGGAAACTGGTGAAGAAGCTTTCACAGTCCGAGAGAGTGAACTAGGGGTGTAATAGTGTTGGTGAGAGTTGGTGATATTCTGGCTGTATTTTGAAAATTTAGATGGCAGCATTTGCTCATGGATCAGATGTGGGATAGAAGAGTGCAATTAAAGATGATTCCAGATGTTTTGGAGGAATTACAAAAAAGGGTTAGATACAGATCTTGCCACAAATTATCTTACAACATAGGTGAGATAAAGCATGTACACAGTAGCCACACTGTAGGCAGAAAGCACTGTGCTCCACAACAAAGATACAATTCAAGTGCCAAGTAAGATGAGAAAGTTCTGGAAGTGGGTAGTGAATGTACATAATGCTACTGAACTCTACACTTAAAATAGTTAAAATGGTAAATTTTATGTTATATACATTTAACCACAATTTTTAAAAGATGCTGACAAAACCAAAAATAGAAATTCAACTGCAGAGAGGGTTCAGAGGAGGAAGATATGACCTTTGGCTAAAGAAATCCGAGAAGGCTTTGTGTAGGGGCAGTCTTTTCACCTCCATTAAGGAACAGTTTGAGCAAAGTAATAGAAGAGGCAGGAAAGCTGGGGATGGGCAGGTGCACAGTAAATATTTCCATTTTGTTTGACGATAGGTAGGATGACCAAGGAGAGAGTGAATGTTAAGTCAAGTAGTTTTACCATTATCCTGGAGGCCATATGAACAGTTTAACTCAAATGGCCTTGTGCAGACTGGATTGCAGGGGACTAGACTAGGGATCAGTTGAGGTCAGTTGAGAGACAGAGTAATGATTGGATATGTCTATAGTCAGACAGCTCTAGGTCTGAATCAGCTTCTGCTCCCACACATACTAGCAGGGTGACTTTGTGCAAGTTACCTAACCTCTCTAAACCTCAATATCTTTTTTTCTTTATTGTTTCCTGTTGACATTATTACAGGTGTCCCCATTTCCCACCTTTGGCAGCCTCCACCCAGATCCAACCGCCCTCTCTCTGGCCATCACCACACTGTTGTCTGTGTGTATGGGTTTTGCACATATGTTCTTTGGCTAATCCCTTCACTTTCTATCAAACCCTGTGTATCTTCAACTGTAAAATGGGAATAATGATAGTTGCATATTTTATAAGGTTGCTGTGAGAATTAAATGAGATAAATATTTGCCTGCAATTACTATTATTACAGTAAATCAGATGTGAGATTCCCAGAGCTGTGACAGTGGGAGAGGATCAGAGGAGATACTACCTTAGCAAATGCCTAAGAACCAAAAAGAAGTCTTTACTCAATCCAACTTCCGTTTTCATGAAGGGCAGCATCATTTAAGGATGCAGGTGATACTTAAGATCTTCCCTGTGAAATGAATACTTCTTATGCAAAATCTTTCATCTCACTACACTAGCCTCTAAGGGAGTCCAAGTTTCTGAAACAGAATTCATCTTTTGGTCTCACAATCCTACAGCATACGTGAATATAAATAAATCTAGGCTATAATCAGCATTTTATGTATACAGATTTCCTTTGCTTCCCTTCTTTATGCTTTCTGTGCTCATTCATTTTTTAAAAGATTTTATTTATTTATTCATTTAGAGAGAGGGGAAGGAGAAAGAAGAGGGAGAGAAACATCAGTGTGTGGTTGCCCCTCACACGTCCCTAACTGGGGACGTGGCCAGCAACCCAGGCATGTGCCCTGACTGGGAATGGAACTGGCGGCCCTTTGGTTCACAGGTCCCTGCTCAATCCACTGAGTTACACCAGTCAGGGCCTTCATTTTTCCCTTTATCTTCCCAATCCTCTTCCTGCTCCCACTAATTGTCCTCCTTTCTTTTCCTTTCATCGTTCCCTCCTTGGACACAAATCATATTGCAATGTTAGTTGTCTCATTTATTACCTGCGTGCTACTGGGGTAGTTATCCTTTGTGGGCCTCAATTTTCTCTGTAAAATGGGTTTAATGAGAGGGTGCCTACTTTACATGGTTGTTAAAATTACAACAAAGAACACGTTATATGGCTCCCACAGTGCCTGGTGTACAGTAAGAGCTCAACATGTTCGCTCTCTTTTCATCCTTCAACTTGTATTTCCCTACTCCTCAGCCTCAAAAACCAGCAGGTAAAAACCGTGGGAAAAAAATACACCTCCAAGCTGAAAGAGGCAACACTTGAACTGGGGGCGGAGACTGTGCAGTGCGCACGGCGCATGCGCGCCTGCTCGCCAGGTTCGGGTTTCGAACTTGGGGGGTGGGGGGGTGGGGAGAGGGCTTCATTTGTCCTGGCTGTCCCTTTCCCGCCCTAGGAAAGTGGCAGGACCACCGCGGCGCCCCAGGTGGACAGAGCGCTCTGCGACGGACGCCGGGGCCCTAGGGGTAAGTTCGAAAATGGCGGAGGGGGAAGAAGGAGGGGTTTGCAGGGCGGGAGGTTGGCCTCCAGGGCGGGGGTGACGGGAAGAAGACGGCACTGGCCCCAGTGGCGGGGCTGGGGCGGTGAGACAGGCGGACTGTGTCCGGTGCCACTTTGAGGCGCCCCACCCCGCCGAGTCTCTTGGGATTCCTCCGGGGGATGGATGGTCTGGTGGGTGCAAGTGAGGGAGACGAAGGGACTTCCGTTTCCTTTTAGGCCCGGTCGTCCGCCTAGTGGAGTTGGCATTTCGAGATTGGGGCTTGGGCCGCCCCTCCTCCAGGACCCTCCCCTCGGGACCGCGCGGGGCGCCGCGGGTGATCCGGGCCGGCTCTCCTGGCACGGTGGGTACTGCCCGCACGGGCTTCCTTCTCGTTCTCCTCCCCTTTTCTTTTTTCCCCTCCCCCCGTCGGGCCCGGCGTTACGGGGGAAGGCGGGAAGGCCGCCTTTGCCCGCTGGGGATGGCAAGTCGGGGCTCCCGGCCCAGGTTTCCGGGACTATCGTAGGAAGGCGTGGGTGAGTGGGTGCCAGCCTGAACCCCATGACCTCTAAAGTAAATCGAGTCAAAGAACTTTTTTTGGTGTTCAAAGTGATCCCTCCGACACCCTCATCTGATGCCTGTGGCATGTATGGAGCTGGGTGGAGTGTGGGCGAGGAGGGCGTGTGAAACAGAAAGAATGGGAGCCAAAGAGCTTCCAGAAGAGGAAATTTAGCTAGTAATTCTTTCTAACCTTTGCTGCCCTAGTCATCTCCCCAGCATATTCTGTAAGTGAAACAAAATTCAGTCTAACTTTCAGTTCCATTATTTTAAGTCCGAAATATACTTAATTATTTTCTTTTCGGGCGGAGTGGTTGCTTATTGCTGAAACTAAGCCATGGCCCTCCTCCCCCGAAAAAAAAAAAAAAAGGAAAACGTCAATCAAAGCTTTGTGAAAACCTATCCGATTTAATAATCTAGTTTGCTTCCAAATATAATCTTGTCACTAGTTCTGTAACAACTATACCTTGATTGTTAACGATGCATTGAAATTACTTCCTTTGGTAAGACTGGAGGTCACTATAGTATTTCTCTTTTTTTACTTAACATTGTTAGAACCAGTTTAAGAGAACAGTTACAGACGGCCATCTTAGAATTATAACATTTTAGAGTTGGAAGGGATCTTAAAGTCCAACCATTTACAAAAACAGTAACTAAGGCAGGGGAAGATTTCATGGCTTGCCTAAGGCTACTCGACTACCTAAATTTGAACCCAGGTTGCCTGCCTCCTTGCTAACCACTTCCTCTGCGCAACTGCTACACTTAAGCCGCCTCCTTGCAGGAAAATTAAATACATTCCGTTCAAAGCACGTTTCTGAAGCACATACCACTTTGTGCCATACAACTCTGCTACAACTTTCAGTATTTTTAACATGCTTATGAAGCCGGTGCTTGAGACATCTTCTCTCATCATTCAAGAAGTGGCAAAAATTTAGGTTTAAAAGATTTATGTATACACACAGGCACATATGTATACGCTGTTAACTTCCTTTTTTTTTTTTTTCCAATTTTTTTGTTGTTCAATTAGAGTTGTCCCCATTTTCCCACTATTGCTCTCCCCTGCCTGCTCAGGTAACTTCTTGAAGGATATATAAAAATGTTAACAGTAGTTAACTTAATGGAGGATGGAGAGGGTGGGAGGCTTTTTACTTTGCATTTCACATGCGGCCTCATGTACTGTTTGAATTTCTTATAATAAACAAGTGTTGGTTTTATAATTAAAATCAACTTTTAAAGTTAATACATGTATATTAGTATATGTCAATGGTGTATATATATTTATATACATATATGTGTTTATGTATCGGTGGTTTGGGGTTTTATTTATTTATTTATTTATTATGTATTAGTGGTTTGTATTGTAAGATCCATTGTGGTTCATGGCAGACCCAACTGGCAAAGCATGCTCACATTTCTTCTTTGGTTTTCTCCTATTTTTTCTAATGTAAGATGGTAAAAATTATATGTTATTACTTTAAATATTTTTACAAAATGAGCTAACCTTTTTCAAACTTTTTTATTGAATTTATTAGGGTGACATTGGTTAGGAAAATTACATGAAAATCCACTAAGCTTTTGAATCAAATAATGTAGCCAACTAACAATCAGTATATCAAATTTGACACAATGAAAAAATCTGAATGTAGAATCTTTGTGGATAAGAATCATTTGAAAATTAAGACTGGAAACATCCCTGGTGATTAGTAGTTAAGCCCTTTTGTTTTTGTGAATAGGTTAATCAAGCCTCAAAGAAGAAAAAGTGAATTGCCCCAGGTTACATATCTGATTATTAGCAGAGCTTGGACCAGGATCTGAGTCCCAGTCCAGTGCCCCTTGTACTATACCTGTAATTTTACTGCTTTTTAGTACATTCGATGACTCACTGTGTAGACAAAGTAATGGTGACTAAAGGTTATTCAGGCTCATTTCAGTAGTTAAGAATTCTTGAAATTAATGCACCGTTAATTTGTATAGTGCTTGAAATATTTTAGTACTGGAAACATTCCCCTTACATTTGTTGTAAACATAATTTGTTTAGTGAATCCTTTGTGTATATTATAAATGCTTAAAAGCCCCAAATGTGGAATTATGTATTTCATTGTTTGGGGGTATTTTTTTGTTTGTTTGTTTCATTGAAGTCTGATAGCTAGTGCTAACAGGGAAAAAAGCTATGGTTTATGTAAAAACAAAACCATTTATTGAGCACCTACTCTGTGCCAGTCATTGTACTGTGTGGTAGGGTTACAAAGGTGAATATGGCAACATAGATGCCCTTGTTTTGAGACTGGAAGATTATTACCTGTTAATTCTCAAAGTTAATCTCTGCTCTGATCTGGTAATAGTATTATAAAATGTAATCTGTAGCACTGTTTAAGTTCATTGTATGAGTAGTTTTCAGGAAACAAACACTGGTAAAATAAGGTGATATGGAACAAATGTTAGTTTTGTATCCTAGACGCCATGTGGGAAGAACCCTGGTGTGGATGACTGGGTTTCTTGTCTTGGCTTTGTTTCCAATTAGCTATGCGATTGTGAGCAAGTCACCAAATCTCAGTGCCTCCATATTTCTTTTTTCATAACTGTTTTTCATGTATGTGTTCCATTTAATTCAAAACCTGAAGAGAGTATTTAGAATAGTATATATTTTAAAAGAAATGTGTTTATTATAGAAAATTTATGAGATTCAGGGTAATATACAGATAATTAAATGTAACCCATATTCTTTTATATTTACCTACTTTTTTCATTTAGGATTATATTGTATATAGACTGTTTTAATCCTTCAATATTCTGTATTGAATATTTTCTTTGTCATGCAGTCTTTCAAAATATAGTTTTTATTCAGCATTTTATTCCATGCCACATTTCCTTCATCTGTAGAGTAACAGGTTTGAGCTGGTTGATTCAAAGATTCAAAACCCATTATAGTAGTTTTTTTTTAAAAAACTAATTATCTCAGATTTTATCAAGGGAAAAAAACCCCATGTAACAATCCCAAATCTGCTTGGAATAAATATCTCAAATAAAGGGACAAGAAATTAAGAACAAGGTGGAGGTGCATTTCCTAATAATTTATGGTTTATACTTTCTTGTATTTTAAAATTTCACATGCTAAATACTGAGGTTTAATTTGTTGGAGGTGTATGTGATACATGTATCATTATTGTGTTAAAAAGCTGACATGTTTTAGTTTGATTTCCTAGGGTGGGTATGTAATAGGTTGAAGAGGGAGAAACTGGGTTTCTGAATTTGATATTCTGGGATTATAGCACAGAGGAGAGAAAATTTGGAAGTTCAGAAGGGCTCAATAACTTGCCCAAGGTCCAAATAGCTATTGAGTTGCAGAGTTGGATTCGAATCCAGATTTCTCTGATTGCATTGCTCTTCTTCCATTGCATGCTGTATTTCACAAGATGAAGATCTCGTAAACATATTTCTTTATGGTATTGCTTTGATCAAAATTAACCAATTTGGTAATTTTTGAGTACATTGAGGAGCTGAGGTGAGAAATGTTGAGATAGCACTTCATGAAAATAGTTTTAGGCTGAGATAACAACGAACACACCTTGAGCACTTTCTACTTTGAGCTAAGCTTTAATATCAATGTTTTGGCAGTGGCTGACATGTAGTAAAGTGGGTGCCTGGTTAAAAAAATGTTGACTGAATACTCTTTCTTGTTATAAAGAAATGTATTAGATGAAAAAGGGAAAATTTAAACTTTCTAGGTGCTCCAGGTAATCAAAAAGAAAGGCCTGTCTTCTGAGAAATTAAGCAAAGTAGTTGCACATTAGTTATTGTATCTACTGTAAGAATTTGAAGACAAACTTAAGAATTACATATTTTATCTGTTCTGTATGTAACTTAACAGTAGGTTGTTCTTTCAGTGATAAAATCATATTTATGTTTGTTTTGTAGAACTTGGCATGGGCTTTTATTATTTTCTATTCAAGATTTTATTTATTTATATTTAGACAGAGAGGAAGGGAGGGAAACATCAATGTGTGGTTGCCTCTCACACACCCCTGACTGGGAATCAAATCAGTGACCCTTTGGTTCACAGGCCGGTGGCACTCAATCCACTGAGCCACACCAGCCGGGGCAGACTTTTATTTTTAATTATGGTATAGTCAGGGGTGTCTAAACTTTTGGCATCTCTGGGCCACACTGGAAGAAGAATTGTCTGGGGCCACACATTAAATACACAAACACCAATGAAAACTGATGAGCAAAAAAAGGGTTTTGAGTAGATTTACAATTTTTTTATTGGGCTGCATACATACCCAAGGGCTGCAGGCTGGACACCACTGGTATAGATGTAGTTCTGCTATTTGATACATTTTGGATTTTGGTATGATTGATACGCAATCTTTGTTAAGGGTACATGTGATTCACTTAACATGATGTGCTTTTATAAAAACGTGCTTTCAAGAATCTGGGTCATGGTAAAAGTGCAGTTTACCTTTGTGGGCAAGGAAAAACAATATTTTTCCTCTACCCTTTTGAGTTATTCTGCCTGGTTTAAAATCAAATTGAAATGAGGCAGATTAAAAAGAGAAAAATAACCATATTTATTAGGTATGTACACATGGAGGCGCTGTAAGAATATGAGACCCCAGGACAAATTGGGCAGTTGAGACAGAGGCAGGGATCTGGAACTTCAAAGGACAAGTAGGCAATTCAGAGGTAAATGAGAAAAAGCAAACATGCAATAAGTAAATAAATTCTTGTCATACCAGCCAGAAACAATGGGGAGTCTCCGGACTTTGCCAGTTCCTCTCTGCCACACTTGTATTACATTATGCTAAGGTGAAAGTTCCTTTTTAAGCAGGTTTTCTATCTGCATTCCTTTAGGCTGCTAAGAGGGATGTTCAAAGGTTCTTTCTTAGCCTTTTGCTTCTTAAAAACAAGCAGCTTAAAATAATTAATATTTCAAAAAGGCGTATTTTGGAGTGGCAAACTCTTCTTCCCCTCTCCTGTATAGACTGGGAATAGCTGGAACTCGGGTGGTCAGACAGAGAACAACTGAGTGAGTTAAGGCTGATTTCCTAAATGGGGCAGAGCTGATACCACTGTGCACTCTCTGGAATATCTCTAGATATTTAAATATTGTTTGAACTTTTATACTTATTCCTGTAATAATTTTGTTGACCTGAAACGCAGGCCTATCAGCATATATTGGTATGCAATTTACCTTTCTGTGTATGGTTCCAGCTAATTTTTCAACTCTTGGAAGGGCAGGGAGCCGAACATTTTGTGTTACTTCACCGGACTACCCCTTCTGTCAGTAATCCTTACAGTAATTTCCTTAGACCTATATTCGTCATAATGACTGGGTGTAATTTTTGACTGCTATTACTGGTCATGGGATCTTTGATGAGTAACAACCAGCCGGAAAACCACAGTTTCCCCATATTTCAAATGGGTGTTATGATATATCATATAGGTTAAATTAGATACCACCTATGGAAGCATTCTAAATTGTAAAGCGCACTGCATATTTTAGTTATTATCAGGCAACATGGTTAAAAAAAGAGGGTGGGCTGTGGAATTACAAGTTCATGCTTAAATTTTGCCCTTGTGTTAAAAGAAGTAGGATTAGAAATTTCCAGTTTCAATTCAGCATGTTTTAGTAGGTTAGAGACAGTATTCACATGTAGTTAAAAGATGGAGGGAAATGAAAATTTGTAGGTAAGTGTTTAGTACGCATGGGCACTCATTAAATATTTTGTACTATTTTAAATGGTCTTGTAATCACTTATTGTGGCAAAGTTTACTTTGTGTCATTTTAGAAAATTTATTGGTTTTTTTAGAGAGAGAAACATCAATCCGTTCTACTTATCTATGCATTCATTGGTTGATTCTTGTATGTGCTCTGACCTGGGATTGAACCCACAACCTTAGCATATTGGGATGGTGCTCTAACCAACTGATCTACTCAGGACTTTTGTGTCATGTCTTTAATTCAAATCCACACAGAAGACAAAACTATTAAACATTTGCATGTGAGCAGCACAGTAGCTTTCAGGTAGAATTAAATATTTTACTGAGGAAAAAAGGTAAGATGTTGGCTTTTTTTTTTCTTTTTTAAAAAATATATTTTATTGATTATGCTATTACAGTTGTCCCATTTCTCCCCCATCATTCCCCTCCACCCTGCACACCCTCTCTCACCCACATTCCCCCCTTTAGTTCATGTCCATGTGTCATAAGTTCTTTAGCTTCTACTTTTCCCACACTATTCTTGCCCTCCCCCTGTCTATTTTCTACCCACTATCTATGCTACTCATTCTCTGTACTTTTTCCCCCTCTCTCCTCCCACGCCCCTGTTGCTAACCCTCCATATGATCTCCATTTCTGTGGTTCTGTTCCTGTTCTAGTTCTTTGCTTAGTTTGCTTTTGTTTTAGGTGTGGTTCTTAATAGCTGTGAGTTTGCTGTCTTTTCATTGTCATATTTTTGATCTTCTTTTTCTTAGATAAGTCCCTGTAACATTTCATATAATAAGAGCTTGGTGATGATGAACTACGTGAACTTGACCTTATCTGAGAAGCGCTTTATCTGTCCTTCCATTCTAAATGACAGCTTTGCTGGAAAGAGCAATTTTGGATGTAGGTCCCTGCTTTTCAAGATTTCAAATATTTCTTTCCAGCCCCTTCTTGCCTGGACGGTCTCTTTTGAGAAATCAGCTGACAGTCTGATGGGAAATCCTTTGCAGGTGACTGTCCCCTTATCCCTTGCTGCTTCTAGAATTCTCTGCTTCATTTTATTTTTTTTAATATTTTTATTTATTTATTTGTTTGTTTGTTTATTTATTTTTAGAGGAGAAGGGTAGGAAAGAGAGAGAGGGAGGGAAATATCAATGTATGGTTGCCTCTCATGTGACCCCTGCTGGGAACTGGCCCGCAACCCAGGCATGTGCCCTGGCTGGGAATCGAACCTGGATCGTTTGGTTCGCAGGCCCGCGCTCAATCCACTGAGCTACACCAGCCAGGGCTCTGCTTCATTTTAATCTTGGCTAATGTAATTATGATGTGCCTTGATGTGTTCCTCCTTGGGTCCAACTTCTTTGGGACTCTCTGAGCTTCCTGGACCTCCTGGAAGTATATTTCCTTTGCCATATTGGGGAAGTTCTCCTTTATTATTTGTTCAAATAAGTTTTCTACTTGTTGCTCTTCTTCTTCCTCTTCTGGGACCCCTATAATTCTGATGTTGGGACGTTTAACGATGACCCGGAGGTTCCTAAGCCTCTCCTCATTTTTTTGAATTCTTGTTTCTTCCTCGTTTTCTGTTTGGTTGTTAATTTCTTCCTTCTGGTCCACTCCATTGATTTGAGTCCCAGTTTTCCTTCCATCTCTATCGGTTCCCCATGCATCTTCCTTCATTTCACGTATTGTAGCCTGCATTTTCTCATCTAATTTATGAGCAAAATCAGCCAATTCTGTGAGCATTTTGATGACCAGTGCTTTGAACTGTGCATCTGATAGGTTGGCTATCTCTTCGTTGCTTAGAGGAATTGACTCCGGGGTTTTCATTTTTTCTCCGGTTTGAGACATTTTTGGTGGGGTTTTTTGTTTTGCTTTGTTTTGGTTTTAGTCTGGTCGCAGCTATTACGTAGGAGGGGTGGAGTCTTAGGTGTTCCTCGGGGCGGGGCAGCCCAGTCTCTGGGTCGTGACGCTTTAGGTGGGGGCGGGGTCCGAGAGGGAAGAATGGCGCCTGTTCCGCTCTCTTCTGGACTCCGGTCCCTTACGCTGCTTCCCCTTCACCTGGATTATCTGCGCACGCGCGCGTGCTGTTACGTAGTGAGGGGTGGAGCCTCAGGCGCTCCCCAGTGTGGGGCAGCCCAGTCGCTGGGTTGTGACGCTGTATGTGGGGGCGGGGTCTGAGAGGGAACAATGGCGCCTGCTCCGCTCTCTCCTGGATTCAGTCCCTTCCGCCACTTCCCCTCTGCCTGGACCGTCTGCTCGCGCAAATGTGGAACCCCTGGTCAGCCAGCCGCCTTGTGCGTCCTCACTGGGTCTGCACAGTTGCCCCCCTGTGCCTGGGGTCTGCCAGCTGCCGCCTGTGCGCCCCAGGACCGCCAGCCACCGCCCGTGCATCTGGGAACCGCGAGCCGCTGCTACTTGCGTTCCTGGGTCCGCACCTCCACTTTTTCCTACCGAGACTCTGCCCCTCTTACCGGTCTGGATGAATGGTTGTTGGACTTCTGTACAGTTCAATTTTCTATAAGTTCTGGTTGTTTTCTTGTTTCTAAATATTTGTTGTCCTTAATTTTGGTTGTGAGAGGAGGCACAGTGTGTCCGCCTACACCTCCATCTTTGCCGGAAGTCCAGATGTTGGCTTTTATCAAGAACTTATTTCAGTACTTGCTGGAGATCCCAATATGATCATGGAAGAGAATACTTAATTCTAAGAAATATCTAGTATCACTATTTCCCATTCACCAAGTCATCCATTAAAAGGACCTCCTCGTGCCCTGGCTGTTGTAGCTCAGTGGATTGTATGTGGTCTGTGAACCAAAGGATCACCAGTTTGATTCCCAGTCAGGGCTCAGGCCTGGGTTGTGGGCCAGGTCCCCAGCAACCACACATTGATGTTTCTCTTCCTCTCTTTCTTCCACCCTTCCTCTATCTAAAAATAAATAATCTTTTTTTTTAAAAGGACCTCATCGTGACACTTATGGAACCATCTGATTTTTAAGTACTGCATCCTAATCATTCTGTCAGGATAAATTATCTTGACAAATATAAAATAGAGTAAGTTCCAGTTCTGTGCCACTAATCATCTGTTTGGTCTTAGTCAAATATTTAACTTCCTTATGGGCTCAGTAGGTTAGAGCATCATCTAGATACACCAAGGTTGTGGTTTCCATCTCCAGTCAAGGCACATAAGAAGAATCAAGTATTTCCCTGGCTGGTGTAGCTCAGTGGATTGAGCGCGGGCCTGTGAACCAAAGGATCGCGGTTCGATTCCCAGTCAGGGCACATGCCTGGGTTGCCAGGCCAGTTCCCGGCAGGGGACATACAAGAGGCAACCGCACATTGATGTTTCTCTCCCTCTCTCCTTCCCTTCCCCTCTAAAGATAAATAAATAAATAAATAATAAAAATAAACAAATAAATAAAATAAAAATTTTTAAAAAAAAGAAGAATCAAGTATTAATGAATGCATTAATAAGTGGAACAACAAATTGATATTTCTCTCCCTCTCTAAAAATCAATAAATAAAAATTGTAAAAACTTCCTTGTGCTTTAGTTTCCTTATTTTTAAAATGAAAGAGTTGCCCTGGCTGGTGTGGCTTAGTTGGTTGGAGTGTTGTCCTGTAAACCTAAAGATGGCAGGTTTGACTCCCAGTCAGAGCACATGCCTGGGTTGCAAGTTAGATCCCCAGATGGGGGCATGTGCAAGAGGCAACCAATCGATGTTCCTTCCCCTCCCTTCCCCTCTCTCTCAAAAAGAGAAGAAAGAGTGATTTGTTATCCTATTCAGCACATAATTATGGCGAACAGGTTTTCCTTGTGGGTGTCTATAAAATATAATGGCTTTACTTTGCAGTGTACTTGATTTGAGCTGCCCTTTTGTAAAAATTATTTTAGAAAAAAATTTGGCCACAGATCAGGGGAGCCTCTTTTCTTCTTACTAGGCTCCAAATTAATTATTTTTACAAGGCAATGAGTGAATAGGTCATAACTCCAGCAATAGACATCACCCAGAAACATTTTTCTACAAAGTCCTTTTATTTTCAACCCAAGTTAACAGTAAGTCTCAATCAGGTATCACCTGTGTTTCTTAGCCCTCTGTTGGTGATATACTGCCACCCAAGAAATGGACCAAAAGACATTTGTTCATGGCTAGACCCCATGATTACTGCTTTTATCAAGAGTTGACTGTATCCTTTTTTTTAACCTGCTGATCGACAGTGTTGACATCAATTTAAAATTTCTCCTTTTTCATCAGGGTTGCTCAGAGGCAGTCATCTAACAGTAATATTACAAAGTAACAAACTGGCAAAAATTCTCAGAATAGGCAAAAATTAATGACCAAGAACATATCCTTTCCTCTCTTTTTTGTAAGTCATTATCTTCTGTGAATGAAAAGCCAAAACTTTGCAACACCAGGCCCTGATATTGATAGTTTACTGGGACAGTGTTTTCACAGATGAAGTTTCCACATTGCCACATGGAAAATAGCCAAAATAACACCCCCAGTCTTCTGGACAGGATTGTGTAAGGGGCCTGACTAATCAAGAGCCCAGCTGCTTTTGCTTTTCTTTCTTTCTTTTTTAAATTTTTCTTTTTTAAAGATTGTATTCATTTTTTTAGAGCGGAGAAGGGAGGGAGAAAGAGGGAGGGAAACATCGATCAGTTGCCTCTTACATGCTCCCAACTGGGGACCTGGCCTGCAACCAAGGCTTGTATCACGATGGGAATCAAACTGGCAACCTTTTAGTTCACAGGCTGACGCTCAGCCCACTGAACCACACCAGTGAGGGCCAAACTGCTTTTTCTTTTGGTTAGAATCTAGTATATTTGCTGGATAAAATTTAGAAAATTAAGAAAAACAATAATAAAAATCATTAATCCCACTATGAAGAGATAATCATAGTAGAATTTTAATGCATAATTTAGCCTGAATCTTTATATTTTTTTAATTGGGATTATACTGCATAATATTATCTTACAACCAGCTTTTTTCTTTTTTATATATATTTTATTGATTATGCTATTACTGTTGTCCCATTTTTTCTCCCCTTTATTTCTCTCCACCCTGTACCCCCCTTCCCTCTAGCATTCCCCCTGCCTTAATTCATGTTCATGGGTCATACAAGTTCTTTGGCTTCTCCATTTCCTATACTGTTCTTAACCTCCCCCTGTCTATTTTGTACCTACCAATATGCTTCTTATTCCCTGTACCTTCCCCCCCACCCTCTCCCCACTGATAACCCTCCATGTGATCTCCATGTCTGTGATTCTGTTCCTGTTCTAGCTGTTTGCTTAGTTTGTTTTGTTTTTAGGTTCAGTTGTTGATAGTTGTGAGTTTGTTGTCATTTTACTGTTCGTAGTTTTGATCATCTTCTCCTAGATAAGTCCCTTCTATTTCTAAATGATAGCTTTGCTGGATAGAGTAATCTTGGATGTAGGTCCTTGCCTTTCATGACTTTGAGTACTTCTTTCCAGCAAGGTTTCTTTTTTTTTTTTTTTTTTTTTTAATAAATTTTTTTTCTTTTAGATTTTTATTTATTTATCTTCAGAGGGGAAGGGAAGGAGAGAGGGAGAGAAACATCAATGTGCGGTTGCCTCTTGTATGTCCCCTGCCGGGAACTGGCCTGGCAACCCAGGCATGTGCCCTGACTGGGAATCGAACCGCAATCCTTCGGTTCGCAGGCCCGCGCTCAATCCACTGAGCTACACCAGCCAGGGCCCAGCAAGGTTTCTTTTGAGAAATCAGTTGATAGCCTTATGGGAACACCTTTGTTGGTACCTCTCTCCTTTTGTCTTGCTGCTTTTAAGATTCTCACCTTATCTTTAATCTTGGGTGATGTAATTAGGATGTGCTTTGGTGTGTGCTTCCTTGGGTCCAACTTTCTTTGGGACTCTGAGCTTCCTGAACTTACTGGAAGTCTATTTCCTTTGCCAGATTAGGGAAGTTCTCCTTTATTTTTTCAAATAAGTTTTCCATTTCTCGCTCTTCCCCTTCTCCTTCTGGCACCACTATGATTCAGATGTTGGAATGCTTGAAAGTTGTCCCAGAGGTCCCTAAGCCTCTCCTCATTTTTTTGAATTCTTGTTTCTTCATTCTTTTCTGTTTGGTTGTTTCTTTCTTCCTTCTGGTCCACTCCATTGATTTGAGTCCCAATTTCCTTCCCTTCACTGTTGGTTCCTTGTATATTTTTCTTTATTTCACTTTGCATAGCCTTTATTTCGTCGTCTTTTTCTGACCATACTCAGCCATTTCTGTGAGCATCATGATTACCATTGTTCTGAAATCCGCATCTGATAGGTTGGCTATCTCTTCATCACCTAGTTCTATTTTTGGAGCTTTGATCTGGGTTTGTTTGTTTTTTTGTTTTGTTTTTTTTTGGGGGGGGTCTTTGTGCCTGTTAGGCGGGGAGTCTTAGGTACTCGCCAGGGCAGGGCAACCCACATGGCTGTGTTGTGGCACTGTATGTGCGGGAGGGGTACAAGAGGGAACAATGCCGCTTCTTGTCTCTGAGCTGGCTTTCAGTCACTTCCCTGATGCCCGCAAGCAAATTGGGCCCTTCTGGTGCTGATTCCCAGGTGGGTGGGTTTGTGTATGTTCTAGGACCCTGTGTTCTCTCCAAGGAACTTTCCTGTGAGGCAGAGATTTAACATTTTTGTATATGTTTGTTGGTCACTATTATTCACTACTTTTTCTTTTTTAAAAAAAAATTTTATTTTTATTGTAATTGTTGTTCTTGTACAGTTTTCTGTCTTTTACTCCCAGCCCAGCCCACTGCCCCAGCCCTCCCCACCTCCCTCCAATTTCCACCCCTCCTCGTTTTTGTCCATGTGTCCTTTATACTTGTTGCTTCACCACTTTTTCTTGATTGATTAAAAAGTGGTCATGCTAAGATGCACTCCTGTTTGAAACCATTTTATATGAGTGTTAAAAGCAAATAATGACATAACAAGTTTAGATAGGACATTCATTCCAACATTTTAATAATAGTAGAAATTATATAGTATTTATACAGAAGTATACAAAACTATAATAGTAAAATATTGCTAGCTTTCTAAATGTCCAGCAATGAAGGTACATGCCTGCATATAAACTATGTTAACATTTGTTTTTTTAAATGCTCATACATGCTTTTATATTCATAGAACATCTGTGGAGGAATACACAGAAAACTGGTAAGAGTGATTGCTTCTAGGAAGGGAACCAGAGGTTAAGGTACAGGGGAGGAATGGATGCAACTTTAGCACCTCTTGAATTGATCGTGTGAGTATTGTCTCTTTTAAACAATATACATCTAAAATTAATGATAAGCAGTATGGATTTGGTGAGGTTATGATACATTCATACAGCTAGGTACTTGTCATCCACTGAAAATCATGTTTCTATTCCACCTTAAAATTGATGTGGGAAGATGTTTATTATATGTTATTAAATGAAAAAAGCAAGTTATAAAATGCCATGTATAATAAATCCTCTTTAAAAGTTTTTATAAGGTGCTCGTGCACACAGAAAAGGTTCTTAAAGGATAGATATACTAAATTTGTTTGCAACCTGGGTGGTAGGAATTTTCTAACCCCTCTCCTTTTTAATGTTTTATTTATTTATTTTTAGAGAGAGGTGAAGGGAAGGAGAAAGAGAGGGAGAGAAACATCAATGTGTGGTTGCCTCTCACACACCCCCTACTGGGGGCCTGGCCCACAACCCAGGCATGTGTCCTGACTCTGAACCGAACCCACAACCCTCTGGTTCACAGGCCTGCACTTAATCTACTGAGCCATACCAGCCAGGGCTAATCCCTCTCTTAAAAAGGAAAACAGTTTGTATTAAAGATTGTGTTGGTTTCCATCTTGAGATTTTCGGCCTACTCTGATTTTACCAAAGTTTTTTTGTTTTTGGTTGGTCCTCACCAGAGGATGTGTTCACGGATCTTAGGGAGAAAGGAAAGGAGATAGAGAAACATTGATTGGTTGTCTCCTGTATGCCTTGACCAGGAATCAAACCTGCAACCTTTTGGTGTATGGGGTGATGCTCCAGCAACCAGCTACACTCCAACCAACTGAACCACCTGACCATGGAGGAATGGTTTTGATCTGAGCTCTGAATAAGGATAAATAGTATTAATCTATGTCATGGATCTACAGTTTAGAGTGTACATGGTTTGCTTTTGAGTCAGACTGCTGATTAGTGAGCAATATAAATCGCCCTAAGTTCTGAACAGTTTTCAGTGAACTGGAAGGTGAAATAATAGTGATCTTGAGTTTTGAGCCCTTTTATGCTCTTGCGTGAATTCTTAAGCCCCAAATCTGTGTATTCTTCATGCACAACATTCTTTTGGGGGAACACAGTCCCAAAATTTGTTGAATACATGAGGGAATGCTTTACTGTATGTTTATTCTGTGGGAACTGTACCTGTGGAGTTAATTATTATGAATAAAATAATTATTTTATTGTCAAAGATTGTAGGTCTGTACTCGAATTCAAGTATTACTATGACTTTCCAAATTAAGTGAACACATAATTGATATTTCTTTTGTTGGTTCTCAGTATGCCATTTCAGGTATTTACAGAGGTGGGTTTGATAATCAAGCATACATTGTATACAGCTGTATTAGTAAGCTTATGTTGACTGAGTTTATGGGCTAAGTGCTCATTAATGCCATTCAGTTATTTGAGTGACTCTAGTGCTTAAGTTTAGGGAAAGAACTTTTGATCTGACTGAATATAATTAACTTCAGAACTGTTTTATTGACCACTTAAAGTTATAAGGAAATATGCTTCATCATTTGAAGAGTTTTAGTATAGTATAAATGAACAATTTGACTGAATGTTGAATTTTTATGTAAATATATCATGGTATAAAAGCTAAATTTGAAAAATGAAATTTCATTTTTTATTAGGGCATATCATTTTAAAATTTCAGCTTTTTTATACATATTTACATAGATATATTTCCTAGATACTACAGCATTGTAAGTCAAAATGCTGTTTCTAAACAGGGAACTAATTGGCTAATGCTTTAAGATAATTAAAAGAGGGATTGACCTACATTGGGTCAGGGAGAATGCTGCTTACTTAACAAGATCTCTGTGTTGGATCCTCTGTGGAGGAAAAAGCTACCAATGAGAAAAACTTCTAATATTTGAGCAAAGAGTAAATATAACATAAATTTTAAATTACAATGGTGTTTTTTGGTTAACACATATAAAATTTTTATGTTACTATGAAAAATTTTATGAGTCCTATAATATTTTTGAAAAGTGATAGTAGTATGGGCTTTTTATCACTGAAGAATTATACTGCTTACATTGTATGCATGTATTTTCTACAGAGTCCGACACAAATAATGCCCCTCTTATTAATAAGATAAGCCTGTAATTCTGTAACATAATATCATATTCAAGTACACCATGTGACATTGTAGGTGAAATGTTCAAATTAAAACTATAAATTACTACTCTCATATTATGGGTAATAAATGGTTGGTAGGGTTACCAACCACACTCAAGCAGGCCTTCTGCTGGACCCTGTATTTTGGTCACATTTCCTAGGCACGATGGCATATTAACAATTTTTAGTACTCACTGTGATTTCAAGAGTCCAGGGGAGGTAGTGCTTGGGATGTGGGATAATAATGGCAATAGCTTAATAGCGGTGGTTCAACAATTTTTCATAAATGCTACTGTGTGTTGTGCCTTACTTTAGGCATTGGGAATACAAATGTGATAAAAGCACAGCCCTGTCATAAAGGACCTACATTGTTTTGGGTTTTTTTTAAAGATTTTATTTATTTTTAGAGAGAGAGGAAAGGAGGACAAAAGAGAGGGAAAGAAAGATGATGTGTGAGAGAAACAGTGATCGGTTGCCTCTCATGCCCCCAACTGGGGACCTGGCCTGCAACCCAGGCATATGCTCTGACTGGGACTCAAACCGGCAACCCTTTGGTTCACAGGCCAGTGCTCAATCCACTGAGCCACACCAGCCAGGGCAGGACCTACATTCTAATAACATATGTACACACACACACCCCTGCAGAGATCATTAAATCTTCTAGTATACTTGGGTCATCAGAAAATTATGTAGAAGATAGCATGGGAACACCAAGAGTGGTCATTCTGGAGTTTTGAGTGGAAGAATCAGCAAATATGTCATAGATCAGATTCTAAAACAACCATTTTCTGAGTTTTAAACAGATGCCTTTATTTAATTACATAATGATTCAGTCAGCATGATAGTAGTACTATAGTGGGAGCTAATAGAGTTGTATTGCATATTTTTTTCAGTAATTTTTTAAATCCTCCCGGAACATCAATCAGTTGCTTCCTTCACATGTCCTAAACTTTTTTCTTTTAAAATATTTTATTTATTTACTTTCAGAGAGAAGGGAAAGGGGGGAGAAAGGGAGAGAAATATCCATGTATGAGAGTTGCATTGATCAGTTGCCTCCTACACACCCCCAACCAGGGACCTGGCCAGCAACCTGGGCATGTGCCCTGATCAGGAATCAAACCTATGACCCCTTGGCTTGCAGGCCAGCACTCAATCTACTGAGCCACACCAGCCAGGGCAGACTTCACATTAGAATTTAAAATATGTAGTTAAAGGCAAACTTAACTGGGATCTTTGCAACAGGTTAAATATTTAACCACTTCAAACAAGTGATTTGGTACTCTCACCTAGTTCTGAAAATGTACTGTGACATCTAGCTTTCCATATCAAAGCATATAACTTCATTAGCAAATGTTCCCTTGTTTTAGACTTAAAATGACATCTGGTCTATCAAAGAACATGTTAATAACAATTACCAAGCTATTTTAATAACATTTAAACAGTTTTATCAAGGTATAATTTATATACCATAAAGTTAACTTGAAAGTGTTCATTTCATTGGTTTTTAGTATATTTGCAGAGTTGTGCAAACATCACTACACCTAATTTAGAATGTTTTCATTATTCCAAAAAAGTCGAAAACCATTTGCAGGTGCTCCCCATTTCCCCTCATCCCCCAGTTCAGGCTATCATTAATGTACTTTCTATTTCTATTTATTTTTATAATATTTGAACTTGCAACATTATTGTTCTTATGCCTATTCCAGAGCATTGGATCAGAGGTTTAAAAGCTCTTGAACTAGCCATATTTACAAGTCTTGTGACAGCCTCACTCAGAAAATATTCAATCGATTTTTTTCCTCATGTTATAATTGTTCCATGTTCTAAGAGTTATTTTTTAATCTGGAGCATGTTTCAGATTCTCTGCACCACTTGTTAGGGATACTAAACTAACTGAATTAGAAGGAATAAAACCTTTCTGTCCAGACTCAAAACTAAGTTTGTTCTATTTGTGTCAACTATTCCAAGGTAGGAATCTTGCATGGTGTACACCGTTATCTTCAATAACAATGTCAGCTTCATCACTTTCTTCATCCTTTGGCTCAATGTTCGGTCCAGTCTGCTGTAGATAGCCTAGAAGGCTACTATCAGTGGATTTGCTGGAGCTGTCGGAAGTCCTCCTGTTCCTAATATTATTCTCCTGATTTGTCTTGCTATTTTGACAAGGTTGCAGCTGTTTGCGATCGTGTCTGTTACTTGATCAAAACTACTCTACCCTGAAACTTCTGCATCATCATTAACATCCAATAGACTTGTCCTGGGAGCCAGACCTCCTGGAACAAGCTATAATGTAAAGAGGTCCCTGGGACCTTTCTAAGCCATGTGGTATCTCCCTTAGACTGAAACCATTCCAGCTATAGAGTGCTAGGGAATGTTCGGTGTTGTGTTTAAAGATGAACTAACCCCCTACGATGTGTTTCTGGGTGAATATCTGTAATAGAATGTCTGTAATAGAAAACAGGTATAAAGTCTTAGGGCATACCAGTGACTGGATATGTTTTTTTTCTGTGCTTGACAGAACACAGTGCATTGGTTAAAACATTTTACTTCTTTAGCATGTTTGCATCAAAGGCACTGTTATCTGTTGCTTCATTTTTTTATTTTAAAGATTTTATTTATTTATTTTTAAAGAGGGAGGAAGATAGAGTGCTGGCCTCTGAACCCAAAGGTCGCCGGTTCGATTCCCAGTCAGGGAACATACCTGCGTTGTGGGCAAGGTCCCCAGCTGAGGGTGTGTGAGAGGCAACCAATCTGTTTCTCTCCCTCTCTTTCTCCCTCCCTCTAAAAGTAAATAAAGTCTTTTAAAAAATGTATGTGGACTAATGTAAAAAAAAAGCAAAAAAACTTTCAGCCCTAGCCAGCTTGTAGCTCAGCTGGTTGGAGCATTGTCCTGTAAACCAAACGGTTGAGGGTTCAGTTTCCAGTTGGGGCATGTATGAGAAGCAGCCAAGCAATGTTTCTCTCCCTCTCTCTCTTCCTCCCCTCCTCTCTCCCTAAAATCAACAAGCATGTCCTCTGGTGAGGATTTAAAAAATTACCTTCCAGGTCTTGTCCATGAGTGTACGTTTTCGTGCAGTAGCAGTCTAATGTATATCCTATTTTATATTCTTTCCCATTAAAATAGCTTTTGTTTCATATATTTAATAATAAAAACCCGGGGAAACAAACTTTTGCCTTATATTCAGATACCAGGTAGGTGGGTCTTTTGTGGGGGTGTTTCTCTGCCCTCCAACTAAATAAATGACTGGGTTAGCAGTCAGCCTCCTCTCCTTGGCCCCTACTAGGCTGTATGTATACATATATTTTAAACATCTCACATCTTGAAATCTTCCGTACCCCTCATATTAACATGTAACACTACTTCCTGATTCTTTATTTTGCCAATGTTTGCTACCATAGTGCCATTTTTTATCCTAAGCACTGTTTCCCTCAGGATTTCTGCCTGTCTAGCCCATTTACATTAAGGCTTCCTTTGACTGTCTTTTCTCTGTGCCTTCTTACCTTTCTGCCTACCCACTAAAAAGGCTGAATATGCATTCACAAAGAAGCCTTACTATCTCAGCATACTTTATTGCATTGAGACATTTTCACATCCATGGGCCTTTTTATCACCCTTCTCCAATATCCATACCCTATTTTCTTCTGTATTCCCAATTCCTGTGCTCCGTATATAGTTACTTGCTAAACATCATCTTCCCTGCCTTCATTTCACTTAAACTATTTTTTGTTTTATTTTATTTTATTTTACATTATTTTATTGTTGTTCAAGTACAGTTGTCTCTATTTTCTGGAGTGTCCCCACCACTCCCCACCTCCCCAGCCATCCTTACCTCCCACCCTCGATCCTACCCCCATTTAGATTTGTCCACAGGTCCTTTATACATGCTCCTTGATGACCCTTCCCCCCCCCCCATTATCCCCTCCTCCATCCCCTCTGGTCACTGTCAGTTCTTAATTTCAATGTCTCTGGTTCTGTTTTGCTTGCTTGCTTGTTTTGTTGATTCAGTTCCACTTATAAGTAAGATCATATGGTAAACTATTTTTGTAGAAGTACTCTTACACTTTCTTCTGGCACCTTCCTCCAAACCCAAGTTTTCTGTCTTTTGTCAGTCATCTTTCTCCCTTCCACTCTTAACCTCTCTGGTAATTTCAATTTTTTCATTTCATTTCATTTCATTTATTTATTTACTTCTTCGAGGGGAAGGGAGAGGAAAAGAGGGGGCAGAGAGAGAGATCAGTGTAGGAGCGAAACATCAATTGGTTGCTGCTCACATGCCCCCAAATGGGGGACCTGGCCTGCAACCCACGCACGTGCCCTGACTGGGAATCAAGCCCACAACCTTCTGGTTCACAGGCCAGCACTCAATCCACTGAGCCACACCAGCCAGGGCTGGTACTTTCATTTTTTCACTCTTCTCTAAAAGCTTTCACTCTGATAACATATATGTAGTGTTCAGTTGAGGGCTTCCGAATAGATTTCTGCTTTTCAAAACAGTGACATCTAAACTATTAGCTTAGGAATAACCCCCACCACCACCACCACCGGGAAGATGAGGTCTCCACTTGAAAGCTTCAAACAGATTCTCCTGCTAATATTGACTAATGGGGTTTTATATAATATCTGAACTAGGGTGGCTGCTTAAACCATACAAAAAGTACACGATTGTGAAATGAGAATAGATAATTGATCTTGTACTTCTATTTTGATTGACCTGAGGAATAAAACATCTCGGAAGGTAGTTTTCATATGGATTGTACTGAGCATTAATTCTTCAGGGTAATTATAGGCTTGGGAATGTTTAATACTTGCTCATAGTCCATGCTGAAGTATCTTCCAGTGGTGAAACTCATATTCTACAAGGCAATCCAGTTCATTTTGTACTAGTATTTTTTTAAAGATTATTTTTTAAATTTACTTTTAGATAGAAGGGAGGGGAGGGAGAAAGAGGGAAAGAAACATTGATGTGAGAAACATAGATCAGTCGCCTCTCATACATGCCCCAACTGGGGACCAAACCTGCAACCCAGGGATGTGCCTTGACTGGTAATTGAACCAGCAACCTTTTGCTTTGCGGGATGATGCCCAACCCACTGAGCCACATCAGTCAGGGTTATACTGCTATTGATTATTTTAACTGTTCATCCTTGTATTGGATTAAAGTCTACAGCCTATAGTTATATTTCTTGATTTTAATTATGCTCTCAAGCTTCACAGAATTTGGATCCCTTTCCTACATGACAATGTCTTAGATATCTAAACATAGTTATTATATCCTCTGTACCCCTCCCCTCACAATTTTTTTCCCTTTGAGATAACCACACTCTGCCCCTCCAACTATTGCTCATAGGACACCATTTTCATCATCCGGATTGCTCTTTAGGGACATTACACTTTGTTAACGTCCCTTCTAAACTTGTTCAGAACTTAAAATAATAGACAAAGTGTAGCTGAATTGGCTCTGGATGTTGCACATATGGACATTAATGCAGCCTGGAGTTGCTTTAAGTTTTTTATCAGTCATGTAATGTTGGCTCATAGTGAATTGGTAATTAACTAAAATCCCAAGATTTTAATCTGCTTTGCCTTCACGTGACTTCTTTCCAACCAGGTTTCCATCTTCTTTAGTTGTGCGACAGATTTTTTAAATCAGAATGTAAAACTTTATACATATCTCTGTTAAATTTTATCTCATTACCCCTAGCTGATGTGGCTCAGTGGACTGAGCGCTAGCCTGCAAACTGAAAGGTCACTGGTTTGATACCCAGTCAGGGCACATGCCTGGGTTGCAGGCCAGGTCCCCAATTGGGGGTGTGCAAGCAGCAACTGATTGATATTTCTTACACATCAATGTTTTCCTCCCTCCCCTTCTCTCTCAAAATAAGTAAATAATTTTTTTTTAATTTATCTCATTAGGCTATCATCCAGCCTTGGTTTCTTTGAATCTTGATTCTTGTCATTCAGTTTATGCTGATTCAACAAAGGGCCTTGAAGCTAGTGTCAGAATGTTTTCAGATATCTGAGAAGCAATAATCAAAAGTCATGGAGATGATCTTCCAAAAATTGTTGTATGTAGCTATAACTCAGCTCTTTAGGTATATATGAATTAATACCATTGTAAATAGACAAGGCCCAGAAAGACTGATACCATTGCCAGCCTGTAAGACAGAAGCCTTGTGTTGAACAGTATTCTAAGAAGGGTGATGTTCCAAGACATATTGTGCCAACACAATGCCAAAAGAGCTGGTTATTTTTCCCAAGAAATCAATTAATGCACAGATGAAGTAGAGATGGCATCGTTGTGACTTTTATTTCGCATTTCACAAGCATGTACAGAGTACATACAGTGTTAGGAATTGCGTGAGATTCGGAGAATCAGGGTTGTCTCCCTGATTTATACCTATTGTTCCAGGGTAATTGTTAGTAGCATCACTTTCCACTTTCAGAAGTGTCCAGGTTAGGAGGATAAATAACTGGCCATATTTCTCGTAACTCAACTATTTCCTTTGAGTTTTTTTATTAATTGTGTTAACTGTTACACAGCTATAATTTGCCAGATCTAATGAGGCTGCAGTAGTACTTAACTTTTGCATAGATGGTTCCTTAACCGTGGGAAGTTGGTAGCAAAAGCAACTATTCATACTTAGTATTCCTCCTGAGCCACCATCTAGAGGGCAATATTATATACAGCTAAAATTATCCAATTCCAACCAAAAAATGGCCTCTTTGTTTACACGTGAAAATCAGAAACTTTTGATGTTCTTAAAGAACCCATTGGAACCAATATTGTGAATAACTCATCTTTTATTAAACAAAAAAGTAAAGAAATATTAAAAATTAATTCATTGGCATTCTGAACATTCCTTTTGAAAAATTTGTAGAAACTGAACTTTGATGCCTTGAATATATAATGATCCATTATGACAATTATGCATAGGCTTTAAAAATCTGCATACTTTATGCTTCTTTCATGGTTTTCCTAATTAATGATTTCACATGGTTAATTTTAATATATTCTGCATCACAGTTTCTATATTTATGTAAAATAAGCACTTAAAATGAATACTACTTGCTTAAATATTACTTTCTTCTGAAAGAGAAAACAAAATTGCTAGTTTTAACTTTAAGACTTGAACTCAAGTATTTAGAATTAGAATGTTTCTTGGAGATTGTGTAATTTTATGTCATCAGTAATTTCTTAGTTCCTAGTATCAAAAGTGATTGCCTGTGTTTCACATTTTGGATTTCCTAATGTAATGTTCTCTTTTTAGAAAAGGTGGACAAGTCCTATTTTCCAGAGAAGATGACTCTTAACTGTTTTGAAGGATCTAAAACTTGTGTACCTGCAGACATCGATAAAGATGAAGAATTTGTAGAAGAGTTTAATAGATTAAAAACTTTTGCTAATTTTCCAAGTAGTAGTCCTGTTTCAGCATCAACGCTAGCACGAGCTGGTTTTCTATATACTGGTGAAGGAGACACCGTGCGGTGCTTTAGTTGTCACGCAGCAGTAGATAGATGGCAATATGGAGACTCAGCAGTTGGAAGACACAGGAAAGTATCCCCAAACTGCAGATTTATCAAGAGCTTTTATTTTGAAAATAATGCTGCACAACCTACAAATTCTGGTATCCAAAATGGTCAGTACAAAGCTGAAAATTATCGGGGGAACAGAAACCATTTTGTTTTAGACAGGCCGTCTGAGACTCACGCAGACTATCTTTTGAGAACTGGACAGGTTCTAGATCTATCCGACACCATCTACCCGAGGTACCCTGCCATGTGTAGTGAAGAAGCTAGATTAAAGTCATTTCAACACTGGCCAGATTATGCCCATTTAACCCCAAGAGAGTTAGCTAGTGCTGGGCTCTACTATACAGGTGTTGATGATCAAGTGCAGTGCTTTTGTTGTGGTGGAAAACTAAAGAATTGGGAACCTCATGACCGTGCATGGTCAGAACACAGGCGACATTTTCCTAATTGCTTCTTTGTTTTGGGCCGGAATGTTAATATTCGAAGTGAATCTGATACCCTGAGTTCTGATAGGAATGTCCCAAATTCAACAAATTCTCCAAGAGATCCAGCCATGGCAGATTATGAAGCACGGATCGTTACTTTTGGGATGTGGATGTACTCTGTTAACAAGGAGCAGCTTGCAAGAGCTGGATTTTATGCTTTAGGTAAAGTTTATTATAAAATCAGGCTAATAAATAATTTTCCAACTGTCCCAGGGCTCCTAAAAAGTAAATAGATTCCTTTAGCCCTCCTGAACTGTTAAATATTTTAGGTGTAGAGTGACATGATGATATCACTAATTCTGTTAACCCATTTGTTGAATATGTAATGTGACCACTGAATTTATATGAAAAGGCGTACTATATTAAGAGTCATGTTTATCTTCATGTAATTGTTTTTTAGAGAACGATAACATGCAAAAGATGATAGGTATCCCTGATAAAAGAATGGGTTGGATAGTAACACTAACTATAATTTATTGAGTACCTGCTCTGTGTGCTCAATAGATATATTAAATGCATTTTCTCTACACCTCTTAAGAAAATAAGAAAAGTTAATATTAAAGAGTTTAGTTTGGCTGATATTAAAAAATAATATCTGCCTTTTGTACAGAGACTGTATATTTGAAAGCCGCCCTGTATAATGCCTTTTTGCTTCAAATGAGCACTTTTCAAATGGACTACTGTGGGCATGTCAGGAAGAGCTGTATCAATTATTTCATAATTTACTTACATAGTATCATACAGGTTTTGGTGTCATGTAGCTGCAACCTTAGAGAAACATCCCATAACTTCATTATGCATTAAACTTTATTATTAAAGTTTCACAATTTGAAGAAGTAAACTTTGGGCCCCAAATGAGATATGTTAAAAAAGAATGTAACGGTTGTAATTTTCTACATAAAAATTGGGCATTTTTATTTTTGTTCTATAAAATACCTCAAGTTGAATCAGTGAATTTAATGTGTATTTCCTCCTCAAATGATCATGTCTATTACTTAGATGTTTGAATGTATTTTTAATAGTTTATTTTTTATCTTTTTCCATTACCATTTATCCCCCTTATACTCTCTTCTACCTCCACCCTTCCCCTCCTCCCAATCCCCACCCTGTCTTCCATGTCCATGAGTTCCTTTTCTTTTTTTGCTAGATCCCATGACCTCCAACCCCCCAGGTGAATGTCTTTTTTTAACCTGTAAATTTTTATGTAACTTAGAAATGCTTCATTTCATGGTGTTAAAAAGGGGGTATTTTTGCATAAGCTTCTACTTTTATAAAATACATGTATTTTTACTTGTGTGTTTTCTTAGGTGAAGGTGATAGAGTCAAGTGCTTTTATTGTGGAGGAGGTCTAAGTGATTGGAAGCCTAGTGAAGACCCTTGGGAAGAACACGCCAGGTGGTTTCCAGGGTAAGGTATTTAAATGTTCATTCAATAACAGCCAAGCTGGACAGTGTGCAGTGGGAAGACTTGAATAGCTTTTCACCTCAACTATTTTTGCCTTCCCAAGCCTTGAAATTCACACCAGGTTTATAAAAATGGGGTCACCTACTTTATAAGGAAAAAAAAAAAAACACCTAAGCCTTCTCTGGTGACAAAAACATTTATTACTTGTGTATTGTATTTATGACATTCAGAGGATTCCATTTCTAAACACCAAATTAGGAATGTATACTTTAGTTGTTGTTGGAAGTAGGCTTTTTTACAATGAATACAAGGGAACCCACAATAAGTAGCATAACAAAGGGAGCATTTTGTGGCCCCTTAGAAATACTAAAAAATAAGTTAATGGAATTAAGATGATGCAGATGATATCACACACTTTGCTAATTTTCCAGCTACTAAAGTTTAACCTTCTTGTATAGGTGTAAATATCTGTTAGAAGAGAAGGGGCAAGAATATATAAACAATATCCATCTAACCCACTTACATGAAGAGTCTGTGGTAAGTCAAATATTGTAGAATATGTATTTTCAGATACTGTGTACTTTGTTTTACAATGAATTTGTTTTACAAATTTTAAACTAATAATGTATGGTGAGCTTTAAAAGGAAGATCTTAAAAAGTGCTTGTTATTCTTAACCTGAAGCTAATTGGTGAAAGGGGATTGGGATGAACTGATTTAATATCACTATAGGCAAAAGAAAAATTGGCTTGAAGAACAAAAATACTTTAATCTCTCGGCCTTCTGGAATTTGACTTTAGTACGTTGTGTTTTGTACTCATAAATAGTTTTAAACTACTTATGAGTACAACTCTGGGAGAGCACGGTCACCATTACAGTTCTGCCATCAACTATATTGCCTCAATCAAGTTGTTTAAACTCCCTGAATGTCAGCTTCTTGTCTGTAATGTGAATGGGTTGGGTTAGATGACCTTTTAACTTCCTTATAGCTTCATTGGGCTGTACCTCTTATGTATATTCGTATGTTGAGTTGGAATAAAGCCAATTTTTAATTCGTGATTACTATAACTTTTCAAATTGAGGTAATTTGCCTTCTACCAAAAAGAATTTTAACGTACAATTTATATTTCTATTTTAGGGAAGAAATGAGAAAACACCATCACTAACTGAAAGAATTGGTAAATATGCTTATTATAATAAATATACTTTTAATTTCATTACCAACTTATACTTGTTATTTATAAGGTAGAAAGGTAAACATATTCTTTCAGGTTTACCGAAGTGTATTTGTTTGAGATGAGATTTGCTATAAATTTAAGAAGTAATGAAGTGCCTATAGATTTTAGTAGGATATTTATATATACAGAACATTCCTATGGAGGTTGGACAGTTAGCTTCTCCAGGCTTGGGAGGAGCAGCTACAGGCTGCCTGTCACTACTTCTGGGGCTTCTTTAGTTAACCAGGGTCATGAATCCAGTGTTCTGCTAATGTGCCACCACCATGCTCAGCCCTAACCTACCTGCTTATTTATTCCGTGCCATCTTTGTGCCTTTCCCATCTTCACAGAGGGGTACAGCTGGGTTTGTGTATCTCTTATCATGTCACAGAGAGGTAGAAGTTTGATTACAAAGATTATCTATTCATCATAGACATCTTTGAAAACCAGAAAGTGGGCAGAGAAGGGTATTATGTTCAGCGAAGAAGATGTTGTTATCCCCACTTTCAGATGAAGAAACAGTCAGAGAGGTTAGGTGACCCGTTCGCAGTTAGGTTACAAATCGTTGGTGGAGCTAGGACTGTAAACAAGGTCTTCTGAATCCTTCATCCCACTACAGCTCTCATTCTCAACTGAGGCATCATGTTTCAAAAATAGAAAGTTTGATTTAGAATATGTCTGGTGACTCATGTCACGCTCTATACTCATAGCAAGATAATACTATATGTATTTATAAATATGCTTGAGGTGAGCCACTTTCATAAGGCTTTTGTAGTGGGAATAAATAATAGAATTTAAGAAGTCATTTATTCCAGCCTGTATTTTTGAAATTATCCAGAAACAAAGAGTCTATAACATTTCTTAATAATCATCTTTACAATGCATACTATTCTTTTTATGACTAATAAGACTCTTGGTTTGGTATTAATGTTTTCTAATTGAGATAATTTATTTAGCAAAATTTTCACCATTACAAAGTATAGATTTTGGTGTTTTTAGTTTATTCACAAGGTTGTGCTACCGTCCCTATTATTTAATTACAGAACATTATTGTAACACCAACAAGAAACCCCATACCCGTTAGCAGTCACTCCCCATTGCTGCCCCCGCATCCCCAGCCCCAAGCAACCACTAATCTACTTCTGTCCGTATGAGTTTGCCTATTCTGGTTATTTCATATTAAATGGAGTCATAACGGCCTCGAGGTTCATCCATTTTGCAGCAGTCATATATGAGTATTTCTTTTTTATGGTGGAAAACTTTTTCTTTGTATGGATAATACATCTTGTTCATTCATTTGTCAGTTGGTGGACATAGCTGATGCTGCTGTGAACATTTATGTACAAGTTTTTGTGTGGACATATGTTTTTAATTCTCTTGGGTATATTTTTAGGGATGGAGTTGCTGGGCCACATGGCAACTCTTATGTTTAACCTTTCGGTAAACTACATTCCCACCAGCAATGTATGAGGGTTCCAGTTTGTTTCTCCACATCCTTGTGAACACTTGTAATTATTGGTCTTTTTATTATAGCCATCCTGTGGGTATGCAGTGGTATCTCATCATGTGTGCGTGTGCGTGTGCGTGTGTTTCCCATATGGCTAATGATGTTGGGCATTTTTCACCTGCGTAGTGGCCATTTGTATGCCTTCTTTGGAAAAATGTCTGTTCATCTCCTTTGCCCATTTTTTGGTTGGGTTATTTGTATTTTTATTATTGAATTGTAAGAGTTCTTTATACACTCTAGTTCTTTTTATATGTGAGTCCCTTACCAGGTATATGATTTGCAAATTATTTTCTCCCATCTTGTAGGTTGTATTTTCACTTTCCTGTTGGTGTTCTTTGAAGCATATAAGTTTCTAATTTTCACGAAGTCAAATTTATCTGTTTTTTTCATTGCTTATGCTTTGAAGTCATATCTAAGAAACCATTGCCCAGTCCAGGGTCACCTATGTTTTCCTCTAAGAGTTTTATGGTTTTAGCTCTTACATTCAGGTCTTTGATCCATTTCCACTTAATTTTTGTAAATAGTATGAGATAGTGGCACATTTAATTCTTTTTCATGTGGATATTCTGTTCTTGCTTTTGGTTTTCAGCAAGTTGACCTTCAGGTACCTGCAGGATATCCAAGTAGGTGAATGTTAAAACCTCAAACTCATATAAATGACAGTGAAATTGTAGTAGTAGGGAAAGTATCCAAAGAGATTGTTAAAAAAAAAAATAGGGAGCGATCACATGAGGGAACCATCAATATCTAATCCGGTGGGCAGAAGGAGCCGCAGAAAATTGGGGGAAGCTGACTTCTGGACATCTCCACCTAGAAATCTCAAAAACAGCTAAAATTCAGCTTCTCTTTTGAAAACCACTCAGACAGAGGGGAGGGGGAAGGAATTTCGGGGGGGAAGGGGAAGGGTTTACAGGAACAAGTATAAAGGACACATGGACAAAAACTAGGGGGGGTGGAAATGGGAGGGAGGTGGGGAGGGCTGGGGTGGTGGGCTGGGATGGGAGTGAAAGATAGAAAACTACAAGAACAACAAAATAAAATTTAAAAAAAAAAAAAGAAAACCACTCAGACAAATTCAGCCCTGCTCTACTCTCCCCTGTATTAGTTAATAGTATCACAGTTCACAAAGTTGCCCCATAATTTGAGTCATTATAAGCTCTTTGTTTTCCTTCATCTCGCTACATTTAATTAATCACCGGGTCTGATAAATTCCACTTTTTTAACATTGTCTAAAATCCACTGGTTCTGCCTTGGTTGTTCCTGCCCTTCTTTCTCATCCAGGCTATTGTAGCAGTCTCTTAACTGGTCTTTTATTTGCACTCTAACCTCCTGACAGAATTTTTTTTTTTTTTTTTTTTTTTTTTTTTTTAGATTTTATTTATTTATCTTTAGAGGGGAAGGGAAGGAGAGAGGGAGAGAAACATCAATGTGCGGTTGCCTCTTGTATGTCCCCTGCCGGGAACTGGCCTGGCAACCCAGGCATGTGCCCTGACTGGGAATCGAACCGCGATCCTTCAGTTCGCAGGCCCGCGCTCAATCCACTGAGCTACACCAGCCAGGGCTCCTGACAGAATTTTTATCAAACATAACTCTTAAGTTACTTCCCTACTTAGAAAATATGTTTTGTTACCATACTGTTTCTTACAATCAAATCCCTACATGTCCTGATCAATACCCACCCCCAAGTTATATTCTTATTTCTGTTGCCATAGATTAGATTTGAACGTCTTATAAATGTAGTCATACAGTATGTAGTATTTTGTCTCTGGTTCATCATCATGATGACATTTCACTCTCTATGAGACTCACCATGTTGTCTGTGGCAGTAGTTCATTCTTCTTTCTTGCCGTGTAGTGTTTGAATATAGCTTAATGTACTGAGCCATTCACCTGATGATGTTTGAATTTCCAGTTTGGGGCTGTTATAAATAATGCTGCTATGAATATTGTTATGTATGTCTTTGGTATATATGTGCATCATTTTTAATACCCAAGAGTGGAATTGATGAATGAGTGGGTATGAATCTCCTCTTTAGCACTTTCTTACATAACTGTATCCTACTTTGAGCATCATAAAAGTGAGTGTTGGTTTGCTTCCTTGCCTTATCCAGTTCACCCCCTTATCTATAGAAACTAAGCGTGAGAAATAAGAAACTGAAACTTTCAAAGTCACACCAGGAGTTCACCCTATTTCCCATTATTTTTTCAAAATAATTGCTAGGGACTCAGTAAAGACGACATCTACTCTTTAAGTGCCTTAGGTTGGTTGGTAATGAGAACATCTGATTTGGAAAATGTTCAGATTTTTTAAGCATTTAACACTTTTCTTACCTGTTTTACTTTATCTTGCACTATTTCATGAAGTCTTTAAAGCGTCTAATCTCAATTCATAGTGCTGCAAAATACTCCATTTTCAATTATTGTAAAATTCTGAAAGTGATCCTTCAGTGCCTAAATATTTCAAAATCTTCTGTTCAGAGCAGCTTTGGTTTGTTGGGGTGTTTTTTTCTTGCTGCTTAAATTTTTTTAACTAAAGTTTGTGTTGAGTTTTGTCAATGAAAATAATTTTTTCAACTGTATTGTTCTTCCTCACTGATTTTCATTTCAGATGATATCATCCTCCAGAATCCTATGGTACATGAAGCTATACGAATGGGGTTCAATTTCAGGGATATTAAAAAAATAATGGAGGAAAAAATTCAGACATCTGGGAGCAACTATAAATCACTCGAGGTTCTGGTTGCAGACCTAGTGAGTGCGCAGAAAGACAACACACAAGATGAATCAAGTCAGACTTCCTTGCAGAAAGGTATGCCTGGCTGGTTTTCAAAAGCAAGAGATACCTAACAGTGCTTCATTATGGATAGTATCATATATGACTTTGTGACCCATTAATTTCCCTCCTCTCACATCCCCCTTAGAATAAACATTTTGTAACATTTTATTATGAAAAATGTCAAACATCCTCAAAAAGTGGAGAGAATAATATAATGAACCCTGATGTACCCATCAACCAGCTTCAGTAATTCTTAGCACTTTTCAAATCCTGTTTCATGTCTTCCCCCAGTGTTTTTGTTTTTTTTTTTTTTTTTTGCTATAGTATTTCACAGTAAATCCTAGACTTCGTTTATATCATTTACCTTAAATACTTCAATAAGTATCTAACAAATAAGGACTTTAATATTGTGTGTTAGTCCACTTGGACTGATGGAAGAGAACACCATAGACAGGGTGGATTAAACAGCAGACATTTCTCACGAATCTGGAGGCTGGAAAGTCCAAGATCTAGATGCAGGCAGATATAGTCCCTGATGAACTCCTTCCAGGCTTGCAGATGGCTGCCTTCTCTGTGTCCTCACTTGGCCGAGAGAGAGTGCACTGGTTTCTCTTCCCTTTTTTTTTTTGTATTGTAAGAACATTGATCCCATCCTGTCGCCCCACCCTCATGACCTAATTAGCTCCCAAAGGCCCTGTCTCCAAGTACCATCATACTGGGTGTTAGGGCTTCAAAATATGAGTTTTGGGGAGACAGACATTTAGTCCATAACATAATACGACCACACTTAAACAAAATGAACAGTTAAGGCTAGAGTGAAGTATTACCAGAGGTAAACTATTAACCGGGGCAGGGGGATCTGTCCCCAGAGCATCACCATCTCAAGTAAAGGGCCGTACACAATGCTGAAATAAGGTAGAAAAAGTAGAGTTGATATCAGCATTTGGTAGGCATGACATTTCATTCCATTGTGGTCTGTATAAGGAATCTCAAACAAGCAGAACCAAGAGAAACCTTAAAGATTATATAACTTTTCGTTACTTCAGTGAGAAAACTGAAGTGCAGATATGCTGTTGCCCAAGATCACTCAGATGGTTGGGAATGAAATTCAGGTTTCTGGACTTGTGGTCCAATGTTACTTTTTTAATTAAAAAAAAAAAAGTTATGGTACAATACACATAACAAAATTGACCATCTGAACCATTTTTAAGTTTACGGTTCAGTAGTGTTAAGTACATTCACTGTTGTGCACCCAGTGTCCAGAAGTGGAAGTCTGTACCCATTAAACGGCAACTGCCTGTTCCCCTTCCTGCCAGCCCCAGGCACACAGCGTTCTGCTGTCTGTCTCTCTAAAACCGACTACTTGAGGTGTCTGGCCCATTGTTCTTTTCTACTCACTGCAGCATCACATACAAAAGTAATGTATAAGTTACTTTATTGTTTTCCTCCCTTTTTAAAACAACAAAGCTACTTTTAATACTTTGGGGTAAACCGCACAGGACTAAAACACACTCAGGACTGAAATAAGGTAGAAAAAGGACTGAACACACATTCCAGGCACATAGGTAAAGGGCAGGAGGGTTGGACATGAAGCCACCAAGCTGCTTGGGTTCCTCCTCATTTGCCTATTTGTGCTTCTGCTGCCTGATCTCCGACCCCCTTTGCTTCCAAGTGGGAGCAGAAAGGCCGTCATCTCGGTGCTTTTCCTTAACCAGGTGGCTCTGTTCTTTCATATTCTTCTGGTTGAACTCAGGCTGCTTATCGCTGGTTGTGACAGTAGTAAGAATATGCATTTCATTCTTACTTTTCTATGATGTAAGTCAGTTTATAATGCTGTCCCTTTACTTAAGTCGTTTCCTTTGTCCTGAATGCCTTTTCCCTGTGTACCTGGTTTCATTCCCCACCACCCTCCCCCTACTCCCTAAATCTATCTTGTGAACTAACTCATCCTTCAAGGCTCAGTGCAGAGGTCACGTCTTTGAAGTTTTCCCCAGGACCCATAGCAGAGTTCAGAGCTCCCACTTCTCTACTCAGTACTCTTAGAGCGCTTGTAACATTATTTTGAAACTGCTTTCCTTTTTTTCTTGCCCATTAAACAAACTTCTTGAGCGTAGGTGCTCTATGTTCTTGTCTCTGGTAAGTTCCATGTTTGGGCCTTTAGTTTTCAGTATGCCCAGGAGGTTGCCTTTTAAGAAACAGGAGATAAACAGTCCTTTCTTATACCCCTAGTCAGGGAAACCTTTCTAAAGCACAAATCTGAACATATCTCTCTCTGGGTTAAAACCCTTCACTGGCTCCTAGGGCCCTGAGAATCAAGTTCAAACTCCTTTACATGGGTTGCCGAATACTTCAGGATCAGGCTCCTACTAACCTGTTCCGTAGCCTCATTTCATGCTGTTTGTCCTTCAGATTCTGTTCCTGAGCCTTACCCTTACCTGTGGGCACATAGGCCCTATTCTGTCTCTCGACTTGGAGCCCCTCATGTCGTTTCCTTTCCCTAGAACACCATTTCCTGCTCCCCTGTCCCCGGAGGCCTTCCCTCTCTCCCTAGTTTATTCCTCTAGGAGGCTTTCCCTTTGTGTGTTCATACAGGCACACACTTACACCCTTCTTGTGTTCTTCCTAACACATTCTAAGTACCTTTATTATCACACTGTACTATAATTTCCTGGCTACTCATGTCCCTTACTTGTCTGTGAATGATTTGGGGGTTGAGGTCTATATATGTAATTGTTGTATCTCCAGTGCCCAGAACCTATTTAGGTGTTCAGTAAGTATTAGTTGAATAAAATTAAACCACTGTTTCCCAAAACTCTTTTCATGACAGTGTTCTCCAGGAGTTTAAAAGGCATTCCATGAAAAAAGGAGCTCTATTATTAAATAAGGAAAGGCATTACAAATTTCTAAGAGGGGATATATACTACATTATACAGCCCTGAACTTGAAAGCAGTGGTTTCCAAATGCCAGTGGGCTCAACCCCAAATATTTTAGATTTGGGAATGAGGCCTAGGAATCTATTGTTACAAATGCCCCAAGTAATTCTCACGTGAGGCCAGATTTAGAAATCACTAGTATACAATGATTACAAAGATTGTTAAGTATGTAATGCACTTGGAATAGTGCCTGGCACGTGGTAGTAACTGTTATATTACTGTTAACTGCTGCTACTGTTGATTTTGTCATTATAGTTATATAAGACCACAAAACATGGTTTTTGTGGCATATTTGTTAACATTTCATAAAACCTAGTTTGGGAAAGGCTGAATTAATAAGCAAGTACTTCAGTACCATCTGTATGCTGAAGACACCCAAATCTATCTGTAATGCTGACTCCTGACCTCAAGACCTGACTCTCCAGTTGCCTCCTGGACATTTTTATATAGACGCCCTGCAAACACCTCAAAATTATCTTGAAAAGCTCAGATCTGTATCTCCTTTATGTTGATTTCCTATCAGCATCACCATCCCTTTGTCAGCTACACTAGAAATATTGAAATCAACTGTATTTCTTGTTTCTCATCCCTCATCTTGTATTTCTCATCCCTCACATCCAGTCAGTCATCAAATCCTACTTGTCCCACTTCAGAAGTGTCCCTCCGACCCATCCCTCCATTTCCGGAGTAGGCCATACCCTTTTTGTGCAGCACTTCTTTTACCTGACCCTTGCTTGTTCGCCTGGCAAATTGCTGGCCAGTTTAAATGTCATTCCTCCGCTTCCCTGCTCCCTGCACCCAGCAGCTGCCAAGCCATGAAGCTTTCCCTAACTAGTCTGAACAGAACTCGTTCTCTCATCTTGTCCCTGAGCACTTGGTACGTGTTGTTATTAGAGCACTTAGCACTATGTATTTTGTGCTTACCTTCATTGCCTCCGCTTACCTCCATCTCTGCTACTAGCATTCAAGCTTCTTAAGAGCAGATGCCATGTGTGAGTCATCCTGTCTCCCAATACTTGATTAGTGTCCGGCACATAGGGGTTCAAATTGTTTCAGTGAATGTAAACAACTAAGAAAGTCTACAATTAACTAATTTCTTTTCTCTTTGTACAGAGATTAGTACTGAAGAGCAGCTAAGGCTTTTGCAAGAGGAGAAGCTTTGCAAAATCTGTATGGATAGAAATATCGCTGTGGTGTTTGTTCCTTGTGGACATCTGGTCACTTGTAAACAATGTGCTGAAGCAGTTGATAAATGTCCCATGTGCTACACAGTCATTACTTTCAAGCAAAAAATTTTTATGTCTTAATCTAACTCTACAGTAGATGTATTATGTTCTTATTACTCTGATTGAATGTGTGATGTGAACCAAATTTAAGTAATCAGCATTGAATTCATTAGCATTTGCTCCCAAGAGGAAAAATTGTAAACTGCAGTGTTATAGTTGGCAATCTAAAATTTGAATTTCTGGACTTTCAGAATATTAGCTATATTATCTATCCTTTTTTTTTCTACTATTAATTGAAAGCCTAGACTAAGAAGCCTCACATTGTAACCAATCACAATGTGTATTTGTGGTACACTGAGTTAGCTTCTAAGTGTAAGTGAATTAACCAACTAAATTTTTCATTCTTTTCAGATAGGCCTAGCAGGTGGAGTATTCTTTGTAAATGTGGAGGTTGGAGTTAATCTCTCCAATCACATAATTTGTTTTATGTGAAAAGGGATTGAACTGTTCCACACTGGTGGAAAGATAGACATTATTTTTAGATGTTAGTCTTTATGCTTTAGATTTTGTCTATTTTCTTTTAAAATTATACATACGTACTTCAGCAGATGATTTTGCCATTGTTAAAAGGGTATTTAATGATAGAATGCCATCTAGCCTACATGTATTGAATGAGCCAAATGAAGGTTACATGCGTTTTATGTGTGTAGAGAACAAAAGATTAGAAAAGATAGGTACCAAACTGTTAAATGTGCTTTCTCTTGCGGGGGTGGGGGGTGGGTCCCAGAGGGGCTTTACAGGGGCCTTTCACTTTCTACTTTTTTCATTTTGTTCTGTTTGAATTTTTGTAAGTATGTGTTACTTTTGTAATCAGAATTTTTAGAAAGTATTTTACTGATTTAAAGGCTTAGGCATGTTCAAATGCCTGCAAAACTACTTAATGCTCAGCTTTAGTTTTTCTAATCCAAGAAGGCAGGACAGTTATCCTTTTTTGGTACCAATGTGAAATTTAAATGTCTTTATGTTTGTCCTGCTTTGTGGATGAAAAATATTTCTGAGTGGTAGTTTTCTTACAGGTAGACCATGTCTTCTTCTCTTGTTTCAAAATAAATATTCCTGATTTTGTAAAATGAAATATAAAATATGTCTCAGATCTTCCAATTAATTAGTGAGGATTCATCCTTAATCCTTGCTAGTTTAAGCCTGCCTAAGTCACTTTACTAAAAGATGTTTGTTAACCCAGTATTTTAAACATCTGTCAGCTTATGTAGGTAAAAGTAGAAGCATGTTTGTACACTGCTTGTAGTTGTAGTGAAAGCTTTCCATGTTGAGATTCTCACAATCTTGTAAAGTTTTGTGTGAGTTTTTGCTGTTAGGATGATTAAGATGTATATAAGACAAAATGTCATGTCTTTCCTCTACTTAACATTTTTTGTTTTCTTGACTAGTAATAGTAGTAGATAACTCTGAAATAAATGTTCTCTCAAGATCCTTAAAAATGTCTTGGAAATTATAAGCTATTGACAAGGAAAGAAAAATATTTGTTTAAATATTAAAGTCAAAATAAAACTTGAATAAGAATCAATATAGATAAAAATGAAAGTTTAAAAATCCTTCATAGAATACCCACCCAGGCTTTTTTTTACAGATTAGATTTATTTTTTTTAGAGAGGGGAAGGGAGGGAGAAAGAGAAGGAGAGAAACATCAATGTGTGGTTACCTCTTGTGCGCCTCCTATTGGGGACCTGGCCTGCAACCCAGGCATACTCCCTGACTGGGAATTGAACTGGCGACCTTTTTGTTCACAGGCTGGCGCTCAATCCACTGAGCCATGCTAGCCCACCCAGGCTTTCATTACAAGATTCTTACAACAATCTGTTGTTGTAGAGATGAGTGAAGCGTTTTACTGCAGAGAAAAGTTTGAGATTAAGACTTAAAAATTATAATTATTGTTGTATTTTCTAAGAGAAAGAGTATTGTCATATTCTCCTAACCTCTGTTGATTATTACTTTAAGTGATGTTCATTTAAAGCAATGAAAATTTAAATGAGGATTTTTAAAATAATGACTGTCCTGTTTTGTTTTACTATTACATATTTATTAAATTAAAATTTGCACGTATAGTTTAAGCTTTAAATTGAAATTACAAGAAGAGAAACGTGTTAATGTTTTTAAAAATATGTTTTCCAGGACACGTCAGTTCCAGGTCAGGTAGTTAGTTCAATGTAGTTGTTGGCTAAGGACTGAATTGTTTTAACATAAGGCCTTTCCTGTTCTGGGAGCCTCAGTTCATTAAAACTCCTCTTTTAAAACTTATGTGTTTAGAATTAAGCAAGACCTTTTTTTCTCCCCATGACTTGTGAAGTTTAATGCATGAAGCTGATGTGACTAACAAGTTTATTTTAAGAATTGTTTAGAAATGCTGTTGCTTCAGGTTCTTAAGTCACTCAGCACTCCCAACTTTTAACCAAATTTTTAAGACTTAACCAATGTTTGCATTCCCACTTTAAAAAGCACCAGGTTCTCCCTATCTAACATGCAAGAAATGATCACTTGCAAGGTCAAGAATATAAGCAGATCCAAATCTCTGCCTCCCCTTCTCAGAGCAGTTTTCAATATCTACATGTAGATATTCCTTTTGTATATGGACATTTCAAAGTCACCACCTATTTTACTACCTTTAGTCACATGAAGTCAAGTTATTTGTAATAAATAGTTACCTTTATTCATAACAATTTGGTGTGTTATCAGAAGCTTTATCTTAATTTTTGAGAAATGGGGTTAGTGTTTATAAATTCCAGTTTATTAATTAATGGCTTTATATCACCTTTTTTGCTAGAGTTGTTTTTTTGTGTGTGTGTGGTATTGCTTTTTTTTACCTTTGGTTAGGGTCTAAGATGAGGTGTAGGTGGGTGTAGTAAGTGTATATAATGTGATGTGGCCCTGTGTATTATGATCTTCTGTGTTTTTGTTCTAATATTTAAATTTTGATAGTTGTTTTTCTTATTTTCATTTTAGTAGATAAAATTGGTATTTTGAGCTCTCTCAATGGGAGACTACCACCACAGCATTATTTGCATGTCTTGTACCCTTTAGATCCAAACCACTGTTTTATTTCCTGGTTACTCAGATGTTGAATATGGAAGGAGGGGGTAAAGGGGTGGGAGAAATGGAGTTGATTGTGTATCATTTCCATTAGAGAAACCAGAAAATGGGAGGGAATGTTGGACAGGTGTAGTTATTTGTAGTGAAGTCTGCTTTTTAAAAAAGAGATAGCCATTTCCGTTTCTTCATCTGTGAAATGAGATTAATGCCTATCTTACATTTGTGAGAGTTCAAGATCAGGTATGTAAAATACCTGCTATAAATACTAGTCCCCTTCCTAATACTCTGTTACCCTTCCGGTTTGCCTTGACTCTGGAAATGTGGGCTACAATTTAAGTAACTCTTTCAGTGACTCTTACTCATCTTCTTTGGTGTTTCTCATAGTTAACATGTAAACTACAATAAATCAATAGGTTGGATTAAGTCCTTAAAAATGTTAAATTTTTTTTACACTTGAAAAAATTCTCAAATTTAGTTGCGCTTTCCTAATAGAAATGATTGGCTTATTCCCACCTACTTAATCGGTTTCAATTTGAGTCATATACTTAGCACAATGTGAATTTCACTGGCAGCATAATAGAATTATGGGGCATCAAAGCTAGAAGTGACCTTAGAGGGCATCTAATTCGTCCCCCTCGTTTTACAGATGAGGTAACTGAGGCTCAAAAGGGAAGCGATTTGTTCAAAGCTGTATAGCTAATTAGTGGCATCCCAGACTGGGACTTAGTTTGAAGGTGAAAAACTTCAAGCTACTTCTCCTGGGAGGTCTGAAAAGTTTATTTTTCAACTATTCTTTCTTTTATACCATAACTTTCACTACATATTAAATGACACTTTATAGCTAATACAATAGGACAATCTTAAATACATATATCTTCAAATTGTAATACTACGTTAATGTTTGGTGGTAAGATTCTATTTTGAAGTCTAAAGTTTGCGGATATGTGTATGGATTTCTTTTTTTTTTTTTTTTTTTTTGCATTTACTACATTCTTAGTGTGAATCACTAATGTAACATTTAAAATTACTGTATAAGTATATATTGTCATTTTGTCTGTGCTTAGTTACAAATTTGCATTTTTTATTTGATGTAACAAAGACTTTTACGCAATTTTCTTTAGAGGACTTCGTGTTTTTTCATTGCTATTCTACTTTATCTAACCTGAGAGAATGAATGGTTGATTGATATGTCACTGTATTAGTGTTGTGAATAATCGTGTGAAATGTTTTGAGATAGAGTACTTACTATATTTGTGAATACAATTTTATGGCATTTTTTTCATTTAGTAGAAATCTTTCCATCAGTATGGAAAACTAAGAAAATTACTTTCCACTGCATAATCTGGCAGTCATAGATTAAAGCTTATTTTTCTGTGAATAAGACGTATTCAATAAAGTACTATTCTTTAAAATGTTATCTTATTACTTTGTAATATGTTGTACTTTTCCAGAAAAAAAATAGCCCTCCTAAAAATACTCAAATGTAACCTCCTTAATACACCTTATGCCATTCAGCCAGGTATTAAGGTACATATCGAGTCATCTTTTTTTTTTTTTTTTTAAGAAGACATCCATTTTCATGATAATTTATAGAATTCTGTGTAAGTGCATGAAAAGTTGATTTTTAAAATGCATAAAAATATGAACCATAGTTAATGCTCCCCTCCGCACAAAGACACTATAGTCACCAAAGACACTATAGTCACCATAACAAAGTTTGAAGAAGCAGGGGACCTAAAAGCCACTGCCCCTTTGAGACAGGTGGCAGAGAAGGATTTGGTGCGGGTCTATAGAGGCAGTGACCCAGAGACTTTCAGAAGCTGCAAGTAATCTGATAGCATAAAAAGGGAGGGGGATAAAGGATCTGTAAAGGCAGAGAGTTTAGATGTAGGTATTTCAACTAGCTATTTGTCCTTATCCATTTCTGCCCACCATGGGGATTTCTAAATCAGGAGCTGCATTTCAGGCCTAGTCTATTACAGTGACTGTTATCACTGTTTCTGGGATTACCATAAGGACCTTGTTTTAAATGCAGTTCACATTTTTTAACATGGCAACTATATTTTCAATGAATATTGATGAAGATGTGAATTTTCAACGCTTTCTCACAAATTTTCTAACACAAAAGTAGAAAGTGTAATAAACCCCATGATACTCATCATTCAGCTCCAGCAAATACCAATATTTTGCCAATCTTGTTTCATTTAGGACCCCCCTCCCTTTTTACTTTTGCTGGCATACTCGAGAGTAAATCCTAGATGTTATGGCATTTCTCCTGAATTACCTTATGTACCTATACCAGATTAGAAGTTTTTTTTTACATAAATGTGAAATTTCAACTCACTATTATTACTGAATTTAAATGGACATCTAAAGAACTAAAATCAACTTTATTCCTTTTATTGAGGTAAATATACCTCCCCCAAACTGATATTGTTTAAGATTACTTTTAAACTGTCTTCTCACTATTTCATTTGTAGTTTGCTTATAGACTGTAGAATATATATACTTATTAAAAGTTAGAACTGAATGGTGTAAGGATACCTAGGGTGATTCTCAAAGTACAGCCCTGGGGACAAGCAGAATCTGCATCAGTTGGGACTTTGTTAAAAATGCAAATCATTGGGCCCCGTCTCAAACTTGCTGAATCAGAAACTGGGGTGTGACCTTGCAACTGTTTTTTACTCTAGAAGGTTTTGATGCAGGCTAAAGTTTGAAAACCAGTGGAATGTGGTATGGGGTCTGAATCCACAAATAAGTGGCTGAAACCTGTAAATTAAATCACTCTCTGGAGATGATTGTCATCCTCATCTTTCTGTCCTTATAACTCATTGCTTATCCAGTCCTATCATTTCCCCTGCTACTAAAACGTGAATAAGGCATAAAGTAAAGCACCCTGAAGATCCCCTTTGATTCTACTTTTTAACAAACTATCTTGCTTACAGTACTCTGAATTTTGTAACAAAAATCAATCTTCAGACCTTTCACTGCTAAGTTCAGAATAGCCCCATATTGCTCATTGTCATTAAACTATACTTCAGTCAAGCAATGAAAGGGTAACTGTTTGAACTTATAGTCAAGATGGCAGCATAGGTAACACAACTGGCCTCCTCACACAACCACATAAAATTACAGCTAAAATATAAAACAACCATCATTCAGAACCCTCAGAACTCCTAAGTTCAATGGAAGTCTGACAACTACAGAATCAACCCATCCATCCAGACTGGCAGGAGGGGCACAGATGCAGACCAGGCTGGTCCCACATTCACGTGTGGTGAATAAAAATTTGGGAGGGATATCTAGGGAGTGAGGAGTCCCAGGCTCCCCAGCCCAGGGTTCAAATGCCAGGAAAATAAGTCCCCACAACTTCTGGCTGCAAAAACCAGTAGGGATTGAGTCAGTGGAAGAAACTGCTGGACTCCCAAGAAGTTTTTGATCCCACACACGCACTTAACTCAGACTCAGTCCCACTGAGCTCCAGCACCAGGGTAGCAGCTTGAAAGGCACTAGTGGCATGCAGGGGGAGAACTGAAATGTCAGGCATCAAGGTGGGAGGTGACATGGCATTCTCCCAGACAGGCAAGTAGAGGCCATTGTCTGTTTTCTGAACCCTTCCCCCATAGAGCCAGCAGGCTGATGCCATGTCTGAGATTACATCAACCTGGCTAACACTTCCACTCTGGAGATCCCCAGTGACTCCATCCCACCCAAATTAAGGGCACACCCAAGGTGCTTTTCCATATGAATGGCTGGTCATGGCTCATGCTTCACAGCTTCCTAAATCCTATCAAACAAGCAACATCTGGCCTCAGCAAGCCCCAGGCCCCCACTAGTAGCAGCCAGCCTAGATTCACAGCTTGGCTTTGCCTGGGAATCTCCAAGCCCAGCACAAGTAGCCGTCATCTCAGATTGCCTTATAGCTCAGGCAGGGTGGCCTGGGCAGAACACAAGTGGGGGCTGACTTTGGCCTGCACCACCCAGGGAACCCCAGGGCCAGTGCACCCAGTAGACAGGTACAGACCACATCAGAATGCCACCACCTTGTCCCCACACAGCAGATCCTCCACAGAGGGCAGAGGGTGGTGGGTAGTGGTCACAGCCAGTCCTTGCAGCTGACTGGCCTGGGTAAGTCCCTCCCATTGACCTGCCAATAGCAATCAAGGCTCGACTACAAGAGGAGGGTGTCTTCAGCCCACATGAAGGGCACACCTCGAGCATCCATCTTGGGTGACAGAGGAGGCTGTGCCACTGGACCCTACAGGACACCTACTACATTAGGCAACACTATCAAGACAGGGAGTCATAGCAGCTCTACCTAATACATAGAAACAAATTCAGGGAGGCTGCCAAAATGTGGAGACAAAGAAACATGGCCCAACTGAAAGAACACATCAAAATTCCAGAAAAAGAACTAAACAAAATGGAGATAAGCAATCTATCAGATGTAGAATTAAAAACACTGGTTATTAAGGATGCTCAAGGAACTTAGGACCTCAGCAACATAAATAAGATCAAGTCAGAAACAAAGGATACACTAGTTAAAATAAAGACCAATTTACAGGGAAACAACAGTAGAGGGGATGGAGCCAAGAAACAAATCGATGATTTGCAACATAAGGAAGCAAAAAACAAGCAATGAACACAACAAGAAGAAAAAAGGATAAAAAAAAAGAGGACAGTGTAAGCAGCCTCTGGGACAACTTCAGGCATTTCAACATTTGCATCATATGGGTGCCAGAAGGAGAAGAGAACAAGAAATTGGCAATCTATTTGAAAAAATAATGAAAGAAAAATTCTGTAATTTGGTGAAGGAAATAGACATGCAAGCCCAGGAAGCACAGAGTCCCAAACAAGATGGATGCAAAGAGACCCATTCCAAGACACATTATAATTAAAATGCCAAAGGTTAAAGAGAGAACCTTAAAAGCAGCAGGAGAAAAGCAGTTAGCTACCTACAGGATAGTTCCCATAAGAAGTACAAATAGGTAGTTACAGAATAGCCATAGGGCTGTAAACTACAGTGTAGGAAATGGAGTAGCCAAAGATTTGATACACATGACCTGTGGACATGAATAATGGTGTGGAGTTTGCCTGAGGAAATGGGGGATGCTGGATAGAGGGGGTCAAAGGGAGAAAATTGGGCCAATTGTAATAGCATAATCAATAAAATATAATTTCTAAAGAAAAAAAGGATTAACTATTTGAAGATTCCTAACTGCTAGTGAAGCAAAGATCAGTTGATATTGTACAAAAGAAACCTGCACTTCTAGAAAGAGCTAAAGCCTCAGTGAAATGTGAAGACTTAAGTTACAATGATAGAATTTAAGAGTTAGAAGGAGTCAACCTAATTCATAATAACTAACAGTTCTGAATACTTTTTTAGGTCTGAAAATTTTTTTTTAAAGATTTTATTTATTTATTTTTAGAGAGGGGAAGGGAGGGAGAAAGAGAGGTAGAGAAACATCAATGTGTGGTTGCCTCTCATGTGGCCCCCACTAAGGGCCTGACCTGCAACCCAGGCATGTGCCCTGAGTGGGAATCGAACCTGCAACCCTTTGGTTTGCAGCCCACGCTCAATCCACTGAACTACGCCAGCCAGGGCATAGGTCTGAAATTTTTAAGTAATTGTGCCACAAAAGACCCAAAGAAAACTCGGGAAGTGGTCTTGGATCTCTAAGAGCCCTTCAGAGTTGCATAAATCCGCACTCATAGGTCAATATTGGTCCCTAACTGTTGCCAAAATAAAACTTTTTTAAATGGAAGATTTAAAAACAGTTTTTATTGATTGATTGTAGAGAGACAGGAAGTGGGGGAGAGGGGGGAGAGAGAGAAATGTCAGTTTGTTGTTGCACTTATGTGTGCATTCATTGTTGCTTCTTCTGTGTGTCCTGACTGGTGATTGAACTCACATTCTTGGCATATTGGACCGATGCTTTAACTAACTGAGCTACCTGGCCAGGGCCACCAAAGTAAAACTCTTAAGGTAGTTAAGGCTAGATGAAAGTTAGTGGACTTAGTTTTCTTTTCTTGCAAACCGCTTATAACAAATACAATACTTCATAACTGGCCATTTGGCTTTGTATAGGGCTAGTCTGCTTAGAGTTTTTCCCAATCTTACTCTGTTTAATTTGAGATTTCCAAGACCCTATATGCATCATAATTAATGACAGCCCAAGAAACATTTTCATGGGCCTATACTTGTTAACTTCAGGTTTATGAATAAATATTGGAAAAATATTAGTTTAAAACAAATAAAGAATAAGAACCTAATAGAAACCAAATTTTGATTATTTTCCTTTAAATTTCCCAGAGAATTTTTAATAGTTTATTTTATATATTTTTCCATTACCATTTATCCTCTTTATACCCTCTTCCACCTCCACCCACACCCTCCCAGAAGAATTTAAATTTGCAAAAAGAAAGAGTAGGGTATGATTAATTGAGGTACGAATATTTCAATGATTGTGCTGCCCTGGGTGCTGTGGTTCAGTGGTTTGAGAGGCAGCCTGTGAATCAAAGGATCGCCTGTTCGATTCCCAGTCAGGGCACATGCCTGGGTTGCAGTCCAGGTGCCAGAGTTGAGGGCATGCAGGGCAGCCAATCAATGTTTCTCTCCCTCTCTCACCCCCACCCTTCTTCTCTCTCTCAAAAATAAATAAAAAAATATTTTTAAGAAAAAACAATGATCATGCTACAAAACATAATTCTTGTTTCAATAAACTTTACTATTCCAAAAGTATATTTTATATACAAAATTACAGATATTCACTGGTTACATAAAATTTAATTTTAAGTTAAATATATTTTATATACAAAATTATAGATATGTATTACATGAAATTAATTTTCAGAGTTAATTTCTTTAAGTCTCTGTGTTGTACTTCTTTAGCTTTATTCTGTTACTAGGTACTAAAGATTTGTTTTTAATTCCACTAGCTTATATAAGGAGTTTTGCATTTTTGGCTAAAGCATCAAAAATATATTTTCTCATTAAATATTGGAATTTTGTTTGGCAGTGATTAGGTTCTGCTTCTGCCAGATTACTGACAATTGTACTGAGGAAAAAACATGGACATGTTCATGAACACATGATGTTTTAGAGGAACTTATATTAAAAATAAAAGACTCCAAGTTTCTCCCCATAAAATTATTCTGATGTGAAGAAAAACTTGCTAAAAATCATTTTATTTTTCATTAAATAAACATTGTGCATGGATTTCTTAGTAGAAATTTAACAAAGGCCTGTGTTAATCATTAAGAGAATGGCCTAACTCATCTGGAAAAACCTGTTTCTCTTTCAAGAAGATTTTTGTTTGTTTGTTTGTTATTTGATTATGTGAAAGAATGTACTCTACTATACTTATACCTTTCTTGGTTTTATACTGTAAACTTTTCAGATACATTATGTTATTATGTGATCTAGAAGAATTAACTAAAAAGACCTATATTAACTGTTGAGTTTAAATTTGTATTTAGTAAGTTATATGAAATGAAATGTAACAAAATATTAATACATAAGGATAATAATCCCTGCTCCACCTACCTCAGAGAATTGTTGCAAGGATTATACGAGTAAATGTACATGAAAGAGCTTCAAAAAGTATAAACCCTCCATATAAGCTCAAGGAATCATTTCTCTAATTAGGGTTTACTGGACTAATTATGGGTTAGTTTCACACAAAATAAAATAGTCATGGACCAGTATCTGATTAATCATGGATGTATAGTGATGAAATTCATTTATACAGTTTCTTGGCCATTTCCATGGATCTCAAAAACCTTTATATACATTATTTCTTTGCCTTCCACTCTCTGCACAATTACTCCTTGTGTTTAAATCGAAAGTACATGGGTAATGGTGCAGAGATCATTGTGAAATTGTTGCTGTGTACAATTGTGCAAATTGTGTTCATAAACCCTGCCATTCCTGTGTCCCTCAAATAGATTTACTTGGGCAGTCAAGTTAGCTCTATTTTCTAACATGTGAAAATAAGGATATATAAAATAGATCAATTTAGGGATGATAAAATAATTGGTCTGGTACACTTGCACTATGCCATTGTGTCTCTCATTCATTATATTCCTAGCAACCCTGTAATTTACCACTGAGAATCCCCAGACATAGAGGTTATGTGACTCACCTAAATCATATGGTGAATCGCAAGTCAAGTTATTCTTATAGGCAGGGAAAATGTTTCTAGCTAATTTTTGGCATGAATTAGCTAAATTGGCTGCCTCGCTGTCTGAACTTAGAGTATATATGTCCAAATCCAGGTTCTTTTATGGATGGCAAGACCTGCCTGGCTATATGATACTAAACCACAAAACCAAGTAGAAGTAATAAGTAGTTATATGTGGTTCTTAGCATGTCTACTCAAACAGAATTGATAAATTAACGTAATCCTAAAACACCAAAATTTATAACTATGTTTTTGGTCTCAAGAATTTGGCACTGAGAAAGAGAATGTTTTTTAAAGATTTTATTTATTTACTTTTTTAGAGAGAGGGGAAGGATGGACAAAGAGAGGGAGAGAAACATCAATGCGTGAGAGATACATGGCTGCCTCTAACACACTCCCAACTGGGGACCTGGACTACGGTACGACCCAGGAATGTGCCCTGACAGGGAATCAAACTGGTGACCTTTCAGTTCACAGGCCAGCACTCAATCCACTGAATCACACCATCCAGGGAAAGAGAAAGAGAACATTTCACTACATTGCCAAGGCAAACCTTGGAGGTCAGGGACCATATCTTCCTAATCACTGTGTCCTCAATGACGAGTATGCTGTCTAGCCCATTAATAAGCACTGAGTTAATTTTTTCATTTCTAAAATGTATGAGTGAAGGAATGAGTGAAGAAATTAATAAATGAACAAAGTGGGAAAATGTCATCTCAAAGTTGTGCATTGACAAATATAATACAATTTGGAATCCTTATTGATTTCCTAAAAATATTCATCTTATGAACAAACATTAAAATCCTACTATGTTCCAAGCTCTGTGCTAGACACTAGGGAGTTCATTTTGTCACATTGTGCTGAAGGGCAATAGGGACTGTATCTAATTCAAACTGTTTGGGGAGGGTCTGGGGAAAATTTTTCTGGAAGAGGGAGCTGTTGGGAACTGCCTTGCCTGGTTTCGGAACCTGCAATCCCCCATGGCTAAGGCTGAGTAAAGGACCTTGGGATCATAAGCGACTTAGGAGACAAAGCTTATCTTCCTTGTAAGGGCACCACCTCTGCCCCCTTTCTCTTCACCCTGCTTGGCCCCGGGGTGGATGACTGGTTAGCCAATGACGGGTAAGATTCTTCAAAAGAGGGATGACCTAAGACAGGCATGGTTGCGAAGGGGCCCTCAGGGAAGGGCTTGGGGTACTATAGAAAAAGGGGGTGATGGACCCTCACCCCTGGACCTTGACATAGCCTGAGTCCTCATTCTGTCTGCAAGAAGTCTCCTAATCTCTTGGCTGCCTTACTTCCCCTGCCTGACTTAAGCCTGGAACAATGCCTTAAGCCTGAAGCAATGCTGGAGGTGGGTGCAACCCTAAGCTGGAAAGGGCAGGTTCCCTAGGGCAATCAGACCTAAGAAAGAATGCATAAAATCCTGTGAAACCTACTTTGCTAATATCCTCAATTTGAATGATAAGGGACCAAGCAGGAAGTGAGTTTGTTCCCCAAAGTTTTATGGCCCTTTAACTATCTGACCCTGACTCAGAATAAGCCCTCAGAGTTCTTTGAATGTTATCTATTGTTTAATCATTTCTGCCTGACAATGACTGATGAGCTTTCCATATATACCCTGTATTCCTGTGCAAACTGAACGAATAAAAGCTTGTCAAGGCAAGGCTCAAGGTGCTCTCTCCTTGAGAGAGTGGCCACGCCATCCCTTCTCCTCCACTGGACTCGGTGGTCCATCTGAATTTGTCTCGTCTCATCCATAATGCTGCAGACCCCATGACCCTGGATCTGCATTAGAGAGCCCTTGAAGTAGTCAAGTAGGTGGAGGAAGGGAGTTCTGCCTAGGAGACAAGCATGAGCAGAGCTCAAAATCAAGAAAGTTTGAGGAACTAAAATGAAAGTTTTCAATTAGAGGTCTGAAGTCATTTACTGAGAATTCTTGAGGGCTCTTTCTCCTTGGGTACACATTTAGGATAAATTTGGTCTCTTTCTCCATACGGATTAGAAAAACTCAAGCTGATATGATGGATTTTGAATTTCTAGCAGGAAACTAATAGGCTAATCTTCTAAAGCAGGTTTTGTGACGTATGTTAGGGAATAAGGGCTATGATATTCATTCATCAGGCAACCATCATCAGTTCCAAGCCCTTGCTGGGGCTGGATGGAATACAGGGTCCAGCAGAAGTAACACCTACTTGAGTGTAATTGGTAGGGTGATGATATGGGTGTAATAATCTCTAGTTTTAATTAGAATATTTCACGTAAAATGTCCTATGGTGTGCTTGAATGTGATATCGTATGTTACAGAATTATGTGCTTATGATTTTGTAAGAAAAGACTTTGTAATAAAAAGGGGTATTATTTGTGCCAAACCCTGAATATGTGTCTCACATAGGTTCCTTTTTATTTGAAATATATATTGAAATGAAGCCACCTGTTTAATGAAACCTGTTTCACTTCATTGATGGTCTCTACCAATATCTCTTAATCCTATTAAATCATACTAACAATGTATATTAAGTGCTTGTGGTAAACTTAGAGGTTTTCGAAGATAATGATAAAAATCAAATAAGGTTCAGGCTGAGTCCTCCTGGAGTTTATAGTCTTGTTGACAGTAAGAGGTTTAATCATAATTCCACCATTCCAAACATAATTCAGAGGTCATTGGTTATCAATGCATTGTAAAATAAAATAAAACAAAATAAAACAAGGATTTTTATATACCAATAATAAGCTATCAGAAAGACTAAGAAAAACAATCCCATTTACTATTGCAACAAAAAAGTAAAATAAAGTACCTGGAATAAATTGAACAAAGTAGTTAAAAGACCTATACTTGGAAAACTATAGGACGCTGAAGAAAGAAATTGAGGAAGATACAAAAAATAGAAGCATATACCCTGTTCATGGATTGGAAGAATTACCATCATTAAAATGTCCATACTACCAAAAGCAATCTATAGATTCAACACAATTCCTATTAAGATACTAATGGCAGATGGAAGGGGGTTGTAAGGGAATGGATTAAGAGGTGAGGGGATTAAGAAGTATAAATAGGTAGTTACAGAATAGCCATGGGGATGTAAAGTACAGTATAGGAAATGGAGTAGCCAAAGAACTTACACACATGACCCATGGTCATGAACAATGGTGGGGGGATTGTCTGAGGGAGTGGGGGGTGCTGGGTGGAGGGGGACAAAGGGGAAAAAATCAGAACTGCAATAAGAAAATCAATAAAATAAAATTTTAAAGAAGATACCAATGGCATATTTCACTGATCTAGAACAAATATTCCAAAAATTTATATGGAACCAAAAAAGACCCCAAATATCCTCACTAATCTGGAGAAAGAAAAGCAAAGTAGGAGTGATCATGATATCTGATATCAAAGTATACTGCAAGGCCACTGTAATCAAAACAGCCTGGTACTGGCATAAGAACAGACACATACACCAATGGAACAGAATAGACAGCCCCAAAATAAACTCATGTCTTTATGGTCAATTAATATTTGACAAAGGAGGCAAGAATATACAATGCAGTAAAGACAGTATCTTCAATAAATGGTGTTGGGAGAACTGGAATGGTACAGGCAAAAAAAAAAAAAAATGAAACTAGACCACCTACTTATGCCATACACCAGAATGAACTAAAAATGGATAAAAGACTTAAATATAAGTCATGATACCATAAAAATCCTAAAGGAAAAGGTAGGCAGTAAAATTTCAGATATCTCCCATAGCAATACTTTTGCCATATACCTACTAGGGCAAGGTAAATAAAGTGGGGGGGAAGAATGGGACTACATCAAATTAAAAAGTTTCTGCGCAGCTAAAGAAACCATCAAAAAGATGAAAAGGGACATGACTGTGTGGAAGGAGATATTTGCTAATGATATATCAGGCAAGGGTTTAATGTCCAAAATACATAAACAAGTTATGTGACTCAACATCAGGAAGAAAAACAATCCAATTAAAAAAAACATGGACAGCCCTGGCTGGTGTGGTTCAGTGGATTGAGCATTGGTCTGTAAACCAAAAGGTCGCTGGTTCAATTCCTGGTCACGGAACCCGCGTGGTTCGCAGGCCAGGTCCCCAGTTGGGGTGTGTAGGAGGCAACCAGTTGATGTTTCCCTCTCTTACTCTCTCCCTCACCTCTCTCTAAAAACAAATAAATAGCCCTGGCTGGTGTGGTTCAGTAGATTGAGCGTGGGCTGCAAACCTAAGGGTTGCCAGTTCGATTCCCAGTCAGGGCACATGCCTGGGTTGTGGTCCAGGTCCCTGGTGGGAGCCACATGAAAGGCAACCACACATTGATGTTTCTCTCCCTCTCTTTCTCCCTCCATCCTCCTGTCTCTAAAAATAAATAAAATCTTTTTAAAAATAAAAACAAATAAATAAAGTCTTTAAAAAACATGGGCAAAGGAGCTGAATAGACACTTCTCCAAGGAGGTCATACAGATGGCCAATAGACATAAAAAATGCTGAACATCACTAATCATCAGAGAAGTGCCAATTAAAACCACAATGAGATCACCTCACACCTGCCAAAATGGCTATCATTATTAATAAATCAACAAACAAGTGCTGGTGAGGATGTGGAGAAAAGGGAACACTCATGCAATGCTAGTGGGAATGCAGACTGATGCAACCAGTGTGGAAAGCGGTATGGAGAATTTCCTCAGAAAACTAAAAATGAAACTGCCTTTTGACCTAGCTATTCCACTTCTGTGATTATGCCCTAAGAATCCCAAAACACTAACTCAAAAGAATTTATGCACCCCCATGTTATTTACAATAAGTAAGATTTGGAAACAGCCTAAATGCCCATCAGTAGATGAATGGATTAAAAACTGTGATACATTCACACAATGGAATACTACACAGCAGAAAGAAAGAAGGAATTCCTACCTTTTGTGATAGCATTGATGGATCTGGAGACTATCATGCTAAGTGACATAAGCCAGTCACTTAGCATGGTACCATGTGATTTCACTCATAAGAGGAATCTGATGAACAAAATAAACTAACAAACAGAATGGAACCAGAGGCATAGAAACATGGAACAGACTGGCAGCTGTAAGAGGATTGGGGGTGGTGGGGACTGGTTGAAAGAAGGTGAAGGGATTAGTCAAAGAACATTCATGAAGGACCCATATATGAAGGATATGGACAATGGTGAGGATACTGACTAGGGAAGTGGGGCGTGGGGTGGATGGAGGCGGGGGTGAAGGGAGAAAAAGTGGGACAAACTGTAATAGCATAAATAAATAAAAGAATGTAAATACAGTGTGATACAGTGCTAGATTGTGTGGTATCCACTATCATTATTACTGGAACACAGAAAGACAAATGAAGGTGTGACCCAATAATTGGAGTAGGTTTCATGAGAGTGGTGCAGTCAAAGCTAAAGAGATTGGTGAAGGCCATTCCAGATACTAAAACTTGATGATTGTCTATGATATATTTGTTGTTTTCCTTTGTTTTCCATACAAGATTAATGATGGAACTACTTAATGAAGGACTTACATGTTTGTCTGGCATATATCTCAAATAATATTTTAATATATTTCCATACACATTCCATTAAATAGTAACTCTTTGATCAGCATTCCATTTTAAAGGAATTTAGCCTCCCTTGCTTTGAAACAACAACAACAACAACAACAAAATGAAGCCAAAATTCCCTCAAAGCCCTGCTCAAGCATTCCCACTTCATTTGGAATGGTCAATTAATTCGAATGACAAACGATAAATGGGAACAAGTCAGCAGGTGATTCCTGGTGTGATTGAAGGGGCCTGATAACCCTTCTGTCTGTTTTTCCATCTGCCTGTAGAAAATAATGGTCTCACAGAGGCGTTATGAAAAATAATTGAACTTGGTAATGTACTTTGAGATCCATGGATGAACCATGCTTTCAAAGTGCATAATTATACACTGCAGTGAGTCTCTCAGTCTGGCTTCTTCTACTCACTCTTTAATAGGTTTTCAAAATTACACAGCTCAAGTAAGTTTTCCTTGTTCTTAAGTTACTACTACATTATTTAGCTGCTGATACCAGTTGCCTTTAAAATAGAATGCAGCCCACAGTGCTAGTAAGGACCACTAATCCTTTGGGTTTAGGATTCTTAAAGTCTTCCTTTTGGGTAATTCAGTTTTCCAGATCACTGTATACCTTTATTTCTCCATTTTTCCACTACAGTCGGCTCACTCATCTCCTGTCTGATGACCGCCACAGCCACAGTAGATTGTAAAACATCAGCTCAACGGCTTTCCTGAAATCTAACAGGAGCCCCTCCTTTGCTTTGCTTAAAACGTGGTAATTTCTTCTTTGTTCTTGTTATTTCTCTTCTTTCCCTCCTCCTCTCTCCCTTATTTTAATTGGCCTTTTGGAAACACAGCAGGTGAAATTCTTTAGATGACTTCACAGCAGGAGAGGAAAGGAGATACGGAAATCCAAATGTTCAGTTGTTGAGTGGTGGGAGGAAAGGGGCTGGCATTGGGCAAGCTGAAAACAGGAGGCAGATGACAGCAAGATGTTGTGACAACATCATAGTCTGTCTGGGTAGTAAGGGTAAACCTAGAACAACAAAGTTGATTGAGACACATGTGAGAAAAGAACCATTGACCCCTAATGTGGCAACCTTCCCACAAAATCCTTTTGCCATTTGAGAGAAGGAAGCAACAGAATGTGGCATCCCTCCCTGTTACAGGAAAGACAAGGTCAAGCTTATATATCCTAATGACCTTGGATGTATAGTGCCTTTTTTATGTTCAAAGGAAAGCACATTTTTCGGAATGTTTGGTACCAAGATGGAAGATGAAATAGAATATGAGACTGAGTATAAATCAATTTTTTCTTAAGCTCCATTTGAGTTCTGTCATTTATCAATATGTGTGACGATTTCAACATATGAATCTCTGGTAAAAGCTTTATTTCTTTCCCCCCAACTGCGCAAATTCTGTCTGTACTACCTGGGGGGCAGAGTTTCCTTTCACAGAAACCATTACTTAAAGCAATGTCCTTTTCTGAGGGGTGTCAGTTACCATCACTACAGTAGAACTTTACCAGAATAAAATATCCAGAGAGTGCATCAATTTTACCCTTTTATTTTGCTGGTAGGAAATATTTTCCTTCAAATGGAATAAAAAAAAAATACAAAGAGGGCTTTTATTCCTCTTAAAATACTGTAGCACCGCATATATTTCTCATTCTTAAGTACAGAAAACTTTTGGGAAGTATATACTTATATAACTTTTCAAATGACAGAATTTAAGAAATGGAGGACAGATTAGCAGTTGCCAAGAATTAGGGAGGAAAGACAGAGGGAGGTAGGTGTGGTGATAAAATGGCAACTCAGAATCCTTGTGGTATTGGAAGTGCTCTGTATCTTGATTGGCAGTCAATACAATAATCTACAAGACTGACAAAATTGTATATAAATCAATATACATGTGTGTACATGCACACACAAATTAGTACAATAAAGTGGGGAAAATATGGCCCTGGCTAGTGTGGCTCAGTGGACTGTGTGCTGGCCTTCGAACCCAAAGGTCACCTGTTCCATTCCCAGTAGGGGAACATGCCTGGGTTGCAGGCAAAGGTCCTTAGTTAGGGGTGTGCGGAAGGCAACCGATTGATGTATCTCTCACACATTGATGTTTCTCTCCCTTCCTTTCTCTCTTCTTTCCCTTCTCTCCAAAAATAAATAAATAAAACCTTATAAAGTGGGGGAAATATGAATAAGACCAGTGGATTGTATCAATGTCAACATTCTGGTTGTAATATAATACTATAGCTTACCATTGGGGGAAACTGGGCAACTTGTACAAGGGATCACTCTGTATTATTTCTTACAACTGTATTCAAATCCACAATGATCTCAATAACATTTTCAACTTTTAAAAAGTTAACTAGGACTTTTCTAGGCCCCACTCAAATAGCACAGTTAAGGAGAAAAACTACCCATGGCTGAGACAAAGAGAAGAAAGCTGGACCCTGAGAGGTGAGCTGTCCTCTGAGGATTGAGTGACCCAGAACCAAAGTTTGATAAATCAGAAAAGAAAAAAAAAGGTTTCTGATTACAACTTAACATTCCATGTAAAGGCTTTAGGTTACAAATTAGTATCGAAAGATGCTGAATTGTACAATATTTGTTTATATCTTTTAAATGTTGGTCTAAGGGATAAACTTTCAAAACAAATAACTATACTTCCTAGTGCCTATTTAATTATTTTATTATATAATTGTATTTTTATGAATAAGGGTGGAAAAATCATGCTGATCTTTGGCAGAAATTTGCCTCAAGCCAGGTGCCATCACTATAAAATGGCTGGCTCAGATATATTTTGAGAAATAAATAAATCGTATAAAGCTTAAATTTTTACACTAAGAATATCAAGTGACAGCATATGTTATAAAGACATTTTTGAAAATGAAGAAATATTAAGTCTAGGTTTTGTATATGTATTTTGAACCCCAAAAGGAGGCAGTAGATAGGACCAAAGTGAGATAAGACTCTAGTTGTTGTAGCCATTGATATTCTCTGTTTGATAATTATTATCCTGAGGGAATAAAAGGAAAAACCAGCTCAGCCAATCCATTTGAGCATTAAAACTTTCTCCAATTAAATTATTCTGTGTGAGTCAATAATGAGGTAATTCATATATATAGAAGCAAACTAACAAACACCTCAATATAGAACTGAGAAGAATTCCAGGTCAAAATCAAATCTCTACCTAGTATTCTATCGGTATAATAAGCAAAACTAGGTGTGATTAAACCATAATGAATAATGCATATGCTGAAAGTCCAACTACTGGACAAATATTCCTGGCAAATAACAGCATTCTTGCAAACAACATCCTGAAGGCTCAACAGGCTATTTTCCATCCTCACAAAGACTTGAAGGATGTCATCCAAACAAGAAGGAAAATAATTCCCAGAGCCTGAGTTAGGGATGTCAGTGCCAGAGTCAAATCGGAGAGAACTCATAACTTAGCAGACACAGGCTCGACGTTACCATGTTGAGGGAAACACAGGAGACAGGGAAGGGCTGCCCTCCTAGAGCTTTTCAAAGACACACAGGCAAAATGGAACTGTCACCTAGATACACTATGAAAGAATCAAAGGGCAATGTAGTAATTTCTAATGAGCTAGAAGAAAGACTTGGTGGAGGGAATTGAAAAGAAATATTGAAGGCAAAAAGGGGAAAAGAAGACATGCGCTTCAGATCCAGAGGCTGCAAGTATTAGCACAGAACTAATTGCAAGACCTCCAAACAGCTAAGAAATTATATATGAATGAAAAAAGTATAAAACATAGAACTTGTCCTAAGGTATAAGAAGAACATCAAGGGGAAATAATTAATAAGAACTTAGAAATGAAGATTTCAGAAAAATATTCCATGGGAGCTAAAAAGGGCACCTAGCCATATGTAAGTTGCCTTTTTGGAACAAAATTTCCAATGACAATCAGTATTCCAGGGAGACTGTAAGCAAAGTTGGTTGCATCAAACCAATCGCAATTTTATGGCCATTTGAAAACCCAGAGTCTAGCATTTCAGAAGCAAATAAAGGATCTTGATGGCAATTGTCTCTGTAAATACAGTATTGTCTTATAATCATTATATATAAACCTCTACTTCCTTTCTGGAATGAAGCATGCTGTACTGTCATTTCCTGCTGCCTGTCAGTTTCACCAGATAGACTATAAACTTCTAGAAGGTAGGAACTGTGGTTTACTTTTTCTGAATCCCAAGTGCCTAACATATGCTAAGAACTCAATAAAGGTTTGCTTCTTTAATAAATGAACAGCAAAGCTAACTTCGCAAAAATGAAAGGCACTAAACAGGCAGCTAATTGCTGAAAGTGCTTCTTAGCACTCTCTACATGGTGCCATTGAAGGAAACTAGATAATGACCGAATACTTTTTTTGAGGAGGTCTGGGAGAAAACAGTTCACAAAGGAAAGGAACAATACAAGAGAAGCACAAGCGTTCCTGTATGACACTCTAAGATGTGAAATAGTCAAAGCTCAGCATTAAATTACAACTGGTTACAACACTTTTCCCTTCTAGACTTAGACCCAACTTACTCCTGTACCTCCTGTTTTTACTTTTTCTTTTAAAAATATACTTTATATTGCCTGGCTGGTGTAGCTCAGTGTATTGAGCACAGGCTGTGAACCAAAGGATCACTGGTTCGATTCCCAGTCAGGGCACACATGCCTGGGTTGCAGGTCAGGTCCCCAGTGGGGGATGTGTGAGAAGCAATCACATGTTGATGTTTCTCTCCTTCTCTTTCTCCTTCCCTTCTCCTCTCTCTAAAAAAATAAATAAATAAATAAATAAAATCTTTAAAAATATACTTTATTGATTATGCTATTACAGTTGTCCCATTTCCCCCCTTTATTTGCCTCCACCCTGCACACCCCCTCCCACCCGCATTCCCCCCCTTTAGTTCATGTCCATGGGTCATACACATAAATTTTTTGGTTTCTACATTTCCTACACTATTCTTAACCTCTCCCTGTCTATTTTTTACCTGCCATTTATACTATTTATTCTCTGTACCTTCCCCCATCCCCCTCCCACTCCCCCACTGATAACTCTCCATGTGATCTCCATTTCTGTGATTCTGTTCCTGTTCTATTGTTTCTTTCTTTTTTTGTTTTTTATTTTCTGTTTTTTCCTTTGATCACACAATATCACTTTCCCTTCCTGAGATCAGTTGTGCACTTCCATTCATTTGTGCCATTACTCATAATATTCACTGTGACTGCAAAGCACTGTCCTCCATTATCTTCCTGGAGAATCCCTCTTCACCTTTCCATTGCCAGCTTTTCTCACTTACCTATTGCTGCATAACAAACTCCCCCGAAACTGAGTGGCTTAAAAACAAGTTGATTTACTATTTCGCAAGATTCAGTGGGTTGGTTGGAGACGCCTGCTGGTCTGGTCTCACCTGGGCTCGCTCATGGGGCTTTAGTAAACCAGTCTTGGGACTGGGCTCATCTGGGACACGGTCACACCTGGCTCTCTCTCCCTATGGTCTCTCAGCTTCCAGAGCCTCTCTCTCCCCATAGTCTCTTTCCAGCAGGATAGTCTGGACTTTTTTCCATGGCAACTGGGTTCCAAGAGCTAAAGCAAAAACTTCTAGCTCTCTTAAGACCTACCTAGGCTTGGAAATTCCACAATATCATTTCTGTTGCATTTTGTTGGTCTAAGCAATTCCATGATTAGCCCTATTTCAGGGAGAGGGAAACTACATAAGGGTAACTGCAGAGTCACATTGCAAAGGGACATGAACGCAGGGGGACATAATTCATTGAGAGACATTTTAAATAATCATACAGCTGAAATGTCACCTCTCCATTATTTGGGTCATGCATGGTTTCCATGATGGTGATGCATCCTGAGAAATGCACTGTTAGGCGATCTCATTGTTGTGTGGACATCATACGGTGCACTTAAATGAACCTAGATGGGATAGCCTACAGCACACCTACATCATATGGTATAGCCTATTGCTCCTAAGCTACAAATCTGTACAGAATCTTACTGTTCTGAATACTGCAGGCAATTTGTAACACAATGGTAATTATTTGTACATCTAAATATATCTAAATATAGAAAACACAGTAAATATATGGTATAAAAGATAAAAAATGGTACACCTGTATAGAGTGCTTACCATTAGTAGAGCTTGCAAGACTGGAAGTTGCTCTGGGTGAGTCAGTGAGTGAGCAGTGAATAAATATAAAGGCCTGGAACTACTGTACACTGCTGTAGACTTTATAAACACAGTACATTTAGGCTACACTAAATTTATTTGAAAACATTTTTCCTTTTTGAATGACAAATTAACCCTGGCTTACTGTAATGGTTTTATTTGATCAATTTTTTATTTTTTTACCTTTTCTACTCTTTTGTAATAACGCTTAACTTAGAACATGAACACATTCATTGTACAGCTGTACAAAATATTTTGTTTATATCCTTATTGTAGAAGGTTTATTACTATTCATTTATTATTATTTGTTAAATATTATTGTTCAAAACGAAGACAAAAACACTCACTAGCCCAGGCTGATACAGAGTCAGGCCATCCATTTTGGTCTTCCACACTGACTGGCTCAGGTGGCTGGGTGTCGTCCAGCAACACGAAAGGTCACCAGTCTGATTCCCAGTCGGGGCACATACCTGGGTTGTAGTTTGGTTGCTGGTAGGGATGTGTAGAGAGGCAACCAATTGATGTTTCTGTGTCATTGATCTTTCTCTTTTTCTTCCTCCCTTCCCCTGTCTCTATAAGTAAGTAAGTAAGTAAGTAAGTAAGTAAGTAAGTAAGTAAGTAAGTAAGTAAATAAATAAATAAAATCTTTTAAAAATATATTGGTCTTCCGCCTCCACATCTTGTTCCACGGGCAGTTCTTCAGGGGCAACAACACACGTGGAGCTGCCATCTCCTGCAATCGCTAGGCCTCCGAACCACCTCCTGAAGGACCCGTCTGTGGCTCTTCTTGGGGAGATGTCAGTCTTTTCAGACATATGTCCATGGTGGTTTGTTCTTTTTTCTCTTCTTCATCATAGATTTCCTTGTAAGCAGATGCTGTCTCATGAACATTCCTCTCTATTAATGATAACCTTTCGGTATGGGGGTCCATGTTTTCAAACTGCTTCAGGAGCTTGTTGAAGTCTGCCAAAGCTTCCACAAAACCCTGCACTGTGAATTTTCGTGGGGTTCTTTTTCCTCCTGCAGTTTCCTTTTCTCTTGCCTCTTCTTCAGCTATGTGTTCCTGTTCCAGTTCCAAGAACTCCTCATTAGTGAATTCCTCAGGCTCCACCTCTAGGAGCTGCTTAATGTCTTCCTCATCCACACCCGGGTTAGGTTGTTTGCCATCTCACCCACAGCTGTGTTGAGTTTTGCAACCTCATCCTTGGAAATTCCTTTAAAGTTGTGGAGGAACATGTTGTGTGTCCTCTTCCAGATGCCATCCACACACTCCTTGTTGACATCACCCCAAGCCCAAAGAAGGTCCTTGATGCAGCCATAGATGTTGTAATCCTTCCAGAATTGCATCAGTGTCTTCCTCAGTTATAGCAATAGCCCAGGCAAAGGTCCTCCTTAAAAGCTGCTATGACTCCTTGACCCATTTATTGGATCAAAGAGGTAGTGTTTGGAGGGAGAAATATCACTTTCATATTGGCATGAAGATCAGCGGTGAAAAGAGAATATCCGGGAGCCCTATCAACAAAATCTTGAAAGGTGTCTTATTTTGCAATTAACACTTGTCCATTTTACTGGCATAGAAATTCAGGAGGGCATCTTGGAAGAGGGGCTGGGTCATCCATGACTTCTTATTGCTCCTGTAGTACACTGACAGTGTGTGTTTATTGATGTGCTTGAAGGGATCCTCACTGTACCAGATCATAAAAGGTTTCAATTTGTAGGCTGCAACATTGCTCTGGAACAGGACTGTTACCTTGTCCTTAAAAGCCTTGAAACTTGGCATTAACTTGATCTCCTTATGGATCAAAGTCCTTTCAGGCACCTGTTTCCAGAACAGGGAGTTTTCATCCATATTGAATATTTGCTCTGGCAAGTAATTTTCCTTCACTATCAGCTTATCTAGAGTTTCCAAAAGTTCTTCAGCTGCCTTCATACCAGCACTCGCAGACTCACCACTCACTTTCACATTATGTAATGAAGAATGATTCTTGAATCATTTAAACCACCCAGAGCTAGCAGTAAATTCAACATGGTGGCTGGGTCCAACCTTTTCTTGCAACATCGCAAACAAAATTTTCGCCTTGACCATAATCTCATGGTGTTGAGAGGGATATACAGACACTTTGGAATGCAATGTGTACTATCCATCCAAATTTAGAATGCATATACCCTTTGACCTACTAATTCCATTTCTAGGAATCACAAGTGGTTTCCATTTGTAGCCCACAACATTGCCTTCAAGCAAGGCTGTCATCCTGTCCTTAAAAAGCCTTGAAACCTGACATTTATTTGACCTGGTTATGAATGAAAGTCCTTTCAAGCATCCATTTCCAAAAAAGGGAGGTTGTATCCATATTGAATATTTGCCCAATATGAATACTGTGGAGTAATTTTCCTCCACAACCAGCTTATTTAGAGTTTCTGAAAATTCATCACATGCCTTTACATCAGCACCACAGACTCACCACTCACTTTCATATTATGGAATGAATAACAATCTATGGGTCCTTTACACCACCCAGAGTGAGCAGTAAAGTCAACATCATAGTCAGGTCCAGCCTTTTATTTCAATATCACCAACAAACTTTTTGCTTTGGCTGTGATCTTCCTGGTGCTGACAGGGATACACTTTTGTGTTTGTTCTTCAATCCAGGACATTAGAAGTTTCTTCATGTCTGATACAGGCCCTCCCCAAATTTTTGTTAGTCTCATTGTTTCAATAGAGCAGATTCTTCAGCTGCTTCCATCACTTTGTTCTTGTTCTTCAACGGTAGCTATAGTGTAATGGGACAACCCTGACTGGTGAGCAATAACAATTACTGATTTTTCACCATTGTAGTCCTTTATCACTTTTAATTTCGTTTCCAGATTGATTGATCACTCCATGAGGCCTTTTATTGGTAACATTAGCAGTGGATTTTGTGTGCTTAGAGGCCATGTTGAAAAAACAACATGAGATTAAATCAAGCCCAAGGGAAAATCATGCAATCTAGAGACACAGTAAACACGAGATGAATGAGGCTGCTGCCAGCGTAGCACAGCACACTGTTTCATAGCAAACATTTTTATACAAGTGGAGAGAGTACACCCTAAAACAACTATCAAAAGTATAGTATAGGAAAAGCCATGGGGATGTATGGGACAGTATAGGAAATTAAGTAACCAAAGAACTTACAAGCATGACCCATGGACATGAACAATGGTGTAGGGATTGTCTGAGGGAGTGAGGGTGCTGAGTGGAGGGGGATGAGGGGGGAAATCAGGACAATTGTAATAGCATAATCAACCAAATATAACAAAAAAGTATAGTATAATAATTACATAAACCAATAACAGTCATTTATTATCATTATTAAGTATTACGTACTGTACATAATGTGTCATACCTTTATAGGACTGACAATGCAGTAGGTTTGTTTACACCAGCATCACCACAAAAATGTGAGTAATGTGTTGTGGTGCAATGTTATAACAGCTACCATATCATTAGGTGATAGGAAGTTTTCAGTTCCATTATAATCTTAGGGCACCACTGTCATATATGTGATCAACCAAAATATTATTACGTGACACATGACTGTACTTGTGTCTATGTCTATTTCCCCTACTATACTCTGTCATGCTCCTGACACACTGGTAGGAGGAGGGATTTAGGAAAACAGATGCAGAATCTGGAAGTACAGCTTTTGGTACTCTGATTGGGGAAAGCTATACTGGTGAGATGCAGTTGGAAATAAAGTTTGAGGCCAGATCATAGAGGACCATGAATACTATGCCAAGGGATTTATGTTTCATTTTGCAAGCACTCAGAACTGAAGTCAAGAACATCTCTCCCAAACTACTCTTATATTTCCTATTCAGGTGAGTGGCAGAAATAAGGACTCACATCTTCTACCTCCCTCATCCAAATAGCCTCCAAGCAAGTGCTACTTATCACAATCATCTCTTCACTCTGTCCCATCCTCCCGTCTACACTGCCATAGCTTTAGTCCAGGCCCTCATACTTCTCCTCTGACCTATTGTCACAGCCTGTAAACAGGTTTTCCTAATACTAGTCCTGCCCCCTTATCCATCCTCCGTACTTACACTCAAATCATCTGTTGATGTTAGCCCACTCATTATTAGCTTCCATGGATTCCTACTACTCTCAAGATCAAGTTCAAAGTCTTTTGCACTTCTCACAAGAGCCTGCCATAACTTAGCCCCTGCCTAATTTCCTCTACTGCCCTCTGCCCTTGCCCTTTATACTTCAGCAATGCCAAACTTTTTTTTAGTTCCTCAGTTCATGCCATGTTCCCTTATGTCATGAGGTTTACAAGAAAGTACCATGTTAGCCCACTGTTTGACATGGAATAGGTGTTCAACCAATGGTAGTATTACTTTTTATTTATTTGGCCCTTTATGTGTCTCAAAGCATTTGCATGTATATATTGTCACAAAGTTATTTAGTGATAGAGAAAGAAATTGTGTCATGAAGCAATGTTGCATACTGTAGGACAACATTGGTCTAGAAACCAAAAAGACCTGGGACTGGATCTGACTCAACCATTACAGAGATTTGTGACCTGGGACAAAGACCCTTAACCTCTCAGAGCCTGTTTCTATACCTGTAAAATAGGGATAACAGTACCTAGTTGCAGAATGAGAGATTTTGGTCACTTATATACAGGCTTAAAAACCAACAAGTAAATTAGTAACTTCAGTTTGTGAACTCTGAAAAACCAAAGGTCATACTTGTGTATGACAACCAAAGTTAAGAGTCACAGTCATCAAAAGGCTCAATAATGTGATGTGATCCTGAAGACTTTTTAAAATTTGTATTTATTGGTTTGAGAGGAAGAGAGAGAATTTTGTTCTACTTATTTATGCATTCATCAGTTGATTCTTGTGTGTGCCCTGACAGGGAATCAAACCCACAAACTTGGCATATTGGGATGATGCTCTAACCAATTTAGCTACATGGCCAGGGCTTGATCCCAAAGACTTTCGGAAGAAATTTTCATAAAAAGCATGTGAAGTACTCTGGAAAATAAAAACTAATAAGAATTTATCTTCTTATACCTGAGGTGACTTCTGCAGTACTGGATACTATAAGCAGGGTGCCTCAATGGGTACATTGACAAAAATTAGGTCCTGGATTTGCAGAAGTGAGTCTTGCACCCTGAATGGTGTTGATTCTCTCCCAAAGTATACCATTCTGCAAAGCCTTGTTTGGATGGAGAGCTGGCTTCTTGCCATAGAATGTTTTTCTCAAGTATTGCTATCAAAAAGCAATAGTTCACAATTACACACAAACCAAAAGGACTAGCTTAAAACTTTACAAGCAGTTTCCACTAAGCTAGTTTTCTCCCATTGAAAGAGTTACATACACTGCACATCTAAGTAGAGAAAAACACCCATGTGTGCACAAAGATATTTACTCTAATACTGTTGTTAATAGTGACAAATAAGAAACATCCTAAAAAAGAGAAAAAGAAAAAGAAAGAACCTCAATATCCATCAGTGGGAGAATGACTAAATAAAATGTAGCTTTTTCATTCAATGGAATACTATACTGTAGTTAAAAGTCATGAATTAGTGTATGTGTCAACAGGGATAATTCTCAAAAACATAACGTTGAATGAAAACCACAAGCCAAATCTGACTGGTGTGGCTCAGTGGGTTGAGCATTGTCCCACAAGCCAAAAGGTTGCTGGTTCGATTCCCAGTCAGAACACATGCCTGGGTTGTAGGCCAGGTCCCCAGTTGGGGGTGTGCAAGAGGCAGCTGATCAATGCTTCTCTCCCTCTCTTTCTCCCTCCCTTCCCCCTCTCTCTAAAAATACATAAATAAAATCTTTTAAAAAAAGAAACCACAAGCTATAACAAAATATGTATAGTATGACACCATTTACGTCAAATACTATAATATAATAATACTACATATTTTTCTATACCTATTTGGGTACAAGTATTTAAAAGAGTTATCTGGAAAAATGTACATCAAACTCAAAAATGGTTATAAATGGGAAGAAGGGAGAGGAGCAAGTTGGAGAGGAGGCCAAAGAGTCTGTGATGATTAATTTTATATGTCACCTTGACAAGGCCACTGGGTTCCCAGATATTTGGTCAAACATTATTCTGGGCACAACTATGAGAATGTTTTTGGATGAGATTAACATCCAAAACAGTAGACTGAGTCAAGCAGATTGCCTTCCCTAATGTGGGTGGGCTGCATCCAATCAGTTGAAGGTCTGAATAGAACAGAAAGGCTGACCCTCTCTCCTGCCTGCGTGAGCTGCTCTGACTGAAACATCAGCTCTTTGCGGGTCTCCAACCTGGTGGATCTTGGACTGGAACTAGTCCACTGGCTCTCTGGAGTCTCCCTGCAGCTTGCTGACTTTTGTTGATTGCAAATCTTGGGACCTCAACATCTACAACTGTGTTGAGCCAATTCCTTATAATCAATCAGCCCCTCTCTAAATATAGACATGACTATAAATATCCTGTAAGTTTGTTTTCTCTGGAGAACCCTAATATAGAGATTTTAGCTTTCTCTTTTTAATGTTCTGATTTTTAAAAAAGGAGAATAGATTCTTGTGTTATATTTATTATTAACTTTATCTTTAGAGACCTGAAGCATGACAAGCCTTTATTATTATTACCAGTTAACAAATAATGAAATTGAAAGGTTAAATGGTTGTGGCAGTCCTTCCCCTTAGTTCTCACATACACAGTTGGCAGGGACGCTGCAAAGACAAATGCAGCATTATAAAATCAAAGTATTTGGAGTTTCTTGTTAGAATACAGAAATTAAAGGTATTATCATTTCTTGCTTTTCCCTTCTCACCTTTTTCCCTCAGATCTTCCACACCAAAGGGGTGAGCTCACACACATAGAGAAAGAGAGAGGAAGCAACAAATGTCTCATAAACATGGTAATTAACTCCATGTTACTTTCAAGATTTGAGGATGTGCCAAAAGTTGTCTGACCCCCAGAGTGTGGAGTGAATACTGCTTTGGAAATCAATGAGAATCAATGCTTAAGAAACATAATTTATGGGCACAGTAGCTATACAGAAACATTTGCAGTGGAAAATTCCTTTCACTCCCTGGTTAAAGAAAGGGGATAATTCTTCTGGACAGAAAAAAAATGTGCTTTGCAACATGTAAGTAAGAGGAAGGCAGAAAAAAAATTGAAAGGGAGGAAAGCTATGTGACTATTTATAAAATCCTGATCTTTCTTGACTATTTCTAGGGAAAGATATACTGACATAAAATCTATTTGGGGGCTTGTCTGTTTTACTTAAAAGGATAAAATAGGAGTACAGGTGTTTCTTGCTATTGTCAACACACACAGAAACTCCCTTCCCATCAAATTAAGAAAAAGCACCCTGGCTGGTATGGCTCAGTGCATTGAGCATACAACTGTAAATCAAAAGGTCTCTGGTTCGATTCCCAGTCAGGGCACATGCCTGGGTTGCGGGCCAGGTCTCCAGTGGGGGTACTCAAGAGGCAGCTACACGTTGATGTTTCTCTCCCTCTCTCCCTCCCTTCCCCTCTATAAAAATAGATAAATAAAATATTTTAAAAAATTAAGAAAAAGCTACTGTATCTTCAATCTTGGGAGGTCTCATGTAAGTACTTCAATGTCTGTAAACACGGAGATAGAATAGTCTCTCTTCTCTGCTCTCTCCAAACCAGTGGTTTGATCTTTAAATTTAAAATGTTGTATTTGGCCCTGGCTGGTGTAGCTCAGTGGATTGAGCACGGGCCTGCGAACCAGAGGATCGCGGTTCGATTCCCAGTCAGGGCACATGCCTGGGTTGCAGGCCAGTTCCTGGCAGGGGACACACGAGAGGCAACCGTACATTGATATTTCTCTCCCTCTCCTTCTCTCCTACCCTTCCCCTCTAAAAAGATAAATAAATAATAAATTAAAAAAAATAAAATGTTGTATTTGTTGTCACACTAATAAAATGCCCTATTACTGAAATAGAATTATGCATGTTTTTCAAACCTGATTGTTTATCAAGATACTTCTTTTTTAAGAACATTCTTCTCTTTCTATTTTTCCAGTGTACTTCTATTTTTTAATTGAATTTATTGGGGTGACACTGGTTAACAAAATTATACAGCTTTAAGGTTCAAGATACTTCTGAAAGCTGTTTTCAGAATTCTTCCTTTTCCCTGATTAAGGACAAGTTTCTTTAAACAATTAATTTAATTCTTTATAAAACAAAAGTATCACATTTAAGGAATTCCAAAATGGTTATATTGACTTCTGGTTTGAATTTGGATGTGGTCTTTCAAGAGATTGTATATGTAGTGCTTATATAATTATATACAAATAATATTTTATTGTGAAGACTTCACTACTTTTATCTGTAGAATGTATTTTTTTAGGCTGTATCACTGAATTTTTTATTTTTTTAAGTACTTTTTTTTTCTTTTTTAGATTTTTTATTTATTTATCTTTTTTAGAGGGGAAAGGAAGGAGAGAGGGAGAGAAACATCAATGTGCGGTTGCCTCCTGTATGTCCCCCGCCGGGAACCGGCCTGGCAACCCAGGCATGTGCCCTGACCAGGAACCGAACCGCGATCCTTCGGTTCGCAGGCCCGCGCTCAATCCACTGAGCCACACCAGCCAGGGCTGTATCACTGAATTTTTTAAAAAGATTTTTAAAATTTATTTTTAGAGAGGGGAAGGGAGAGAAAAGAGGGAGAGAAACATAAATGTGTCTTTGCCTCTTGTGCATCCCTTACTGGGAACCTGGCCTGAAATCCAGACATGTGCCCTGACTGAGAATTCAACTGGCAACTCTGATTCTCAGGCCAGTGCTCAATTCACTGAGCCTCACCAGCCAGGGCCTGAATCACTAAATTTGTATTAAATACCCAAGTACATTTCGGCTGAAATGAAAAAGTGTTTCTGATTTTCACAGAACCTTTATTTTGCATTATTTATATAAATACTTAAAATTATAATCAGATTTGTTTATTACATTTGAGATCCAAGACAAATACTGTTTTTATATTATACTTTTTTCATTTCTTCTTCAAAACTTCTGTTTTTTTTTTTTTAAGTTTTTTTTTAAGATTTTTTTTTTTTTAATTTGTCTTTAGAGGGGTAGGGGAGAGGGAGAGGGAGAGAAATATCAATGTACGGTTGCCTCTTGTGTGTCCCCTGCTGGGAACTGGCCTGCAACCCAGGCATGTGCCCTGACTGGGAATCAAACCGCGATCCTCTGGTTCGCAGGCCCACGCTCAATCCACTGAGCTACACCAGCCAGGGCCAAAACTTCTGTTTTTACCCAATAAATTCAATACACAAATTTTTAAAATTTCTGTTTTTAAAATTATGAAATGTTTTACATATACAGAACAATATAGAGAATAATACAATAATAAACTTCCATGTACCCATCACCCAGCATTGTCAAATCTTATGTTTCCCATATTTACTGAAAACATATATTTAAATGTTTTATTAAATGTATTGGGGTGACATTGGTTAATACGATCATGTAGGTTTCAAGTGTACAATTCTATAATACATTATGCATATATTGCATTGTGTATTTACCACCCAAAGTCACATTTCCTTCTGTCACCATATATTCGACCCTCTTTACCCTTTACTACCTCCCCTCCATCCACCCCCATCCCCTTGGTAACCACTGTACTCTCATCTGTGTCTATGAGTTTTTGTTTGTCTTGTTTGTTCATTTGTTGCTTTCAGTTTTATATCTCACATGTGAGTGTAATCATATGGTTTTTGACTTTTTCCTGTCTGACTTATTTCACCTAGCATGATATTCTCAAGATCCATCCATGATGAAACACTGCCATTTTTTTAAAAAAGAAGTAAGACTTTTCAGATACAGTTAACGATTCCTCTCTCCATTCATTTTCCCTGTCTTCCTTTCTTAGAAGTAGCCACAATCATGCATTTGATGCTTTTCACATCCATGCATGTTTTCACATCCTTACCACATATGTGTCTATGCATAAACTGTATAGAAGATTGTCTTCCACATTTTAAGTTTTATTAGATAGTATCATACAATCAGTAGTAAGGGGAGTATAACACAGTGAATAAGCTCACAAACATTAGAGCCAGAAGTGGTCTGGAATATCTGCTGCATATGTTACTGAACATCATTTTCCTCATCTATAAAGTACTATTTCCTCATCTACAAGATGAGGAAAATGAGAATAATATGTACCTCATAGGGTTGTTTTGAGGATTATATGAGTCGATACATATGAAACATTTAGAACATAATACACTAAGCATAATGTGTTCACTATTATTTTGCACCTTGCTTTTTTTACATAACATTTTTGAGATTTATTCATGTTGATACATGTAGCATTAGTTCATTTCCACAACTGCATAGTATTCCATCATATGAATATACTGTAATATATCTCCTCTTCTGTGATAGACATTTAGATTGTTTCCATTATAAAAAGTATTGTAATGAACATCCTTATCCATGTCTTCTTGTGCACATATATGAGAGAATTTATCTCTGGTTATTCTTTAATTCTTTCTAGAAAAATACATTTTTATAAAATATGCCATTGATGTCTTTTTCACAGCAAAGGAGCTATGTATTCAATCCATTCCAGTGTCTTCAAAATCAGCAGAGTTGGTGACTTTCTAAATGTTTGCAGCTATCCTCTTGGGCATCAAAATCACAATTTGGTTGAAGTAATGATGTTGTGACAGCAAATACTGATCTTATTAAATTAATTTTGACTGCCTTTTATTTTTCACATACTGCAATCTGCATATTGAAAGGTAGAACTTGACTTCCAAACGAATGGGATACCATTTTTATACCATGTGCAAAAAATCTGATTGATCACTATACTTCAAAGGTTTTTGAAGTTTATGTCACAACAGTTGTAACTAATAAATGGCTTTTCAAACTCTGACTGTTTTATTATTTCTTCTTGGGAAAAGACTGAATTGGTCAAGTGGGTGTTTTATTGGTCTTAACTTGCTGAATGGTAGGTTGTAAACCCTAAGAATGTTTCAACAACTCATAAAGGAGTAAAGACCTCAGTTAAAAAGTCTCTGATGATTGGGATCTTAGACTACCAACCTCATTAAGATTTATCTGGCAGTCCTTCTGAAAACTTATTCAAATTTTATAACTCCCTCATTCTGAAGATTGTAGGAAAGTGTTCGTTTTTAAAGAAATAAGGACAAACAACTTCTGGTGGCTTTTTTTTTTTTTTTTTGCATTTTTTTGTGCTACTCATTGGTACACTTCTCCTTCAAGAAAATCTAATGGCTATAATGTTTTGCCCTGTAAAGTGTCTTTAAATTGATTCTCAAAGTATTGATAAACCATATTCGAATCTGAAAGAATAAAACCTCAGTAAAGACTCCAAGGCTGATCTCAGTTTTATAATTTGGCTCCTTAACATTTAGATGTGCCGCCTTCTGTGAAACAAATCGTTGACTTTCATTGTTGGTAGTCAGCTCTTCATTTACAATTCTGGGAAAATGCTCATCAGGTTTTATACCTGTATAAGTAAATCAGAAAGCATCTTTGAAAGAAGACTATGTGAAAGACATTACAAACTAATGGAAATATTAAGTGTTTATTGAGCCCCTAGTTTTATCTATTGAGCATCTACTCTTAAAATGAGTAACCAGGCCCTGGCTGGTGTGGCTCAGTGGATTGTGCGCAGGCCTGTGAACCAAAGCATTGCCGGTTTGATTTCCAGTTAGGGCACATGCCTGGGTTGTAGGCCAGGTCCCCAGTATATGGAGTGCTAGAGGCAACCATACATTGATGTTTCTCTCCCTCTCTTTCTCCCTCCCTTACCCATCTCTCTAAAATAAATAAATAAAATCTTTAAAAAAATGAGTAACCATATTAAGTTTGGTCAGGAAGCAGATGATGATGATCTGGTATCTAAATCTAGCCTGGAAATGTGTTCTCTAATGGTGTAAAAAATACCTGCCCTGATCAGTGTGGCTCAGTTGGTCAGACATCATCCCACAAATCAAAAGATCACGAGTTTGATTCCCAGTCACGACAGATGCCTGGGTTGCGGGTACCATCTGGTCAGGGAACTTTTGAGAGGGAACCGATTGATGTTTCTCTCTCACATTGATGTATCTCTCTCTTTCTCCCTCCTTTCCCCCTCTCTCTAAAAATAAATAAATGAAATATTTTTAAAAGATAGCCCAGGGCTTGGGGATGAGGGGACTAGGGTACTGCTCATAACTCTGTTACTGGGCATTGTGTAATAGTGGGGATGTTCATCTCTTTTTAAAAAATAGCCCTGGCTGGTGTAGCTCAGTGGATTGAGCACGGGCTGTGAACCAAAGGATCGCAGGTTCGATTCCCATTCAGGGCACATGCCTGGGTTGCAGGCCAGGCCCCTAGTGGGGGCCACGTGAGAGGCAACCACACATTGATGTTTCTCTCCCTCTCTTTCTCCCTCCCTTCCCCTCTCTAGAAAATAAATAAATAAAATATTAAAAAAAATAAATGTTTATTTATTTATTGATTTTTGAGAGAGAGAGGAAGAAAGAGACAAAGAAGAGAGAGAGAGAGAAATGCTGATTTGTTGTTTTACTTATCGATGAATTCATCAGTTGATTCTTGTATGTGCCCTGCCCAGGGATTGAACCCATAACCTTGAGGTATCAGGATGACGCTCTAACCAACTGAGCAACCCGATCAGGACAGGAATGTTCATCTCTTGACTCTTCAGTTTCTCTTCTGAAAAAGTGAGGGGGTTGGTCTGGATGCTTTCCTATGTACCTGTCATACAATTCTGTGAACTCTAAGGAAGGAACCAATGTTGAATGTGGTATTCAAGAAAGACCTCATGGAGAACATAAGGTTTCACAAAGTCCCATGAAGAATTCAGATGTGTGGGAGCTAAGGGGTGTTTGGATATAACTAAACTGGTCCCTACTGCTAGATATGTGATTGCTTTTAGTTTACGGTGTACAATAACTACAAAACTAGGATAATGTATATATTTATCTGCTTTCTTGAGAAAGTAAGTTTGAGAGATATTTGCAGGTGAGTAGAGAATGGCATGTTAAAATATATTGTTACTATTATTGAGTATTTAACAGCACTAGTTTTTTTTTAATGTATCAACTCAGGTTAAAAGCAAAATACAATAACCTATCAATTATGACAACACAAAAAAATGTCACGAATCTCGAAGTTTTCTTTCATTTCGATCCATGGCAAATATATTTTAACAACTGGCTCTCCAGATCTCTCTGATCTATAGCATTTGCTGATTTTCATGGTGTAAATGCTCTCACTGTGGCTGCTTTCAAACTCCCAGTGTGGGGTCACTAACTGGAGTTGGGAAGACATGTGTACAATTAGCTCTTGTGAGCCATTGCTAGCAGGCTCTGGCACACCACCATAATATATAATGTGTATATAAGAAAAATATTTATCTTTCTTTCTGAACCAGTTAAGTAAAGGTTACAGACATAACGCCCCTTTTACCCTTAAATATTTCAGCGTGTATCTCTTAAAAATGAAGACATCCTCCTAATAAACACAACATGATGATCAAAATCAGGAAATTAACATTCATACAGTACTCTTATATAATCTAGTAGACCTTATTCAAATTTTGCCAGTTTTGGCAATAATGCCCTTTGTAGTTTAAAGAAAAAAATTTAATCTAGTATTGTCTATAGTTTTTGGATAGAATGTGTTTTCTCAGAAATTTCTTTCTCTAGCCGTCTTCCACTTTGCAAATCCTCCTTTGTCCTTTCTTCACACCTCTTTATCTTCCTACAAGCACTTCTAGCATTAGTTTCTAGTGTCTAACATTAGAAGTGCTATCAGCATATAACAACAAACGTGCTACCAATGGTAGACTTCAAATGCTGACAGTGGTTCAAATGTCTGAATTTTACTTAATGTTGGTAGTTACTAGTCACAAATACTGCACTTAAATTCAGGGATAAGTCTTTGTTGTCAATAATGTTACTGTCTTTCTTAGTTATTAATAGAGCTTTGCTTTATAAGCTTGCATGCATGCCAATAAAAGAGAGTTTTATTGGATGTTCTGGGCAATGCTAATTTTATTTATTTTTTTGAGAATTTTTATGAGTTAATTTGAGCCAAACTGACGACATATGCCAGGGAACAAGATCTTAACTGCTCCGGCTAGGCAATGCTAATTTTAACGAAATCACTCTCAGCAATATAGGGAAATAACTTAAATATGTTTATTTTGGGGGCATGTGTGTGTCTCTTATTCCGCTAACAATAATGTTTCTGCTTCCACAAGCTATTGCTATTTCTATAAAAACTAATACCCAGCAACAATGCCATAACAGCGACAAAATTAATAATGTAATCATTAAATGTGTATGGGTTTAAAATGATAAATGTCTCCTGAACATATTGAAAAATCATGCATTACAATAGAACCTTTAAAGTAATCCATAAGTCTGAGTTGATAAGTCTGCTTGTGCCTTGATCAGTCTTTTTTGTTGTTTATTGAATGTTGGCACTCAAAAAATAATGCAAATGTCATCTGTCTACACAAACAAATCCTGTGACATGTTTAACTACTTAATACAAATAACTAGGGCCAGTGCCAGCATTAACGGATGAAAGAATTAGCTGCTGATAGGAATGATTTATTTTGGCTAATATTTTCTCAAGTGATTTAAGCAGAAGGCAGAGGGTAGTATTTTCCTTGAAATTTCCAGATATTCATACCAAGTTTCGACTTTGCTTCCATGGAGACCTGGCCATTCACTGAAGGCTGTGCTTGTACATGCAAAAGGAAAAAAGCAGGAAAATCAAATGGATTATGAAATAAAAACAAAGCAAAGATGCTCACTGAAATTATTATTTTATTTCAGGCTACAAAGCACATATGCCCTAACTCCTGACTACATTTTCACGGCCCCGTTGCCTCTCAGACTGTGTGTCCCTTTGAACTCCATCATACAGAGCCATCTTTCTAAAATGTCAAACCAAGCATGTTGCTTCCATGGCTTCCCACTGCCAGGATACCAAGTTCCTTCCTTAGCATGGCATTCCAAGGGCCCTCTGTGATTGAGCTCCTGCCTATATCTCCAGTATAAACATCTCCAGTTCTTTTGATAGAGCTCTCTGCCTTCCACTTCCTAGGTGGTACCCAAAGGAACTACTTGTAGTTCCAGGAGAGGGCTCTCAGTTTTGACTTTCCATGCCTTTGTTACACTCCTCCCAGAGCAAAGCTCTTTATCTTTTGTTTGCCTAATGAATACTATGTTATTTCAACTCTTACCTTCCTTATAAACCCTTTTCTCACTCCTGCCCACATTCGCCTTTGTACACACATTCTACTTGGTCAAACTTCTATAATAGCACTGATAGCACTTCATTGGATTTGTTCGATCCTGACTATCTTCTCTTAATAGGTTGCAAACTCTTTGAGGTCAAGGCCCATAAATTATTCATCTATCACTGGCCCCTAGCCTATCCTGTGTCTAGCACATAGAAGGCACTCAGTTTTTTATTAACCAATGTTACCCAAAAAGTCAATAAAACACAATAAAGTAAAATAAAGAAGGCACTCAGTAAATACTGTAGAATGAACAATTGTAATTTGAATTATCTAGATAGCTACTGTCCAATGCATAGCCACTAGCCACGTGTGGCTATTTCATTTAAATTTTAATTAAAATGAAAAATTCAGTTCCTCAGTCACACTAGCCACATTTCAAATGCTCAATGGCTACTTGTGGTTACTGTACTGAACAACACAGATTATAGAAACTGCCATCATGGCCAAATGTCTATTACATAGTGCTGACCAAGGTAATTCTTTATTTTTTCATTTCAATTTAATAAACATTGATTGCTACTATATGCTAACATTTGTGCTAGGCATGGTGGTTATAGCGAATTGTTATAAAACTATTATTATTTATTATTATTATTATTTGCAAGGCATTCAAAATCTGGTAGGGAGAAACCTTGCAAAATGAGAGAAATTATTTCCATAATGGGATATCGGGGAAGATTTTATGGAGATAATTTTTTCATTTAAACTGGGCATTTAAGAATGGAGAGAATTTTAATGGGGCAAATCTTGGAAATTGAGAGAAAATAGTGTGAGCAAATGTACAGAAGTGGGAAATTACTAGGAAAGTGAGAAGTAATTTAGTTTGCTTAGAACGTACGGTACATACGCAGGGAGTAATTGTTTCATTTATTCAGTCTTTCAATTATTGAATAAATAATTTGGGAGCACCTGTCATGTTTAAGGCTTTACACTAAGCATTGGGGATACAACAGTGACCTATACAGACATTGCCTCAGCAGAGGTCACATTTATGAGTGATGAGATTCAGATAAGACTGCGGAAGGCAATGAATGCTACCGTACAGAGTTTGTACTTTGTTCCTCAGGCCCTCACAGTGAAAGTGTGGACTTTATTTATTTATTTATTTATTTTCAAAGTGTGGACTTTAGAACAGTAATGTGGGCTGGGCATGACCTGGGAGTTTGTTAGAAATGCAGAATCTCAGGTTCCACCCTAAACTCAGACTTACAGAATCAGAAATTGCATTTTAGCAAGATCCCTAAGTTATTCCTAAGCATAGTAACATTTGAGGGGCATTGTTGTTGGTCGACAATTTTCAACTGGTGTGCTGCAAGAATTAAAACATGCAATACCTGACTATTTAATCAGGACCATTGACCTCTTCTCCCTTAGACTGCCAAATAAAAAAATGACAACATCCATCACAATAGCCATCTGATATGAATGAGTAAAAATTATACCTATTTTCGTCAGATTGGCAAAAATTACATTTTTTGGTCTACTGAAGAATTTTAGTAATTAATTTATGTGTGCCAGCCATGAGATGAAAAAGGCTGAAATTACTGTGCTTGGCCAACTGAGCCAATTACATAGTGTGTACGTGAGCAAGTTAAGAGTAAGTAAGGCAGTATGAAGGTGACAAGTAGTCAAGCACAAAAGCGAGTAAGGAAAGTAGTATTCAAATCAGTATTGGGTTGGATGCAAAAGGAAGTGGTCATAGGACTATTACTGTAGCTCAGACGAGAAGTGGGAGGGGTTGTATGGGAGAGACATCGAATCTCTTGTTCATAGATATAGCTTCAGTTTCATTAACTCATACTGGAAATGTTGTATCAGAGTAAAAAAAAATCAGCAGATTCTGTAATATGGTACTTGAGATATCTTAAAAAGGTGCCAGCTATTTGTTTTAGACAAGGTTTATTCATATGTCTATTTCCTGTTGACGCCACAGGTCCATGGTCTACTCCTGAATGTCGAAGTATCAGGCCCTTAATTGTGTAAGTTCATACAGGGGTAATGATAAGGATCCCAGAAATTAAGTCACTATATCAAAGTTAACAAAGAGCTGATTTGTGAACTAGAAATTCAATTTATTAATTACAGTGGAGTAATTACTTTTCTACTAACCAGATATTTTTCTTTTATTACCAGCATTACAGTTTTTTACAACTTTTAATTTTGAAATAGTTTAGGACTCACAAGAAGTTACAAAAATAATACAATTCCAATGTACCCTTCATGCAGCTTTCCCCCATGATAATAGCTTACATAACCATAGTACTTGCCAAACCCAGGATATCAACATTGATATAATACTATTAATTCAAGTACAGACTTTATTTGGATTTCATTTTTTTCATGTACTCCTGTGTGAGTGTAGTTCTATGAAATTTTATCACATGTGTAGATTTAAGTAAATATCATCACAATCAGGAAACACAACTGTTCCACCACCACAAAGATGCTCCTCCTATTACTAATAGTTACACCCTCTCCTCCACCCTAACCCTTGCCAACTGCTGATTTGTTTTCCACCACTATAATTTTATCATCTTGAGATTATTATATAGTGGAGTCACAGGGTGTGACTCTTTGAGACTGACATTTTTTTCACTATGCAGAATGCCCTTGAGGTCCATCCAAGTTGCCCCATGTATCAATAGTTCCTTTTTATTGCTGAGTAGTATTCCATTGTAAGAATGTACCACAGTGTGTTTAACCATTTTACCAGCTGATGGACCTTTGGGTTGTTTCCTGTTCTAGGCTACCGCAAGTAAATCTGCTAATGAGCATTTGTGTACAGGTTCTTGCATAAACATAACTTTTCATTTCTTTAGGATAAATGCTCAGGAATGATTGCTGGGTCATATAGAAAGCATGTATGTTTAACTTCATAAGAAAGTGGCACATTGTTTTTCAGAGTAACCAATACAAGACCTTAGAAATTACATAAGTAACATATATAAAAATTACATGATAACTATAAAAATTAACACAAAGTAACAATATATATACTAAAAAGCAAAATTACAAGCCCTGAAACCCTGCACCGACCCTTTCCTCAAGAAGTAACTGTTATGTTTCCTGTATATGCTTCAAGAATATCTTATGCATATGTAATCACATATATATGTACGTAAATATATATATATTCACAAATGGGATAACACTATACAAGCTATATGCAACTTGATTTTTTTTAACTTAACATCTCTCAGACCTATTTGCATATCAGTTAATACATATATGCTTGTTTTAATGGTGGGCATAGAACTCTATTGTATGGATGTATCATGATTTCTTTAATCAGTCCCTTAATGACACCTTTTCTATTGCGTGTTTCTCTTTATTACAAAACTATAATGAAAATCTCTCTACATACGGTATATCTCTGTGTAATTTGCATGAGCATATCTGTATGATAGAAATGAAAATGCTAGCTTAATTTTACATGTTGAGATAATTTTTAAACAGTTTACACTCCCACCAATGATATATGAAAATTCTTATTTCCTCATCAACATTGAGTATTGTCAAAATTTTTAACTTCTGCCAATCTTGTAAAAGTGGAATTTAATTTGCATGTCTTAGTGGTGAATGAAGTTGAGCACTGTTTTATACATTTATTTGCCATCTGCATATCTTGTCCAAAAAGTTAGTTGACTTTATATCCTTTGTCTGTTTTTCTATTGGAGTATTTTTATATTATTGATTTGTGACAGTTCTTCATATACAAAAGAAATTAACTTTTTCATTCATGTACCAAATATTTTCTCACAGCTTATAGTTTATCCTTTAACTTGGTTATTTTGATACAATGTAAAATTTGTGAACTCAGATTTATCCATCTTCAGGCTTCTGAATTTTCTGTCATGTTCAGGATGGTATTAGAAAATACAAAATATATACATATGTGGTCTAGAGTAACACACTATCTGGAAAACCAAATTTTAATCAGAAGCTTGCTCCATTTGTATGGAGTCAGAGCAAAGAGAAGTGTGGGATGCTTTTTTCAGACTATGGTAAGGCTGGAGGATTATCTCTGCTACACTGTGGGATATGCATTTCCAGTGACCAGAATATTTTTGTATTCAATAGTGTCTTGCCCCTTACACAGTATCAAAACTGCTAACTATTCAACTTTCCTCTTTCAGTATTTATCAGGCACAAAAAGCTTCTGCCATTACAATATTATTTCATGAAGGACGCACTACAAATATTTAAGATTAAAAGTTATTTTTAAAAAGATTTTATTTATTTATTTTTAGAGAGAGGGGAAGGCAGGCAGAGAGGGAAAGAAACATCAATGTATGGTTGCCTCTCGAGTGCCCCCTACTGGGGACCTGGCCCACAACTCAGGCATGTGCCCTGACTGGGAATTGAACCAGTGACCCTTTGGTTAGCAGGTCGGCACTCAACCCACTGAGCCACACCAGCCAGGGCTAAAACTTGTATCAGTTACATATTTCATTTGATGGCATTTTCTCACATTGTCCTCAAATTATTGGGGTATACTCTGGTCTTTCAATACCATGAAATAAATTCCACTTCTTAGGACAGGACTGGAGCACACAGCACCGTGCGCTGCATATATTGAAGACTCAGTATTTTTGAATGAGTCCCAGGGAAAAAAAAAAGAGGGGGTACTGTGACACATTGTTTAATATCAGCATAAATTCGTTACAAAATTTTTCTAATGTTCTACTAGTTAGTCACTATTGTTCAGTGGTATTTTTCACAAAATGAATGTATGTTTACTAAGCGGAGGAACTTTTCAATTTTTTTCAAAGTATAAACTTGTTTTAAGTCTTGGATGCTACATAATCAGCTGAGAACGTGAATTTATGAAATAGATGAAAAACTGCACCATGTAGTATAAATGTGATGTTTAGAGCAGAAAATCAGTAGTTTTTAGCAAACGCTAAAACGGGAAATCATTTAAAATCAATTGATATTAAATTGGCACAATTGAACTAAATTAATGTAAAATGATTTGGTACAGAGCCCGATTTTTCTATTACTTTAAGTGGAATTTTGCATTAACTTACATAACTGTAAAATTTCCACTACTCTCTAATGTTCTAGCCGCATCATTCTGTAACTTGAATCTATTAAAAACTGTATAACATTCTACCAAAGATGATCTATAAAACAGATGGAAATTTATTTTGAATGGTATTGCACTGCCCAAAGCTTTAGAGGTAAGTAAAAATGTCTCTGATTTTAGTTCTTGTTATTGATATTTAGATGTTTCTGTTTAACTTATATTATTTGGTTTATTAAATATACTGTAACTCTTTTTTTAAGTTGCAGGACAAAACCCAGTAAATACAGAGGATGGGAGAGAAACTAAGACAGTCATGGAAGGAACATAATTTAAGGACTGAAAATAATCATATTGCATTAGGAATGCTTTAGACATGATATTCGGTGCAATCTTCATGCTTTACAGGGGGCTTGCATTATTTTTCATTTGAAAAATCTGTCTTGTTATTAATTACATTTATTCCTTTTGCTCTAATCGAAATAAATTTAATATTGAAGGAAAAATTTAACAACAACAAAAACAGAAATGAAGGACTAACGAAACGACGATTGTATGAATCTGGGAAATTCTATAAAAGCAATTGAGACACTGTAATAGGTCACTTCTTCCTATCCTAGGAAAAGCTGCGCTTCAGAGGCGACAGGCCCTCCCTGAGTTTATCTTCCCCGCCTAGAAAGTTCTTGGCAGTCAAAGGGCCAGGAAGCTGGACTGAAACAAACACACACACGAAGAGTGATAAATACCTAAGTTAACTGGGGTGGAGGGAGCGGAAGAGGTCCTTTCGCACTTCAAACGTCTTGGGGGAGGGGTAAGGAGGCAGAATAAGGAACCAAAATTCTTAAAGTCGCAAGGCCAGCCCCCTCGCCCACGTTTCCAGGAAGCCGGTGGACAAGCGAGGGAGGCAATGAAGACCGTGTAGATCCCCCTCGACTTCTTTTGCCCAAATTTCGATTTCCCTGCACTTCGCTTGGTGCCGTCCTCCCACCCCACAGCCCCAAGGGTCGAGAATAAATTGGTTGGGCGCCCAGCCCAGCCTAACAGTAGCCCAGTTCCTTGGTCTCCCAAACCCCGGAGAGATCGAAAGAGACCACGTTTTCTGGGAGACGGGAATAGTGAGTTGTAAAGAAAAATAAAATTTTTTCCACTGCTAGGTCTTCTGAGAGAGAATTAGCTCGCTTTCTCGCCACACTCAAAGCAAAAAGCACACAAAACAAAAACTTAAAAAAGCAAAACCCCTAAATCACTTGGGATCAGGTGCCAGAGCGAGGCAAGTTAAGTCGCTTTGGTGCTGAGGACTAAGGGAAGGCAGTGAAGCGAGGGTTCGGGAACTGGGGCCATGGCCCCTTACTGGGGCGTGTCAGAGGAGGGAACGTCGCAGGGTGATGCCCGACTGAGCTGCTACCGCGGACTGGGTGGCGGGCAGTGGTGCGCGGGGAACTAGTCCCGAGCGAGCCGGCTTTCAGATTTCCCACGGCCCGACGCTCCGCCAGACAATCCTGCCGCCCTCCCGTCGGCCCCCCCAAAAAGAAAGGAAACGCGGCCCCACCGGGTCCGCGGCGGAAGCGCTGCCAAACGCATGAGTAAGTCAGGCGCGGGCACGGCACCTTGTTTACCCCACTCGGCGGCGCGCCCCTGCGGGCGCCCGGTTTGGAGGCGGTGTCCGAGACGCTGCACCCGAGAGGCAGCCGGCCGCGATTGGCTGGTGACTGGGAGGAGGACGCGGGGTGGGAGGATTGGGAGCCCGGCCCTGCAGTGCCAGCGCGCTGCCGCTAGATGCCGCTCCCTCCCAACGGGAACCGGGCGCGGGTTCGTGGCCGACAGATGGCGCCTGCGCGTTCCATTCGCCTCTAAGTCGCCGAAGAGCGAACACCCCAAACAATCCCGAAGCGCCACCAAAAAAAAAAAAAAAAAAAAAAGAAAAAAAAAAGAAAAAAAAAGAAAAGAAAAAAAGAAAAAAAAAAACAAAACCCCGCCGGATCCGACCGCCACTTTCAAAACCCCCCACCGCTCTAGAACCGCGGGAGCTTCAGTCCCTGAGTAGAATTCGAGGGTGTAAAGAAGAGGAAGGGGAAAATATCTTGTACCAGCCCAGGGGTGAAGAAGCCCCCGGCCTGAGAAAGAAGGAAGGAGAAGTGGGGGAGGCGAACACTCTCGTTGCTGCCTCTGTGTACGCTGAGGGGGGAGGTAAGTTATAAAATGGCGGAGGCGAAGCTTCTAGAAGTTTGGAGGGGCACCCGGAGGGCGCGGGGCCCACCGTGAGGTGTGTATGGTTGAAATAGGGCGCGGGAGAGGAGTTGGGAGGGAAAGCGATTGGGCGCTCCGTTGCCATTTAATTTCCCGTCTTCTTCCTTTGCCCCCAGCGGGGCCAGCCTGGAGCGGGTAGCAAAGTCAAGGCGGGGGTACTCCTCTTCGTCCCCGCATAACCCCCAGCCCTTCTTTCTCTGTTGATCCCCGCAAGTCTCTACCTCCACAGTACCAAGGAACTTCCACCCCTCTTCCTACCTCCTACTCTTAGAGTGGCTTTCTACCGCAGGACTCTTCTTTTGGACTACCCTCGCTGAAGATTTTCTCTTCCTTCCCTCGCCCCACTCTCCCTCGGGGCCTCTACGGAGGACCCCCCCAATTGGTGGCCCAAAATGGAGAACGCGGAGCAGCGCAAGATGGAGGCTCCGCTTGTCTGTGTAGCATTAGATTTAGGTGCCTTTTCTCCGGCAGGCTCTTAAGGCTGGGAGAGCCAAAACTGGAGGTGGGGTGGGGTGTAGTGCAAGCCTAGTCGGGGTAGGCTAGCCGGGGAGGTTATGAGTGGGTGGGGGGGAGCGGAGTATGATGGTGAGGGGAAGGAAGAGAGCAAAATGGTGGTGCCGGGAACCTGGGGGGAGGGGAGAAGAGGAGGCTCAGTTGTGTATATTTGGGCCTCGGACCGAAGGAGGCGAGGGAAAATCTACTCTGATCACACCCCTCCCTCGTGCCCCCTCCCTTCTCTCTTCCCCTCCTTCCTTTGCTCCCTCCCTCCCCTCCCTCCCTCTCTTCCTCCCTTCCTAGAGAGGGAACAACATTCATGTGACGGGCCCCTCGGCTTCTCCCCCGCCCCATCATCTCCAGCGCGTGGTGGGGAAACTGCCGGGGAAAGCGATTGGCATCGATCTCTCCATCCCTTCCGAGGCCCGACTTCGGTCAGTTTTGTTTGGGCAACAATTTTATAAATTAGGTTGGGATCTGGCGGTGTTGGCCCCCTCGTGCAGCCCTTGCCCCGAAGGGGGCCCTGCTTGGTTGGCATGGGAGGAGGGGGGAAGGGCGGGAGTGGAAGGCTGTTTGTTGGGGGGTTTTGGCGCCACTTTTGTTTTAGTTTTAGTGCTGCTTTTCGTTCCCACCCCCACCCGCGCTGTCTTTCTCAAGATACGAACTGAGCTGATCATTGCCCCAGGTAGGCAGCTTCTCCTTTTTCCCTTCACACTTTTATTCTGGCTGGGGATTGACTTTCTTTTTCCTTCTTTCCCGTACCCGCTGATGTGTGCACGGCGATCCTGGGGACGAAAAGGGTCGGACAGGCGATGGGAGAGAGAAGGTGTGGGAAACAGCATCAAGTAGTTCCGCAAAACTTTGAGCCCCGTTCCTATTTTCTTCTGGCCTACATTCGTAAACGTATTGTTGAATTCTGTCCTCCTTATTATTATCATTATTATTATTATTTGTGTCGCGAGAATGTGTTGCCTTGCTTTTAGTTTTTTTAATAAACCGCTGTACTTTCGACGGTTTTCGCTCCCCCTTGTATTTATATCATTTTATTTTTAATGCTTGAGTGTAATGGGTTTTATCGTGTTTTTTTTTTGTGTGTGTGTGTGCTGCAGTGTTCAGCTTTAATTTTTAATATTGCATTAGTTTCGTCCAGTTTGTGACTTTCTCCGTGGCCTAGAAATGTTTTATGTTGTTGACTACCACCCCTCCCTTCTCTTGGATGTAGTTTTTAAATTAAGGGTCAAGGTGTTTGATTAAATGGTTATTTACAGCGTACATGATACCTATTAGAAACTTTTGATCTGTAGGATTAGGTTTAAGTAAACGAAAAGCTTGCTGGTTTGAAATGGTTCCTTAAAATGCGCGGGCCGCCCCCCCCTCCCCGGCGCCCCGTGTTGCCCCATCTTCCCCTCACACCGGTGTGAATTCCGACCCCTTTTCTCCCCTGGACCGCCGTATTTCACAGCAGCCACACCCTGTATTTGTCTCTGTAGATTGCACTCATTATCAGGTTAATTTAGTGACTTAAACCACCATGATGGGACTTGCTTAAGCACAAGCTTCTTTTCCTGTTTAGTCCTAGTGGTTAGTGTCGAAAGAGGAATAATCGAGGTTTCTTGATGAAACCTGGTGCAGTCCAACCTCTGCCTTTTTTTCTGTTGTCTTTTTCCTACTCCGGGCTGTTGGCGGTGTCAGCACCGCTGCTGGGGGCGGGGGTGGAGGGGAGAAAGAGTCGGGTTACCGAAGTGCGTCATTCCTGGCTCTAGCTGGGCCTGCTCGGGAGCTGCTGGTGTTTGTTACTGTCCTCGCAGCACTTTCCTGCCAACCTTCTATCTTGTGCGTATTGGTTAGGAGCAAAATCAGGAGGCGGTCTCCTACTTCTATCTGTAGCCTAGCGCGTTGCGTTTAAGGGTATATGTGAACTTATTATTATTGTTTTTTTAAAAAACCGGGTCCTGGAAAGTGGATACATTTCTGTTTAATGACATACCATTCAGGTAGTTTAGACTTGCTTTCATATATTTTCCAATGAACGGTGGGGTTAATTTTGAATATTTTCAACCACTTATGTTAAAATGCCTGGTTTTCTTTCTAAATTGATGTGAATCTATAATTAGGGATCAGAAGGACCAGCTAAGCCATAAGTGTTCAGCGGTTTTTCAAGTGGTTAAATTGTAATTTTATGACACATTATGTTAGTTTTTTTTTTTTTTTTCATTTTGAGCTAAGGTGCTACATGAATGCAGCCTAGTTACACATGCTTAAGTTAATTTTCATCACATATTCCTGTGTCTCCTTTTAGATATAATTTTAAATATGTTCTCTGGATCTTATGGACTTAATTAAATTTCTTAAAGATGACTCTTTTTTTTTAGCTGAATTCTTAAATTTACCACCTAACAAGATTGTGTAGGGTGGCTTTACAGCTGCACGGTTAGACTCTTGTTTCTTGCTCTATATGCAGTGTACTTACTGAGGTCATTGTTTTCCTCTTCATTCTTTTCTGAAGATAATTGGGGGAGGGAACAGGTGAAGGTAGAGATCAAACAAAAGTGGACTTGTGTTGATGATTGTTGTGGGATGAGTGAATACAGGAGAGCTCATTGCACTATTCTCTACTTTTGTATGTACTTAAACTTCCATAATTAAGCAAATTTGAAGAAAAGATTTCAAGTTGTCTTGCAATTTTGGTGTAATATCTTAAATTTATATTTACATATCAGGTTATTTGCATGGGAAACTTGGCCTTGTGTATGAGTAATTATAGAATGCCTAATACACCAACTTTCAAAAGTACTTAAATTGAACCAGTATAGAATGAGTGACACAAAGGCTTATAAATTGGTTGAACTTTCAATGGTTGTAACTTAGTTTGAATGTGCTCTACTTTTAGTTTTTTTTTTTTTTTCTTTTTGAAAACAGGAAAATTCCATTGCCAAATTTTGTAAATTTTGCTTGGTGTCTATTTCATTAAGTTGGAGTTAAAGTGAGTCACTATGAAGGGATTTACTATTAATAGGAGGGGCTTTGGCAGTTGGAATAAGTGACAGTGGAAGGGATTCCAGTGCCCTAGGGAGCATTCCTGGTAGGAAGATCTGAGTTATCAGTTGAATTCAGTCAGTATTTGGTGTTTAATGAATGGGTAGACTAGAGGGTTGGAAAAGAAATGTACTGACTAGCTATTCTTTCCCACAGTGAAGTAACTAGCATTCTAGTATCAGAGGCTGGCAGTGGGGGTGGGTGCGTACCTTTTTTTTTAACTGATATGAAAATTGTGTGTAAATGTAAATGAGTTACCCCCCCAAGGATCTGGTGCTATAGTTAAAGTTGATAAGTAAAATATTCTAATATTGTCTATTACAAAAATCCTGACCATTATCCATCAACTGTAAATAAAAGGGTAATGCAGTTAAAACCCTGTCTCCTTAGTGTATTTGTGAATTGCTCCTAAATTCGTGGAAGGTAAGTACCTTATTTTTTGCAGTTTTGTGGTGTTGAGGGTCAGGTCCCCCCCATAAGATGTATTTTTGAATATATGTCAAAGTTCTAAAGGGAATCCAAAATAATGGATATTTAATTTTGTGTTTGGTAAAGTGTGTTCCCTAATCATTGTGACAACAATTCATTCTCATCTGGATACAGACATTTTATAACTCTTAATATTAGTCTGTTTGTATATTTCATATTCGGCATGTTAGCTTTAGAAGGATGTTAAGACAAATTGCATATCTCGAATTCCTATTCGTATGCAAATAATCTTAAGTAGATGATGAGGATTGTGGCTTCAGACCTATTTTATTGTGGTGAGGCAACAGCTAAACTACTAAACCAACAAATTATGAGTTTGGTAACTTTGAAGCCTATTTCTTTAGGGTTTTTTTAAAGCCCAAACTCAAGATTTTAATGAAATTAAATTGTACATTCCTTTTTCATTGTTTTCTTTTTTGACCTTAATGACTTTGTTGATCGCCTCAGGACGGGTGAATTAAAATTGGTGGGGTTGGGTGAAGAGCAGGCTCAAATTATCCTTTGGGAATATAGGGTTAGATGTGAAAATATGCTTGCAACAGTTTAGTAATGCTTAATATTCTGCATGTTTAACTGATGCCACCCACAGTCATATGTGGGAAGGGAGTAAACAGTGAATAGCTTATTCTTTTTGCTTTGGGTTCTTTATAATAGATGGAAGACTTCAGTTTTTGATGCTGCAAGTTAAGTTTTGAGCTTAAAATTTACAGTAAATAGGTGCAATGATATGTCTCATATCTCATTGGGATAACATTCATATCTCTTAAATGTTGTGAGTTTTTGCACCTCACATTAAAAAAAAAAAACCACCTGGACTTATATTAGCACTTTGAAATCGCTATTAGTAGGTTACTTGGGGACTTGAACATGGCAGTTTATTGTACAGTGGAGCATTGTGGTATACCTATTGTGGGAGTTGGGGACCACAGCAATGGAAACGATAAATCCCAGTTAGCTATGGGTATCAGTATATATGGAAATGTGATTAATCATTGGAGAGTAAAGAAAACTTTAAAGATACAGGTTATTTTACATATTTTTTACATTTTCTTTTGTAATCTACTTTTGATATATGTTTAGGACTTTTAATTTGTGCTTCAATACTGTCCTGGTATAGCAATTTTGTGTATCTCTGGATATCTTGAGCTGTGGTTATGGCATGTTCTGTTTGGCAAAGATATGTGATAAAGCAGAATTATCAGTTATTTTTTTCAGTCTCTTGAGTTACCAATTTTGCATTTAATTTAACTAAAGTTTATATATTGCCAGTATAAATGGTATTGCTTAATGGAGTCTTATTTTTTGTATATGTGCATTAAAAAAGCTGCATCTCTTTAGAGGCTGTGGCAATCTGTTGCCTGAACTGTGTTTTTAACGTATGCTTGCTGTAGTTCTATATTTGATAGTAACCAGAAGAAAGCAAGAAGCTTTTACACACAGTTATTTAGTCAAGAGATTATTGAATTTTTTAAACCCCCCTCTCGCAAAGGAAGGGAGGGTTAATAATCTCAGTGGTTTGTTTTATTTTATTATTTTAATTGGAAAATACATGACTAGGCTAGATGACAGAAACTAGGGAGATTTCTATAAACTGTATGATCTAATGTACAACTTAAAGGTAAAATTCCTTTATTAAAAATAGTTTGGATTCCGTTGCATGTTGCCAGAGGGAGGGAAAGTAAGTCTTATTTACACTTTTGCCTGATTAACATTTGTTGTAATGGGATTTGACCTATAACTTGTTGAATCCTGCAATATTCTAAGAAAGTCTTAATTTAGTTGCCATTTGAGTTCCTTTTGAATGCCAATAACTGGTGCGTGTTTTGTAATGTGTTGTTTAATCTCAACTACCTTGCAGGATAGGTGGTTATTATCATTTTACAGATGGGGAAATTGGGGCTCTCAGAATAAATGGCTTGTTACGTGATGATAGTTGACAGCCTGAATTCACACCCAAATTACTTCGGCCTCAAAAACTGCTTTTTTTTGTTGTTGTTAAATTCTGTAGTTTGCCTTAACTGGTTTAGATCTTCAGTTATCTATAACCAGAAAGCACGTATCATTTTAATGTACAAAATGACAGTTGGTTTTTCATGTGTAGTGCAAGATAAATGGAAGTTTTTACAAGGGTTAGATGAATTGCCGCCTAGTGAACAGTCTAAATTGTGTTTTATACTAATAGTCGAAACAGTTGAAATAAGTGTGAGCTTTATTTTTGAGTATGCTCATTATACAAAAGTTTGTGGGATAATACGTTGAATTGTAGGGGTTTTTTTAGCCATACTGTGGTAGATAGAATGGTTTCACTGTGGTTTTTTCCTGTCACTTACGCTCTATACTGAGTAGAATAGTTCCCCAATTGTTCAGTTTGTTTATTGAGTGGTTGGATTTGAAATAAAAATTTAGGCGATGCTTTTTATAACTTACTGCTCTGATTGGTTGTGTAGGGGGATGTTCTTTGTTATTTAATGGTCCTTTAAAAATGTTCTAAGTGTTAGCATTTCCTCTGTTTAAACTTTCTATTCTAGTTCATCTTTTTGCTTTATTAAATTTTGTTCTTATTTTTATCATGTAATAGATAATATTGGTGCCTTGGATTATTAGATTCATTAGTGATCAAAATATTGATCTTAGCTTTCTTTGATTTCCCCTTTTCCCCCCTGCATTTCATAAACTATAACTAGAATTTTTCTTATGTGAAGGGATGTTAGATGTTGGATATCTGGCCTAAGATAAATTAGTGGAGATGAAGTAAAACTGAATATATTAGTGCTTTTCATAGCCATGAGTCAAATTTATATATTTTGTGTTAATCATTTCCTTAAGCTTTATTCTGTAGGAAATAATTTTTCCATGTGATACAGTCTTGTTACCCACAGTCTTTCTTCAGTATTGAGTCTTTTCATCCATATTTCTACCTTCGTACTCCAAGAATATCAAGACCTTGGTGTTCTACAACAGAACTATTGCTCAAGGCATCTGTTGTATGCAGTGGTTTCTTCCTGTGCATCTACAGTGATACTACTTATGTACCATTCTTGGGAGAATTTAGGAAATGTCACTCCAGTCATTTTCTGAGTTCTATGGTTAGTATGAGGAACACTGGTTGAGAAAGGCTGCAGCTAGAATATTCAGGGACTTGGTTTGGATTAACCAGAGTTTTACTTTCCACAGTTACTTCCCTGTCAGTAACCCTGATAGTAGCCTCTTCTAAAACTTGTGTATGATAAAATGTGAATGCAACTGACAATACTGCCATGTCTGTGGGAGAAATTGGTTAGTGTTGATGTCAAGCAGTTAGCGCTACTAGTTGTTTTAAGGAGTTGGATGTGGGAAGTTAAACATGTGATTTTTGTAAAAAGGAATATTGTAGGAGCACTGTTCATTATACAGTTCAAAACTTCTTATAAAAAGTCTTTGACAGTGACTGTAACATTAATAATAGCTAACACTGATTGAACTCTTAACCATATTCCAGACAGGTTGGAAATGTCATATGTGTATTAGCTTACTTCATCTTCATAACCTTATGAAGTGAGATGACCATGTGATTTATTGTTCAAATCAGGATACTTTTGAGAGTGAAAGGGGGCACTAGCCAAATGGCATGCTGGGATAATAGTATAAACTAGGACTGTCTCAGAGAAACTAGGATGTATGATGACCCTAATTAATACCCACTTTTTCATAAGAAACCAGACTATAGGGAGGCCAAGTAACTTGCCCAATTAGTAAGTGGTAGGAAGGGATTCAAAACCCCTACAGAGATTTCTCTAGGAGTGAAAGTGATTTAAATTTCCATAAACTGCCACATTCTGAGAGTTTGTTTATTTTTATTCTTTTAAAGGAGTATTTACAGGTGTGGGGGTAGATAGTAAAATATAAGATACAGTGTTTTGTAAAAGCCAGTAGGATTTCTAGTTAGCTTTTATAAAGTGACTGTTAAGATTTCAGTGATTACATGTGTTAATGTTGAAAACCAACTTCTCTGGGGTCTACCTTAATAAGAGAATATTCCAGGATAATTACTTTTACAGTTTATATCTGTATGTTTTCGTTACATATTATTCAGACTCCTTTACCATTTTCTTAGAAGAAAATGTGAATTGTATGATATGTCATGGGGATTCTTATGTGGAGAATGTCTTCTGAGAAGAAAGCTGAAAGAGATAATTTTGTGACTAGGGAGAAATGGTATTAGAAAAGAAAGAAAAAGATAAGTTTAGAGACTTACCTGAAGTTAAACTGATTTGGTAACATAATTTGAGAGTTAAATCATTTTTTAAAAAAGATTTTATTTATTTACTTTTAGAGAGAGGGGAAGGGACGGAGAAAGAGGAGAGAAACATCATTGTGTGGTTGCCTCTTGCATACCCCCCACCGGGGACCTAGCCTGCAACCCAGGCATGTGCCCCGACTGGGAATCGAACCTGCAACCCTTTGGCTCACAGGCTGGCACTTAATCCACTGAGCCAGACCAGTCAGGGTGAGTGCTAAGTCTTATAGAGGTTGATGTCTCATTTCATAAAATTAATAGTGCCATTTTATTTTGGGTGACTTCTTGTTGCTTTGTATTTCTGGCCTGTTTATGTTTGTGGTACCTCCCACTCCCCAAAAATGATTACTGTGGGCAAATTCAAACATTTTGGAGAAATGATTTGAGTGTAATTGCAGATGTACTGTACTGTAAACTAAGATTTCCCCCCTCTTTTTTTCCAGTGGGGGTGAGTGGTAGAGTTCTGATCTTAAGAGAACTTTGAGTTTTGTTTTCATACTTGTGTATTTTAATATCTCATTGAAGCATTTGTGATTTTCTCTTCTAGATAGTTTAGGAGGTTTTGTTGGTGTCACTATTTTATTGACAACTGAGAGGTTAGTATGGAGGTCTTCAGTTTTTAAAAAGTCTTATTTAAGTTCACTAAAAACATCATGAAGTTGGAAGTGGTGTGGGAAACCGCATTTGTGACCAGATGAAGGAATTTGAGTGATTGATAGACAAAAGCTTATATTTTGTAGATTTGATCTGTTACATTAAATTAATGCAGTTGGTTTTTTATAAAGTGATTGCTAGTTTTTAATCTGGAGCCCATGGATAGGATGGAGGTGTGAGAACCCTACAAAATTACTTGGAAAATGTGTAAGTGCGCCCCCCCCAGTTTCTCAAAAACATTAATTCGTTGTTATATCAGCTGGTACTGAAAAGTGCATATAGAGATGGAGGTATATATTCAGGTAAGGTTGTGATTTGGGCTTTATCACTCAAAAGGGTGACAAATAATCCCTTTAAAAACCATTGTGCACTGGGATTACCATATATTATAGCAGGGGTGTCCAACCCATAGCCCAGGATGGCTATGAATGTGGTCCAACGCTAAATTTTAAATTTACTTAAAACATTTCTTTAAGTTTTATTACTTAGATACATACATTTTCTCTGTTAGTGATCACAAACTTGGGACCTGCTTGACAATTTTAAAAGATTATTGAAAAGGCTGCTGCATAATTAGGGTTATTATGTGAGGACTTTTTGCTTACCTGTGGTGGTGGATATCATGAAAATTATGCAAGGATCTTTGTTTTTGCTCATCAGTTTTCGTTAGTGTTTGTGTACTTAATATGTGGCCCAAGACGACTCTTCTTCCAGTGTGGTCCAGAGACACCAAAAGGTTGGACACCTGTGTATTAAAGAGTATCAGGCTAAAACCAATAGTCATCAGTATAGTTTGATAGGGTCCTCAATTTGAGATTAATGACAAGTATTTAACATTAAAGGATTATTCTGGAAAGCTTTAGGGAAATAAATAACAATTGAGGACTGTTAATGTAGCCTTGGAATGCTTCAGTCTTTGGTGGTTGTTAATAAACTAAGTTAGAAGAGCCCATGACCATCCCCTATAATGAATTACTGTTACCAAAGGTTGAAACCTTCTAAATGATATACTGGTTCTGTGTAAAAGCAAAAGAGGCAATCAGCAATCACTCTGTTATGGGACTTTTTAGTCTGTCTTTATTTCAAGTTCTAAATGCTTACTTTTATTTTTTATTTATTTTTTTTTAAAGAGGAAATGCAATCACAGTTTTTTTGTTTGTTTGTTTTTGTTTTTTAAGATTTTATTTATTTATTTTTAGAGAGGGGAAGGGAGGGAGAAAGAGAGAGAAACATCAATGTGTGGTTGCTTCTCTTTAGGGCCCCCTACTGGGGACCTGGCCCGCAACCCAGGCATGTGCCCTGACTGGGAATCAAACCTGCGACCCTTTGGTTCGCAGCCCGCGCTCAATCCACTGAGCTACACCAGCCAGGGCTAAATGCTTACTTTTAAATAGGAACTTAAATTTATATATGTTTATGCTTTACTTTTGGATTCTTTGTTGGAATGTTAATTTGAAATATCTTTGTAGCAGTATATGATACTTATTAAATTCATTCTCTATACAGGTTATGTATGATGATAGAGGTTTGGTATATGTGAAGTATTTTCATTTCAGGATTGGGATGTATGGTATTCTCCCATCCAAGTACTAACCAGGCCCGACCCTGCTTAGCTTCCGAGATCAGACGAGATCGGGCACGTTCAGGGTGGTATGGCCGTAGACTGGTATTCTCTTTTCTTGGATTTCTAACCTTTTCTCTCTTGAAAAGCAAAGAGAAATTTTCTGTACTCACCAATGTGTCTACTGCCTTGTACTTAATTTGCAAACTTTATGGGTGACTAGAATGTTATTACAAAGAACATGTTTAATATCCTCTTACTTAAAAAGGCCTTTTTGTGGTTTAAGAAGTAGTATTAAAGATAGGAACATGAACCTTTGAGAATTTCCCTTCTATACTGAAGAAGCAGAGAAAATATAGGAAATACTAGCAAAGCCATTAATATTTTCCCTTTGGGATGTGTCCCTTCCTGTTTCCACCACTCAGTTCAGGCCAAAAGGCATTCCTCAGACTTTATCCCTGGCAGGAGAATTGAGGAAGTGGTGGTAGCCATGGCTGGCAGGGAAGCAGAAGCAAGAAGGTATGTTTTTGAAAAGCAAAATTGTCAATGACAAATGGATTTTTCCAGCACTGAGTGTATGTACTTTTTTGAGTTTTGATTAAATACCAGTGCATAATGTGGTACTATTCATTGAAGACTCTTCAGTAGTTGCATTCACATTTGGTTGTTTTAGATATACTTGAAAATTTTCAGAGGGATTATTTGGGCAGTAATGGATTATATTAGAAAAGATCTGTTAGTAGGGAAGTAGTTCCTAAACCTTTGAAGTAGTCTGAAACAGTCATCCAGGTTCCTGAAGAAAAATAGCAAACCCAACTTGAGAGGTAGGGGTGTGTGCGTGTGTGTGTGTTCAGGCATGTATAAATATGTAGTGTTTAAATGTACAATATTGGTGAATATCCAGATTTTTCATAACTAAATTGTTAACTTTTTCAGACTAGGAATTATGTTTTTATCTGATTTTGTTTGAGTCCTTGTCTCATGTAGTACATATTACACAGATTCTCAAATAATTGAAATGAAACCAGGTTTTCTAGAAATGTAACCCTGTATTATAATTACATGATTAATAAAGAACTGTATGTTGGAAGAGAAGTAGTCAATTAATTTCCTTTAGTTGGGTTTGCATTAATGATAAACTTGAAGTTTGTATCTACGGGATATTATATAGTAGTTGTACTAGACTCCCTAACACTTAATTTATTTTTTACAATAACCACGTGAGGTAGTTGATAGTATTTTCATTTACTAAGGTTCAGAATTGGTTAAATGACTTGCCCAAGATAACTCAGCTAGTTGGTGGCTGAGTTTCCTTTTAATCCAATTCTCCTGAATTCCAGCACACTTCTTTATGTGGGGACACACTGCCTCCCAGTGGGGTGATTCACAGATTTTGTAGTAACTTTTGTGGAGGCAAAGAATTAAAGGAGACAAGAATCCTAAATTGATGAGACTGAGGTGGAAGTTAAACTTCTCAAAGTAGTCAGAACATTTTTGAAAATCAGGTAGGAGAAAGGCTTATTTTCTTCCAAGGGCTGATAGAGGATAAGTCGTTCTCAGTCTGAAGTTACATGTGAATATGTTTCATATTTTATAATAAACATCAAGTAACAATTACAAGAGGGTGGGATTGGGGGAAGATGGTGAAATTTGTGGTATTATACTTCTTTTAATCAGTAAAGTGACACCTGAATTAATTTTAAGGAATTAAGCTTGTTATAAATTATGAAACAAAATGTTAGCCAAAGCATTGTCAGCATTTGTCTGACGAGTAGTGTTCTTACTAAAGGGCAATAATACTTACAGGAACAGTCTGTTCAGGTAGGTTGGCCTAAATGCAGGCAACGTTTTGCCGCTTTGCATTGTTCTGTTCTTTCATTTTCTCCAGCCTTCTTTTTCTGTTGCTTTCCCACCTCCAGTGTTTTTGCACTTTCTAAAATTCTCCATGGAAAGTAGAAATGTGATGGTAATTTCCTGTTTTTAAATTTTTATGCTATTCTAATGCTAGAAAATTATATATGCTAGGCACTTCTGCATGCTGGGCACTAAAATAGAAGTGATTTCAAAAATTAACCCATTTAATCCTCAATAACCCTGTGAGGTGGGCACTGTAATTATTTCTTATTTATAGGTGAGAAGACAGGTGCAGAGCGAAAATGTACAATTGCCTGAGGGACATGTACAGTGAGTCCTCACTTAACACCATCCATAGGTTTTTGGAAACTGACTTTAATCGAAATGACAAGTAACAAAACCACTTTTACCGTAAGCTAATTGATATAAACAAGAGTCAAGTTCCTACAGCATATTTCTTTCTGGTCACAAAATCAACCAAACTTCTAAATAAAGACCCAAACCAGTTTTAACGTTAACCATTGAAATGCATTTGAGCTATACATACATTTAAGGAAGATTAAGAAACCCAAGAGAATTATTTTCGAATCCACTTCTGGCAGCTCAGGTCGCCAGGCAGGACCCCCCTGGCCAGCACACCCTCCCACACAGGGGGCGGCACTCACACACACCCACTGGGACTGGGACAGTGTAGACACGCCAGTTCACCTCATGTGCACATCTTTTCGATGTGGGAGGAAAGCGGAGTCCCTGGAGAAAACCCACACAGGCATGGGGAGAGAACATGCAAACTTCACGCAGGAGTCCTGGCTGGGAATTGAAATTTTCATCAAATTGAAATGATGTTGAGTGAAATAACATTATTTGAGTACCTGCTGTACCTAGGAAGAGGTGAAGAGCCTTGAAGTGAACCCAGGCTGTCTGGCTGTAGAGTCCATGTTCTTAATGCTACAGCACCATGCTGCTGATTAGTTGACATTAACATGAATGGTTTCCTCATCCTGGCAGTGTATTTATTTAAGCCCTCCCTTTAATTGTGGAATTATGTTTGTTTATCCTTAAAGGAATTTTAAAGGTTAGGAGAGGATTAGGTAAATTTCTGATCCTCTGGTTTCTCAAGCACAGAATAATACCAGCTGCCTTATATGTTATTATGGGAATTAGATAACAGTACCTTTTCTGAGCAGTTTCTGTGTACCAGACAATATGCTGAGAATTTGGCATGATAGGCCCCCAGATAACTGTAATCTCCTTTATTGGGTACATTTCATGTGTCAGATGTTGGAGGATATTATACACATTTTACAGGTGAGAAAACTGAGGCCTAAAGGAAATAAATAATTTGCTGAAATAGGTTCCTACCTCGGGGCCTTTCTGTTGCTGGTCCCTCTGCCTGGCTTGTTTCCTCAGTTCTTTAGGACATTTTGTTCATTCATTCATGATGGACAGTTGGGTTCCTTCCACCTTTTTGCTGTTGTGAAAATGCTGTGGGGTGTACAAGTACCTGTTCAAGTCCCTATTTTAAATTCTTTTGTGTATATACCCAGAAGAAGAATTGGTTCACAAATGAGTGTCTAGTATGTAGCAGGCACTGTGCTTAGTAAGCACTGGGGCTTTAGTAAGGGACAAGAGAAGCCTGGGCCCTGCCCTCATGGAATTTATAGTCTAGTTGGGGTACAAAAGATTAAATAAGCAGTTATAATTAAGTATGTTAACTTTTCCAAAAGGGCAAGTGCAGAGTGCCATGTATATATGTTTTATATGGTTGTAATAATGTAAGTATTATTAAATGAAAAGAATACAAAACATTAAATGCTTTTCCATATTCCATTATAATCCCCTGCAGCAGCACCCCACTTCTCTACCTACCACATGAAAATCTCTACCGCCTTTTTTTCCACATTTAAAATTTTAATGTATCTGTAATTTATTTTTGACTATGACGTGAGGTAGGGCTATTGTGATACTGTGATTTATAAGAAATATACATTTGGTCTTCCTGCTTCTGGTACAGAGCTGCCTAAGTGCTGAGAGTGAAAAGGTGTCTTATGTTAATGAAGTGGTTTTTGGAATGTACCTAAAGATGAAGGTTGGTTGCCAGTGGAGCCAATTCTGTTATATTAGAGGGTTGGAACTTTCAGTCTCATCCCCTGACCTCCATGGAGGAGAGAAGGGCTAGAGATGGAGCTCAGTCACCAGTGGCCAATATTTTAATCAACCACGTCTATTTAGTGAAACCTCCATAAGAACTGAAAAGGACAGTAGTGTTCAGGGAGCTAGCTTCCCTGTTGGTGAACAAGTGGAGATTTGGGGAGGATGGTGTCCTCTGAGAGTGATGAAAGTGCCAAGCCCCATACTTTGCCATATGCACCTCTTCCATCTGGCTGTTTCTAAGTTATCCTTTTATAATAAACTGGTGATCTTGTAAGTGATGTTTCTCTTGAGTTCTGTGAGTGGAGCTAACCAATTAACCTGAAGAAGGGGTTGTGGGATCGTTGGACCCTTGCCAGTCTGTCAGAAGCACAGGTAATAACCTAGACTTGCCACTGGCCTCTGAAATGGGGAGAGGGGCAGTCTTGCAGGACTTAACCCCTTAACCTGTGGAATCTGGTGCTGTATCTGGGCAGATAGTGTCAGAAATGAGTTGAATTATAGGACACCAAGCTGGTGTCTGGAGAATTACTTGGTGTTGTGTGGGAAAAACCCCAACACATTGGAATTGGTTCCAGTGTAGTTGTACACACTTTTGTCTTTTTCTGTGTGCCATACCATGAACTACTTAATTATTTTCCTTATAATACATTTTTCTCTTTCCCCTCTGATTTTGATGGCACTGTTTCTGTGTGTAGCATTGTTTTTTCTTTCCTATCTAATTATGCCCAGCAGTGGAAACACGCTGTCAGTCAGTATGAACTTTTAAAGCTCTTTGTAAATGAAGATACATTGTTTTCCAATAGGGTTGTACTCAGCTTACAGAGCTAACATTGCTGTGATACATGGCAACCACATTATCCTTGTTTTGGAGATGTTATTTTAAGCGGTTAGCCAGTAGTATTTCAGGTTCTTTAATTTGCATTTCTTTGATTACTAGCTAGAATGAATATTTCTCCTTATTTTTGAGCAAGGTATTTTGAATGTGACAGACAATACTTCAGTTTAACCTGAGGGCCTTTTAATTATGAGTATACAGTAGTAGTTTTCTGGTTAATTACTGGTAGTGATGGTTTTTAGTATTAAGTAGATGTATCTAATTAGTTTAAATTGGGTCTGTGTATTTTGTAACGTCTGTTCACCTTATTCATGGTTTTAGTTCATTTTAATTTACAAACAGCAGTTGCTTAGGAAACGAGCAATAATCTATGCATCCTCTTGTCTAGCCCAGTAGTGCTAAGTTGTATTCAGTGGACAGTTTGTGGCTAAGCTGTGCTCAATTGTTCTGTAAATTGTAAATACTTTGAGAGAACCAGTGGGAAAAACCCACATTTTCTCTCACTGCGGTGTAATCTTTTTAGCAATGAAGACTACACTGAGATTAAATTTTTACTAGTTCAGCCTATTTCTTGATAGTGATGATAATTCTTGGTCATGAGTAGGATAGAGAAAGTAAAATTGGCTGTTAGACATCACTCTTTTTGTAAAGATTTTATTTATTTATTTTTAGAGAGAGGGGAAGGGAGGGAGAAGGAGAGGGAGAGGGAAAGAACAATATGTGAGAGACACATTGATTGGCTGTCTTTCACACGCCCCCAACTGGGGACCTGGAGGGCAACCATCGAACCCATGAGCTTTCGTTTTACAGGCAGGCACTCAATCCACTGAGCCGCACCAGCCAGGGCACATTCTTAAAAAAATAATTATATGAGACAATTGCATTGATGGTTATGCCAGGTAGTAGTACATAGACTTCCTTTATTGAGAATTGAAACCTGTGGGAAAGGATAACCTTCTTTAGGATATTCGAGAATGTTCTGGACTGTTTAACTCTAAAGTGATTAAAGATACACTAGCAACTTTGTAGTGAAAAAAGTTTTCAGGTCTGGGGAGAGAAGTTCGGGGTAAATGGAAAATATAGAATAGTTAATTTTTAAACACTCTATAGATTGACTTATTTTAGTTAGGAACATAAAATATATTATTTATAACTTTAGTTAAAATGTGCACATTATGTTTAAATATAGTGAGTGGAGCCCTGCTCCCCTCTCAATACAATCACCTTGTTTTATTTTCATGGTAGCTTTTATCACTGCTTGGTATTTTCTTGTTTCTTTGTGGCCTCCCTTCCTACTAGAATTTAAGTGCCAAGGGAACAAGGGCTTTGCTGTTTAATGCTGTAACCTCAGTGTCTAACAGTGTCTGGTATAGTAGGTACTCAAAAAGTATTTGTTGAATGAATTACTTAACAATTCAACAGGATACTGATTAAAATATTTAAAAATAAATTCAAGCCTAGTTGTGAATGTAACTAAATGTCTAAACTATTGGAAATCGCTCAGGGTTTTTTAAAAAAAATCAGTTTGGGAAGGTAGCATAAGTTTTGAGTAACAAGCCCCTCAAATGAGGGTTTTGTTATTATTACTGTAGATACAAGAAAGAGGTAAAGCTCAAAAAAGACACCAGTCTCCAAAGGTTCATTAAGTAAATCTTTTGTTATGTAACTATGTCTGGGCTCATTATCTGACTTATGGCAACTAGCAGGTTTTCTTCTGATGTTATCTTCACAAGTTAGGACAAGGTTTTATTCCCAAGCATCTGATTTGGTGTACACTAAGCCCTCATTTAATGTCTTTGATAGGTGCTATGACTTTAAGCAAAACAGTATGTAATGAAACCAATTTTACCACAGGCCAATTGATAGAAATGAGTTAAGTTCTTATGGCATCTTATTAACATTGTATCAAAATTATGTTGAATGAAATGATGTTGAGGACCTGCTGTATTTCCAAACGAAGACAAATTTCTTTTGCAAATTGCAGAAAGTAAGAAATCTGAAGCAGATGAAAAAAGAACAGTCAAACTACAGTTAATCCTTACATAATCCAGGGGATAGGGGTACTGACACCCCACCACACACATGCATAGTAGAAAATCTGAGTATAACTTTTGATTCCCCCCAAAACTTAACTACTAAAAGCCTACTATTGACTGGAAGCCTTATTGATAGCACAGTTAACACTTATTTTGTATATGTATTATATATTGCATTCATACAGTAAACCAAGCCAGAGAAAATAAAATGTTATTAAGAAAATCATAAGCAAAATACATTTACAGTATTTATTGGAAAAATCTGCATGTAAAATGGACCTGTGCAGTTCAAACTTGTGTTGTTTAAGGGTCAGCCGTAAATTGCTTTTTTGCCACCATCATTGGGAAGATTGGGGAGGGGGGTATGTTTGTACTGTATTTCCAATGTAGAATGTATTACTTAATGTCAAATTCTGAGTGTGCCACTCATTATGTTTGTTAGTCAAATGTAACAGTAGTGATGATCCCGCCATACTTTTAATGCATTGTAGAGTTTACATAGCATTTTCACTTTGTCCTCATAATAATCTTTTAGGGAAGGATGTCTTGTGGTATTCATGCTATTTTACAAATGAATCAGCCTTTCAGAGGAGCCAAACAACATAGTTCCAAGTCCACACAACTAGAATTGGTAACAGAAACACTAGAACATATATCTGTTTCCTGATTATGGTTCTGTGCTCTTTAGAACCATAGATTGTTAGATCAGGAAGAAGTCTTAACTCTAACCTCCTATGTGTGTAGGAAGTAATTTAACATTACAAAGCTAATGTGTCAGAATTCTAACCCCGCTCTTCTCAAATTGATTCTGTATTGTTTCTAATCTTCCATGTGTTTGATCTTGGAGATGTGCATGCTCTAGGATGAATTGGCTGGCAGATACTGAGTTGGCCAAAAAGTTCATTTGTTTTTTTCCGCACTATGGCTCTAGTAGTGCTTAGTTGTCTTGAACTTCATTTGAAACAATTTTGTTAGAATCTATTGTGACAGCTGCCCTATCAGTGTGCATTTAAAAAAACAAAATAGGTGAATTTTTATTTAGCAATTTTAATATTGAAGATGGAAGAAAATATGCAACATCTTCAATACATTATGCTTTATTATTTCAAGAAAGGTAAAAGCACAACTGAAGCACACAAAAAGATTTGTGTAGTATATGAAGAAGATGCTGTGACTGATTGATTGAACGTGTCAAGAGTGGGTTGCAAAGTGTTGTGCTAGATATTTTTCACTGGATGATGCTCTGTGGTCGAGTAGACAAGTTGAAGTTAATAGCAATCAAAGTGAGACATTAATTGAGAACAATCAACATTATACCATGCAGGAGATAGCCAACATACTCAGAATATCCAAATCAATAGTTATTGGTAAAAATGAAATATGTCTTATTTTATGGGGAAAAAAAACCCATACGGACTTTTTGGCCAACCCAACAACAAAAGTATTAGGGTTTCGTAATAGTTTTTTGGTTCATGTCTATGCTTATAATGGTGAATAGCTTCTAAAAACATTTGAATGTATTTTGAGACAGTGAGCCTTAGAGTCAAGCAGATTTAAGTTGAACCCTATGACTTCTTTCCTCATTAACTGTGTGGCCTTTTGGAAATTTCTTTTGTTTTCTCATTTGTAGAATGGGCAGGATATCATCTGGAAATAATTAAATGTAGTGTATAATGTTAAGTTTATGAAACATGGGTTGTGTTCAATAATGTTAAGCTTATTTTACAAAATGTCAGAGAGATGAAATTCAAGGTCTTTACAGAAAGGAACAACTAAGATGAAAACAAATTTGGGAAAGCATTTGTAGCAAATTTGACCAAAGGTTTAATGTTACTTAGCTTTCATACAAATTGATGTGAACAACTATTTCTGACTTTAAATGTTAGTGGGTGTGAAGTTTTTAATATTGCTGCCACTTACTGAGCCTTACTAAGGTCCAGGCAGTAAACTAAGTGTCATTTTTAATCCTTAGACATCAAATATTTGAGGAACAGGTGCAAATCTCCCCATTTTGCAAATAGCAAAAAATCGTAGACATGCACTTTGTCCCTAATCAAGAGCCCTAAAATAAATGTTGATCTACTTGAATCTAATAATGAGAAAATAGGAAATGAGTCCACATAAAGTCTATAAACAGGAAGCAATATTAGTTATTATAATGAAATATTGGGGTCAGTTTTAATGTCTAACAAGAAATAAGTAGGTTATGATACAGCATATCTGGTACAATTTCATGGAACTATTAGTTTTTATTGTGACAATTACAAAAAATGATTGCAATGCATATAGAGATTAAAATTATGTACAATAAATATCCGTTCTGTGGTTATATTTTTGAAAAATTGACACCTAGGCATCCATGCACACATCCATGCACACACACATGCATAAAGTGTGGGGAGAAAAAAAGAAAAGTAATTTGTCAGGGTAATGGATGCTATGTGATTGTTCTCAGTTCTTTAAAGGTAATTTTGTATTTGGTGGGAACCAAGGTCATAACTCTTCCCTGTGTAGTAAGCACTGAAGAACATTTGTTTTAAAAATGCCCAGTGTGTGGTCTAAATGACATGGTCCCAATATATCGTTGCTTTCTTTTTTTTTTTTTAAAGATTTTATTTATTTATTTTTAGAGGGGAAGAGAGGGAGTTAGAGAGGGAGAGAAATATCAACGTGTGGTTGCCTCTCGCACGCCTCCCCCACAGGAGACCTGGCCCACTACCCAGGCATGTGCCCTGACTGGGAATCAAACCGGTGACCTCTTGGTTCGCAGGCCAGCACTCAATCCACTGAGCCACCCCATCCAGGGCCAATATATTGTTTCTTAAACGTCAAGGGAACTTGAATAGTCTCAACTACTGGCCTTTTACTTTATTCTTCTAGTAAACTCTCAGCACACATTATCATTTAACCTATTTCATTTTACCATGGAATTTTAGTGTTAGTCTTTTCTTTTTGTTTTTGGGAATTACAGCTACTGTAAGTAGACCTATAGCTTATATAACTATTTTAGTACCTTAATGGACTTATTTGAGAATCTTTAACTTCTTGGTGACATGAAAGAAGCATGCTTTTTAAGCCAGTGATTTTCAATGGGCGTGCCACAAGAATTTTTAAAACATGCAATACCTGACTATTTAGTTAGGGTCTCTGACCTCTTTTCCCTTAGACTGCCAAATAAAAAAATGACAACAGCCATAACAATAGCTGTCCAGTGTGAATGAATCAAAAGTAAACCTATTTTTGGTCAGATTAGCAAAAAATACATTTTTTGGTATGCCACAGACTTTAAGTAATTAGCTTATGTGTGCCACGAGGTGGAATAGGTTGAAAATCGCTGCTTTAAGCCATCCATCCATTGTAATCTTCTATGCCCATTGCTTTTTGTGTAGCTTGTCTTGTCAATCAGCAAAGCAAATACTTTACTGCTCTCTGCCTTCTGAATTACTTCATTTATTTTATGGTTGATATATTTTATGGTATGTGTGTTCTTTTCTGTTTCATTGCTTCCCTAAAAAAAGACTGGTTGAGGTGTTAGTTTGATTCCTTCTCTTTTTCCATTCATCTGTGAGTACTACAACGCACAGTGCAGCAGTTGATTCTTGCATTTCTCATTTATATTCTGGTTTTAAAAGAAGCTTGTTAGAATTTGCTTGGGGAAATGGTATGATGGTTTAGGTGGTTTGAAAACTTACCAGAGTGCTTTTTCAGTTGTTTCCAGTTGTGTTTCAGTTATAAGGGCATTGTTAAATTGATTCATTCTCATTCATTCATGTTATCTATCTATCTAATTTGTTTAAAATTAATCTTTAGGGAGTATGTTTGCAAGTGAAACCAGAGTTCCCTGTACTATAATTCTTTGGGATGTTTGCTTTTCTTGGTGATTGTATATTTTACAGAAGCAGTTTCCAGAAAACTTGTGGATTCTGTAGCATGGCCCTCATGTCTTCAAAGAATTTTTTAAATGTTTGGTGCAAGCTGCTTCAAAAGAAGGAAGAATTTTATTATTGTATAAAAATAATGATTTCTGCTCATGGTAAAAATTGAATGCAAAAGGGGTGTAAAGTGAAAAATTCCAATCCCACCCATTCCCAGTTTACCGAGAGTAGTTTCTGCTGATAGTTTCTTTGTACCCTTCTAAAAAATTGCTAAGCACAAACAAATTGGATCATTTAAAAAAAATATTTATTTTTTAGAGAGAGAGGGAAGGGAAGGAGAAAGAGAGGGAGAGGAACATCAGTGTGTGGTTGCTTCTCGCAGGACCCCAACTGGGGACCTGGCTCACAACTCAGGCATGTGCCCTGACTGGGAATCCAACCAGACCTTTCGATTTGCAGGCCAGTGCTCAATCCGCTGAGCTACACCAGCCAGGGCTGGATCCAATTTGTGTGGTCTGTATCTTGTTCTTTTCACTTGATGATGCTATATTTTATAAGATCAGAACATTTTTAGCAGTATGTACTTTGTATGAATCTAATCATTCCTGCTGCTTTTAAAACTGCGTACATGTAATTTAATATTTTTTCTTGCAGAAAAAGTGATATTGTAATTATTTATCTACACTAAATTAGCCTAGACCTTTTTTTGTTGTATGGGAAGTTCATGGGGATGTTATTTAGGGCATACTTTATGTCAAAGGAATAGACTTTACTTATACTAGTGTCTTTTCAGGGTGAATTGCTTACAAGGTGCAGTTTTTATCCTCAAAGAATCCAGAGTCTTAATATAGAAGGTACCTAAGGAAACAGGACGGACCATTATTGTAAATGATGGAAGCTTATGTATATATAACAACAGAGAGGTAGTGATTAGCTGGGAGAGTTCAGGGAGTGTGCCTTCCAGAGGGGAGCTGATGATTGAAGTTCAGTAGGAGTTTATCAGGGCATTCCAAACCAACAGCCTCCCTCCCTTCCTTCCCTTAATATATATTGCTGTAGCATTCAACTTCCTTTAGTTACCTTAACATGCTTTGCTGTTTGAAGCCCACTTTCTTTTTTTGAGCTGTTTCTAATGTCTAAAACATTCATGACCCCACTTGCTGGTGTAACTGTTCATATCCTCCAGATATAGATTGGGGTCACCTGGAAACCATATTTGAGCTCCCCTTTCTCTGTTAAGAGCCACTTCTCTGTGCTGACACTTCCTATGCATATTTATACTAGTGTGCTTTCATGGTACTCAATTATAATTGCTTGTGTGACACCTTCACTGTACTGTAAGCTCTCCTAAGGGAGGCACACAACTCTTTTATTCATTTCCCTCAACATTTTATTATGAAAAGTTTACAGTATGTATAATAATTGTACTATGATCATCCATTTACCCATCACCTAGTTCAACCTTTAACATTTTGCTATATTTGTTTGGTCAAATAGCCATCTATTTAGCCACCACTCCTTTCTGTCTATCAATCATCCATTTTCTGATGCATTTCAAAGTAAGTTGTACACATTAGTACCTTTCACCCCTAAAGACTAAAGCATTAAGGTCATTAAATGGAGGTAATGTTTTATTCATTTTTATCCTTTTTTATATTTTGAAAATTGTACCTGTTATCTTTACCATCAGGGCTGTCACAGTGCTAGTATAGGGGTGCTTAGTATTTCAATTGAAATCCTTAATTTTGTGCACTTGAAAGAAGCAATTCATTAAGGGCTGGAGTAGAGAGAATTTCCTGGAACAGTGATAATTATGAAGATTATTAGAATATGTTGTTTAAAGCCTAAAATAAATGTTAGATAAACAGGAAAGGGCAGTCAGGCAATTGATTTAGAGATAGGGTAGAGAGAGGATAACTGGGTTGGGAGGATACCAGGAACTGATCTTAGAAGCTAGCGTTTTAATTGGGCCTTAAAGAATGATTCTAGGTTTAGTAAAAGAGGTTGGTTATGGTTACAGACTGGGGAAACAGACTGGGGAATGAGCACCTCTCATGGACAAGCTTTGTACTTTGGAGCAGTAGGTTTAATTTCATTAATTAAAAAGCATTGGCCCTGGCTGGTGTGGCTCAGTGGATTGAGTGCAGGCCTGTGAACTGAAAGATTGCCAATTGGATTCCCAGTCAGGGCACATGCCTGGGTTGTGGGCCAGGTCCCTGGTTGGGGGTGTGTGAGAGGCTACTGATCGATCTGTCGCACATCGATGTTTCTCTCTCTCTTTCTCCCTTCCCACCTCTCTAATAATAAACAAACAAAAACAAACACACAAGTAAAAAAAGCATTGGTTTTTGGTCTCTGGAGGATCTCATTGGGAATGCAAAGGGGCAGGGTGCTGTTAAAACATAACAAGTGCCCCCAAAGGTTATCATGTATTTTTCTAAAACTCAGTTTTAAAAACAAAATATTGTTATCTGACACTTTTTTTTTCCAATTGAGTAAACTTCTGTCTTGGTTTATTCAGACTTTCTAGAAATTGGCAGCTCTTGGTGTTTCTGTAGAAGATAGAAATTAGAAGGAAGTTCCCAGTGGTGAGTTGAAGTCTATGCTGGAATAAACTTCCTGGAGATTTTCAATCTTGGTTAGCTTAAACTTGGGCAGTATCTTTTAAGAAAAAGACACTTTTCTTGTGGAAAGAACAGTGATGGTGGCTTACACTCTGGGAAGCTTCTTAAGGACATTCTGGGGAAATACGTCATTGAACTGTGGGTTTCTGGCATTTGAGAGAATAAGGTTCAGATGATTAAGTGGCCCAAGGCAGTCAGGGGGAAATGTGTTTGCTTCTATTCCCTAACTATTCTTGCCTTTTCTGTCTCTAAAACTGGGTCATCCTGTATATCCGAGATTGCTGATTCCATGGCTTACAAGCAGCTTTTCTTAAAGTTGCATATGGACCTACCAATATAGGAGATTTGTGAGTGATACAGATACTGATACTTGTATACAGATCTATACAAGAATGTTTCCCTAGGTATGGGTTTTATAACCCTGAATTTTAACAAGCATTTTATATGATTCTTATGCACACTGGAGGACTACCGTATTTTCAGACTATAAGATGCACCCCTAGCGGGGGCCTCTCCCAATTTGGGAGGAATGATGGTTGTTAACACTGCTGCTGAGTTCTGTTTATATTTACATTGGTGAAATAGTATGTTATTTATGTTATTAAATATTTTACCACACTTTTTCCTTCAAAATGTTTTTCCTATTTCCTTCCTCTAAAACCTAGGTGTGTCTCATGGTCCAAAAAACACGGTACTCTTATAGATAGAATTTTCCATTATTTATTAAGTGATCCCCCATATGTATTATGGTGGAGCTACTGCTCCCCTTCAGGGAAGCACAATTATAAGCAACAAATACCTATTTGATTTATACTAAGATTGCTGGTAAAGTACATCTGTTGGGGATTTTCTGCTGCTCAAGATTCTGCTAAAGATAATTTTGTGTACACAATTGTAAGGGAACAATAATTTTTAAGGTATTGAACAAGGTATATATGATATTTCAGGTGTTTATATGTCATTATTTTTTTAATACTTTAGTTGTTAATTTTTAGAGAGAGGGGGATAGAGGAAGAAAGAGCTAGAGAAACATTGATTGGCTGCCTCTCACATGCCCCCAACTGGGGACCGGGCTTGCAACCCAGGCATGTGCCCTGGCTGGGATTCGAACCAGTGATCTTTCAGTTCACAGGCCAATGCTCAATTGACTGAGCCACATCAGCCAGGGCTATCTGTGGTTGTTTTAGACATTTACTTAATTACAGAAGAAGGAAACTAACACCTCTATTATATTTGAATTTGACTGATTCAGAAGACTTTAAGGGCATAATGTCATTTATGTTCTGAAGCAGCTAATGTGGATTATCCCAACAATACCAATTTGTGAATCAAATAATGCCTAAAATAGGTTCAAGCTGAGATTTTTGCCTCTTACTAGCTTGTATGACCTTTCGCAAGACTATTAGCTGCTTAAAAAGTATTCATTGTTGATGAGTGTTTAGGGAAAGTTGATGATGTATTGAAACCATTTGATGACATTACTTAAGTATTTGCAATATCAGACTTTTGGTTTTATCAAGATGTTGTTTAGGCATTTTTCATATCAGGTGTAATACGGAAATAACAAGGTGAACAGAAGAAAACACTCTGAGAATTCTTTAAAATGAAAAATCCTCACCCTAGGATATGTTACTGACTTTTTTTAAGAAAAAGAGGAAGGGAGGGAGGAAGAGAGAGAAAGAGAGGGGAAGGAAGGAAAACGAAAGAGGGAAGGGAAGGGAAGGGAAGGGAAGGGGAGGGAGGGAGGGAGGAAGGAAGGAAGGAAGGAAGGAAGGAAGGAAGGAAGGAAGGAAGGAAATGTGAGAATATGAGAAACATTGATGGGTTGCCTCCTCTCTGTGCTGCAACTGGGCATCGAACCCACAACTTTTTGGTGTATGTATGGCACAACACTCCAACCAACTCAGCCACCAGCCAGGGATAAACTCTTTTTTTTTTAAAGCATACTTGGAGACAGATGAAAAGTGCAGGTTGCAAAAAGTGTGTAAGAGGTAATAGGCAGTACATCAGAGAAACATGGAGAGTAGTAAGCTAACCTGGGGATAGGTGATCTCAGAAATCTCAACTCTAAAAGATAATAAATATCCTTTATATGTGGCAACGGGAGCAGATGAAAAGGTGAGTAGGCTGAGAAAGCCCTTGTGGACAAGGTTTAGTCAGACTAGGACACATAGTAGAGCTGAATGTAACAACTACTACACAAAGGCGCCATATTAGCAGAAAGTGATCTGTCTCGGTGGAAGCAGTGTAGAGAATCTTTGGCTTATCAAGCCTGAAAGACTATCCTCATACATAAAGAGCATTTCAAGGCAGGAAAGGAGATCAGCCTGTTAGGAAAAAGGGCAAATGACATGAGCAGAGAGAGTTTATGGAAAAGATGCTAAGAAGGGCCCTTAAACACATGGAAATAAAAGAAGAGCAAATTAAAACTACAATTATCCCTTCTTAGCCACACCTATTTGGTTCCTGATTTTTATTCTCAAGAGTTCAGATAATTATGAATATTATATTATCCAAATCTTGGTTTACAAGTTTCTAATTATTTTTGATTGATTATGCTATTACAGTTATCCTGATTTTTCCCCTTTTGCCCTCCCTCCACCCAGTACCACCCCACACCCTTAGCCAATCCCCCCACCATACTTAATGTCCATGGGTCATGATTATAGGTTCTTTGTCTCTTCTATTTCCTGTACTGGACTTTACATCATCATGACTATTTTGTAACTATTTGAACTTCTTAATCTCCTCACCTCTTCACCCATCCCCCTCCCATCAGGCAACCATCAAAATGCTCTCCATGTTCATGATTCTGTCTCTGTTCTTGTCTGCTTAGTTTGTTTTTTAGATTTGTTGATAGATAGGTAGTTATTGCCATTTTAATGTTCATAGTTTTTCTCTTCTTTTTCTTACATAATTCTCTTTCACATTTCATATAATAATGGTTTGGTGATGATGAACTCTAGTTTTTTCTTGTCTGGGAAGCTCTTTATATGCCCTTCAATTCTCAATGGTATCTTTTCTGGGTAGAGCAATCTTGGCTATAGGTCTCTGCTTTTCATGACTTTGAATATATCTTGACAATCCCTTCTAGCCTGCAAAGTTTCTTTTGAGAAATCAGTTGACAGTCTTATGGGAACTTCCCTGTAGGTAACTAATTTCTTTTCTGTTGCTGCATTTATGATCCTCTCTTTATCTTTAACCTTTGGCATTTTAATAATGGTGTGTGTTGGAGTGGGCCTTTTGCATCCAACTTGTTTGGGACTCTCTTTGCTTCCTGGACTTGCACGTCTGTTTCCTTCACCACATTAGGGACGTTTTCTTTAATTATATTTTCAACTAGATTTCCAGTGTCTTTGTTATTTCTCTTCTCTTTCTGGTACCTCTATGTTGCAAATGTTGGACCAGTTGAAGTTGTACCAGCAGCTGCTTATATTAGCCTCATTTTTTTGAATTTTTTTTCTTCTTGTTGCTGACTGGTTGTTTTTTGCTTCCTTATGTCCCAGACCATTTGTTTTGAGCTCTGCATCTGATAGATTGCTTCTCTCCATTTTGTTTAGCTCTTTTCTAGAGTTTTGTTCTGTTCTTTCATTTGAGCCATGTTTCTTTGTCTCCTTGTTTTGGCTGCCTCCCTGTGTTTGTTTCTATGTATTAGGTGGAGCTACTATTATGTATTATACATAGCTGCTATGTATGCTATGTATTAGGTGGAGCTGCTATGTCTGAGGTGGAGCTGTATTAGGGACTCTGTTTCTTGGTAGTGTAGCCCAATGTAGTAGGTGTCCTGTAGGGTCCAGTGGCACATCCTCCCGTATCACCCAAACTGTGTATTTGAGGTGCACCCTTCATGTGGGTTGAATACATCCTCCTCTTGTAGTTGAGCCTTGCTTGCTATTGGCAGATCAATAGGAAGGGTTTATCCAGGCCAGTCAGCTGCAAGGACTGGTTGTGACCACTAACCACCATCCTCTGTCCTCTGTGGAGGATCAGCTGTGCAGGGCAGGGTGGTGGTGTTTTACTGTAGTCTGTTATCTGTCCACTAGGTATGCGGGCTCTGTGGGTTCCTGGTGGTGCAGGCTAAGGTCAACCTCCACCTGTGTTTTGCCTGAGGCACCCTGCCTGAGTTAGGAAGCACTATCAGATGGCTGCTACTTATGTTGGGCTTGGGCATTCCAAGGTGAAGCCAAGCTGTGAAACTAATCTGTCCACTGCTAGTTGGTAGCCTGGGGCTCCCTGAGGCCAGTGTTGCTGGTTTGATAACAGGATTTAGGAAGTTGTAAAGCAAGAGCCCAAACTTTCCATTCCTGTGGAAAAGTAGCTAGGGTGGGTCTGTAATTTGGGTGGGGCAGAGTCTCTGGGGATCTCCTCCCAGGCAGGTCAAACAGTGTTAGCCAGGTTGATCAAAGATCTCAGATATGGCTGCAGTTTTCTGGCTCAGTGGCTTTATTGTAGGAGGGTTTAGAAAAGGGACAATGGCCTCTGCTCACCTTGATTCCAGGCACTTCGGTTTCTTCCTGCCTTACAAGCTGCTACCCTAGTGCTGGAGCTCAGAGGGAGTGAGTCTGAGTAGGGGAGTCCGTGTGTAGCTTCTGTAGGAAGAACTGTTTAGAGCTTTACCAGTTTCTTCCACCAACTCAATCCTTGTTGGCTTTTGCAGCTGGAAGTTGTGGGGACTTATCTTCCTGGCACTGGAACCCTGGGCTGGGAGGCTGGGACTCCTTGCTCCTGGGATATCCCTCCCGAATTTTTATCTACCACATGTGGATGTGGGATCAGTCCCTTCCATGTCTCTGCCCCTCCTACCAGTCTGGATGGAGGTGGTTTCCTTAATTCTGTAGTTGTCAGACTTCCATTCAACTTTATTTCTGACGGTTCTGAATGATGGTGGTTCTATATTTTAGTGGTAATTTTGATGTGGTTGTGAGAAGAGGTGAGCCATGTCTGTCTACGCCACCATCTTGACTAGAAATTAATTTTATGAGTTTTGAATACGGGGGGGTGTTACTGAAAATGAATATTTGATTCCTGAGTTTGTGAAGGGGAATTCACCTGTACTCTTTTCACCTTAGGAGGGTGGCAAAAATTTGAAAGTCTTGAGAAGGCTGTTAATGAATGTACAGAAACAGATTCATAGGTAGGTTGCTGGTGGAAGTACAAACTGTTACACAACCTTTGTCAGTGGAGGCCAATTTTGGTATTATTTAAAATTATATATAATTGCATATGGTCTTTGGCCAAATCTTCAATCCTGTGTCAGTTGGTGTGAGGGATGCTTATGTGTTAACACTACACTGGAGGTCAAGCCTGGGGACCTCGACTGTTTGTTCAGGTGAGCTGAAAAATCCACAAGGAAGACTGAGTAGCGTAGACATTGCTTTTATTACTTACATTACAGGGAGCTCCGATGGCAGCTGGTTGGCAAGCAGGACTGTACCCCCTGAGTCTGAGACTTGTTTTAAGGAGTCCCAGACAAAGGAGGCATGTGTCCTATGTGTGACTCTAAGTACATTATGTCAGTTAAAGAAGAGGTCAAGAAGTAGTCACAGGATAGGAAGCCACTTCCAAAAAGTGATAAGGAGGAACTTACAATCCATTTCCAAAACAGTGTACGTTCCTTCTGGCCTAGGGCCTCCTGGTTAGCCCTCAGTCATGGGATGGGGAAGGGCCATGTCTGTTGACCCCACATGTGTTAATTTGATTAAAATGGCCAGAGGAATAGGGAGTTAAATATTGTTCAAGTCTCAAACACAGATAGTTTTGAGGTTTCAGTGTAGATATAGAAGAAATCAGTTAGAAGGTGAACACAGGTTTTACATTTTATTAAGATATTCTTTATGTAAAGTTTAGTTCACTCTTATTTTAGTATACAGTGTTGTGAGTTTTCGCAGTTGCATAAAATCATCACAGTCAAGATATATATCAGTTCTAATATTTCTACTCCCAAATCCTCAATACTCCTTAGTATAGTCAGTTTTTCTCCCCAACCTGAGCCCCTGGCAACCACTGATTTGTTTTCTATCCATAGTTTTTTTTTGCCTTTTGACTGTCATGTAAAATGAAGTCATACAATAAGTAGCTTACTGAGTCTGGCTCCTTTCACTTAGCACAGTGTACTTAAGATTCAGCTAAGTATGTGTACACTGATAAGCAAAATAGAGTCCATGCCTTCAAAATGGGTAATTACAAAATGTGGTAAGTACTAAAAAGAAAAAGAGCAGGTGGCTGAGAGAACTTATAACAGTATGTGTTACTGTTTTTCACCTAATATTCTTTGTTTTTTAAATTTTTCGATTGCAGTTCATATTCAGTGTTGTTCTGTGTTGGTTTTAGATGTACGGCATGGAGGTGGAGATTGAGATTCATGTCCTTTGCAGAGTGGTTCCCCAGTTGTGTTAGCTTTAGATGAGAGCAGAGTTTGGCACATTTCAGCCCCAGGCTGTTCTTGTAAATAAACTTTTATTGGGACACACGAAAAAGTTCATTTAATAAATTAAATTATTTTATTTAAAAAAAAGATTCAGCCTAGTCATGTATCAGATGTTTGTTGCTTTTCATTACTGAGTAGTATTCCATTGTATGTAAATATTTGCATGTCCATTCACCAACTGAAGGATATCTTAGTTATTTTCTACCTTTTGGTGATTACAGATGAAGCCACCAAGAAGTTTTATTTAAAGTTTTTACATTTTAGTCTGGTGTTCTTTTTGAATTAATTTTTCCATATGATAGATGGTATGGGTTAAGCAACTTCTTTTGGTATGTGGATATCCAGTTTGAAGAAACTATCTTTATTGTAGTGCCGTGGTATGTTTGTCAAAAACCAAGTGACAGTATATGCGTGGGTATATTTCAGGTCCCTATTCCATTGATCTGTCTTGATCACCATCCACACCATCTTTATTATTGTAGCTTTATAGTAAGCCTTGATGTAGTGTATAGTAGGAATCTTCCATATTTGTTCTTTTTCTTTTCTTTTTTAAGATTTATGTATTTTAGAAAGAGAGAAATATTGTTTGCCTCTTGCATGCCCCCTACTGGGGACCTGGCCCAAAACCCAGGCATGTGCCCTGACCGGGAATTGAATCAATGATCTTTCGGTTCAAAGGCTGGTGCTCAGTCCACTGACCCACACCAGCCAGGGCCATATTTGTTCTTTTTCAAAATTGTTTTGCTTGTTCTAATTCCTTTGCATTTTCACCTAAGAATCAGTATGTTCATTAAAAAAGAAAGCCTTGCTAGAATTTTGATTAGACATTTTGAAGTTTTACTTTGTATAATACTAGATTCACAGAGAGTAGCAAAATAAATACAAAAGGGATTATATACAACCTTCACCTAATTTCCCTCACTGGTATTACATCTTACATCACTATAGTAAATATCAATACCAGGAAATAGACATTGGTGTAATTCACAAAGTTTATTCATATTTTACAGTTGTATGTGCACTTATGTGCATTTTCGTGACTTCATTTGTATATTTATAATTCTGTGCAATTTTATCACATGTGTAGATGGTTTTAACCACTGCCACCATCAAGATACAGAACTAACTTTTCCATCATCACAAAGGCCCCTCATACTACCTGATGGCTCTAGTAGCACTTAGGTGTGTTTAGCGTCATTCAGAACAATTTTGTTAGATTGCATTGTGGCAGTTGTCGTATCACCATGCATTTAAAACTTATCAAAATTGGTGAATTTTTGTATAGCCATTTTAATATTGAAGATGGAAGAAAATATACAACATTTTGGCATATTATGTTTTATTTCAAGAAAGGTAAATGCAACAAATGCAAAAAAGGATTTGTGCAGTGTATGGAGAAGGTGCTGTGACTGATCAAATGTGTCAGAAGTGGTTTGTGAAGTTTCTTGGTACTGTTGACATTTTAGTCACATAATTCTTTGCTGTGGGGGGTGTCTTTCACACTGGATGTTTAGCAGCACCCCTGGCCTCTACCCACTAGAAACCAATAGTGGGTGATTGCTGACATACTCAAAATATCCAACTCAATAAAGTTATTGGTGGAAATGAAAAATGTGTCCTATATTTTATGGAAAAAAACATAACAAACTTTTTGGCCAACCCAATAGTTGGACTTACCCCCTTCCTCACCTTCCTCTATTCTGTTTCTAATTCCTGGCAACCATTAATGTGTTCTCCATAATTTTGTTATGTTGAAGGCTCTTATATAAATGGAAACCATACAATATATAACCTGTTGAGATTGGCTTTGTTTTCATTCAAATAATTCCTATGAGATAACATCCAAATTTTATATTCCAACAGTTAATTCCTTTCTATACCTGTATTGTATTCCATGGTATGGATGTACCACAGTTTACTAGTCAGTGTTTGAAGGATGTGCAGGTTTGTATTAGTTTGCTAAGGCTGCCATAACCAAGTACCACAAACTGAATGGCTTAAACAAGAATTTATTGTTTCACAGCTCTGGAGGCTAGAAATCCAAGACCAAGTTGTCAACAGGATTGCTTCTTTCTGTGGGCTGTGAGAACTAATCTGTTTCATGCCTCTCACCTAGCTAGCTTCTCCTGGCTTGCTGGCAATCTTTTGTGTTCTTGGTTTGTGGAAGCATCGCATTGATCTCTGCCTTCATCTTCCCATGATGCTCTCACTGTGTGCATGTCTATCAACAAATTTCCTCTTTCTTAATAAGATACCAGTCATGTTGGATTAGGGCCCACACTAATGACCTCATTTTTAACTTGATAACTTCTGTAAAGACCCTAACTCCAAAAAAGATCATATTCTGAGGTACTTGAGGCTAGGACATCAAAATATGAATTTTGGGGTGACATAATTCAACTTATAACAGGGTTGTTTCCAATTTCTGGCCATTGCAAGTAAAGTTGCTATGAACATTCTTGTACACGTTTCTGTGTGGACATAGATTTTCATTTTTCTGGATGTCTTGATAGCTTGATAGCTCTAAGATATCTTATTCTTAACCCTGTGAAAGTTGCAGTAAAAATATTACAGTGTGGGTTGTGTGCATCTGAGAGATAACATTCATTACTAGTATGTGCTGAAATGCAAAAAATAAAAAATAAGAACACTGCAAATTTGCATTTATATAATAAAATATATGACTTTTTACTTATTTTCAGTTATAATCTGTAAGTTATTAAGCAAAGAAATGAAAACATAAAGAATAAAACATTTTCAAATAATGGGAACGTAGATATTTCTAAAAAACACAACCCCAAAAATGTCTTTAACATTAATGAATTAGAATCTTTAACAGTTAACTTTGCAAAATGTTTAAAACAGTGATGGTGAACAGTATTGCTATTCTCAAGGTGTAAGTACTTTTTACAACACTTGCAAAAATATTTCGATAACCGACTTGAGTAGCATTCACTGAAGTTCACCATTTCTTGAATTACCGAATCGATGTATTTTTCCAGCTATTTTCAATGGTTAATGGAAAAAAAACCCAAAAACATACAACCCTAACCTCAAAGTTCATGGGGAAAAAAGCTACACCAACACTGACTTCAGAGTTTGTGGTATCTCTCAGATAAAAATTACTGTTGAATTCACGCACTCTCAGAAAACACGTGTCATAACCAAACTGATGGTAGCTTCAGTGTTATGGCTTAATGTTAGTCACATAAAAACACACAGCTTAGTCATGATCTCGAACCTATGCACCTGATATATGTAACAATTTTTAAGAAAAGACTTTGTATCTCTCAGATCAGCTGCGACCTCCACATAGTTAATGGCAAATGTGTGTATGGTTTTTGAATTTAAAATTTATTGATATGCTTTACATATAAGTTGCACAGTGTGTTTATTTGGTACATTTTTATATTGCAGTATGATTACCACCATAGCTTTAGCTAATGTTCTATGCCATCACATAACCTTCATTCCTTTTTTATGGTGAGTGTGGATGGATTTTACAAAAAACTTCTAAACTCTTTACCAGAGTGGCTGTACCATTTTACATTTCCACCAGCAATAATATATGAGAATCAGTTTCTTTGTATCTTTGCTATGATTTGGGTTTGTCATTACTTTTTGTTGTGACCATTCTGACAGGTTGTAGTGATATATTATGGTGGTTTTTATTTCCATTTCCTTCCATTTTAGCATGTGTTACTAGTTTCTGGATAATCATCTCTTTTCTCTTACACTTAAGTTCTTATCTATTTATGTATGTATGTATATATGTATTTACTTGTTTATTGAGGGGAAGGGAGGCAAAATGAGAGGGGAAATATCAATATGTAGTTGTCTCTCTTGCACCCCCTACTGGAGGCCTGGCGCCCAACCCACACACGTGCCCTAGACTAGGAATCCAAATGGCAACCCTTTGATTCACAAGCCAGCATTCAACCACTGAGCCATACCAGGCAGAGCAAAGTTCTTGATTCTTTTTGTTTTGTTTGTTTGTTTTATATATTTTATTGATTATGATATTACAGTTGACCCATTTCTCCCCCATCATTCCCCTCCACCCTGCACACCCCCTCCCACCCACATTCCCCCACTTTAGTTCATGTCCATGTGTCATAAGTTCTTTAGCTTCTGTATTTCCCACACTATTCTTGCCCTCCCCCTGTGTATTTTCTACCCACCGTCTGTGGTACTTATTCTCTGTACCTCTTCCCCCTCTCCTCCTCCCACGCCCCTGTTGCTAACCCTCCATGTGATCTCCATTTCTGTGGTTCTGTTCCTGTTCTAGTCGTTTGCTTTTGTTTTAGGTTTGGTTGTTAATAGCTGTGAGTTTGCTGTCTTTTCACTGTCATGTTTTTTATCTTCTTTTTCTTAGATAAGTCCCTTTAACATTTCATATAATAAGGGCTTGGTGATGATGAACTTCTTGAACTTGACCTTATCCGAGAAGTGCTTTATCTGCCCTTCCATTCTAAATGAGAGCTTTGCTAGAGAGAGCAATCTTGGATGTAGGTCCTTGCCTTTCATGACTTTGAATACTTCCTTCTAGCCCCTTCTTGCCTGCAAGATTTCTTTGAGAAATCAGCTGATAGTCTAATGGGAACACCTTTGTAGATAATTCTCTCCTTTTTCCTTGCTGCTTTTAAGATTCTCTCCTTATCTTTAATCTTGGCTAATGTAATTATGATGCGCCTTTGTGTGTTCCTCCTTGGGTCCAACTTCTTTAGGGTGCTCCTGAGCTTCCTGGACTTCCTGGAAGTCTATTTCCTTTGCGAGATTGGGGAAGTTCTTGCTAATTTTTTTTCAAATAAGTTTTCCAAATCTTGCTTCTCTTCTCCTTCTGGCACCTGTATGATTCGGATGTTGGAACGTTTAAAGATGTCCTAGAGGTCCCTAAGCCTCTCATTTTTTTAATTCTTGTTTCTTCATTCTGTTCTGGTTGAGTGTTTCTTCTTTCTGGTCAAACCATTGATTTGAGTCCCAGTTTCCTTCCCGTCACTGTTGATTCCCTATACATTTTCCTTTATTTCACTTTTCATAGCCTTCATTTTTTTTCGTCTAATTTGCCCCCCTAGTCAACCAATTCTTTGAGCATCCTGATTACCAATGTTTTGAACTCTGCATCTGATAGGTTGGTTCTTTATCACTTAGTCGTATTTTTCCTGGAGCTTTGATCTGTTCTTTCATTTGCCGTCCCTCCCCCCTTTTTTGGCTTCTCATGCCTGTTACATAGTAAGGGGTGGTGCCTTAGGTGTTCATCAGGGCAGGGCAACCCATGTCGGCTGCGTTGTGACACTGTATATTGGAGAGTGAACAAAGCCACTTGCTCTGCTCTCTGCTGCTTTTTAGTCACTTGACCTGTTACCCACAAGCAAATTGGGCCCTTCTGGTGTTGATTTCTGGGTGGGTGGATTTGTGTACATTCTAGGAACCTGTGAGTCTTTCAAGTGAACTCTCCGGTGAGGGTTCTATCACCGGTCAGTTTCTATCACTGCCGCAATCCCCACAGGTGTTTTCAGTCAGAGGCTTTGAGGCTTTATTTCCCCCTGGGTTGCTTGATCTATCTCGCTTCCCAGTTGTTCCTCCACTCTGCCAGCCGCTGCCTTGCCTACCCTGGTCCCACTGCCTTTCCCTGAGTCTTCTCCTCTGGGCTGCCCACGTCCGCCCCTCCTATGGGTCTGGATGAGTGTTTCTTCTTTAACTCCTTGGTTGTTGGACTTCCATACAGTTCGATTTTTCTGTCAATTCTGGTTGTTTTTTGTTTTTAAATTGTTGTTGTCCTCCTTTTGGTTGTGTAAGGAGGCACAGTATGTCTGCCTACACCTCCATGTTGGCCAGAACGTCTGAGATTGTTGTTTTTGATGAAAATAGCATTTTCAACATTTTTGCCAAGGTAATCATAGAATACGGTGGGAAATACTTGCATATGAAGAATCTTCTCATACATGTTCTCAGATTTTGCTACATCTTTTATGAAGTGGATCATTACAACAAATCATTTTCTGTAGAAGAATTTTCTAATTGAGAAATTTCTGACTGATGGATTAGCAGATAAATCATTGGTAGAACAAAGTATGTCATAAAAGCAAATTTGCCATAATTATAAATTTAAGATAGTAGTTTCAAGTTCTCTGCAGTATACTTTCAAGTATATCTAATACATATAAACATTAGCTCTAGTGTATGCTATATTTGCTCTTAGTAATAACATAGTATTGGTTTTAATATTAAATGTTTGCTGAATCATTTCACTTCCTTCCTGAGCATTTAGATAATCCTTTGGGGGAGTTTTGCAGGATGCATAGTATGCTTGTGGTTTTTTAAAAAAGGTAGTTTTTTGGTCTCAGTGCTGTATGAAAGTTTAAAACATTCTTGTCATCTTAGAGCTCGAATTCAGAGTTGTCTGTTGCCTCTCTCACAATTGGATGGTATATGGAAGTAGATGAAGTACACTCATGGATATGTAAAAACAACATGGAATAGGATACTGGACAAATGTGAGGGCTCCTCATAATATCTAGTACCAGTAATGTAACTACACATACAAAATATTTTGATACTCTTACTGGATTATGTTTATGATGTATGCTAATATAAGCTCTCTTCCCCAAGGTTAATGGAATCTCCTGCCCCATTTTAGGGATCAGTCAAGTCATTCCTAATTCTTGGTATCATTACATGATGCCATTCTATCATACTAGCCCTTTACTGCATCTTGCCTGAATTGCTGCTAGGTTTGTGATGCTTTTTTTCTGGCTTTAAGTTGTATGCTGCTTGTGGATAACTAACTGTGAGGCTTGTACCATCAAATTTTGAACAAGGGAGAGAAATGCTGAACATTTGTGTAGTGGGTTTCAGTGGTAGCTTTCATACCCTGTGATGGGTAACCTGTGGTGAGTAACTTTAAAAATGTAGCTGGGATTACCTTGCATTGTTCAAGTGGTTCCATGTTTTTTTTTTTTTTGTTGTTGTTGTTGTTGTTGTTTTTTGTTTTTGGGTAAGCTGGGTATCTCTGGATCCTTCGCCATAAAGTTACATAAGGTTTGGTTCATTTTCACCATATTAAATAGGAGAAAAAACAATCTGTCAAAGTATTCTGAGTGTAGATACCAATTGCCCATGTCTTAATTTATAAATCAACATTTCAAAACATAGCAATAGTTATAGTGTATAATAGTACCCTTTTTTTCAGTGAAAAGGTGTTCTCATTGGATTGGTACAATCTTGTGAGTCTCTGTGACATGAAGGAAGCTTGCTTGATAACAGGGAGTTTAAATTTAAATTTTTTATTTTGTTAACCCCCCAGTAACATTTGCCATCTGAATCATTTTTTAAGTGGACTGTTCAGCAGTATTAAGGAAATTGACACTTTTGTGAAAGAGATTTCTGGAACTTTTTTGTCTGGAAAATCTGAAACTCTATACACATTAAATAATAACTTCCCTTTTTAAGCTCCCTCCACCCCCTGGTAACCACCATTCTGCTTTCTGTCTCTATGAATTGGACTACTACTTTAGATACATCGTATAAGTAGAATCATATAGAATAGGTGTGGGCAAAAGTAGGTTTATAGTTGTAAGTATATGAAACAGTTAATAAAGCGGTTGTAATTAACCTGTATGCCTTTTTCCATATTAACAGCTGTAAACCTACTTTTGCCTTTGGCTGTATTTTTCTTTTTGTGACTGCTTGGCTTATTTCATTTATTAAAATACCCTGAAGCTTCATCCATGTTGTAGCATGTGACAGGATTTCCTTTCTTCATAAGGAAGAATAATATTCCATTGTATGTATATACCACATGCTATTGATGGGCATGTGGTCTGCTTCCACCTCTTGGCTATTGTGAATACTGCTGCTATGAATGTGGGTGTGCAGCTATCTCTTTTGAGACCCAGCTTTCAGTTGTTTTGGGTGTATGTATACATGGAAGTGGGGTTTGTTGGATCGATCATATGGCAGTTTTATTTTAAAATTTTTGAGGAACCTCCATGCTGTTTTCCATAGTAGTTGTGTAGTTTACAATCCTACCAACAGTACATGGTTGTTAAATTTTTCACATCCTTGCCAACACTGGTTATTGTGTCTTTTTGATTCTAGCCATCCCAGAAAGTGTGGAATGGTATGTCATAGTGGTTTTGCTTTCAGTCTTTGGCCCATTTTTTATTTGGGTTATTTGATTTTTTTGCTTGTTGTAGAAATTTTTAAATGTATTCTGGATATTAACTTACTATAAGGTATATGGTTTGCACATACTTTCTCCCAAGCTGTAGGTTGCCTTTACACTCCGTTGATTATGTTCTTTGATCTGTAAAAGTTTTGATGTAATCCTGTTTGTCTGTTTTTCCTTCTGTTACCCTATGTTTTTGGTGTCATATCTAAGAGATCATTGTTAAGTTCAGTGTTGTGAAGCTTTCCCCCTGTTTTTTCCCCCTAGGAGTTTAATAGTTTTAAGTCTTACATTTAGATCTGAATTCATTTTGAGTTATTTTTTTTTATATGGTGTGAGATAATGAATGGTCTGATTTCATTCTTTTGCATGTAGACATCCAGTCTTCCCAGCACCATTTGTTGAAGAGAATGTTTTTTCCCCATTGAGTGGTCTTGGCATCCTTGTCAAAAAATTATTTAAATATGTATACCAGGATGTATTTCTGGTCTTTATATTGTATTCCATTGGTCTGTGTATCTGTCTTTATGCCAGTACCACATTGCTCTGATTACTGTAGCTTGGTGATGTTTTGAAATCAGGAAGTGTGATTCTTTCAACTTGGTTCCGTTTTTCTAAATTGTTTTAGTTATTTGGAGTTCCTTCAATTTCATAATGAAGTTTTCTATTTCTATAAAAAAGTGCTCTTGGGATTTTGATAGGGATTGTGTTGAATCTGTAGCTTGTTTTGAGTAGTATGGACATCCTTACAATATAGTCTCCCATGAGTGGGGGGATATCTTTCCATTTATTTGTGTTTTCTTTAATTTCATTTAGCAGTGCTTTGTAATTTTCTGTGTGTGTTTCACCTTCTTGGTTAGGTTTATTCCTAAGTATTGGATTCTTTTTGGTGCTGTTGTAAATGGAAATTGTTTTCCTAATTTCCTTTTTGGATTGTTCATTGTTTGTATATAGAAGCACAACTGATTGTTGTGTGTTGATTTTGTATCCTGCAGCTTTGCTGACTTTTTTTATTCTAACAGGTTGTGTGTTTGTGTGTGAAATCTTTAGGATTTTTTACATATAAGAGCATATCATCTGTGAACATAGATAATTTTACATCTTCCTTTCTAATTCGGATGCCTTTTATTTCTGTTTCTAGCCTAATTGCTCTGGGTAGGACTTCCAATACTGTATTGAATAAAAGTGGTAGGAGTGGGTATCCTTGTCTCGTTCCTGACTTTGGAAAGCTTTCAGTCTGTTACCATTCAATATGATATTAGTTGTGAGCTTTTCATAAGTGGCCTTTATTATTTTGGGGTACTTTCATTCTATTCCTGGTTTATTTTTTTTATCATGAAAAGGTGTTGTCTCATGCTTTTTTCCTGCATCAATTGAGATGATGACAAAGGTTATTTTGGTCTGTCACTTTTTTTTTTAAGACATCATTGTTTAATACAGCGATTTCAACCTTTTTCATATCATGGTGCACATAAATTAATGACTAAAAGTCTGCAGCACACCAAAAAAGATATTTTTGCCAGTCTGACAAGAAAACTAGGTATAATTTTGATTCATTCACAGCAGATGGCTGCTGTTGTGTTGACGGTTGTAATTTTTTTTTTTTTATTGGAAAGAGGTCAGCACTCCAACTAAATAGCCAGGTACTACATGTTTTAAGAATTCTTTCAGTGCACCAGTGTGCCTTGCAGCATACCAATATGCCATGGCACAACAGTTAAAAATTGCTGCTTATATAGTAATATCCCATGAACACACAATTGAATTATTTTTGTTCATTATTCTATTAATGTAGTGCATTAGAATTATTGATTTTCATATGTTGAACTAGCCTTGCATTCAGGGAATAAATCTCACTTGATCATGGTGTATTATACTTTTAATGTGCTCTTGAATGGTTTGCCAATAGTTTGTTAAGGGTTTTATATCAATATTCATCGAGGATATTGGTCTGTATATTTTGGTAGTATCTTTTTCTGGCTTAAATTTAATTTTTTATTTTTTTTTAATTTATATTTAGAGAGAGAAGAAAGGAAGGAGAGAAACATCAATGTGTGGTTGCCTCTCGTATGCCCTCAAGTGGGGACTTGGCCTGCAACCCAGGCATGTGCCCTGACTGGGACTCAAACCAGCAACACTTTCGTTTGCAGCCCGCGCTCAATCCACTGAGCTATGCCAGCCAGGGCCTAAATTTAATTTTTTAAAAATAATTTACATGTTTTAGCTTTGATTGGTGTGGTTCATTGGGTTGGGCATTGTCTCACAACCCCAAGGGTTGCAGGTTTCTGGTTAGGGCACATGCCTGGGTTGCAGTCTGCATCGCCAATTGGGGGTGAGCAGGAGGCAACCGATTGATGTTTCTCTCCCTCTCTTCCTCCCTCCTTTCCTCTTTCTCTAAAAATAGATAGATAAAGTATTTAAATAATTTACATGTCTTAATTTTTAGGAAAGCTTATGATTAGAGCAAATTAAAATAATTTTAGAGTACAACGTATGTGTGATCTCTGGTCATTGTCATGGTGTAGAATTACCAAATGAAAAACTAACCTTTTAGATCTGAACTAAGAAATGGGAAGTACCTGTATACTGTGTTCATGAACTTCATTGTGGAATCATATTTGCACTGAGTATGAATGTAATTCAGGCCTATGAATTGTGTACATTGGATGTAAATAGAAAGATTAGTGGTTTTTATTGAGTGTATGCTAACTCTAGATATTATAATAAGGTTATCAGAAGTGGAAGGTAAAAAAAAATCAAAGATATATAGCATGCTGTATTTTGTGGCGATACTAAAATTAAAAAAATTGTTCTTAGTAACTGCAATTCTGAATTTTAGATGAAAATTTCCCATTATTGCCTATAAAGCAGTTTAATTTACACTTTGTCTTTGTTGTTTATTAACCAAATTGCACTTGTTGCCTCTCCATCTTCATATGAATTATTAATAAACTCAATATTTTAGTTAGATAACTTTTTACAACCTTGAAAAAAATAAGTGTGAAACCTGTTAAAAATATGCATTTAGAGAGGGAAAGGAAGGGAGAAAGAGAGAGAGAGAAACATTGATGTGAGAGAGAAACATTGAGCTGCATGGGTTGCCCTTTGTATGTGCCCTGACCAGTAATCGAACCCTTGACCTTTTGGTTTGTGGGATGACACTCAGCCAATTGAAAGTTGGCTGGCAGAGCTGGAAATTTTTGATGTAATCAATTAGAGAATGTAAAATATTTGGATTTCCCTCGATAATCCAGGCAGGATTATCCTGTCTTCATCTACTTTCCTTTGAAATCTGCCAGTGGTGCCCAGTGTGAAGGGGGTGTGATGGTAGTGATGCACCGCTTATATCATGCTGTATACCATTTGAGCGCTAACATATGAATTTAGCTCATTGTGGTAAATTTGATTTTTAGATCTAGGTATCCATACCAGCTAATTGGGTCTCACCTCTGAAATGTTGCTAGCTACTACACCTAGTTGTGTTTTCCGCTGTATATTCATAATGTCTTAACAGACAAAGTTTTGTCAATGGGATACACACACACACACACACACACACACACAAGATTAGTTCAAACAGCAGCTAGATGCAGAGTATGGTTTTCAGGTATAAGTGAGATGAAGAGTGAGCAGTGACAGTACTGTACAAAGTTTACTCATGATTTAGCTATTGACTTTGGCAGACTGAGATACGATTTTAGGGTGATGCTATATAATAAAACAAACATTTTATCTGTTTTTGATATTATCTTGGGTTAGGGCCAGATAATGTCTAGTCAACTGTAGCTTGTTAGGGCAGACTTGGAATTAGATGGCTGATATCTGTCCATCGGGTATAATAGGTATCCAATGTCTAGCAGCAGCCAGGGCCAGTATGGAAGATAGATGAGAGGAAGACAGTACTGTGGCGTTAAGATTAGGACAACTGGAGAGACACAGGGAGACTTATTAGGGTGGGTTTAGGTTCAGGATTCCAGTTCCTGGGATGGGGTTAGTAGATAACATTGCAGCAAGAATGAGGTAGGGTATTATTGATCCTCCGGCATAGAGTACAGCTGAGTGCAGGGTGATAGAGTAATGGGTGTGCAGGAGTGAGGCAGAAACCTTTTCTTATCTTTCTCCCCATCCAAAAGAAAAAAGTCTAACTGGTAGTACTTGTTGAAGTTCATGAGTGGTGTACTAGATTTTCTACGTAAATTAGAACTCATGGTCAAGAACTAGGGCAGGCTGAGTAGGCAGGATGGGCCAGGTGACCCTAATTGTGTTTAGGACTCAAGTCACATTTGGAAAGTATTGGGGAGTGTGGATAGACAAGGAAATGAGGAAGACTGCTGAGCACCTACTATCATGCACTTAAAAATAGCTGAACAGGTGGGTGTTTCCAGTTCTGTCTGGCTTCAGTTTCTGGCCAGTGTATAGTGATGCCATATCTCTGTAGTCTGAGCCCCAGCTTGCTCCTTCCCCTCTTCCTGAAAGTAAAAGTTGATTTTGAATTGTTGTAGTAAACTACCCATATTGCTGTACAGTCATAAGTAAGTAGTTTCAGTGTATGGGTGTTATAGTAGTTATATTTTTGTCCCATGAATTAAACCATGCCAAACATTCAGTTAATTCCTACATTTAAGTGTTTGTGTTACAATGCTGGCATTTCAGAAAGGTATATACATTTCCTAGATGTGAGCTTTATGGATAGAAGGGTGTAACCCTTTTGGGGAGAAGTGTTAGATAAGGGTTAGATACATGTATGTGTTGAATTTGCTGGCTTTTAGCCATTGAATGTTTCTGCACTTTTAGGAAAAGAAGAAACATACCAGCTATTTTAAATGCTCACCCACTCCTGAACAATACGTGAATTCTGAGGGACCTTGTTTAACGATGGCTGTTTTGTAGTTTGTAAAAGTTTTGTCTTTAGACCACTTGATTTGAGTTAGAAGAACTTTGAAATGATTTTGTGAAAAATCAAAAGGTTTTACAGAAGTGGGAGAAGAAAGTCTTTTTCAGTTATCAGATTAACTTGGAATCTTCACTTTGAGTATCAGGCTATGAACATATATTCATTGTAGATAACTTGAAAAGTTATGGTGATAAAGTTTCAGCTGTTAGGTCTCTATTCAAAAGCAGTACTTTTGAGAATGTTTGCTCGAATTTAACATACAGAATTAATCTATTATGACCTACTATTTTTTTAAAATAGATTTTATTTATTTCTTTTTTTAGAGAGGGGAAGGGAGAGAGAAAGAAGTATCAGTGTATGGTTGCCTCTCATGTGGCCCCCACTGGGAACCTGGCCTGCGACTCAGGCATGTGCCCTGACTGGGAATCGAACTGGTGACCCTTTGGTTCACAGTCCACGCTCAGTCCACTGAGCTACACCAGCCAGGCCATGACCTATTACTTTTTAATCCAGTAATTATATATGAATTTATTTAACAAAACTTTAATGGCTTCACAGCTTAAGGAAGTGGTTTTACAGTATATTATGCAACTTATCTATAAATGTGTTCCCTTAGTTTTCAGTAAGGAGAAACAGAAGCTAGTTTTTGTTGGATATATATTTTTCCCAAAAGGAAGATAGTGATTGAGAGTTAAAGCAGATTCCATTTCTATGCTTTATCTTCCAAAGCTGTTGGAATGTTAACTCTTTTTATAGTAGTTATAGAGAATTGGTAATGTGATAAAAATCTCAGGAGTTTTTCCTTGACACTAGGTGAGAGCTCCACCTTGTGATCTTTTAGAATATTTAAAAAATATTAATAACCTACAGTAGGCCAGAAATGGTATGATAAGTTTGCTTATTTAACTCAGACTTTTATTGAGCATTACATATTCTTACAGTTTTGAGTCCCCAAACTTAGGTCAAATGGTATGTTCATTTAAAGATCTTACTTGTGAAATTTGTGTTTTAAATAAAGAGACTTTCTGTCTTTTAAAAATATTTTAGTTATTTGTTTGTTCTTAGAGGGGAAGGGAGGGAGATACAGAGGGGAAAAAACATCGATGTGTGAGAGAAACATTTATCGCTGGTCCCCTACTGGGGACCAGCCTGCAACCCAGGCATGTGCCCTGACTAGACATCATATGCAATCCGTGACCTTTTGCTTTGTGGGATGGCACCCAACCAACTGAGCCATGCCTTGTGAACTTTTTAAAATTTTTATTAATTTATTTTTAGAGAGAGGCAAAGGTAGGGAGAAAGAGAGGGAGAGAAACATCAATGTGTGGTTGCCTCTTATGTGCCCCCTACTGGGGACCTGGACCACAACAAAGGCATGTGCCCTGACTGGGAATCGTACTGGTGACCCTTTGGTTCTAAGCTGGTGCTTAATCCACTGAGCCACACCAGCCAGGGCTGCTTGTGCAATTTTAATGTAAGTCTTTGGAAGAAACAAACTGTGTTTATATACAGATGTAGACATTTAAAGTAAAAAGGGAAAAATTTTCAGCTTTTCCTGCAGATGAAGTTTACATTGTTTAAAAAACAAACAAAAAAAAATCACTAACTTACATGTTATCTCAGGCCTTTAAGTTACAAAGCAATTTTAATGTATAATTTTTGAGCAGTGAAGAACTGTTTTGGTGACTAATTGGTTACTTAGAGAATGATTAAAATAATAAAAATTCAGATCCATGGAATTTAGTATTTTTATGTTTAGTATTAGGTGGCTGTAGAGGTAGATGCCTTATAGAAATAAATATATTTTCACATTTATTATTGCCGGTGGTTCCATAAGGGCACGATCGTTGCTGTCCTCTCCACCAGTGTATGCCCAGTGTCTTGCACTGCCTTTGGCACAGGGTAGATGTTTTTAATAGGTAGGATGGGTTTTTTTTAATGGTTAGACACTTTTTAAAACAAGTATTTTACTGGGATAGGGAGTTGACCAACTTAATATTTTTTTCTAAACCTGTCAGATGGTATTCTTTTTTCAAATATAGGCACCTTGTCTGGGAGACTTACAGCTTTATAAATTCCTTTTTTCTTTTGTTTGCTTTGTTTTCTTTGGTTTCTAGTTTCCATATACTTGTTAGTATAACCCTATACTGAGCAAAATAATTTGACCCGATCGGACTTCTTGTACACAAAAAATTAAGTTTGTGGTATGCAGATGAAGGTAGTATGTCACACTCTATTTATTTAGTGCTCTCTGCTTTTCAGAGTTGGTACATTCTTTTTGTCCCTTAGGAGGTTGTATTTTTTGTTGTTGTTGTTTTGAGCTTCCCAAACTTGTATTTTACTTTATTTTATGTATTTACTTTTAGTATATAATATATGTTATTGATTATGCTATTACAGTTTTCCCCCTTTGCCTTCCACCTCCTGGTATCCCCCATTCCCTCCAGCAACCCCCACACCGTTGTTCATGCCCATGGGCCATACTTATAAATACTTTGGCTACTCCATTTCTTTTTTTTTTTTAACATATTTTAATGGTTATTATACAATCTTTTTTTTCCTTTCTTTTAGATTTTATTTATTTATCTTTAGAGGGGAAGGGAAGGAGAGAGGGAGAGAAACATCAATGTGCGGTTGCCTCTTGTATGTCCCCTGCCGGGAACTGGCCTGGCAACCCAGGCATGTGCCCTGACTGGGAATCGAACCGCAATCCTTCGGTTCGCAGGCCCGCGCTCAATCCACTGAGCTACACCAGCCAGGGCTCTTTGGCTACTCCATTTCTTATACTGTCCTTTACATCCCCATGGCTATTCAGTACCTACCAATTTGTTCTTCTTAATCCCTGAACCTTTCCCCTCATTTTCTCCTTCCTTTCCTGGTTGATAACCCTCCAAATGATTTTCATGTCTATGATTCTGTTTCTGTTCTGCTTGTTTGCTTAATTTGTTTTTTAGATTGAATTGTTGATGGTTGTGAACTTATTGCCATTTTAATGTTCATAGTTTAGATCTTTTTTCTTATATAAGTCCCTTTAACATTTCATCTAATAATGGCTTGGTGATGATGAATTCTTAGCTTTACCTTGTCTAGGAAGCACTTCATCTGCCCTTTGATTCTAAATGATAGCTTTGCTGGATGGAGCAATCTATGTTGTAGGTCCTTGCTTTTCATGACTTTGAATATTTCTTGCAAGTCCCTTCTAACCTGCAAAGTTTCTTTTGAGAAATCAGCTGACAGTCTTATGGGAACTCCCCTGTAATGAACTGCTTTTCTCTTACTGCTTTTATGATTCTTTCTTTATCTTCAACCTTTGGCATTTTAATTATGATGTGTCATGGTGTGGTCCTCTTTGTGTTCATCTTGTTTGGGATTCCCGTTGCTTCCTGGACTTGTATGTTTATTTCCTTCACTACATTAGGGAAGTTTTCTTTCATTATTTTTTCAAATAAATTTTCAATTTCTTGCACTTTCTCTTCTCCTTCTGATACCCCTATGATTCTAATGTTGGTACATTTGAAGTTGTCCCAGAGGCTCCTTAGCCTATATGTGTTGTTTTTTTTTTTTTTTAATTCTTTTTTCTTCTTGCAGTTCTGATTGAATGCTGTTTTTCTTCCTTGTGTTCCAAATCATTTATTTGATTCTTGACTTCATCCACTCCACTGTTGTTTTGCTATAAATTTTTCTTTACTTCACTGGGTCTTTTTTTTATGCTGTTGCAGGACCTGATGAGTTCCTTGAGTGTCCTAATAACCAGTGTTTTGAACTCTGCATCTGATAGATTGCTTATGTCCGTTTTTTTAAAGTTCTTTTTCTGGAGTTTTGTTCTGTTCTTTCATTTGGGTTAATTTTTTTTTTTTGTCTCCTCATTTTGGCAGCCTCCCTGTGTTTGTTTCTATGTATTAGGTAGAGCTGCTTTGACTTCCTGTCTTAGTAGTGTGGCCTATTATAGAAAAGTGCGCTGGTAAGTTGAATGCAGCAGAGCCTTAGGGCAATTACCAGGGCAGGGCAACCTGAGTGAACCAGGTTGATGGCATTTCAGATATGGTGTCGCTGCTCTGTGGCTCCATGTGGAAGAGGGCTCAAGAAAGGGCACAATGCAACTTTCTAGCCTCTTGTTTTGTCCGGGAGGAAGCTGTCCCCTGGCACTTACGCTGATGCTGGATGCTTCAGTTTCTCCCCATATGTCACTGGTGCCCTTTCAGCTGCTGCTCTGGTGCTGGAGCTCAGAAAGAGTGAGTCTTGAAAGTTCAAAGTCCATTTCAGGCCCCTCAAGAAGAAACTTTTGAGAATCCTGTGTTTTTTTCTACCACTCCAGCCCCCACTGCTTTTTACAGCCAGAAGTTTATGGGGTCTTACCTATCTTCCTGGCACTGGAACCCTGGCCTGGGTAGTCTGGTGTTAGGCTGGGATCCCTCGCTCCCTGAGGGATCCCTCGCTCCCTGAGGTATCCCTCCTGTTTTTTACCCACCACAGGTTGGTGTGGGACCACACACCTGGTCTGCATCTCCGCCCCTCCTACCTGTCTGGATGAATAGGACTTGTTTAATTCCTTGGTAGTTGGACTTCCATACAGCTCAATTTTCTGACAATTCTGGGTGATAGTTGTTTTGTAATCTAGCTGTATTTTTTCCTGTGGTTGTGCAAGGAGGCAAGCCATGTTTACCTACGCCTCCAGCTTGACCAGACGTGTCCCAAACTTGTATTTTTATACACCAAACTTGAACACCCCAGGCAAAGCATCTGCTTCCAGTGGCTGCTTCCCTGGCAAAATATCTATGCCTTAGGAGAATATATTTATAAACTATCTTTGAAGTCTGTTTAAAAACTGTATACTTAAGGAATGCAGCAAGTTTGGTTTTATAAAGGGTTCAGAGAGTTGGGGGGCCAGTTACACAGACAGTCAAAGCAAGCACTTGATTACCATCTTGCCATCTAGATGACCTCATTGGTTAGAACTTACTTAGCTCTATACCTCTCCAGCTCTTTAAAAAAAACAAAACAAAACATTTTTTTTTTCTTAAAAAATACTTTCTTTTTTAAAAATAAATTTCTTTTTAGGAGGCTAGGTGCATCCTACATTAATGGCAAGCCTCAGAATTCTGTTGTACTATTTAGGTAACTCCTTGGGTCACTGTAAGAGTACAACCAGATTAGCCCTGGCTGGTTTGGCTCAGTGGATTCAGTGCCTCCCTGTGAACCAAAGGGTTGCAGGCTCGATTTCCAGTCAGGGCATAAAACCTGACTTGCAGCCCTGGTCCCCAGTGGGGTGGTGGGTGTGTGTGAGAGGCAACTACACATTGATGTTTCTTTCCCTGTCTTTCTTCTTCCCTTTCCCACTGTCTAAAAGTAAGTAAGCAAATAAATAAATAAAATCTTTAATAAAAAGAATACAACCATATTAACAGTTAGTGGTCTTGGAAGGTAACAATCCTGTGATCATGCTAACAGTCATGTCTGAAGATTTTACAATGTGAGTATTCTTTAGGAATAAGAAGTGAAGCTCGAATTGGTCGTGCAGACAGCCCTGGGTTATTCAGGACTTGATTTGTGGAATACTCATTCTTGTTTCTTTTACTGCCTCATTATTTTGCTTACTAATAGTAGCTTCATTAGAGTGAGCTAGGAAATGCTGTGTTTTGACTATCCATTTATTATGTTTTTAAAGATTTAGAATTAATGGGAAACCTGAACTATCATTTTCTTTTATAACATCTACTCTATTAGAAAATATCATTAGCAGTTTATCAGTATGTGATATTTGAACATTTATTATTAATTGGGCATGTGTAGTCTTAACTGTTTTTTCTTTAGGTGCCCACCAAGTACTAGATTCACTTGGAAATAAAAGAAAAACAGAAGAAAATTATAAAGAAAGTTACACATAAGATTAAGTACTCTAGCATGTGTGTGTCTCTCTTTCTCTCGCACAGACTTGTCATTTGCTTTTAGGTCATTCTTGCATTTAGGAACTGCATATTTGACCTTAAAAGCTAGAAATAGTACCTTCCTATGGCCAAACTTAGAATGTTGGCCATATGACATTGGTATTTAAATTGATTATACGTTTTTTGAGAGCAAGGGACTAGATCAGCACTAGCATTTTTTCCCCTTCCCTATTCAACACAAGGTGGTATTGTCATGAAGTGGTTATTTATTAATCAGCCATGCTTTGGACTGTGTTTCTTCTACAGTAGAAGAACCTACTTTTATAGTGTTTTAAAATTTTATCATAGCTTATTTATTTGCTCCTTTGTACTGTACACTACCAGCAAAAAGTTATAATACAAAATTTTCAGAAGGCATATGTTACGGTTTAAGCTTGTTGTAAGGATTTCAGGACCAGTAAGGAGTCACATCATGTTCCTAGTTAGGGTATATGTTTTTTCAAAGTCAGGCTAGAGAATCATAACACATTTTTTAAATAATTGTAATACAAACTTTTTTCTTTGTGTCTGTTGTTACTATTGTGGGGCTACAATAGTTGTAAGAAATCCTTATTTACTGAAATGCATTAGCAGGCACAGGGGAATTTAGCTTTTTGAGTGTAGATACCCTTCCCAATGTTCTATTTTTTATTTTATTTTAAAAATTTATTTATTTATCTTTAGAGGGGAAGGGTAGGAGAGAAGGAGAGGGAGAGAAATATCAATGTATGGTTGCCTCTTGTGTGTCCCATGCTGGGAACTGGCCTGCAACCCAGGCATGTGCCCTGACTGGGAATCGAACCGCGATCCTTTGATTCGCAGGCCCGCGCTCAATCCACTGAGCTACACCAGCCAGGGCCTATTTTTTATTTTAATTAAAATTTTTATTTATTTATTTTTAGAGCGAGGGAAAGGGAGAAAGAAACATCTGATGTGGGAGAGAGACATAGATTGGTTGCCTCTTGCACACCCCCTATTGGGGATCTGGCCTGCAGCCTAGGCATGTGCCCTGTCTCTGGAAATGGGTTTGCAGGCCAGTGTTCAATCTACTGAGCCACACCAGCTAGGGCTTTCCCAATGTTTTTGGTGTATTTATAATAGATATGGCATTCCTCCCTTTTAAAGGAATTGTCTGTCTTAGAAGAAAGAAGCAAACCATCATTTTACCCACATAAATATATGAATATATTTCTGACATTGGGGCGTTCCAGAAGATGATAAAGAAATGATAGCAGCTCCAGAAATACCAACTGATTTTAATCTACTTCAGTAAGTATATTACAATGATTTTAAATACTTGTTTTTTTCCACAAAATAGGAAATGTTAAAATTACTTCTGCTTGAGAAGATTGAATGCATAATATATAGCATAGTATGTATACTTTGAAGCAGTTTATATTAATACTCATTGAACTCTGTAGCAGTGATTATTTCATACTTTTTTGTGCTATGTTTTAAATTTATTTTTTAATTTAGATACTGCATAATTTATTATTTATGCTGTGTAGCTGAGTCCACACTTGGTTTTATAATAGCAACTATTTTGGGGGAATGTAATGAAATTCTTAAAAAGTGTTCTTGTTAATAAGGAATATATATCATGCAGTGGTACTTAGGATGTAATGTCAGCTTTCTGTTATAAAATCAAGTGATGATACGCTAAAACAAATCTGGGAGAGTAGGACATGCTCTTCATATTTTTGCAGGAGCAATTACATGCTTGTTGATCCATAAAGTGACTTCAACATAGACATTTTCTTTACCCTTAAAAGCTGCCTATATTCCTTATTCAGCTTTTATTCTAAGTACTCTTTGGTGTGATGTTGGAAAGGATTTGAACTACTGTATGCAATAGTGGTTTTCATGCTACATCACAGTTTCATGAGGTGTTTCAGTGAAAAGCGAATCTTTAAACCGCTTGTAGATTTCTTTAACTTGACACACATGTATATCACGCTGTATTTGCTATAGGGTCTTTATAAGACTTGATTTGTAAACAGAGTCTGGTTGCTAAAAATTTTTAAAACAACATACATATCCTTGTACATAATGGTAGTCAGCCTTCTTTTGATGGTGTATGGATTTTCATTTTTAAATAATTTTCAGTGGATACAAAGGATCTACTAGGATATTGCCAATATTTCAAAGTATGGGTTTTTTTTTAGATTTTATTTATTTATTTTTAGAGGTTAAGGGAGGGAGAAAGGGAGGGAGGAAAACATCAATGTGTGGTTGCCTCTCACACACCCCTCACTGGGGACCTGTCCTGAAACTCAGGCATGTGCCCTGACTGGGACATGAACCACTGACCCTTTGGTTTGCAGGGCAGTACTCAATCCACTGAGCTACACCAGCCAGGGCTAATTTTTTAATGTAATTTTAATCCCAGTGTTTATTGATGTATATTGACTCTATTTTAGAGATTTTTTGAGGAACATTTCTTGTTTTTGTTTGAGGGAGGCTATGGACTAGTCTGAGAAAATAATTTTAGTTTGACTGTTGTAAAATTGTCTTATCAAATTTGTATATATTAATTAAGGGTTAGAGGTGATTAAAAAGGTTTGTATTATAAACTAGACCATTCAGCATTAGAATATTTTGAGTAAGTAGGGCCTGAAAAATAAGATAATGTATAAGAGAATTGATTTGTGGAGGTAGAATAGATAGTATTTTTGTGGGGGGCAGGGTAAAGAGATAAGAGTGGAAGATTCAATCATGTGTTTCAAGCCACTCAAAGGTTAAGCCAGTATGCTCCTTAAACACATCTGTTGTGCCTAGGATAGGTTTTTGTTGTTTTGATCTTAAAAGCAGAGGAGAGCACTGGAGAAAGACAGACTCAAGAGAATATTTCTTTGATTGAGGATATTTTAGACTCATACTGGTTACTCACTTCAGCTGTCTTCAGAAGGTTTTCCGAGTTAGTAATCAAACCTCTAATGGCTTGTTTTCTTAGTTGTGATAGCTTGGAGATGACGATTAAGAGTGTGATTTAGGGCCTGGCTGGTCGAGTGCTAGACTGTGAACCCAAAGGTCACCAGTTCGATCCCTAGTCGGGGCATATGCCTGGGTTGCGGGCCAGGTCCCCAATGGAGGGCACATGAAAGGCAACCACACACGGATGTTTCTCTCCCTCTCTTTCTCCTTCTCCTCCCCTCTGTCTAAAAATAAATAAATAAATAAATAAATAAATAAAGTCTTTAAAAAATAAAGAGTGTAATTTAGCTTTTGATTACTCTGTGGCCATTGGAATATTGTGAAGACTAATGTTCGCTTGCAGACTTACAGTAGTTATTCAGCTAAAATAGTTGGTGTCCCACAAATTTCTTGGGGAGAAAGAAGTATTGCTATACTCCAAGATATTTAAAAACATTTTCAGTTTTTTTGCAAGGTCACATAGGCATGTGAGAAGAATATTGATGACAGCAATCTTCTTAAGACATTAACAGGCATGAGTTTCAGGGTTAATATTATAGTAGTCATTCAGTTTTTGGTGTGTTAACTCTTGGAAATGGTATTTATTACAGGCCCTTTCCTCACAACATTATAGGACATAGTTAGGATTGCCACTATCTTCAATACATTGTTTAAATTACTTGTAAGTAAGTGCTATAAATAGCATATCTCCCCCAGGATCTTAACCATTACTTTAGATTTATAAAGTATTTCTCCTACCTTACAGCCTCTGGACAACTGATTATTGTAGCAATAAAAATGGAAATAGAAGAAATCTAGTTAGAGAAGACTAGCTTTAGAAAGATAGGCTTTCACTTTGATCTATGTATTTTAAGTAAATCTGGTACTAGGTTTACACATTTATCTTTTATGGGTGTGGCTCAATTCTAAAATGCATCGTGACCCAGATACCAAGTATACCTTGCCTTAAAGCATTTAAATGAGGATATGTTACTATTATTTAGATAGGCACTTATTAACATATAGGAAGCATGACACATGTGTATTTAAATTAGTCTGTTTCCATATGTGGAAGAATATCCAGATTATACAAAACATTCCTCCTACTCCAAAGTAAGACACAATTCATAGAACTATAGATTTATATTACGGAGATTGAAGAGACTTTAGAGATTTCATTCTTTCCTACATACATACATATTGTTTATAGATGAGAAGATTGAAAGATTGTCACTTGTCCAAGATCACATAGTTTCTTTTTTTTTTTAAGTACTTTTTTTTTTCCTTTTAGATTTTATTTATTTATCTTTAGAGAGGAAGGGAAGGAGAGAGGGAGAGAAACATCAATGTGTGGTTGCTTCTTGTATGTCCCCTGCCGGGAACTGGCCTGGCAACCCAGGCATGTGCCCTGACTGGGAATCGAACCGCGATCCTTAGGTTCGCAGGCCTGTGCTCAATCCACTGAGCTACACCAGCCAGGGCAGATCACATAGTTTCTTAGTACTAGAACCAGTTCTTCTATTGCTCACCACCTCTTTACTTTATAAAGGATTTTGGTCAATTTGCATACTTTTCTACTGTGTTTCATATGATTCACTTTGTAATGTTTTATATATATATCCTTTCAGAAATACATGTTACACCTCGATTTATAAATGTTTTTGAGTGAGGTAGGTAGTAGAGGTCAGAGAAACTTCAGTATTGCTAAAATTCTCTAATAAAATTCATTCCAGTGCCTGGTGTGCAAACATAGTTTCCCCTGAGCACAGTGGTCTTGGAATCAGAAAATGAAACCAGCCATTGTAGGAGAACACCATAGTTCCTATGGTTTTGTTTTTGTTTGGTTAAAAATTAACAAAGTAAAGAAATGTTTAGACATTTGTGTTTCAGATTATTGTTTCTGTAGTTGGTTATGTAACTTTATATGTTTGGTAATGAGCTATGGTGTGATTTGGAAAATCATCTTAATTACATGTAATGCTAATAGGGAGTTTTGTAATGAGTTAACCAAAGCTTTTTTTAAAAGAAAATATGGCAAAAATTAGAAACTCCATCTACATTTCTAAGCAAGCTTTTAAATAATTGCTTATCTTTCTGTTGCAGGGAGTCAGAAACACATTTTTCTTCTGACACAGATTTTGAAGACATTGAAGGAAAAAACCAAAAGCAAGGCAAAGGAAAAGTATGTATAGAATATGTGACTTTATTTTGATTTATAAGGTCATTCATATACATATGTGCACATACATAATTATGTATATTATATATAGTTTTAGTTATAGCTCAGATGTTGTTATCTTTTAAAAATGCCTTTTTTTCTGATTCATATGGTAAGCCTTCTAAACATGTGCTTTCTGGGCTTCTAGATCAAGTGCCTTTTGATTATCTACTTTCTACTATGGTAAAGTTGAAATTAATAATACATTGTTGTTTCTAGTAGTTTATTTTGTAAAGGACAGTATGCTAAGCAAAATGTGATATTCTGTTGGTGTTTTTATTTACACATTAGTAGTCAAATATAAAGCAAAACAGTAAATAAAATTTGTTATTCTTAAAGCACCCTACACATGTAACCTGCAACCACTTTATATCTAATGGCTTAGTATGGACAATAGTTTTCCTCTTTGTAAATAATGTCAAGTGCAGTTCTGAGTCAGTAGAATACAAGTTTAGAATATGGGTGGGTACCCTGAGGACTCTGGATAACTTGGCTAATGAGTAAATCATTTTGCTGTTTTAAGTACATTTAACTCTGTGCATGTGTGTAATACACTGGGCAAAATATGACATGTTATTGTTTAACATTTTCTTAATATGCATTTTGGATTTTTATTTCCTCATGACACATTTACTTTTAAAAATCTTAATACAGAAATGTATAATGAACACGCAAAAATTTTTCTGTGAATCTATCACCTGGAGGTAATGTATCCTTTAAACATTTTGGTGAACATACTTTTGTACATAGAGCTGTCTATAAACCCAAACATAGAATTTTACTTAAATGGAATCATACTATGCAAACTTGCTTTTAAAACTCAATTAAATGGTGTCAGCAGCTTTGGTATAGTGAATTTTTTCTGTCTGTAGTATTTAATGGTATGATAGGATCCCATTTTGTGTATGGAACATAATTTATTTAACTAGCTCATGGAATACTATTTTATAGTGTACATAATCTGTGTTTCATAATTATATATGCATAATCCCTTGAAAAGTAGTTTTGAGAGAGAAAAAGTATGAATGAATAATAACTCATGACTCTCCAAAGACAGCCAGAAATTCTAGTGGATAGTGTGTTTATTCATTAGATAATTATTTTTCTTGTTTTGTAACTATCTTGCAAAACTGAAAATCTCCTTTTGACTTTGAGTCTTGTCCCAGTTTGTAAATTAAATCACAGTGGTATCTGCATAGAGGACTCCCCAAAGTTTTTGTGCTACAGTTTGGTTAACTTTCTGTAGCCACTGCTGTGAGTGAAGTGTTTGCGGATAAGATCATGGACTATAATAATAATAACTGCCATGTTTGACACTATACTATGTATATTCCATGCACTGTGGCATGTTATCTAATTTAATATTTGAACAGCCTTGTGGATTAGAAAACTTCCTGGTTTTATAGATGGGAAACTGAGGTCCGGAGAACTCAGTGGTTAAAGAATTTCGGACAGTAACTAGAGGGGAGGGGAGACAGGGATAACGGGAAAGAACGGTCTTCAGGGAACATGTATAAAGGACACATGGACAGAGCCAAAGGGGGAAAGGATTGAGGGTGGGAGGAGGGCACTGGAAAGTGGTGATGGGAAAATGGAGACAACTGTACTTGAACAGAAATATTTTTTTTAATTTTATCTTTTTTTAATTTTTATTTTAATTGTTGATCTTGTACAGTTTTCTGTCTTTTATTCTCACCCGAACCCACCACCTCAGCCCTCCCCACCTCCCTCCCATTTCCACCCCCCCATAGTTTTTGACCATGTGTTCTTTATACTTGTTCCTGTAAATCCTTCCCCTTTTCCCCTGAAATTCCCTCCCCTCTCCCCTCTGGTGACTTTCAGCCTGTTCTCAATTTCCATGTCTTTGGTTATATTATGTTTGTTTGTTTGTTTTGTTGATTAGCTTCCTGTTAAAGGTGAGATCATATAAATCAAAGGCATTTTTGTATACCAACAATGAAACAACAGAAGCAGAAATCAAGAAAAAAATCCCATTCGATATAGCAAAAAGAAAAATAAAGTACCTAGGAATAAACCTAACCAAGGAGGTAAAAGACCTGTATGCAGAAAACTACACAACACTGAAGAAAGAAATCAAGGAAGACACAAATAAATGAACAGAAATAATTTTTTTAAAAAAGGAATTTGAACCCACATCTGTTGAAAGATGGTGCTTTTAATCCACTATTTTCAACAGGTGTGCCATAAGAATTTTTAAAACATGCAATACCTGACTATTTAGTCAGGGTCTCTGATCTCTTTTCCCTTAGGTTGTCAAATAAAATGACAACAGCCTCAACAATAAACTTTTTAGTATGAATGCCTTGTCTTGCACCATAAATATATAGATCTTATAATAGTTTCATCACATCACATAATAAGATTATGTATGATTGGTTAATTTTTGGTACCAGAAATCCTTACATACACATATAGACACCTGATATATATATTTTTTTTTTTTACAAAGTTACTCTGGAGCAAAAAGGGTAGGTAATTAGTATGATTTTTTTTAAATCATTTAAAATTATACCTATTATTTGTCAGATTGGCAAAAAATATAATAGCTTTTGTTGTGCTGCAGAATTTTAGTAATTAGTTTTATGCATGCCGTGAGATAGAAAAGGTTTAAACAACAGTGCACCGTAGTATACTGCCTCATAGGTTTTGTTTTTAGATTTGTTTTCTCTACATGATTGAACCCAGGTTAGCATGTTTTCTTCTTGCACTTCCCTGTATTATCATAACTCTTTGCACATTGTTTTTTTTCTAGCACATCATATCCACTGAGCCATTTTAATTGTACTAATTAGTTTTTCATACCAACAGGGAATATTGAGGCATATGATAGATAAATTGCAAACATATAGCTCCATTTTTAATTAAATCATTTTTATTGTTACTCTATTAAAGTTGTCCCAATTTTTCCCCCTTTGCCCTCCTCTGCTCATGCCCCCTCTTCACTCCCACAGTCAATTCCCACACTGCTGTCCATGCCTGTGGGTCATTCATACATGGTCTTTGTCTCGTCCAGGGTGACCAACCCTTTGGAGTCTCTGGGCCACACATTAAATGCATTACAACATGTAATTGCAAAAATATCTCAATGTTTTAAGTAAATTTACGATTTTGTGTTGGGCTGCATTCATAGCCATCCTAAGCCACATGCGGCCCAGAGGCCACAGGTTGGACAACCCCTGGTAGTACCCTCCCCCTTCTTCCCACCGTTATCAACCCCCCACCCCCGCCGGTTACTTTCAGTCTGCTCCATGTTTCCATGCCTTTAGTTCTATTTTGTTCATTAGTTTAGTTTGTTCATTAGATTCCTCTTACAGGTGAGATCATATGGTATTTGTCTTTCACTGACTGGCTTATTTCACTTACCATAATATTCTGCAATTCTATCCATGCTGTCATGAAGGGTAGGAGTTCCTTCTTTCTTTCTGCTGTGTAGTATTCCATTGTGTAAATGTACCATAGTTTTTTGATCCACTCAATTACCAATTGGCACTTAGGCAGTTTCCAGCACTTGGCTATTGTAAATAGCACCCCTATAAATGTGGGTGTGCAGAAGTTCTTTTGAATTTGTGTTTCAGAATTCTTAGGGTATATTCCCAGCAGTGGAATTGCTGGGTCAAAAGGCAGTTCCATTTTCAGTTTTTTGAGGAAATTCCATGGTGTTTTCCACAGTGGCTGCACCAGTCTGCATTCCCATCCATAGTGCACTAAGGTTTCCTTTTCTCCATATCCTCCCCAGCACTTGTTTGTTGATTTATTAATGATGGCCATTCTAACATGTGCGAGGTGATATCTCAGTGTGGTTTTAATTTGCACCTCTCTAATGGCTAGTGATGTTGAGAACATCTTTTCATATGTCTATGGGCCCTCTGTTATGTCCTCCTTGGAGAGGTATCTGTCTATTGAGATCCTTTGCCCATTTTTTAATTGGATTGTTTGCCTTCTTGGTGTTGAGTTGTATCAGTTCTTTATATATTTCAGAGATCAAACCCTTGTCTGATGCATCATTGGCAAATATCGTCTCTCATACAGTTAGTTCCCTTTTCATTTTGATGATGGTTTCTTTAGCCATATAGAAACATTTTAGTTTGATGTGGTCCCATTTTTTTTTCCTTTATTTCCCTTGCCCTAGGAGATATATTGGCAAAAATATAGCTCCATTTTAATTAACATTTCACACTTTTCTAGTGTACTCTTTGTAGTTGATCCTTTTTTTTTTCACCTTTATCTCTAAAATTCCTTTTACAGGGGACAAAAGCCTTTTCATTCTACAATTAAGAATTAATGGCTTATCCTCCAGTGGTTTGGTTTGGTGGGTTCAGTCCTGCAAATCGAAGGTAGCAGGTTGGATTCCTGGTCAGAGCACATGCTTGGGTTGCAGGCTGGGTCTCCACTGGGGGGTGTGCGAGAAGCAACTAATTGATGTTTCTTTCTCTTTCACACCTTGATGTTTCTCTCCTCTCCTCCTTCCTTTCTCTATAAATAAATAAGTAAATAATTTTTTTAAAAAAATAATTAATGACTTAGCTTCACAAAGACTGAATATCATTAACAAAACAATGTGAATTAACAGTACTATTTTTCAGTTGTTAGGAAGTGATTTGAGGTAGTTAAGAGTAGGGTGGTTTTGGAGGAGGAAGGACCCTAATTGGGATAAAGTATAGAAGCATACAGGCTGTCAGTGGAAATAAATTTGTAGACCTGGCTGTAGATAGGAGTCTGCAAACTATGGCCTGTTTTTGTACTGCCCATGAGCTAAGAATTGTTTTTACATTTTTAAAGGTTTGTAAAAATAAACGAAGAATATGACAGACCAGTTATGTAGACTGCAAAACCTAATTTTCTATCCATACAGAAAGTTTGCCAACCCTTGCTCTAGGTCATAGAAATGTGTTGGTCTAAAAGAGACCATAGAAAATCATGTATTCTAATCTGTAAAGATTTTAGTACAAATCTGGCATTTTAGAAATGAGAACTCTGAGTTTAGGGAATGACTTATTTTTCTGTAACAAGGTATAAAAGCTGTGAGAGGTATTTTATAACTCAGACATATAGGCAACCTTTTCACTGATTTACGAATCTCCCCCCACCGCCGATATTGGTAACTTTCTTATAAAGGGGTTGCGTTTCCATAGTGTTCGCATAAATTGAATTTCCATGATAAATAAGTATCAGAGGGAGGGCCCAGACAAGAATTAGGTTAATATACCTATTTATATTATTGAGAATTCCTTTGTCAGTGCACTGCAATGATTTATAAGGATAACAATAGGTATCAAGCTAAAATGTTAAACTAACTGTGACTTACTTATTTGATAAAGCAGCAGTCTTATAAAGTAGGCACAGTTTTATTCTTCCTTTACAGATTAGAAATCTCTCTGAAGCATAGCTTGGTTAAGTAACTTGCATAAGATCACTCAGCTGATGGAAGCAGAAGTTTGGCCCCTTCCTACTGAAGTCTGTCATTTGGCAGAGGCTGTGCTACTAATCACAATGTTATGTGGTGTGCATGGTAGTATAAATGAAACAATTGATACCACAAAGAAGTTGTCACAACCCCATGTATCATTTTCCCATATTTTTCTGTGTATAATGAGCACTTTGTTGTCCAAATTTTTGAGGGAAAAATAAGGATGCATATTATATATGGAGAGAATAATTACCTGCTGTGGGCATAAAAATCCCATGTATAATACGCACAAAATCCATGGGTTCCTATTCATGGGAACACATCGTACATGGCAAAATATAGTCTATGACATGTATGGCACTACTCTCTAGGTTTAGGCATGATTATGTACTAACCAGTTCTTTGCTTCTGTAGTTTTAATTTGAACTCTCAAAGCTAACGATATAACTTAACCAACTTATGTTTTGATGCAGACTTGTAAAAAAGGCAAAAAGGGCCCAGGAGAAAAGGGCAAAGGTGGAAATGGAGGAGGAAAGCCTCCTTCCGGTCCAAACCGAATGAATGGTCATCACCAACAGAATGGAGTGGAAAACATGATGCTGTTTGAAGTTGTTAAAATGGGCAAGAGCGCTATGCAGGTAATGCTCATCGTGTTCTTCCCAGTTCCTTCGTGCACGTTAACCCTCACATAAAACATATATCCCCAGTTTTTCTAATTGTTTTTACAATCTTTCTAATACTGCTTGTTAGGAGAAAAGCAACCAAGTAGTCCGAAAACTAGGGCTATGTCTATCTAGACATAAGACCTTCAAGCTGTGTGTGGAATCATTTTCTGCTGCATTATTTTCTTTTAATGACGTATAATTAAAAATTATTTGCTGAAAAATATGCTGATGTGAACCCTATGAGGTTTCAATTTCCCCTGAATTCATATAGAGTCCATTAAAATATAAAGTCCTTTGCCCATATAGAATTCTTTGTTGACCTATAATATTATCACTGTCCACTTTAGTGAATTGAATTATTTTGATCACTGTTGTTGATTACAAATTTTATTATCTGTGTTTTTTCTTAGCAGAAGAGCAAAAAAGTTATATATCCATGTCAAATCATCCTAATTTTGTTTCTTTTGCATAATTGTATGAAAGTAGCATTTAGGTTTTATAATGGAGGCTAAACCTATATGGTTTTAAAATACTGAATAAACACTATACTCAAAGAACATATATGCTTCATAAAGTTATTTAATTTATAAAAGCTATAAGGAATGGTTTCTTTCCTTCATAGAATTAAATTTAATCAATAAAAGCCACACATGGATGGGTTAGGGAGAACTAGCCATTTAAGCTTTCTGCTAATGAATAACTGAAATGCAGATCTTGTTTATAAATAATGGATTTATCTGAGTACATGTGGTTTTGTAAATAAATTTTAAAATTATCAATTGGAACCAATAAAGATCATTTTTACATATAAGACAAAAAAGAATTTTAGTTTTTGAGCTATCACCAGTTGTGTAGAACATTATATTTTCTTAAGTTTGAATCTGCCTTCATTTATTCATATACGGTTTACTTTCATATATTTGTGACTAGGGTGTGGTTTTATTTTTAGTTTAATGTTTTCAGTGATTATGTTGTAGGCACACTTGATCCTTTTTAAAAATAATGTCTGTTACTATGCTATAGTTTATTTAGTCATTTCTTAATTTAAAAAATTATTCCCCTTTCTCTAGTTCCCATTTTGGGTTAATTTTATCAAAGGGATAAATTGTCCTATTTATATCATTTAAGTATTTTTATTTTTATATTATACTTTAATATTTGTTATACATAGTTAAATGCATTATTTTTTTCTGATATCTTTCATTTTTGTTAATATAAGAAATCTTAACTTATATCCATGCTAATTAGGCTATTCTATTCTTGTCTAGTCTGTAGGGTTTTGTTTAGCTTTTTGGCTCATCAAAAAATTTTAGTATAAAATACGAAGTTTTAGCTTTTTATATTTAATTTTTTGTTAATGTTATCTCAGTGTTTAATGAATGAACATTTTTCTTATTTTTGTGTTACTTACAGTTTGTCATATGTTAAGATTATACCTTTAAGCCATTTGTTTTTCTGTTTCTAAATGTGATTTCTCCCTAAAAGCCGAATGCCCATAGTATCTCTGCATTGATTTTGATAAATCCTCTGTCCACCTCCAGTTTATTTTGTGTACCTCTGCTTGCATTATCTAACACCAAATTTGATCAAGGAAGTCTTTTGTTTACAAACTTTTAAGAGTTTTTCCTTACCTAAACGTTTCAGCTCAGATTTTTTGAGGGATACTCACTCTTCTCTGGCCACAGTTTGTATTCTGCCCCCAGACCTATTTCCGTCTGCCTGCAATAGCCTTTTGTCATCCTTTCTGTATTACAAAGGCTTGACTAAATCAAATATCACTCTTTGGAGAAGCATTCTTGGGCTGTTTCCTTCTCCTATTGAATGTATTTCTTACTCTTCTTTTTCCATTCTAGCACTTAGTGTAGTGCATTACAGTTATGCATACGTCTGAATTTGCTTTTAGGTTGTTAACTTCTTGATCAGGTATTGTGTGTTATTCATTTTTTTTTTTTTTTTTTTTTGTCCCTGGGATTGATCTATTTCAGTAATTATAAGTGAGAGTGAATAAGTACAAGACTGGCTGTTGGTTTTAAAATAGTTCTTACATTTTAAGAAAGGAAAAACCATGCGTGTATCCCTAGTTCTGTTGAGTTTTATTTATAGATATTGAATTTTATTGAATAAGTTCTTAGTGTACTATTTGATGATAAAAAATTTAAAATGCATTTCAGTAGGATAGCTTGTATTTTGATTATAGCATGCTTGTATTTCTAGTATAAACCCTATTTGATCTTCATGAATAACTTTTTAATGTGCTGTAATGACCTTTCTGTAAGATTTCATTAAATATTTTTGTATCTTTATTGATGAGAATAGCCCTTGTTCCATTTATTTATTGCTGCATAACAAACTACCCCAAACTTAGTGATATAAAAGAACAACCATTTTATTATGTTTACTGATTCTGTGGGCCTAGACTACAGAACTAAATAGGGATGGCTATGTGTGTTCTCACCCATAATGGCTGGGTCTTTAGCTGAGACAGCTTGATTGCCTGGAGGTGACATAAACAGACTATAATCATCTGCACGCTTCTTTATTCATGTGCTGTGCCTAGTCTGCAGTGATTTGAAGGCTAGGCTCAGCTGGAACTCTATCTGGAAGACCTGCCTCGGGCCCTTCCCTGTGGCTTCTGGGTTTGGAGAGAGTATCCTGGGCAGGAAGAAGTATCTAGTTCTCTAGTACTTCAGTAACCCAATGCAGTTCAATGGCCATCTGTGACCTAATCTTAGAAGCGTCATTTCTACTGCACTGTTTTAGAGAAGGGGACACAGACCCCAATTCCTGGGAAGTGTCAGACAATTTGGATCCATGTTTTATTTTATTTTATTTTTTATTTTGGATCCATGTTTTAAAACTCTCATAGTTGCATAATGCATTCTCTTTATTTTCCCTCTCATATTTGGAATAATCTTAAACACACTTCTTTTATAAGTTCAGTTAGTTAACCTACATAAGCTATTGTAAAATATAGTAAAGGACTGAAATTTCGAAATTTAGTCTAGTTTTATAGAATATCTCCAGTCAGTCTGAGTCAGGTAAGTCTTAGATAATATTTTCTTTCTTTTCTATATTACATAATCACTTGTTTTTGTACAACACATTGTATGTATTTTATTTATTCATTTTGTACCCAGTTTTCATATGTATTGGTATATAACTTTGTAAAAATATTTTTAAAATATTTTATTTCTTTTCAGAGAGAGGGGAAGGGAGGGAAAAAGAGAGGGAGAGAGACATGGATGTGTTGCCTCTTGTACACCCCCAACCAGGGACCTGGCCCATAACCCAGGCACGTGCCCTGACTGGGAATCAAACAAGGGACCCTCTGGTTCACAGGCCAGCACTCAATCCACTGAGCCACACCAGCCAGGGCTGGTACATACTTTAAACATTTCCCCCATCTGACTTTTGTTCTTTATACTATCTTTATCATTCTAGTTTTTTAAATTTGTTTTATTTAAAATTTTTTGTTTTGTGGTCTCCTTTTTTGTTCCCAAAGGAATAAAGTATTTCTTTTATTTTTTAGTTCTGCCCTAATGTTAAAAAATTACTATATTGAGATACACTCATGTACCATAAAATTCACCCTTGAAAGTATAAATTCAGTTTTTAGTATATTCAGAGTTATTCTGCTGTCACCACAATCTAATTTTAGAATATTTTTTAATACTCCAGAAAGAAGCCTTGCCCATTAGGTTTCTCATCTTCTACAGGTCTAAGCAACCACTAACCTACTTTCTATAAATTTGCCTGTTCTGGACAGTTCATGCAAATGAGATCATACAATATGTGGTCCTTTTTGATGCTTTCTTTGACTTAGCATAATATTTACAAGGTTCATCCATGTTGTGGCATGTATTATAAATTTGCCCTTTTTGTTGCCAAATAACATTCCATTATATGAATATGTCTAACATGTTGTCTATCCATTCATTGCTTGATGCATTTTCCACTTTTTGGCTATTAAGACTGAAGAATGCTCTTAAGAGTATTCTTGTACAAGTTTTTGTTTGGACGTATATTTTAATTTTTCTTGGGTAATGTATACTCTAGGATGTGAGTTGCAGGGTCAGTATGGGAATTCATTAATGTTTTGAGGAGCTGCCAAACTGTTTTCCCTAAGTGGCAGCAGTATTTTATGTTTTTACTAGCCATACTTTGGCATTCTATTTCTTCACATCCTTGTCAACATTTGTTACTGTCTTTATTTTTAAAATTTATAATTTTTAGAGCACAAAATGTTAATTATGAATAAGTCAGATTCAGCTTTTCTTTGTTTCTTGTGCTGCTACTGGTGTGATAGCCAAGAAGACTTTGCTTAATGCTCAGTTACGAAGATTTACTTGTGTTTTAGGGTTTTAGCTCTTACAAATTATATCTTTGATCCATTTTGAGTTGTATTGTATATAGTGTGAAAACAGAGTGCAGGTTCATTCTTTCGCCTGCGTATATCCAGTTATGCCAGCACCATTGTTAAAAAGACCAGGTGTTTTCCATTGATTCGTCTTGGCATCTTTGTCAAAAATCAAATGACCATCAATGTAAGGGTTTATTTCTGGACTCTCAATTTTATTGCATTGGATCTACATGTTTATCCTTACATTAGTACTATACTGTCATTAATTTTAAAAAGGATTTTATTTATTTATTTTTAGAGAGAGGGGAAGGGAGGGAGAAAGAGAGAAACCTCCCATGAATGTGTGGTTGCCCCTCACCCCCTACTGAGGACCCAGCCTGTAACCCAGGCACGTGCCCTGAGTGGAAGTCGAACCGGTGACCCTTTGGTTCTCACTCTGGCACTCAATCCACTGAGCCACACCATCCAGGGCAGCACTATGCTGTCTTGATTAATGTAGCTTCGTAGTAAGTTACCAAGTCATGAAGTTGAGTTTTCTAATTTTGTTCTTCTTTTTCCAAAATTGTTTTGGCTGTTCTGGATCCTTTGCATAACCTTGAGAATTTTAGGATCAGCTTTCCATTTGCTACTAAGAAACCAGCTGAGATATTGATAGGGATTACATTGAGTTTCTAGATCAATTTGGAGAGTATTCTTATCTAGAAGTGTTAAGCCCGTAAGCTGTGGATCCATGAAACTGTCTGTCCCTTCAGTCTGTTGCTTAATTAGTCTTCAATTTACCTTTCTATTAATGTAGGGCTGTCAGGGCTCACTGTTGAAAAGCATTGTTATTTGACCCAGGCATCTACTTCTTTAAAATATTTTTATTTTTATTCTGTTGCAGTGTTAATATTTAAACATTTAGTATAGTATTTTAGTCAAAAAGAAATACGTGTGACTTAATATTTTCTAGGATATATTTAATGATGCAAACAATGAAATAAAAGTGTGCTTTATCAGGTGACAATTTTACTGAATTTGATTCTACTTTATGATTAAAATTTAAATGTTTGTATACAAGTATGTATATATTTGAAGTATTGTGATACCATTTAATATTGAATTTTAATGACTTTAATCAAATTTAATTCTTAGAACATTAGAAAAAGCTAATGAGTTTTTTTCTCCCTCTACTGTAGTCGGTGGTAGATGATTGGATAGAGTCATACAAGCATGACCGAGACATAGCACTTCTTGACCTCATCAACTTTTTTATTCAGTGTTCAGGCTGTAAAGGTAAGGTATTTTTATTTGGGGAGCAGAATGTTTTCAAATGGTCTGTTTTTCCTTTCACCTAAAGACATATAAGCACTTTACATGGAAAGTAATGCCAAGACATTGAATTGTTTGCATTATATCCATACAAAATGTATAAGGGAAAAGGAGCAAAGAACAAAGCTATGTGAAGTTGACTAAAAATTTGGCAATTTACAATTATGTTACTTTTATTAGCTATATTTTCCACTTTCAGCATCTGGTTTTAGGAACAAAGAAAAAGGGGTTAAGAAGGGAGACAGGTGGAAGGTAATCAAGAGATACAGGTTCAAATGGCAGGGAATTGTAAAGTATAAGGGAATTAAAGGTACCATGAATGTAGATGAGTAAGCAAGTACGTAAGTAAGTAAGTTAAATAAGGTATTGGTGAAATTTAGTTTTTCTTCTCAAAGGTAGAGAAACTGGATTGGGCAGTGGGGTCTTGTTTAAAAATGTTTTTATGTTACCTTTTTTGTCTATGTTTGGTGTTTCTACAGTAGAAGTGTATAGGTACCTGTTTGTAGTGTTATATAATTCAAGAATCATGTCTCTTTTTTTTATTATGTTCTTTGAAAATGTAAGGTTGATTGTAGAACAGCTGAACAGGTGCCAGAAAGAATTCGATGAATTGAAATTCTAATTTTTTACCTTCAGTCTTCCCTGTAACACCACAGTTTGGTCAGTCTTAGTTTCCTAATTAGGCTTCTGAATTGCAGTTTTAAAAGAAGACCACAGTCAATGCATTTTCCCTTTATCAGATTCATTCCTATCCCGGCATCAGTGTGGTTATAAATAAATAACTTGCCAACTCAACATTTGGATATACTTTGTCACAAACCAGGTTGTCATGATTTGTAGAAATTTAAAGTGTTGAAAACTTAAAATTATTGGGTAGATTTAAAATACTGCCATAATGTTTTTGAGCATCAAGAAAGCTCCATTAAACAAAATTTACCATATAAGCCAAGTTAAGGTTATTAAGTACTTTCAAAACACATTCAAAATTAATTTGATCAACTTCTTTTATAAATGAATTAGAAAATTCTTGAAGTATATACAGTATACTTTAATATTTTCCTGCGGCTTCAGGATTATCATTATGAGCACTAGTTATTTTACTATAGTTGTGCCTTCTGTGACTGTTGAGGTTTGCAGGGAATTTGGCCCTACTGAATGGCTTTAGACTGTTCTGTGTTTGATGATTCTGTAGTCATTGGTATTTGTTTCCTTCCTTCCTTCCTCCCTCCCTCCCACCCCTCCTTCCCTCCCTTCTTTCTTTCTCTTTTGTCAGCTGTCACTTTTCAATTTACCAGTTTCTAGCAGTCTCACTTCATGTCTCCCTCACTTTTATGGCAGTGGGCTCTGGCCTGACGTTCTAATTCACACCTGCCTCTGGAGTTAAATGCATGGGGTTTGTGATAGTTACTACTTCCTTTTCTGGTTAATTTTGAGCTTTTGGCCATTGTATGGGCCTGTGAGATGAGAGGAAGAGCTTTGGAAATGGACAAAAATGTATGCAATATGTTTGCTTTGAGATTTATTTATGTATAAATTTTTATTTCATAGAAATTGTTTCAGAGATTTACTGGTGCTCTCTAGCACTGCCAGGTTTACAACGCCTGGGCATAAGTTATGGAAGGGGTCCAAAGACATATCCATGACTCTAGATTAAAATTTGAAAAAAGCCTTCAAAAGGTTTTTGAGAATGTTCTTCTTTAGCCAAGGAAATGGTGGTGTCTTCCAAATATGTTAATATATTTAAACAATCATTCCATTCTTTGATGTTGTGTTAAGTACAAGATCTTTCATAGCATTGTTAGAAATCGATTTCATCTGTGGGAGTGCATCGTGATGTAAATGGATAATGTCAGACAAATTGTTTAACCGCTTTTTGCCTTAGCCTTATTTTCGTCGTCATCCTTAAAGCCAGGGTTATATAGTGCCTGCCTCATAGGCATGTTACCAGGGCCAATCCATTTGTGAAGTGGCTGGCGCATAGTAAACTCAATGGATGTTAGTTACTGGTCTACCCCTGCTGGTTCCATTATTCTACTGGAAAGTTTTAAATTGTGTGCCCATAGACAAGGAGTTCAAGTATCAATTGTTCTTTTCAGGTTTTGGGTTGGGCAGAGAGTATGATGTAATTGTTTTTACTTTGTAATATATATTTTATTGATTATGCTATTATAGTTGTCCCATTTTTTCCTCCCCTTTATTCCCTTTTCCCCCTCCCTTCAGCATTCCTCCCCCTTAGTTCATGTCCATGGGTCGTACATATAAGATCTTTGGCTTCTCCATTTCCTATACTATTCTTCTTAACCTCCCCCTGTGTATTGTGGACCTACCACTTAATGCTACTTATTCCCTGTACCTTCCCCCCCACTCTTCCCCTCCTCCCCACTACTAACCCTCCATGTGATCTCCATTTCTGTGATTCTGTTCCTGTTCCAGCTGTTTGCTTAGTTCATTTTTGTTTTTTAGGTTCAGTTGTTGATAGTTGTGAGTTTATTGTCATTTTACTGTTCGTATTTTTGATTATCATCTTTTTCTTTGATAAGTCCCTTTATCATATATAATAAGGACTTGGTGATGATGAACTCCTTTAACTTGACCTTATCCAGGAAGCACTTTCTCTGCCCTTCCATTCTAAATGATAGCTTTGCTGGATAGAGTCATCTTGGATGGAGGTCCTTGCCTTTCATGACTTGGAATACTTCTTTCCAGCCCCTTCTTACCTGTAAGGTCTCTTTTGAGAAATCAGCTGACAGTCTGATGGGAACTCCTTTGTAGGTAACTGTCTTCTTTTCTCTTGCTGCTTCTAAGATTCTCTCCTTATTTTTAATCTTGGGTAATGTAATTATGATATGCCTTGGTGTGTTCCTCCTTGGGTCCAGCTTCTTGGGGACCCTCTGAGCTTCCTGGACTTACTGGAAGTCTATTTCCTTTGCCAGATTAGGGAAGTTCTCCATTATTTTTTCAAATAAGTTTTCAATTTCTTGCTGTTCTTCTCCTTCTGGTGCCCCTATGATTCGGATGTTGGAACATTTAAAGATGTCCTGGAGGTTCCTAAGCCTCTCCTCATTTTTTTGAACTCTTGTTTCTTCATTCTGTTCTGGTTGAATGTTTCTTTCTTCCTTCTGCTCCAAACCATTGATTTGAGTCCCGGTTTCCTTCCTGTCACTGTTGGTTCCCTGTACGTTTTCCTTTATTTCCCTTTGCATAGCCTTCACTTCTTCCTCTATTTTGTGACCATATTTAACCATTTCTGTGAGCATCCTGGTTATCAGATTTTTGAACTCTGCATATGATAGGTTGGCTTATCTCTTCATCGCTTAGTTCTGTTTTTGGAGTTTTGATCTGTTCTTTCATTTGGGCCATATGTTTTTGTCTCGGTGTGCCTGTTACTATGTTGTAAGGGGTGGAGTCTTAGATATTCACCAGGGTGAGGCAACCCATGTCACTGTGTTGTGACGGTGTATGGTGGAGAGGGGTCCACGATGGAACAGTGTTACTTGCTGGGCTCTTGGCTGGCTTTCAGTCACTTCCCCTGCTACCCACAAGCAAGTTGAGCCCTTCTAGTACTGATTCCCCAGTGAGAGGGTTTGTGTACATTGTAGTACCCTCCGTATCTGTCCAATAAATTCTCCTGTGCGGTTGGGAGTTTCTCCCACTGTTGCAACCCCCAGAGGTGTTTTCAGTTAGAGGTTTTGAGGCTTTATTTCCCTGCATTTGTACCCTGGGTTGCATGGTCTGTCTGGCTCCCCAGTTGTTCTTCTCAGTTTATCCGCATGCAAATGTGGGACCCCCAGGTCCTCTAGCTGCTGCCTTCCTGTGAGTCCTCTCCACCTGCCACCTCCCCAACCCCTGCTGCTTGTCTCCACCCCTCCTACCAATCTGGATGAATGTTTCTTCTTTAACTGCTTGGTTGTCAAACTTCCATACAGTTCAATTTTTTGGCAGTTCTGGGGTGTTTTTTTGTTTGTTTGTTTTTAAATTTGTTGTTCTTTTTGTTGTATGAGGAGACAAATTGTATCTACCTACGCCTCCATCTTGGCCAGAAGTACTCTTACTGTGTTGTTTCTAAATTTTTACATACATGCAAGTACATGCATATGCAAAATACAGCTTGGCCAATTGAAATAAATATTGTATCTAATTGTTACAATAAATTTCATCTTCCTATTCTAAGATATTCTTTTTTTATTTTTTATTTTATTTTTTAAAAATATTTTATTACTTTATTTTTTTTTTAAGAGAGAGAGGGGAAGGGAAGGAGAAAGAGAGGGAGAGAAACATCAATGTGTGGTTGCCTCTCACATGGTCCCCACTGGGTACTTGGCCCGCAACCCAGGCATGTGCCCTGGCTGGGAATCGAACCGTGACCCTCTGGTTCACGGCCCGCACTCAATCCACTGAGCCACACCAGCCAGGGCAAGATATTCTTTTTTTTTTTAAGATGTTACTATATTTATGGCATTTCTGGTGATAAAATTGGCAAAAAAAAAGTAATTCATCGATAACAAATAAGGTTTTGAAAATCCAGTTTTCAATTGGAAAAAAAAAAAGGTCTGACACCCACACCAGTGGAAATTCATATGCATCTTCTTTCCTGCAGTGTTTCCTACTTGTAATTTTTCCCTAGAAATCCTTTTCTGATTTTTGATCTCTACCTGGAGAGCCTTTACTACTTTTTGTAATGTACCTTTCTCTTCTCTTCTGCAATTGTTCTTTAAAATCCTGAATATCCTTGTAAGATTCATTCTCTGAAACACCAGAGTTAAGCTAATCTTATTATTTATTTATTTATTTATTTTGGTGGGGTGGTCTGAGCTGTAGGCTTTCTTGGCATTGCCATTTGTTAGGGCATTTTTATATACTACCTTGATATTTTATTTTTCTTACTTTTCATAGGTTATTATTTATTTAAACTTCCAACTAGATAATAGGCTTCTGGATGGGCAAGAACTATAACTTACATTTATTGAAACTCTTTTAGAGAAAGATGGGGTGTAGTCATCTACATGAAGTAGTGCTTAATGAAGAATCCTGGCTAAGGTTAACTCTACTTACTATTACTCCTTCCCTTATTAGCTTTAGTTTAGGTTTATCCTCAAGGTTTTAAATAGTACTCTGGATGCTGCTTCATTCTTGATGACGTATGTTTTACATTAAAGAACTAAGCCAGTATACATATTATAGGCACGAGTAAAGTAAGTCAGGCAGAAATGGCTAAGGCAGACTATGCTAGAAGAAAGATATCTGTCAGAAGTGTAGGGTTGCTTTCTTGTGCACATTGAGATTGGGATTTGTGCTTCATTTATACAGTGGAGTGTCACAGTAAAGGTTACTTACTGAAGAGTTATGCCTTATGATGTGACTGTAGATGTTTTAGTATTACAGACTGACTTAGAAGTTCTCTTTTTCATTTTTCCATGTATTAACTTTTCATACTTGCAATTTTCAGGAGTTGTCACAGCAGAAATGTTTAGACATATGCAGAACTCTGAAATAATTCGAAAAATGACTGAAGAGTTTGATGAGGTAACATTACTCTAAATGTTTTGATAATTTTATGCATGTTGATCTTGATTGACTCTTGAAAGTATTCTTAAATTCTGAGTATTAGTGTTATGGATAAGAGCTCTGGCATCAGATTCAATCAGATGATGGCAGTGTGACCTTGGGCAAGTTGTCTCAGGATCAGTTTCATCATCTGTAAAATGGTGCTAATAATACTTATAAGACTGTTATGAAGATTAAATTCAGTAATGTTTGGAAAATTTCTTAGCATTTTATAATGCCTCACACACAGTAAGAACTTAATAAATGATAGCTATTATTATTGTCAAACATTGAAATATCAAGGAACAATAAAGTTTAGAGACTAAGAACATATCTTGGAGTGTTGTAAAAGGAAGATTTGATGACTATCTGGGAACAAGTAGCTTAGGCAAAGGACTATATATATGTACATATACACACATAAATAATTAGTTTAAAATCTCCTTTATGTTTCAAATATGAATAATAAGAACAATAAAAAATAAGTAGTAGCTTAGACTTGAGTTGATCCCTTCATCAACATGATGTCTTTGAAGTAGTGTTACCGAAAAAAGATAACGTAAGCTTTTTCAGGGCAGGGATTTTTATATGTTCACAGCCGTAATCCAACACCAGTAGTTTTTACTCTTCAGAATTTTTCACTGTGAATTTTCTAGTAGAAACCCTTGTCTCGTTTGAGTTTAATTTCATCACTTTTCCTTGCTTACTCTGATGAAGGGGCTTTCAACTGTCACTCTAAAAGATAGACAAGAGTTGTTAAAATGGCTTTGTTGATCACTAAGTGCTATTAATCAGTCTCCAAGTAGTTAAGAGGTAATTATGAATAACGGTATTATTTTAGCATTCTAATATTAAATGTTTTAGCAAGAACCTTCTAATTAAAAGGAAACAGCTGTTTGAGATAAGAATCCTGAAATATGAGTTGAAAGTAATTAGCGAACCAAGTTGCTAACTACAGTTAAAATGATACATTTTAATATAATGACTTAAATGAGTCAACCAGAAAATAATGGGGGGGGGACCTTTTTGTGGAGTATTACCTTATTCTCCGATGAGAAATAGTACTGCTTATATATGGCATAGCTTAAAATTAAAAATATACTGTTCTAATGACAACATTTAATTGTTAAAATTTTTTACTGAACTACTGATACAATGATCTTTAGTCTCTAGGATACTCTTCTCAGAAATTCTTTTTGCAGTTCTATATGGTATTGATCTCTGCTTTTATATTTAAGGAATTGTTTTTAATTATTTAAGGAGATTCTCACTGTAACTACATTGAAAAATACTCCACCTTTATATGGAAGAGTATTCGAGTACCAGTCTTTCCAGGCTATACTAGCTACATTTCAGCTCCATAAAAATTATCTGGTTGTCTATGTCTGTTGACTGTTTGATGTCCTGAAGCTAATGAAAACGTGCATTGTAATCTTTTGATTATTTATAAATCATACATTAACCTATTACATTGGCTGAGAATATTATTTTTTCATTTTGAATTCATTTAAAACTATAACATTGGTTTGCTTTTGTTCTAAAGAAATTTTAAAATATATCTTTGCTTATCAGAATAGTGTTTTACTCTGATGGGAGAGGCTTTTTATTTTTAAACTCTGAGTAATTGACATATATTTTCATTGCTTAAAGTGAATTCAGGATAATTATTTTGGTCATAAATAAAAGCAGAAATGCTCAAAGGTACTTCTGCCTCTGCATATTGTTTTCCTGCCTACTTTAAGGGTTTTATTGAAAGAGAAATGTGAGATAAAGGAGTCACTTCAGCTTCGACCTGGAGTATTTCAAACATGAGTAAAATTTACAGCAGTAAAATAATTTTTAAAAGTCACAAAACGAAAAAATAAAATTATGAAAAGCAAAAACAAAGTGAAATTTTATTGTCATGTGCTTTAAATGAAACAGTTGTTTCAATTTTTTGTTTTAGGATAGTGGAGATTATCCACTTACCATGGCCGGTCCTCAGTGGAAGAAGTTCAAATCCAGTTTTTGTGAATTCATTGGCGTATTAGTACGGCAGTGTCAATATAGTATCATATATGATGAATACATGATGGATACAGTCATTTCACTCCTTACAGGATTGTCTGATTCACAAGTCAGAGCATTTCGACATACAAGCACCCTGGCAGGTCAGTATTTAGAAATGTTTTCTGTGTATTTCCTAAGATTCTAATGACACTTTCTATGAAAAGAAATGACATAATAATGACACAGTTAATTGATTTTATTTATAAAGTAACTACTAGGAGGGCACTCACCTCTCCTTCAACCCCTATGAATTACTGGGAATGGGATGGTATTTTCAGTTTTGGTTCTGTGAAGGCATACTTTATTAGTATATAGTGACCTTTTTGTGGTAAACCTACTTGAATATTATGCCACAGAAAGGGAAGAATTGGATAGGAATGTGTTGAGTTCTTGAAAGATAAGATGTTTTGTCAAGGAGGATATGGACAGCAAATTTGGAAAAAGCCTGTCATTTTGGATATGTAATCGCAATGACCCTTATTTTATCTCTGGTGTGTATAGTCCCTCCTGGTATGATTGTCCCTGTAGGATGATGCTTCCTCTGTAACCACATCACAAAAAGTTGATTTTTCTTATGTTTCTGAGAAACTTTAGGCTGAGCCAAATTCTTTGATCTTTAAATTTTAATGAAATAGATTGCATAATTCTAAAACAGTGATGTTTGGTGTTGATGTTGATAAAATCTTTTGGTTTCTCCTTTGCACTAAAGGTAAAATTATTGATACACTATTATAGGATATGTGTTTTTTGTTTGAGTTTGAATAAATCAAATGGGCATTGATTATTTCTATAGTTACAGTATCTATGAACTATTTTTCATTCTCTAAGTGTGGGGATATTTATTTTCCCTTCAGAGTATTTTCCCAAATAATTAAAGATTATTTCTGCTAAGTCCTATGCAGGCAATCTCCCTGTAAGATTTTTGTTTTTAGATTCAAAGTTACAAAATATGAATGTGATCTTGTTTTATGAGTTTAGGTAGTATTTAATGTTAAGAACTTTATGGGTAAAATACATTATAACAAGTGCAACAATGTAAGGTGAATAAATTTAGATCAGAATGAAAAACTGGTTTGCTGAGGATGTGAAATAGCTCAGAGCAGAAAATTGTGGATCTCTTTTAACGAAAGACAATAGCCACAAATTGATTTAGTGTTGCGTTCTGTCATGCAATGAACCATGTCTGAGAAATAGCCTTGAGTGAGTAAAGAAAGCATGAAGTGGTCAGATATTTCAATTACTAAGTTTTAAATCACAGGCAGTGAGTATTGTCTCAGTAGCAAGAGTTCATTAACAGAAGGCAGTGAACTGAAGGGAGTTCTCTCATTAGTTTATTATTAAAATATCACTTTTGAACTTTGGACTTTTAATCTATGTGGTAGTCATAATTTGACCATTGTCTTTGTGCTATGTAATAGAGTAGAATTAAAGGAAATCAAATATTGGTAAAATTCTCTCAACATTTTTACATACTGTAGATTAACATAAAGCACACCCAGGTTCCCTCTTTTTTTGGTTTCTGTGATAGCTAATTGCTAATTGCTGTATGAACCATAGTTTACTTGGAAGGTGAATCTTGATCTCTGAAAAAGATCATGATAAGGGAACATATAGTCTGGACAGAGATTACCAAGTTTTGAATCCTACCTATATGAACTACATAATCTGAGGCAAATTTCTTAATCTTTCTGAGTTTCTGGTTCCTCACAAATGAAATGGGGATAATGTTGGCTGGCCAAAAAGTCTGTTTTTTCCCATAAAATAAAAGATACAATTTTTGAACTTTCAGCTAAGATGGTTGCATAGGTAAATATGGCTCACCTCCTTATACAACCACATCAAAATTACAACTAAAATAGAGAATAACCATCACTCAGAACCGTCAGAAATCAAGTTGAATGGAAGTCTGACAGCTATAGAATTAAGGAAACCACCTCCATCCAGACTGGTAGGAGGGGCAGAGACATGGAAGGGACTGATCCCACATCCACATGTGGTAGATCAAAATTCGGGAGGGATATCTCAGGAGCAGGGAGTCCCAGCCCCACAGCCCAGGGTTCCAGTGCCAGGAAGATAAGTCCCCACAACTTCCAGCTGCAAAAGCCAACAAGGATTGAGTTGGTGGAAGAAACTGGTAAAGCTCTAAACAGTTCTTCCTACAGAAGCTACACACGGACTCCCCTACTCAGACTCACTCCCTCTGAGCTCCAGCACTAGGGTAGCAGCTTGTAAGGCAGGAAGAAACCGAAGTGCCTGGAATCAAGGTGAGCAGAGGCCATTGTCCCTTTTCTAAACCCTCCTACAATAAAGTCACTGAGCCAGAAAACTGCAGCCATATCTGAGATTCCATCAACCTGGCTAAAACTGTTTGACCTGCCCAGAGACTCTGCCTAACCCAAATTACAGACCCACCCTAGCTACTTTTCCACAGGAATGGCAGGGCAGGTCTGGGCTCTTGCTTTACAACTTCCTAAATCCTGTTATCAAACCAGCAACACTGGCCTCAGGGAGCCCCAGGCTACCAACTAGCAGTGGACAAATTAGTTTCACAGCTTGGCTTCACCTTGGAATGCCCAAGCCCAACACAAGTAGCAGCCATCTGATAGTGCTTCCTAACTCAGGCAGGGTGCCTCAGGCAAAACACAGGTGGAGGTTGACCTTGGTCTGCACCACCAGGAACCCACAGAGCCCGCATACCTAGTGGACAGATAACAGACTACAGTAAAACACCACCACCCTGCCCTGCACAGCTGATCCTCCACAGAGGACAGAGGATGGTGGTCAGTGGTCACAACCAGTCCTTGCAGCTGACTGGCCTGGGTAAGTCCCTCTCATTGATCTGCCAACAGCAAGCAAGGCTCAACTACAAGAGGAGGGTGTATTCAAATTACATGAAGGGTGCACCTTGAATACCCAGCTTGGGTGATGGGGAGGCTGTGCCACTGACCATACAGGACACTTACTACATTGGGCCACACTACCAAGACAGGGAGTCATAGCAGCTCCACCTAATACATAGAAACAAACATGGGGAGGCTGCCAAAATGAGCAGAGAAACATGGCCCAAATAAAAGAACAGTTCAAAACTCCAGAAAAGGAGCTAAATGAAATGGAGATACACAATTTATCAGATGCAGAGTTCAAAAACACTGGTTATAAGGATGCTCAAAGAATTTAGTGAGGACCTCAGCTGCATAAAAAAAGATCAAGTCAGAAACTAAGGATACACTCAATTGAAATAAAGAACAACTTACAGGGAAACAACAGTGCAGTGGATGAAGCTGAGAATTAAATCAACAATCTGGAACATAAGGAGCCAAAAAACAACCAATCAGAACAAGAAGAAAAAAAAAGACTTGAAAAATGAGGATAGTATAAACAGCCTCTGGGACAACATCAGAAGGTCCCACATTCCCATCATAAGGGAGCCAGGAGGGAATGAGAAAGAGCAAGCAATTGGACATTTATTGGAAAAAATAATGAAAGAAAACTTGCCTAATATGGCGATTGTAATAGACATGCAAGTTCAGGAAGCACAGAGAGTCCCAAACAAGATGGATGTAACGAGGCCCACTCTCAGACACATCATAATTAAAATGCCAAATATTAAAGATAAAGTGAGAATCATAAATGTAGCAAGAAAAAAGAAGTTAGCCACAGGGAAGTTCCCATAAGACTGTCAGCTGAATTTCTCAAAAGAAACTTTGCAGCTAGAAGGGATTGGTAAGAAATACTCAAAGTCATGAAAAGTAGGGACCTACAGCAAAGCTTGTTCTACCCAGCAAAGCTATCATTTAGAATTGAAGGGCATATAAGGAGCTTCCCAGACAAAAAAAGCTAAAGGAATTCATCATCAAACCATTATTATATGAAATGTGAAAGGGACTTATTCAAGAAAAAGATCAAAACTATGAACAATAAAATGGCAAAAATACGTAACTATCAACTGAATCTGAAAAACAAACTAAACAAACAAGAACAGAGACAGAATCATGGACATGGAGAATGTTTTCATGGTTGCCGGATATGTTGGGGGTTGGGGGGGGAGAGGGAAGAGGTGAAGGAATTAAGTACAAATAGGCAGTTAGAGAATAGTCATGGGGATGTAAAGTACAGTATAGGAAATGGAATAGCCAAAGAACTTACATGCATGGCCCATGGACATGAACAGTGGTGGGGGAATTGACTGAGGGGGTGAGGTGCGCTGGGTGGAGGCCAGCAAAAGGGGAAAATTGGGACAGCTCCAACAGCATAATTTATAAAGTATAATTTTAAAAAAACAATTTTCATTTTTACTGGTACCTTTATTGACTTGGATACTTTGAGCATGTTAGCTATCTCTACTCTTGGCTGCTTCTGATTAGTAGAGGTCAGGGGTTGTAATGCATAAGACAGCCCCACAGCAAAGAAATATTTAGCCCAAATGTCAGTAGTAACAAGAAAATTCACAAACCACTTTTGACATGTTCAATCAGTCCGGGCCCCTTCTTCATACAGTACACGAGTCTTTTTTTCTTTTCTTTTTTTTTTGCCACTCAGTTTCATTTTTAACTTTCTTGAAATAAAGTATAATATGCTGAAAACGTTGTTTATCTTCCATCTTCCTTATTAAAATGGCTGCACAAAAATTTACCAGTTTTCATGTTTTTTTTTTTTTTTAAATGTACGCTCATATGATAGCCACCATAATACAATCTAACAGAATTATTTCACATATAGTCAAAAGACAACTGAGCACTACTGGAGCCATGGTACAGGCAAAAATGTAACTAACTTTTTGGCCAACCTAGTAAAACTTAATTTTGAGGGCTGTTGTAAGGATTAGGAGATAATTTATGAAAAGTTCTTACCATAGGTAACTGAGTGACATACAATAAGTATTTAATACTCATTCATTAGCTGTTTTATTGTTGTCAGATGTGGCAGCTGTATTCTCTTCTTTTTTTAAAGATTTTTTTTAGGTATTTTTAGAGAGGAGGGACAGCAGGGAGAAAGAGAGGGAGAGAAACATCTGTTGGCTGCCTTATGCTTGCCCACAACTCAGGCACGTGCCCTGACTGGGAATAGAACCTGGTGGACTTTCTGTTCACAGGCTGGTGCTCAGTCCACTGAGCCACACCAGCATGGGCAGCTGTAGTTTTCTGTTGGAAGCATAATAGCCCATTTTGGTCTTAATTTCTCTTTACTTCATCTTAACTTGTTAATTTTTTATCTGTGAGACTAATTTCAGTGTTTTTCCATTTAAACATAGCTATGAAGTTGATGACAGCTTTGGTGAATGTGGCACTGAATCTTAGCATTAATATGGATAATACACAGAGACAATATGAGGCAGAACGAAATAAAATGATTGGAAAACGAGCCAATGAGAGGCTAGAACTCCTACTACAAAAGCGGAAAGAGGTAAACTTCTGGGTTGACTATTTACACTGTTAATATGGGACCTACTTGGTCATATCATTAATGGTGATTAATGATATAATTGTACTAGTTCATCAGATAAAGGTTTTGGTAAGATTTAAATTTAAATAACATATTTCAGGTTGTTCATATGTCTTACTTTTGTTGGCCATCCATGCCAGCAGGACTTTTTGCTTATATTTTCTTTTTGTGTGGACTAGGAATTAAGAGTTTGAGGCTTCAAGTATGGAGTCCTGGGCAAGTTTGACAAGGTGTTTTAAGCTTTAGCATTATTCATCTCTACAGTGAAAATATCATAACTTTCTCCTTCAGGTTGTCAGGATGAAATAAGTTTTCACTTATGTGAGATCACTTTGAAAAATAACTTAAAGCTATTTATGGTATCTCACTTGGTGGCTTTTTTGTGTAGTGTAGAAGCCCTTGGTTAACATTAATGACTGACTACTAAATTCATCTTTGAATGAGGAAAATATATTTTCAGTCTTTCGCTAAATGGTAAATAAAATCTTTCAATGTTGTGTTTCTGATTTAAATTGTTCCTTCCTTGATGATACAATCTTGCTATGTGATATTGGGAATGTTTACTTTTATTTATAATAGGTGAAGTTTGATGTTTTAAAAATGTTAATAGTGCTGTTGAGTTGAAGTACTTGCCATGGTAATCTACAAATTACTTGATTTTGACATTGAGGGCATAACTGTAATTTAAAGTTGGTTATTTCTGAGGTAGCCAATAACTTTTAAAAATGCCTAGACTCAAGAAAAGTCAGAAAAATCTTGCTCATATTTCCCTGATACCTAAATACCTCATTGGTTTCATACAGTTTGAAATGAAAAACTGACCTTTTCCCCCTTAATTTAATTAATATATTTCATCAGCTAATTTATGAGGTGAATGTAACACATGTTTTAGTCCTTGAAATTATGGCCTATTTCTTGGACATAAATTTAAGATTGCAAACACAGAATGAGTGGATTTAGGGGAAAGAATTTTTAGGTTAAAATTTCTGTACAAATAGAGGATATTAATACTTCTGAGTTAGGCTGTAAGTTTTAAAATATGGTGACCTGGATGGTATGGCTTTGGATTGAGCACTAGCCTGTGAACCAAAGGGTCAAAGGTTCAATTCCCAATCACAGCACATGCCTGGGGGGGGTGGGACAGGGCCCCAGTTGGGGGCTGCATGAGAGGCAGCCACACAATGATGTTTCTCTCCCTCTCTTTCTCTCTCCCACCCTCTCTGTCTAAACAAATCTTAAAAAAAAAAAAAAAAAACACGTCGAAAGACCACCTACCTGTACCTGTGACTATGGTGCTACTGAACAGAAGTGCATGCCCTTGTGAGAACTATTTGGAAATGCAAGATAGTTTTTCTTGAAGACTTTATTTATTTATTTTTAGAGAGAGGGGAAGGGAGGGAGAGAAACATCAATGTGTGATTGCCTCTTGTGTGCCCCTGACTAGGAATTGAACTGGTGGCCCTTTGGTTTGCAGGAAGGCACTTAGTCCACTGAGCCACACCAGCCAGGGCAAGATTATATTCATGAAAAGGGAAGAAAACGTTTTATAAAAGCACAAAATGTAACCTCAAAGCTAATTAATATGTAGATTGTGAAAGATTTTTCTTGTAACTCTTAAGCTCTAAAACACTTTTCTCTGAACTCTCGGTCTCTGAATTGAAAATACATGGGAGTAGATAAATAAACCAGATTTGAAATACTTGATTTTTTTTTCAGGTGAGCCTTGTTTTCCTCAAAACAATTTAGCAGGGAGATGGATTTTTTACGAAGTTGTGTTACTCAAATCCCTCCTTTTTTTTTAACAGTCACTAGTTAGCATGACCCTTCTTTTTCAGAAGATAAAGACCAACATAATCAAATATTGTTATGCTTTTTTAACATGAACATATATGTTATATAATAGATAATATGTATTACGATAAACTACTTAGATTTTTTTTACATACCTTTATGCAATGGAAATTTGCGAGCACTAGAAAAAATCTACCAGCCAAATATTAACAGCCAAGTCACATACTCCAGATATCAAGGGACTTAACCTAATATACAACAGCTGTTGAGTTTTCTATGTGGTTACTCTTGTCTAGTGGAATTAAAAATTAGCTGTAACCACTAAAACTCTGCATTCGTACTTTAACAAATTTTAAATGTTCTTTTGGTTGTCTTCTATTACAATTGAAAGAAACTATATGTGTTTTTCAGCTTCAAGAAAATCAGGATGAAATAGAAAATATGATGAATGCAATATTTAAGGGAGTGTTTGTACATAGATACCGGTAAGTCAGGACAGTTTTTTTCTATATAATTCTTACTCTATTCAAATTTGTAAGAATTTAGGCAGTATAAGTTAATGGAAAGAGCGATGAAGTAAGATCAGTGTTAGAATCTAAGTTCTTCCATGGAATGAGGCACTGAAGGCAACTTGATGTTTTTTATCTGAAAAATGGGTTAGTGTTGATTTTTAACTTGTAGCTCCCCAGCAAATGGAAGCTACTTCTATTATTAGGAGCCAGGGTATAGAGCACTTCATTTCTTTTGAATGTGTTATGTTAGTAGAGCCTGTACATGCTGAGTCCTGACTCTCTTCTTTTCCATTTGAATATCAGTGGGAAAATTTGGATAGATGTGTTATGTTTTCTTTTCCTATTTTATGAGTAGAGGAAAGACGTAGGTGATCTTAACATTATTTCTTCTGCGACCTATTCTTTAAATGTTGGTGGTATTCTTATTCAACCTCTTCCTCATTTCCATAATTTGGCACTTACTGAATTAGGTTAATCCTTTGTAATGTTCCTTTGTCCATTCTTTGTTTTTATTTCTATTGTCATCATTACCTTTGTCTGTTCCCATAATTTTCATGCCTAGAGATTTTTGAAGTTTTCCTAAAACATTCTTTTGTTGCATTATTTTTCTGCTAAAAAGCCTTCAATGACTCACTGGTATCTACAGGATGAATTAAAATAATTTAGTCTGCCATTCAAATCCAAATTGAGCTTGGTCTCAGTGTTATGTGTAACTAATTCTCACCTGGAAAAGTATGTTCTAGCCAGACTAGTGTGCCCACTGTCTTCTGAACACACCATGCCCAGCAGGTATGAGCAGAGGCTGTGATATGGCATGGTGTAAAAGATGGGAAACAGATTTTGTTTGTGGTTTTATTTATTTTTAAATATTTATGTTGTGATAATTATGCTTTGCTGACTAAACTGTAACTCTTGGCATTCACAGTCTGTGCTTCAGTCCTACTTTTAAATCCCAGTAATACTTATCATAGTGGTATGTCCATAGTACGTTTGAATTATTTGGCATCTCTTGAATAAAAAGGTCCTATGATATGATGGCACTAATATGTATAATTTTTTTTCCTCCAGCGATGCAATAGCTGAGATCCGAGCTATTTGTATTGAAGAAATTGGCATTTGGATGAAAATGTATAGTGATGCCTTTCTTAATGACAGTTATTTAAAATATGTTGGTTGGACTATGCATGATAAGGTAAGATATATCGTACAGGCTGCTTGTCTGTCTACCCACGGGCATAGCTGTCAGCTTTAATTCAAAAGGAGTTATCTGAATGTAGGTTAACCTGGGACCACATTCCTTTATTCTCTTCTGTCTGTTCCATGAAAACATAATCCTTTTCACATAAAGTCCTGTAGATTTTTGAATCTTGGCCACTGATTTAGCCTTTAATCTTCAACTATTTTTTTACTGAAATATTAGGATCATGTAGATGGGGGTGGTAAGGCATTTTGTAGACCAGTAAGTAGAGTCCTTGCTTTGTTAATATGTGGGTACTGTATTTTTTAACAATTTCCCTTTGATAAACATGTATCTTAGCCAGATTATAAATTACACCTTGCCCTCTGAACTTTTTGATTTTTTATTTTTCTTAATCGATCTTCCTCTGAAGCTGCCTCTTCATTGACCTTTAAGTTCCTTGTATATATCCCTTCCAAGTGCTACTTTTTGTAAAGGAAAACTTAGTATGAGATATGCTATTACCTTTCATAATAGTATTTCTCTGAATAGATTTTCAAAACATTTTCATTTGATCTACACAAATGAAAATTCCAAAGGTGTTTAGTCTTAAATTTATGTATTGATTCCTATTTTCACATTATCAAAGATGAGTTTCCGAAGAAGTGCTGTTGTAGAAAGTAGAAAATATTGTATACATCTTGAATATTCATGTTGAAAACATGCAAAGTTTTAATGCATTTTCTTGTCTTGTTTTATTTAGCAAGGTGAAGTAAGACTCAAATGTCTCACTGCTCTACAAGGGCTTTATTATAACAAAGAGCTTAATTCCAAACTGGAACTTTTTACCAGTAGGTTCAAGGTTAGTATTACTTTAAGTATTAAAAAATTTCCTAGTATTTAAGGACACATGGACAAAAACTATGCGGGGGGTGGAAATGGGAGGAAGGGCTGGGGTGGCGGGTTCGGGTGAGAATAAAAGACAGAAAACTATACAAGATCAACAATTAAAATAAAAATTAAAATAAAATTAAAATAAAATCTAAAAAAAAAAAATTTCCTAGTATTTGAAAGTATTTTTCCCTTGCTTTCCTTTTAAAAATCTTTATTTTTTTGTCCTTAGGATAGAATTGTGTCTATGACCCTTGACAAAGAATATGACGTTGCAGTACAAGCAATAAAATTACTTACTCTTGTTTTACAGTAAGTATGTATTTATTGCATATTACTAATATCCAGATATCTTAAGAATGCATTAGAGAACTTGGTTTCAATTATCTAGATCTGAATTTTAATAACTTAAGTCATGGGGTTTTACAGTCAAGTTCAGAAAATAGGAAAAGTAAATCATTGGATTAGAAAAATTCTGAGCTAGGAATTCACGTGTTCTCATTCTCTTGGTCAATTTTCTTTCCATTTCACTGTCTTAATATGGTCTTGAAAGAAGGTTAAATAGTTGAGTACAATAAACTGTGCTTATTGTATTTTGTTATTTCGTCACATCTTTACAAATTAATATTTACTGAAACTTCTCTGTAAACAACCTGAATTTAAACATATTATGTTAAAATGTAACAGTGATGCAAATCATGTTTTTCCTTTTTAAAAGATTGTGGTAGTATATGTAACATCAAATTTCCCATTTTAAATAGATTTGATTGGATAGGTCAGTGGCATAATGTGATGTTCATATTGCTTTGCAGCCTTCATCATTAGCCATCTGCAGAACTGCTTTATCCTTTATCCTTTCATCCTGAAACTCTGTACCCATTAAAACTAACTCTTCATTCCTCCCCCCTTCCAACCACCCCAGTCCCCGGTGACCGCTGTTCTACTTTCTATCTTTATGAATTTGACTATTTTAGGTACCTCATATAAGTGGAGTCATACAATATTAGTCCTTCTGTATCTGGCTTATTTCACTTTAGCATATTGTCTTCAGTGTTTGTGTTGTACCATGTATCAGAATTTTATAACCTTTTAGAGGCTCAATAATACTCCATTGTATGTTTATTCCATATTTCATTTATGTACTCATCTGTCAGTGGACATTTAGGTTGTTAACATGATCCAAATAATTACAAAAGGGATCTTTTTTTAAAATCATAGCATGTTAATTCTGATAGTCATGGAAATTTCATCATGTAAGAACAGCTAATGAAATTCGATAAAAACTGATGAGAGATAACTGTTCACTATGATTTTTCAATCATATTATAAAGCTGTAGTAATTTTTTAAATGTTGGTACTGGTGGACAGGCAGAGAGATCAGTGGCATGGAATAAAGAACAGTATAGAGACAAACAAAGTGCATCCAGGAACCCAGTATAGGGTGAGGGTGGTTTTTCCTATCAGAAAATAACTGGTTTTATGACAACTAGGTTCCATTTGGGTGTGGGTAATAAATTAGATTCCTATCTAATTTCTCATAAAAAAGAATTTTTAGATGGATTAAATGTTTAAATGCAAGTAAATGAAACCATTAAAATACTAGATGAAAACTTGGGAAGATTAAAAATTTTTATTATATGGAAAATGAGCAAGATCTTTCTGAGAATGACATAAAACCTAGACATAAAAAAACCATTGAATTAATAACTACATAAAAAACTAAAAATGTCTAAATTATATACAATATCATAAACAAATGGCATAAACAAATACTCATAAAACAAATGGTAGATTGGGCAAAATATTTGGATCATAGGAATCAGTTTTAATAAACCAACAAAATTAGCAGAAACCTAAAAGGAAAGTAGATAAAAGTTAGTAACCAGATCATCAACAGAAAAGAAAAATTTAAACATATGATATGTATGTAGCCACGTACTTTAGAGAAATGTGTACTAAAATGGGACAATTATGTTACTTTTTGCTTGACAGAAATGCAAAATGTTTGGCAATATACTATACTGTTGAGACTATGCAGAAACAAGCCCTAATGTATTGTTGATGGGACTATAAGTTGATACCTCTTTGGAGAAAAGTTTGGCAGTATATTTTAAAATTTTTTGAATAGTCATATTCTTCTAATATAGTGTTTGTAATAGAATTTTTGAAATAGCCTAGATGATTATCAATAGAGGAAAAGTTAATATATAAAATAATAGCATATATAAATACCTTATGGCTGCTGAAGACTACAACAACCCTGTGGGAATGTGGTAGTGGTTATCTACATTTATATAAAATAGACAACATTGTAGTCATTAACAAGGAGACAGCTCTAGATGTGCTGACATTGTCTTTTTTAAAGAATATTTTATTGATTATGCCATTATAGTTGTCCCATTTCCCCCCCTTCACTTCCCTCCACCATGCACACCCCCTCCCACCCACATTCCCCCCTTTAGTTCATGTCCATGTGTCATAAGTACTTTAGCTTCTACATTTCCCACACTATTCTTGTCCTCCCCCTGTCTATTTTCTACCCACCGTCTATGCTACTTATTCTCTGTACCTTTTCCCCCTCTCTCCTTGTCCCATTCCCCTGTTGCTAACCCTCCATGTGATCTCCATTTCTGTGTTTCCATTCCAGTTGTTTGCTTATTTGCTTTTGTTTTAGCTGTGGTTGTTAATATCTGTGAGTTTGCTGTCTTTTTACTGTCCTATTTTTTATCTTCTTTTTCTTAGATAAGTCCCTTTAACATTTCATATAATAAGGGCTTGGTGATGATGAACTCCTTGAACTTGACCTTATCTGAGAAGCACTTTATCTTCCCTTCCATTCTAAATGAAAGCTTCGCTGGATAGAGCAATCTTGGATGTAGGTCCTTGCCTTTCGTGGCTTGGAATACTTCTTTCCAGCCCCTTCTTGCCCACAAGGTCTCTTTTGAGAAATCAGCTGACAGTCTGATGGGAACTCCTTTGCAGGTGACTGTCTCCTTATCCCTTGCTGCTTCTAGGATTCTCTCCTTCATTTTAATATTGGCTAATGTAATGATGATGTGCCTTGGTGTGTTCCTCCTTGGGTCCAGCTTCTTGGGGACTCTCTGAGCTTCCTGGACTTCCTGGAAGTGTATTTCCTTTGCCAGATTGGGAAGTTCTCCTTTATTATTTGTTCAGATAAGTTTTGCACTTGTTGCTCCTCTTCTTCTCCTTCTGGTACCCCTATAATTCAGGTGCTGGAACTTTTAAAGATGTCCTGGAGGTTCCTAAGCCTCTCCTCATTTTTTTGAATTCTTGTTTCTTCCTTGTTTTCTGTTTGGTTGTTAGTTTCTTCCTTCTGGTCCACTCCATTGATTTGAGTCCCAGTTTTTCTTCCATCACTGTTTCCCTGTGCGTTTTTCTTCATTTCCCTTAGCGTAGCCCTCATATTTTCATCTAATTGGCAACCAAAATCAACCAAATCTGTGAGCATCCTGATGACCAGTGCTTTGAACTGTGCATCTGATAGGTTGGCCATCTCTTTGTTGCTTAGGTAAATTGCTCTGGGGCTTTGATCTGTTCTCCCATTTGAGCCATTTTTGTTTTTGTTTGTTTGTTTGTTTGTTTTTGTTTTTGGTCTGTTGGTGCATGTTATGTAGAAGGGGCAGAGCCTTAGGTGTTCCCCAGGGCGGGGCAGCCCAGTTGCTGGGCTGTGGCGCTGTATGTGGGAGCAGGGTCCGAGAGCGAACAGTGGTGCTTGCTCTACTCTCTCTCGTATTTCAGTCCCTTCTGCTACTTCCCACAAGCAAACTGGGCCATTCCGGTGCTGCCTCCTGGGCAGGCGGGCCACTGCACATTCCAAGACCCTGTGGGTCTCTCCAATGAACTCTCCTATGAGGCTAGGAGTCTCTCCTGGCACCTCAACCCCCACAAGTGTTTTCAATCGGTGTTTTTAAGTTTTATTTCCCAGTGCTAGGTCCTTGGGTGGTGAGGTCTGTCTTGCTCCCCATTTTCACCTGGATTATCTGTGCGTGAATGTTGGACCACCTAGTCAGCCAGCTGCCTTGCGCGGCCTCACTGGGTAGGCCCGTTGCCACCCCACACCTGGGGTCTGCTAGGTGGCGCCTGTGCGCCTGGGATCTGCCAGCTGCTTCCTGCACACCCAGGTCCGCCAATCTCCAGTTTTTCCTGCTGCGACTCCGCCCCTCTTACTGGTTTGGATAAATGGTTGTTGGACTTCCATACAGTTCAATTTTTCTATCAGTTCGGATTGTTTTCTCATTTCTAAATCTTTGTTGTCCTTAATTTTGGTTGTTTGAGGAGGCACAGTGTGTCCACCTACGCCTCCATCTTGGCCGGAAGTCCCTTCTGCTGACATTTTTCAGAAAATTCACTTAAGTGGAGGCATTTTGAGCAGTCTTAACTACTATATTTTTCTTTAATTTCTAATTGAAATTATAACATGCAATTAAAAATATTGAAAATTTCCTGAAATAAATAGGAAACTAATAGTATTCTACTTATATTTCTATAGCTTCTCACTTTCCTCCATAATCCCTTATAGATATTTTCCCCTTGTTTCTGAGAGCTGATATTTTCATGAAGGGTGATAGACATTTATGTTGGTTCAGCCATGTATATAAGAACTGAATCTTACAAAGATCATTCCTTTTCAAATAGTTAAAATTTGTGACCGATTTGATTCAGTGTATCTTTTTTATTATAAATAAGTGATTTTTGCAAAAACAGTCCAATATTAATTAATATATAGAATAGTTGAAACCAAAGTGCTTTTGAAACTTGTATTTTAACATTTTGGTTTTGTTTCTCAAAAAGAAGTAGAAGTTTCTTTCACATCAGACTTCTAAAAATCTTGAGCACCAAAAAAAACCCCAAAAAAACCAAAAAGGATCTGAGGTCCTCAGCTAAACATCTAATGTACTGAGGCTTTTCTCTCTGGGATGGTCCTGTGATTCTTAATTTACATGTAATAGTAAAAACCTGAGTTGTTTCTCTCACAGTAGACTAAAAATATGCAAGGTCTTTGGCACTTAAATTTTAATTAGTAAATCTATTTCCATTGCCGTATATGGTGTTCAGTACATGATGGATGAAGTATTCTTCATTACTGTGTGGTGACTGGGGTGTTAGTATATTTTAATGGTACAATATTTCTCTTTCCTTATTATTATCGATACTGTGAAACACATGCAGTGTTCTCTGTGATTATTAACTAAGCTCTTAGCATGCCACCGCTTTATTTCTGCATTAGTTGATATATTTTTTCTTCATTTTTCTTTAGTGTCCTTGTCAACATTATTACTTCTCTTCACCATGTATGTCTTTTCCTTCGTTGATGACTAATTTTACCTTCCATTGATTTTAGATGTTAACAAAACACTCAGCTATTTCGTCAGGGCAAGCTTTTACTGCTAGATGATAATCAGATAAAGTTGATGTCTTTTAAATTTTTCTTAATACAAATTAGTCGAAAGTGTGAGCATGGATTTCTGTACTCAATATCCCTAAAATTATAACATTACAAAAAAGACTGCTACTGCTTATTTCTTTTTAGGAGTAGTGAAGAAGTTCTTACTGCAGAAGATTGTGAAAATGTCTATCATCTGGTATATTCAGCCCACCGGCCAGTAGCAGTAGCAGCTGGAGAATTTCTCTACAAAAAGTAAATCTACATTTCTGTTACTCATTTTCATAGTGTACTTTTATGACAGTGATTTATTGTGTTATAATTTATATTAAAATATGTATAGCTTATTTTTTTAAAAAAATATTAATTACATCCCTGCCCGGTGTGGCTAAGTTGGTTGGAGTGTCACCCTGCAGGTTCTGTCTCCAGTTGGAATGTACAGGAGGCAACCAGTTGGTGTTTGTCTCTCACATCGATTTTTCCCTCCCTTCTTCCTTCTCTAAAAGCAATGACAAAATGTCGTTGGGTGAGGATTTAAAAAAAATTATTCTTTACAGGCCAAATTACAATGTTCTCATTTTAATGTTTCCTTTAAAAGGGAATGTACCTATATCTCTTAATGCATATGCCTAAAAATGTACCTAACCATATCAAAATGTTGAGGTCTTTTCCTAATTTTTCACTTTTTTCAATGTCAACTTCCGCAAAAATATGCATTTGGAGTGAAGCATTTATTAAAAAGAGTATATGATGTAAAACATTGACACCACGTTTTTTTGTTTATCACTATCCAGCACTCTCTTTTATTTATAAGGAAAAAGCCACAATAGCCATAGAAAATGGCCAGTAAGTCTAGACTTTGGGATAATTGTACAAAGTAGAGACGTAAAACATGCTCAGTTTAAAGAGAAGAATATTTATCTTAGATATATGTGCATAAGTGATATAGATTAGTCAATCATTGGAATAACCTTTATGATAGGAAATGGTTGCATACGATGCAGCAAGGTTAAATAATAAATAATTTTGCAATGCAGTTACAGGGCGGAGGTGAAAATGGGTTTAGTTGTCAGTACACGAGACACAGAGGTTATTCAGTTATTTTTTAATTATGGTATTGTTTTCCATTCAAACAACTGTAAACCTCCTTTAGCCCTACCCTGTACAATTAACTTGAGGGGTTAAGAGGGCTTGGAGGTACCATGAAGTTAAAATGAAAAAGGATTATGGCAGTTATTTACTTCAGTATAATGTTGGACGGTATTATACCCAGCTAACTGCAATTTACCATATTTTTTGGTTTATAAGACACAGCTTTTTACCACACTTTTTGTTTCAAAAATTTTTCCATTTCCTCCTTTAAAACCTAGGTGCACCTGGGGGTCCTCACTGTAAGATGCACCTAGGTTTTAAAGGAAGATAATAGGGAAAAAAGTTTGGAAGCAAAAATTGTAGTAGAAAGGTGTGTCTTATAGTCTGAAAAATATGGTACTTCTTCGTGAGGTGCTTAAATATAGGATCTAGACTGTTTGTTTTTTTTTTAATTGGGAAATGTTTTTTGTTTACAAGTAAATATTTTGCATTGATTGCAGGCTCTTCAGTCGTAGAGATCCAGAGGAGGATGGAATGATGAAAAGAAGGGGTCGACAAGGTCCAAATGCGAACCTTGTTAAGACATTGGTTTTTTTCTTCCTGGAAAGTGAGGTTAGTTTATGTTCATTTTCTACTTAAGCTGACTTTTTTTAAAAGATATTCCCTCTGTGTTCATGCCAGATGTTGGTGCGTGTATTTTTTATTTGTAATATTTTTGACAGGTTTTGGTATTATAGTAATACTGTCTCCATAAAATGAGTTGGGAAGCCCCAGGGCTATTTAAACTTCACAGAATGAAGAGAAATAATTTGCTTATATATAGAATTGATAAATAAACATGTATTTTGTTCATGTAACCATAATCATTCCCATTCAGTTAAAATACATTCATAGTATATTTTATAATTGAGAGCAGTTAACACATGTAATATTTATTCCAAATGGGTTCTAAACATACATGTATATAATTTAAAAATAATCATGTTGATGATTATTGTGAGAAATGTTTAATGATACTACCTAAGAAGGTTTACTTATACACAGCAAGCCAAGGCAGTTTCTTCTCTGTCCTTTCTTTCATCTGACCTGAAAAAAGATTGTTGTTTAAGTTTGTACATGGTGTACACAGAGCTTCCATTCTTTTGAGTTATGCCTAATATGCTACTTGTTTAAGAGCACATTGCTCTTTTTACATTTTAGTTACATGAGCATGCAGCATACCTTGTGGATAGCATGTGGGACTGTGCTACTGAGCTGCTGAAAGACTGGGAATGTATGAATAGCTTGTTGTTGGAGGAGCCACTTAGTGGAGAGGAAGGTAAGGGTGTTTAATTGTGGTGTTTTTGTTGTTTAGACAGTTTTGAAAATTTATTTTTTTATTGTTCACAAATAATTGAGTGAAAACCTTACTTGGCGAATAATTTTATTTTCATATACATGGATATTATGCTACGTAGATAGATGTAGTTGCCATCAACATTCTTGAATTTTTTTGTATCTTTGTTCATTTTTCTTTGCTAAAATTCTGGATCAGTGATATGCAGATTTGTAATGTTTAGGAAGGTTTAACTTGTTTTGATCTTTTCTGTGATACAGTAATGGAATTTTACTTAGTGTGTTAGGTCAGATTCTATCACAGCCAGGAGAAACTGTTACGTAATAATTATAAATGGCATATAGGGAAAAGAAATAGATGGACTTTCTGATTTTTTTTTCAGCGCTGACAGACAGACAAGAGAGTGCTCTGATTGAAATAATGCTTTGTACCATTAGACAAGCAGCTGAGTGTCATCCTCCTGTGGGAAGAGGGACAGGAAAAAGGGTATGCCAATATATTTTCAGTATTCTAAACTATGTTTTTCTTTCTTCAGTATCTTTTATAAAATTATTTGTAACCAAAGAACCAAATTTTTGAATCTTACATTTTATTTTTCAGATGTCCTTTGCTTATAAATATGTGTTTAGAAGTAAATTTTTAAAGCATTAGCAATTTGGGAAATTTCTTCTGTAAGATTACTCTGTTAGTTACTACAAAATTACAATGATTGACAATTCTTGCCTTCAAGACTGAATGTAGTACACCATTTTAGAATAACGTATTTTTGTCCAGGTTTATGTAATGCCTTCTATTTTCTTTTTGTTTTTTAATTGCTAGTAGTAATTTACTATGTTGAATTCATAAGCCATGGGTCATGGCCCACAGCTTAGCATAGGCTGAAATGCTACTTGAGCTTGTTATTATAAAAGTTCCTAAATTATATTTCCTGTTCCTACTGCTGCTTCTTGGTTAGTCTAATTGTGTATTGATATTTACTTTAGAACTATTTAAAGCTTTTTAATTGTTTTTTAGGTGGCTTTTTTTCCTTACAATATGCAAGTTATTTGTCACTTTTGAGTTTCAAGTTTTATACTAGAAATTTTTGTGTCCATCATCTAAAACTAGTTTTATTGTTTATTTTGTATATCTTAAACTTGACCACCTAACAGGGTCAGTGGCTTAATAAGTAACAAATGCTGTGTTACTTCAGGTGCTGACAGCAAAGGAGAAGAAGACCCAGTTGGATGACAGGACAAAAATCACTGAACTTTTTGCTGTGGCCCTTCCTCAGTTACTAGCTAAAGTAAGTTTGCGTCACTATTAGAATGTTACTAAGAAATAATACATTTTGTTTGGAAATGTCACCCAAGATTTTATCATAATATTTGCTTAACATTATTGTGATGTTTTTTCCTTTTTTTATTTCAAAGTACTCTATAGATGCAGAAAAGGTGACTAACTTGTTGCAGTTGCCTCAGTACTTTGATTTGGAAATATATACCACTGGACGATTAGAAAAGGTATGTGATGTTTTCTGTGTATTACAAAAACCTTGAAAATTACTAGTTTAATTTATCCCATCATATTGTTTTTTCATATTTTAAAAATATATTCTTGTAACTTCTAATGTGAAAGGAAACATATCTGATATGGCTTCTGTATTTTAGATAAATTAGTTGGATTCAGAGAAAGGCACTAATGAGACTTTGATTCATACTCACAGCCATATTCTGATTCCTAGCCATTATGTGACTATCACTGATCATTTATAGAGATTGGGGGTAGGTAACAGGACCATAACACTTACAAAACAAAAGCAGCAAATATCCATTGAAAATTTTTATTATCTTCCAGGAATTGTTGTATGTTCTTCATATGTATTAAAATTCTCAGCAAAGCCCTGTGAAATAGGTGATATTATTCCTGTTAAGAAAATAAGCATAGGTGGGTCAGTGTATTTATTTTCCGTAACTAGAAAAACACCTTCAAATGCACGTCCTACTGGTTGTGCAGTTAGTTTACTTTAAGCTTTTCACCGTGGTGGTGTAATTGCTTTATGCCTATCAGTATACAGTACCAGTGATTTTCATGAAAAAAAACTTTGATTTTGCAGCATTTGGATGCCTTATTACGACAGATCCGGAATATTGTAGAGAAGCACACAGATACAGATGTTTTGGAAGCATGTTCTAAAACTTATCATGCACTCTGTAATGAAGAGTTTACAATCTTCAACAGAGTAGATATTTCAAGAAGTCAACTGATAGACGAGTTGGCGGATAAATTTAACCGGCTTCTTGAAGATTTTCTGCAAGAGGTATATATTACAAGTATTTTGTCAGTTGGGTCCCCTTCCCCTTCAGTAACTAAATTCTGGTGATAGTCCCTAGCAGTATGTTAAAAAGATCTCAGACTTTTTGTTCTGCGATTTACCATGCTATTACTCCTCACCAACATAGAAAGGTGGTAAAAATCTGTGACTCGGAGAAGGTGAACATGTAACTTAACACCTTTGGTTATTTTATAGAAATGATCTGGGAAGTTACCAGGGTTTGGTTGATAAGAAGCTGTTTGGGAACAGGGTATTAATGGAACAGAAAATTAGAGCTAGCCTGAAAAGTAAGGTATTTCTTACTGTATGGTCTTTGATATTATAAAGCCTTGAGAAATTGCTGTTGTAGCCACTGTTAGTTTTTGGGTTTTGGATGTTCTGTTGTATTTCGAACGAGGCTTAAAGTGTGGTACTCAAATACACTTGTATTTTTATTGTGATTTTTATCATTTCTGGAAATATATTCAACAGTCTAGTTGATTTGCATAAAATAAAAATTCTTCTCAAATTCATGTATTTAGCCTTTTCCACACTGCTTTTACCATTATTGCCGCAAAAATCATATGGACTTTGTAATTTTCAGGTTTCTTGTTTAAGAATTACTTTAACTTTCCTTTTTTTGTGAGTGTAATATTCCATGCTTACCAATTTTTGTCTAATTGGCAGTGTGTGCAAAATATGTTGGTGTACAATGATCATATTCTTAGTTAAAAATTTTAATGACTCTGATCTTGGCTAGATATGATTGTGATTAGAACAAGCAGTGTTTTGTTTTGTTAATTAAGTTCAATTGGTAGAAAAATTAAAATTTAAAAACAACTAAGTTTTTTTTTTTTTTGAGAGACCCAGTGTTTGATATAGTAATTTGGATAGTATTTAACAAACTTTATAAGTTTCATGTAATAAAACTCCTAAAGTTTCCAAAAATATAAATTACTCTGAATTGGAAAGTTGATATCTAGAAAGGATGGGCAGTCCTGACGCAGAGGTTTTCTTCTAAAGTAATTATGATTGGACCGATGTAGCTTTCTTGAGCATTGTATTTCTTTTGTGTGGGTTTTGTCTTTTAGGTGTTGTTGTTCTGATCGCTTGCTTATCCTCTAACATGTTTTTCTTTATTGTCCCAATGCATTTATTACTGTGAAAGAGCAGATGTGTTCATAATTTTGTATCAAGATTACTTAAAGGAAAAAGGGAGAATGTCATTCACGTTCTCTTTTTTGGGTATGATGTACCTGTGATAACAACTGTGTCCGCTCATTACTCCAGCCATATTGCTTTAAATTTGGCCAGATTTTGGTATTAAATGACACAGTTATTATGTGGTTTTTATTAGGTTATTTTTTTCAAGTTGGTATCACCATTTTGGTGGTTATTAATGTTTACTATTGTATAATTACTATTCATAGGGGGAAGAACCTGATGAAGATGATGCGTACCAGGTATTGTCAACATTGAAGAGAATCACTGCTTTTCACAAGTAAGTTGAATCTGAAGTTCTGATTTCTTAAAACTGTAGCAAAATCAACTTGCATGTTTTGGAGTTTTAATGTTATCAGATTCTTTGCCTGGTGTCTTGTGGTTTTTGGGGAGGAGGATACTGGGTAGAGTCATGTTTTGAATTAGATAATTACTGAAAAATTATCAATTAACATAATTTTTTAAAAATATAATTTTGTTGTGGGGTATGTTAAAAAAATTTACTATATTTTAACAGCATTCTGTTAACACTCAAGTCCAAAACAAATGTGATTAAGCTTAACTTTTTAATATAACTTAATTCTTTTTTACAGTGCCCATGACCTTTCAAAGTGGGATTTGTTCGCTTGTAATTACAAACTATTGAAAACCGGAATTGAAAATGGAGACATGCCTGAGCAGGTTTTTATTATTTACAAGTTCCATACTTAACTTTGAGAATGAAAACTTGCGACTTTTTAATTTTAACTGCATTTTCTTGGTTCTTTTTACAGATTGTTATTCATGCACTGCAATGTACTCACTATGTAATCCTTTGGCAGCTCGCAAAGATAACTGAAAGCAGCTCTACAAAGGTTTGTGGCGGTTCAGTGGAGTTGTTAATTAGATTAATATCATTAACTCTTTTCAGCAAACTTACACATTTAATGGGTCAAATTTATTTCAATACTTTGGATTTACTGTTCAGGCATGTGTACTTTTAAAAATAATCATGTTTGTGGTTTGATCTATATTGACTGAAAACATATTTTCCTTCAGGGCATGATTTAAAATTAAAAATCATTCACATTTGAAGGTGGCACAATTTATGGATTTCCATATAATTCTCAAAAGTATTGAGTAGATAATAGAAATAGATTTTATAAATGATGACCAAGAGCTGTTGAAACAAGCAGATGTAGCGGTTGGATTATATAAACTGATGATAACAAGCCAGTTAGTTGCCTTTGTATGGTTTTAGGATAGCCTTGATTGTATTCAGGATCTCCCTGCTGATGTTTCAAATTGATAGATCACTTCACTTCTGGTTGAGTGTTATGTTCCAGCTACCATGTCTTAGAACTTTAAAAATTTTATCCATAATGATAATCCTTGATGTGTTGTTTAATAATTGAACTAAAAAGTACTGTACTGTCTTTTTCCATTTGCAAATCGGAAGCTTGAAACATTGTATTTATAATAGGAGACATTGCCTTAAATATTTGGGCACATTTTTATGAATATTAAGTATTATCTGGAATTTATAGGATTAGCTTATAGGTACTTTCCTCATAAAGGAATTCTCTCTTTTATTTTAACAATCTAATTGGCTTTATTCAACAATTCATGAATTAGGCAGCATCCCATCTAGTAAATAAAAAAGTACGCCCAGGAATTCTCTTGATAATAAGTTTGTTTTCCATAAAACCACGGAAAATTTTAAATGCTCAGAATTTCTCTAAGCTTTTATATCTGCAATGCTGTTATATCTGCAAATGGATATTCCCCCCTTGGAAAGGTAATGCAGTTTTGTTGTTAAAATAGAGTACTTTTTGTCAAACACCCAAGAAACAGTGACCGTATTAGTAAATATGATTTTTCACCTAAGTTGGAAGTACTGAATTAAAAATTAAAATGAGAAAAAAGGCAATACTTTTTTAAAAGAGGAAAAAAATGTAAAATGAATATTATTGCATACAAAATAATTCATGCTGAAGTTTCGTTCAGTTTGCTTCACCAAATCAATGTTTAAGTTAAACCAGTTTTTATTCAACTTATCTATTATATATACCAAATATATACTGATATTCTATCATTTGGCATTCAGTACCACAAGATAGATCAAAGGTTATGACAAATAAATTAGTGTGGATGGTCTTTAGAGACTGTTTTTCTGTTTTAAATTAATTGGTAAATATTTAGAAATAGAGAAAATGTAATAAAGAGATTAATCTTTTTAAGTGAGACATTTAAGTAATACCACAAAGCTGATTTTTGTCTGTCTCTCTTTTTAAAAAGTACAACCAGTATCCTTCAAATAAGAAATAAAAGATGCACCCTGGCTGGTGTAGCTCAGTGAATTGATCCCCAGCCTGTGAACTGCAAGGTTGCCGGTTTGATTCCTGGTCAGGGCACATAGGAAGCAACTGATTGGAAAGATGAAGTTCCTTTTATTTTATTTTTTAAATTAATTTCTCCTCTTTCATAAATTGGCGACACTTCTAAGTACAGAGTGAGAATGGAGTATAAGTCTTTAAGCATTCCGTGGTAATGGATTTATTAAAAATAGCCATATAGAGAGTCAGATAAGTTTTCTCATCCTAAAGGACCCAGACCACTTAAAATATTACCCATTAATATACCCGATATTTTTTGTTTCTTTAATCCTCACCAGAGGATATGTTTATTGATTTTAGAGAGAGAGAAAGAGTGAGAGAGAAAAAACATTGATGTCAAAGAGAAGAGAGAGGCCTCCAGTACATAGCCCAATCAGGGATCAAACCCCAAACCTGGAACCTTAGGTATGTGCCCTGACTGGGCATCAAACTTGTAACCTTTTGGTGTACAGGACGATGCTCCAACCAACTGAGCCACCTGGCCAGGGCAATATACCTAATATGTTTAAGGGTGCAATTTGTTGAGATTTTTAAGAAAAATGGTCTCATTTGTTTTTATTTTCCTGTCTGATAAACAGTAAACAAGAATTTAAATCTAATGTACAAGCAGAGTTAATATAGTTAAATGTATGATAATGTTTGTGTAATTTAAATGATCTTAAATACTGGGTTTTTTTATATAGTATTTTTTAAATGTGAAATTTTTTCAAGGAGGACTTGCTACGTTTAAAGAAACAAATGAGGGTATTCTGTCAGATATGTCAGCATTACCTGACCAACGTGAATACTACTGTTAAGGAACAGGTTAGTAATTACTATAGATATAGCACTATTTTTAAGGATTGTTAATAAATATCTGAACTAATATACAACATTTAATACTGAGATTGAGCAAAGTAGAAGTAACTCATACCCATACATGTATATACCATTTTGAAAAATTAGGTTAATGTGTTGACTTTTTAGGGAGTTTATAGTTACTTTATTGAGTACCCTAATTGTAGATATTCTCTGTTGTTTCTTTATGACACTCTTGGTAAACAGACCCTTATATACATTAAGTATATGAAATTAAAAATGTTGTTCCTGAAAGCAACAAGTATAACAAGCATGTCTCAGGGAGGAAAGGTCTGTATGGTTTTCTTATCTTTGAGAATATTATCAGATGTTGACATTCCTGCCTGTCCTGATTGTGCAAGTTATTTTTTCTTATGTGGACTTTGTCATATAATCGCATCCCTGCCTTTGAAGTATTACCTTCTCACCCTGTATTACCTCGTGATTCCAGTACTGCCAACTTTCTTATTATGGAAATAGATTGTTACCTGGTGCCATAGGTAGTAATCCCATCTGTAAAATAAATGTGACCCTGGGAATAAGAGCCTATTTAGCTCTAATTCCCTAAAAGAGGATTAATCTTTTTTGGACACATGCTTTTTAAATGCTTTTATGGGATAGCTGTTTTTATAATCATGTAATAAGACACTAACAGTGACACAGTGAAAATGCTTATGGTGATTTCAAGATTTTATGACCATTTCATCTTGCTTATTAGCCTTTGTATGTTGGGGTAGAGCCCCAGTAGTCATTGTAAGTGCTATTTTCAGCAGCTCGTGTTATGTTAGACATGGTTTTAGTTTGGCATGTATTTACTTATTAAAGGTACCGTGGAAGGTTTTCAAATGTAATTCTCCAACTACAAAGCTACCAAGTCTTTCAAGCCTTTTGTCTGTCGCTTGTCTTTATTTCTTTAAAAAAAATCAAAATTAATATTTAAATACATTTGGATTGTTAATTTACATTTTAATTTAATTTAATTTTTTCATTGTTCAACTACAGTCTCCATTTTCCTGCTACCACTTTCTCCACCCCACCCACCCCCACCTCCCGCCCTCAATCCTACCCCCCTTTGGCTTTGTCCATGGGTCCTTTATCCATGTTCCTTGACTTGACCCTTCCCCTTCTTTCCCCATTATCCTCCTCCCCACTGGTTACTGTCAGTTTTTCATTTTCATGTCTTTGATTCTATTTTGCTTGCTTGTTTGTTTTGTTGATTAGGTTCCACTTATAGGTGAGATCATGTGGTATTTGTCTTTCACCACCTGGCATTATTTCACTTAGCATAATGCTCTTCAGTTCCATCTGCACTGTTGTGAAGGGTAGGAGCTCCTTCTTTCTTTGTGTTGCATAGTATTCCATTGTCTAAATGTACCACGTTTTTTTGATCCACTCATTTACTGATGGGCACTTAGGTTGCTTCCAGCAAGGACTTGGCTACTGAAAATTGTGCTGCTATGAACATTGCGGTGCATAGGTTCTTTTGGATTGGTGTTTCAGGGTTCTTAGGGCATAATCCCAGCAGTGGAATCATTGGGTCAAAAGGCAGTTCCATTTTTAGTGTTCTGAGGAAATTCCATGCTGTTTTCCCCAGTGGCTACACTAGTCTGCATTCCCACCAACAGTGCACTAGGGTTCCCTTTTCTCTGCATCCTCACCAGCACTTATTGTTTGCTGATTTGCCTATGATGGTCATTTTGACCAGTGTGAAGTGGTATCTCATTGTGGTTTTAATTTGCATCTCTCTGATGGCTACTGATTCTGAGCATCCTTTCATATGTCTCTGGGCCCTCTGTATGTCCTCCTTGGAGAAGTGTCTGTTCAGGTGCTTTGCTCATTTGTAATTGGATTGTTTGTCTTCCTGGAGTGGAGTTGTTTGAGTTCTTTATATATTTTGGAAATAAAACCCTTGTCTGAGGTATCATTGGTAAATATATTTTTTCATATGGTTGATTCCCTTTTCATTTTGCTTATGTTTTAGTCATGCAGAAGCTTTTTAATTTGATGAGGTCCCATTTGTTTATTCTTTTCTTTATGTCCCTTGCTTTAGGGGACATATTGGTGAAAATATTGATGCATGGAATATCTTGAGATTTAAGTCTTTTATCCATCTTGAGTTTATTTTTGTCTATGGTGTAAGTTGGTGGTCAAGTTTCATTTCTTTTTCCATGTAGCTGTCCAGATCTCTCAACACCATTGTTGAAGAGGCTATTTTTACACCATTTTATGCTTCTACCACTTTTGTTGAATATTTGTTGACCGCAGAGACATAGATTTATTTCTGGGCTCTCTATTCTACTAATCTGTGTGTTCTTATACCAGTACCGAACTGTTTTGATTACAGTGGCCTTATAATATAGTTTGGTATCAGGTATTGTGATCTCTCCTACTTTTTTCTTCTTTTTCAAAATTGCTGAGGCTACTTGGGGTTATTTATGGCTCCATATATATTTTTGAAATATTTGTTCTATATCTGTGAAATATGTTATGGATATTTTAATTGGGACTATGCTGAATCTATAAATAAAAATTTACATTTAATACCTAACTTTTGGTCTCTTTTTTTCTTCTTATTTCCTTCCCTTTGTCTCCCATACATACTTGGGCACCAATAAATGAGAATACACTAAATGGCCAAAATTCAATTACTGGATTTTGCATTTTCTTGCAGAAGTATAAAGTATATTGCCACAATTATTACATTGCTGAATTCTTTCCAGTTTTAAGTATATAGTTTTGTAATGTAGCAATAAGGGATCTGGAAATTCAATTTTTATCTGTATAATTCAGATGAAAGAAAATCTCTGACAGTAATAGAGTGTAGACATAAATTCTTAGAATAGGATTTTAATGAAATATGCCCAATCCAAACCTAATACACAAAATATTGCTTGATAAATTTTCACATGCCACCAAGATAGCTTAATATTCCCAATTTTTACAGTATTAATACATAATTTTTGTCATTTTTATTGTTAATCTATTATAGTTGTCTCAATTTTCCCCCTTTGTTTTCCTCTGTCCATCCCACCCCTCACTCCCATAGTCAATTCCCACACTGTTGTCCATGACTTAATATAATTTGTTCAGATCTTGGAGTTGATTTGGTCATTAAATAGCTTGTGTACTGACTTCCTACCAAGCGTCTAGGACTATTTGCTGGTTAACTCACTTGACCTGCCAGCTCACCTAATTAATAAATATCACCATACTTATCATTTTGTATCATTTCTGTGTGTGTTGTAAAAGTTTTTGGAAACTTATATCTAGATAGGTGGTAGTAAAACAAGGAGAACAGACTGAAAAAAGAGGTGAATTATAAAGTAAAGGAAAAAAGCAAATGTGATTAATTCTGGAAAAGGTAAAACTAGTATTAAGATCTGTTCTGTATTATAATATTTCTAGCAGTAATCTTCCTTTAAATGTAATTTCCTGTTGACTTTGTGACCCCCAAATTCTGTTTTTGTTACCCCTTCCCAACAGATAACTTTTTTCAGTTACCTTCTGACTAATTTTACCAGTGTTTAAAACTCCTTTTAATGTTAAAGTTAAGACTTCCTTTAAAAGTCCTGGTACAATTTTGCTAAGCTCCTTGAGATATAACTTCAGCCTTAAGTTTATTAAGGTACTATCAGGTTTGCCTGATGAGTAAGGAGGCCTATACTTGGCTATGTTTTTCTACTTAAGCACCACATATATTGATAATGAGAGTGCTTGAAAAGTACCTTAGACTTTGTGATCTCTCTTCTAAGAGATGTATGAGATATTCATCTCCTTGGTACCACGTTTTTCTTCTATAGTAGAAAAAATTGTACCAAGTATATTACTTCATATTTCAGAATGTATACCACATGGTATTGTGGTAGAGTGTAGGGTGTAGGATTTGGAGTCAGAAAACCTGAGGTTGAGTCCTGATGGTGTGTTTTGGTAGCGTAAGCATATAATACAAGTCATTTAAAGTTGCTGGAAATAAGAAAAGAATATTTTTGAAATTACCTTGCAGTTAGCAAAGCATGATGTAAATATTATTATGACTAATATGTAAATACTAGTCATTTAATATTACAGAAATTATACTCCTCAGGTTTAAAGTCTTAGGAAAATACTATCCATTGACTTTTCTGAAGCGTTCCAAATAGTTGGATTCTATTTCTGTGTTAAATGTGTAAGTTACTTACAGCAGTTGGTGATAAGCCTTAACATATTGTTCCCCCCTTTTTTTTACACAGGCCTTCACTATTCTGTGTGATATTTTGATGATCTTCAGCCATCAGATTATGTCAGGAGGGCGTGACATGTTGGAGCCATTAGTTTACACCCCCGATTCTTCATTGCAGTCTGAGTTGCTCAGCTTTATTTTGGATCATGTCTTCATTGAGCAGGATGATGATAACAACAGTGCAGGTAATTTTATTGTCAGGTTTTTGTTAAACCTGCATATCTACCACAAATCAAATTTAAGTAATGATGTAAAGTTTTGCACTACTTTTTGATAGTTTATTCCTAAAACATCAAACAATTTTCAAGGATTATTAGAGGCAGGGTAAAATAAATGCTTGTTGAAAAGTGTATTCTTATTTTACGTTTTTTATATTGGGAATCTTACATTGAAGACCTGACAGAATATGTACCTATTGTTCACACAAGAGTAGCTATAAGTGGCTAAATAAATGTAAAAAAACCAAACCACTGACAACCAGAGAAATGTAAATCAGTGAAGGTGGTTATATTTTTTATAAAGTAATTTCATTTGTAAAATTCGTCCAGAGGAAAACTCTTTACATAGAAAATAGTCATCTCAACTTTATTTTCAGTATCAAATAATTAGAAACAATCCTTTGGCAGTAGTACTTGGAGGGTGTAGTCTGTCCTCTTGATAACTAAATGTCAAGATCTCACATAACTAGATCAGAGCAGAAATATGTGAAGTCTTAAAAAGACATAATGATTCCTAGGCCAGCCTAACTGAACATGTGTACTTAGTTAGATAAAGGAAGTATGTGTGAATAAGAGTTGGGGTAAGGTCATTTTTAGAAGGGATTGGAGAGTTTCTAAGGTTGGCTGTCCTCAGGAAACAAAGGAGCTTAGCCAACAGACATCGAATATGTAGATCTTATTGACAAACTATCCTATTAGGGAAGTTGATGAATGTGTTAGGCAAGCCTAGCCTGACTTCACTGAACATCAATTCCTCTGACTCACTCCACTTGTTCCTGTTCCATGTTCACCAGCCAGCTTTCTGACGATTTGTTTGACTTCACAAAAATTTTGTTTCTTGGAATGAATGGACTGGTCATTTACAAAGATGTTGAGAGTGATTATAGTTCTTATTTCACTTAAATGTTTTTTTTTTTTTTCTTACATTTCAAGCTATCCAAAATAAAGGCATTTTTATAGTGAGAAAATAAAGATGGTTTAATGTTTGGAACTTTTCCCCCAGATGGTCAGCAGGAGGATGAAGCTAGTAAAATTGAAGCTCTGCACAAGAGGAGGAATTTACTTGCAGCATTTTGTAAGCTAATTGTATATACTGTTGTGGAGATGAATACAGCTGCAGATATCTTCAAGCAGTATATGAAGGTAAAGTTTGAAAAATGGATAACAAGATTTTTTAATAATGCTTGAAAGATAAGGTAACATGGGCTTTTATGCTTGGTTGTCATTGAATTTTTTACTTTTCTAGTTTAAAGAAATCTCTTTTAAAATATTTAACATAGTCAGTGGCATTTTCTCATACCTGTACTCCTCCATCATAATGGACGTTTTTAGGTTTATTAAGTTCATTTGCATTTGGAATATTGGAAACAGCTTGTCTTATGTTAACCGTCACTATTAGACATTGTATTTGTGATTTAGTTTAAGATAACAGGATGATGTCCTTCCCCCTCCTGATGTAGCATTTAAAAAGTAATGTTTTAGGAGTTTGGGAGACCTAGATGGTATAGTTTTGGCTTGGTGACTATGCACCTCGTGGTTTGAGTAACTCAATACTTTCTCTGTACTGCCTTCATCTGTTCCAGTGTGATAGCTAAGGTTCCTTTAGGACAGGGGTGTCAAACTCATTTTCACCAGGGCCACTTCAGCCTTGTGGTTGCCTTTAAAGGGCCAAATGTAATTTTAGGACTGTGTAAATGTAACTACTCCTTAACTAGGGGCAAGGAGCTCTACATTTGGCCCTTTGAAGGCAGCCGCAAGGCTGATGTGACCCCAGTGAAAATGAATTTGACATCTCTGCTTTAGGGGTTCAAAATCTGATTTGATTCTGAGTAGATTATTCATGATTTTCATGAATACACATGATGTTTTTAAGTAGTAGTAAAAAGGATATTGTTAATTGTACTAATGGACCGTGACTAAACGTGGTAAGATAGTTTTTTAAATCCTTTCTCAAGTAAAATCTAATTATAAAAGTAAACATTTAAGTCTTTGCTGTCACAAAATAAAATGTATAATAAATTTGTTGAATCTAGTTACTTCTCTTTGGATTAATTCTCCTACTTGGTGGAGCTCTAATTTCCTACATGATGGAGCTCTAGCACCATTATAACTTACTTTGCAACCTAAGTTACTTGGCATGATCATTGATTTTTTTTTTTAATTAAGGTGGTTTATGAAGTCATTTTGCAAGTTTTACACTTTAAACTTCAGTATTCTGAAGTCACTTTTATTAGTCACAGGAGCATGGATATCCATCTCTAACAGTTGTCATGTATGCATTTTGAAACTGTCTTACATAAGAAAAAAATTTTGTGTGCAATGTGTGATGTAAATATCACCATAAGTTTTCTTTTAAATGGTAACAGATTATTAGTTGGTATAAGCCAAATTAATAAAGTTTGAAATTATACATGAACTATATGAGAGTAGCAATGGATAATTTGCGAAAGTAACTGATTTATATTCATTGTCTTAATAGTTCACAAAGAACACAAAAACTTTGTTTATATCCTTCATGTTATTTCTGAAAATCTATATAACCTAATTATTGTCTTATATCATACCTGTTTACCTCATTAAAACCAAGTTTAGAGCTTTAATGTGATTAGATTTTAACAGTCTGATATTTCTGAAGTAAGTTAGAAATTGTGTGCTTAGAAATTATCTTAATGTTTCAGTAACATTCTTTTATGTCTTTGAATCTATAATTTTAGTCAAATACATAGTTTGTGACATGCTTACATGATTAACCTAAAATTAGTCTTATTGTCCAGTAGCTTTACAAGATAAAGCTCTTAATTTGTGCAAATTTCTTTTCTAGTATTATAATGACTATGGAGATATCATCAAAGAAACAATGAGTAAAACAAGACAAATAGACAAGATTCAATGTGCGAAGACCCTTATTCTCAGTTTGCAACAGGTAAGACATTAGGAGTACCAGCTTTATGCTAACACAAATTAACAATATAGTTTGCAAGGTAACAGTGACAAAAATGGGTAAAGGATGCAATAGACAATTCATAAAAGTAAATACACAAGATATTCAGTCTTACTAGTAGACATTGTGCAAATGAGATTGTTTTTGCTTTCAGACTGGCAAATTTGCCAAAACCTATAGCTGTCTAAGTTATGGAGGAAATTGGTACTATCATCAGTATATACTGGTACAACCTTCCTAGTAGGCAGTTTGGCAATATATGTTAGAATTTATAATGTGTATGCCATTTAAGGCAGCAGTTCTACTTTTAACAATTTATCCAAGATAGTAACAGGACAAGTTTGCAAAAATGAGTGTACAAGATTGTACATGGCAACATTGTTTATAATAAAGAATTAGAAATAATCCAAATGTTCATCAGTAGGATATTAGATGAATATATTACATGGTGCATCTCTGTAGTGGCTATTATGTAGCATGTAAAATTAGTTTTAAGTAGGTCTGTAGTCATTAATATGTAAAGATTGCCACAATATACATAGTTTGAAAATAAAGTAAAAAAGATTACAGTACAGCATCCCTATAAAATTGTACATATCTCTATGTCTATCTGGAAAAATAATCACTAAAATGTTAGCTGTGGTTGCTTTGGTAGGTTTCAGGTGAATTTTACTTTTTTCTTTGTGTATTTTTATATTTATTTAAATGAGGTTAGTCTTTTTTGTTATTAGTGTGATTTTATTTTATAAATATATAACAGTTAGAACTCCATTAATGAAAATAATGAAAAACTACTTTTAAGTGCCAGAAAAATTAGAAATATATTTGCAGTCTTGTATTAGCCTCATCCTTGCCTATTTTTTTCTGTATCAGTCTTATAATCAAAATTCAATAGTCATTTTCACTTTGGCAGTGGCAAGGCAGGTTTCATTAGGTAAAAATCATTTGCTTAGTATACTTTTGTCTCTAGAGATTAAATGCATGCAAAGCATAACTCGTTTCAATTTGATAAACTTTCTTCTTGCTTTTTAGAAATCTAAGCATGAAATTTATTTTTATTTGCATACTCTTTATTAAAATTAATAGAGTTTAAAACGTTTTAAAGATAGCATTTAAATAACTTGTTATAAAATAATAGCTGCTTGCTGTAGAAAGTTTAGAAAATAGAGGAACTGGAAAAATGCAATTTATCCTTAATTTTTTACTCAATAATGCTTTTAGATTTTGTAGCCTTCTTAGTCTTCTTTTATGCCTATATGAAATCTCATTTTTTCAAAATTAAGTCATTGTGTATTCTGTTTTGCAAGCTGGAACTTTTCATATTAATAATTTCTGAATACTTTCATGCCATTAAATACTTTCCCCTGCATTTAAAATGACTATATAATATTCCATGCTACAGATTGACCATAACCTAACAAGATCTCTTCTTGTTTGATTTTGAGGTTTTGTTTTTCTTTTTTTACAATCTTTGCCATAATAAATAGTACTACAACATTTTTGTGCTTCGTGTTGTGCACAAATCATATTCCTTTTGGATAAATTATGATAAATAGATTGCTTAGTCAGAGGACCTTAAAATTATAAATTCTAACTACATTTTGCGAGATGGCTCTATAGAAAGGAAGATTATCTCAATTTGTGTTCCCAACAGATCAGAGTGCTCATTGAACTGTATTTGTATCAGTGGTAATGGCCATTAGCTGTTTTAAAGGCTTGGCAGTATGGTAGTTGAAAAATTGTGTATTGTTTTGCCTACTTTACAATGGAAGATCTTGATGTGAGATTCATTATTTAAAGGTAAATAGCAGAGCATAGCTGTCTAATAATTTAGTGGACTTTTTTCCTTTAAGATTTTACATGCTATCATAATATCCAGTTAATCTAACAGTGTAGAATTCTGCCATAACTAACCTGACGAGTTTCTAATCTCAATAATTGTTTCTAGTACATGAAGTGCTACAATTTTGGTCATTTGTATTGAGTGTTTTAAAAATCCTTGTTTTTGTTCTGGGGCACAGATAACAATTTCAGAATTACAAATGTACATTGATGGCTAAAGAGATAAAAATAAAATTGTTTTATTTTGTGAGACTTTTGCCATAGACAAAATAATACAGTTATAAAAGTATCCAGCAAGTAGGCTGTCCCCAAAATAAAACAGCAAATAAATCCTAATTATTTTTGTCTCATCAAAGCTTTGGTCTATAAAACCTCATCTAGAATAGTGGACTGAGTCTCACCCTTTCAAGAAACATGCAACAAAGATATTATCAATGATACAACAAAAGATAGTTCAAGAAAGTAAAAGAATTTAAACTCCTTGTTTTTGAATAAAATGCAGTGCCTCATTTATGGATTGTATATTTTAAGTAGAAAATATGTTTTTTAAAAGATGTTAATAATAGTTATCAAAAAACTTTAACATGCTTTTTTTCCCCAAACAGCTTTTTAATGAAATGATACAGGAAAATGGCTATAATTTTGATAGATCATCTTCAACATTCAGCGGCATAAAAGAACTTGCTCGACGTTTTGCTTTAACTTTTGGACTCGATCAGTTGAAAACAAGAGAGGCCATTGCTATGCTACACAAGTAATCTCCAAATATTTTATTCAGCTCTCCTGTTTTTTAATCATGAAATTTTTTTGAATCTAGCTCTTGTTTAGAATAATCAAATTCGGTTGATGCTTAATTATTTGTTTACAAATCTGTGGCATATCTCTTTTCTTAAGAACCAGTTATAGTACTGTCTCCATTAACACATGAGTTGGGACTAAAACTCCTTTCATAGAAAGTCTTTGCTTTAATTAAAACCATACAAAACCTTTATAAATTATGTGAAGAAAAGCAGCATATATTCTTCAGGTATTACGATATCTCTTAACAGCTTTTGTCATAATTTCACTTGAAATTTGATTCCATTATTTGAAGTTTTCTCTTTCTGGTTCTGTTCTCTATATTGTTTTGAGCCACAGCCTTCTTTCTGTCTGCATACTTTCTTTCCATTATAAAAATTGGAAATCATCTCAATTTATTTGAGGCATGTAATTTAGTGATCAATTATACATTTAAGTATGGGTGTATTTTAGACCTTTAACATAACCAGCACGTGAATATTAATACCCTTTACCTTTTAATTGGGAAAACCAAGAGGCTTGGACTCTTTCATTGAAAGCTCTGTTTTATTTGTGTCTCATTCACTCATCTCACTTACTTAGTTATAACAGTATTAAATGTCTCCCTACAGAAATGTTTTTGCTTTTTAAGTTAATCCCATACCTTCCCCAACTTTAATTTATTCTCTCCTTTTCACTTTGCTCTAAAAAGTCTTAAATTCCTTTTGGATGATACTTTTAGGTACTATTTAAGGACGACATATATAGTAATTACTTTGACAAGTAATATATTATTTCCTTCATGTAATAGTCTTCATCCTTGCCTTCCCATTTTCATCTGTATTATTTTTTACATGGTTACATTTTTGATGAGAGTGTAATGTTGGTTAATAGAAGAATTTATTGTTAATTAAAATGGGCCCTGCGTAGAGTTTAATTTTTAAACTTTACTCTTAAATAAGTCATTACAAATAGTCTTTAATCATTATTTGTAAGTTACTCCTGTGTGTTTTAGTAGTTCTTCTTTATGTCTTAAAATATAGAGAAAATGTATTGATCATTATGTGATAGCATTTGGTTTATTTTCTATGGACAAGGAAAGAATGTAGATGTACCAATCCTCATTCTACCTAAGGACGAGCTGGTGTGTTTGTGTGCCTGTGTGTGTTCTTGGTTTGCTTTGAAGAAAGTAACAGTGGCATAAAATGTAAATATATTTGCTTGTTCTCACATTATAGCCTCTTTGTTCTCTCTATTCCCCAGATTAAATGCATGGCAAAGAGAACATTTAGTAGTGGAACGAATTTATAGAGAGAAATTTTCTTTCTAAGTTATTATTTTGTATTGTTGTCACTTACATATTTATTTGTCTTTTTTTTTCTTGCAGAGATGGCATAGAATTTGCTTTTAAAGAACCTAATCCACAAGGAGAGAGCCATCCGCCTTTAAACTTGGCATTTCTTGACATACTGAGTGAATTTTCTTCTAAACTACTCCGACAAGACAAAAGAACAGTGTATGTGTTGGAAATACTTATTTTTTTGGTATTCTTAAAGATCAATAGTTATATTTGATTTCTCCCCTCCTACACACTGACATTAGAATTATCTTAGTCTGTGTCCTGAGTTGTCACTACACTGGGAAGTAAAATTCCCACTTTTTACCTTTTTACTTTAACTACTAGTCCTGTCCTCAACAGATCATTTATTTTTTATTTATTTATTTTTTAAAAATTATTACATGGTTTCTGTTTCTTTTTTTAATATTTTATTTTTTTATTTATTTTTCTTTTTATTTATTTATCTTTAGAGGAGAAGGGTAGGAGAGAGAGAGAGGGAGAGAAATATCAATGTATGGTTGCCTCTTGTGTGTCCCCCGCCGGGAACTGGCCTGCAACCCAGGCATGTGCCCTGACTGGGAATCGAACCAGAGACCCTTTAGTCCACAGTCCGGCACTCAATCCACTGAGCTACACCGGCCAGGGCCTCAACAGATCATTTAAACAGGATACTTTTCTGGTATAGTCTCCTAAAATGGTGACTTACATTCTAAGAGGATCCAACAAACGGAATTAAATTTCAAAATATTCTCTTACCATCCTGGCTTGTATAAAAGGGCAGAAGAAAATAAATAACTGGTGGGGGGAAATGCAGACAACTGTACTTAAAGAAGAATAAAATAAAAAGTAAACATTCTTTAATAGCATTAAAAGGAAGAATAAATAACTAAAAGTTTAGATAAACTCTCCTGAAAGTCCGCCAGTAGTTTACATTTAAAGATGATACAGATTTTATCCGAAATTCTGATGCACAGAAAACAAATCTTTAGTGATAGAAATCACAGTAGTGGTTACTTCTGGGGTTGGGGAGACTGAGTGGGAAAAAGGACACGGTATTTTCTAGGGTCATGGGAATGTCCATGGGAATTAAGCTTAAAAGGTGTATTGGTTACATTCACTTGCAAAACTGATCCAACCACACTCTGAATTTCTGTGCATTTTATTATATATAAATTTATTTCAGTTAAAAACTTCATTGACACTGTCAGAGAAATACAATTTGAATCAATGAAAACCCATTTCTCATTTAGCAGACTAGATAACATTAAGAAGCCTGAGAGTCCAAAATATTGCCAAGCATGTGGAAGAATAGATACTTTATGCATTTCTGGCAACAGCATAAACTGGTGCAATACCACTTTGTGGAGGAGCTATTTGGCAATGTCTAGTAAAGTTTAACCTACTTAAGAACCAGTAATTCTGTTCATAGGTAGAGGCCCTAGGGAAACTCTTGCACATATGTATAAGAGCTGTAAAGAATGGACTGTTGTATTGTTTGAGTAGGGAAAAGCTGAAAACAACACCTGTCAACCAGAAAATGGCATCAATAGATTGATATAAAATGGAATACCATACAGCAGTCAAAATGGTTAGATTTTTTTTTAAAAAAGTAAACATAATTACTTAATTTTATTAAGTACCCAGGCATTGTTTAAATTTCCAGTAGTCTCAGATGTCATAAATTACTTTTATTTTTATACTTTATTTAATTGAATTGGGATTGAAATAAGATTCACATATGCTAATTGACTATTCTCTTTTTGAAACCTTAAAAATATTTTGCTTTATTGAGGTATAATTGACAAAATAGTAACATATTTAAAATATATAATGTGGTTTTATATATGTATACATTGTGAAAGGATTCCCATAATCAAGTTAATGAATCATCTATCACCTCACCCATTTACCTTTTAAAATAACATTTAAGTTCTGTTTTTTTTAAATATATTTTATTGATTATGTTGTTATAGTTGTCCCATTTCCCCCCATCATCCCCCTCCACCATGCATACCCCCTCCCACCCACATTCCCCCCCTTTAGTTCATGTCCATGTGTCATAAGTTCTTTAGCTTCTACATTTCCCACACTATTCTTGTCCTCCTCCTGTCTCTTTTCTACCCGCTGTCTATGCTACTCATTCTCTGTACCTTTTCCCCCTCTCCTCCTCCCACTCCCCTGTTCCTAACCCTCCATGTGATCTCCATTTCTGTGGTTCTGTTTCTGTTCTAGCTGTTTCCTTAGTTTGCTTTGGTTTTTAGGTGTGGTTGTTAATATCTGTGAGTTTGCTGTCTTTTTACTGTTCATATTTTTTAATCTTCTTTTCTTAGATAAGTCCTTTTAACATTTCATATCATAAGGGCTTGGTGATGATGAACTCCTTTAACTTTACCTTAACCTGAGAAGCGCTTTATCTGCCCTTCCATTCTAAATGACAGCTTTGCTGGATAGAGCAATTTTGGATGTAGGTCCTTGTCTTTCATGGCTTGGAATACTTCTTTCCAGCCCCTTCTTGCCTGTAAGGTCTCTTTGGAGAAATCAGCTGACAGTCTGATGGGAACTCCTTTGTAGGTGACTGTCCCCTTATCCCTTGCTGCTTCTAGAATTGTCTCCTTCATTTGAATCTTGGCTAATGTAATTACAATGTGCCTTGGTGTTTTCCTCCTTGGGTCCAACTTCTTTGGGACTCTCCGAGCTTCCTGGACTTCCTGGAAGTCTATTTCCTTTGCCAGATTGAGGAAGTTCTCCTTAATTATTTGTTCCAATAAGTTTTCCACTTGTTGCTCCTCTTCTTCCCCTTCTGGTACCCCTATAATTCGGATGTTGGGATGTCTAAAGATGTCCTGGAGGTTCCTAAGCCTTCCTCATTTTTTTGAATTCTTGTTTCTTCATTCTTTCCTGTTTGGTTTTTTTCTTTCTTCCTTCTGGTCCACACTGTTGATTTGAGTCCCAGTTTCCTTCCCGTCACTGTTGGTTCCCTGTGCATTTTCCTTCATTTCACTTAGCGTAGCCTTCATATTTTCATCTAATTTGTGAGCAAAATCAACCGATTCTGTGTGTATCCTGATCACCAATGTTTTGAACTGTGCATCTGATAGGTTGGCTGTCTCTTGGTAGCTTAAAAGTATTGGCTCACGTGGCTTGATTTGTTCTTTCGTTTGAGCCTTTTTTTTCTTTTTTTTTTTTTTTTGGTCTGGTAGCACCTGTTAAGTATGAGGGGCGGAGCCTTGGGTGTTCACCAGGGCAGAGCAACCCAGTTGCAGAGTTGTCAGCATAGTTGTGATGCTGTATGTGGGGGCACGGTCAGAGAGGGAACAATGGCACTTGCTCTGTTCTCTCTCGGATTTCAGTCCCCTCTGTGAGGCTGAGAGTCTCTCCTGGCACCTCAACCCCCACAAGTGTTTTCAGTTAGTGCTTTTGGGCTTTATTTCCCGGCACTGGGGCCCTGGGTTGCACAGTCTGTCTCGCTGCCCATTTTTGCCTGGTTTATCTGCACGTGAATGTGTGACCATGGTCAGCTACCTTTTGCGCCTCGCTGGGTCTGCTCGTTGCCTCCCTGTGCCCAGGGTCTACTAACTACCGCCTGTGTGCCTGGGGTGTGCCAACCGCTGCCTGTACATCTGGGACCACCAGCCACTGCTTTTTCCTGCCGCGATCCCTCTCGCCAGCCCCCGACTCTGCCCCTCTTACCCGTCTGGGTGAATTGTTGTTGGACTTCCATACAATTCAGTTTTCTATCTGTTCCCGTTTTTGTTGTTGTTGTTGTTGTTGTTGTTGTTCTAAATTTTTGTTGTCCTTAATTTTGGTTGTAAGAGGAGGCAGTGTGTCCACCTACACCTCCATCTTGGTCAGAAGTTAAGTTCTATTTTTTAGTTACAAAGTATTATATCTTATCAGCAGTGATCACCATGTTACACTAAGGTCCTCAGATCTTACTATTTTTTAAATACTTTTCTAACTTTATTGAGATATAGTTGATATATAAAGTGTAAGCTTAAGGTGTACAACAAGATATGATACAGTTATATATTGGGAAATGATCATCACTGTAACATTAGTTGATGTCACCCTTCCAAAATGGTTATAGTTTAAAAACACAAGGTTGATTGCAAAAAGCAAAGTACCAAGTGTGCAGTGATCTTTACAGACAAATAATGTATTAAAAGTACAAAAATGTGCTCTGGTTGCGTGGCTTAGTTGGTTTGAGTCATTCCATGAACCAAAGCGTTGGTTGGTTCATTCCTGCTCAAGGCACATGCATGGGTTACAGGTCTGATCCTCAGTTGAGCTGGGTACAGAAGGTGGCTGGTCCATGTTTCTCTCTCACATCGATGTCTGTCTGTCTGTCTCACCGTCTCACCCCCCTCCTCCCTCCCTCCCTCTCTCCCTCCCTCTTTTAAAAATCAATGGAAGCCCTGGCTGGTGTGGCTCAGTAGATTGAGTATGTGCTGTGAACCAAAGGGTCACCAGTTTGATTCCCAGGCAGGGCACATGCCTAGGTTGTGGGCCAGGTCCCCACTGGGGGCCGCATGAGAGGCAACCACACGGTGATGTTTCTCGCCCTCTCTTTCTCCTTCCCTTCCCCTTTCTCTGAAAGTAAATAAAATCATAAAAAGTAAAAATCATTGGAAACATGTCCTCAAGTGAGGATTTCAAAAAGTACAAAAATGTGCATGGGGATGACAAGTAGCAAATTCAGGTTAGTGTTAACTTCTATTGCAGGGAAAGAGCATCAGGGAGGCTACTTAACTGGAATGTTTTGTTAAACTATGTGGTCAATGCACAGGTGTAAATCTCTCTACCAGTTAATATATTTCGGTTCAAGCTTCGTATCTTTTTTTTTCTTTTAATCCTCACCCAAGGACATGTTCATTGATTTTGGGGTGGGAGGAGACATCAATGTGAGAAAGATTGATCAGTTGCCATATGCCCCCCAACCGAGGGTCAACCTGCAACCTAGGTATGTTCCTTGACCGGGAATTGAACCCACAACTTTTGGGTGTACAGAATAATGCTCCAACCAACTGAGCCACCTGGTCAGGGCTCAAGCTCCATATCTTGTTGCATACTGGTAACAGTTCTCAGACTGATGGCTACTACACAGACCACACTTTGAGGAATGCTGTACTATTGTGTGTAGCTGAAATAATATTGCAGTTAATAAGCAAATAACACCCTGCAGTATGTTTTTAACTGATATTTTCTGTCCTCTTTCTTTAATGATGTTCAAAACTGGTAATTTTGAATTGATTGCAACTAGGCATTATTGTGACAGAAAGTAAGTATTTGAATTGCATCTTACAGTTAATTGACAAAAATTGTGTTCATGTATTTGAAGCATGATTTAGACAATAAAGCATTGAACTGTTATTGTCAGAAGCCTGGGATTTGAATCATGGTTATACTGCTTTTTCATTTTTATGACCATGAATATGTTATTTATCCTTTCTTTCCTCATCAATGTCAGATGGGAATGTCTCCCTCACAGGGTTGTAAGCATTAAGTAAAGCACCCAAGAGAATAATGTCTAGCACATAGTAGTCACACAAATGTTAGTTGAATTTTGATTGCTATATTACATATAAGCCATAGAATCTGTGATAGTTTGGATCCCAGGATAAATAGATGTCTGACTTCATCAGGCTGAAACTTATTTGCAGGTAGGGATCAACCATATCTTATTCATCCTTATATCTACCCCTCATGCCTGGGGCATAAATTTAGAGTGAGAATCTTGAGAGAGAAAATTGCTCATCAGTGTACTAATGAAGCTGAGATTGAGCAGTAAAGTAATAAGCACTTGCTCACAGAGCTAGGGGTTGATAGACCTAGGACTAGAACCCAAATTGTATGATTTTAAATCCAATTCTCTTTCCAGATATGCGGCTTGAGTTTGTTCTAGCAGAGGACCTGAAAAGTGAGGATAGAAAGAGCTATCTTGAGAAAGAAAATACTAATATTCTATAATTGTTCTCAACCACTATTTTGTTTAATTCTAATATACTTTGCTTTTTATTTAATTCTAAGTAAATCATTGAATGTTCCACTTGGTATGTGATCCTTAAGATTGTCAGGAGGAATAGAAAAATAAAGCTGTCACACCTTTATTTATTAAAGCTAATGGTTTCTACTTCTTTTTAAGGTATGTTTACTTGGAAAAGTTTATGACATTTCAGATGTCACTCCGAAGAGAAGATGTGTGGCTTCCACTGATGTCTTACCGAAATTCTTTGCTAGCTGGTGGTGATGATGACACTATGTCAGTCATTAGTGGAATCAGCAGTCGGGGGTCAACTGTGCGAAGTAAAAAATCAAAACCATCTACAGGAAAACGGAAAGTGGTTGAAGGCATGCAGCTCACACTCAGTAAGTATATTGTGTATTCTCTTTATATTTATCCCATATGTTTACCAACTAAGGTTCACCTTTTTTTTTCAGGTTTGTATTATTAAAAAGTATCTTGTACAGTGTGTTCATAGGATGTAAATATACTGTTTTAAGCATTTTTTAATATATAAACTTTTAGTTCCTTGTTTTTCAGATGAGGAAACTAATACAGAGATGTTAAATAACTTAACCTAAGGTCTCGCAGATATTAAGTAGTAGAACCAGGCAGTGTGACTGTACAGTGCCTGCTTTTTAATCGCTGTGCTGTACTGTCTGCATAGGGAAATGGACCTGGTGTTGCAGAGCTAATTAGTATCTAAGAGATTGGCTCCATCTAGTTTAAGTGGAGCAACCGATTCAGAGAGGTTGTGTGGCTTTTGGATTTCTGCGAAGAGGTCATTAATTATGAAGAACTTTATAGAAACACAAATTGTCATCTAGAATCCTAGAGGTAGTAATGCATTATGACACATAAATCTCTTGGACTCCCAGCACTCCAGGGTTGATTCAAAATGAGACTGGGCACTTTCTTCCTTTCCTTAGGAACCTTTAAACAAATTGGCATAGTTGTCAAAATTTGTTCCAGATATTATTGCTGAGTAACAGACTATCCCAAAACTTAGGACGTAGCAGGGACATGGTGCGTGGTGCTTCAGTTATGAAACCTCAAAGGCTGATGACTGGAATTTTATGGAGGCATTGTCGCTTGCAAATATATCTGATACTGGCCATCAGCTGGGACCTCAGCTGGATTGTCTCCCAGGGATACCTACATGTGACCTCTTCATGTGGCTGTTGGGCTTCCTCACAGCACATGACTGGACTCCAAGAATAAATGTCTGAACAGACAGGAAGGGGAAGCTGCCAGTTTCTTAAGGCCACACACTGGCATAACATAATTTCCACCATATTCTATTGCTCACAGGGCCCAGATTCAAGAGAAAGGGACATAATCCCTATCTCTTAATGTGAGGAGTGTCAAAGATTTGAGGGCTATTTTTTAAATTGCCACATAAAGTTTTAGTCATTATCCAGGTGTATGGTGTTTAAAACTGGATCGTCCCATGGATTAATGGTTTTAATCTTTTGTCTAATAATATAAAAGCATAAATGAATAATTTGTACAATCTTAGGTTATAATTGATTGGTTATATAGTTCCAATATCCCAGTCAGTTGGGAAGTTTTTTTTTTATGGTATTCTTGACCATTTAATTTTCCTTATTTTAATAGAAAAGTTATCAAGTAAAAAAAATAATATTTCCTGCATATCATTACAACTCTTTAAAAGTGTTTTTCCTTTGAACGAATAGTTAATAGTTAAAAATTTGTGCTGGACCATCAAATCTCCTTTTCTTTAGACTTTATGAAGCATGTATGAATTGGTATTTATATGACACCTTAAAGATAGATGATCAAACCAGATATTTTAATTTTTATAGAAAGAGTTAGTGTTCTGTTTGGGCTTTTGGAAAGAGCCATAGAGGTTGCGGCAGTAGTAAGTTTGAAGAAGGAAGCATAAATACTGATAGTTTGGCCAGATCAGTTCTATTTGGAAGATAGAATTGGAGCCTAAACACAGCAGAACTTAAAGGTTGATGTACTTATATTGCAAATTATGAAATTTATGTCTAATCCATCTATTACTAGGGTATTAGCCACTAGCACATTTTTCTTTGCACTTTTCCCTTAAAAAGTTACCTGTATATATGCACATATGTAATCTTCTAATAAAATAGTTTTCCTCCAAACTCAGGTTCAATCAGGTGCTATTAATTTCCCCTCCCAAATCAGTGATTTTTAAAAATGACTCTGAGGGGGACTTCTACCCAAGATGGAGGCATAGGCAGACACACTGTACCTCCTCTCACAACCAAAATTAAGGACAACAAATATTTAGAAACAACCAGAACTTATAGAAAATTGAACTGTACGGAAGTCCAACAACCATTCATCCAGACCGGTAGGAGGGGCGGAGTCGCGGCGGGAGAAGGTGGAGGTGCGGGAGCACAAGCAGCAGCGGCTGGCGGACCCCGGGCACAGGGGGGCAACTGTGCAGAACCAGTGAGGCCGCACAAGGAGGCTGGCTGACCAGGTGGTCCCACATTTGTGCACGCAGACGGTCCAGGCAGAGGGGAAGTGGCGGAAGGGACTGAATCCAAGAGAGAGTGGAGCAGGCGCCATTGTTCCCTCTCAGACCCCGCCCCCACATACAGCGTCACAACCCAGCGACTGGGCTGCCCCGCACTGGGGAGCGCCTGAGGCTCCACCCCTCATACGTAATAGCTGCGACCAGACTAAAACCAAACCAAAACAAAACAAAACAAAAAAACCCACCAAAAATGGCTCAAACCGGAGAACCAATCAAAGCCCCAGAGCCAATTCCTCTAAGCAGTGAAGAGATAGCCAACCTATCAGATGCACAGTTCAAAGCGCTGGTCATCAAAATGCTCACAGAATTGGTTGATTTTGCTCACAAATTAGATGAAAAAATGCAGGCTACAATACGTGAAATGAAGGAAGATGCATGGGGAACCGAAAGAGATGGAAGGAAAACTGGGACTCAAATCAATGGAGTGGACCAGAAGGAAGAAACTAACAACCAAACAGAAAACGAGGAAGAAACAAGAATTCAAAAAAATGAGGAGAGGCTTAGGAACCTCCAGGACATCGTTAAACATCCCAACATCCGAATTATAGGGGTCCCAGAAGGGGAAGAAGAGGAGCAACAAGTGGAAAACTTATTGGAACAAATAATAAAGGAGAACTTCCCCAATCTGGCAAAGGAAATAGACTACCAGGACGTCCAGGAAGCTCAGAGAGTCCCAAAGAAGTTGGACCCAAGGAGGAACACACCAAGGCACATCGTAATTACATTAGCCAAGATTCAAATGAAGCATAGGATTCTAGAAGCAGCAAGGGATAAGGGGACAGTCACCTACAAAGGAGTTCCCATCAGACTGTCAGCTGATTTCTCAAGAGAGACCTTCCAGGCAAGAAGGGGCTGGAAAGAAATATTTGAAATCTTGAAAAGCAGGGACCTACATCCAAAATTGCTGTATCCAGCAAAGCTGTCATTTAGAATGGAAGGACAGATAAAGTGCTTCTCAGATAAGGTCAAGTTGAAGGAGTTCATCATCACCAAGCCCTTATTATATGAAATGTTAAAGAGACTTATCTAAGAAAAAGAAGATAAAAATATGACAGTGAAAAGACAGCAAACTCACAGCTATTAAGAACCATACCTAAGACAAAAGCAAACTAAGCAAACAGCTAGAACAGGAACAGAACCACAGAAATGGAGATCATATGAAGGGTTAGCAACAGGGGCATGGGAGGAGGAGAGAGGGGGAAAAGGTACAGAGAATAAATAGCATAGACGGTGGGTAGAAAATAGATGGGGAGGGCAAGAATAGTATGGGAAATGTAGAAGCTAAAGAACTTATGACACATGGACATGAACTAAAGGGGGGAATGTGGGTGGGAGAGGGTGTGTAGGGTGGAGGGGAATGATGGGGGAGAAATAGGACAACTGTAATAGCATAATCAATAAAATATATTAAAAAAAGAAAAAAATGACTCTGAGTTCATTAACACTTGCATGTAAATCTGTCTTTTCATTAATCGTGGCAGCATGTACAGGTATTTTGGACACAAGTAGGTTTGAAACTTGGTCTTTTTATTCCAGTGCTTAATGCATATGGATTTGTGCTCCTCCTTGAAGTCGTCCCTGCGGCTTCTCAGCAGTGAGCATCCTATAGACTGGGAACCATTCTTTTATTGTTTCCATTCCTGTTGTCACCTGTAACTAACCTGGGCTATACAGATAGCCTCTTAGTTGTTCAGTTTGCTCACTAGTCTTCACATTCTTAAGTCCACCTTCTACGCTGCCATCACATTCTTGGACTAAAACATGTAACTCACCACATCGATTCCTTAAAACCTTCAGCAGTAGTTTGTGTCACCTTAGCACAGCTTATAAACTTTCCATAAATTGATTCCTGCCTCTTTATTCATTCAGCATTATCTTTTGCTGCTTACCCCAAGAGTACCGAACTCCTAGGTACTCCTACTTTGCATATGGTAGTGAACCATATGCAATTGCCATTTTTGTTGGTCAAGAACTGCTAAATAGCAGCAAATTTGTGTGGTTTAGTTGTTTCATGCCTCAGTGCTTTTGCTTATGTTCTTTCCCCTTCCTAGTTCACCCAGTATCTACTCTAGTTAGAAGTCACTTCCTGGTAACTGGCTCTGATCCCTCTCATTGCTCCCATTCCATCTGTGTTTCCCTCTCTTCTAGCACCTACCATACTGTGTTGTAATTGCCTGTGTTTTCTTCACAAGTGGACTGGAAGGGCGGGGTAGGGGCCACACCTTACATACCTTTGTATCCCCCTGTTCCAAGCACTTAACTCAGCATGTGAAAAGCAGGTGTTTGTTGACCTGAGCAGGTTGTATTCGACACCTGATGAGTTAAAATTACTGACTGAACCTCATTGCTGTTGATTTTCTTTTTCAGCTGAAGAAAGCAGTAGTAGTGACAGTATGTGGTTAAGCAGAGAGCAAACACTGCACACCCCAGTTATGATGCAGACACCACAACTCACCTCGACAATTATGAGAGAGCCCAAAAGATTACGACCTGAGGATAGCTTCATGGGTGTTTATCCAATGCAGACCGAACACCATCAAACTCCTCTTGATTATAAGTAAGTACATTTGATTATTTTCTGTACTATAACTTTATTGATTACATAGAAAAAAGTTAAGTTAAAAGAAGAATAAAATTCTCCTTGAAGCACGCAGGTAACATGGATGTTAGCTCAAAGACAGCAAGAGGAAGCAAGGCAACAGCAGGAGAGAGCAGCAGTGGGCTATGTTAAGCTACGAACTAATCTTCAGCATGCCATGTAAGTGAGAGTGCCTTATTGTCTGAGTCTAGGAAGTTCACTAATTCATTTTAATATATTTTAATGTGTGCCTTATCTAAAAATTTCAGCAAACTCTAGAGTAAGCTGAAATAATCAAGGAACTAAAAATTGGTCTTTCCAACAGAATAAAAAAAGAACTTTAAAAATATTAACTAGTTAGCTAAAAGACCAATCTTAGGTCAGTCTGTTGGAAAAATTTAAATCTTAATCCTTGTTTATTTTGGCACACAGAATTACAGCTGACATCCATTTTGTTACATCTTAATTGATTCCCCACCTTAGTTCAGGCATTCATCTCTCACCTGAACTAGTACATTAGCTTTCTAACTTGTTTTCCCTCAAATGTCCCATTTATCCTCTCACCACCACTCCCCTCATTCACACTGCCATCCAGAATTACTATTCCAGAATAAAAATCTGATCATGTAATTTTACTTAAAACCGTTCCATGGCTCCCCATTGCCTACAGGATAAACTTCAAACTCCTTAGCTCATGGCATGCAAGATCTTTCAAAATATGGCCCCTGCCTACATGTTAGTGTCATATCCCATTCCCTGGCAACTGGTAAAATCATCGTAAAAGAACAAGCTCAGGTGTCACCTTACGAGAAGCCACGGTCATCTGTGCTCCCATAACACTATGTATATTTATCTTTCTGATAGCACTACGTTGTATTCTAGTTATTTGTTTATAAATTTTCCCTTTCTCTAGACTGTGAGCTCCTCAAGGGCAGGGACCACTTTCACTGCCTGTCAGTGCTTGGCATAGAAAAGGTGCTAGGTAAATGTTCATTGAATGAATAAATGTCCATTGCTAAAAAAAAATGGTAGTTTACCTTTTAAATACTTTGTTTTTGCTGGCGTCTGTATGAGAGCTTTATAAATATGTATTAGTTTTGGCTCTAGAAGAAGTGTCAGACAGTCTTTAGATGATTGGCACAAAGGGAAAGATATGATGATTCTGATTACTTATAATTTGTGGTTTGAAAGCTTTGTATTTGTAACATAACTTGGTACATGTTTTAATACTGGGAGATAGTAATTGTTACCTTTTTAAATTTTAGTTTGTTTTGTTGGTTTTTAAGTGATGAAAACATCACCTATTTTTTCTTAAGAAATTACCATTTACCACATGAAGAGTGTCATATTTAAATTCACTTTAGGTATCTGTGGTGGTCTTCAGAACATCTACAAAAGTGTACTCTATCACATGTATAGATTCTGATCTCAACTTGTCTAATATGGTCAGCATCTATACTATCTTGGTTCTGTTTCCTATTCCTGTTTCTATAGCCACATTCCCCTTAATATATGCACTTATTTAGTGCTGGATTCAACAGCTAATTCCGTAGCTTCCAACCAGTCACCAGTTCAAACATTCTAGAATCTGCCTGCAATCATTTGGTCCACATTTCTCTCCTGAAAACTCCACCAGTCCCTAAGTTCTTTCACAACATCTCATTACCATTTATCATTATTCTTTTGTTTGTAGTTTGTTTTAATTCCCCTTAGAGGTGACTATAAGAGGTTATCCCAGTTAAATAATCATTACTGGAAGAACCTTTGGTGGTTGTACCATAAGTGATCAATCACCTGATGCTAGTGATATCTGCCCTATAATTGAAAATACTTCCAAATTCTTTATTTTTTAATAGTTTATATCATGTAATCATCCTTACACTCAAATGAAATATGGAATGGACCTCTGGATTTCTATAACATGGTCCACAAAGCACATATTTTCCCTTCACAGCTGCCTCCACTAAGACTCAACATAGTATTGTGTAAATCGTAAGCAAGCATTCTGTAAATAATTGATGGGAGGCAGTAAGATCTTTCAATAAGTGAGAAAAGAAGGAAATGTTGGCCAAACTGGGGAAAAACAAGCCACCCTCAATTTCAAAATTACATTGACTTCTCTATGCTGATCTGGGTTAATTTGTGAACTTGAAGTTAGAGTTTATTCCTTACAATGAATGTATGATAACATACAGAAGTTTTGGGTTTAATTTTTACTTTCCTATACAAGTCTTAGTTTTGAGTTTCCTAGGACACAATCTAAATTTCAGCATAAATGTTGCTCATTTCCTTTTGAAGCAGAATTAACCTCTTTCAGTATATCTTTATAGCACTTGATTCATATTTCTATGCAATATTTGTCACATTTTGTCATGATTAATTATTTCTGTTTCTCATAGTAGATTGTGAGCTCCTTGAGGGCAGGAATTATGCCTTAATTCATCTTTTTTTCATCCATAGAACAAAGTAGAAGCCTGGCACATAGTAGGCATTGTGTGAATGAGTGAGTGAGTGCCTGGTACGCATTAGGTACTGAGTGAATGAGTGAGTGATGGGGTAAAATTAACATTATATATTAATGAAAATATATGTATTCTGAAAATGTTATTTCTCTGGTCTCTGTTTTATATTTGTTTATTAATTTGTACCCTGCTTACTGTCAAAAAGGATTTGAGGTATCTTGTCTGTTCCCATGTGGGATATTCTCATTGAACTTTTATATGGGATATCAGAAGTATCAAGCTAAATGTACTGAAATAATGTAGAATAAACATAACTCCTTAACATTTTTAGACAAGTGAACATTGGGGTTTCGACATCATTGATGACATGATCAATGCCTAATCATTTTCCCTGACCTTTAATTCCATCATTTTCCATTACACCTGAATATAGAGAGCCACATAGTTGCTGCCAATATATGAATAGTCACAACATTGGTTCAGATCTTGACTTTATTTTATATTTCTCTAGTCGACGTGGTACAAGCCTAATGGAAGATGATGAAGAGCCGATTGTTGAAGATGTTATGATGTCCTCAGAAGGGAGGATTGAAGATCTTAACGAGGGAATGGATTTCGACACCATGGATATAGACTTGGTAAGAAATTTAGTGATTTCTGTAAAAGTTTCCAAAGTGAAGATCCTTTGGAAATTAATTGGGGCATTTATTAGAAGACAGAAATACTTGCCATGAGAAGTAAGTTTGCAAAATTATTAAATAAAATAGTTGCTAAGTGTTTAGGTATATGAGAAGGGGTTGGAGACAGGGTGAGGTTGGTGAAGGTATTAGATCCTAGTTTACAATGATAACTTTCAGGTTAATTTAGGAAACTATAAAGAATACATTTTGCGTAATATTATACCAAATATCATATTACTATAATTTTCCACTTATTTACCATTATTAAACCAATACATTATTAACTTAATACTACCCTGTTATTAAGACAGATTTTCATATCAGTACTTCATTTTGTCACATGTCTCATTTACCTTGGTGAGGGAGATGGCAAGGATTAAGGACACTGAAGCTTACACAATTAGCTTGTCCAAGGAGACAGAACTAGTAAGCAGGAAAGCTGAGGCTTACAAGCCAGGTCTTCTGATTCTACTTCTCAGTATACCATGGTGTATTCTATTCAAAAGGAAGAATAAGTAAGTGGTCTCTCGTCAGAGTAGTGTAATCTGGTACCTTTAAAAATGATTTGAGAAAGGAATTTTTTAAGTAAAATGAGCTTTCCAGTTTTCTTCTTTTAATTCTCCACAAATGACTTCCTTTTTTTTTTTATTTAAACTTTCTGTAGTTGGAATACACAGTATTTAAAAGTACTGTAATGTACACTTGGCAACTTCATAGTCAATGTGAACATTTAATGCTAATTAATTTCAGTATTTTCAGTCACTATCTGGCTTATAGATAAGACCATTGTCAACTTCTTTTTTTTCCCTTTAGCCGCCATCAAAGAACAGACGAGAGAGAACAGAACTGAAGCCTGATTTCTTTGATCCAGCTTCAATTATGGATGAATCAGTAGGTTTAATTTAAATGTACCCCAGGATTGCGAAATCAAAAGTATGGCAACCTCTAAGTTTGAGGTTGAAGAGCTGATACAGCACATCAAGAATGGATAAAAACAGTTGGAAAAGCAAAAAAGAGCAGGCAGGAGAGATTTCCGGGGAAAGGGAAGAGGGGTGATGTGTAGTGGTGGTGACAGATTTAAAGCGTGTTTGAATCCCTGGCACATGGGACTTAAGGAATTTGGACTTTCTGCTTAGGCTTGAGTTACCCATTGGAGGTTTTGAATGAAGGAGTGGCATGATCAGAACTGCTTCAGAAAGATTTCCTTGCCATTTATGGATGGACAGGATGAATGAGAGGAATAATAATCATAATCATACAAAGGCATTGTGAAAAATAGAACTGAACAAGACTTTGATGATAAAGAGAAGGGGATTGAGATAATTGGTTACTAAGTATTGTCAGTTCTATTTCTTAAGTACCGCTTATATCAGTCCCCACTGCCATATTTTCCCCAACAATGCCTTGGTTCATTCAAGTCCTCCTTAGTTCTCACTGGGACCATTTCAGTAGCTTTTAAATTAATCTTGCCTGCCGTATCTCTCCTTTATCTCTCATTTGGGGTCATCTTTCTAAAATGCAAATCAGATTCTCTCACAGTTTTAGGTCTTTCATTGATTTTTTTCCCCCATTGATGTGAAGGCAAATATTCTGGCTCCTTTGCCAGCTTAGCCTTGGCCTTTTCCTTACATGTATCCTGTGTTCCAGCTGTACCAGATCTTGTGGTTCTTCTCAGATACCTTTTGCTCTTTCATGACTTCATGACTTATTGTATAAGTTTTTCTCTGTCAGAATTACCCCCTTTTTTCTCCTCCTAGTGAATTCCTTCTTTAATAGTCATTTCTGACATTACCTGAGGAGTTTTTGCTGACTTCTCCAGATAGATACTTTATTTTCAGCTTCCATAACATGTTCTATACACTTTTATTTTAATAATTACCAGGTTGGTATAGTGAAATAGGGTATAACGCTCAATAGACTGAACTCCAGGCAGAGATGATTTTATTGATTTTGAATTCTGCCTACCATAGCAGGTGTTTAGTTTTATTTGTCAAATTAATAAGTCAGTTAAGTGCCCTTTCATCTCACTATATATATGTTCTTCCTAACATCTACTACCTCAGGTGACCTCATCTTATGACACCTGCTTTCTATGTACAAATTTTTACCATTCTCTCCTTGCCCTCCCTCACCTCATAATCTGCCTTCAAGTAGCTCTTGGAAGAATTTTGAGTAACACATACTAACATATTAGTAAGACCAGTTAGTCATTTGAGGCAGAAGACAGTTTTATAGAGCAGTAAGTATAGAAATATTCAGACAAGGCACTTCAGGATCCTTTTTAAATTAGTGTTTGTTGATCTCTAACGTGCGTTTGGGTCATCTGGAGGTCTTAATTAAAATGCAGATTCTGTTTCAATAGGCCTGGAGTGTGGCCTGAGATTCTGCATCTCTAGCAAGTGCTATCGATGCTTCAGGTCTGTAGACCATAATGAATAGCACAGGTGACCTAGGCTTACCCATAAGTCTATAGTTCAAATGCATATTGAAGTATATGGTTCCCTGATAATCTAAGAGTATATATCTTCCCAACTTGTTAAATAAAACATGAAGAGGTAGTGATTGTAATGAGGAGAATCTTCTCAAGCAAATGTGATGAAATCCACTAATTCAGCGGTTTACTGAGCTACAAGTTGGTGCTAAAGTGGACAAGATAATCTCCTTGTCGTCTCAAGGGGCTCGTAATATAGTCCACCTTGACTGTAGCTTTTGCACCTGACACTATGCTAGGCATGATTCAGTTTGATCTCTCAGTAACCTTGTAAGAAAGTGGTGGGATCCGTTTTACACCCACGCAAACTTGAACTGAGGAAGGGATTCAGTGACTTCCTCACACACAACTTAGTGTCAGAGTATTAATTTGATCTTAGATCCTTTTTTTTTTAAGATTTTTTTATTTATTTATCTTTAGAGAGGAAGGGTAGGGGAGAGGGAGAGGGAGAGAAATATCAATGTGTGGTTGCCTCTCGTGTGTCCCTTGCTGGGAACTGGCCTGCAACCCAGGCATGTGCCCTGACTGGGAATCGAACCGCGATTGTTCGGTTCACAGGCCCGCGCTCAATCCACTGAGCTACACCAGCCAGGGCTGATCTTAGATCCTTTTGATTTAAGAATCTTGTGCTTTCTCTACTGTTGTACTTCACAGAACTAAAATCGGATTTCATTTGGAAGAAACACCAAGATTTAGAAATTGAAATCTTTATCGTCAAAATTGATATGAGCAATTAGATTTCCTTGTTTTTTAATTTGTTTATCTAAAGTCAGGAAAACTTTAGGCATTTGTTCCTTTGGTCACGTACTAGATTTGCAGAAAGGTGTTATTTAGTTTACTAAAACAATGAAATAGTAATGTAAATTATAATGTCCATATTTTTGTCATTTAACATTTAGAAAAAAATGCAATTTGAGGCCACAGATAGGGATCTAATAATTATTTATGGAAAACTTTTGACATTCTTGTTTTTATTGCATATGCTACAACTAATGAGATAGTAGTTCAGTTACTTCTAAAATTAGGAAAAGGAGCACATGCATGTATGTCTGTAGTTTTATACTACTACCACATGGTGGCAGCAGTCACATAACTGAACACTCAATCTTTAAACGGTTATGTATCTTTAGAAGTCTCTGCCCATACATATATGTGTAAGTTAATACTACTTTATTAGTTATACATTATTAAACTTTACATCATACTGTCTGAATAACATCTTAAGAAAATGGAATAATGGAAAAATTTAATGCAAACATCTGTTTGCCTTTATACAGTAGCCTACATCTGTTTTTACTTAAGCCAGTGATAAGTGAGTCATTAAAACAATAGTAAAATTGGAATTTAAATCTTTTTATACCCAGTTCTAAGATTCTGTAAGAGAAACAACTGAGAGCAGCCTAGTATAGATACTTTGGGTTATTACTAAATAAACCCTAAGTATATCTTTTGTAACATTATATCCACATAATTCAGAAATGCTAACATAAAAACTGCAAGCAGTCAGGTTGGGGATGCATATACATAAGATTCTAGATTTATGATTTAGTTAGCTTTATATCTGGAAAGAACATTGGTTTATCCCACTGCACCACTGATTGTTCTCTGCTACTAGTGCGCCAGTATTGTCAGAACACACCAAAGCTTGCTATTTGTACTTTTTACCTATATGCTTCAGTGTTTATTAGTGTTGAGACCGGAAACAGGAGTAGTTTAGGTCAGCACAAAAGAGAGTGTGTCACTAATGTCATTTTTCTCCTGTGTTGATATTCTCTTACTACAAATATCTGTAGTGTAACATTGGTAAAAGAATTGCTCAGGATGATGGAGCTACTTTAATGTTCTAATAGAATCTACTGAAAACTCAGTCTGTACCAACAAAGATTCTGTTCGGGTGGTTTTTAGTTAGGGACTCTGTTTGGAAAGAACTTGGGTTCATCTTCATGCCACATTCTGCGCTAAGAATTGCTAACTAGGATTTTATCCTTTCCATTCATCATTGGACCTTCCCTTACCCAGAGTCACAAGTGCTATATAGCTAGAAGGGACCTATAAACATCTAGGCCTGTTTGGGGGAAACATTCTAACCACCCAGACTCTGACTCTGACCAAAAAAGGAGAACCATGAACCTTGTTGGAGGGTAGGGGAAAACAAGGGGTGAGTAGTAGTGGTGGTGGTGGTTTTGACGGATGACAGGTAAGAAGTGGGGTGAATTATTCTCTTTGTTCTCAACACTGGGAGTTCCAAACAATTTACCTAACTATTCACTACAGGGAGGCTGCAATCAGATACATACTAGTTTCCTGGTTGGAAAATACACACTTTCTCCAGATCCAAACAATTCATGAGTTCTATGACTTTTGCTAAAGTGAAATGTAATTTACAAGTAAGAGCCCTCTGTAATCCCAATCTTAAGTCATTACCTCTGGCTTTTAATGTCAGTTCTTACTAGCTTATTATAGTATTTAAAATATTACTAATTATCATAAGAAATGCTGGATTATAATTGAAAAGCCTAACTTTTAGTATGTACAGCTCAAAGGTACATCTTGTTCTTATTTAATGAACAAGGGAAGTAGCTCCATTCATCATGTGCTTTCCTTTTTTTTAAGCTAGTGACAAGAAATTATTAGATTTTACCTAAATTTTTTTTCCAGCTGTAATGGAAAGAAAAGAAAGCATCAATATAAGTATGTTTGCCCCGATTTCACCTTACTTACTTGATTTCTTAAAATTTTGTAATTCTGTTCTCTCATTCATCCCATATTTTCTAAAGAAAACTTCCTGTTTTACACATACTGGCCTTATTCTTAGATGTTTTTATTCTGCATGTTCAAATGCCTTTTTAAGGAACTATACCAACTTCACAGTGTGCAAATGACTGAGTTTGCAAGACGTCCTTAAGTTCTTTGCAACAAACCTGTGCCAGAAGTCTGTGTCAAGAAGCACATTCATTTGTTCATTCAACAAGTGTTGAGTGCCAATGTTCAGGGCGTTATCTAGGCGTTAGGGTGTGTTTAAACATATAACTGATACATGGTCCCTGCTCGTAGTTATATTTGTCAGGTAAGTAACATCTTAATTAGGCCTGTTGTTATTCCATTATATATCAGTGGTCATTACAATGTTAGAACTGCATATCTAAAGGGGGGAGTTTCAAAGTAGTTTTATTGGCATGTTGTTAAAATTAACATTAATCAAGCATGGTAATAATTTACAGATATATTTTACAAAGAAATGAATGACAATTTTAACGAGATGTTTTTTCCTCTCTCTCATTAGGTTCTTGGGGTGTCAATGTTTTAATACCAGTACACAATTAAGTCTCTGGTGAAGTCATTTTCTAAGTGGAAGACGAAATTTTAAAATAAAGTGTGGTAGATACAGTGAAATCCTGTACAGATTTTTCTCTAAGGAGAATAAGACATGCTTATGCTCACCAAGATCAAGTGCATTGAGGGGCAGTTTTGTTTGCCTGAAAAAAGTAAAGGACAAGTAAACAGTTTGATGATAAGCTACAGTTTTTCTTAGAAAGTAAATATTTTATTTATGCGCTGTTAGTTGGCTTTTGAATCAATTATTTCATGCTTTTTTTAAAAGAAAATATAACAGTCCGAAGAGACATTTGGTACAGACACGAATTCTCTCACATTTATTTACTGGGCGTACTAAGTAATGATGACCTCTGCTGGATTTCTGTTTACATCCAAAGTTAAGGATGGATTTATTCCCCTACCCTGAAAGTATAGGATAGAATTGTTTTTAGCATTCTAAATTTAAATGCTTAAAACATCAATCAAGGCTTTCTTTTAAATATTGTAATTGTGGAGAAAAGTAAACTTATAAGCAGAACTTTTACAATTTTTTCATCTAAAATGTATTTTAAGATATTTTTAAAATTCAAGAGCTTCTCTATACTTTTCAGAAATATCCAGATGCAGTGAACTGCCAGAAGGTAACCAGTCTCCAACATGCTTATCCCATTATCAGCCCTGAGAGTTTGCTTGTCCTTTAAGATAAAAATGTAATGTTGTGATATTCCTTCCAGTAGTGCCACTGTATTTTGTCTCCAAATAAAAGAAGCTTATTGTAGTATGTTTGCAGAAAAATTCTAAACAAAAATTATACAGCTTATTAGAGTGTGGGAATAGGGTTCTAAATTTTAAATAAAATTATATATATATATAAATTGGTGCTGATTTTATAATTGCGCAGTTTGTTTAGTTTTTTCTTACTTTTAAATTCCAACTTAAAATTATGAGGTTTCAGAAATATATTGAAAGTTTAACAATGTTTAAAAATAGAAAAGCATGAGTGTTCATGCTTTAAAATGATTTTTAAATTTGTATTTTATATTGTTTTATCTATCTGTCTTTGCAAGCAGTCTTCAGGTTAAAGATACTTCTAACAGGTTACAGTACATTTCCTCTGTATGTAAATTAGGTGGGATGATAGAATTCATAACCCATAATATTCTTTGAAAGCTAAGCTTTAAACTTCATTTTATGTCCTTTCACAAATAAATTAGTTTAAAACAGAAAGTGGCCACTTGCCATTTTGACATCAACTCATTTTGCGAGGCTTAGGCAGCTAGACATCGTTTAAAACAAAATATTAACTTATATTACATGTGTATCTTTTGTCAGTCGTCTCTCAGTTCTTGAGGTATATTATTTTAATCATTCCATGCCTTAATATGCTTGCAATACAAGGATATCTTCAAATGGGTTAATACCAAAAGGCTTCCAGTTCTTAGAGTCAGAAATCAACAAGCATTGGGCTGTGGTAGCCAAAAACCATAGATTAGCTAAAAGATCATGACAAAATACAATTATTTTATTAAGTCATGGTTAATAAATGAAACCAAACTTGTTTAACAGATTTTCCACCAACAAACACTGTTATGTGCAAAAGTATTGCCTATGTTGTTTTCACACCACTGCATTTACTAGAACTGCTGAGAGGACTGTATATATGATTTTAAACCTAAGTTGATTTTTTCTCACTCTTGAAAGGAGTACTTCTTTGTGAAAGCAGTTCTTACAGCTTTGTTTTCAACCAGCTAAAAATGTTTTATATATTACTCTAACCTGTTGTCCTCCACATTCTATTGTCCTAATTGTACTGTTTTCTGATTTGTATTTATGTCTTGAGACAGTAACTTTTTGAATAAAAGTAAACCTACAGTGTGTTGTATGTTTTATCTTTTATAATTGAAATAGGAGGGTGGCTAAAAATGGTTTAGAAAATATATCTATTATCATACCTTTTGACATGTTTGGGTAGGAGTGATTTATAGAAACATTGACTTTTTATGTATTTTTTAAAATGAGACTAAATTTCTAATTGGCTTATTACTTTAAAGTAGAAACCCATGACCATTACTGCTTCAGTTTTTATCTGGTATGGGTTCAACACTGTTGGTTCATCCAGGATACATTTGAGTGCCTAGGATGTGCTGCATATGTGTTAGAGATCTAATGGTAAACAAGATAGACAAGGTACCCCCCCACCCCCATCCTCCACCAGTAGATCTGGTGTGGCAAACAAATAAGGAAAGCTAATAATAATGAGGAAATAATAATGAACCTATAATAGGTGCTATCAGGGTGTGCTTAGCTAGAGAACGAGTATGCGTATCTAAGTAAAACCTCTCTTAGTTCAGGGACTTGTGCTTGGAGGTGAGTGAAAGCCAACATTTGAAAAAATTCAATAATTGAACTCTTACTGAAAACTTTTGTAGTCTTTAACGTGTTAGCAAGATTGGCATTGTACTTTGACTTGCATTGTAAACTGATTCAAAGCAGTATAATGCTAGGAAATTGGTCATTTAGGCTAGTTTGTAGAACGTAGCATAAGATAGTCCTCTGACATTGGGGTTCAGAACTGAATATACTAAGTGAATAGCTGGGCACTGTTTCAAGTGGTTTACATGCAGTGACTTACTAAACATCATGAAAATGTGATACATGTTGTTATCCCCCAATCTACCTCCTCTTTTTTTTTTTTTTTTTTAAATCAGGAGGCAGTGAGAAAAATGAGGCACAGAGAAGTTAAAAGACCTCAGACAAGGTTATATGGTTAGTAAGTGAGGGCCGTGTTTCCCTTAGAGCATTGGCAGCATCATATAAGGATAGTATGATACTCGCGTAAAGATACCATGGCATGTTCTTTGTGCCATGGTGACAATATGGGGTATCTTTAATTGAGTGGTGTGAATCAACCTTGTCTTTAATATGCTACCCAGTTGGCTTCTGTAAAGAGTATAAATTAAATCTCAGCCTTGAGTCCATCAATAATTAATAGAGTTAGTGGTTTCTAGAGTTGAGAGACCGGGGAAGAAGAGTAGGATAACCCAAAAGAGATGCCTTCCATATGCTGCCACAAAGGGGATGTATAAGGATTTACATGGGTGAATTCCAGGTCACACACATTATTCTGGTAGCTGTAATGACTCATCAGAAGAGAATGAGGCAGTAAAGCCCAACGCCTCTCCTTATGAGGAAACCGAGTGATGAAATTCACTAAATATCACTTCAGGTCAACAAATCTTTTGACTACTGTGTGCCTGGCCTTGTGCTAGCCGCTGAGCAAAGCCCAACAAAACAGGCTTTGTTTTCAAATTGATTACAGTTCCACTGGACGTTGGGATGCAGGTGTAAAACTAGTAAAAGGGAGTAAGCTCGGTGTTTTTACTGAGTGTTAAGGGAGCCCAGAGGTATTTTCCTTTTTTTTCTTTTGCTATAAAATTCATATATGATAAAATACACAATCTGTAAGTACCTATTTTTTGAGTTAACAAATGCCTAGAGCTGCTTAACCCAAACCCCAATCAAAGGTATTGAATATTACCATTAACTCAAGTTCCTTTATGTGCCTTACCAATAATCAGTCTCCACTTCCATCCCTTCTATGGAGGCAACAACTGTTGTTTCTTGACACCATTGATCAAATTCGGGTCTTCTAGAATTTGATGTAAATGAAATACGGTAGGTATTTTTGTGCAAGGTTTCTTTCACTCGACACGTTTCTGAGATTCATGTTGTGTATCAGCAGCTTATTTGGTAGTTGATGGACATCTAGGTTTCCACTTTGAGGCTTTTATGAATAAAGCTGCTACTTGAGTTTAATTTGAAAAGCTGATTGGGGCTAGGTAAAGGGGGGCAAGGTGAACAAGGCTGAAAATTCCAGGCAAAGGGGGCAGCATAAAAGACCATCAGAAGTGCAAACTCTAATAACTGCTTAGGGGTGAGTGGGGCAAGACTAGAAGATAGTTGGCCATCCCATCAGCTTTAAAAATGACAGCATTCACAACTGGTACTTTTGGTGACAGTGTTAACATAAATTGTTCTCAGAATTGGCAAATAACCTAAGAAACGGGTGCCTTTAAATGAATTGTGATTGATTGATTTGTTTAATAATATGGATGTTTTAGTCAAATTAGGCCTTGGTCTACCAATGAGAAAGAGAATACTTTTCCTGCAGTTTATCATTTGTGTAGTTGTATTTAAAATGAGCTCTAAATTCTTAAAAAGTAGGTTCCTCAATTGAAGTCAGTTTGAGACTTGATAGTGTGAACTTAAAATGAATAGTCAGCTACAAGTTTACTTAATTGTTCTTTTTTAACCCTCTCATCTTAAGTTGAGGATAAGGGTGAGGAATTTAGTGACTCTGGCAAGTTAGCTTTTAAATAATTTTACAGTACTTACAACAAAATTATAGTTAATTTTGAAGAAATAATAAGCAATACTTGTTGGGTGTTTACTGTGTGCCAAACACTATTCAGAGTGCTTCAGTGGTTAATTCCTGCAGCAAAATGTATAGCTGACATTTTCCACATTTTACAGATAAGGAAACAGAAGCATAGGTTAAATTCACTCACCTCGGCACATAACTCAAGCGATGGTGTCTGGATTTGAGGCTCGGATATCTATTCTACAGTCCATGCTCTTAACCACCTTTCATCATCTTTGTGCTACTAAATGTACCCACGTGGTTGCCTCTATATTCATATATGCTGCATTTCCTTTCTTTACAATGGATAAGCGGTCATTGTATGTAAGACTCTGGATTTCCCTTTCTCCCCTTTCTCCCCTTCATTTAGTTTATTTGTAACATACAAACATCTCCCATCTCCAAAACTAAACATGTTTCCCTAGCCACTGCCCCATTTCTCCCTCTTTGCTGCCTGGACTTCCTTTTCTCCCAGTCCCTCTTGAGCACACTCTAATTGGGCCTTCATCCTTACCACTTCACTGGAATTCTCCAAAATCCAGTGATTTTCATTTTGCCAAATTGTCTTAGCAGTGTTCCCTAACCTATCTACACAGTCTAATTTTTCAGGTGTTTTCCTCTGTACCCCAGGCTAACCCCTCAATGGCAGGTTGAGAGTTATGCCCTCCTTGTGGAGTGCTGGGGATGCCTTTATTTGGCAGCCATCTCTCGGAACCGACAGAAAGCCGTTCCCATTTGGCTTTCCCAAAGCTCTTGTGATAGTAATTGAACTTGGAACTACCATAGTAAGTCCCCAGTCTCCAAAGCTGTCAGACTCTAGCTTATGCCACGTGGAAACGTCCCTGTATTTCCCTGTCTCCTTGTTAGTGGAGCAGCCAATTTCATCATCTTCCCCTCTACAAATGGCTGTGCTGGTGTGTTGAGAGAAGATTGGATGGGGTGTTACGATTAAGCTTGGAACAGAGCCTGACAGTCAATTTCACACCTGCCAAAACCTGTTTGGGTCAGATTCGTATTTTCCAATTCAAAATCTCTCTCCCTCTCCCTCCCTCCCTCCCTCCCCCTCCCTCTCTCTCCCTCCCCTCCCCCCCTCTGATTTATTTATTTATTTATTTATTTATTTATTTATTTATTTATTTATTTGACCGAGGGGGAGGGAGGGAGAAAGGGAGAGAAACATCAATGTGTGACTGCCTCTCTCACAGCCCTGACTGGGAATCAAATTGGCTACCCTCTCGTTAGCAGCCCACCCTCAGCCCACTCAGCCACACCAGCCAGGGCACAGTTCTAAATCTCTTGGGATGAATGTCCTTTGCACCAAGTTTAAGTGTAAGTGTATGCACATTTGAGTAACCCTTCGTAGCATTTAAAGGTTTATCTGGCATATTCCTAGGGTTTTAGCACCTTCAAACGCCTTTCCTTATATTTGTCTACTTTGAGAGCCCTAGTGACCTCTATTCAGAAAGCTGAGCTGTTTTAAGAAGAGAATAGCAATGTAGTAACTTAATACATAAGTTTATTTCTCCCTTTGGTAGCAATTCAGGACTTCTCTTCCAAATTGGTAGGTGCCTTTCGTCCATTCCGTTGTAATGGCAGGAAATTCTACCATCTTTAACACATGGCTTCTAAGGTGCTTTGGTTCATCATACTAGCCCACAGGAGGTGAGGAGAGATTATGGTACAGTGAGTCAGGCCTGAGAGCAGCACCCATCACTTCTGTTCACATTCCATTGAAGACAATTTAGTTACATGGTCACACCTAACTTGGGGCGGCGGGGGGGGGGGGGGTTGGCACTCAGGAGAGCTGGGAAATATATTCTAGCCTTTGCCTAGGAAGAATGGAAGAGCGAATTTTGGCAGACCACTTGCAGTATTTTATCTGCCTCAGTCTCTCCTCTGGCTGTCCATGTACATCCTTCTTGCTATTCCTAGGATATACTCCTTTCCCAAGGGAAACAACTCAAAAGTTCTATTCAGGTATTTTTTGAAAGTCTAGTTTCTCCAGGTTATACTCAGTTGTCTCCATCACATCCAGATAATGGATATCCTCTAACCCCCAATATAGAATGGTGGAGCATAGAATCTCCACAGTGACTCAGAAAAGGGAAGGATGAAAAATGTATCAGCAACTTATCCAAAGGAAACCTGCTAGACAGAGATGGTGAAAACTTCCTGCCCTGGCAGTGGAGGAAGTCCTTTGGTCAAATTCCAGTTCTACTCTATGGATGGGATTTCCTTACCCTTTGGCTTTGTATCACCCTCCCTCTGAAAGTTTTATCTTCCACAGCCACCTCTGAATTGGACAATGGCAATAGTCTGTTTTGTTTGTCAGCATCCTACTTTAAGGTATCTGATCTGTATTAGCTGGTGTAGGAGGTGCTGCTGTTACAAGATCCTACAATGACTTACCTACAGTGGCTCACAGAAGTTTCTTTTTTTTTCTTTTTTTGCTCTTCTCCAGTCTAGGGTAGCGAGCTATTCAAGCTTAGGGTGTGACTCCTCAATTATCTGGGCTGAAACTGGAAAGTTCTCTCATTTTTTACAGCCTTATTTTTTTCAGCAGGCATCTCATTACTGGAGCTCAATATTTACCCATTTCTTCTTTTGATGTAAATTTTCTATATTACCGTATTTTTGGACCATATAAGATGCACCTAGGTTTTAGAGGAGGAAAATGAGGAAAAATTTTGAAGCAAAAATGTGGTAAAATATTTCATAACAAATAATATTCCACCAATGTAAATATAAACAACTCAACAGCTGCATTAACGACCATTATTCCTCCCAAATTGGGGGGGGGGGTGCAGAGTGCATCTTAATAGTCCAAAAAATACAGTAAATGTTTTATATTTGAAATGATATTTCTTTCACTAATTCTTACATTTCTGTAAATATCTTTAAGATATTTAAAGATATATATTTATATGTATAAATATATTTAAATATATATTTAAGATATATATTTAAGAGTTAGTGCAAAGAAATCCTGTCTACTCTTTACCCAGATTCCTTGTGTTAACACTTTACCATATTTATCATTCTCTGTCAATGTGTGCAATTTGTTTCTGAAAAGTTTATGTCGCAGAAATGATGCCCTTTTAGCCCTAAGTGATGTGTATTTCCTAAAATACGAGGAGATTCACTTAAATAACCACAGTACAATTAACAAAATCAGGAAATTAACACTGACACACCCTATCATTTAATCTACAGACTAACTCAAATTTTTCCTACTGGCCAACTAATGTTAAATTGCATGTCAAGAGAAAACATATCTGGTCCAGGAACTAATTCGCAATGACACATTGCATTTAATTGTCATGTCTCTTTAGTCTCTTTTAATCCAGAAACATCCTTAGTATTTGTCTTTCATGACATGGACATTTTTGAAGAGTGCTGTCACTTTATTAGACAAGCCCAAACTGGCTGTCCTGTCCATATGTCCTCATGATTAGATAGATTCAGGCTATGCTCTTTTTGCAAGAATACTGCCGAAGTAATGTATGCTTGGTGCATCGGATCAGGAGGCACATGATGATTTGTTTGGTTACTAGTAATTTTAACATTGATTACTTGGTTGAGGTGGTGCTGGGTTTCTCCACTGTGAAGTTTCTATTTTTTTTTAAATCCAAAATTGGTAAGTATTTCGTGGGGAGATACTTTGAGTCTACTTAAATATCCTGTAACTCATCAACTTTCTTGCCTAAATTCATTAATATCTACTTATTTTCTTGATCAAATTGGCCCGGATTTGGCCAGTGGGAGTCCTTTCACACTAGCTCCTGTGTTTCTTGACATGTTTTCAGTTTTTGATCATTTCATTACTTTTTAGTACCACAAGATATTCCAGGCTCATTTTGTACATTCCCTACCCATCCTTAGAGTCAGTCATATCTCCAAGAAGTCCCAGTTCCTTATTGGAGAATGGTATTTAGAAACCAGGATGTGGGATCTGTGTGTGTTCATTGGCACTATATCCATGTGCACAGTCTGTGCGCCCCTTGCCCCTGCCCCTCCCATCGCGATGTGGTTCTGTCATTCATTTGACATACAGTTTGGTTTTTTATTTGTTTATATTGCATTTTGCAGTTCTCAATTTTTGCTGATTTATTTCTGAATATATGAAACATAATTAGTGTGATTCCAAAAGCCGAAACTATACACAAATATATACTCAGAAAAGTCCCACTGTTAACTCACAACTCTCTTCCATTTGTATCCACCATGCTTTCCATCCTGTTCCTACTCACTCTGTTTCTGGTTTATGTTTCCTTTTGCAAAAATAAGCAGATACGTGGATATTTTCTTATTTTCCATTTTTATTACCCTTGCATACTTTTTAACTTAAGGTTTCCTAAAAATCACTCATATTATCGAAAGAGTCTCATTCTTTCTTGCAGCACATAATACTCTATAGTTACCACTCGCCTATGTGTGGGCATTCAGGTGCTTTTCATTGTTTTGCATTCACAAAAAATGCCACAGTGAACAACCATGTGTATATATATTTTTGTATCATTGAAGGTATATCTGCAGAGTAAATTCCTAGAAGTGGAAGTGATAAATGCCTTTTGGTTCTTGTTAAATATTGCCAGGTTCCCCACTCCTTGAGGGCTATACAAATTTGCATTCCCACCAGCACATGGTACGGATGGATGAATGCCTATCCGCAGCCTCACCAACAGACTGTTGTCTTTTTAATTTTTGCCAATCTGATAGCTGGGAAATAGATTCAATATAATTTCAATTTGCATTTCTATTTAAGTGGGGTTGAATATTTTTATTAGGAGTCATTTTTATGTCTTTTTGGGTGAATTGCGTCTTGATAATTCTTTTTCTTTGCTTTTGGTGTTTTCCCTTCAATTTCAAACAATTCTTTAGATGTGAGAGATATTTACCCTTTGTCTTTGATATGTGTTGCAAATATTTTCTCCATGTTTGTCATTTGTCTTTAACTTACTGTCTTTTAAAACCTTTGTGCAGTCAAATGAGTCAATCTGGACTGCATCTGGATTTTGAGCCATAGTTAGAAAACCTTTTCCTATGCCCAGGTTATGCAGGAATTCACCAATTTTTTCTAGGACTTATGTAGCTTAATATATTTATTCAGATCTCTGATCCATCTGAAATTAATGGTGTGAGGTATGAATCTAATTTTATCTTTTTCCAAATGGCTATCCTGCACTGTCCCACTGGCCTATCTGTGTATTCATGGGGGTGGTACCACACTTCTATTTATAAAGGCTTTATAGTATGTTTTAACATCCCATATGTGATTTCCTTTTCACTGTTTTCCTAGCTATTGTTGCATGTTTCTTTTTCCATACCGACAGTATCAACTTCTCTAACTCCATTAAAGCACTTTTTAGTATTTTATTGAGCCCTGGCTGGTGTAGCTCAGTGGATTGAGCACGGGCCTGCGAACCAGAGTATTTTATTGGAATCGTGTTAAACTTAAAAATTGAGAACTGCCATCTTTATGATGTTCTATTCAAGAACAGAGGATATGTTTCCATGTGTTTAAGTCCACTTTATGTCTTTCAGGAGTGTTTTAAAACTTTTCCTCACATGGGTTTTGCACATTTCTTGTTTATTTCTATGTATTTAATCTTTATTATTGCAATTTTTAGAAGATTTTATTTATCCATTTATTTTTAGAGAGAGAGGAAAGGAGGGAGAAAGGGAGGGAGAGAAACATCGATGTTCGAGAGATGCATTTGATCCGGTTGCCTCTCTCACACCCTCAACTGGGGACCTGACCTGCAACCCAGGCATGTGCCCTGACTGGGAATCGAACTGGCAACCTTTTGGCTTACAGGACAACACTCAGTCCACTGAGCCACACCAGCCAGGGCTGTTATTGCCATTTGAACAGGGTCTTTCTTGATCATTATCTTCCGTAACTGATTATTACTTGTATACATGAAGATTATTGATTTCTATATCTTAATTTTATATTTTGCTGCCTTACTGAGTAAAACATGTTGGAACAACTGGATAGTCATATGAAAAAACAACTCCAACTCCTGTCTTACACCATGCACAAAATCATTCTACGATGGATTATAGAACTAAAGCTTCTAGAAGAAAATGGGAATATCCTCGCAATGTGGCAGTAGGCAGAGGTTTCTTAAGACATAGATAAGTAGTATCTATCAAAGAAGAAATTCAATAAAATACACCATCAAAACTTAAAACTTCTGCTAATGAAATAACACCAATGAGAAAAAATATGGACAAGCCACAGATGGAGAAAACATTCATGAAACATCATCTGAAAAAGGGCTGGTATCCAGGATATATGAAGAAACTCATAACAGATCAATGATATAAATATCCCATAAAAAAGGGGAAAAGATTTGAATGCACACAATGGAAGACAGATGAAATGGAAAGTAAGCCATATTTTAAATAGGTGAAATTTGTAGTATGTGAATTATATCTCAATTTTTTAAAAAGTAGTTATGTGGGGGCCAAAGTAATTCCATGCAGGCAGCTTTCTTGCATTTAGGGATCCCAGGGGTAAATTTGAGATATGAATGGACTTTCTAGCCTCCAGGCCTCTATATATTTGATTTCTCTCAGCTGAGTTTTTGATAAGTTGAGCAACTGGGTTTGAAGGTATGCTATCTGACACTCCTTAGAGCACAGCTATTCTGCGTTTGCCAAAGTATAGAGCCATGTGTTTTAAAAGTCAACCCGAGTGAAAAATGAGCCAAACAAGACTCCGGCCTAGAATAGAAAGCCACTGCCCTTCATAATGGAGGCAGGCCAAGGGAATACTCACTGTCAGGGCCAATATAACTCTCGAGAAGTAAGTTGTGATTTGCTTTAGCATATGGATGAACCAGACCCAAAATTCTAAGCTAGAGAGCAACACTACTGTAATTCTAGGCTGGAAAAAAATTTAAAATCTCAGTCTTGAAAAAGAATAGGAAAGATGAGCTTTGAATGATAAGTTCTGGATTAGCCAGCCACTAAAGGGAAACGTGATCAGTGATGCCTAGGGAACTGAAGAATTGACCTGCTAGATAGGACTGTTAGTGCCACAGTTGAGAAGTGTTGGGGGACATCTGCCAAAAATGGTGGCTTTGATTTCCTAAGGGTTAGTTTGAAGCCCTTTATTATTGTCATTCCTAGTTTGTGACAATACTTTGTACATGTGGGAATAAAGCCCCTATGGTCTTACTTCAAAATCATACTGCTTTATAAAGGTACACCTAAAATTGAGAAGGAGACAGAACACATGCCTGGTGAGTGAATCAGAAAGTTTACAGCAGGTTAAATGAAACACTTTCAGTGATTCCGATATTCTTTTTTTTTTTTTCATTTTATTTTTATTCCTATTCTGACTACTACAAATACTTCTTTGCTTCCCCCTCTTCGGGTGTAAGACATGGCCATCCGACAGTCACCTTGCTTCCCACGCAATCATTCCCCCCCAGTCTGTTCCTTAGAATCTTGTACCTCTCCCCTCCCCCCCCCGCACCCGCTCCCTCCAAATAAAACCGAAAGGAAACCAAATCGAGCGCCAACACGTGCATAACATCGCCACCGCACTCATTACCGAGTTTCTCCGCCCGGGCACAGAGGACGCGTGTTTCCCTGCGTGGAGATGTCCGGATCGCTCCGGTGCTCGATCTCTCCCCGAGTCCAAGCGACGACCGTTCGTCAGTCGGCATGGGAGGAGTCCATCCTCGGCGCCTCAGAGGAGAGGTCCCGGTCCTGAGTTCGTTCGGTCCTGAGTTCGTTCGGACGCAAGAAGAGGAAGGAAGAGAGGAGACGTGATGGGCCGGTTTCCCGAGAGAGTCCCCTTCCGTTGCCGCGACTCGAGACGAGGCCGCAGTCCCGACCGGACCGCTGAGCCTTCTCCCCGATATTCTTACATAATTGGTGTTTAGAGGTGCACTGAATACACATTTAGGCAAAATGCTAAATGGTCAAGTGTTAGAATCAGTCTTACCTGAAGCCAAGGCCAAATTAACACTACCATAGAAAAAAACTTATGTAAATAAATCCAAAATTTTGTTGAAAACTTATTAAAACTTGTTAAAAATGAGGTTTTCACATTTAAATTTTTTTTAAATTACACAGTTCTTGGCACTGTCAGTTCTGCGCACAGCTTGAAGAAAATGCTTTCTGAATATTTTTTAAAAAGAATTTGGTAAACATTTTTTTGTTGTTCATTTACGGTTGTCCCCATTTTTACCCCATTGCTCTCCCCTGCCCCGCCCACCACCCCCACATTCAGTCCTCCCCCAGCTGCATTGTCCTTGTCCATGGAAGCGGTTTTGGGTTCACAGCAAAATTGAGTGGGAGACACAGAGATTTCCCATATACCTCGTGCCCCCACACCTGCATAGCCTCCCCCATTACCAACATCCCATACCACAGTGATACATTAGTTCCAATCAATGGGTCTGCGCTGACATCATTATCACCCAAGGCATGCAGTTTACATTAGAGTTCACTATTGGTGTGGTGTACACTATATGGGTTTGGACAAATGTATAATTATGTGCATCCACCTTTGTAATATACACTGCCCTAAAAATCCTCTGTGTGACTATTCATCCTTTCCCCTCCCTCACTACTGGCAACCACTGAACTGCTTACTGTGTTTATAGTTTGACCTTTTCCGGAATGTCATACGGTCTGTAGACTTTTAAGATTGGCTTGTTTTACTTAGTAATATGCATGTAAGTTTTCTCCATGTATTTTTATGGCTTTATAGCTCATTTCTTTCTTTTTAATTTTTAAAAGATTTTATTTATTTATTTTTAGACAAAGAGGAAGAAAGGGAGAAAAAGAGGGAGAGAAACATCAATGAGTGGTTGCCTCTAACTCGACCCCTACTGGGGACCCAGCCGCAACCCAGGCATGTGCCTCTACTGGGAATCAAGCCTGCAACCCTTTGGTTTGCAGGCTGGCGCTCAACCCACTGAGCCACAACAGCCCAGGCTATAGCTAATTTCTTTATAGGGATAAATAATATTTCGTTGCCCAGTTATACCACAGTTTATTTATCCATTCACCTGAAGAACAGGCATCTTGGTTGCTTCCAAATTTTTGCAAATGTGAATAAAACTGCTATAAGTATCCATATGCAGATTTTTGTGTGGGTGTTAAGTGTTCAGATTTTTAGTGAGCCTGTCCTTCTGGACTGTGAACTTCACATGAGCTTCTCAGATTATTCCCTGCCCCCCCTCCCCTGCCGCCCTTAGATGGGACAGAATGGCTAGAGTGGCCTGGAGTTGAGTATTTCGCTTCTCCAGGTGAGTTAGGCTCTGATTAAACCCCAGCAAGTTAGGTTCTGCTTTATTAGTTTCTTCTGAGTGCAGAGCTTGTTAAGGAGAACAGAACGCTCTGGCACTTTTCAAAATGGTTCCTTTTCCCCTCCCCTTGCCAGAAGCAGGGGAAGGGGGATTGTTCTCTGATAATCACTGAGAACCTGGCAGAGATACAGGAGGTGAAACTCACAAAAGCGGTGGGGAACCCCTGATGGCTGGGTCCTCCTGGAATTTTTAAGTGTCAGACTTGTCCACACTGAGCCTCCAGGAACTCATCAATTACTGTTCAGGTTTCCCTACCCCAGCACTGGTTCCCATGGAGGTTTCTGTTTGGGTAATGGGATTGTGGAGGTTTCTTGTTGGGGTAAGTTAAGAGTCTCTGTATTCACCTGTTAGTCTCTCCTATTTTGTGAGCAACAATTTGCCCTATGACCTCACTTCTCTTATAGATGTAAGAAGAGTTGTTCATTGCTCAGTTTTTTCAGATTTCTACTTTTTAAGATGGAGGAATAGCTTCCAAGCTCCTTACATGCTGGATTGGAAACTAGACCTGTATTGTTAGGAGTCTCTGAGATCCTTTAGGTCACAACTGTGTCTTAACCCTTGCCATGAACTCAGCAATTTACATAACTGGGAACATAATATGTGCTCACTTAACATTTATTAAGTGATAAAATGAATGAATGAAAGAATGAGTGTTGGTAAAACAATTTCCAGATGTTTTCAGCAAGACCTCATAGCCCCCTCCTGAACTCCCCAATTCTGTGTCTAAATGTACAGAATCAAATATAGGAAAATAGCCCTTTTTCCTCCTAGAAGCAACTTACAAGCTTCTTTCATGCTGTACTGGAAACTGAAAATCTTGCTTTCTGAACATTTTCAGAGGCAGTTTGAAGATTGTTGCCCTCATTTATGTCTTTATTTCTGATATTTTGTATGCCCTTGGTGTTCCTTCTTTAGGCTTTTATTTTAAATTGTATTTGTTTTATTTTATTTGCTAATATAACATACAGTAAAATTGGCCTTTTTTTGATGTACACTTCTGCGAGGAGTTCATTAACCACTTAATGGAGTTATTTTTCTGAACACCACCTTCTCCACCATCTCCCTGGTACTTTCTGTTTCTTGGGGCTCCCCTATTTTGTCTTCTGGCTAGAATGCTGGGATTTAGTTACTTTGTTCTGCTATGTACTTGTGACTGTGCCCATGTCTGGGAAGAGAGAAAAAAACAATGGTGGTTTGCTCGGCACAACCATGCCCTAAAGAGGAAGGTACCCTTCCCTCAAAGTTTTAGGCCCCTTTGGGTGTCTGTTACTGCTGTTGTCAGTGCTGGTGCCCTTGCCACCACAGCATTGCTTAGGGTTGCCAGTTTGATGGTACAATACTTTGAATTCTTGTCTTCTTTTCGGAGATGTCTACTAGCACTTACTGTACAGAGTCCTCAAAATGCTGACCCTTGTGTTCTATGCAGGCTTTTCAGCTCTATTCAGAGAGAGAGAGAGAGAGAGATAGTTTCTACATCCAAGCAGGAACAGAAACCAGTCCGTGGTATTTTATAAAATCATTTGACAAAAAATTTGCCTTTTAACTACAGATGTAGACATGTGGGAATGGAGCAAGGCAGTTGAGTCAAGATAGGAAAATCAGGGGATCCAAGATGGCAGTGGAGTTAGGTGAAAGTTACACTCACCTCCTCCCAGGACCTAACTAGAATTACAACTAAAATATTACAAAATCAAACTGAATAACCAACTGAAGACTAGCTGAACAGATCTTATAACCAAGGATTTACAGAAGAAGCTACATCAAGACTGGCAGGAAGGGAGGAAACACGAAAAGGGCTGGCCCTGCACCGCAGGCGGTGGTTGAGAATCTGGAGGGAAATCTCAGCTGCAGAGGTCCCCTGAGAGGAGTGAGGGGGTCTTAATCCCATGCTGGGCTCCCCAGCCCAGAGTTCTGAGCTGCAAAGAGGCACCCATATAACATCTGGCTGTGAAAATCAGTCAAGATTCTGTCTGCCAGGGTAAGATGGGAGGCTTCGAGAAATTCAGACATCCACTTAAAGAGGCAAGGCACAAAATCTCATTCACAGCCACTCACCCTGGGCTCCTGCAGAGGGAGGGCAGACTAGACAAGAGTCATGTAAGTTCACTGGCTTGGGGAGATAGCTGAAGGGACAGCTGCTAGAGTTGTGTGCTGGGTCCTTCTCCCACACCACCCACAGACACTATCTTTCTTAGGTCAAGCACTCCCCTCCTTATGGCTTCAGCCTGGAGGAATACATTACACCCCCCGCGCCTCCCCCCCCCCCCCCCGCCGCCGCTGACTCCTTGTGATCCTCTCTGCTGAGCTCACACCCTGTGGAGGAGTTAGCTGCCTGGGCCCAGGTGTAGCAGTCTGAGTGGACTCGGAGGGGGTTGATGACTGGGTTGTGTAGCTCTGGTGCAAAAGCCGTTCCTGAAAGCCTGACCAGTACCTCCCTCTCTTGGGAGGTCCACGATACCCACCCTCCCAACTCGCAGTAGCCCATCCTGCTGGGCTCCAGCTCCCAGCAGAACCCGGGACAGGCTGAGTTGTGTGGCTCTAGGAAAGGGGCCATTTATCCCTCACACACCCAAATGGAACCACCATTTCTGTGCAGAGCTCTCTATTCACATGGCCAAAGCTTGGTCTTTTTGGGCCTACCTCAAGAAACAAACAAACAAACAAACAAAATCTCAAACAATCTAACCTTACAACTAAAGGAACTAGAAAAGAACAATAAACAAAATCCAAAGTGAGTAGAAGAAAGGAAATAAAGATCAGAGCAGAAATAAAACAGAGTCTAAAAAATTAATACAAAAGATCAGGGAAAACAAGAGCTGGTTCTTTGAAAAGTGAAAAAAGATTAATAAACCTTTAAGCAGACTCATCAAGAAAAAAGAGAAAGGACCCAAATAAATGAAATTGCTAATGAAAGAGGAAAAGTAACAACCAAAACCACAGAAATACAAAAGATTATAAGAAAAATTGAACAGATATATGCAAAAAATAAAACTAGATCACCTTAAACCAAATACAAGAATAAACTCAAAATGGATTAAAGACTTAAGTATAAGACTCAAAACCATAATACTCCTAGAAAAAAAGCACCGACAATGAAATCATACATATCTCTTAGCAATGTTTTTTCTAATATATCGCCTCGGGCAAGGGAAACAAAAGAAAAAATAAACAAATGGGACAACATCAAGCTAAAAAAAAATTTTGCACAGCAAAGGAAACCATCAACAAAATAAAAAGACAGCCCACTAAGAGGGAGCAGCTATTTGCCACTGATACATCTGATAAGGGGTTAATAACCAAAATTTGTAAATAACTTATAGAACTCAAAGCCCCCCAAAACAAATAGTCCAATTAAAAATGGGCAAAGGACCTGAATATGCAGTTAAAGAGGACACATAGATGCCAATAGACATATGAAGAGATGCTCAATGTCACTAATCAGAAAAATGCACATTAAAACCACAGTGAGATCTTACCTCATACCTGTCAGAATGGCCATCATTAATAAATCAACAAACCACAAGTGCTGGAGAGATTGTGGAGAAAAGAGAACCCTAGTGCACTGTTGGTGGGAATGCAGACTGGTGCAGCCCCTGTGGAAAGCAGTATGGAGGTTCATCAAAAAATACAAAATGGTACTGCCTTTAAGACCCAGCAATTCCACTTTTGGGTATATATCCAAATAAATCCAAAACACTAATTCAAAAGAATACATGCACCTGTATGTTCATTGCAGCATCGTGTACAACAGCCAAGATATGGAAGCAGCCCAAGTGCCCATCAATAGACAAATAGATACAAAGTGGTACATACAAATATATGCAATGGAATATTAACCATAAAAAAAGAATGAAATCTTACCATTTGCGACAGCATGGATGGACCTAGAAGGTATTATGCTAAGTGAAATAAGTCAGTCATAGAAAGACAAATACCATATGATTTCAGTTATATGTAGATTCTAAAGACCAACATAAATGAACAAACAAAATTGAAACAGACTTAAATACAGTGAACAGACTGATGGTTGCCAGAGAGGAGGAGGGGCTGGGGAGGCTGGGTGAGTAAGGTGAAGGCATTGAGAGGTACAGAATTGATGTTACAAACTAGTCATGATATAAAGTATAAAGGACAACACAGGGAATATAGTCAATACTATTGTAATACTTATGTATGCTGCCAGGTGGGTACTGGAAATATGGCGGGGGACACTTCATAAAGTATCTGATTGTCTAACCACTATGTTGTACACCTGAAACCAATACAAAATAATATTGAATGTAAGCTGTAATTGAAAAAAAATTATTGAAAAAAGATAGGAAAGCTCTTCCTAGAAGTGGCTTGAGGTGATCTCTGAAAATAGTTTTCTAATTCTGTTGACCTGAAACCTCACAAAATCATTCAAATCAAGAGGTTCAAATCTTCATGTTCACTTTATGAAAACTCATGAAACTGTCCAGACCATCAAGGGTATGTATATCTGAAAAGCCACCAAGGATCTTAAGGATGTCACTTTACAGAAACAATATGTGTCATTCTGTCATTACAATGGTGGAGCTGGTAGGTGTGCCTAGGCCAAACCATGGGGATGCAGGGTTGGTGGCCCCAAAAAGTACTGAACTTTTGTTGCACATGCTTAAAAATGTGGAGAGTTATGCTGGACTTAAGGGTTTAGATGTAAATTCTCTGGTCATTGAGCACATCTAGGTGAACAACGCTCCCAGGATGCAGCGCAGAACTTACAGAGCTCGTGGGTGGATTGACCCATTCATGAGCTCTCCCTGCCACACTGAGATGATCCTCACTGAAAAAGAGTAGATTGTTCCTAAACCAGAAGAGAGTTGTACAGGAAAAAATAAAAGATATTCCAGGATAAAACAACAACAACAACAACAACAACAACAACAACAACAACAACAACTTATGGCCCAGGAGTAAATTCAGCATAAAATGCTAAGAAAGAAAGAAATATTAAGATAGGAAAATCATCTATGAATTTCCATCTATATCTCAGTACCCACTGCATGCATACATCCAGTCAACCCTCAGAAGCAGATTTGCCTACCTGACCCACAGCTGCCCATAGACACATGAAGGATCCCAGTTGAGCCCAGACTAAGTTGCCAACCCCAAGAACTGTGAGCCAAAAAATGGTTGTTAAAAAGAAAATGGTTGTTATATTAAGCCACTAAGTTTTGGGGTAGTTTGTTTTTTGTTTTAATGGGCTTTCTAAACAGAGCAATAGCTAACCGATACTGTAAGCAAGTAAAACAAAAGCATCAATCCATTGTGCTAATTAAAAAAAAAAAAAAAAAAAAAAGATTTGTGAGTGTTTCTCTGGGTCCTTGCATACAATGCAGAAAATAAAAAAAAAAGTAGCACATCTAATAGTATCACTAATCATTTTGTGCACAGTAGAATATAATTCATATAAAACATTTTCTAGTAACTTAATTTCCAGTAGAAACTTTGTACTTGGGATTGATAGCTTGGGCAAATCTCAAAAATCTTTCAATTTCAAGTACTAAAAAATGCTGTGCAGTCTATAAGCATTATTGCCACAAGTTTTGTTTAGATTTTTGAGGTGTGCTTACTGATATTCAGACAAGCTTTGGCCACCTCACTTGTCTCTAGTACTTTCTTCTCTTTATTGTCATTACATTCTTTATTACTGTTTGTATAGAATGTGATTTATCATGGATGAAGTATATAATTTTGATGTTTTTCTTCCTTATGAAATTTTGAGGTGGAAAAGTTCACATTTAACTTTTGTTTCATCCTCATAAGCTATGAGGATTTTCAAATAAGACTTTCTTAAAACACTAATGGCCTTATTTATCATTAAATAAAAATTAAATACAGTTCTTAAAGTTTATTTTGTTTATTGTTGTGAATGCTAATACAAAAATTCTACAGAGATTAGAATTATATCCAATTTTTATTTTTGTCTTAGATTTAAAAGTTATTGCCTCAAGAGGATATGATGCTCATAAATGCACTTGTTCGCTACATGTTTTCTTAATATTTGTATTGACTTACCTATTTACCTGTTTAACTGTAAGTTCCTAATAATTATATTTGTGCATAAAGTTAAAAGCTTTCATACTCATCTTCACAGCATTTTACTCTTGCCATAATAAATGTGCATTTATACTTCAAATGACAAAGGATTCAACATATAAAGCACATAGGGAGATTTTCACATGTATCTGAGAACAAATGTTCATATATTAAAAATAAATGTCATATTCTTTGTTCATATTACTGACATTTTTATATTGATGATACACAATGGTAATGTGCATCCTGCACATGTACTGGGATGGCAGAAGTGATGCTGAGGTAGGTGTTTGGATAGGGTAAGGCCATAGCTGAGAGAAGATTCTGGCCAAGTTCTTCAGTGTACCCCTACAGTTGACACTCACTTATTTCCCTGCTCCAGAACTTTCCTGGATGATGTGACTTGGAAAAAATGCTGATGATTTTAATCCATAGCAATGCAGAGAGGCACATGATAAAAATCTGCTTCATTCTGCTCCATTTCCACATAGTATCAATTGTTTTATTTTAATTATATTTTATTGATTATGCTATTACAGTTGTCCTGATTTCCCCCTTTTGTCCCTTTCCACCCAGCACCCCCCACTCCCTCAGGCAATTCCCCCACCGTTGTTCATGTCCATGGGTCACGAGTGTAAGTTCTTTGGCTACTCTATTTCCTATACTGTACTTTACATCTCCATGGCTATTCTGTAACTACCTATTTGTACTTCTTTTTTTAAAAAAAAAATTTTATTTATTTAATTTTAGAGCAGGGAAGGGAGGGAGAAGGAGAGGAAAAGAAACATCAATGTGTGGTTGCCTCTAACATGACCCCTACTGGGGACCTGGCCCGCAACCCAGGCATGTGCCCTGACTGGGAATCAAACTGGTGATGCTTCAGTTCACAGGCCGGCACTCATTCCACTGAGCTACACCAACCAGGGCTTTTTTTGTGCTTCTTAATCCTCTCACCTCTTCACTCTTTTCCCTACACCTCCAATATCCCCCACCTATCTGGCAACCATCAAAATGTTCTCTGTATCCATGATTCTGTCTCTGTTCTTGTTTGCTTAGTTTGTTTTTTAGATTCAATTTAAAAAATTGAATCTAATAGATATGTATTTATTGCCATTTCATTGTTCATAGTTTTGATCTTCTTTTTCTTAAATAAATACCCTTTAACATTTTATAATAAGGGCTTGGTGATGATGAACTCCTTTAGATTTTTCTTGTCTGGGAAGCACTTTATCTGCCCTTCCGTTCTAAATGAGAGCTTTGCCGGGTAGAGCAATCTTGGATGTAGGTCCCCACTTTTCATGACTTTGAATATGTCTCGATGCGTGGAATTTAGTATTTTTATGTTTAGTATTAGGTGGCTGTAGAGGTAGATGCCTTATAGAAATAAATATATTTTCACATTTATTATTGCCGGTGGTTCCATAAGGGCACGATCGTTGCTGTCCTCTCCACCAGTGTATGCCCAGTGTCTTGCACTGCCTTTGGCACAGGGTAGATGTTTTTAATAGGTAGGATGGGTTTTTTTTAATGGTTAGACACTTTTTAAAACAAGTATTTTACTGGGATAGGGAGTTGACCAACTTAATATTTTTTTCTAAACCTGTCAGATGGTATTCTTTTTTCAAATATAGGCACCTTGTCTGGGAGACTTACAGCTTTATAAATTCCTTTTTTCTTTTGTTTGCTTTGTTTTCTTTGTTTTCTAGTTTCCATATACTTGTTAGTATAACCCTATACTGAGCAAAATAATTTGACCTGATCGGACTTCTTGTACACAAAAAATTAAGTTTGTGGTATGCAGATGAAGGTAGTATGTCACACTCTATTTATTTAGTGCTCTCTGCTTTTCAGAGTTGGTACATTCTTTTTGTCCCTTAGGAGGTTGTATTTTTTGTTGTTGTTGTTTTGAGCTTCCCAAACTTGTATTTTACTTTATTTTATGTATTTACTTTTAGTATATAATATATGTTATTGATTATGCTATTACAGTTTTCCCCCTTTGCCTTCCACCTCCTGGTATCCCCCATTCCCTCCAGCAACCCCCACACCATTGTTCATGCCCATGGGCCATACTTATAAATACTTTGGCTACTCCATTTCTTTTTTTTTTTAAACATATTTTAATGGTTATTATACAATCTTTTTTTTTTCCTTTCTTTTAGATTTTATTTATTTATCTTTAGAGGGGAAGGGAAGGAGAGAGGGAGAGAAACATCAATGTGCGGTTGCCTCTTGTATGTCCCCTGCCGGGTACTGGCCTGGCAACCCAGGCATGTGCCCTGACTGGGAATCGAACCGCAATCCTTCGGTTCGCAGGCCCGCGCTCAATCCACTGAGCTACACCAGCCAGGGCTCTTTGGCTACTCCATTTCTTATACTGTCCTTTACATCCCCATGGCTATTCAGTACCTACCAATTTGTTCTTCTTAATCCCTGAACCTTTCCCCTCATTTTCTCCTTCCTTTCCTGGTTGATAACCCTCCAAATGATTTTCATATCTATGATTCTGTTTCTGTTCTGCTTGTTTGCTTAATTTGTTTTTTAGATTGAATTGTTGATGGTTGTGAACTTATTGCCATTTTAATGTTCATAGTTTAGATCTTTTTTCTTATATAAGTCCCTTTAACATTTCATCTAATAATGGCTTGGTGATGATGAATTCTTAGCTTTACCTTGTCTAGGAAGCACTTCATCTGCCCTTTGATTCTAAATGATAGCTTTGCTGGATGGAGCAATCTATGTTGTAGGTCCTTGCTTTTCATGACTTTGAATATTTCTTGCAAGTCCCTTCTAACCTGCAAAGTTTCTTTTGAGAAATCAGCTGACAGTCTTATAGGAATTCCCCTGTAGGTAGCTACCTGCTTTTCTCTTATTTCTTTTACGATTCTCTTTATCTTCAACCTTTGGCATTTTAATTATGATATGTCCAAATGTTGGACCTCTTGAAGTTGTTCCAGAGGCTACTTATACTATCCTCATTTTTTGGAGTCTTTTTTCTTCCTGTTGTTCTCATTGGTGGTTTTTTGGTTCCTTATGTTCAAAATAATTGATTTGATTCTCAGCTTCATCCACTGCACTGTTGTTTCCCTGTAAGCTGTTCTTTATTTCAATTAGTGTATCCTTAGTTTCTGACTTGATCTTTTTTTGTGCTGCTAAGGCCCTCACTAAGTTCCTTGAGCATCCTTATAACCAGTGTTTTGAACTCTGCATATGATAGATTTCTTATGACCATTTCATTTAGCTCTTTTTCTGGAGTTTTGAACTGTTCTTTCATTTGGGCCATGTTTCTTTGTCTTCTCATTTTGACAGCCTCCCTGTGTTTGTTTCTAGGAATTATGTAGAGCTTCTATGACTCCCTGTCTTGGTAGTGTGGCCTAATGCAATAGGTGTCCTGTAGGGTCCAGTGGCACAGCCTCCCCATCACCCAAGCTGGGTATTTGAGGTGCACCCTTCATGTGGGTTGAGTACACTCTCTTGTAGTTGAGCCTTGGTTGCTGTTGGCAGATCAATGGGAGGGATTTATCTGGGATAGTCAGCTGCAAGGATTGACCACTTACCACCAACCTCCAACCTCCGTGGAGGATCAGCCATGCAGGGACAGGGTGGTGGTGTTGTGATGTGGTTTGTAGCTGTACACTGGGTGTGCTGTTTCTGGGATATCCGAGATGGTACAGGCCAAGGTCAGCCCCCACCTGTGTTTTGCCTGGGGCACCCTGCAGAGCTATAAAGCAATCTGAGATGTCTGCTACTTGTGCTGGGCTTGGTGATTCCCAGGGGAAGCCAAACTGTGAATCTAAGTTGGCTGTTGCTAGTGCCAGGCCTGGGGGCTCACTGAGGCCAGCTGGTGCTTGTTTCAGAGGATTTAGGAAGTTGTGCAGCATGAGCCAAGATCAAACATTCATATGGAAAAGGAGCTTGATTGGCCCAAAATTTGAGTGGGGCAGAGACGCTGGGGATCTCCCAGGTGGGTCAAACAGTGTTAGACAGGTTGATGGAGTCTCAGATATGGCACCAGCCTGCTGGTGCAGTCTGGAGGATGTGGTTTCTTTAATTCCATAGCTGTCATACTTCCATTCAATTCCATTTTGTAGTTGTCAGACTTCCATTCAACTCACTTTCTGACAGTTCTGAGTGGTTGGTATTCTATATTTTATTTTTAAAGGTTTTATTTATTTATTTTTAGAGAGAGGGGGCGAGAGGGAGAGAAACATCAATGTGTGGTTGCCTCTCACATGGCCCCCAATGGGGACCTGACCCATAATCCAGGCATGTGCCCTGACTGGGAATCGAACGGCGACACTTTGATTTGCAGCTTGTGCTCAATCCACTGAGCTACACCAGCCAGGGCTGGTTGTTCAGTATTTTAGTTGTAATTTTGATATGGTTGTGCAAAGAGGAGAGCCATGTCTGCCTAATCTGCTATCTTGACCAGAAGTTTGGCAAGTGTTTTCACTAACACTCCACACCTACCCCAAGAGACAGAAATTTCTTCCATTTGTGAGCTAGGCCCTTTTAATGTTAATAGAGTCGACAAGTAAGTGGAGCATGTACCTGTGATGGGGAAAGAGCGATACTAGTGAAAAAGATATAAGGACTTGACTAAGATATGATATGGGTTCTTCCCTGAGAGGAAGGACTGTGGTTTTCTTTAGAGAAGGCTGCAGAGGTAAAATATTATTTGAGTTCCTGAATGATTGTTGGAGGATACTCATTGTCTCTAATTTCCCCTAGGTATGGGTGTGAACATTATAAGTTTCAGTAAAAACACTCTTTGATGGAAGAAACCACATTAAATTTGGAGAAAGTTACTGAGGCAGTATCTCAGGACCAGGAAGAAGAACCAGTGGAATGATGAATTCTCTGAAACCAGTGAACATACTGACTACTGGGCAGCCTTTCCAGTTTGATGTCTGTATAGTTTTGTAAGAAGTGAGAATCACTTTTCTATAACACAGGGTGTTTTGAACAAGAGATGGTTTTCCTCAAGCTCCTGGTTGTTGCAGATGAAAAGGAAAGCCTGCTAATGGCATTGTGGCATACTGGATTAGATCCTGGAACAAAAAAGGGACATTATTAGTAAAACTGGTGAAATCGAATTCTGTAGTTTAGTTAATAGTAATGTATCAATCTTGGTTTCTTGGTTTTGACAAATGTACCATGGTCATATAAGGTGTTAGCCTTGGGGGAAACTGGATAGAGATATATGGGACTGTCTGTACTATCTTTGCAAATATTTTGTAAATCTAAAATTATTAAAAAAAAAAGAACTAAAGCTGAGTTGGGGTGGGGAAGGTGGGTTTAATTTGAAACTAGGTTGCTGGGTTTTTGTAGAGAGGTGTTACTCTCAGGGCAAGGCAACCCAACAGAGAAGGTCAGATTAGGAGAATGTAAGGACTAGAGGGTAAGGTAATAGAACACAGTTTAGGAAAATAAATAAACGCATAGACCCACATTAGGGTACTTAGTGCAAATGTAGAGGAAAATATCTCAATAGTAATTAATATGTATATTAAAGTGAAATAGTAATGGTTGGTTTAATATAAAGTTATTCTCTAACATAGGTTATTATGTAGTCATCAGCCAATGTCCAATTCATGTAGAATTGACATTTGCCACCTTTGGTGAGAGTTACAAGAAACCAGATGTATTTTTTTCTCCTCTACCCTCTTGATGTGAACTGTAGTTAAATCTTAGATTTTTGAGTGAGATACCTCAATTTTTTTTCTTAGCACATTGTTTCGTACTGTCAAATTTTACATTTAAAATATTAACTTCAAAAATGATTATAAACCACATCTGCCTTCTTTTTTTAAACCACATAATATAAGACAGATGCTTTGGTAATGAGTCTGGGCCTTCATCTTGTCCTTTGAGTCTGTAAATGATGGCTGGGCCTTCATTTAAAGCTTGTATTTCTAAATGGTTACTACATGTGTAACAAGTCACAAGGTATTCCACCACCTAGAGTGTACTCCAATGCCGGGTATGTAAATTGTGCCACCCAATCAGTTTGATTGCCTCACTCCCCTTTGGTAGACTTGGATAATGGAAGGTAGATTGGGTAAGATTCTGGTTTTAAGCATTGAACAGTATCTCAAGCCAGCTTAAGCAAAAATCTGTAAATGGTCTTTTACAAAGAGGAAATGGTGGAGGTCTTGTGGTATCTACAGGCAAGAATGTGGGTATATCTCAGGAAAAAACTAAAACCAGGAACCAGAAAGCAAGCACAGGAACCCAGGAAGCATACTCTCTTTTGGCATCTTACTGATGTTTCCCTCTCTGCAGAATGACTTTCTTGATTTCTCTGTCCACGCGGTGACTGACTGGCTGACTCTAGGCTCAGGAGAGACAAGCTGATTGGCTAACTTCCTGGCAGGCACTACCCTAATCTAATCAACTGCAACCAAGAGGGCAGAGTCACATGGTATAAACGTGGTTTTCTATCCATAGAGGTAGAAGAGTAGTACTGAGAGAAGCAGGAAGTGCTGTGAGCTGTGCAGACACCACAAACATTATTTGCTATAGGAAATGGTGGCGACCATAATGGAAGGAAGAAACATATTTGGTTGTTGTGTGAAACGTGTACAAGTACATGAACCATGTGATATTGAACATTCTCTTAGAACTGATCATCAGGTGTTGCTTCAATTCATCAGAAAACATTGAATGAGTGTGCTGTGCATATGTTTATTTAAGTACTATGGAGAGAAAAGAATTAGATATGGTCTCTGAGCCCATTTGAGTTAGGGAGATGTGTCTATGAGAAAAATAAACCAACAATCAAGGGAGTATTCTATTAAATACCAAGTAAAGATATTAAATTCCACTGAAGGTCATGTCTATAATTAAAACTTTTTACATATATTTTCATTGAAAGTCCAATTTACTGATGCTGCAGATGTATACTGGTGTTCATTTTACCTTGTATAGTGTGATGACAGTAGGGGCTATGGAAGAGCATTTGGTTAAAAATCTAAATGCTGCATCCTTCAAGGAAGTGCTTGAAGAAATATGTATGCCAGTCATCTACTGTATTTTTTGGACCATAAGACACACCTAGGTTTTAGAGGAAGAAAATAGGAAAAAAATTTTTGAAGCAAAAAATGTGGTAAAATATTTAATAACATAAACAACATAATATTTCACCAATGTAAATGTAAACAGAACTCAACAGCAGCATTAACAACCATTATTCCTCCCAAATTTGGGCAGAGGGGGGAGTGCATCTTATAGTCCGAAAACTACGGTAATTAAGCCCAGTGCCTCCAGAGCTTGCCCCACACATAGGTGACCTGAAATACACAATCTCATTTCCCCTGGTAATTTTTGTGGACATAGCCCTACAAATTCCTTTTGTAAAAGCCTATGTTTTCTGGAGTACCCTATTGGAGTGCAATTGCTCTTTGGAATACTATATGATCAGGCATTGAAAAATTAGCATAGGCTGGTTTGTCTTATCCTGGAGACTGGTAAACTTTGATAAGAAATCAGAAAAGATCTGGAATACAAAGTATGAGCAATAACCCCTTTAGGGGACTGTGGAAGTGAATGACAAGGAGTAGAATGAGTTGGTGAGAGGCCACTGGGAATTGCCTCCTTTAGTTTCAGCTGTTGCCAAGTGTTCTGAAGGCTCCCCTAGCAACTTCACTTCCCAGAAAGCTTTTGTAAAAATCTTAATGGCAAAGATTAGATCCTTTGTTTTGTCTTTAACCTCCTATAAAAGCTATACTCATCCTGACCATACTAATTCTTGTATAGTCCTGCAAATCAATCTTCTGTTGACTGAAGGATCAGGATTAGAGAATATTCCGAAGAAAAGAGGAACCTCAAGACACTCTAGCTCCTCAGAAGAGCCAGTCTTCTGTACAGCCTGTTCCTCCCACCCCAAAATAGCTCTTTGTGTGGCCTGATGCCAGGAAATTTCCTATTAGAGTCCTTGCTTATGGGTCTTTTGGGTATTATTAACCAGGCTTGGCATGTAGATGTCATTCAATAGTGTTTATTGTAAGATATGGTGATGACATTAGGATTAGCATGAATGTCTCTCAGTTTAATGAGATCAGTTTACGCACATAAAAGATGTTGGGTGGGGGAAAGCTGGTAAAATAGAAATCATGACTCTATTTATTCTGGGACAGTGTAAACATAGCACATTTTAAAGGACCAAAATAGAAAGTCAAAAATAGACTATGAGCATCATGTCATAGAGAGGCTTACCACTGCCACATCACATTGCTTCCCCTCTCTTCCAAGACATCTTAGCTACCTGCTGATTGATGTCTGCTGATAAGAACAGTGGTGGGTGCTGAACATCTCTGCCAAAGTGAAATATACAAAGCTACTGCTCACCCTTCCTCAGCTGTTCCAAACAGATCTCAGAGGGTTGAAATAACTCAGTGGCTTGATTTCCTAAGTTGACTTGGTTCAAAGCAATTTATCCAGATAAATCTTCCTTTTTCTTCCATCCTTCTGGAAAAATACCACCAGAAAAATTTATGCAAAGTAAATACACAAGGTTTTAAGGAAGTCTCACTTCTAAGAAATATACTTAGGAGAAACAAAATGATTTGTGGAGTTCTCATTGCTGGTTTGAACACAAATCAGCTACATCTTCATCATCTGGCAATAGACTCATTTTTATTTATTTATTTTTCCCCACCCTGCAATAAACTCATTTTTAAAGAGATTTTATTTATTTATTTTCAGAGGGGAAGGGAGGGAGAAAGAGAAGGAGAGAAACATTGATGTGTGAGGCATACATCAATCAGTTGCCTTTCGCATACCTCCAACCATGGGCCCAGCTGGCAACCTAGGTACGTGCCATGACTGGGAATCAAACCAGTGACCTTTCGGTTTGCAGGTCAGCACTCAATCCACTGAGTCACACCAGCCAGGGCTAGACTCATTTTCTTTTGTTTCTATAAAATTAGATAGTGGTTGAAGATATGGAAAGCATGCTGATAAGTCAAGAGGAAAAATTTTAAAGTGAAATATTGAGATTTTAAAATTGCACTGAGAATTTAGAGAAAATTCGACACAATCCAGGCCAATCTGTGTCATTTATAATACAATCGACTCTAAGAACTCTACGAGTATATGTAAAACATAAAAATGAGTAGTCCCTGGAGAAAAGGAATTTGAATGCATAAGTACTTTCCATGTCAGCCAAGTTTTTAGTAAAATTTTGAGGCTTTTTAAAGTTCACATTTGCTACTACGATTTTTATTTTTTAGAAATGTAGTTCATGCAAATAAAGGTCCCTTTGGACCCAAATGAACATTATTTTATGAGAGAAACTGTCTTCAGTTTCAAAACTATACCATACCATGCCTATCAGTATAAGAACACAGTTCAACTATTTTAAAAATATTTTTCCAATCAAAGCAGCACCATATCCGACTTAATGCCATTATCACAATTTCAATACTGTGCTATTACCTTATCAATACCCTGCTGCTTTTATGGTATGTCTTGTTTTATACAAACAATGAATTCGGGAAAATGCATATGGAAATAGAATCTTACCCTCCACTGCTTTTGTCTAATATGGTTCTGCTGCTTTAAGGACACTACTCATTTTCTTCTCCCTTTTGCCCCCTTCTTTGTCCCCATCCTTACCCCTGCCCAGTTTAATAAAGTGCACTAGACCAATGGCATAGGGACAGAAGGAGTGATATATTGGTTGGAGTAAACTTTTTTCTAAAAAACTACTGAATGCAAACCACCTAGGGTAGTATAAGAACATGTTTAACAATGAAAACATTGACATAATTTAGATTAACTTTTTCATTCAACAAACATTCCCTGAACATCTATGTCCTTGTGGTTTTAGTCATCAGAAATATAAATATGAATAATTACTCCCTAAGTCAAAGAGTTCACTCTTTTTTTTTAGTCATCACCTGATGACATGTTTATTGCTTTTAGAGAGAGGAAGGGAGAGAGAGAGACAGAGACAGATAGAAACATTGATGTGAGAGAGAAACATCACTCGGTTGCCTCCTTTATGTGCCAAGACTTGGAACTGAACCCACAAAAGTGGTGTGTGGGATGATGCTCCAACCAACTGAACCACCTGGCCAGGTCAAGAGTTCACTTTTTAAAGTAAAAGAGCATTATGGGGTGGCAGGAATGACAGACAAAATTTTGTATGCCTGGGTTTTAAAGGATTGAATAGGGATTTGCCAGGTGAACAAGGAAGAGAAGGGCTTTTTAAGCAGGAGGAATAGCTTGTGAGTGGCAAGATGTGAAATAACAAGAGGTTTGGGGAATTCTTATGCAAATGTGAAGGGAGGAAAGAATGGAAAGTAGCCAGAGATGATGGTGAACAAGAGCTAAATCACAAAACGGCTTTGTATACCATTGGTCATTAGAGAGGTGCTCTCTCTTGTTGGGCAGAGATGGTACATATAGCCTGGGAGAAAGATCCCTGAACTGTGGAATTCCTTCGGTTCTCCTTTCATGCTTACCAAGTTGTTTCCTGCCGTGGTCTTAGAGATACCAGGATATCAGAAAAGCAACGCTCAGAGCAGTGAATGGAAATAAACAGTAACTGGAAAAATAGAACTCCATTTAACATTAATAAATTAGACAGAATAGAGAGTTCAGAAACAGATCAAAATCTCTTTGGAAATTAATTGTATAAGTGGCATTTCAAACCAAATACTAGAAAGGATGAACTTTCAGGAAATAATGTTGGAATGGTTGGTCAGCCTTTTGGGAAAAAAAATAAAGTGTGATCCTACCTCATTTCTTTTACCAAACTTTCTGCATCTCCTCTGCAAGAAAGAAAAAAAAGCAGTGTTTTTTTTTTTTAATTTAGGAAAATAATAATTTCTTCTAGTTATGTCCTTCACCAGGTACCCTACTGCAAAAGAGAGCTTCCTGACAGTTTGATTAGTGTGTGGTAGTTCTGTAGATACTAAGCAAGTCTTGGTACAGTGACTGAACCAAGTTTCTAGACCTCCAAAAGTGAGCGTCAGATTCTGGGCTATTGTGATCCCAACCAGACTAATAGCCCCATAAGAAAGGAGCAAAACTCATTTATCCATTCCTTTAGGAAATATTTCTTGTGTACTTAGTATCTGCTAGGTACTGTTACAGGTACTGAAGAATACTGCATTGAACAAAACAGCACAGAGAAAAATCTCTGCCCTGATGGAGATTACAATTTAGTCTAGGTATTTCTATGTATTCATTTACCCATTTTAGCATTCATTCAATAAATGTATATTGAGCAGATAATAGGTGCCAGAGTTAGTAGTTAAGTCTTGCATAATCAGTTAACAGCTCTAGTGATTTTTAATGGAGATAAAATTCATCACTTTACCCATTTTAAATTATGCATTTCAGTAGTTTTTATCAATAGTATATTCACAAGGTTGTGCAACCATCACTGTGATATAATTCCAGAATATTTTCATCACCCCAGAAAGAAATCTTGTACCCATTAACCAGTCATTTCTCATCCTTTCTCCCCTAAGCCATTGGCAAACAAATCCAGTTTCCATCTCTATATATTTGCCTATTCTGTACATTTAATATAAATGGAATAATATATGACCTTTTGTGTCTGGCTTTTATTTAGCATAATGCTTTTATTTCAGGATCATCCATGTTGTGACATGTATCAATACTTCATACCTTTATATGGTTGAATAATATTTCATTATATGGATATACCACATTGTGTTTATCCACTTATCAGTCAATTAACATTTGAGTTGTTTCTACTTTTTGGCTATTATGAATAACACTACTGTGAAGGTTTGTTACAAGTTTTTGTGTGAACATATGAGGGGGGACTAAAAAAAAAAACGTACTTATCTTCTAGAGGGTGGGACCCTTGCAGTACCAGCTTCCCCTGTGAGGTGAGTGTTCTAGGCGCCCATCTGTATCAGTGTACCAGCCGGCATTGTTGTGAGAGGCTGCATTGAGCTTCAGTGAATTTTTTTTGAAGACTCTTTCAACACGTTTGCCCATTTCATGATGGGTGATTTACGAGCACACCTGTCCACACCACACTGAGTGTTCAGCAGTTTTTGACCAAAAGAAGCATGACTCCTGTGCCCCATTGTAGGGTAAGTGGAGGCAGTCTGGCTTCCTCACCCAGGTGGAAGCCGTGTACCCGTAGCCTTGGAGGGGCCTGATAACTAGTGTTCTCATAGCCTTGAGACTGGGTCCAGTAAACTGTTCCCATAACATGAGGGGGCCTTGCATGTACAGAATTATGTTATGTTATATAATGTATGGCATCTTGCTGGCTTTGTTTCCCTCTAGTACTTAAACAGGTAGGGACTCCCTGCTGGAGGCGATGATGATGAGAGACACCCAAGGGGACAGGTGCCACGATGGGTGCCACCCTGTGGAGCAGGGGCCACAACATGAAACATGCAGATATACATGCAGCTTGCAGCATGCATGGTTTGCCCACCTGTGAATAAAGGCATGTCAAGCATCCCCACAGCCCCACACATTTTCTTCTCTCTCCTGGAGGCAAGAATGGATATGCTCAGCCTTGATCGGTTGCAACACACCCACCCTTCCTGTTTACCAGATCTCACACAAAGTGACTTTGTTTTGTTTCTCTGGATGAAAAAAGTCCTTAAAGGGAAATGTTTTGCTGCTGTGGAAGAGATGAAACCAAAAAATGGCAGAAGCACTAAAAGGCATCAACATTGACAAGTTCAAAAACTGTTCTGAGCAGTGGAAAAAACATCTTGATAGGTACGGAGAGTACTTTGAAGGTAACTGATGTTTAAACATGTAAGAATAAATACACAATTTTTGATAAATAAATTCTGGGTTTTTTGGGTCCCCCCTGTATGTTTTCACTTTTCTGGCGTATATACTTAGGAGACAAATTGCTGGGTCATGTGGTATCTCTCTGTTTTACTCATTCAGAACCACCAAACTGGTTTCCACAGCAGCTGCACCACTTTGTATTACCATTAACAGTGTATGAAGGTTCCTGTTTCTCTATATCCTCAGTCATACTTTGCTATTTTTCATTTTTATATAACTATCCAAGTGGGTACAAAGTGGTATCTTATTGTAGCTATAATCCTTTTAATATGCTGTACCATCTGGTTTGCTAGTATTTTCTTCAGGATTTTTGTATCTATAATCATAAAGGATATTGGTCTATAGTTTTCTTTTCTTGTAATATTTTGATGCCATGGTAATGCTAGCCTCAAGAATGAGTTAGGAGCCCTGGCTGAGTGGCTCATTTTGTTGTAGCATCATCTCGTATGTCAATAGGTTGTGGGTTCAAACCCTGGTGGGGGCCTATATGGGAGGCAACCGATTGATGTTTCTCTCACATTGATGTTTTTCTCTCCACCCCTCTTTAAAATCAATAATTTAAAAAAATCCTTGGATGAGGATTTTTTTTTTAATGTGTTAGAAAGTATTCCCTCCACTGCTATTTTTTGAAAAAGTTTGGGAAAGGTTGGTGTTGATTATTTTGTAAATGTTTGGTAGAGTTTACCAGCATAGACATCTGGTCCTGGGCTTCTCTTTATTAGAAAGTATTTGATTACTGAGTTAGTGTCTTACTTGTTACAGCTCTGTTTAGATTTTCTATGTCTTCTTGAGTCAGATCCAGTCATTAAAAAAAATGTTTGTTTTTAAATAACATGAAATCTACTTTCCATCTCTGATCCTGTCTTGGTTATTTATGCCTTCTTCCATTACTTCCTGAATAATTCCAGCTCAGGTCAAACAAGGTGATGTTCTTCCTCATTGTTTCAGCTCTTCTACTGTGAACAAACAACATTTTACAGTCCATTTATTGTCATTTTTTTTATTTGTGTGTATCTTGTTGATTTCTCTGTTTTAAAAAACAGTGTTGATTTTCGTTGTTGTTGTTTCTACTGGTTCTTGCTCTTGGAGTCCTTGCGTGCTTGGTCATTTTTTTAAATGATTGTATTTATCTTATTTTTAGACAGAGGGGAAGGGATTCAGAAAGTGATGAGAGAAACATCAATATGTGGATGCCTCTTGCACGCCCCCTACTGGGGACCTGGCCAGCAAGCCAGGCACGTGCCCTGACTGGAAATTGAACTGGCGACCCTTTGGTCCACAGGCTGGTGCTCAATCCACTGAGTCACACCAGGTAGGGCTGCTTGGTCATTCTTGACTGTGTATTGCTCATGGTGTTTACATTTTTTTTTTTTTGCTAAGAATTATTTGAGATAAAGGGTAAAGGCATCTTCCTCCAAAAATGATATATATTTGTTTATGTCAGGTTCTTTGTTTATGGGGGCTCTAACAATATGGCACTGCCTTAAGTCTAGTTCAAGTCTTGAGGTTCTCTAAATGACCCATGGAATCAGATTTAAGCTGCAGTCCCATGTAAGAACTGTCCCAATTCTGGTTCACCTTTTCGCTGAGGGGGTAGCACTTTGGGGTCCAAGCATATTGTAGGGAGGGTCTCCTGTTTGTGAGGGCTCTGGCCTTTGAGTTCTGTCTTACTGCTACTTATTGCGTCACTTTTCAAAATGAAAATTCAATATTTTGAGAACTGTCAAAAACCCTCAGTGAAAAAGTTGCTTTTGTTCTTGTTCACCTCTTTGGTGAATATTTTCCCTTTAATTTTGGCTGGGTAATTCTGTACTGCCCTGTTGGGTGTTGTGTGCTTTTAAGATGATAATTTTTATCTTTTATCAAGTTTTTCCAGTTGTTTTCAGGAGGAGGATTGTCCAAATAATCTAGCCCCCAATTACAAAATTGGGAAACTAGCATTTAATCCAGTCCCATTTTATTTTCCATTTCTTCTGCTTAAGGTAGAAGCTATTCCTGTGTGTTCTTTCAGGCTCAGTTCTTCATCTCCTATGTGTAATTACTCAGACATGAGAAGACACATTTCCACAAGAAGAAGAAGTAGTTATAAGGCAAAGGACAGTCCCCTCAGGGCAAAAAAAGAATCTGCAGAAACATGATATGAACTCCTGTTCAACTATACCCAATTATTTTTTCAACGATATATATTACCAAACAGAACTCAGTTCATCAGTCTAAAAACATCTTCATTTATGTTGTTTCACAGTTTCCTTCAAGAACAAAGCATCATTACTTGTTTTGCATATATAGAACAGAAGGTCCCATTCAAGGCTTCTCTCCAACCTTGTCCTCAAAAGAAATAGCTTGAATTAAAGATGAATTCACATTTCCCCTTCCCAAGCTCTCTGCTTGTATATTTTCAGTAAGAGCTTTCTCAACTTTAACCACCAATATTTTCAAAAAACTCCTAGGCCTCACAATTCATCCTGGGCACCTTGTTAACTTTCCATCATAACAGACAAATTCCAACTTATCCTTCCTCCATCTTTCCCCTTCCCAACCTTGGATAGTTTAAATGGAACAAGAGTTGATGACCTACAATGCTGCCTTTCATAAAAGCTGCCTGCTGCTAAATAGGTGTTGCCAACACATTTGCTTATGAAAACAGGCACCTCTGTGGCAATATTTTATTCCAATGATGCCTTTTCCATTCTACCAGTACATGCCAGAGACGCAATCATTTTGGTTGATAGCCTCTTAGTACAGTGGAGTCAAGTGTTCAGCTTGACATTCTGTGGTCTTGTGTTTTAACTGGCTAAGAACCCTAAACTGAGGTGTTTGAACACATCAAAGGGACACTAAATCTCTTACAAATAAGGAAGAGGGTAGTACTTGAAAGGACTCTCTATTGGGTTTTAAATTTGAAAATCAGTGTTCACTGTACAGCAAGTTCTAATTTATTATTTCATAGAAATACAAGGTATTTCAAAAAAGCATCTTAAAACATTGAATTTCAGAACATTTTGTTTTCTTTCTTGTTAAATAATAGCAATTTATTTTTTTCATGTTTTGTCTCATTTTTTTATTTATTGTTCAGTTAAAGTTGTCCCACCTTTTCCCCATTGCGCTACCTCTCTGAGCACAAAGAAGTTTGTATATTGGGTTTAGGATAGGAAACGGAGTGAGAGTGTCTGCATATAATAGAAAGTACACTAGAAAGATGGATGAAGTGAGGAAAGCAGACAGCTCCTTCTTAGGCAGAGGAGAAGAGTGGATGATGTGGTTCAAGCTGGCCACCTGCCTCCTCCTATCCCTCCAAGTTTGCAGTGACAAGTAGTTGAGTATATACTAGGTTATGACATAGTAACAAATAACTCCCAATGTTAGTGTCTTAATTCCACAAAGGTTTATTTGTCCCTCACAGTCAGTGTAGGTGTAAGGGACTTCCTAGCACTACTGAATCTCCATGTGATAACTATACCATCGAGGCTGATGGGGGACTCACTGTTTAATTGCATGTCTTAAACATATGGTTGTTTCAAACCTGATTGACGTAACATGGGAAGAAAGAGATTTTGAGGATCTTACACAATTAAATATTGCATTCCAGAACAGATACATGACACCTTAGCTCACAATCCACGGGCCAAACTTTCCACATGGCCCTGACCAACTTCATGATGGATGGAGAAATGTAACTTTCTATGTGCTTGGATGAAGAGGTGAACCAGACATTAGTGAGCATTAGGAGTCTTTACCACAGACATGCAGCCTGAGGATCTTTCCTTGACTTGCAAGTTATTGTGTCATAAAAAAATAAGAGAAAATGTAGGTTCTTAGCCACAGACTATAGCCCATCAGATGTAGGAGTGTGGCACACTGTGGAGAGGAAGGAGCCATTTTTCTTTGGAAAAATTTATACCCACTGCTGTGGGGGAAGCACATGTAGGATAGCACTCCATCCTTTTGGGTTTTCACAGACTATCACAGCAGCGTGTTGAAAGGAAAAGGTTTATTTTATGTGTCAACTTGGCTAGACTATGGTACCTAGTTGTTTGGTCAAACACAAGTCTAGATGTTGCTATGAAGATTTTTTTTAGATGTGATTAACATTTGCAATCGATTTACTTTAAGTAAAGGAGATTACCCTTCATGATGTGAGCGGGCTTCATCCAAACAGTTTAAGGCCTTAAGATCAAAGACTAAGGTTTCCAAAGAAGTAAACTCTGCCTCAAAACTGTAGCATTGACATTCTGCCTGAGCTTTGAGCCCACTAGCCTGCCCTACAGATTTCAGGCTCAAGAGTGCAACATCATTTCTTACCTAATTTTCTAATCTGTCACCTGGCCCTACAAATTTCAAATTTGTCAGCTCCCACAATTGTATAAACCACTTCCTTAAAACAAATCTCTTGTCCTGACCAGCGTGGTTCAATTGGTCAAGTGTCGTCCTACAGAGAAAGGTCGCTGGTTCAATTCCCAATCAGGGTACATGCCTGGGTTGCTGGCCTGGTTCTAGGTTGGGACACATGTCAGAGGCAACCAACTGATGTTTCTCTCACATGTCAGTGTTTCTCTCCCTCCCTTCCCCTCTCTAAAAATAAATAAAATCTATAAAAAAGAAGTCTCCCTCCCTCCCTCCCTCCCTCCCTCCCTCCCTCCCTCCCTCTCTCTCTCTCTCTCTCTCTCTCTCTCTCTCTCTCTCTCTCTCTCTCTCTCTCTCTCTCTCTCTCTCTCTCTCTTGTCTCTCTGGAGGTCCCTGACTAATACAAACAGCATCTATTAAATTTTCATTTACATGAGGTACCAATAAAATTCTGGAACCAATAACTGTGCTTTGAGGTATTAAACAAATTGGTAAATCATTCTTACTCCATGTAAGTGCCTATCATGTGGGTTGATTTTTTTAATCGAAATGCATCTTTTTCTTTTAGTAAGGCGCACATATTCTGTGTGATTCTATGGCCTCTGAATCTTTTCTCCATACTGTTTATCATGAATAAGTTTGTATGTGAAAGTGATTTTGCCTTACCAATATTTGTTCGTTGCAAATAAATAACTTCATTTGAGGAGGGGAAAAAAAACTGCCTCAGAGGCAGTTCTGACATCGCGCCCAGGTTGAGAAATGTATATGCCCCTAGAGCAGTGCTTGTCATCTGTTCCTGTGCATAGGAATCCCTCAGGAGCCTGTTAAAATGCAGATTTGCATTCCATAGGTCTGGGGTGGGGCTGAACATCCTTCATTTCTAACAATTTTCCAGGAGATGAATGACCATGCTGCTGGTCTGTGGACCACACTTTGTGTAGTAAGACTATGTGGTTTTAGCCCTGGCCCGTGTGGCTCAGTGGGTTGGGCATTGTCCTGCAAACCAAAAGGTCACTGGTTGGGTTCCCATTCAGGGCACATGCCTGTGTTGCATGTTGGGTCCCCAATTGGGGTGAGTGCAAGAGGCAACTGAGCAATGTTTCTCTCACATTGATGTTTCTCTCCCTCTCTTTCTCCCTCCTTTCCCTCTCTGTACAATCAATAAAAGAAAAAAAGTCACAAAAGACTGTGTGGTTCCATCTATGACTATTGATTCTAATCACCACTTATGGTGATAACTGCAGGATCTCTATCTTCCACCAAGGTCTCTGCCATCTTTAACTCCCCCATTCCTCCTTAGCCTACTAAATGGCACCATTCATTCCTTATGCCAGAGATCTGTCACCCATGACCTCTCTTCCTCTTATCTAATTGGTGACCAAATCCTGTCAAATCTACTTTCAAAACACCTGTCTAATTCATCATCTTTTCTCAGTCCCTACTATAAGATATAATATCCTCTCTTGGGTCACCATCATCTCTTGCCTGGGCTACCAAATACTGCCCTCTCAATGGGCTCTGTTCTTTTAACTCTTGCCTTCCTTTACACCACAGGTGGCAAACACCAGGCCCATGGACCGAATCTAGCCCTCGACCTTGTTTTATCCGGCCCAGCACCTTATTTCTACCCGGCTGCAGTGCTGAGCTCTCACTTCACTGTTAAGGAGTAGTTAAATTTATCCAGTCCTAAAGTTACATTTGGCCCTTTGAGGGCAGCCACGAGGCTGATATGGCCCCCTGGTGAAAATGAGTTTCACACCTGCTTTAATCCCTTCTCTATGCAACCAGTCCCAACTCTCTAAAATGCAAACATCTTCCTGCCACTACCCTGCTTAAAACTCCTACTGCCATCAGGATAAAGTCCAAATTCTTTTGTTGTTGTTTTTTTTTTTTTTTTTAGTATTATAGATTTTTTAATTTAATTTGCCATCAATATGAAGTATGCTTTCTTTTTTTCCCTTTCTTTTTTAAATCAGTATTTTTTAATTGTTGATATTGTACAGTTTTCTGTCTTTTACTCCCCCCCCCAGCCCACCGCCCCAGCCCTCCCCACCTCCCTCCCATTTCCACACCCCATAGTTTTTGTCCATGTGTCCTTTATACTTGTTGCTCTAAACCCTTCCCCTTTTCCCCTGAAATTCCCTCCCCTCTCCCCTCTGGTCACTGTCACACTGTTCTCAAATTCGGTGTCTTTGTTTATATTATGCTTGTTTGTTTGTTTTGTTGATTAGATTCCTGTAAAAGGTGAGATCATATGGTATTTGTCTTTCACTGCCTGGCTTATTTTGCTTAACACAAGGCTCTCCAATTCCATCCATGCTGTTGCAAAGGGTGGGAGCTCCTTCTTTCTTTCTGCTGCATAGAATTCTATTGTGTAAATGTACCACAGTTTTTTGATCCATTCATCAACTGATGGGCACCTAGGTTGCTTCCAGCACTTGGCTATTGTAAATTGTGCTGCTATGAACATAGGGGTGCATAGATTCTTTTGGATTGGTGTTTCAGGGTTCTTAGGATATAATCCAAGCAGTGGAATTGCTGGATCAAAAGGTATGTCCATTTTTAGTTTTCTTAGAAAATTCCATACTGTTTTCCATAGCAGTTGTACCAATCTGCAATCCCACGAACAGTGCACTAGGGTCCCCTTTTCTCCACAACCTCTCCAACACTTGTTGTTTGTACCTTTGTTTATGAAGGCCATTCTAACTGGTGTCAAGTGGTATCTCATTGTAGTTTTAATTTGCATCTCTCTGATAGCTAGTGATATCGAGCATCTTTTCATGTGTCTCTGGATCCTCTGTGTGTCCTCCTTGGAGAAGTGTCTGTTCAAATCCTTTGCCCATTTTTTAATTGGGTTGCTTGTCTTCTTAGAGTAGAGTCGTGTAAGTTCTTTATATATTTTGGAGATTAATCCCTTGTCTGAGGTATCATTGTCAAATATGTTTTCCCATACAGTTGGTTCTCTTTTTATTTTAATACTGTTTTCTTTAGCTGCGCAGAAGCTTTTTATTTTGATGAGATCCCATTTGTTTATTCTTTCCTTTATGTCCCTTGCTTTAGGGGACACATCAGGAAAAATGTTGCTGTGTGAAATATCTGAGATTTTCCTGCCTATGTTGTCCTCTAGGATTTTAATGGTGTCACGGCTTATATTTAAATCTTTTATCCACCTTGAATTTATTTTTGTGTATGGTGTAAGTAAAGTCCAAATTCTGATTCCATGGATTGTAAGGGTCTCCAACACCTACCTATTCCTTGACTATTTCTATGGCTTCATATCCTGTCAGTCTCCCATTCCTCTATGGCACTCTAATATCTTGCTATACAGTTCTTTTGCAGTTCTTGAATTGAGTGTTTTATCTCTGCTTTTGCACATTCTATTTACTCTGCTTAGAGCACTCTTTTTCCACTTCAGTCATCTGGCCAACTCCTATTCATCCTTGGGTTTCAGCTTAGATGTCACCAGAATCTCTCCCCAAGTCACCTAAGTTGTGCTGACATGCCCTCCTCTGTTCTCCCACTGGTGTCTGTATCCTCCTGTCACAGTTGTCTCTCCCATTAGGATGTGAGCACTGTAAGGGCAGGGACCATGTATGCCTTGTCTGGTGTCCAGCACACAGCTTAGAATTAATGGGTACTTACAAACATTTGTGAATGAATGACTAAGTAAAAGAATGAGTGAATGTCAGACGTTCTTTATCTCCTGGTGTCAGAATTGTACTTGTGCTTCAGCCTCCAATGTGTTTGCACACTTTCCTGGGAAGGAACCCCATTAATCTTGTTTGATTTGCGTCAGACAGGCAGTGAATCTCCAGATACACTTGGGGCCAAGCAGTCAAGTTCAGGGATTGAGGATGGGGCAATGGAGTGCTGGCAGTGCTCATGTTCCTGGTGGGTTTGTAGTATGGCGTACATAGTTGAAGGCTGTTGTTTTTCATACTTATAAATCACAACTTTTCTTAATATCACATCTGTCTCTCTTAAGTAGAAGGTCAAGTCCATGCGGACTAGTGTCAAATTTTCTACCGCTTTCGAAGGCCTCCATCTTTGCTGGTCCCATGCTTAACACATGAGAGGCAGCAGCCTCAGAGGTTGATTGAAACTTTTGTGTGCAGGGAGATTGAATGATTTATTTAGCTCCCCTTGCCAGAAGTAGCAGAGTTTGGCTGAGTGTTGGCTGCTGATGTTTATTTTATTTTTTATTTTTAGAGAGGGGAAGGGAGGGAGAAAGAGAGAGAGAAACATCAATGTGTGGTTGCTTCTCACATGGCCCCCACTGGGGACCTGGCCTGCAACCCAGGCATGTGCCCTAACTGGGAATCGAACCAGCGACCCTTTGGTTTGCAATCTGCACTCAACCCACTGAGCTACACCAGCCAGGGCGACTGCTGATGCTTTAGAGGCTCATTGGCAAAGATAACCAGACTGGAGAAAAGTGTGCTCTTGCCTTTCTTTTCTAAAGGTGTTGGGTATCTTCCTAAGCAAAGGTACTGCCATGTGCTATTGCTGGGTTATTGTTACAACAACTTTACTGTGGGAATAAAGTTTTCTTGGGCCTTTATTATCCATTTTAATGTGGAAACCAGTCATTTTTAAACAGAAAAAGGAGCCCTTTACATCTGAGGGAAGAGATTACTCTTGTCCTACCTTTGTGACTTTCCTTTTCTGTAGTTAATGACACAATTTTAATTTCACTGTACTATTTATTTTTCTGATTGAATTTCACTAACCATGGACTCTTTAAAACTCACCCCAGAGAACCTGTGGATTAATTTATATGTTGTGTCCTGGAAACATTGAGATAGACAACATGCAGTAAAAATTGAAAGGTGTATATGATGAGTTAAGCTAAGGTTCAACACAATGGTTGCAGAAATCTTTAGTAAATGAGCTGTAATAAACATTTAGATGAGTTAAAGAACTCCTAAGCTAGACTCTTTTGTACATTAGAAAAATCATACACTGTGAACAAGTAACACATACTTGATCTAGTTTAATAATTTGCATTTTTCATATTAAAATTTTTCTAAGATCAGGCACAATAACACTGAGAAATCACCTACTCATGCCATATTTTTGTAAGCCTCAATCATCCACTCTTCAATATTATATAGTTGTAAACCAATGCTGTAGACATTATTGCTGTCACCCAAGTTTTTCTGGTTGTCTGTGAGCACGTGATAACAACGTTTCATTTCCTGGCCTCTTTGGGATTGGGTGTGGCCATGTGAGTTGTTAGTAGTTGCTATTGTACTGGATGTTTTTGTCTCCTCAGAATTCAAATGTTGAAACCCCAATATTCATTGTGAGGGTATTAGGAGGTGGGGCCTTTGGGAGGTAATTAGGTCATGAAGGTGGAGCTCTCATGAGTGGGATTAGCGCTCTTATAAGAAGAGACATGAAAAGATAAGAAAAAGTAAAGAATAACAGAAGAAGAAGGAGAAGGAGAGGAAGAGACACAAGAGAAATGCTCTCTCTCTGACACTTAAGAACACAACAAGGAGGTGGCCACCTGCCAACCAGGAAGAAGGTTGTCGCCAGGAATCAGATCAGCTGGAACTTTGATCTTGGACATCCCAGACTACAGAGCTGTGAGAAATCAATGTCTGTTAATCTACAGTCTATGGCATTTTGTTTTAGCAGTCCAAGCTAAGACAGTGGTAATGGTATGTCACTTCTAGACTATAGCACTTAGTTACCAATGGCCGACTCTCTGGAGCTCTGTTCTCATCAGGCTGGGTCAATGAGTAATCATAGTGAGCAGAGACCCCTGCCAACTCATGACAGATATGAATCATGACTGAGAAATCAATATGTGTTATTTGTAGCCACTGAGATTTGAGGGTTGTTACCCCAGCGGATCCTAGCCTATTTTGATTGTGTGTGGCACAGGCTAGGGGTAGCATTGGCCTTGCTTCCATACAGAAGAACAGTCAGGGATGTTAATCTTAAAGTCTGTTATGTTATAGCAGCCATCTATCCATCTGTAGTTTCCCACTAAAGCTATTTGGTGGCTTCACCTAATAATCTACCTGGGAAGGACTGGTACCCGTTCAGTCCTACAACAACTGAGGTGCTGAAAGGTAATCCGTAAACTGGTATCATTCTCTTCCAGCAAGCCTCCAGTCCTGTCTCCTTCAGGCTAAAGGCACACTGAACTACAATGCAGATTTAAGGAAACAAACTTCAAGGGCTAACAGTCATGAGTCCCTCAGTGACTATTTTTCTGCTAACAGACCGACCATGTGTCTTTGGTCAAGGGGTGACCACCTGACCCAAAGTGGGCTAATTAAAATCCTTCCCCCAAATGTCTCATATTACTATAGGATACAAGCTATAAAGATAAGCTCGGATCAGTTTAAAGCCTTTTTCCCTGCTTTGGTTAGAAAATCTGACAGCAGAAGGTAGAAAAGTGAATGTTCCAAGAGAAGCAGCAATGAGCATTAGAGGAATGAAGATCGACAGACAGTGGGGAGAGTGACCCAAAACTGTATCTGCGTGGCTTCATCTGGTCATCATTGAGGCCGGCTCCATGCCTGCCATTTACACATTTTTGGTTCTTGAGGCAAGAAATATAACCCCCACCCCACTGCTTATTCAAATCAAGCTAGTTTTGCCACTTACAACTGAATGAGTGCTGATTAATAAAGTGGTTTCAGTATCTCAATGTGATTTTTGCTCAGTGTTCCCCAATTCTTTTATATCGTGACACAAATGGAACATGCTGACATTTGCATGGCACTTAGAAGTTACTGGAAGGGATTTGTGAGTGTCTATGTGGGGCTTATTGACAACATTCATTACTTTTTTGTATCATATAATTATGATGAGAAAAATAAATACAAAATATTAAAGAAGATTAAATATTAATGTCCAACTTGTAAATAAAATATTTTCAAAAGGTTCAATGAAAAACTTGAGCTAGCTTCATTCAATGTACTTTTTATATCAGCTGTTGTGTTTGAAATGATTACACACAATTTCCTGTCAAAACTGCAGTGATGACTCTGAATTCTTCATGGTCACCACTGACAGAAAGTTGTGTTGCCACAAATGGGTGACAAAGACAATTTAAACCTTGTTTTACAATCATTCCAAAGTTTACAACAGTTGAAATTGTATTTAAAGTGTGTAATAGCTGTTTATGTTCTTTTGTTGATATTTATTATGATGAAATATCTTGTGCTGACACAAATAGATTGCAAATCCAATTGAATCTTTCATGTCAAGCACGGTCTTCCAAAATGATGATGATGGCACAATTTGCAGAACACACATGCAGTCACCATGTGGCTAACTTGGATGCAACTAAAAAGGCGTATCAAACAGACGCTAAGTATGTAACATGTGAAGAGAGGGATTTGAGTGTGGTACCTGCAGTCCCTCACCCCCTCCTCCGCAGCAGTTCCCCTCCTCATGCTCTCTGCCAGCCTCCTCCATACTCATGCCCTGGTGCTGCAGCACCGCCTTGGGTATGGTCAGCATGGAGCAGTGGAGCAGCCTGGAGTGCCCTTTGTGCTGGCTGCTCGTGAAGACTGTAGGGCAAAATTCCCGATTCTGTACTACAGGGTCTGTGTTCTGAAAGAAAAATCCATCTAGGCTGCTAGCAGCTGGTGGCAAGTGGCCTGGGGGCTCTGGCTCCCCCAAGCTCTGCCTGACTGCCTCAAACACTGAGACGATGAATAATTCTTGTCCACTTCTAATCCACTGGCAGCACCCCAGTGTGTCAAGGCTTATTAGTTGAGCAGCTCTGCTTTATCAAATCTTTCACTAGAATCACACAGGGGGATGGGAGGAAATCTCACCATTTTAGGCCTTCAGAAGAGAGGCGTCCCACTGGCCCTCACATACTCTCTCAAGCTCTCTCTGTCTCTCTAAACTCCCTCCCAGTATCTCTTCTGTGGTCCCTCCAGCACTGTTACCCTCTTTCTTGGGAAACTACCCTCATCTCCTCAACAGTAGAAAAGAATTCCAGCGTGTTTTGGGTCCTTCATCGGCATACAGATGGAGACTTGCTGCAACCCAGGCTTGACAACCTTTGAGGCTGAGGCCTGTGGGTTGCATGACTCAGGAGTGTTAGATTCAGCCATGGGAAGGTCACACTACCTGGAGAAGCTTTTGTGCCAGTGTAGCCTCAACCACCACGACACCAGGAATGGCGTTGGACTGCTGGATGGTGTTGGACTCCTAGCAACGCTGTGTTGTGGTTACAGCGACAGCAGCTGAAGAAAACATTTCCTAGGTGGACGGAACAGGCTTCCAGCTTTCTTTCCTCAAAGCAACAGAGGCCAGTACTGAGCCTTTGAGATGAGTATGCACCCCTGGGCTTCATAGAACTCCTGTGAGAGGGAGGGCCTGGGAGAGGGAAGAAGCATATTCTGATGATAGGTAAGATGAGGAGCTATGAATAGTTTAATCAGAAAAGTAATATAAATTTAATTGTTTCACTTCATGCTAAATAAGTGGTATTGTTTTACACTTTTCATTTGTTCTTTCCCCAGACACAATTGCCTTAAGTTATTGTTGGCTCTAGCACAACTGTCCTTACGAGAGAGGTGGTGACATGTTAGTGAAACAAAGCGGGCTGCCCCTCTGTTAATATTGCCTGCTGTGGACTTCAGAGCTCACTGCAAACTTCGCTTTCTTTATTGGCTTCTTTAGTCTTAGGTGCCCCCTGAGAAGCAGAACAAAACCTCTGAGTTTTTCTCATATTCGTTCATCTGTTCAAGTTTCTAGGATTTAATCTCCCACTTGATCACTTCGCTTACCAAAGTGCTCCCCCTCCTGTGGCTCTGGTCTGCCTCGGAAACATGAAGAAAAGAGCCAAGTACAAAGGAATGTTGGAACCAGAGTCAAGGTCCTGGGAGTTGCCTTCTTTTCTTCTCCCTGGAATTATAAATATCATTTAGGTCATGAAACTGCTATTTGGGTTAGCAGCCAAGTCACTGCCTACCCTCAGCTCGGCTGCTATGTCAGCTCTCCAGTGTTGCTATTCATTGCTGGTTAACTCATGTTCCCTTCTCTGTGCTCCCCTAAATCATTTAAGCTTTTACCACCAAAGTGCTTACCACCCTTCTTCCTTCTCCATCTTTCCCACTGTAAAAAAAAAAAAAAACAAAAACTCAGTGCGTTCTGGACCTATGTCTGCCTTGGGCTTCCAACACTTAGCATAGGGTCTGCCTGGCAAAGACTCAACACTCAATAAATATTCGTTGCATGAATGAACCAAATTCTGTTTGGTTTGGTGACCTGAGCAAGTTTATTCCTGTCTCTAAGCCTTACTCTCCCAATCTATAAAATGAAGGCTGTGGACCGGATACCCTCAAGGTCCTTTTCAGTTCTGGCATGTTATGTTGTACTTCCTGAAGTGTCATTCCCACTCCCAGTAATAATCCTCACTGATGACTTCACCTTGCACTTTCGTAATACCGAGATTGTCCACAGTGAGATCTTGCAATATATTCTGTCCATTTCAAAATTATTTTCTGTAGCCGCCTCTTCTCCATTTTATTGCCTCTTTTTTCAAAGAAGAAATATTTCTCCATCTATACAAAGCTCACTCCTCTATTCGTACTCTCTACCCTCCCTACTATTCTGCTGTGCAGTCTTACTTTCATCCATTCAGTCAACAAATATTTGTTGAGCATCTACTATGTACCAGACACTATGCTAGGCCCTGAGGATAAAACTACAAGCAAGTGTAATCCTTACCTTCAAAGAATTTATACTCTTCATCTATCGTATTTCTACACATGTTCTCAAATCTTTACCTTTAGCCTGGCTACTTTGCCAAAGCTTTAAATTGTAATATTCCAGGTATCTCCATATGGATGTTCTATCGACCCCTCATATCATATATAATCTATGCTAAACTAAACTCCTCTCCTCCGAATTGTTTCCTTTCTTTTTTTAACATTTCATTATTTATTTTTAGACAGAGGGGAAGGGAGGGAGAAAGAGAGGGAGAGAAATATCAATGTCCGGTTTCCTTTCATGCGCCCTCTACTGGCGACCTGGCCTGCAACTCAGGCATGTGCCCTGACTGGGAATCAAACTGCAATCCTTTGGTTCGCAGGCTGGTGCTCAATCCACTGAGCTACACCAGCCAGGGCTCCAAATTGTTTTACTTTGATTAATGTTTCTATCATCATCTGAGCCAAACAGATTTGAGGCCCAAGAATTATACCTGCCTTCTTTTTAGCACTTAACCCATAATTACTCTCGAAATTGTAACTATTGTTATTTGACCAGGTAATTACAATTTCAAATAACAGTCCCAACCGCTCTCCTAATCTTTCTTGTGATGTTTTTCTCCCTTAAAAAAACAAAACGGTGCAAACATAGATGGAAGAAAATTGGCCACAAGTTGATGATTATTGAAAATGGAGGTTCATTGTATTGTTCTCTCTGCTTTTGTATGTGTGTGGGAGTTTTCCATAATTAAAAGTTTTAAAAAGACGAGAGAAACCAGAAGCCCTAAATTCAGATGTTGTCCCAATATCTTGTTGCAAACTTGTTTTCTACAGTTCAGGGACCAGCAGGAAGGGTCCTTGCAAGTTGAAGCTTGCAAGTATGAACTGTGGCCCGTAACTAAAGGTAGTTGGAGATGTAACTGTGTGGTCATGGACATTCACTTTCGATTATATAGTTTGTGGATACTGAGGTGAGTGAATTGCTTTGCTACTACAGGGCATAAAATCCACGAGAGGTGATCAGGGCAGTATAGAGGTCTGTGTAGAGAGGCTAGTGTGGTCATGGCCTAATGACCTGAAAATAGTGGAGTAGTTCTTGCTGTGGAAACCCTCAGGCACCACCTAGATTTTTTGAAAGATTTTATTTCCTTTTAGAGAGAGGGGAAGGGAGGGAGAAAGAGAGGGAGAGAAACATCACTGTGTGGTTGCCTCTCACACTCCCCTTACTGGGGACCTGGCCTACAACCTTGGCATGTGCCCTGACTGGGGATTGAACCGGTGACTTTTTGGTTTACAGAACAGCGCTCAGTCCACTGAGCCACACCAGCCAGGGCTAGATGCTAACCTTCTTGTGTATTCCATCCTGTAAGCTTCTCCCTATGAGCTCTGAAGGCCTATTATTACCATTTCAGGAATTTTGTGAGCCAGATGATATCACATTAGTAGCTTCCAATAGGCCATAGTGGGAGAATTTATATGACGAAAATAAGTAAACATTATAAATCAGATGTTATTTGTCCTGCAGTGCTGGATGTTAAACATTTACCTGTGCATCACTGACCAGACCATTCTGATAAATTCCCTTTTTACTCAAGTTAGCCTGAGTTAGGTTCTGCTACCTCCTCCTAGCTTCTCCAAGTAAAAGAATCACTAAAAAAGTATACCTTGAAGAGAGAAGAGCCTGTTACTGCTCCTGCTTCTAAGTGCTAAATATGGCATGGAGCTCTTTTAAAGTCAGTGATTCTACTGATACCAATAAAGTGCTTAATTTCCGTTTTTTAGTTGTCAAACAACTTTGGGGGATAATTCTAAGTGACAGGTCCCAGCACTGCAGGCTTCATAGAAAGCAAAACTGCCACAGCCTCTTCCTGAACACCTCCAACCCAGTATATCCCATGGTCTCATAACAAGACCATCGCTTTCTCTCTTTCACTTTCCACTGAGATAAAGGGCTAGATGACCTGCAACTGACCTCTGGCATATTCCTCAGACTTAGCGGTTCACTGATTCTCACTGTCATTTCAAGTTTTCCCTTGGTTCAGGAATTTCGCTTTCCTATGGCATTAAAGAGACCTGAGTTGTACACTTAACTGTGTCACTAACTCACTATGTCAACTTGAACGAGTCACATCTCTTGAGGTTGAGACCTTTAAGTTCACTCTGGGCTCTGGCAATCTCTAACCATTCACGTTGTTGCTGGAGTAATGGGGCTTCCACTGATTCTCCACCCCAAATTGCTTTAATGTTGTTTAAAACTTTAAATAAAGTGGTGGGCTGGGGGTGGGGTAAAAGACAGAAAACTGTACAATATCAACAATTTAAAAATACTGATTAAAAATAATATTAAAAAAATAAAATAAAAATAAAAACACTGAAAAAAACTTTAAACAAGTTTTTGAATTAGATGATTTTTTTTTTAGCAAGATGAACTCACTCCTGTTCTAAAGGTTCAAATAACACAAAGTTACATATAGTGAAATGTGAGAGTCCATTCCTTCCCCGTTCCCCGATTTATCTTCCTGGCGGTAGCTTCACTTATTAGTTTCTGTGTTTCCATCCAGTTCTTTCAAAATGCATTTACACACATGCACAAGTATACACACATTATGCAGTACACACACACACACACACTTAGGTAAATGGGATGATACCACACATATTGGTTTATTACTTACTTTCATGGGGTGATCACCAAGCCCTTATTATATGAAATGTTAAAGGGACTTATCTAAGAAAAAGAAGATAAAACTATGACAGTGAAAAGACAACGAACTCATAGCTATCAAGAACCACACCTAAAACAAAAGCAAACTAAGCAAACAGCTAGAACAGGAACAGAACCACAGAAATGGAGATCATATGGAGGGTTAGCAACAGGGGCATGGGAGGAGGAGAGAGGGGGAAAAGGTACAGAGAATGAGTAGCATAGATAATGGGAAAAAAATAGACAGGGGGAGGGCAAGAATAGTATGGGAAATGTAGAAGCTAGAAAACTTATGACCCATGGACATGAACTAAAGGGGGGAATGTGGGTGGGAGAGGGTGGGTAGGGTGGAGGGGAATGATGGGGGAGAAATGGGACAACTGTAATAGCATAATCAATAAAATATATTAAAAAAAATAGAACAAAAGAAAAAAATAAATAAATAAAATTCAAAAAAAAAAAAAAGAAAAGAAAAATACTGGAAATAAGGGACCCATCTCCAACTCCCCACTCCCCTCCATATAGCTGCCTGCAGTTTTTCTATCTAATTTTTATTTCCCCTCCAAGTCCCAAACTCCCTCACCTATCCACCCCCAAAACTAAGATAAGAACATTAGTCCTCCACATCTGAGATTTGGTCATAAAAAGAAGCTAACTGCCAATGATATTAGCTTGGAATTTCTGGTACCACAGGGTTTTGCAGTGCCACCATTTACTTGACCCTGTTCCTAATGAGCATCCCTGTTTGTCTTCAGATTTTCACTATTACAATCTTGCAAAAAAAATTCCTGTAAATGTATCTTTATGAATTTGTGTGGGTCCATAAGTCAAATTCCTTGAAGTGGAGTCAAAAAGAATACACATTGAAAAATTGGAGACATATTACCAATTGCACACTAAAAAGTCTTTTTATATACCACCAGTAGTATGTGAGTGCTCATTTCCCCACACATTACTGTCAATACTAGATATTCCCAGTCTTTTTAGTTTTTGGTAACTGATGGACTGAGATTATGGACCGTGATCTCACTTTAATCAATACTTCACTAATAACTAGTGAGGTTGAAGAGCTATTCATGACAATTAATCATTTATTTTTCATCTTTCATGTGAAGAATTGCCTGACACATCAGTGAAATGGCAGAATGAGGAACTCCAAAAGCCCATCCCTCCACCAAAGCAATAAAGAAGCTGGCAAAACTGTCAGAATAAACTTTTTCAGAACTCTGGAAACTAATCAAATGGTTACAGCAAACAGGGAAATGCTTAATGGAGAAATGATATTGGCCTCTGACTGGTGTGGCTCAGTTGGTTGGGTGTCATCCTGCAAAGCGAAAGGTCAGTGCACATGCCAGGGTTGTGGTTTTGATCCCTGGTCAGGGCGTGAGCAAGAGGCAACTGATCAGTGTTTTTCTCCCTCTCTTTCTCCCTCTTTTCCCCTCTTTATAAAAATAAAATAAATAAAATCTTAAAAATAAACTATATCGGAATCTTGGTAAGTGAGGTATGTGGCATTTACACTCACTCTGGTACCACTCCCCACCTGCAAACTTGGCAGTAGGCTTGAGGACAATAGTCCACATTCCTGGTACAAACACCTGAAACCAAGACTTCTTATAACTTCAATTTAATTTAGTTTAAATCCTAGCTCTAGAAATCATCTCTCCCTATATATATACATATACCCTTCACCCCGCTGGTGCAGCTTAGCGGATTGAGTGCTGGCCTGCGAACCTAAAGGTTGCCAGTTCAATTCCCAGTCAGGGCACATGCCTGGGTTGCAGGCCCAGTGCCCAGTTGGGGGTGTGTGAGAGGCAACTGATCATTTTATCTCTTGCCCATTGATGCTTCTCTTTCTCTCTTCCTTCCCCCTCTCTAAAATAAATAAATAAAATCTTAAAAAAAAAAACATATACCCCTGAGAGACCTAGCCTTTCCCCGCACCCTCCATAATCAGCAACCCCCAGGCAGCAGAAGACGGCAGCAGAAGACAACAGCCCGGACCTGACTAATGGTCACAAGGGTGGGAGCTCTGGCAGGATAAAGATAACACCGTGACCTAAATTCTGTTTTAGTTCCTGAGCCCTAAAGTGGAAAGACCAAACCCTCTAGCTACTTTCCTATGAAAACAGACAGGACACTGGAACAGACCTCCGAAAGGACTAAGCTTTAATATGACACAGAAACTCCGGACACTGGCCTTTGTTTTGGCCTTGCTGAGGACATGGTGGGACTTTTTCCACGGCAGGATGGAGGGAAGTGGGACATAGCTGCAGCCTTCTGTTTCCACCTGAATAAATCTTGCCACACCAAAATCTCCCATGCATGGGTTCATGAAATGCTTTTCTCCTGATCTCATGAAAGAGTCCCACTTCCACTGGTAACAGATAACAGTCATGAAGAGATCCCAAGAGGAAGATTGACTCATGATAAGAAAACTTCTCAGAGATCTTTGCTTTACTCATCTCTCCATCCTGGTTGCACTTGTTGCTGGGTCAGATAGAGAAGGGCTTTGTTCCCTGAGATTATATCATCTCTGTCTTGGGAAGGACCAGGAGCTTTTTCAAAATTACCAATCAGGACTTGTAGCCAAGATGGAGGTGTAGGTGGACACACTGTGCCTCCTTCCACAACCAAAATTAAGCACAACAAAGATTTAGAAACAAGAAAACAATCAGAACCTATAGAAAGTCGAACTGTATGGAAGTCTGACAACCATTCATCCAGTCCAGTAAGAGGGGCGGAGTCGCGGCAGGAAAAAGTGGAGATTGGCGGACGCAGGCATGCAGGCAGTGGCTAGCAGACCCCGGGCACCGGGTGGCAACAGGCAGGCCCAGTGAGGCTGTGCAAGGTGGCTGGCTGACCAGGCGGTGCCACATTCGCGCGCAGATAATCCAGGAGGAAACAGGGAGCGAGACAGACTTCACAAACCAGGGCCCCAGCGCTGGGAAATAAAGCCTAAAACACTGACTGAAAACACTTGTGGGGATTGAGGTGCTAGGAGAGACTCCCAGCCTCACAGGAGAGTTAGTTGGAGAGACCCACAGGATCCTAGAACGTACACAAGCCCGCCCACGGAGAAATCAGCACCAGAAGGGCCTAATTTGCTTGTGGGAAGCGGCAGAAGGGACTGGAATCTGAGAGAGAGAGAGCTGAGCAAGCACCATTGTTCCCTCTCGGACACCGCCCCCACATACAGTGTCACTACCCAGCAACTGGGCTGCCCCGCCCTGGAGAACACCTAAGTCTCTGCCCCTCACTACATAACAGCTGCAACCAGACAAAACAACAACAACAAACAAACAAACAAACAAACAAACAAAAACCCAAAATGGCTCAAATGGGAGAACAGATCAAAGCTTCAGAGCCAATTCGCCTAAGCGACCAAGAGATGGCCAACCTATCAGACGCACAGTTCAAAGCCCTGGTGATCGGGATGGTCACAGAATTGGTTGATTTTGCTCACAAATTAGATAAACAAATGAAGGCTACACTAAGTGAAATGAAGGAAAACGCACAGGGAACCAATAGAGATGGGAGGAAAACTGGGACTCAAATCAATGGAGTGGATCAGAAGGAAGACAGAAACAACCAAACAGAAAACAAAGAAGAAACAAGAATTCAAAAAAATGAGGAGAGACTTAGGAACCTCCAGGACATCTTTAAACATACCAACATCTGAATTATAGGGGTACCAGAAGGGGAAGAGGAAGAGCAATAAGTGGAAACTTATTTGAACAAATAATAAAGGAGAACTTCCCCAATCTGGCAAAGGAAATAGACCTCCAGGAAGTTCAGGAAGCTCAGAGAGTCCCAAAGAAGTTGGACCCAAGGAGGAACACACCAAGGCACATCGTAATTACATTAGCCAAGATTCAACTGAAGGAGAGAATTCTAGAAGCAGCAAGGGATAAGGGGACAGTCACCTACAAAGGAGTTCCCATCAGTCTGTCAGCTGATTTCTCAAAAGAGACTAAGGCAAGAAGGGGCTGGCAAGAAGTATTTGAAGTCTTAAAAGGCAAGGACCTACATCCAAGATTGCTCTATCCAGCTAAGCTTTCATTTAGAATGGAAGGGCAGATAAAGCGCTTCTCAGATAAGGTCAAGTTCAAGGAGTTCATCATCACCAAGCCCTTATTATATGAAATGTTAAAGGGACTTACCTAAGAAAAAGAAGATAAAAATATGACAGTGAAAATACAGCAAACTCACAGCTATTAAGAACCACACCTAAAACAAAAGCAAAGTAAGCCAACAACTAGAAGAGAAACAAAACCACAGAAATGGAGATCATATGGAGGGCTAGAAACAGGGGAGTGGGAGGAGGAGAGAGGGGGAAAAGGTACAGAGAATAAGTAGCATACACAGTAGGTAGAAAATAGACAGGGGGAGGGCAAGAATAGTGTGGGAAGTGTAGAAGCTAAAGAACTTATGACACATGGACATGAATTAATGGGGGGAATGTGGGTGAGAGGGGGTGTGCAGGGTGGAGGGGAATGATGGGGGAGAAATGGGACAACTGTAATAGTATAATCAATAAAATATATTTAAAAAATTACCAATCAATTTCCTAAGCTTTCCTGGGTTTCAGATGGGTCCACTCCTTGACCAATTGATCTCTTCCCCAGACTAGACTGACTGCCTCTACGATCAGCATTTGTCTCCTATTATGCATGTGCTTACCTCCTCCTTTATTGCTCTATCCCATCCCCCCAGTGATCTGTTGGTCAGACCATTGGTTTCCTGGGGAGCGTGTGAAGCTGTAACTTCCTTGTGAAGCAAACAAACTCATGATCCCCAGTTGATTATGCTCAATAATGATTCACTTTGCTTCTTTCCTGTATTAATTCTAGCTACCTATGCTAAGAATAGCACCCCAATTTTATTTTGAGAAATTCTCTCTATATATACTAGATAAAGGGCGGTACAAATATGAATTGAAGCATTCTATCCTCTCCTAGCTTAGAAGCAGTGATGTGGACCCAAGCTGAACTTATTAGAAGCTTCTTTTTAAATTTGAGCCATGAATGTAATAATAAAAAAAGACTGGATAAAGCATTAAGCAGTTCTTACTCAACACCTGGAGTTAACTGGTTTCTGGCCTAGTTTCTCTTTTTTTCCTAATTGAATTTATTGGGATGACATTGGTTTGCAAAACCATACAGGTTTCAAGTGTACAACTCAGTAAAACATCATCTGCACACTGCATCGTGTGCCCATCGCCCCAAGCAACACCTCTTTCTGTCCTCATTCCCTGTCCCCCTTTGCCCACCTCCACCTACACACCACCTCCCTTTCTCTCTAACCACCATCACTCTGTTGCCTGTGTCTTTGTATTATATATACAGTATATGTTATTTTGCTTAATCCCTTCACCTTCTTTCATCCAGTCCCCCAACTCTTCTCCCCTGTGACAGCTGTCGGTCTGTTCCATGTATCCATGCCTCTGTTTCTATTTTGTTCATCTGTTTATTTTGTGCATTAGATTTCACATATAAGTGAGATCATATGGTATTTGTCTTTCTCTGAATGGTGTATTTCACTAAGCATAATACTCTCCAGGTCCATCCATGCTGTCAGAAGAGGAAAGCTTTCTCTTTTTTTTACAGCTGAATAGTAAGTATTCCATTGTGTAAATGTACCACACCCTTTTTATCCACTAATCTAATGATGGGCACTTGGGCTGTTTCTAGATCTTGCCTATTGTAAAGAATGCTGCAAAAAAAAAAAAAAAAAAATGCTGCAAAGAACATCATAGGGGTGCATATATTCTTTTGAATTACTGTTTTGTGTTTCTTCAGATAAACACCCAGAAGTGGGATCACTGGATCAAAAGGCAGTTCCATTTTTCATTTTTTTGAGGAGACTCCATACTGTTTTCCACAGTGGCTGCACCAGTCTGCATTCCCACCAACAGTGCACTAGGGTTCCCTTTTCTTTGCATCCTCTCCAACACTTGTTTGTTGATTTATTAATGATGGTGATTCTGACAGGTCTGAAGTGGTATCTCATTTTGGTTTTAGTTTGCATCTCTCTGATGGCTAATGATGTTGAGTTTTTCATATGTCTATTGGCCCTCTGTATGTTCTTCTTGGAGAAATGTCTGTTCAGGTCCTTTGCCCATTTTTTAATTGTGTTGTTTGTCTTCTTGGTGTTGAGTTGTGTAAGTTCTTTATACATTTTGGAAGTGAATGCTTTATCAGATGTATCATTAGTGAATACGTTCTCCCATGCAGTGGGTTGCCTGTTCATTGTGCTGATTTTTTTTGTGCTGTGCAAAAACTTTTTAGTTTGATGTAGTCCCATTTGTTTATTTTTTCTTTTGTTTCCCTTGCCTGAGGAGATATATTGACAAAAAAATTGGTATGAGAGATATCTGAGATTTTACTGCCTTTGTCTTCTTCCATGATTTTTATGGTTTTGTGATTTATATTTAAGTCTCTTATCCATTTTGAATTTATTCTTGTGTATGTGTAAGTTGGTGGTTCAGTTTCATTTTTTGGCACATATCTGTCCAATTTTCCCAACCCCATTTATTGAAGAAACTGTCTTCATTGTATGCTCTTTCCTCCTTTCTCAATATTAATTGACCATAAAAGTGTGGGTTTATTTCTGCTCAGTTCCATTGATCTACAAGTATATGCCAGTACCAGGCTGTTTTGATTACAGTGGCCTTGTAGTAGAGTTTGATATCAGGTTTTGTGATACCTCCAATTTTGTTCTTCTTTCTCAAGATTGCTGAGGATATTCAGGGTTTGTTTGTTTGTTTGTTTGTTTTTTAGTTCCAGATAAAATTTTGAAATATTTGTTCTAGATCTGTGAAATATGCCATTGGTATTTAAATAGGAACTGTGTTGAATCTATAGATTGCTTTGGGTATTATGGACATTTTAATGATGGTAATTCTTCCAATTCCTGAACATGATATAGACTTCCACTTATTTGTGTCTTCCTCAATTCTTTCTTCAGTATCTCATAATTTTCCAAGTAAAGGTCTTTTACCTTCCTCGCTAAATTTACTCCTAGGTACCATATATTTTTTGGTTGTGAAACTAAATGGGATTATTTTCTTAATTTCTCTTTCTGAGAGTACATTATTGCTGCATGAGAAGGCCATGGATTTCTGAATATTAATTTTGTATCCTGCTATTTTGCTGAATTCATTGATTAGATCCAGAGGCTATTTGGTGGAGTCTTTAGGGTTTTATATGTACAATATTATGTCATCTGTGAATCTGTCCCAGTTTCTAAAGAGCTGGGTTCTCCAGCCTTTCTTAAATCTGTTTGCTCTCTTGTATTTTTTCAAGTAAATTACTCTTTGTCCTAACCTAGCCAGTTGGATTTTATCATTTACAACCCAGAACTCCTGAGTCAGAAAGGTGATTCAGCCAATCATTCAGATTTATTTATTTATTTCAGCAAGTATTTACTATTTTTAAATACTGTACTAGTCTCTGGGGAGGCCTTCCATGTACTTAATAGTCTGATCTCTTTCTGTCAATAAGAGAAAACTGGGGGTTAACTCTATAAACATTCATTATAAGTGCCAGGAAAGAAAGAGGCTCTAGAAACTCTAGGAGTATAACAACTATCATAGTATAAAGTTTAATAGAAACGACCTTGACTGATGTGGTTCAGCTGGTTGAGCATCATCCTGCAAAGCAAAAAGGTCACTGGTTCAATTCCCAGTCAGGGTGCGTGCCCGGGTTGTGGGTTTGGTCCCCCATGGGGTGTGGATGAGAGGCAACCAATTGATGTTTCTCTCTCTCTTTCTCCCACCCTTCCCCTCTCTCTAAAAATAAACAATAAATAATAAATCTTTAAAATTTAGTAGAAGAAATAAAAACATGAATATTGAGAAATAATTTTCTCTAATTGAAATAATTAATTCAGAGCTGTAATAATTCTCCTCTTTGTAACAAGTTTATTTAGAGGTCATATATATTATACTGTGAGGCACGTTTGAGTAGCTCCCTGTTGCTAACCACTCAGGAACACATTACATACTGTTGCATATGAGAAGCAGCTTCATCACAAAACAATGCCGATTATTTGAGGCATCTGTGCTTGTGATGTATTAATAGCTGTGGGGGAAAATATACTCACTTGGTATTTCAGTCATTTAAAAGATAAAGGAGTAGTTTTGAAGGAAAGAGTGATTTGGGGTAGTTAAGGACTGATTCCTCCCTACTGCACCCCATGAAATATACAGTTTGTATGCATATTATTTTAAAGATCCTGGAATTCCATTAATAATGATTTTAGCGACTTTAGGGGCTTAGTAATAGGCTCCAATATGATCTTTTCATTGGAACATTTAGACTCTCCTTTCAGGTTCCAGGCATAGAACTGGTGTAGATTCTTTGGCGTAATTGATTTGGAGCTCAAATTTAAAAGCACTATTTTTTCTAGCAAAAGCATCGGAATTCATAGCTCACATACCTCCTGATCAGCAGTCAAATGTCTCTTTGAACTGGACTTTGGTTTTAACTGCCTGTGAAAGAACATGATTCTCCTGATCTTCCACCAAGCATTCATCTCATTGCAATTCTATTCACACTTGAAGAGCCTATCTTTCCAATTTGCCTTCACATGGGTGTGCCTGTCAAATTGAATTTCCCTGTTTACAACAATTCTCATTTAAAAATGCACTTGATGCCCTGGCCTGGTAGTTTATTTGGTTAAAGCATTGTCCTGATATGCCAAAGTTGCAGGTTCAATCCTGGTCAAGGCAAATACAGGAATCAACCAATGAATGCATCAGAAAGTGGAAAAACAAATCAATGTTTCTCTCTTTAAAAATCAATAAAGGAAAAAAAATTAAATGTACTTGGTGATGTGAAACTAATATTTATTTAAAATCTTTGAGGTGAATTTTCTGGTATTTAATTTATTTGTGTTCAGAAAAAAAATAAAATGATTAATTTTGAAAACAGAGAAATTTTCTTTTTTTGTTTTGTCTTTTAAGATATATTTTATTGATTATGCTATTATAGTTGTCCCACTGTTTTTCTCCTTTATTCTCCTCTGCCCTACACCCCCTTCCCACCAGCATTCCTCACCTACCTTAGTTCATGTCTATTGGTTGTACATATAAGTGCTTTGGCTTCTCCATTTCCTATACTGTTCTTAATCTCCTTCTGTCTATTTTGTACCTACCATTTATGCTTCTTATTCCCTGTACCTTTCCCCCCATTCTCCCCCTTCCCCATCCCCGCTGATAACCCTCTACGTGATCACTATTTCTGTGATTCTGTTCCTGTTCTAGCTGTTTGCTTATTTATTTTTGTTTTTAGGTTCAGTTGTTGATACTTGTGAGTTTGTTGTCATTTTACTATTCATATTTTTTATCATCTTAGATAAGTCCCTTTAACATTTCATATAATAAGGGCTTGGTGATGATGAACTCTTTTAACTTGACCTTATCTGGGAAGCACTTTATCTGCCCTCCCATTCTAAATGACAGCTTTGCTGGATAGAGTCATCTTGGATGTAGTCCTTGCCTTTCATGACTTGGAATACTTCTTTCCAGCCCCTTCTTGTCTGTAAGGTTTCTTTTCAGAAATCAGCTGATAGTCTTATGAGCACTCCTTTGTAAGTAACTGTCTCCTTTCCTTTTGCTATTTTTAAGATTCTCTCCTTCATTTTAATCTGGGGTAATGTAATTATGATGTGCCTTGGTATGTTCTTCCTTGAGTCCAACTTCTTGGGGACTTTATGAGCTTCCTGGACTTCCTGGAAGTCTATTTCCTTTGCCAGATTGGGGAAATTCTCCTTCATTATCTTTTAAATAAGTTTTCCATTTCTTGCTCTTCCTCTTCTCCTTCTGGTACCCCTATGATTCGGATGGTGGAACTTTTAAAGTTGTCTCAGAGGTTCCTGAGCCTCTCTTCATTTTTTTGAATTCTTGTTTCTTTATTCTGTTCTGGTTGAATGTTTACTTCTTCTTTCTGGTCCAAATCATTGATTTCAGTCCTGGTTTCCTTCCCTTTACTGTTGGTTCCCTGTATATTTTTCTCTATTTCACTTTGCCTTCACTTCTTCCTCTATTTTGTGACCATATTCAACCATTTCTGTGAGCATCCTGATTACCAGTGTTTTGAACTCTGCATCTGATAGGTTGTCTATCTCTTCATTGCTTAGTTCTATTTTTGGAGCTTTGATCTGTAATCTCATTTGGGCCATATATATATTTTTTTTGTCTCAGCATGCCTGTTACATTCTTTTTTTTTAATTTTCCAAGTGACTTTATTTTTTTAATATATTTTATTGATTATGCTATTACAGTTGTCCCATTTCTCCCCCATCATTCCCCTCCACCCTGCACACCCCCTCCCACCCACATTTCTCCCCTTTAGTTCATGTCCATGTGTTGTAAGTTCTTTAGCTTGTACATTTCCCACACTATTCTTGCCCTCCCCCTGTCTATTTTCTACCCACCGTCTATGCTACTCATTCTCTGTACCTTTTCCCCCCTCTCTCCTCCTCCCACTCCCCTGTTGCTAACCCTCCATATGATCTCCATTTCTGTGGTTCTGTTCCTCTTTTAAATGTTTGCTTAGTTTGCTTTTGTTTTAGGTGTGGTTCTTTTTTAAATTTTTTTAAATAATTATTTTTTAAGATTTTTTTTAAAGATTTTTATTTATTTATCTTTAGAGGGGAAGGGTAGGAGAGAGGGAGAGGGAGAGAAATATCAATGTACGGTTGCCTCTCGTGTGTCCCCCGCCGGGAACTGGCCTGCAACCCAGGCATGTGCCCTGACTGGGAATCGAACCGCGATCCTCTGGTTCGCAGGCCCGCGCTCAATCCACTGAGCTACACCAGCCAGGGCTATTTTTTAAGATTTTTATTTATTTATCTTTAGAGGGGAAAGGTAGGAGAGAGAGAGAGAAAGAGAAATATCAATGTATGATAGCCTCTTGTGTGTCCCATGTTGGGAACTGGCCTGCAACCCAGGCATGTGCCCCAAACGGGAACTGAACCGCAATCCTTTGGTTCACAGGCCCACACTCAATCCACTGAGCCACACCAGCCAGGGCAGGTGTGGTTCTTAATAGCTGTGAGTTTGCTGTATTTTCACTGTCATATTTTTGATCTTATTTTTCTTAGATAAGTCCCTTTAACATTTCATATAATAAGGGCTTGGTGATGAGGAACTCCTTGAACTTGACCTTATCTGAGAAGCGCTTTATCTGCCCTTCCATTCTAAATGACAGCTTTGCTGGATAGAGCAATTTTGGATGTAGGTCCCTGCTTTTCAAGATTTCAAATATTTCTTTCCAGCCCCTTCTTGCCTCGAAGGTCTCTTTGGAGAAATCAGCTGACAGTCTGATGGGAACTCCTTTGTAGGTGACTGTCCCCTTATCTCTAGCTGCTTTTAGAATTCTCTCCTTCATTTTAATCTTGGCTAATGTAATTACGATGTGCCTTGGCATGTTCCTCCTCGAGTCCAACTTCTTTGGGACTCTCTGAGCTTCCTGGACTTCCTGGAAGTCTATTTCCTTTGCCAGATTGGGGAAGTTCTCCTTTATTATTTGTTCAAATAATTTTTCCACTTGTTGCTCTTCTTCTTCCCCTTCTGGGACCCCTATAATTTGGATGTTGGGATGTTTAACGATGTGCCGGAGGTTCCTAAGCCTCTCCTCATTTTTTTGAATTCTCGTTTCTTCCTTGTTTTCTGTTTGGTTGTTAGTTTCTTCCTTCTGGTCCACTCTGTTGATTTGAGTCCCAGTTTTCCTTCCATCTCTATCGGTTCCCCATGAGTCTTCCTTCATTTCACGTATTGTAGCCTGCATTTTTTCATCTAATTTGTGAGCAAAATCAACCAATTCTGTGAGCATCTTGATGACCAGTGCCTTGAACTGTGCATCTGATAGGTTGGCTATCTCTTCACTGCTTAGAGGAATTGGCTCTGGGGCTTTCATTTGTTCTCCGGTTTGAGCCATTTTTGGTGGGGTTTTTTTTTTGTTTTGTTTTGGTTTTAGTCTGGTCCCGGCTATTATGTAGTGAGGGATGGAGCCTTAGGTGTTCCTCAGGGCGGAGCAGCCCAGTTGCTGGGTTGTGACGTTGTATGTGGGGGCGGGGTCTGAGAGGGAACAATGGTGCCTGCTCCGCTCTCTCCTGGACTCTGGTCCCTTCCGCCCCTTCCCCTTCGCCTGGACCATCTGCACGAGCGAATGTGGGACCACCTGGTCAGCCAGCCGCCTTGTGCGGCCTCACTGGGTCTGTACAGTTTCCCCCCTGTGCCCGTGGTCCGCCAGCCACCGCCTGTGCACCTGGGAACTACCAGCCTCTGCTGCTTGCGTTCCCAGGTCCGCACTTCCACTTTTTCCTGCCGAGACTCCGCCCCTCTTACCGGTCTGGATGAATGGTTGTTGGACTTCCATACAGTTCAATTTTCTATCAGTTCTGGTTGTTTTCTTGTTTCTAAATATTTGTTGTCCTTAATTTTGGTTGTGAGAGGAGGCACAGTGTGTCCGCCTACGCTTCCATCTTGGTCGGAAGTCGCCTGTTACATTCTAAGGGGCAAAAACCTTCGTTATTCACCAGGGCAGAGCAACCCATATCTCTGTGTTGTGATACTGTATGTTGGGAAGGGGTCCAAGAGGGAACAATGCCACTCACTGGGCTCTTGGCTGGCTTTCAGTCACTTCCCCAGCTACCCACAAGCAAATTGGGCCCTTCTGGTGCTGATTCTTGAGTGGATGAGTTTGTATACATTCTAGGAGCCTACGAGTCTCTCTGTTGAACTCTCCTATGAGGCTAGGAGTCTCTCCAGCTTCCACAATTCCCACAGATTTTTCCAGCCAGAGGTTTTGAGGCTTTATTTCCCTGGGCTGGAACCTTGGGTTGTGTGATCTCTCTTGGTCCCCTGTTGTTCCTCCCAGTTTATCTGCAAGCGAATGTGGGACTGCCACCTTGCTGCACATCCTCTCTGCCCCGGCTGCCCATCTCCACCCCTCCTACCAGTCTGGATGAATATTTATTCTTTAACTCCTTGGTTGTTGGACTTCCATACAGTTTGATTTTCTGGTAGTTCTTGGTGTTTTTTGTTTTTAAATTTGTTGTTGTCCTGCTTTTGGTCATGTGAGGAGGCAAAGTGTATCTACCTTTGCCTCCATCTTGGCCAGAAGTTCCTTATTTAATGAAATTTTCTGGTGTCTTCTACATCTATGGCATTTTAACAAAATTCATAGTGTAAATTTCTTTTCTTTTTTTGAAAAGATTTTTATTTATTGATTTGAGAGAGAGAGGGGGAGAGAGAGAGGGAGAGAGAGAAAGAGACTTGGTGTTCCATTTACTGATGCATTCATTGGTTGATTCTTGTATGTGACTTGATCGGGATTGAAGCTAGAACCTTGGCATATTGGGATGGTGTTCCAACCAGCTGAATTACCCGGCCTGGGCTGAATTTTCTAATTCATACAAATCTTTAACTCACAACTCACTGTGAAGGGAAAGAATAACCAAGGTGTCCTACAGAGTCTCTGAAGTTAATTTTGTCAATATAATGTATTCTAAGTCACACAATTTCAAACATAACCTCCAAATTTGATGAATATCTGTATAGCTGTTTCCATGCCATGTAGAAACAGACAAAACAGGATTTTGATTACATATGGGTAAGACATAGGTAATCTGTCCAGTCAGTGATGACCCTGTCTCTTTCTTCCTTGACTCCTGCTACTCATTGGTACTTCCACCAGAGGGCAGGCAGCAAAAAAGAAAGGATACAAGAAGAAAGGCTGTGAGGTATTCTGCAATACCATGAAGAACTCATAGTTACCTAAACACATCTGTGAACCCATCCCCCAGTGTCCCTGTTGGGCCTAACTTATTTGAATAAGGTATTATCTCAGATGGGGACACCGGGGCCAAATAATGGTTTAGTTCCTTTGGACAGCCAAGAACTATCTACCTTGCTATCTGCAAGGTACTGTTGTAGACACTGGGGATACAGCAGTAAATGAGAAAGGCAAAAACATTAGCTTGTGGAACTAACATTATGGTGTTATATTTTCATAATTCTTGTAAGCCTCAGTTTCCTATCTGTACCATGGGGGCAATAATACTAGAATTTTTGTGAGCACTTAAATGAGATGCTTAAGCATCTAATAAAGTTTCTGGATTTGTTATAATTGATGATTTGTACATAGTTTTACATAATGTCTATAAAATTGTGTGTTCTAACTTATAGTTTCATGAATACTTTCCTATTAGTATTTCTAGTCAGTATCTTAATAGTTATGTAACATTTCCTTGTGTCAATGTATCATAATACTCAAACCTTACTCTGTTCCATTATATATTTGCCTCATAGGAGTTTTTCAGTAAATATTTGTTGAAAGAATGCATGAATATCATAAATTTATATTTTGTGGATCTTTCCAATATTGCAAATTAAGGGGCAGAAAATTTTCCTTCTACCCTTCTAGGTTCTCTCACTGGTCTAACCAAATTGACCTAACAGCAGAAAAACAAATACAATTATGTACTGTGGAGGGGGAAAAGGGGGTTTCTATGGAATGTAACCTCACATAGAGTAACCTCTTATCATAACCTCTTATGATAAGAGCGAACTTATCCTAAATTCATAACTGGGTGGGTCCTGGTAGGCAGTCACACCCCAGGTCTGTAACTTCTTTAGTGAAAGGTTTTAAGCCAGTCCTTTCATTGTTCTTGGGCATGTAGGTTAACACACCTGTGAAATACCAGAAGCAATATTAACCCTTTAGAGAGTACATAATCTTATTAACTATCCTATAATCCAATCCCCACCTTGCTTTCTCCAATCTTCCTTAAATCTCCTCCTTAATTTCAAATGCATAAAAGAAGCTGAAAAACTGTTATTCTGCAGAGCATTTGAGATTTTGTTACCCAATATATTGTCAGTTTGGCGCAAATAAACTCTTACAAAAAGTCTCTACAGGTCTGGACATTCCTTATGTCAATAGTACCTATGGGAGCCCCATATAAATATGAGACCCAAAAGGCAGCCAGGTAATTGAAGTTCATATAATATCCTAGGCTAAGGAAAGGGGTACAGGTCTGGGAATACAAAGGGGAGTAAGGCTATTTACAGAAAGGGCAGAGGCAATGTTTGGAAAACAAGGGTTGCCCTGTAATGCAGGTAAGTAAGTGTCTTAGGTAAAAAGATATCTCTGGTAATAGCCCCCTTCTTGTTACAAACCCCAATTGCATTGTAAATTTAGACACCTTAAGCAGGGGTAAAAAACCTTTTCTGAATCTGCTGGGTTTTGATTGCTCAAAATAATCCTTACACAAGAAAATCATATTTGGGGTTGCAAAATCTGCTCCCCTTCACAAAGAACATTCTTTTTATCTGTTGAATAAACTTTCTGAGAAAAGTTCTAAAAGTAGGCTTATTGTATCAAAATGTATTACAGAAGGTATGAATATTTTCATGATCTTGTAGGGGATCAGAATGAGTCATCACAAGAGGTGCCTGTGTTGCTTGTGGGTTGTTTTGAGTTAAAGGCAACCAAGACCCTGTGGGATCAAGAGAAACTTCCACTTCCCCTTAACTACCCAGAAGAATGTGAATTAAGGGCCTTGCTCATGATAAGAGATTATCAGGGAGAACCTTTTTCAAAAAAACCTATCTGTAAGGAAGGGAAAACTACTAATTACTGAACATCTGCTCTTCTTATTATCCCGCCATGACCTTCTTCCCCTCTGAAGCACCAAGATGATCCTTAGCTCAGAATGTCATATATGCCTCATTTCCCCTTACTGTCTTTGAACTTCTTATGTGTGGGGTCTCTGTCCCGTGTATGTGGGGTTCCCATACATACATATGTAATTAAATTTGGTCATGTTCTCTTGCTAATTTGTCTCATGTCTATTGTATTATTAGACCAGCTGAAAGAACCTTGAGGGTAAAGGAAACTTTCTTCCTTCCCCACAATCCTCAATATATATTAGCATCATATTGCCGTGAAGACTGGTACTAGTTAAAATTAATGACTACCATACTGTAGTTTAATTTGTACTATTTAATTATTCATATTGTTTAATTTCTTTCATATAGTTACTTATTATTTGGATATCCCTGTCGTAAAAATGATATGTTTGAAGTGCAGGACACTTTGGATGGAAGTCAGGGAAGGCCCTACCTTGTGGGATGCTAACTAAGGAGAGCAAACCTCAAAACTACCCCTTTAACCATCCGAGCATGAGGAGCAGAGAGAACAGGAGCAAAATTTGTCAACCCCAAATATGCCTTTTTGTCATGAGAATTATTTTAAGCTGATTATCATTATTTTTTAATCTTTACCAGAGAACAGTTGAATCAATAAGATTTCTTAATCTCATTGATTTTAGAGAGTGGGGAAGGGAGGGAAAGAAAGGGAGAAAAACCATCAATGTGAGAGAGATACATTAATCATTTGCCTCTTGTACACACCCCAACCTGGGACTGAACTTACAACCTAGGCATGTGTCCTGACTAGGAATCAACCCAACAGCCTTTCAGTTTATGGGACTACTCTCTAACCAACTGAGCCACACCAGCCAGGGCTAAGGTGATTATTTTTAAGAAACAGCAGACATAGATGAAGCTCTGAAAATTGTGTAGTTACTCTTTTTTTATTGTTGTACAAGTACAGTTGTCTCCACTTTCTCCCCAGCACTCCCCTCAACCCCAGCCATCCCCACCTCCCACCCTCGATCCTAGCCCCTTTGGTTTTGTCTATGGGTCCTTTATACATGTTTATAAGAGACATTTACATGTAGAAGAGAAATCTCCATTTGTAGGGTGTCTCCTTCTTTGTACCAGTATGCCTAAATCCCTAGAAACTTATCAGTGGAGGAGGCATGGGCTTAAATCTGCATAATAACCGTACCATTGTTTACTGTGGTTTGCCCAATCTCCCATAATTTACCCCACCCACTTAATGCTCCCCTCTCCCCATCAAAAATCTTTCTCTTGCATTAGCAGATGATATGTAAGATGATGGCTTGGGTCATTTGGGGGAGTTTTCCTGGCTATCTTCCTTGTATACAGGAAGTATTCATGTCATTAAACTTTTTTCTTCTGTTAATCTGTCTTTTTATTATGGTGAGGGGAGTGTCTCGGCCAAGAACCTATGAAGGTAAAGGAAAAATTATTTTCTCTCCCCTACAAGAGAATGAAGTGACAAAAGGAAGAGCAATGTAGAAAATAAATTGGAAGGACATTGAGAAGTTATGTTACAAATTTGCTAAAGACTAACAGATGACAGATAAGGACTATCACCACAAAGGAGTACCTCTTTGCTATGTCACATCAGAGCCAGGTCTCTTTTGTGCAATGAGCACCTGCAGCACTGGAAGTGAAGTCCTAAAACTCTGCTGTCTTGGTCAGACTTGAGAGAGCTGATGCAGCACTGGGCATAGAAATGTTGATGAATTATTATGAATTAGGGTCTGGTTGGTAATGTAATTTACATACCTGTCATTTGAAGATATGCATACCATATCTCTACCTCTTTGCCCTAAAGAATAGAACTGGTTGAGTGGTTGAAATTAAGCAAAGAGCCTTTGCTCAGAAATGGTTTGATGAAATAAAAATTACATGGTTTTGAAAAATAATGTATTTTGAAATATTTTCAAACCTACAGAAAAGTTACGAATGCAGTACAAAGAACCTCTATGTCCCTTTTGCCTAGTTTCCCAATTAGCATTTCACTGCATTTGTGCTCCCTTGCTCTTTCTTCTCCAATCTCCAGATCTTTTTAAAATTGTGCTGTCCTGGCTGGTGTGGCTCAGTGGATTGAACATAGGCCTGTGAACCAAAAGGTCACACTGGTTCTATCCCTGATCAGGGCACATGCCTGCGTTTGGACCAGGTCCCCATTTGGGGACATGCAAGAGGCAACCAATAGATGTTTCTCTCTCACATCAACGTTTCTCTCCCTCTCTTTCTCCCTTCCTTTCCCTGTCTCTAAAAATAAATACAATCTTTGAAAAATAAAATAAAATTTTGCCAACTGTTTGTGGTTAAAAAAAGGGGGCCATATATTAAACCTGATGAGCCTGGGGAGGCCTGCATGGCAGCCTTGCACCAGAGACCAAAGTAATCACACACGATGGTGTGAAAATAAAAATTCCTAACTAAAAGTGGTTCCTGGCATATAGTCATATCCTAGGGCAGTATCTTCCTTGACAAAGGTCAGCCTTTACCTGTTTATTGTCTTTCTGCATCTAAAATAACATACCCTTGAATTATCAGAGTAATCTCCTCTTCCAGACCCCTCAGGGTACAACCTCCCAACATAGCACAAGATCATAGAACCCCTCATTATTATCTTGTTGCCCACATACCATCTCTATGTGCTGTAAATGTTAACTGTCCTGTACCCTTCAATCCAAAAGAAGTATGTGTCTGTTTCACTTTTTGTCCAATCCCAGAGGTTTCCCCACTTTTTTTCCTCCCACCTCTCTAATCTACCATGAATGAAGTTCATGGAACCTACCCCCATGTCTCCTCCATTGATGCTAACGTATAAAATAAGTTGTAAAACTGCAATTCTCCACAGCATTTTCTCAATCCATTGAGATTTTGCTTCCTGGCAATTGTCATCAGTTTGGCTCAAATAAACTCTTATAGACTTTTTCTTAGGCTGGATGTTCCTTTATCAACATGTTCCAACAATGTTTCTCTTTCCTTTCTGGTCCAGAAACACATGTTGCATTTATTTGTCACATCTCTTCAGGCTCCTCCAATCTGAAATAGTTCTGTTGTCTTTTCTGATCTTTCATGTCATCAGGAGTTTTAGAAACTACTGATTTTACATTTTGTAGGATGACCCATATATTTGCTCATCACTAGACTCAGGCCCTGTCTTAATAAGAATACCCCGGAAATGATACTGGGCTCTTCTCAGTGAATCACATCAGAAGGCACATAATGACAAGCAGTCCTGTCACTGGTAATGTTAACCTTGATCACCTTGTCATTTTGGTGTCTGCAGGTGTCTCCACCAAAAGACACCATTTTTTCTTTTTGTAATTAATTAGTATTCTGTGTGGAGATATTCCCAGATTATGTCAACATCTATTCCCCATCACTCCTCCATTTGCCACCCTTAGCCTCCTGAATCAACCACTACTATCATGGTGGCCAAATATCTATTACTCTTTTTACATTTATTAGTTAGCATTCTACTATAAGGAAGAGAAGTAATTCTCCCCTGTTCCAGCTATCTATTGCTATGCATCAAACTATTCTCAGACTTAGTGGCTTAAAACAACAATCATTTATCCAGCTCATGAATCTGTATCTGAGCAAGGTGATGCATCAACCAGGACTGGAGGCTCCTATTCCAGAGTGACTCCCTCACATGACTGACAAGTTGGTGCTGACTTTTAGCTGGGACCTCAGCTGGAGCTGTCAGTCAGAACCCTGCCTGAGGCCTCTTTATGTGGTTGCTTGATTTCATCCCAGCATTGTGGTTAAGATTCAACAGCAAGCATCCCAAGAGAACAAGGTGGAAGTGCATGGCCTCTTTCTTATACAACTGCAGAATTCACATAGCTTCACTTTCATTGTACTCTGATGATTGAGGCAATCACATGTATTCACTCAGGTACAAGGGGAGGGGACATGGCCCTTATCACACAATGGGAAGATTGTTAACATCACATTGTAAGAACAGCATGTAAGATAGAATATATTACCATGGGAATCTTTATAAAATGCCCTATCCCTCATTTATTTATGCATTTATTTGTTTATATCAATATGGATTCATAGTTGTAATACATTACTATAATTATTTATTTTGATGCCAAAATTGTCCCAGATTTGACCATTGCAAGACCTTTTCATAATATCTGTGTCCTTTTGACATGTTCTCATTATTCTTTGATCACTTCCTTAATGGCAGAGTGAAATAGAAATCATGATGTGGGCACTTGGTGTGCTCATTGCTAATGGGCTGTCATTGCTTCTAGGCCCTCTTACAAATATATATAGTTATATATAACTATATATAACTATATAACTATATATATATATAGTTATATAGTTCTATGGTTATATAGTTATATAGTTATACAGTTATATCTCCATCTCTCTGAGTATATATGTTTAAAAAGCATGAGTTCTTATCAAAACCTTCAATTTCAATTCAGCATCTTGGGAGTCAGTCTGATCTTTCTCTTTCCTACGTTTTTTGTATCTTCTCCAACAGTGAGAATATTATCTTCAGTATAATTCCCACTGATTTGCTCAATTAATGTAACAAGTCTTACAACCACACCAGTTTTTTATTCTACCTGCCACCTCTGCACCCTACCACCAGCACTCTGCATTCTCAGATATCAGCAAGTACATCAACAATGCACTTCCATGTGTCACCCTAAACTGCTTCAGCACCCCATATCTTTGTGTACCAACAAGCATACTTTCAACGTATCTCTGTGCAGCTCCTTTCTTCCCCTTCCTTTACCATCCCATATCCTTGGGTACCAGTGGGCATGCTATTGACATCCCTACATGTGGCATCTCCTGCACTCCCTCCCTAGCACCCTACCTCTTCAGGCACCAGTAGGAATACCATTGATGTGTCTCCATGTGGCAGCCCTCTTCACTGCCACTGACGCCTCCAAGCTTGACTTCTCTGACATGGAAAGGGAAGGTAAGCAATTTTAACATGATCAAAACTGGCCAATACTTGGGTAAGAGTCCTCTGTCTTTGAACATACACATTATTTCTTTTTTAATCATCTTTTAAAAATGCAAACTTGATCTTGTTGTTCCCCTACTTAAAACCTTTGAATGAATTTCCAACCCTTAGACTAAAACCAAAAGCCTCTACTATGGTCTACAAGATGCTACATAGTTTAATACCCTGCATACTGCTCCATATCATCTCTGTTTTATTTCTCTGGTTTCAGTCAGTTTCCCAGAGTAGAATTTTCTAATCTTTTGCTTGGAGTGTATAAACCTAACTGTCAGTATTTTGGGAACTGAGCCAAGAAAAGGGACTGGAGGTCTCGATGTTCAAAATGTAGACCTTAACTTAATCCCTGTTGTCAGCATGGCATCTCAGTGGGCCTTCAGCTGTACATGCTTTAACTGTCCCATCTTTAGCGGGAATGGAGGATGGGATCTGAGAACTAACTGCTCCTTATAAAAGTGCTCAATCAATCATCTTGATTTATACTCTATACTACTTTCAGAGCTACCAAGTACTTTCAATTTCTGAGCTTTTGGGGTTTATAGTACAAACAGCTTCCTTAGATTTCAGATTCTTTTAGTCTGCTAAGTCAGGTACTATTCATTTATCCATTTTCTAGTTTCCATATTTTTGGAGGTGGGGTGAGGGGCAACTATATTGTCTATTGTAGTCTTGCTTTCTCTTTCTTTGGTCCACGTGGTGTTTTGATCTTTTAATTCCTTTACTGTCTTTTTTGTACTGTCTCAGGAAGGACTTACCATATTTTGCTGTGTATAATGTGTATTTCTTTGCCCAAATTTTTGAAGGAAACAATAAGGATGCTCAATATGCATGGGCAGTACTAATTCTATATCTATGTAAATGTTTTTAATTATTTATTTATGCTTATGCGTTAAAAGTGTAACTCTACAAAGCAATAACGATATGTATATGCAAAATAATACCCTGGAATACAATAATTGGTTTTGTTTCTAAATATAAATAAATAAATAAATAATTGAATTAAAATTTAAGTGGAAGTTTTTTTTACTGAAAGTTTGGGCCAAAAACATGGTTGAGCAGTATACGTGGGAGTACATTATACATGGCAAAATACAGTAAGTGCACGCATTAAATTTGGCAGATTAAGTAAGTGGAGGTGTTTTAAATAGCAAACACTCTGGTTCCTTTTTTCTTTTTTTGTGGAACTAACAGGTTATTTATTTATTTATTTAAGTTTATCTTTCAATTACAGTTTTTAGTCAGCATTAATTTATATTGCTTTCAGTTACACAGCATAGTGGTTAAACAATCATATACTTTACAAAGTGTTCTCCATGATATTTCTAGTACCCACTGGCACCATACATAGTTAATACAATATTATTGACTATATTTCCTATGCCGTACTTTACAGTCCCATGAATTTTTGTAACTAGCAATCTGTACTTCTTAATCCCTTTACCTTTTATACCCAGTCCCCCAAACCCCTCTCCCCTCTGACAGCTGTAGATCTCTTCTGTGTGTCTATGAGTCTGTTTCTATTTTGTTTGTTCATATATTTGATCTTTAGATTCCACATATAAGTGAAATTATATAGTGTTTGTCTTTCTCTGTCTGTCTTATTTCACTTAGCATAATACACTCTAGGTCTCTCCATGTTGTTGCAAATGGTAAGATTTTATTCTTTTTTATGGCTGAGTAATATTCCATTTATATATGGAATATTCCTCCACTTTTTTATCTACTCGTCTATTGATGGGAACTGGTTGCTTCCATATTTTGACTATTGTAAATAACACAGCAATAAAAATAGGGGTGCATATATTCTTTCAGATTAGTGTTTTGGGTTTCTTTAGATATATTCCCAGAAGTGGAATTGCTGGGTCATAAGGCAGTTCCATTTTAAACATTTTGAGAAACCTCCATACTGTTTTCCACAGTGGCTGCACCAATCTGCATTCTTACCAACAGTGCACTAGGGTTCCGTTTTTCTACATCCTTGCCGGCACTTGTTGCTTGTTGATTTATTAATGATAGCCATTCTGACAGGTATAAGGTGATAATCTCATTGTAGTTTTAATTTGCATTTCTTTGATGATTAGTGATGTTAAGTATGTTTTCATAAGTCTATTGGCCATCTGTATGCTCTCTATGGAGAAGTGTTTATTCATGTCCTCTGCCCACGTTCTAATTGGGTTGTTTGCTTTTCTGGTGTTGAATTGTATGACTACTTTATAATTTATAATTATTAACCACATATCAAATGTATCATTGGCAAATATATTCTCTCATTTGGTAGGTTGTCTTTTCATTTTGTTGATGGTTTCCTTTGCTATGCAAAAACTTTTTAGTATGACCTAGTCCCATGTGTTTATTTTTTTCTTTTGTTTCCCTTGCCTGAGGAGATATGTGAAAAATGTCCTCAAGAGAAGTGTTACAGATTTTATTGCCTGTTTTATTCTAGGAGTTTTATGGTTTTGAGTCTTACATTTAAGGAGGTGGGGAGGGTTGGGGGGTGGGCTGCGATGGGAGTAAAAGGCAGAAAACTGTACTTGGACAACAATTAAAATTAAAAAATAAGATAAAAAAATCACTCGATTCTAATAAATAAATAAATAAATAAATAAATAAAGTCTTTAATCCGTTTAAAAATCTTGCCTACTTCAAAAGGGAAAAGGACTGAGGGGAGGGCAGTATAAGAGGAATAAATGGTAATGGGAAAAAATTCAATAAAGACTAAATAAAAAATAAAATAAGTAGAATAAAAAATAAAGCCTTTAATCCATTGTGAGTTTATTTGTATATATGATGTAAGAAGGTGATCTAGTTTCATTTTATTTTGCATGCATCTGCCCAATTTTCCCAGCACCATTTATTGAGTAGATTCTCTTTACCCTTTGTATGTTCTTGTTTCCTTTGTCATAGATTAATTGACCATATAGGCATAAGTTTATTTCTGCACTCTCTATTCCATTCTTTTGGTCTATATATCTGTTATTATGCCAGTCATGCTGTTTTGATTACTATAGTTTTGTAGTATAGTTGGAGATCAAGTAGTGTGATAACTCCAACTTTGTTCTCCTTTTTAAAGATTGCTGTGGCTATTCGGGGTCTTTTGTGGTTTCATACAAATTTTTGTATTATTTCTTCTAGTTCTGTGAGAAACACCATTGGTATTTTCTTTCTTTTTACTTACTTATTTATTTACTTCTAGAGAGCGGGAAGGGAGAAAGAAACAGAGTGAAATAAACATCAGTGTGCAAGCAATACATTGATCAGTTGGCTCTCACACACCCCCAATTGGGGATCTGGCCTGCAACCCAGGCATGTGCTCTGACCGGGAATCAAACTCATGACCTTTTTTGGTTCATAGGATGGCACTCAATCCACTGAGTCACACCAGAAAGGCACCATTGGTATTTTGATACGGATTGTGTTGAATCTGTAAATTGCTTTGAGTAGTATAAACATTTTATTTATTTATTTATTTATTTGTGTGTGTGTGTGTGTGTGTGTGTGTGTGTGTGTGTGTTGATTTTTCATTTTTTTATTTTATTTTTAATCAGTATTTTTTATTTTTATTTATTTATTTATTTTTTTAAAGATTTTATTTATTTATCTTTAGAGGGGAAGGGAAGGAGAGAGGGAGAGAAACATCAATGTGCAGTTGCCTCTTGTATGTCCCCTGCCGGGAACTGGCCTGGCAACCCAGGCATGTGCCCTGACTGGGAATCGAACCTCGATCCTTTGGTTTGCAGGCCCGTGCTCAATCCACTGAGCTACACCAGCCAGGGCATAATCAGTATTTTTTAATTGTTGATATTGTACAGTTTTCTGTCTTTTACCCCGCCCCCAGCCCACCACCCCAACCCTCCCCACCTTCCTCCCATTTCCACCCCCCATAGTTTTTGTTCATGAGTCTTTTATACTTGTTGCTCTAAACCGTTCCCCTTTTCCCCTGAAATTCCGTCCCCTCCCCCTCTGGTCACTGTCAGACTGTTCTCAAATTCAGTGTCTTTGTTTACATTATGCTTGTTTGTTTGTTTTGTTGATTAGGTTCCTGTTAAAGGTGAGATCATATGGTATTTTTCTTTACTACCTGGCTTATTTCGCTTAGCATGATGCTCTCCAATTCCATACATGCTGTCGCAAAGGGTGGGAGCTCCTTCTTTCTTTCTGCTGCATAGAATTCCATTGTGTAAATGTACCACAGTTTTTTGATCCATTCATTAACTGATGGGCACCTAGGTTGCTTCCAGCACATGGTTATTGTAAATTGTGCTGAATCGACAAGACTTTAAGCAGGCTCATCAAGAAAAAAAGAGAGAGGACTCAAATAAACACAATCAGAAATGAAAGAGGAGAGATTAAAACTGACACCACAGAAATACAAAGGATTGTAAGAAATTACTATGAAGAACTGTATGTCAAGAAATTTGAAAACCTAGTTGAAATGGACAAGTTTCTAGAAAAATGTAATCTTCCAAAACTCAAAGAAAAAGAAACAGAAAGCCTGAACAGACCAATAACAGCTGATGAAATTGAAGCAGTAATCAAAAAACTCCCGACACACAAAAGCCCTGGACCAGATGGTTTCACAGGAGAATTCTACAAAACATTTAAGGAAGAGCTAACCCCTATCCTTCACAGACTATTCCAAGAAATCCAAAAAGATGGAAGACTCCCAAACTCCTTTTATGAAGCCAGCATCATCCTAACCCAAAAAAAGATAAAGACACAACAAAGAAAGAAAACTTCAGGCCAATATCACTGATGAACATGGACGCTAAAATCCTTAACAAAATATTGGTAAACCACATCCAACAATACATTAAAAAGATCATACACTGTGGCCAAGTGGATTCATCCCAGGGATGCAAGGATGGTTCAACATTCACAAATCAGTAAATGTAATACATCACATAAACAAAAGCAAAGACAAAAATCACATGATCATATCAATCGATGCAGAAAAAGCTTTTGATAAAGTACGACACCCATTTATGATAAAAAACACTCAGCAAAGTGGGAATAGAGGGAGCATTCCTCAAAATAGTATGGACATTTTAATGATGTTAATTCTTTCTATCTGTGAGCACAGTCTATGCTTTCATTTATTTGTATTTTTTAAATTTCTTTAATGTCATAATTTTCTGAGTACAGTTCTTTTACTTCTTGGTTAAATACATTCCTAGGTATTTTATTTTATTATTTTTATGTAATTGTAAATGAAATTGTTTTCTTAGTTTCCTTTCTGAGAGTTCATTATTGTTACATAAAAATGTAAGTGATTTCTGAATATATATTTTGTATTTTTCTACTTTACTGAATTCATTTGTAAGTTCTAGTAGTTTCTTGGTGGGATCTTTAGTGTTCTCTTCATATAGTATCATGTCACCTGAAAATAATGACAGTTTTACCTTTTCCATTCTAATTTCAATGCCTTTTATTTCTTCTTCTCTGATTACTGTGGCTAGGACTTCTAGTAGTCACCCTGGTTCCTTATAAAGCAGATCCCATGAACAAAAATTGGATTTCATAGAATCATAGGGCTTAGAATGAGTCACCCCAAAATATAACTCTATGGTATGTAGATTATTTTGAGCTAAAAGCAACTGAAACCCTGTAGGCTCAAGAGAAACTTTTACTGGCCCCTTAAAGAATTTAAATTATGAACCTTGTCCATAAGAGTTATCTCCTAAAGTAACTTTTTGAAAACATATATTTTACTGATTATACTATTACAGTTGTCCCATTGTTTTCTTCCCTTTATTTCCTCCTACCCTGCACCCCCCCTCCCACCAGCATTCCCCAACTTAGTTCATGTCCATGGGTCATATGTATAAGTTCTTTGGCTTCTCCATTTCCCTCACTATTCTTAACCTCCCCCTGTCTGTTTTGTACCTATTATTTATGCTTCTTATTCCCTGTACCTTTTTCCCCATTCTCCCCCTCCCCCATCCTGCTGATAACCCTCCATGTGATCTTCATTTCTGTGATTCTGTTCCTGTTCTAGCTGTTTGCTTAGTTTATTTTTGTTTTTAGGTTCAGTTGTTGATACTTGTGAGTTTGTTGTCATTTTACTGTTAATATTTTTTATCATCTTCTTTTTCTTAGATAAGTTCCTTTAACATTTCATATAATAAGGGCTTGGTGATGATGAACTCTTTTAACTTGACCTTATCTGGGAAGCACTTTATCTGCCCTCCCATTCTAAATGAAAGCTTTGCTGGATAGAGTCATCTTGGATGTAGGTCCTTGCCTTTCATGACTTGGAATATTTCTTTCCAGCCCCTTCTTGCCTGCAAGGTTTCTTTTCAGAAATCAGCTGATAGTCTTATGAGCACTCCTTTGTAAGTAACTGTCTCCTTTCCTTTTGCTATTTTTAAGATTCTTTCCTCATCTTTAATCTTGGGCAATGTAATCATGATGTGTCCTGGTGTGTGCTTCCTTGGGTCCAAACTCTTTGGGACTCTCTGAGCTTCCTGGACATCCTGGAAGTCTATTTCCTTTGCCAGATTGGGGAAATTCTCCTTCATTATCTTTTAAATAAGTTTTCCATTTCTTGCTCTTCCTCTTCTCCTTCTGGTACCTCTGTGATTCAGATGTTGGAACTTTTAAAGTTGTCCCGGAGGTTCCTAAGCCTCTCCTCATTTTTTGAATTCTTGTTTCTTTATTGTGTTCTGGTTGAATGTTTACTTCTTCTTTCTGGTCCAAATCATTGATTTCAGTCCTGGTTTCCTTCCCTTTACTGTTGGTTCACTGTATATTTTTCTTTATTTTACTTTGCATAGCCTTCACTTCTTCCTCTATTTTGTGACCATATTCAATCATTTCTGTGAGCATCCTGATTACAAGTGTTTTGAACTCTGCATCTGATAGGTTGCCTATCTCTTCATCTCTTAGATCTATTTTTGGAGCGTTGATCTGTTGTTTCATTTGGGCCATATTTTTTATCTCCAGTGGGCCTGTTATGTTCTAAGGGGTGGAGCCTCAGGTGTTCACCAGGGCGGGGTAACACACATTGCTGTGTTGTGGTGCTATATGTGGGGGAAGTGTCTGAGAGGAAACAATGCTGCTTGGTGGGCTCTTGGCCAATTTTCAGTCACTTCCCCAGCTACCCACAAGCAAATTGGGCCATTCTGGTGCAGATTCCATGGTGGGTGGGTTTGTGTACATTCTAGGAGCCTGTGGGTCTCTGCAATGAACTCTTCTGTGTGGTTGGGAGTTTTTCCCACCACTGCAGCCCCCACAGGTTTTTATGGTCAGAGGTTTTGGGGCCTTATTTCTCCCTGCAGGAACCCTGGGTTGTGTGGTCTGTCTTGGTCCCCAGTTGTTCCTCCCAGTTTAATTGGATGAAAATATGGGACCACCGGGTCTGCTAGCAGCTGCCCCAACTGCCCGTCTCCACTCCTCCTACTGGTCTGGAGGAATGTTTCTTCTTTAATTCCTTGTTTGTCATATTTCAATACAGTTTGATTTTCTGGCAGTTGTGGTTGTTTTTTTGTTTTTAAATTTGTTGGTATCCTTCTTTTGGTTGTGGGAGGAGGCATAGTGTATCTACCTATGCCTCCATCTTTGCTGGAAGTCCCAAAAGTAACTTTTTATGAGCTATCTATACGGCAGGGAAAAACTAATTATTGAATGTCTGCACTTCATGTTGTCCTACAGTGACCTTCTTCTCCTGTGAAGCCCCAAGCTGCCTTACTTCATCTGTATCTCAGAATTCCAAATACACCCTATTTCCCTTATCAGTTTGAAACTTTCATGTATGTGGGGTCTCTGATTCTATCATGTATGTGAGACTCTCATGCGTAGAAATATAATTAAATTTGGTCATTGTATCTTATTAATCTGTCTCATATAGATTTTATTATTATACCAGGTGAAACAACCTTGAGGGGAAGTTTCTTCTTCCCCAATAGAAACTTGAAATATTATAACTAGAAACATTCATCCAGTCCAGTGATTCTTGTCTTGTTTTTTTCTTTGTTTTTTAATAGACTTAATATTTTTACAGAAGTTTTAGCTTTATAACAAAATTGAGAGGAAATTACAGAAATCCCCAATATTCTTCCTGCCCCACACAGGCACAGCCTTCCCCTTTTATCAGTATCCCCCACCAGTGTGGTACATGTGTTACAATTGATGAGCTTACATTGACACATCATCACCCAGTATCCTTGATGTTGTATATTCTATGAGTTTGGGCAAATGTATAATGACATATATCCATCATTATAATAATCATACGGAGTATTTTTGCTGCCTTAAAAATCCTCTGTGCTCCACCTATTCATCCCTATTAGCCCACAAAGGGCTTGACACCCTGGGAATCACTGGAGCTTCCTCAGAGCCGCAGGGGAACTATTTGTTTGAAATGTAATAAAGGTTTCTGTACACCAAACACGGAGTAAAAGCAATGCTGGGAACCTTTCAGAGTCAGTGCGGGAGGTCTTATCTATCTTAGTCAACCAACCAAGCATCAGGGATAGATTAGATTTCTACTGTCAGCTCATCGATGCTTGAAGTTACCAAGGATACATGGGCTTTGCCCTGAAGGGGATTATGATCAATTTGCTGAAACAAAACATCCTATCAACCAGGTTTGAACCTCTCTTAAGGCACGGCTTTTGTCTTCCCCAGCGGTTGTGGGCCTCAGTGCACCTGGCCTCCTTCTGGTTTTATTAAGGCTTCTTCATTGCAGTATTTCCTCTCCCCAAGGGGGAAATAAGGACTGCTGAGTTGATGCAGCCCTGTAGCCCCATTCTCCTAGGTAAAGTGACTACGTACATTTTGCCTGGAAAGTCACTGCCTTCTGCAGAATTCTTTCACACTGGTAAAGGTTAAATTTTCCTATTCTCCTGGCTCTTTTGAAAATACCTACAAATGAGAAAGCTAACAATAAAACCCCTACTGTTTGTATAGGCTTTGTAGTTTACTGTGATCTCATTTAATCTCCTATCTCGCTTTTTTCTTCAGTGCTTTATACACAAATGTTATCGATTCTCTCCAGAAGCAGCCATGTGTGATGGAATAAACAGCATGAAATTGGAGTTTTAGCACCCAACTCTTCCACTAACTATCTGCGTGTTGATAAGAAAGTTGCTTCCCTTTCCTGGGCCTGGATTTACTTACCCGCGGAAGGAGGACAGGCTTTGCATTCCAAAGAAGATGAGGCCACTTCCAGTTTCTAATTGGAGTGCAGTGCCTTTGTGTGGTTTCTGCTGTGGGTGTGTTCTAAACCAGAGGGCAGGGACAGGATGCAGTCTGATGATCAGGGGCAGATGAGTGGTTGAGAAGCTTTGCACATTTGTGGGTCCCTCACTCCCTGTCCCTAGATTTCCCAGGCTGTTTAAGTTCATGATCCTAGGGCACTGTGGGTCCACCCCCTACCACACACACCATGTCACTCATGGTTTCTTTCCCAGGGTCTGCTTTAAAGAGGGTGGAAGATTTTCAGAGGTCTCCCATCTTCTTATTTCTTGCCCTCTTGACATCTGAGGCCTGAAAAGAACTTGGGTTGCCTGCCTTGGCAGGCTTCTAGAGGCCGCAGCCTTCTGTCTTCCGGGGCTAGGGCACGAGGGTGCCCGAGCAAGCGCAGGCAGTCATTGTTTGGGTATTGACTCAAAGGAGCAGGAGCCACAATGCACAGGAAAAGGATGAGCTCATGACGGCTAAATGAAAAGATTCTTATCTTGGAAACAGCGGTTTCTTATGCAAAACAGAGGGCGGTAATGTGATTGTGCCCCACTGAGTACATTCAACAACAGGGATTTCAAATGAAGAAGCTGTTTTGCATACCTAAGGGAGCAGCAACAGGGCAGATTGTTCATTAATTAAAAGGGGGGCAGGCGGGTACTGAAAACCCCAAGCTCGCACTTACTGCTGAACTGAAGTAATTCATTTGTCTTCCTCTCAGTCCCAGTTGATCAGTTGGGAGACAAATGGTTTTTCAACCTTAGCTACCTCTGGAGAAATGAGGGGAGGGGACAGGAGGAGGGAAAAAGAGGGTAGGGATGGGGAATGGGGGAGGAGTGTCACAGATGACCAGAACAGTAGTGATCTCTCAACCATTTCTATTCGGTGTTCAAAGGTATTGTACAGAGGTGGTGGGTTTTGTTGTCTTTTTTTCCCACCCAGAAGAATTGCCTTCCTTGTTCTGTTTGATTTCATATGAAAGAAGTCTGCGCAAATCCCCACTGATGAGGAGGAGAGGAAAGGAAAGAAAGGATGGGAAATGTAGAGGCCAGGGATGTATCCTCCAACTACAGCCCCCCAATTTCCCCAACTTTTACATGTGGTCCCCTCAGGGGATGGACTAGAACTGTGGCTGTCCTGGAAATTCCGTAATGTAGGTCACCCACTGAATGTGTAATGCCACAAGTGGAGAGGAGTTGAATGTGGTTGCAGGTGGGAGGCGCCAATGCCTCCCACGTATCTTTCCTACCAGCCAGACTGCTCTTCTACCCCACATCATCTTTTGATTTAGGAATGATTGGTTATCATTTATAGAACACTTGCATATATATTACTTCCCATGTTATCTCTTATCACTATGTTATACGAGCTTATGTTTACTGAGGTACCCTGGGAGATAACTGGGTATTACTGCTCCTGTCTTAGAAATAAGGAAACTGAGGCTCAGAGATAGGAAGTGAGTTTACCCAAGGTCACACAGCTTCGTGATGGGGCTCAGGACAAACTGCCAGAATATGCTAAAGTGGCATATTGATTAATTTGAATTAAAGTTACTTAAGCAACAGCTGGTGCAAGTGGAACATTCTACCTCTCCTGTCTCTGTCCCCCTAAAAGCAGGAAATAAATCTCCCATATGAAAAGTACCCTCCCAGTATCAGGAGATAAAGAGACAACCTTATCTCCAGAGATAGGGAATTTAGGACCGAGAAGTCTATAGAGACAAACCTCGTTAATTCTTTATTAACTTACTCCCCTAAACCCAAACTCTGCTTAGACTGTTCACAGATTAAGCACCCAAACCTAAATTTCGTTGTCCTGCCACATGTTCACAAATACATTGATTCTTTCTCTAAAAAGTATAAAAGTTGACTGCTCTGGTCATTTATTTAGGTCCTATTTCTGTGAAACCTCAGAAGATATGAATTAAATTGTATTTTTTTTCTCTTGTTAATCTTCCTTGGGTCAGTCAGCCAAAAAAGAAGAAGGAGGAGGAGGATGGAAGGAGAGGGAAACCCCCCAAGTTTGGAAATAGCAAAGTTAGTATTCGAACCCATATTGATTTGAGGTCAAAACCTGAACCCTAAACTACCATGTAATACTAACTCCCCTCCCTTTCCCCCATCTTCCCTAAATTGTATTTGCCCAACTGTTACCCAAAAGGCAAACTTCCCAAGGTTGACATTCTGGCAATCAGGGAAAGGATGCAGGTCCTTCCTGAATGTGAGACACTCCCTTTGACCATGCATACCTTCAGTATGGAAGCCACGCTAAGTAAGACAAGCCTAGTAGATCCCTTTGGTACCACAGGTTTACTAATATGATTCAGATTTTTTTAAAGTCAGCCTTATTGAGGTATAATTTTCATGCAGTACAATTTTCCTTTATAAAGTACCATTCAATGTGTTTTGAAAAAAGTGTACTGTTGTGTCACCACCAACACAATAAAAATATGGGATATTTTCATTACCCCCCAAAGTTCTCTTGTGCTCCTTTGCAGTCAACCCCTTATTCCCATACCCAACCTTTGGCTGCCACGGATCTATTTTCCATTCCTGCAGTTTTGCCTTTCCCAAAATGTTATATAAATGGAATCATACAATATGTAGGCTTTTAGTTTTGACTTCTTTTATTTAGCATAATCTTTTGAGATTCATCTACATTTTAGTTCATTTCTTTTTATTGCCAAGTAATATTCCATTGTATGGATGTACTATAATTTTTTTAAACATTCGCCAGTTGATAGACAATAGGGTCATTTCCAGCTTTGAGTGATAATTAATATAGTCGCTATTAACATTTATATACAGGTTTTTGCATAAACACTTATCTTCATTTCTCTTGGGTAAATACTTAGGAGTTGGATTGTTGGGTCATTGCAGAAGTGTATACCTCACTTTATTTTTTTTTAAACTAACATTTTTTTCAAAAGCTGCCACACTGTTTCCAAAATGGCTGCACCATTTTGAATTCCCGCCAGTAGCGCAGATGTTCTAGTTGCTCCGAGTTCTCACCAACAGTTGCATTAGGTCCATCTTTTTAATCTTAGTGATTCTAACAGATGTGTGTTTTATCTCATTGTAGTTTGACCTTGCATTTTCCTAATGACTGTTAGGGTGGTTGGTGACAAAGAAGAAAATGCAGAGAGTCAAGTTTTCTTTTTACTTTCCTAAGAGATGTGTACCAGCATTGAGAGGGTGGAGGCCTGGAGCTTTTATTGGGTTATCATTGGATTAGAAAAGGACAGGGTGGTTGCTGTTGTGTGGCCCCTGGGCTGTTAGGGCGTTGTAACACAGGAGGTTTTGGTGGGTTTTGCATAAAATGCAGTTTGCTCCACTGTTACTTTTTGCCTGTGACTGTAGGGGGGTGGTTAGTCATGTTTTGTTCTTGCTTTCCAGTAATTTCCAGTCCTGGGGACAGAAGCTCAGAAAAATAAAATGGCAGTCATGTTTAACAAGGTCATAGGCCTCCTCAGCAAATGGTGCCACAATAGCAAATGGTGCTGGCTTTGTCCTTTCAATAACTAATGATGCTGAATGTCCTTTCATGTGCTTGTCACTTGCATCTTTTCTTTGGTGAAGTGTCTATTTGAATCTTTTGCCCATTTTTAAATTAAATTGTTTGTTTTCTTATGATTGAATTTTGAGTTCTTTATATAGTCTGAATACATGTCCCTCATCAGATACATGTTTTGCAAATATTTTCTTCCAGTCTGTGGCTCACTTTAAATTTTCTAAGCCTATCTTTTGAACAGCAGAAGTTTGTAAGTTTTTGTAAAGATTTTATTTATTCATTTTTAGAGAGAGGGGATGGGAGGGAGAAGGAAACATCAATATATAGTTACCTTTTGTGTGCCCCCTACTGGGGACCCAGCCCACAACCCAGGCAGGTGCCCTGACTGGGAATTGAACCAGCAACTTGTTGGTTTGCAGGTTGGCACTCAATCCACTGAGCCACACCAGCCAGGGCAAAGTTTTAATTTTGATGAAGCTTGATTATTGATTTTTTTCTCTTATTGTTAATTTTTCTCTGGTCAGATGTAAGATATCTTTGTCTAACCAGAGGTCAAAAGAATTTTTCTTATGTTATATTCTTGAAGTTTTGGCTTTTGTATTTATGTCTACGATCCATTTTGAGTTAATTTTTGTATATTATACAAAGTAAGGGTTGAGGTTTATTTTTTTTTGCATATATAGTAATTCCCCCTTATTTAGTGTTTTGCTTTTCATGATTTCAGTTACCAGCAGTCAACCATGGTCCAAAAATATTAAATGGAAAATTCCAGAAATAAATAATTCATAAGTTTTAAATTGTGCACTGTTCTGAGTAACTTAATAAAATCTTGCCCTGTCCTGCTCCTTCCCACCCAGGCTGTGAATCATCCTTTTGTCCAGCAGATCCGTGCTGTAGATGCTCACTGCCCATTAATCAGATAGTAACCTCAGTTATCAGATCAACTGTCACAATATCGGTATCACAGTGCTCAAGTCACCCTTATTTTACTTAATAATGGCCCTCAAACACAAGAATAGTGATGCAGGCAACTCACATGTGCCAAAAAGAAGCCACAAAGTTCTTTAAGTGAAAAAGTGAGAAGTTCTTGACTTAATAAGGCAAGAAATAAAGCTGTATGCTGAGGTTGCTAAAATCCATGGTAAGAATGAGTCTTCTATCTGTGCAATTGTGAAGACAGGAAATTTATGCTAGCTTTGCTGTTGTACCTCAAATTGCAAACGCTATGGCCACAGTGTGTGAAAGTGTTGAGGTAAGATGAAGAAATCATTAAATTACAAAGTAGAAGACATTAACAGGAAATGTATTTTGATTGACAGCAATGTGTCACACCAGAAAGCATTGAGCTTACATGAAGACTTCAGCAAGGGATCCCATGAACCGAGTGACACCAAGCTATTTACTGCAAGTAAGGGATGGTTACACAGATTCAAGAGTAGGCTTAGACGGAAAATATAAAAATTACCGGAGAAAGAGAGATTACATCCATATAACTTTTATTTTAGCATATTTTTATAATTGTTCTATTTTATCATTAGTTATTGTTAATTCTTACTGTGTCCAACTTATAAATTAAACTTTATCATAGGTATGTATCTATAGGAACAAACAAACAAACAAATAAATACAGTTTGGTACTATCCACAGTTTCAGACATCCACTAGGGATCTTGGAATGCATCATCCACATAAAAGGGGGCACTAGTGTAAATATTAAGTTGTCCCAATAGCATTTGTTAAAAAGACTATCCTTTCTTCACTGCATTGTCTTTGCACTTGTGTCAAAAATCAACTGACCATACATGTGTGGGTTTACTTGTAGACTCTCTATTCTGGTCTGTTGATCTATGTGTCTGCTTTGATGCTGATGCCACACTGCTCTGTGAACTGTAGAGTCATAGTAAGTATCGAAATCAAATAGTATAGGTTTCCCAAATTTGTTCTTTTCAAAACTTGTTTTGGCTCTGTAATATTCTTTGCTTTTCCATAGAAATTTTAGAGTCATCTTATCAATTTCTACAAAGAAGCCTGCTGGGATTTTGATTGAGATTGTGTTGAATCTATAGAGCAATTTGGGGAAAAACTGACATCTTAACCCTATTGAGTCTTCTGATCCATGAACACGGTATGCCTCTCCATTTATTTAGATCTTCTTTATTTATCAGTGTTTCATAATTTTCAGCATACAAATCTTGCACATATTTTGTAAGATTTATTTCCAAATATTTCATTCGTACTATGTTATTGTGAGTTGTACTATTTGTTAAATGTCAATTTCCAATTAATATACAATTGGTTTCTGTATATTGACCTTGTGTCCTATAACTTTCACAAACTCACTTAATAGTTGTAGTAGGTTTTTGGTATACTCTGGGATCTTCTAGGTAGGTGAGCATAATGTCTGTGAACAAAAACAGTTTTATTTCTTCATTTTCAATCTTTGTGTCCTTCCTTTCTTTTTCCTTGCTTAATTGTTCTGGTTAGATGTACAATGTTAAATAGAAGTGGCAAATGCGGACATTTTTGTCTTGTTTCTGATCTTAGGAGGAAAGCTGTCAGTCTTTTTAGCATTTAGTGTGATGTTAGGTTTTGGCTTCTCATAGATGCTTTTTATCAGGTTAAGGATGTTCCCTTCTATTCCTAGTGTCCTGAAAGTTTTTTTATTGTGATTCAATCTGCATTTTGTCAAATGCCTTTTCTGCATGAATTGAGATGATCATATGGTTTTTATTTTTCATTCTCTTGATATGGGTAATTACATTGATTTCTTTTAAGAGGTTTAACCAGTCTTGCATTCTTGGGATAAACCTTACTTGATCATGAGGTATTACTCTTTTTATGTATTGTTAAATTCGATTTGCTGGTATTTTGTTGAGGATTTTTTGGTCTATGTTGATGATACTGGTCTGCAGTGTCTTTCAGATTTGGTACAAATTGGGTTTTGAACTGGAGTTACTTTTTAAGTGGAGGGGCAGCAGTGTTATAAGGAGGCCATGCTTCTCTGAAGCACTCACTTTGCCTTCCTCTGCTCTGCTAAAGCACACTATCGACCTTTCTTCTCATAACTGCAGATGGCGCTGGACCCTCAAATAGTCCCTGTGCTGGTCAGAGTTCTGGAATTTTCGGTCTGCCTTTTCTGCTTCACTTCCAAACTAACAACTCAATGCACAAGACAACAGAGACCTGCGTCCTGTATCTAATAGTTACCTAAGCAGACACATTAAACTTCAGCAGCCAGCGGCCCAAGAGATCCTGCAGTCATATCTCTCTTTCTGTTTACGGTCAACCTGACTGAGCTCCAGGAGTGTCTGCACACATGGTCACTGAGGTGCAAAGAATAGTGAAGGGAGATTGCATGCAGCTTATAAACTAGAGTACTTTCAAGTCATCATCTGTACTTAGAAAAGGTTTGAGAGTTCACTGTGGTGAGTACCCTGAATTATCTAAGAAGCATTCTGATGCTAAGTAATGATTACAGTTGTACATAAAATAGAAAGATTAGAGTCTCAGTTGCCTACTTAATATGTAAATGTATCCAGTTATGTGTGAGTGGTTTTAATGAAGTAACTTGCACTTCTGTTCCCTACATTGAGAGTGATTTATGGGGGGAAAAAAACAGAACACTTTAGGACCCTATCAGAAATTAGCTGCCAGAAGGCCCTTTGAAAGGGCTGTGTGGCTGCCTGGCCTGGGGCTAGAAGGCAGTAGGACTAGGTTTTAGCTCTGGCTTTAAATTGAATTCCACTTCTCTGGGCAATAGAGATTAGACTTCCTTATCCCCAATTGAACTCAAGAGTTGTTGATGATGGATTGTGAAATTTCTTCACTTACTTACTTTGGATTGGTTCTCATTCCAACATTGAGGCATGGATAATCAAAATAGCAGCAACCAGGCACTGGGCTAAGTGCTTTGTTGATATTTACTTCAATCATCTTGAAAAATAGGAATTAATATACCCCCATTTTATAGGTGGAGAAACCAAGGCTTCGGAGAAGGTAAGCCACTTGCTAACCTGACCTTGTAAGTTAGTGGCTAGGCTAGGAGTCAAATGAAGATCTCCATGGCTACACCACACTGTCTCTCCCACTGCTGAGGATGGTGACAAATGTCTGCTAGAATTCTCTAACACACCTGTAACTAGATGAGCTTGGAAATACAAGGAGCGTTCTGTGTGTCTGTGATGAAAAGCTAGATCCAGATGGTGATGAGGGTTGAACACTTCCTTGTGCGCCCTCTCACACTCACACACACATACACACACACACACACGTACTGCTCTCAGCTTTTCACAAGAAGGGTGAGGATTTGAATTGCATCTCTCCTGAGGTCTGGTTTAAAAAGAGTGTAAGACTGCATTTTCTATGGCAGTGAAGAGCTCCTCTCCCTCTGCAGAGACCTCACAGGGGTTGTAGGAATATATTCATATAATTCTCACAACAGGCTTGTGAGAACACTGATTATTCCCATTTTACAAATGAATAAACCGAGGCACAAAGAAGTTACTTAATTTGCCAAAGTCTCCTAAACAAGAGGTGGAGCTGGGACTTGAACCCAGAGATTGTGGTAACTTCAGACCTGTGGTGGTCCATAAGGTAGCCACTAGCCACCTGTGGTTATTTAAATTTAAATGAATTAAAATTAAAGTAAATTAAACATTCAGTTTCTGCCCTGGTTGGTGTAGCTCAGTGGATTGAGCACCGGCTTGTGAACCAAAGCATTGTCAGATCGATTCCCAGGCAGGGCACATGCCTGGGTTGTGGGTCAGGTTCCCCACCAGGGGTTGTGAGGAAGGTAACCACACATTGATGTTTCTGTCCTTCTCTTTCTTCCTCCCTTCCCCGCTCTAAAAATAAATTAATAAAATCTTTAAAAAAATACTCTTTAGGGCCAAGATGGAGATGTAGGTGGACATACTGTGCCTCCTCTCACAACCAAAATTAAGGACAACAAAAATTTAGAACCAAAGAACCCAACCAGAACAGATAGAAAACTGAATTGTATGGAAGTCCAACAACGATTCACCCAGACCGGTAAGAGGGGTGGAGTTGGAGGACGGCGGAGAGGGATTGTGGCAGGAAAAAGCAGTGGCTAGTGGTCCCAGGCGCACAGGCAGCGGCAGGTACACCCCAGGTGCACAGGTGGCGGTTAGCAGACCCTAGGCACGGGGAGGCAACGAGCAGATCCAGCGAGGCTCACAAGGCAGCTGACCGCAGTCACATATTTGTGCTCAAACCAGGTGAAAATGGGCAGCGAGACAGACTGTGCAACCCAGGGCCCTGGTGCCAGGAAATAAAGCCTAAAAGCACCGATAGAAAACACTTGTGGGGGTCGAAGTGTGGGGAGAGACTCCCAGCCTCACAGACAGGACTGAAATCCAAGAGAGAGTGGAGCAAGCGCCATTGTTCCCTCTCTGACCCTGCCCCCACATACAGTGTCACAACTCTATGACTGGGTTGCCCCACCCTGGTGAACACCTAAGGCTCTGTCCCTCATACTTAACAGGCATGACCAGACCAAAAAAAGAAAAAGAAAAAAACAATGGCTCCAACGAAAGAATAAATCAAAGCATCAGAGCCAATACTTTTAAGCAACCAAGAGATAGCCAACCTATCATATGCACAGTTCAAAGTCCTGGTAATCAGGATGCTCACAGAATTGGTTGATTTTGCTCACAGATTAGATGAAGAAATGAAGGCTACAATAAGTGAAATGAAGGAAAATGCACAGGGAACCAATAGAGATGGGAGGAAAATTGGGACTGAAATCAATGGAGTGGACCAGAAGAAACAAACAAACAAACAAACAAACAGAAAAGAAGGAAGAAACAAGAATTCAAAAAAAGGAGGAGAGGCTTAGGAACCTCCAGGACATCTTTAAATGTCCCAATATCCGAATTATAGGGGTACCAGAAGGGGAAGAGGAAGAGCAGCAAGTGCAAAACTTATCTGAACAAATAATAAAGGAGAACTTCCCCAATCTGGCAAAGGAAATAGACTACCAGGAAGTTCAGGAAGCTCAGAGAGTCCCAAAGAGGTTGGACCCAAGGAGGAACACATCAAGGCACATCATCATTACATTAGCCATGCTTAAAATGAAGGAGAGAATTCTAGAAGCAGCAAGGGATAAGGGGACAGTCACCTACAAAGGAGTTCCCATCAGACTGTCAGCTGATTTCTCAAAAGAGACCTTACAGGCAAGAAGGGGCCGGACAGAAGTATTTGAAGTCTTGAAAGGCAAGGACCTACATCCAAGATTGCTCTATCCAGCTAAGCTTTCATTTAGAATGGAAAGGCAGATAAAGTGCTTCTCAGATAAGGTCAAGTTCAAGGAGTTCATCATCACCAAACTCTTATTATATGAAATGTTCAAGGGACTTATCTAAGAAAAAGAAGATAAAAAATAGGACAGTAAAAGGACAGCAAACTCACAGCTATTAACAACCGCACCTAAAACAAAAGCAAACTAAGCAAGCAACTAGAATAGGAACAGAAACACAGAAATGGAGATCATATGGAGGGTTAGCAACAGGGGAGTTGGAGGAGGAGAGAGGGGAAAAGGTACAGAGAATAAGTAGCATAGATGGTGGGTAGAAAATAGACAGGGGGAGGGCAAGAATAGTATGGGAAATGTAGAAGCTAAAGAACTTATGACACATGGACATGAACTAAAGGGGGAAATGTGGGTGGAGGGGGTGTGCAGGGTGGAGGGGAGTGAAGGGGGGAAATGAGACAACTGTAATAGCATAATCAATAAAATATATTTTATTTTAAAAAATACTCTAAAAAATTAGTTTCTCAGTCGTACCAGCCAACTGCAAGTGCTTGATAGCCACATGTGGCTAGTAGTTAATGTACGGGATATTGCATTTATAGAACATTTCTGTCATCACAGAGTTATGTTGCATAGCACTAGGTTAGATGCTGTACTTCTCAAGGTTACCAGTCAGAATGACCATCATAAATGAATCAACAAACAAGTATTGGAGAGGATGTGGAGAAAAGGGAACCCTAGTGCACTGTTTGTGGGAATGCAGACTGGTGTAGCCACTGTGGAAAACAATATGGAATTTCCTCAAAAAACTGAAACTGGAACTGCTTTTGGACCCAGCAGTTCCATTGCTGGGATTATATCCTAAGAACCCTGAAATGCCAATCCAAAAGATCCTATGCACCCCTATGTTCACAGCAGCACAATTTACAATAGCCAAGTGCTGAAAGCAACCTAAGCACCCATCAGTGAATGAGTGGATCAAAAAACTGTGGTACATTTACACAATGGAATTCTATGCAGCAGAGAGAAAGAAGGAGCTCCTACCCTTTGCGACAGCATGGATGGATCTGGAGAGCATTATGCCAAGTGAAATAAGACAGTTGGTGAAAGGCAAATGCCATATGATCTCACCTTTAACTGGAACTAATCAACAAAAGAAAAAAGCAAACAAAATATAACCGGAGACATTGAAATTGAGAACAATCTAACAATACCCAGAGGGGAAGGGGGAGGGGACAGTGGGGGGAGGGGTTTTCAGGAACTACTATAAAGGACACATGGACAAAACCAAGGGGAAGGGAGGAAGCAAGGGAGGGAGTGGGGTTTGGCTGGGGTGGGGGGAGTGGTGAGGGGAAATGCAGACAACTGTAATTGAACAGTAAAATAATTTTTTAAAAAGTCATTTAGATGGTATAGTCCACTCAGAGGACAATCTGAGCACATATCTTTATGTCACTGGGTTGCTCTCCAATTTTTAAATAATTTTTATTTTCATTTTTTATTATTATTTAATCCTTACCTGAGGACATGTTTATTGATTTTAGAAAGAGGGGAGGGAAACATTGATGTGAGAGAGAAACAAACGGAGCCACACCAGCCAGGGCTCTCCAATTTTTGTGTCCCATTCCCACCTTTTAGCTTGATTGGTAAAGAAGGTAGCATTTTCAGCCCTTTTGAAACCTACCTCCAAACTCTGACCTAAGCCTCCTCTACTAACTAACCTCCTAACTCCTACCTCCCCCACCTGACCTGAGGCCTCTTCTGATGTTTTGGTGTTTGAAGAGCCACAGATTGTATTCTGGACTTTGTGTTAGGCCTGTAGACCCATTCTGGAAACTCCAAATCATGGCAGGAAAAGAAAAATTGCCAAGAGGGTATTGGCTGTTAGCTCCATGATACTTCTGTCTCCAGACCTTGGCCCTTATCAAATCAGTCTGATGTGTTGCCTGTAGAGAAAAAATAAAGGAGCTTCCAAACAAGATCCATAGAATCAAAGTGTGCAATAGTTTTCCTTGGCTACACTGATTTATAGGCACTACCACAAAATTCCCCAGGGCTAGGACCAGCAGCCAAGTCCTTGGTGATGATTACCAAAGGAGATTCGTGTGGGTTTTCAGAGGCCTAACAAAGTAGGATCCTCTTTACCAGCAGGTGGCTATCTAGAGGGAAATGGACAAGGCTCTATGCCTTGCACCCCTAAAATAAACCTCCTCCTGATCTTGTAGGAAGTCTGCTATGTCTCTTCCCCTTCAGAGTAAAAGTGTGCAGTTTACTTGATGGCCAACTTGTTACTTTGTTTATGGTGGAGAGAGAGAGACCCTAGTTAGGAGACCTTTCCCTGCCTTGGTTTTTGTCTCACTGTAAGAGATGAATTCGGAGACTTCCGGCCAAGATGGAGGCGTAGGCGGACACACTGTGCCTCCTCTCACAACCAAAATTAAGGACAACAAATATTTAGAAACAAGAAAACAACCAGAACTTATAGAAAATTGAACTGTACGGAAGTCCAACAACCATTCATCCAGACCGGTAAGAGGGGTGGAGTTGCGGTAGGAAAAAGTGGAGGTGCGGACCCAGGAACGCAAGTAGCAGCGGCTCGCAGTTCCCAGGTGCATGGGCGGTGGCTGGCGGTCCTCAGGCCCACAGGCAGCAGCTGGCGGACCCCGGGCACAGGGGGGCAACTGTGCAGACCCAGTGAGGACGCACAAGGCAGCTGGCTGACCAGGGGGTCCCACATTCTCGCACGCAGACGGTCCAGGCAGAGGGGAAGTGGCGGAAGGGACTGAATCCAGGAGAGCGCGGAGCAGGCGCCATTGTTCCCTCTCAGGCCCCGCCCCCACATACAGTGTCACAACCCAGCAACTGGACTGCCCCACACTGGGGAGCGTCTGAGGCCCCACCCCCCCACTATGTAACAGCACACGCGCGCATGCACAGATAATCCAGGTGAAGGGGAAGCGGCGGAAGGGACCGGAGTCCAGAAGAGAGCGGAACAGGCGTCATTCTTCCCTCTCGGACCCTGCCCCCACCTATAGCATCACAACCCAGCGACTGGGCTGCCCCGCCCTGAGGAACACCTAAGGCTCCACCCCTCATACGTAATAGCTGCGACCAGACTAAAACCAAACCAAAACAAAACAAAAAACCCCACCAAAAATGGCTCAAACCGGAGGAAAAATGAAAACCCCGTAGTCAATTCCTCTAAGCAACGAAGAGATAGCCAACCTATCAGATGCACAGTTCAAAGCACTGGTCATCAAAATGCTCACAGAATTGGTTGATTTTGCTCATAAATTAGATGAGAAAAATGCAGGCTACAGTACGTGAAATGAAGGAAGACGCATGGGGAACCGATAGAGATGGAAGGAAAACTGGGACTCAATCAATGGAGTGGACCAGAAGGAAGAAATTAACAACCAAACAGAAAACGAGGAAGAAACAAGAATTCAAAAAATTGAGGAGAGGCTTAGGAATCTCCGGGACATTGTTAAACGTCCCAACATCCAAATTATAGGGGTCCCAGAAGGGGAAGAAGAAGAGCAACAAGTAGAAAACTTATTTGAACAAATAATAAAGGAGAACTTCCCCAATATGACAAAGGAAATAGACTACCAGGACATCCAGGAAGCTCAGAGAGTCCCAAAGAGGTTGGACCCAAGGAGGAACACATCAAGGCACATCGTAATTACATTAGCCAAGATTCAAATGAAGGAGAGAATTCTAGAAGCAGCAAGGGATAAGGGGACAGTCACCTGCAAAGGAGTTCCCATCAGACTGTCAGCTGATTTCTCAAAAGAGACCTTCCAGGCAAGAAGGGGCTGGAAAGAAATATTTGAAATCTTGAAAAGCAGGGACCTACATCCAAAATTGCTCTTTCCAGCAAAGCTGTCATTTAGAATGGAAGGACAGATAAAGCGCTTCTCAGATAAGGTCAAGTTCAAGGAGTTCATCATCACCAAGCTCTTATTATATGAAATGTTAAAGGGACTTATCTAAGAAAAAGAAGATAAAAAATATGACAATGAAAAGACAGCAAAATCACAGCTATTAAGAACCACACCTAAAACAAAAGCAAACTAAGCAAACAGCTAGAATAGGAACAGAACCACAGAAATGGAGATCATATGGAGGGTTAGCAACAGGGGCGTGGGAGGGCGGGGGAAGGTACAGAGAATGAGTAGCATAGATAGTGGGTAGAAAATAGACAGGGGCAGGGGAAGAATAGTATGGGAAATGTAGAAGCTAAAGAACTTATGACACATGGACATGAACTAAAGGGGGGGAATGTGGGTGGGAGGGGGTGTGCAGGGTGGGGGGAATGATGGTGGAGAAACGGGACAACTGTAATAGTATAATCAATAAAATATATTTAAAAAAATTAAAAAAGAGATGAATTCAAGCAAAAACAAATACATATAGTAGAAATGAGATAGTTTATCTATATACTTGAGCAAAAGCTGACTATTGGGGTTTGGGAGTTATATACCTCAAATGGCTTCTAGAAATACCTCTCCTTCTTACCTTCTAAATCTTGGGAATAATGTACAGCTACAAAAGCTTTCTTTCTTAGTAAAAGCTCTTTGTCTTAGTGACATTGTTACAGAGGTCCCCTTTCCCAGTACAGAATCTCAAGGGCTAACCCCTTCCTCCTGCTTTCGATGTTCAGTACACCTGGCAATCTCAGTGAGATTGTTCCTGAAGCTTGCAGAAGCGCCCCCCCACCCCTTCTTGGCACAGTCTCAAGGACTCCTCTTCCTCCTGTGCTATTTTGCTTGTGATGCTCAGGACACCCGGCAATCTTACCAAACGGAGCTCAGGACTGCTGAGTTAATTGGTCAGACAGGTCTTCCTTTTGCTTCTAGCCTCCTTTCCTTGTTAGATTGTAATGGTGAGGGCCCTGCCTTTATTTTACTTTGGCTGCTCATTCCTAGTTGCTACATAACAACTTCAGTGTTGACAGTGTTTCCCATTCTGCCCCCCACCCCAATGCAGAACCTGCAGAGGAGTGTAGGGCGGGGATTTTTTGATGGGCGGGGAGTAGTTTGCTGAAATGTTGCAAACAGGCCAGACCTGTGGCCTGTGATTACCCTGTCTGCTAGTTCAAATGCAGAAAGGAAGGGAGATTTGCAAAGGCTCTTCTCTGCTACTATGCCTCCCATAAATAGAGGTTTCTCAAAAAGGACAAAAACTCACAACTATCAACAACTGAACCAAAAAAAAAAAAATTACAAAAACAAAAATGAACTAAGCAAACAGCTAGAACAGGAAGAGATTCACAGAAGTAGAGATCACATGGAGGGTTATCAGTGGGGAGGAGGGAGTGGCGGGGGGGAAGGTACAGGGAATAAGAAACATAACTGGTATGCATAAAATAGATAGGGAGAGGTTATGAATAGTGTAGGAAATGGAGAAGCCAAATAATTTATATGTCTGACCCATGGACATGAACTAAGGTGGGGGAATGATGGTGGGAGGGGTACAGGGTGGAGGGGAATAAAGGGGAGAAAAAAATGGGACAACTATAATAGCATAATCAATAAAATATATTTTAAAAAAGAATACAGCTAAGAAAGCAACTTTAATACTTAAAAAATAGATGTTTCTAAGGGCAGGCCAGGACTAGGATTTTGAGAAAGGGGAGACAACCCTGGGCGGGTTGGGGAGGGGTCAAAAACTGGACAAAAAAGGAAAAAAGAGAAAGAATTCATAGACATGGACGACAGTTTGGTTATTGTCAGGGGGAGGGGGTGAGTGGAGGTGGAAGAGGGTATGGGGGATAAATGGTAATGGAAAAAATACAATAAAATTAAAAAATGAAGGGGAGGCAACTGAGTGGTTATTTCTGAGTAGGTCTTGGTATCTGTGGTCGATATAGCACGTACTTTGCTGCCATATTGACAGACAGAGGGGGAGGGTGGTGACAGAGGCCATTTATCCCACAAATCACCCAGCCCCTGGGTGAGAAGTCAGTTGGAGATCACAAGTCTGAGTTGGTGGTTCCTATTTCTGGAAGCAACCTGTTGTCTTCATGCATGTTGTTATAAAACCTCTTCAATGTGCCTTGCAGGGCCCATCAGAATAGTAATAATAAGCTCTTGTGTCTGAAAGCTTATAGAGTACTTTCAAGTCATTGGTCTCTCTTTACTTCCACTTGCTGTCTGTGAGGTAGTGAGGATGACAGCATCATCCCCATTTTAATGGTGAGAAGATGAAGGCTCAGAGAGGCCTCAAGGTTTTTTTGGCAAGATAGTGTTTGAGTGGCATCTGTTTGGAATCCCAGATATCTGACTATCCTCCTGCTTCTCAAAGCTTCTAGTAGCTCATCCTGCTCTTTTGTGAGGCCTTTGGGAGAAGGTAGAAAAGTTTGGTTGCTGGGAAGGGGAGGCACCATACCTGGTACCGTGTGCTCCTTTATGGGGTTGAGGTGGTTGACCACACTAGCAGCTGTTCTGGGCTCTCTTCTGACTCATTTTTGTTCTTTGTTCTTCAGCTTTCCCTCACCCCCACCATCAGAAAGCCCCTCCAGCTTTTTTTTTTTTTTTTTTTTTGCCACTGATGAAGACCCAGTGAGGACACTGTAAACACAGGAATCAAGGGAATGTTCTACATTGCTCTGTCTTCTTACTTCATTAGATAATGTCCAGCATGCCTCGCTGATTGACAATGCTCATGGAAATGAAGCTATCCATTCAGAACCATGGACTGCTTGAAATGACAGGTTAACAAGTTTGGGCTTCATCCTGTAGGCAGAGGTTAGCCACGAAGGACAAGCAGGAAGATAAGAAGCTCTGCAGGGGTAAACAAGGTGAAGAAATTACCTCAGAGATGTGATCCAATGAAGCCTTGGTGCCAATTAATTGCTATAACTGGCTCCTTACCTTCCAGCAAATGGTTACAATAATAAGATGGTCACAGCCCTCAAGTGTGTTGTAATTGTCTGTTTACTTGTCTGCCTTCCCTACTTTTCTATTAGTTTAGGGAGCAAAGGGGCCTAGTCTTATAACCCAGTTCCTAGCACAGGGCAGGACCTTGAGTAAATGTTCAGTAAATGTTTGTTTGTTGAATGATGGCAATTTCACAACTTTGCTCACAGATACTGCTAACAAATTCCAATCAAGGACTGCTAATCCTTAGAGTATTTCCTGCTTATATATTAGGCACCTTGGTGGAGCCACTGGGGTCCTGTTTAATGGGCTGGAACAGGCCTTGACTAACTAGAAAGTAGTTGGCTGAATGGATCCCTGGTGTCTGGCAGAGTAGTTTTTCCCCTTAACGCCCTGTTAAAGAAACATTATTCTGACACTTGTTAAAATGTTAAAGATGTACTTCAAGACTATTGCAATAAGGGATGAGACTGAGCTCAACTCCTAATAGCACAAGGACAAGTAGGGATTTATAGCCAATGAATAGAGTGAGGGAGTTGGTAGATGGAATTACTAAAAGGAACTTAATTAAATGTCATTATGGATTGAATGTTTGTGTCTCCACACCCTCTTTATGCGTCGAAGCCCTAACCCCCCCAGTATTATGATGATATTTGGAAGTAGGGCCTTTGGGAGGTAATTAGGTTTAGATAAGGTCATGTGTGTGGGACCCCATAATGGGATCAGTGTCCCTTTGAGAAGAGGAGGAAAGCCCTGACTGGTGTGGATAAGTGATGTGGTCATCCTGCAGACCAGTGGGGGGTGAGTCACCAGTGATTCCTGGCTGGGTCGCATGCCTGGGTTGGGGGCATGCAAGAGGCAGCCAAGCGATGCTTCTCTCCCACATTGATGTTTCTCTCCCTCTCTTCCTTCCTCCCTTCCCCATCTCTAAAAAATAAACAAATAAAATCTTTAAAAAGCCTTATTAAAAAAGAAGAGAAACCAATTAGCTCTACATTGCTCCTTCTCCTTCCCTTCCTCTCCCCTCCACCTTCCCTTTCTTCCCCCTTCCCCTTCCCCCTTCCCCTCCTCCTCAGGTGAAGACAACAGTGAGAAGGTGGCCGTCTGCAAGCTAAAAAGAAAGTTCTCACCAGGAACTAAGTCTGCCAGCTTCTTGATCTTGGACTCCCAGCCTCCAGAACTGTGAGAAATATATGTTGTGTAAGTCATGCTGTCTATTGTAGTTTGTTATAGCAGCCTAAGCTGACTAAGACAGGCATCAAAGGTGAGGAAAGTCTTACTAAACTGACTTAACAGGATTATTGCTAAAGGCAAGCCAAGGACTTAGAAATCAAAGGTAGAGGATGAGGAACTTGATCAGATATCCAGGGTGATCAGATATCTCAGATGGGAGGATTTTCTGCTAAACTGACGTAGCAGGATTCTTTGATGAAGGCAGGCCAAGAACAGGGCCAAAGAGGAGGCCTAGTTAAAATGAGGGCTTAGAGGACCCTGACCAATCTTAGTTCAAGGAGGTAGTCTTTTTCAGAGCATAGTTTTGCTCATTAGGTCTGGCACTTGCCATACCACTGAAACCTCCATTTGCCCAGGCAAAGTTTGCATAGGCAGGCATGCTGGGTGCGAATCCTCAGCTGATGCCGGTGGTTGCCCAATGGAGCTATCCATTAGAATCATCTGGGAGCAGCTTTCAAAATACTTATGCCTAGGCCTGATCCCATAACTATTAAATCTGAATTGATGAGAGGGTAAGGCGACTATATATTTAACACACTTTCCTGGTGATTGTCATTATCAACCAGGTTGGGGGCCCATGTATTATTTTTTCCCCCAAACAGAAGTATGGTGTACAGAATTTCCAAAAATGATTTTTTTATTATTGTTCAATTACAGTTGTCCCCATTTCCCCTCATTACTTTCCCCTGCCCTACCCACCCCCCACCTTCCACTTTCAATTCTCCCTTGCCCCTGTTGTCTCTGTCCATGGGTCCTTTATATATGTTCCTTAACTTGACCCTTGCCCTTCTTTTCTCTATTATCCCCCATCTCCTCTGGTCACTGTCAGTTTCTTTATTTCAGTGTCTCTGTTTCTATTTCGCTCATTTGTTTGTTTTGTTGATTAGGTTCCACTTATAGGTGAGATCATATGGTATTTGTCTTTCACCACCTGGCTTATTTCACTGAGCATAATGTTCTCCAGATCCATCCATGCTGTCGCAAAGGGTAGGAGCTCCTTCTTTCTCTCCACTGCATAGTATTCTATTGTGTAAATGGACCACAGTTTTTTGTTTTTTGTTTTTTTTAAACTTTATTTTTTTTTAAATATTTTATTTATTTATCTTCAGAGGGGAAGGGAAGGAGAGAGGGAGAGAAACATCAATGTGCGGTTGCCTCTTGTATGTCCCCTGCCGGGAACTGGCCTGGCAACCCAGGCATGTGCCCTGACTGGGAATCGAACCGCGATCCTTTGGTTCGCAGGCCCGCGCTCAATCCACTGAGCTACACCAGCCAGGGCAGGACCACAGTTTTTTGATCCACTCATTCACTGATGGGTGCTTAGGTTGCTTCCAGCACTTGGCTATTATAAATTGTGCTGCTATGAACATTGGGGTGCATAGGTTCTTTTGAATTTATGTTTCAGGGTTCTTAGGGTATAACACCAGTAGTGGAATTTCTGGGTCAAAAGGCAGTTCCATTTTTAGTTTAGTTTTTTTTTTTTTTTTAAGGAAATTCCATACTCTTTTTCTCAATGGCTGCACCAGTCTGCATTCCCACCAACAGTGCACTAGGGTTCTCTTTTCTCCACATCCTTGCCAGCACTTATTGTTTGTTGATTTATGAATGACGGCCATTCTGATCAGTGTGAAGTAGTATCTCATTGTGGTTTTATTTATTATTTTAAAATTGTAAATTTTTAAATTGTTGTTCAAGTACAGTTTTCTGCCTTTCCCCCACCCCTCTCCACCACCCTAGCCCTCCCCACCTCCCTCCCCCATTTCCAACCCCACTTGTTGTTGTCCATGTGTCCTTTATACTTGTTCCTGTAAACCCTTCACCCTTTCCCCCCATTATCTCCTCCTCTCTCCCTTTCATTGTGGTTTTAATTTTCATCTCTCTGATGGCTAGCGATATCGAGCATCTTTTCATCTATCTCTGGATCCTCTGTATGTCCTCCTTGGAGAAGTGTCCTTTGCCCATTTTTTAATTGGATTGTTTGTCTTCTTGGTGTACCCCATGGATTTGATGGGGGAACTTGAGAGTTGGAAAATCTTAGTTTTAGGTAATAGCTAATAGGTTTAGAAGTTAATGTATGTAAACAGCTATTGTTTCAGCACTGAAGGTACAGCCCACCCTAACTCCAGGAGACTGCAAACAATGAACCTTTGTGCTGCAGAAGAGACCATAAGCAATCAAGGTGGTATCTGAGTCGTTGTGTTTCAGGGAGAGATAATCCACTGCCCAGGACACAGGACACAGGATCCAGATAGAAAATCACTGGTTAGCGGGTCAAAGGATGTTAGGGAAATTGCTGGACTGCAGTTCTTATCTGATTAACCTCTTTCCAGAATTCCAAATCCCTTATCTACACTTTTTTTCTGCTTATAAAAAAGGCTGGATTGAAAGGAAATGTAAAGTGGTCTGTTAGGGTACAAACCTGCCATCTTCTCAGATCACTAGCCATCTGAATGAAGCTCCCAAAAAGATTCAATCCCTGCCTCTGGTTATTGGTTCTGGTAGTCACAGGCAGCATGGATGCCAACTGATATACACGGTTTTACACTATGAACCAAGATGGTGACAGAAAGGCCATGGGGACTAGTTGTTGGAGAGGAGGTGGATAGGCAAGAAGTAGGGGAGGTTGGAGAGGGTCTGATGTCTACTTTGTTCCTTTCCTCATAGGCATATGAGTTGTCCCCTCTACCCTTGCAGGGTGCTAGGACTTGTGTACTCAGCAAAATAGCGAACTAAGTGAATACTGTTTGTAGTATCTGATACCTTTGCTTCTCAGGCCTTTTTTTTTTTTTTTTTTTTTTTTTACCCCTTTAGGGCCTCTGTTGCCCCTTGGACAATATTGTACTGTCAACATAAGTAAAGTCCAAACTTGTAAGAATTTTGAGTTTTTTGAGTGAAACTGACAAGTGCCAAGAAGCAAAATCTCAACAGATTGAGAAAATACTCCAGAGAATGGCAGTTTTGTGCCGTATTTTATACATTAGAATCAAAGGAGAAGGCATGAAGGGGTTAATTGAAATTCACTGGTGACAGTGTAGGGAAGTGGGACAAAGCAAAGTAGGCAGGGCAACCTCTGGGATTGTGTAAAAAGTAAAATGACAGACAGACTTCTTTTACACAGATCAATACAGGATGGTTAACAATCAACAATTAACACGGTAACAGTAACAGTGAGGGGCTCTGTGGTCTCTGCTCTGGTGGGAGATTGTGCCCTGAAGGGTCTGGAAAAGGGAAATAACTCTGACATTCCAAAGGTATGTGATTGATAAATGTAACCCCCCCCAAAAAAACAAAACAAAACAAAACAAAACAAAACAAAACAAAACAAAACAAAACGATAGGCTCAGTTAAGGTGCAGATTGACTTTTGTTAGGGAAAATTGCTGCACTAGGACCGGACTTTACTCCAGGAACCACTTTTAGTTAGGAAGTTTTTTTTATTTCAGACCACCCTGTGTGGTTACTTTATGTCTTTGAGTTCGTCAGGCCACCATGCAGGCCTGCCCTGAGCTGTTCAGGTTTAGTGCGTGGCCCCTTTTTCATCCACAGTACCCTCATCTTCCCTCTCTGATCTGTTCTTTTGGAAAGAGGCTGGTTAAGTACTGCTCACTAAGGTTTCTGCTTTTAATGAGACTGATTGGGGTGGGTTTTTTTTTTTTTTTGGTTTGGCTTTCACATTGGCAGTTTTAAAAAATGGGGACAAATCCAGAACCTAAAGGATTGGATGTCCCAAAGTCAAAAATTCATACATCTGAGAGGGGGCAGAAAGGTTTTGCATGCGTGTGTGTGCATGGATCTGGAGGTGGTGGGGGAAAGACTCATTAGTAACCCTACAGATTACACAGACATAGCTGCTTTCTTTCCCTGTGCCTAAAGTCTGATCAGATACTTTGTGCCTCGAATTCCTACGACTTTCTGGGAGATACTAGGCAGAGTTCTTTTTCCTAAAAGGACAGAAAAATGAAAGATTTAAAGCTAAAACCCTGACTGTTAGCTAAAATGCAACACTTATGAGATAGCAGTATGTCAGCAGAACACGGTCTCATTGGCTCATTATCAGGTGAGGTCAGGACATTATTTCTGGCAGCTTCTGAGAACCACAGCCTGTTATAAAAAGTCTTCTTCCTGAGGGTTTAATACAGCTTGTTCTTGCTCCTTCGCAAGAGCTCAGCGCTCGCTCGCGCTCTCTCTCTCTTTCTCTTTTCTTAGGCTTCCTTTTAAAATGCTAATTAAATTTGCTTGATCTCTACTGCCTCCCAACCCCAGCTAATTCTGGAGATCTAGAAAGGGAGCTTGATTATATGTAAAAGATGCGCCTGTCTTTGCACCTGAGCTACCTTTGTATTTCATTCTGTTTTATTACAGGAAATTGTGTCGGGGCCCTAAACACTAACATCCATAACATTGATTGTATTCTGCATAACAAATTGGATTAGGATAATTACCATACAGATGTTAAAAAACCCCGAATGCAAATCAATGCAATTAGTCATGACTTAATATACTATTATTCACACATTGAATTGTCTTATTGTGATTATACTATTTTAGAACAAAATGCTTTAACAAAAAAAGAGGAAGAAAAGAATTCTTTTACTCTGGTGCTGCACGTGCTCTGAACAAGAAATTGTTTTATGCTAATTTGGAATTTCACTACTTAGAATTCTTATTAACTAATCAGATCCTTCAATTTCTCTTACCCCCTTTTATATAGAGAAAGCTGCTTCTTTAGCAAGACAATTTCATGCACAATTCAACTTGAATGCCACCATTATGAACAAAGAAATTTGCACACGGATGCTTTTGACAAACATGGCTTTAGAAAACTGAGGCTTGCATGGTGGGGAGCAGGCCCCTGCACTGATGGCCAGGACCTCTAAACAAAGCAGATAGAGAGCATAAGCAATTGGAATGGGTCCAAGTTCGCTGGCAAAAAGGCAGACCTGTCACAAAGGGCAGTAGGTTCAGAGCTGCCACAAAGGGTTGTGCAGCTTGTGCCTAGGTGAGTGACAACTGGGGGCTCAACTCTAGCCCAGGATCCATGCTCCAAGCTCTGCACCCAGGTCACACAGGAAAGGGTGCTTTTTGCTGATTCAAAAGGTGTCTTATGGGTACAGGCAAACCTTTGGTCAGAGAAAGAAAAAAGTACTTTTTTCTTTCTCTTTTTTAAAGATTTTATTAATTTATTTTTTAGAGGGGGGAGGGAAGGAGAAAGAGACAGAGAGAAACATCAATGTGTGGTTGCATCTCATATGCCCCCAGCTGGATACCCTGCCCACAACCCAGGCGTGGGGCATGACTAGGAATCAAACCAGCGACCCTTTGATTTGCAGGCCCGTGCTCAGTCCATTGAGCCACACCAGCCAAGGCTAGTTCTTATTTCCAGAAACTACAGCAGCTGGGACCCCTGGGGTCTGAATTCTGAACTGAAATCCAATTCCTAAATTCTCTTCCCATTTAGCCTACAGTGCTTCGACACCATGCTCTGTGATTGCTTAGAATTCTCTGAAATTTAAGTTTTACAATCTCAAGTACATGCTCTTTGTAATTGTTCTCTGATTTATTCAAAGCTTTGCACACCCTGCTGATCTGGAGGACCCTTGAGAGTGCCTGAGAGGAAAACTAATTTTTCCTGTACCCTTCTAGTTCCTGGCTGCGACACCTCCCTCTTCACCCCCTGTAATAAAAAGACAGAATAACAAAATAAAAACTGAAGTTGAATAACATGTATAACTTCTCTATACATGGAGATACCCAGGAAAACAACTCCGAAATGGCCTAAGCCATCACCTTAAATATCATCTCCAGCTAAAGACAAAAGATGGGGATATGGAAGGTTGTAAAGGAGAGCATGATAAACAAAGGTAAGGCTGTTAGCTAGATTTAGGTTGTTGTATTCGCCATTGATAAGAGTTTCTAGTGATTTAGTCATCCTTAGAAATGCAGATTTCCTTCATAAACGTAAATGTCTCTTACAAAGTTCTCCTTTTTCAGGGCTTTTCCAGTGTCTGCCGTTTCTAAGCCAAAAACAATCCTCATGCCATAAAGGTATATTTGGGGTGGCAAATTCTGCTCCCCTTCAAAGGCTAGGATTGTGCTATCGTCAGCCTGTTGAGGGATCCCCCACCTATGGTTGCCAGACTTGGCAAATTATTTAACTTAAATTCAGGATATACAACAAAGGCTTTTATAATATAATAAAATCAATAATAACTATATCCCATGCAATATTATGGATGTATGCTAAAATTTATGTTGTTTATCTGAAATTCAAATTTAACTTGCTGTTCTGTGTTTTATCTGGCAACCCCACTCCCACCTCCATCCCTGCACAAAGCACAGAGTTTATAGATTAAAATAGATCTAGGCCAGTGGTTATCACATTCGAGCGTGCATCAGAATCACCTGGAGGTGATTAAGACACCCGCTGCTGGCCCCCACCCCCAGACTTTCTGATTCAGCAAATCTGGAGAGGTGCCCTAAAATTTGCATTTCCAACAGGTTCCCAGATGCTGCTGCTACTAGTCTGGAGAGCAGACTGTGGGAGCTACTGCTCTAGTACAACCTCAATAAACAGAACCAATGGGAATGAAGCTCTTGTTGCCAAGTTGATAATAAGCAGGCAGAAAGCTTCACAGACTTCTTGTCTGTGGGCTTCCTGGCAGTGCTCCTTCAAGTGTGAATTCATCTATGTCACCCTCATTAAACTCGCTGCATAATGGCACTGGACTACTAGGTTGGCGATAAGTAAAAATCATGCTTTGGATTTGTTGCTTCCAGTGTTATTTGTACCTCCATCAACTTAAACTCCTCTATCTCCTTCCCTCCCTCTAGGTACCAGTGTCTTGCCACTGTCTAACTGAGGGTTGGCAAAGCTATGCATTAGGGGTACCGGTGAAGAGGGACTCCATTTATTTTCTAAGCAGGGAAGCTGCCATTTGGATATTACTGCAGTATTTAGTAATGACATTGATTCCCTTTCCGGCTTTCTTCCTTTATTCTGAGCAAGTCACCAGGATCATGTATTTCTTACCCATGGTATATATGTGGGTAAAAAGTACATCTTACCTTCTGCCTCCCCTCTCTGTTGTCACAGCAGATGCTGTTATTTGATCACAGCTTTGTTACCCATTGAGTTTGGGTGTGCCTTTTGTATCTTGTTACTAGTTAAGATGTTCTTGGATGCAAATGACAGAAAATCTTTTAAATAAATCCTTATGTAGCATTTACTATATGCCGACAGTGTTCTAAAAGTTTTATAAATTTACAAATTTACACTCTTTAAAATCAGCCATAGAAGATACAGTTATTATCCCAATTTTACAGATTAAATGAAAAGGAAATTTTTTAAAATATGGATTTGGGAGTGTCTCAAGAACCCAAGTGCCTGAATATAAGTTATCTTCAGAGATCAGTTGAAACCATGGGAGAAATGCTGCCCGGTTTCTCTGTTCACCACTTGCTTCTGCACCTTGTATCTGTGTTTCATTCTTCTCCCTTACATTAGACCAACTTTCTCTTTCTAGTCCATGTGGAGGAAAATATGGTAGCTAATACCACACAAGCTTTGCATGTAATGGACAGAGCAGAGGTGGCAAACACAAGGCCCACGGGCCAAATCCGGCCCTCCACCTTGTTTTATCCGGCCTGGCACCTTGTTTCTACCTGGCAGCAGCGCTGAGCTCCTTGCCCCTAGTTAAGGAGTAGTTACATTTATACAGTCCTAAAGTTACATTCGGCCCTTTGAAGGCAACCATGAGGCTGATGTGGCCTCCGGTGAAAATGAGTTTGACACCCCTGATCTAGAGAGAGTACCTGATTTCTCTCTTAATTCAAAAATCCTCTCATAAGACACTTATTAACTCGGTTTGGGTTTAGGTGTCCCCAAAAGTTGGGGATCAACTTTTGCTAAGCAAATGGAGCTCATAAAAGAGGGCTTTACAAAACCATGGACAAAGGGCTGCACATCACATTGTAGAATAGGCAGTTCCCACTGATACCATGTGGATAGAAGAAGCGAAAGGAAAAGTCCTTAAAATGAAGTATTGGAAAGGCAATAGCTATCCACAACACCTTAATTCAGCAGTCCAGCTAGCTTCTAGAAAGTGATCAGAATTGGTACATGGTATGACTTGTCCTCTCTGCTCTGACCTCACTGTACCAATACAATGTTGTGGTAGCCTCATTTGCACTTATTGCATTGGTCCAAACAGACGATCCCCATATCTGCCCCTAGTTATTCTCTGTTCTCTGCCCCGATAGCCCTTTTCTGCTCATATTTACTACTGCCCAACCTTGTCCTGCAGGTGAACTCAATCAACTGAATACACTTTCAATGAGCTTTTATTATACATGATGACAGAGCTGTTATGGACAATGAAATTGCCCCCAAGGATTATGGCAATTAGAAAAATGAGTCAGGGTGGAGGTGTCATTAAGAAAGTTTCTCTCCAGCCCTGGCTGGTGTGGCTCAGTGGATTGAGTGCTGGCCTGCAAACTGCAATGTCACCAGATTGATTCCTGGTCAGGGCACATGCCTGGGAGATGGGCCAGGCCCCCGGTTGGGGGGCGTATGAAAGGCAACCCATTGATGTTTCTCTCCCTCTCTGCCTCCTTCCCCCGTGTCTAAAAACATAAATAAATAAAATCTTTTTTTTAAAAAAGGAAAGTTTCTGTGTCTGGCTATTTAGGTAGAACTTTATGGACTAGCAGTTAGGCCCAGAAACAATTTTTTGGACTTAGAGGTCAGTAATCTCCTGGACATGAACTCATGCTAACCAAATGTACACCACAAGGGATAGAGATACAAAGTCAGAATTTCAATGTATTTATTTTCAGACTGATGTTGGCATGTCGGCCTGTCAGACCAGACTTGAAAGGGAAGCTTAATGATAGCAGAGGGTTGTTTGGGGAGCAAGGAATGAGAACTAGGGCACTTCCTGGTATTATCTTACTGGCATCTGCCATTCATCTGTGAGAGTCACACCATGGGGATAGATCACAGAGCAGGGACTAAATACTCATGTATTTGTTTGTCAGAATGCGCTTTCCTGGACAGTTGAGCAAAAGGTTGAGATTTTGGGGGTCTTTGACTCACCACCTTCTACACATCCACACTAACCTCTCCTTTGGTTAACGCATCTATCTTTAGCTTCAGTCAAATTAATGTGTGATAAGTTATCAACAGTATTACCTCAAACCAGTGTTGAGAAAGAAACATTGCTCTGCAGGATGATAACTGATGGTTGCAGCTAACCTTTTGCCATGATTAACACTGAGATAAATTTAAATAGATTTCTTTACTTTCTTTTTTAATTTTTTAAAATTTTTAATATATTTCATTGATTATGCTGTTACAGTTGTCCCATTTCTCCCCCATCATTCTCCTCCACCCTGCACACCCCCTCCCATCCACATTTCCCCCTTTAGTTCATGTCCATGTGTCATAAGTTCTTTAGCTTCTACATTTCCCACACTATTCTTGCCCTCCCCCTGTCTATTTTTTACCCACCATCTATGCTACTTATTCTCTGTACCTTTTCCCCCTCTCTCCTCCTCCCATGCCCCTGTTGCTAACCCTCCATATGATCTCCATTTCTGTGCTTCTGTCCCTGTTCTAGTTGTTTGCTTTCTTTGCTTTTGTTTTAGGTGTGGTTGTTAATAGCTGTGAGTTTGCTGTCTTTTCACTGTCCTATTTTTATCTTCTTTTTTCTTAGATAAGTCCCTTTAACATTTCATATAATAAGAGCTTGGTGATGATGAACTCCTTGAACTTGACCTTACCTGAGAAGCACTTTATCTGCCCTTCCATTCTAAATGACAGCTTTGCTGAATAGAGCAATCTTGGATGTAGGTCCTTGCCTTTCATGACTTGGAATACTTCTTTCCAGCCCCTTCTTGCCTATAAGGTCTGTTTTGAGAAATTAGCTGACAGTCTGATGGGAACTCCTTTGTAGGTGACTGTCCCCTTATCCCTTGCTGCTTCTAGAATTCTCTCCTTCATTTCAATCTTGGATAATGTAATGATGATATGCCTTGGTGTGTTCCTCCTTGGGTCCAACCTCTGTGGGACTCTCTGAGCTTCCTGGACCTCCTAGAGGTCTGTTTCCTTTGCCAGATTGGGGAAGTTCTCCTTTGTTATTTGTTCAAATAAGTTTTCCACTTGTTGCTCTTCTTCTTCCCCTTCTGGTAACCCCTATAATTTGGATGTTGGGATGTTTAAAGATGTCCTGGAAGTTCCTAAGCCTCTCCTCCTTTTTTTGAATTCTTGTTTTTTCCTTGTTTTCTGTTTGGTTGTTTGTTTCTTCCTTCTGGTCCACTCCATTGATTTGAGTCCCAGTTTTCCTCCCATCTCTAATGGTTCCCTGTGCATTTTCCTTCATTTCACGTATTGTAGCCTTCATTTGTTCATCTATTTTGTGAGCAAACTCAACCAATTCTGTGAGCATCCTGATCACCAGTGCTTTGAACTGTGCATCTGATAGGTTGGCTATCTCTTGGTCGCTTAGACGAATTGGCTCTGGGGCTTTGCTTTGTCCTCCCGTTTGAGCTATTTTTTTTTTTTTTTTTTGGTCTGGTCGTGGGTGTTATGTAGTGAGGGGTGGAGCCTTAGGTGTTCACCAGGGTGGGGCAGCCCAGTCGCTGAGTTGTGACGCTGCATGTGGGGGCGGGGTCTGAGAGGGAATAATGGTGCTTGCTCCACTCTCTCTCAGATTCCAGTTCCTTCCACCACTTCCCCTTTGCCTGGATTATCTGTACATGAAAGTGGGAACGCCTGGTCAGCCAGCGCCTTGTGCAGCCTCACTGAGTCTGTACCGTTGCCACCCCATGCCCGGGGTCCGCTAGCCACCGCCTGTGTACCTGGGGTCTGCTAGCCACTGCCTGCAGGCCTGGGATCTGCCAGCCGCTGCTGCCTGCATGTCTGGGTCCGCCAACCTCCACTTTTTCCTGCCACGACTCCACCCCTCTTACCGGTCTGGATGAGTGGTTGTTGGACTTTTGTGCAGTTCAATTTTCTATCAGTTTCAGTTGTTTTCTTGTTTCTAAATATTTGTTGTCCTTCATTTTGGTTGTGCGAGGGGGCACAGTGTGTCCACGTACGCCCCCATCTTGGCTGGAACAATTGTCAGATTTCTTTTCTATAGGACTTCTCAGAGCCTTTAGTAAACCAATGTGCACTGTGAAATTCCACAACAAGTCTAGAGAAAATTTATTTCACCGCTTAGTTGTATTTTTCAGAAGAAGTCACAGTGGCAAGTGTATTAGTTTCCTATTGTTGCTGTAACAAATTACCATACTTAGTGGCTTAAATCAGCATAAATATATTATTTTATAGTTCTGTCATTCAACAATCTTAAAATCAAGGTGTAAGCAGGGTTGAGGTCCTTCTGGAAGCTCTAGGGGAGAATCTGTTCCCTTGCTTTTTCCAGCTTCTAGAGGCTTCCCACATTCCTCTCCATCTTCAAAGCCAGTAGCGTAGCATCTTTAAACTCTTACCTCTCCTTCTCCCCTCTACTCTGTCATCACATCTTCTGGCTCGAACACTTCTGCCTCACTCTTACTAGAATTCTTGTGATTACGTTGGACCCACACAGATAATTCAAGGTAATCTTCTCATCTCAAGACACTTAATCACTAGGCAAAGTCCTTTTCACCTTGTAATGTAACAGGTTCATAGGCTTTGGGGATTAGGATTTGGACATCTTTAGGTGGGGGACCATTATTTTTCCCACCATGGAAAACAATGGGAAACACTGCACTATGGTATTAAACATGCTAATACAATCCCACTCTTCAAAGATTATGCCCGGGTTAAACTTCATTGGATCTGGGGAGTTCCTGACATTTCTCACCTATTTGAGTTTATAATGGGATATCACAGATCCCACAGAATTCTCAGAGGCTACTTATTACCTATAAGATCTAATGCTCTGTACTTGTGAGGCAGTGGCAAAAGCTCCTGGATGGAAAAAAAGGAAGGGCTTGTGCAAGGAAAAAGGGGAATTTCCCCAAGACTCTTTCCCAGAAATGCAGCATTCTCAGAGAACAAAGTTATACAGAAGAATTCCATGGTAGTGGGTTAAAGTTACTTGTTCAAACGAAAGTAGAGATAACTTGTAATTTGAAATGGAAATTAGAGCTCCAGAATATCTTAAATGAGAGTGGCTTACCATCCTGGGAAACCCCCTTTGACTTGTGAGGGAGAAAGTAAGTCTGCAAGCAGGTGACCTTTTCATGCTACCTGATGTATTTGTGACAGGTGCTGTGTTGTGTTTGAAGAAAGTGACACCCAAAACTTTTCACTTTCCTGCAGAGAAAATTTGTTCTCTATTTTCTTTCTCTAAGGATATTTTACTGTATTTCATGATGAGGGTAATAGCTCTTGACTTTGATCTAGTTTTTATTGGGTAAGGGGTCCCCTAAGCTAATGATATCACCAGAAACCAAACTGAAGATGGAGTTATTGAGGTTCCATTAAATGCTACTGCATTGATTAAAAATAGTAATTTCACCCTAAGCACTAATCATGCCAAAGGTTTCATTACAGAGAACAAATAACTTAGATTGTTGATAAAACTTTCTCATGAAGTTTTGGGTCTGCTTATAAAAATACATACCAGAGGTTCCCAGACATCTCTTTCTCACCAATTCTCAGTAGCCTTTTATTCTTTTAAAAAATGTTTTGACATATCTTTTTTTATTCAAATAGAATTCTGATCACTCATGATCCAAGAACAATCAAATAATAAACAAAAAAGAAACATGTTAAAGATTGGTATTCAAACATTATAGCCAATGATGCCACTTTTGCCTATTATCTTGCCAACATAAAACCACATCCACACCTCAGTGGCCACCAAACCATTCAGCACAGCTTCCTTAACTATGAGCTATTTGATGCTACCAGTTTGAGCATTATTGGATATTTTTTTCAAGCTCTAAATAGCTGTGGGAATCTCAGCAGGGGTTGGAGGAACCAGCTCAACCTTGGCATAGTGCCAAAATGTGGCCAATCGAGGCTTCAAGTAAGTCACAGTAGCGTTGACCAGCCCAGAGGCCTTCTTCACAAGGTTACAGACAAATCAGGCCATGGTTCTAGGAAGGACACTCTATAGCTTTGAACAAGTGGCTGATTGTCACCCCCTAAGAACCTCTCAATAGCCTTTTCTTTGCTCCCATGTTAGTCTCATCCCCACTGACACTGACTACCCTAATGTATTAACTTTTTTTATATTGGCTTCCATGACCCAGATCTGTGCTAGTTTTCCTTCTACCCCCTTGACCACACCATTCTCAAAAAATTTCATGGTTCTGTCTTTTCTCTTTTTTATCCTATCTGTGTAAGTCTCCTGAAGACACAGTCGTTGACATTCTCCTCTTTTCTTTATATCTCTTTCACCCATCCATCAAACATTTTTTTAATGCTTAAATGTTTATGTTTGGAGACCTATATTGTGCTCTGGGGATCCATAAATGTATTAGACACAATCATTGTCTCCTGGGAACTCAATGAATACAATATAATGTAATATTTTCTATGAAATATATGGATATCCATGGCAGAAATCCAAATATATGGAAATCTATAGAAGCATTTATTGGGTTAGCCAAAAAGTATATTTGGTATTTTTCCTGTATGATGGCTCTAGTAGTGCTTAGTTGTCTTTAACCTCATTTGAAACAATTTTGTTCAATTGTATTATGACAGTTGTCATATCGGCATGCATTTAAAAAACATCAAAATTGGTGAATTATTTTTATTTTTTAATTTATTTTTAGAGAGGGGAAGGGAGGGAGAAAGAGAGAAAAACATCAATGTGCGGTTGCCTCTTGCATGGTCCCCACTGGGGACCTGGTCCACAACTCAGGCATGTGCCCTGACTGGGAATCGAACCTGCGCCACTTTGGTTCGCAGCCCGTGCTCAATCCACTGAGCTACGCCAGCCAGGGTAAAATTGGTGAATTTTTGTGTAACCATTTTATTTTGAAGATGGAAGAAAATATGCAACATTTTTGACATATTATGGTTTATTATTTGAAGAAAGGTAAAAAAATGCAATAGAAATGTATAAAAAGATTTGTGCAGTGTATGGAGAAGGTGCTGTGATTGATCGAACATGTCAAAAGTGGTTTGTGAAATTTCATGCTGGAGATTGCTCGCTGGACAATGCTCCACAATTGGGTAGGTTAGTTGAAGTTGATAGCAGTCAAATCGAGACATTAATTAAGAACAATCAATGTCCTGTCATGCAGAAAATATCCAACATACTGAAGATATCCAAATCAATAAAGTTATTAGTGAAAATAAAAATTTCTTTTATTTTATGGAAAAAAACACATGGACTTTTTGGCCAAACCAATATATGTTTTCCATTAGGATGCTTTCAGCTGCAAGTAACAGAAAAACTCAACTCAAGATGACTTAAACAATATGGACAAATATTATTTCTTTTTTAAAAAAGATTTTATTTATCTATTTTTAGAGAAGGGAAGGGAAGAAGAAACAGAGGGAGAGAAATATCAGTGTATGATTGCCTCTTGAGCGCCCCTATTGGGGACCTGACCTGCAACCCAGGCATGTGTCCTGACTGGGAATTGAACTGGAAACCCTTTAATTTGCAGTCCAGCACTCAATTCACTAAGCCACCTCAGCCAGGGCTACAAATATTATTTCTTATAACAAAATATTTCAAAGTATGGAGGTTCCAGAATTGGTCAATTCAGTAACTCAAGGACATCTTTAAGAACCCAGGTATTTTCTATTTTTTCATTTGCTGTTTAGTATATCCCTTCCAAGATTGCAAGATGGTTGCAGCAGCTCCATGCATTAAATGTAGAAATAATATTCATCTAAAAATGATTTTTCCTGCAGTGTACTTAATTTTGAGTAAGAAAAATCTATCTTCCATGTCCCCACCCAACTTCCCTTCAGGGCCCATCAGCTAGGGTTAATTATATTGATCACTGATAGGGGGAATGAAATGCTATGATTGACTTAGACCTTGGATTTCAACTTTGACTGTGGGACCCAGGCATCAACATTTTTAAATTTCCCCAGGTGACTCCCCTGTGTATCCAGGGATGAAAAACACTGGCCTAGACCATTTCCTCCAATTTTCCCCTCTGGAGCAGAAGAGCTCCCAGCCTCCCTTAAGAACATGAGTATCTGCTATAAGACAAAACTGGGATTCTGTAAGCAAGGAAGAAATGAGGAATAGCTTTTCGGTAGGCAAACCACAGTGTCTGCCACAGTAACTAATTAGCATTCATGATTCACTAGCACTTCTGTATGGGGACTGATGCTTCTGGCTGTGACCTCATCTGAGCTCCTGACCTATTTCTTCCATTGTCTCTTGGCATTTCTCCTTGGATTTTTGTCCACATCTCAATCTGAATGTATTCCAAACCAAGTGTTCCAGCCTGCTTCTCCACCTGATGACATTATTTCCATCATGTGGTACCAGCATTCTCGGGGTATTTCAGGCTCAAATTCTTGGAATCTTTTCTTATCCTTTTTTTTTAATCCCTATTTTTAAAGTCACCTTACCCTGATTTTTCTCCCTGAGATATTTTAATTCTACTCTACTATATCCCCTTCTATCTTGGTTTAAGGTACCCCACAGCATTTCCTGCTTGCATTCTTTCACAGCTACCAAGCCAGTGTCCTCATACCAGGCTTGCACTCTATCGAGTCATCCTGCATGTAAACTCAGTCCTAAGATACTCCCTTTACTATGTGACTCAGCACAATGCCTTTTTATGGTTATCAAATTTCTACATGTTTTCAAGACACTTTCAATTTCATGCCCTTCCCATCTTTTAAGGACTAGTTGGAGGCCTAGGTCCTCCAGGAAGCAGTTTTCGTTTAGGCCAGTCGTTTTGGACTCAGAAAGATCTTGGTTGATTAGCACTACCTATGTTTATTGGAAATTTGCATAACCTTTCTGAGTTTCAGTTTCCTTATCTGTAAAATGGGAATAATATTAGTTTCTACCTCGAGGATTATTATTAGGATTAAATGAGTTCCTTTTCTCTCTGCCTCTTTTTTGACCTCTTACGTTGCCTACTCTTTACTACATAATTAAGTCTTTTATTATCTAATGCCCTGCACTCTGGCCCCATTGTTTCATGAATGTAAGTATCTGTTCTCCCCAACTTGATAGTAAAGCTCTTTTAAGGGCAGGCACCGTACAGTTGATCCTTGAATAATGTGGGGGTTAGGGTGCAAACCTTCACTCCTCTGCACTTAAAAAATCAGCATAATTTAAGTCAGCCCTCCACGCCTGCAGATTCCAACCATGGATCCAAAACAGTATTTTCGGACTGATGGTTGCCAGAGGAGAGAAGTGCTGGGGACTGGGTGAGAAATGTGAAGGGATTAAGAAGTATAAACTGTTAGTTACAGAGTAGTCATGGGAATGTAAAGTACAGTATAGGGAATATAGTCAATAATATTGTATCCCTGGCTGGTGTGGCTCAGTGGATTGGGCACCAGCCTTTGAACCAAAAGGTCACTGGTTTGATTCCTGATCAGGGCACATGCCTGGGTTGTGGACTAGGTCCCTGGTTGGGGGTGTGTGAGAGGCAGCCAATCCATGTTTTTCTTACACATTGGTGTTTCTCTCTCTCCTTCTCCCTCCTATCCCCTCTCTCTAAAAGTAAATAAATGAACAAAATATTTAAAAATAATATTGTAATAACTGTATACTGGAAATATCAGGGGGGAACACTTCATAAAGTATACATTGTGTAACCACCATGCTGTGCACTTGAAACTAATACAAATACTGAACATAAACTGTAATTGAAAAATAAAATTTAAAACAAAAGAAGGAAATAAAATACTGTTTTCCATTGCAGTTTCTATCGCTTCCACTCTTGCGGAGAGGTGGAAACCTGCCTTGCTGTAGCTCGGAGCTTGCATTCAGTGGCCTATTCATCATACCAGTAAAGGCCAATGGCTTTGGTTTCCTGTAAGGTGGGATTATTGTGTGGTATGGTGGTATGATCTTCTATTTGTCCGTTGCTTCTAAGTGTTACCAAAGTTGTCACAAGGTGATAATGCAAATGAAAATTTTAAAAAGTGTGACTCTTTGTTGGAGAAAAATGTAACATGTATTTTTCTCTGTGGCTTCACACAGTTTTGGTTTCTTTTGTTTGGTTGTTTATCTCAGTTGTGGTTTTCTCCTTGCCTGGAACCTATTTGAACCTGAATAAATAACTGGAAGTTGAGTTGAGAAAAGCCTTGGGCAGAGAATTAGAAGACCCGAGTCTGTGCATGCCTTTAGCCAAATTTCCTCCTTTCACTGTGCCTCAGTTTCCTCTTCTATAAAATAGGAATGATGCCTGCCCCCATCTAGCTCACCTTGATGTGGAGATGATAAGGTGATAGCAGTGTAGGCATGCTCGGGAATGTGAAAAGCCTTAATAAATGTGAGGATTATTTTAAATGGAGCTTAAATACAATTCAACCTCAAGGGAACATTCTTTAACCACCGGGAGTTTGTAAATTTGCTTTTGTGATTAGGCATAAGATTTGTGTTATTGTCTTAAGGTATTTGATGGCTTCTCAACCCTTCTCCTTGCAGTGTTTGTAGTGTAGTTCTGCATGTGTGGTAGTGTGGTGAGCTTTGGAATCCTGTACTCCATGTGGCTTTACTTTATCTGGTCATACATATTTGGTTTATTTCGAAATTCTCATATTTGCACTAAAAGTAAGTCACTTCCTTCCCTTCTCACTGTTCTTGAGTGTCCTAATAAGTGATAATTACCTGGCTGGTGTAGCTCAGTGGATTGAGCGCAGGCCTGTGAACTAAAGGATCGCGGTTCGATTCCCAGTCAGGGTACATGCTTGGGTTGCAGGACAGTTCCCAGCGACAGTTCCCAGCAGGGGATGCATAAAAGGTGACCATACATCGATATTTCTCTCCATCTCTCCTTCCCTTCCCCTCCAAAGATAAATCAATAAAATCTTAAAAAAAGTGATAATTAAGTTCATTTTGAAATATAATAGCAACTAACATTGTTTGACACTTACCATGTATTGTAAACTGGCCTTAATCAATTTTATTTTATATTTATTTATTTATTTAAAAAGATTTTATTTATTTTACTTTTAGAGAGAGGGGAAGGGAGGGAGAATGAGAGGGAGAGAAACATCAATGTGTGCTTGCCTCTTGCACACCCCCAGTGGGGACCTGGCCCACAACCCAGGCATGTGCCCTAGACTGGGAATCGAACTAGTGATCTTTCGGTTCATAAGGTGGCACTCAATACACTGAGTCACACCAGCCAGGGCTGATTTTATTTATATTTATTAATTTGGAGATAATGGTAGCCATCAAAAAGGTCTAAGTTTGAGATGGGAGAGGGTTATCTACTTTTTCACAATCTCCCTATGAGGTTATAACGAGACCAAGTCTTGGACTAAATTTTGTCATACACATTAATATTTATGAAATGAACATTCATTAATATTAGTGACAAAATAGTTCATGAAGCCTGTTCTGTAAGCGTGATAATGTCCTGGCAATCTGTAATTTAAAAGGTTTGAGCACAATGTGGTTAGAAGGGTCACAGGAAGAAAGCACAACCATATTTCAGAAGCAGAATTTTAAAAAATTTTTCTTTTGATTGACATAAAATTCATGTAACATAAAATCGATCACTAATAATTTTATTTATTTTATTTTATTTTTTTTTATAAGGAAAGTTAATCTTTTTTTTTTTAAGATTTTTTTTTCCTTTTAGATTTTATTTATTTATCTTTAGAGGGGAAGGGAAGGAGAGAGGGAGAGAAACATCAATGTGCGGTTGCCTCTTGTATGTCCCCTGCCGGGAACTGGCCTGGCAACCCAGGCATGTGCCCTGACTGGGAATCGAACCGCGATCCTTTGGTTCGCAGGCCCGCGCTCAATCCACTGAGCTACACCAGCCAGGGCCGATCACTAATAATTTTAAAATTTATAACTTGGTGATATTGAGTGTTTCCACAATATTGTGTAAGCAACACCACTATCTGATTCTAGAACGTCTGGTCACCATCAAAGAAAACCCTATACCTATTAAGCAGTCATTCTCCACTCACCTTCTCACGCCTTACTTCCACCTCCAGGCCTCTGGAAACTACTAATTTACATAGTCCCCGTAGATATACCTACTTTAAAAGAGCATATTTGACTGCTCACTTAGAGTCTTTGTCCAGTAAGTCCAAAGTCTGGGCTTTCTAAGGAACTGTTTCAATGGACTTTTTTCCCCTGTGGATGGGCCATTGTTGTCTTGTATCTTTGCATTCCTTATAATTTTTTTGTTGAAAATTAGATATTTAGAATATTATAATGTGGTAATTTTGTAAATAAGATTCTCCATCTCACCCAAAATTTGTTGTTTTTGCCTGTTCTGGGCTTTTCTAAACTATTTTTATGAAGTCTGCATTCTTTGTCATACGTGGCCTCTGAAGTCTCTGTTCTGTTAGTATCATTGTCAACTGGTGTTTTGACAGTTACCTTAAATGCTAAGAGCCAACAAAAGATAAACAAAGAGAGAGAGAGAAGGTAAAGAAGAAAAAAACTACTGTCACCCAAAACTAGTACATTATAGATAAGACTGAATGTAAGCTGTAATTGAAAAATGAAATTTTAAAAAAAGAAAAGAAAAGGACTACTCTTTTAGTCTTTGCAGATTGGTTCTATGTTGGGTACTCCTTCAATGTTTAGCCAGGCCATTTACAACCTAGTCTTTACTTTCAACTTGTCTGGAGCCTGAAGCCTAGGTAGAGCTTAAAATTTAGGGTCTTCTCACGCCTTTTCTGAATATGCATCCCACACAGGGCATACATGTGCATTCTTCGATTTCCTGGTGTATGTGGGAGTTTTTAAACCTCTTATTCCTACATGTAGCTCCTTTCCCAAATGTTTCCTTCCCAGGATTCTTGGTCTATTTAATTTTTTAAATTATACTTAACATTTAACATTATATTAGTTTTAGGTGTACAGCATAATGGTTAGACATTGATGTAACTTACGAAGTGATGCATCCAATGAGTCTAGTACCCCCCTCATACCATACATATTATTGACTATATTTTCTATGCTGAACTTTTCTCTTGTTCTCTTTCTTGTGCAGACTGTTGCCCCTTTCTTCAGACTGCTGCATCCACTACCTGTGCCTTTAAATGTGTTTGCCCAGGAAACTGCCCTACTACTGGACACTCTCTGAGTCGGTCAAAACAAAGGGCAGCCTTTGCTCTGATCCTCAAGGGAAATGCCAGACAGGTCAAGACCCAACTTTTAAAGAATAAAGTCTATATTGCATCCCCTGGCACCAGCAATCTGCATCAAAGGTGCAGGCTGTGGTTTGCACAGCCACTAATGTGTAGGAAATGGTTAGTGGGTAATTTAAAATAACACTGTGCTCTGTTACACGATACAACCTCTTCTTTCTTCACATCTTCCTCTGGTAATTGTCAGTTTTTGATTTTGTATTCAAGAGTTCTGCAAAAGTTGACTGACGATTTTGCCAGGTCATTAGTTGCTTTTAGGGAGGAGCCTTGTAGTTAGTTACCTATTAGTCTGTATTTAGGGACATCCCTCCCAGAAGCAGGATTTTTGTGCCTTACAGTAGATATTAGACAATCAAGAAAAACATTTATTTTTTATTATTAATTTTTCTTCTATTCCTTCCAGAGGGAGGTGAAAGGAAGGAGAAAGAGAGGGAGAAAAACATCGATATGAGAGAGAAACATTGATTGGTTGCCTACCATACACATCGCAACCAGGGATAAAACCCACAACCTAGGCATCTGTCCTGACCAGGGATCAAACTGGCAACCTTTCTGTTTGTAGGATGATGCCAAACCAGCTAAATTGCACCAGGCAGGTCCAAGAAAAAAATTTACACCAATGGCTGGAACAGGACACTATAGGTAGAAATTTTCAAGTTTTTCCCTTGAGGTACAGACAGGCTATAGGGTTCCCTATATTCTTATACTATGTTCATACAAAAGTGGGAGTGTCTTTAAAATATATTTTTGTAACCAGTTAGAGCTCATTTTTTATATTTATTGTGGATGTTAACAGACCACTGCTTTTTCCTCAATGAAACCAATTTTTGACATTTGTTATGGTAATTAGCAAAGTATAGTTGGTTCTGCATCTGATATAGAGGTAACAGAAGCACTTGTGGTCATCACCTCTGGATTGTGGCCCTTTCTGGCATAATTCTGGCTCCCTGCCCCAATCTGTGCATCCTGATGAGGGCAGTGGACTGACCCTAGAGGTAAAGCTGAAACCCACTGTCACATACTTAATATCACACTGTCTATGCTTAATTATCATTAAGTAAATGGCAAATATTTCTTGATGTTAGAAACATCTGAACTTGTAGAGAATTTTTATGAGTTTGTTTGAGCCAACCTGATAACAATTGCCAGGAATTAAAATCTCAATGGATTGAGAAAATGCTTTAGATGATGGCAGTTTTGCAGCTTATTTTATACATTACAAACCAAGGAGGAGACATAGCAGGGCAACATGAAATTCATTAATGGTAGATTAAGGGGGCAGGAGAAAGTAAAGTGAGGAAATCTCTGAGATTGGATAAAAAGTGAAATGAAGAGACACCTGCTTCTTTTAGAGGGTACAGAATAGTTGCTAATGAACATTTGCAGCACATATATAGTATTTGAGGAACAAGATAACAATGAGGTGTTCTGTGGTCTTGTGCTCTGGTGGGAGGTTGCACCCTGAGGGGGGTAGAAAAAGGGAGTTACTCGACATTCCAAGGGTAGGTTATTTTAGATACAAAAAGGCAATAGGCAGGTTCAGTTATGGTAACAATTGACCTTTGTCAAGAAGCTACAGGCCTAGGACATGACTACCGGCTTTTAGTTAGAAAGTTTTAATTTTAGACCATCCTGTGTGGTTACTTTGGTCTCTGACTTTGTAAGGCCACCATGCAGGCCTCCCCTGAGCTTGTCAGGTTTAGTGTGTGGCCTATTTTTTGTCCACACATTGTAATACATATATTATGTTGTTTAATACAACAATTGTCTGAAGTAGTGGTAGAATTATCTCCATGCTACAGATGAGGAAACTGAAATTTAGGGGCATTAACTTGTCTGTTTAGGGGCATCCAGCTAGTAAGTAGAAGATCTTGGATTTCAACCCAGCTCTCTGAGACTCCATATTTCTTAAGCATTGCTTTATGACTAAAAGCATCTATTTTATATTTTTTTTTAGTTATGTGAAGAACACTTTTAAAAGAAATTTTGGAACACCAAATGTTCTTAATGGTTGAAAGCTGGCTCATAGGTAGAATATGGTTGGCTGGTTTCATTATGTGTCTTCAGTCCTTTTAGAAGCTTGCTACATAGCAAGGCTCAAGTGCAATGACAGATTATGGGAAACCACCAGCAGCAGTGGTCTCTGTTAAGGGTGTCTGGGAGGATCTAATGATGGCTTTAGTGTTTGTGTGATCCTGGAGTAAACTGGGAATTGGACTTGAGCTTCACTGTCCACTTTTTTAAAAATATTTTATTTCTTTTTATTTTATTATTTTTTTTAGAGAGGAGGAAAGGGAGGGAGAGAAACATCAATGTGTGGTTACCTCTCACATGGCCCCCCACTGGGGACCTGGCCTGCAACCCAGGCATGTGCCCTGACTGGGAATCAAACCGCAACCCTTTGGTTCACAGCCCGCGCTCAATCCAGTGAGCTATGCCAGCCAGGGCTCACTGTCCATTTTTTCTGCCCTGCCACTAATGTACAGTAGTGCCTGCTCAGATTGTTGGTTCAAATTGCCTATCACATGGCCCTAGCAGCATGGCACAAGATGAGATGTACTTAAGTTTCATACACGTGGAGAAGGACAGTCTTTTAGGACAGACTATTAGTGACTGATGACTGGAAATAGTTAGGAACATAATTCAATTTTGCCTTTGAAGTATCATGGTTATCTGCTCTCACTTTGGCTTTTTGGACAGTCTCTTTTGGAGAGCATATTCAGCTTTTTAGTGACATGTTCAAGTTAACCTCAACAGACTTAGTTTTAAGAAATGGCAGAAGGTGTGGTCATCTACGAAATGAGATTTGAGGAATCAGCCAGCAGCGCATCACTCCCCGTAAATTACACCACCATTTCTCAATTTATTTGTGTTTTCAAAAACGTGCTAGGAACCGTGGCTTGTGTGGCTGAGTCGACTGAGTGCTTGCCTGAGAACCAAAGGTTCGCTGGTTCAGTTCCCAGTCAGGGCACATTCCTGGGTTGCAGGCCAGGTACCTGAATGAAGGGCGTGCGAGAGGCAACCACACATTGATGTTTCTCTTCCTCTCTTTCTCCCTCCCTTCCCCTCTGTCTAAATAGAAATAAATAAATAAATCTTAAATTTAAAAAAATGTGCTAGGAAAATGCCAAATTTTGTATGGAGTCTACAAGTGTTATTTCGAAGTAAACACCCCTGAAAAGTGATTTCTTTTCCTTTTCATCAACTTTTGGAGGGTAGACAACAGCATGGGGACCATGAAACTTACACTGGGGGGAATGAGGATGTCAAAACTTTTCCAGATGGCTTGAAATGAATGCAGGTGTGACTGGATTCCTGCCATTGCTCCTCATCCTGAAATGGTAGTCAGTAAATGCACTTCTGGTAGACAAGTCCAGTTTTTAATGTGCCTGTGGAATATGCTAGCTAAAGAAAGCCAACTATGAATCTGTTTATTCAGCAAGTAAGTATCTGTGTTTCTGAAGTTTGCATTTTTATTGAGGTTCCTTAGATTCTTAAAGTGGCTTGAGAATGTCATTACAAAAGACAGTAAAAATAAGTAGAAGAGCTTACTTAGATGGTGTGAGTTGTATGTATAATGGACAAAGGAGGAGAGAAAGGGAAAAATTTGCATTGATGGGCTATGCTATGTGTGTGTGTATGTCTGGTAGAGAGAACTAACTAACATGCTTACTATGTGCCAGGCACTGTGCTGTTTTTCATGTATTATTTTGTTTAATTTTGATGTTAACTTCGAAATACCTAGTATTATTCTCCTTTTACTGATTAGAGGGTCACAGTAGCAATTTGATTCTAAGTAGTAGGAGACCCAGAGTTAGATATAGTTGTGTGACCTTAGGCAGCTCACTTCACTTTGGACTTCAGTTTCTTTACCTGTAAAATGAAAGGTTATCTTTGAAGGACCTCTAGCTGTGACACTCTGTGATTTTATGTGCCTGAGTTTCTTCTTACTGTCCTTTTGGTATTGTTTTTTTAAAATATTTTATTTATTTATTTTTAGACAGAGGGGAAGGGAGAGAGAAAGAGAGGGAGAGAAACATCAACGCATGGTTGCCTCTCGCATGCCCCTCACTGGGGACCTGGCCCACAACCCATGTACCCTGACTGGGAATCGAACCAGCAACCCTATTATTCACAGGCCAGCACTCAACCATTGAGCCACACCAGCCAGGGTGTCTTTGTATTATTTCATAAGGAGATAAAGGCCAGAAGTCAACAAAGACTGACTTTGAAGTAGGGATATTTTAAAATGTAGCTATATTTTATATTATAAGAATATTTAAAAATGTAGCTATATATATGAGCTAGTGTGAGAGAGAGCAGGTTGCTATAGACAATACTTTTGTTTAAGTTTTTATATTCTTAGTGATGGTTTTACTTAGGTTCCTGACACTATTAAAACACTTTGTTCTCACCATTTGCTTTGGTTTTAGGAGAGACTGATAATGAGAACACATATAATAATAATTATTTTTTGAGTAAATTTGGATTCTTCAGTGTTTTTTATTACCCCAAAGTACGATCTGTGTTGACTGGTATGACCATTCATTCAACCAGAAATACACAGCAGATGAGCATCTGCTATGTGTAAAATATTTTTCTAGGCACTGGAGATATATTAATGAACAAAGCAAACACACATTTCTGCCCTCCTTGAGCTTATATTTTGGTGGACTGGGCAGAAAATGAACAAAATATAGTAGCTCAATGTATAGTGTGTTAAATGATAAATTCTATGGCAGAAAATAATGGAGAATTGCGGCTTGGAGCACTGAGTACAATTGCTTACTATCTGCCTGGGAAAATCCACACTAGTTCTCATCAGAGCTCAGGTAACAGGAAATTTCTTACTGTGGCAATTAAGCACTGACTTTGGAGTCAGATAAACCTGTTATAATTTACAGTGCTTCTCCCAGCCTTGTAAACTTGGGCAAATCATTTTACGTCATTGAGCCTTATATCCATCAGTGTTGAATCAGAGAAGCAGAACCATTAGGAATGATTTTTTAAAAAAAGGATTTATTGTGGGAATTTGACCTTACGTAATTGTGGAAGCTGATTAAACAGTTTACATCAGGTTCTTGCTTATTCATGTGGTGCTGGGCCTGAGATCAGCAGGACAGATAGTCATGAAAGATGAATGTGAAGTGGAGGAGAACAACGTTGAACTAGAACTTAAGAGAAACGGCTGAAACCCACGAGAATAAACTGTAATCCACATCAGTCTCTCACAGACTTCAAACCAACTTCAAAGATTGGGGGCATCCTTCAGTTAAAGGTGGTATGCTTCATTATGGATCTGGATCCACACCTGGCCCCTGAGTCAGAGAAAATGAAGTAGCAGATCCCATAGAAACTGGAGGAGGTGTGGCCTGTATGTTGCTTCCAAATTCAGAGAGGCTGCAGGAGGTTTAGCAGCTGCTGGCAGTTCAGACACTGCCCCAAGCCACAGCCGAGGGGACAAAAGAGATAACATTCCTAAGTTGCAATAGCACCTGGCACCCTGAACCCACCCACCATTTAGGTATAAGAAGATGAATGCTGCTACTTCACTTCCACCTCAAAGATGTCATGCAAAATGTCTCTCCTGGCTCATGCTACACTGGAACTATTTCAAACAGAGAAGAAAATTCTAGAAATGCTAGTTCCAGCTTAGCTAGGTTGACAGAATACAAATCCACTACAAGCCTGTTTCTTCTTTTTTTTGCAGAATATGAAGAGATATTTATGTGTAAATATCTCTTACAAATAAATAAGACCAAGAATTAACAGAAAAAATTCCCAGAAAGTAATATATAAATGGCTGCAAAAAAAAAAAAAAAAAAGAAAAGAAAAGAAGCCAGCATCATACATCATCAGACAAATACAAACCCAAACAATGAAATGGTAGTTTTCACCTATCATTCTGGAAAGATAAAAAAAAGAAAGTTTGACATACAGCATTACCATTAATTTGTTGAGAAATAGGTATTAAAATTAATTATTTAAAATTCTATTTTTCAATTAAAGTTTACATTCAATATTATTTTGTATTAGCTTCAGATGAACAGCATAGTGCCTAGATGATCATATACTTTAGAAAGTGTTTCCCCTCAATATTTCCAGTACCTCCCAGCATCATACAAAATTACTACAACATTATTGACCATATTTCCTATGCAGTACTTTATATTCCAGTGATAATTTTGTAACTGCTAAGTTGTACTTCACCTTTTTTACCCAGCCCCCCAATTCTCTCCCTTCTGGTAACCATCAATCTATTCTCTGTATCTACGAGCCTGTTTTCTATTTTGTTTGTTTGTGTTATTCTTTAGATTCCACATATAAGTGAAATCATATATTTGTCTTCCTCTGACTGACTTATTTCACTTAGCATAGTACCTTCTGGCTCCATCTGGGTTGTTACAAAGGGTAAGATTTTATTCTTTTTTTGTGACCAAGTAATATTCCATTGTATATATGTAGCACCACATTTTTATCCACTTGTCTGTTGATAGGTGCTTTTTTTTTTTTGCTCCCATAGCTTGGCTATTGTAAATAATACTGCAATGAACATAGGAGTACATATTTTATTTCAAATTAGTGTTTTTGATTTCTTCAGATGTGTACCCAGAAGTAGAATCACTAGGCCATAAGGCAGTTCTATTTTTAATTTTTTAAGATACTGCCATACTGTTTTCCACAGTGGCTGTACCAGTCTGCATCTCACCACAGTGCCTGAGGGTTCCCTTTTCTCCAGATCCTCAATAACATTTGTTTGGTGCAAGGTGATATCTCATTGTGGTTTTAATTTGCATTTATTTTTTAATATATTTTATTGATTATGCTATTACTGTTGTCCCATTTCTCCCCCTTTATTCCCCTCCACCCTGCACAACCCCTCCCACCTGCATTCCCCCCCTTTAGTTCATGTCCGTGGGTCGTACATATAAGATCTTTGGCTTCTACATTTCCTATACTATTCTTATCATTCCCCTATCTATTTTCTAACTACCATTTATGCTTCTTATTCCCTGTACCTTTTCCCCACTCTCCCCCATCCACTCCCCCACTGATAACCCTGCATGTGATCTCCATTTCTGTTATTCTGTTCCTGTTTTAGTTGTTTGCTTAGTTTTTTTTTTTAGGGTTCGGTTGTTAATAGCTGTGAGTTTGTTATCCTTTTACTGTTCATATTTTTTTATCTTCTTTTCCTTAGATAAGTCCCTTTAACATTTCATATAATAAGAGCTGGGTGATGATAAACTCCTTTAACTTGACCTTATCTGGGAAGCACTTTATCTGCCCTTTCATTCTAAATGACAGCTTTGCTGGATAGAGCAATCTTCGATGGAGGTCCTTGACTTTCATGACTTGGAATACTTCTTTCCAGCCCCTTCTTGCCTGTAAGGTCTCTTTTGAGAAATCAGCTGAGTGTCTGATGGGAACTCCTTTGTAGGTAACTCTCTTCTTTTCTCTTGCTGCTTTTAAGACTCTTTCCTTATCTTTAATCTTGGGTAATGTAATTATGATGTGCCTTGGTGTATTCTTTCTTGGGCCTAATCTTTTTAGGACTCTCTGAGCTTCCTGGACTTCCTGAACATGTATTTCCTTTTCCAGATTGGGGAAGTTCTCCTTCATTATTTTTTCAAATAAGTTTTCCATTTCTTGGTCTTCCTCTTGTCCTTATGACATCCCTATGTTTCAGATGTTGGAATGTTTAAAGATGTCCTGGAGGTTCCTAAGCCTCTCCTCATTTTTTGAATTCTTGTTTCTTCCTTGTTTTCTGTTTGGTTGTTTGTTTCTTCCTTCTGGTCCACTCCATTGATTTGAGTCCTGGTTTCCTTCCTGTCACTGTTGGTCCCCTGTAGATTTTTCTTTATTTCACATAATGCAAACTTCATTGCTGCCTGGGTCTTTTTTATGCTGTTGAAGTACCCAGTGAGTTCCTGGAGCATCCTGATAACCAGTGTTTTGAACTCTGCATCTGATAGGTTGGCTATCTCTTTGTCGCTTAGTTGTACTTTTTCTGGAGCTTCGAACCGTTCTTTTATTTGGGCCATTTTTTTTTGTCTCGCTGTGCCTGTTACGTAATGAGGGGTAGAGCCTTAGGTGAACACTTAAGGGCAGGGCAACCCACATGCTTCGTTGTGACACTGTATGTGGAGGAAGGGTCCAAAAGGGAACAGTGCTGCTTGCTCTGCTCTCTGCTAGTTTTCAGTCACTTCTCCTGAGACCCTTAATCAAGTTGGGCCCTTCTGGTGCTGATTCCTGGGTGGGTGTGTTTGTGTACATTCTAACACCCTGTGGGTCTTTCCTAGGAACTCTCCTGTGAGGCTGGGAGTTTCTCCCACTGCTGCCTCAACGCCCACAGGTGTTTTCAATCAGTGGTTTGAGGCTTTATTTCCCTGTGCTGGGACCCTGAGTTGCACTGTCTGTCTGGCTCTCTAGTTGTTCCTCCCGGTTTTTCCTCACGCATATGTGGGACTGCCCAGTCTGCAAGCCACCGCCTGGCCTGGTCCTCTAGCCCCTACCTTGCCATGAGTCCTTTCCACCCAACTGCCCATCTCTGCCCCTCCTACCGGTCTGGATAAATGTTTCTTCTTTAACTCCTTGGTTGTCGGACTTCTATACAGTTTGATTTTTCTGTAAGTTCTGGTTGTTTTTTTGTTTTTAAGTGTGTTGTTGTCCTTTTGGTTGTGTGAGGAGGCACAGTGTGTCTACCTATGCCTCCATCTTGGCCGGAACTCCCATTGATTTGCATTTCTTTGATAAGTAGCGATGCTGAACTTTTTTTCACATGTCTATTGGCCACCTCTCTGTGTGTCTTCTTTGGAGAGTGTCTATTCAGGCCCTCTGCCCATTTTTTTTAGTGGATTATTTGTTTTTTGGGTGTTGAATTGTGTGAGTTCTTTATAAATTTGGACATTAACCCCTCATCTGATGTATCATTGATGAACATTGTTTCTCATTCAGTGGGTTGTGTTTTCATTTTGTTGATGGTTTCCTATGCTGTGCAAAAATCTCTTAGTTTGATGCAGTCCCATTTGTTTATTTTTTGTTTCCTTTGACTGAGGAGATATGTTGGAAAAAATATTGCTAAGAGAAATGTCAGAGATTTTACTGCCTATGTTTTCCCTTGGCAATTTTATGGTTTCAGGCCTTATATTTGCCTTTAATCCATTTTGAGCTTATTCTTACATAAGGTTTAAGATGGCAGTTTAGTTTTATTATTTGCATGTATCTGTCCAATTTTCCCAGTATAATTTATTTATTTATTTTTAAAAAAATATGTTTTATCGATTATGCTATTACAGTTGTCACATTTTCTCCTTTCACTCCCCTCCACCCTGCACACCCCTCCCACCCACATTCCCCCCTTTTAGTTAATGTCCATGTGTCATACTTGTAAGTTCTTTAGCTTCTACATTTCCCACACTATTCTTGCCCTTCCCGTCTATTTTCTACCCACCGTCTATGCTACTTATTCTCTGTACCTTTTCCCCTCTCTCCTCCTCCCATGCCCCTGTTGCTAACCCTCCATATGATCTCCATTTCTGTGGTTCTGTTCCTGTTCTAACTGTTTGCTTAGTTTGTTTTTGTTGTTGTTTTAAGTGTGGTAATAATTGTGAGTTTGCTGTCATTTTACTATACATGTTTTATCTTCTTTTTTTTTTCGATAAGTCCCTTTAACATTTCATATAATAAGGGCTTGGTGATGATGAACTCCTTGAACTTGACCTTATCTGAGAAGCACTTTATCTTCCCTTCCATTCTAAATGACAGCTTTGCTGGACAGAGCATTCTTGGATATAGGTCCTTGCCTTTCATGACTTGGAATACTTCTTTCCAGCCCCTTCTTGCCTGCAAGGTCTCTTTTGAGAAATCAGCTGACAGTCTGATGGGAACTCCTTTGTAGGTAACTGCCTCCTTATCTCTAGCTGCTTCTAGGATTCTCTCCTTCATTTTAATATTGGCTAATGTAATGATGATATGCCTTGGTGTGTTCCTCCTTGGGTCCAACATCTTTGGGACTCTCTGAGTTTCCTGGACTTTCTGGAAGTCTATTTCCTTTGCCAGATTGAGGAAGTTCTCCTTTATTATTCATTTAAATATATTTTCTACTTGTTGCTCTTCCTCTTCTCCTTCTGGTACCCCTATAATCCGGATGTTGGAATATTGAAAGATGTCCTGGAGGTTCCTAAGCCTCTCCTCCTTTTTTAAAATTCCTGTTTCTTCATTCTTTTCTGATTGGATGTTTCTTTTTTCCTTCTGGTCCACTCCATTGATTTGAGTCCCAGTTTCCTTCCCATCACTATTGGTTCCATGTACATTTTCCTTCATTTCACCTAGTGTAGCCTTCATTTTTTTCATCTAATTTGCAAGCAAATTCAACCACTTCTATGAGCATCCTGATCACCAGTGTTTTGAACTGTGCATCTGATAGTTTGGCTCTTTGTTGCCTAGTTGTATTTTACCTGGAGCTTTGACCTATTCTTTTCTTTGGGCCATTTTTTTTGTCTTGTCGAACCTGTTACATAGTCAGGGGTGGAGCCTTAGATGTTCATCAGGGCAGGGCAACCCAGTTGCTGGGTTGTGATGCTGTATGTGGGGCAGGGGTCCAAGAGGGAACAATGGTGCTTGCTCTGCTCTCTGCCAGATTTCAGTCACTTCCCCTGCTTCCCCCAAGCAAATTGGGCCCTTTCTGGTGCTGATTTCTGTGTGGGTGGGTCTCTCCAAGGAACTCTCCTGTGAGGCTAGGAGTTCCTTCTGCCACCTCAACCCCCACAGGTGTTTTCAATCAGTGTTTTGAGGCTTTATTTCCCCATGCAGGGACCCTGGGTTGCACCGTCTGTCTCGTTCCCCAGTTTCACCAGATTTATCTGCATGCGAATGTGGGACCACCCAGTCTACCAGACACCTTATGCACCGTGCCCCTCCACAATCCACCACCTGACTGGGTCCCCCTGCTGCTGCCTTGAGCACCTGGGGACTGCTAGCCACCGCTTTGCCACGACCCCTTTCTGCCTGGCCGCTGGACTCTGCACCTCCTACCTGTCTGGATGAATGTGTCTACTTTAACTCCTTGGTTGTCAGACTTCCATACAGTTCAATTTTCTGTCAGTACTGATTGTTTTTTGTTTTTAAATTGTTATTGTCCTTCTTTGATTGTATGAAGAGGCACAATGTGTCTATCTACGCCTCCATCTTGGCCAGAGGTCCCCAGTATAATTTAGTGAATAGACCACAGGTGGCAAACACAAGGTCCAAGGGCTGAATCCGGCCCTCCACCTTGTTTTATCCGGCCTGGTGTCTTGTTTCTACCAAGCAGCAGTGCCAAGCTCTCGCTTAACTGTTAAGGAGTAGTTACATTTATACAGTCCTCAAATTACATTTGGCCCTTTGAAGGCAACCATGAGGCTGATGTGGCCTCCGGTGAAAATGAGTTTGACAGTCCTGGAACAGACTATCTTTATCCCATTGTGTGTTTTTGCCTTCTTTACAACAGGTTAATTGACTATATAGGCATGGGTTTATTTCTACGCTCTCTGTTCCATTCCGTTGGTCTATATATCTGCTTTTATGCCAGTACCATGCTGTTTTTTTGTTTGTTTTTTGCCTTTGCCAAAATAAGATTTTATTTTGAAAGTCACTTGAAAGACGCTAAAACTCAACCAACGTAGATTCCAAATTCATATTCTGTCTAACCCTTAGCAATGGTCTTTGTCATGCCAAAATTTGCGCAACGGTCTTTGTCATGCCAAAACTTGCTTTCTTTGGTAATTTCTCTTTTTAGCCTTCTGGAGAATAGATCTTTTCCCATAAGCCATCTTCAGTTTTCTTTTCTTCATCTTTTTTTTGGGGGGAGGGTAAAGTAAAGCTTTATTTCCAGGAAATAATATGTTTGTTGGAGATAGGTATTAAAAAACAAAGCAAAACAAAACATCAAGGTAGATCTAATTTGTTCAACAAAGAGAGGGGGCTCAGCCAGAGGTATAATGGAAAGTTCTCTCGTATTTGCTGATCATCTGGCTGTAACCAGACATTCAGGAATATAGCATCTGGGAATATGATCCTAAAAGAAGTTTTGTCTTTGCATTATAAATACTAATCATTGGTACTCTTGTTAAAGCTTGTGTAGCACAAAGCTCCTCTTCTGGTCTGTGATCTTGGAAGGAGCCTTTGTAAATCCCTGCAGTTTTATTTTTTAAAATCTTTCTAGTATATTGTGAATTTAGTAATATAAACGTATTTGGTGTGTTTCAAGAATAGGATATAGATTTTTTGAAACTTTTAAAACAAGATTTTATTTATTTATTTTTAGAGGAATGGGAAGGGAGGGAGAAAGAGAGGGTGAGAAATATCCATGTGTGATAATCTCTCATGTGCCCCCCTACTGGGGACCTGGCCCACAACCCAGGCATGTGCCCTGACTGGGACCTGAACAAGTGACCCTTTGGTTCACAGGTCGGCACTCAATCCACTGAGCCACACCAGTCAGGGCAGGATGTAGATTTTTTGAGGATCTGTTATAAGATGGGTCTTTCAATGCAGGGAGGCTGATTAGATTAGGAAAGTTTTTGCTAAGGATTGGTGGATGCAGCAAGGGGAAGGTTTGAAGTGAGCCTTGAGGGGTACAGTCATGTGATAACATAGAAGTGTGATTTATGGTTCTGACCAGGAGCCATTATCCTGATGAGAGATAGTTGGGTAGTTGGTCAATTGCTCCAGCAGATTTTTGAATGTTTTACCAGCCTTACATAATAGGAATAAATCCCACTTGATCATGGCGTATAATATTTTCAATGTATTGCTGGATTTAGTTTGCTAATATTTTTTGTTTTAGCATCTATATTCATCAAGTATATTGGCCTATAATTTTCTTTCTTTATGGTGTCTTCATCTGGTTTTGGAATTAGGTTAATGCTGGTCTCATAAAATGAGCTTGGAAATCTTCCCTTGTCTTGAATTTTTCGGAATAGTTTGAGAAGAATAGGTATTAGTTCTTTGAATGTTTGTTAAAATTCACCTGTGAAGCCATCTGGTGTAATACTTTTGTTTGTTGGGAGGTTGTTTTTTTTTTTTTTTTTTCCTCCTAAAAAAAGCTTTATTGTTTCTGTTGGATCCAATGCAAGGGAGAGGGCTACACATGGTTAAAATGATGCCTAATGTTTTCCAGGAGAGGCTCAGGCAAAAGCCAAATACCAGAGGAATGCAGAGGGGCCCCTCAAAGGCCTCTGGGCTCCAAAGTTCCCTAGTCGTGCTTGAGAATGAGCCTTTCAAAGAGATACTTGCCCATCCCAGCCTGGGGATGGCCAGCCTGCAGAGATTAATCAGGTGGTCCCCCATTTTCTTGATGAGTTTTACCTCCTCACCCAGGAAGTGCTTCTGCTGGAAGTCACAGAGATGGGGGTCTGTGTGGGCAGAACCCAGGGCATGCATGTCCAAAAGGGCCTGGTTCAGGTCCTTCTCTGAGGCCAAGGCAGCTTCCATGGTGTCCTGAGTTTTTCCCCTCTCATCTTGGGAAGGTTTTGGCACATCCTGGAAGAGTACATGGCTACTGTGCTGGTTTTGCAGCTTTAAGAGCTGTTCGATGCCCTTGTGCTCCTTTGCAACCAATTCTCAGAAGAAGTGGCCATGCCCTCTGGAGCCACATTGTCACAGTAGAAATAGAAGCCCAGAGAGAGGTAGGTGTAGGAGGCCCGCAGATGCAGGTTGGCCAGGCAGTGGACAACAGCCTCTAATTCAGTGGATTAATTCTGACAAATTTGGGAGCTCATGGTTGCTCACCAATGAGGAGTTAAGGTCAAAAAAATGGTGTTGGCTGGTCTCAGAGGCTGAAATTGGCTGAGGTGGTTCTGAAGGTGGTGACTGGACAAGAAGTTGGAGGGTGGTTGGAGGCTGGAAGAAAGGGCATCCCTAGGTCTGTTCCATCCAAACTCTGTTGAAGCAAGAGACAGATCCTAGGGCTCCCTGAGGGTACTGTTTTGGAAGGTTTTTTTGAATCTATTTTATTGATTATGCTATTACAGTTGTCCCGTTTCTCCCCCATCATTCCACTCCACCCTGTACACACCTCCCACCCACATTCCCCGCTTTAGTTCATGTCCATGTGTCACAAGTTCTTTAGCTTCTACTTTCCCCACACTGTTCTTGCCCTCCCCCTGTCTATTTTCTACCCACTGTCTATGCTACTTATTCTCTGTACCTTTTCCCCCTCTCTCCTCCTCCCACTCCCCTGTTGCTAACCCTCCATATGATCTCCATTTCTGTGGTTCTGTTCCTGTTCTGGTTGTTTGCTTAGTTTGCTTTTGTTGTTGTTTTAGGTGTGGTAATAATTGTGAGTTTGCTGTCATTTTACTATACATGTTTTATCTTCTTTTTTTTTTTCGATAAGTCCCTTTAACATTTCATATAATAAGGGCTTGGTGATGATGAACTCCTTGAACTTGACCTTATCTGAGAAGCACTTTATCTTCCCTTCCATTCTAAATGAAAGCTTTGCTGGATAGAGCAATCTTGGATGTAGGTTTCTGCCTCCCATGGCTTGGAATACCTCTTTCCAGCCCCTTCTTGCCTGCAAGGTCTGTTTTGAGAAATCAGCTGACAGTCTGATGGGAACTCCTTTGTAGGTGACTGTCCCTTTATCTCTAGCTGCTTCTAGAATTCTCTCCTTCATTTTAATCTTGGCTAATGTAATTCTGATGTGCCTTGGTGTGTTCCTCCTTGGGTCCAACATCTTTGGGACTTTCTGAGTTTCCTCAACTTTCTGGAAGTCTATTTCCTTTGCCAGATTGGGGAAGTTCTCCTTTATTATTTGTTCAAAGAAGTTTTCCACTTGTTGCTCTTCTTCTTCTCCCTCTGGTACCCCTATAATTCAGATGTTGGAATGTTTAAAGATGTCATGGAGGTTCCTAAGCCTCTCCTCATTTTTTTGAATTCTTGTTTCTTCCTTCTTTTCTGTTTGGTTGTTTATGTCTTCCTTCTGGTCCACTCCATTGATTTGAGTCCCAATTTTCCTCCTATCTCTATTGGTTCCCTGTGCATTTACCTTCATTTCACTTATTGTAGCCTTCATTTGTTCATCTAATTTGTGAGCAAAAGCAACCAATTCTGTGAGCATCCTGATCACCAGTGCTTCGAATTGTGCACCTGATAGGTTGGCTATCTCTTTCTCGCTTAGATGAATTGGCTCTGGGGCTTTGATTAGTTCTCCTGTTTGAGCCTTTTTTTTGGGGGGGGGGTCTGGTCATGGCTGTCATGTAGTGAGGGGTGGAACCTTAGGTGTTCCCCCGGGTGGGGCAACCGAGTCATAGAGTTCTGATGCTGTATGTGGGGGTGGGGTCAGAGAGGGAACAATGGCGCTTGCTCTGCTCTCTCTTGGATTCCAGTCCCTTCTGCTGCTTCCCCTTCACCTGGATTATCTGTGTGTGAATGTGGGACCACCTGGTCAGCCAGCCACCTTGTGTGGCCTCACTGGGTCTGCACCATTGCCGCCCCGTGCCCAGGATCCGCTAGCCACTGCCTGTATGCCTGGGATCTGCCAGCCGCTGTCTGGGTGCCCGAGTCTGCCAACCTCCACTTTCTCCTGCTGCAACTCTGCCCCTCTTAACAGTCTGGATGAATGGCTGTTGGACTTCTGTACAGTTCAATTTTTCTATTGGTTCTGGTTGTTTTCTTGTTTCTAAATCTTTGTTGTACTTAATTTTGGTTGTGCGAGGATGCAAAGTGTGTCCACCTACGCCTCCATCTTGGCCAGAAGTTGGAAGTTTTTTGATTACTGCTTTGCTTTTGTTGGTTATAATTGGTCTAATCAGTTTTCTCTTTTGTTTTGATTCAGTTTTGATAAATTGTATGTTTCTAGGAATTCATCCATTTTCCAGATTGTCCAATTTGTTGCCATATCATTGTTTGTAAAGCCCATTTTTCTGAATGAGGATAATAACACCCAACTCAGGATTATTGTAAAGAACAAATGAAGTAAAATCCATGTAAAAGTATCTAGCACATAGTGGGTAGTCAATAAGTTTTTTCTTCCTTTCTTCTACCCTTTGGTGAAGGAATAGCACAATTATAGGCTCAGGGCCTGTGGAGAAGGTATTATTACTATTATTAGTATTATTGTTATTATTGTTGTTGTTGTTGTTATTAGTTTTGGGGGGATGTACTATGGGAGCTGTGAGAAGGCCACCACCCACAGACCCTTCCACAGGTCAAGAGCTCAGTGGGGTAATGGGTCCAGGTTGGGAGGATGGGGCTAGCAGATCCCCTACTTGGGGGCAGCATGGTCAGGCACTCAATGATGGGAAAGTGGCCCCTACTCCAAAGCCATACCATTCAGTGTCTGCTAGAGTCTGGAATCATAGCTGCCCCAGGAAGAGTGTGCTGCAGCTTAAGGTTGGGTACAGCCAGTCATCCCCTCTGCAGGAGCAAGCTCAGCAGGGTAGAGCCACTGGGGTTTGGGGGACAGATCAAAAGAGTCTCCCCTTGGAGGTACTGCTGGCTGAGCCTCAAGCAGGGGGCCAAGCACTTTGTCCTAGTCCCAGATGATAGCCTCTGGGGGCGACAAACTCAGAATGTCCCAGCTGTGAGTAGCACTCCTTTCTCACTGTGGAACTGAGCTCAGCGGGTTAGGACCACCAGGACTTGGGAGATCAGATCCAAACAGTCTCCTTTTTGGGTGGTGCCAGCAAGCTTGTAGTGGGGTGGGCACTCTTTCTCCTTCCTGGGCAACAGCCTCTGAGGAATAGGTGATGTACTCTGATGGGCCTGGCTCCGAGCACCTCTTTGACCCCACTTTGGACTGAGCTCAGCAGAGTGGAGTCCCTGGCTGCCAGAAAGGCAAGCCAAATGAGTCTTCTGTTCAGGGAATAGTGTGGGTTGAACTCCCACAGGAGATAGGACCACCCCCCACACACATACTGACATACAACCCAGCACCCACACATTTGCTCCCCAGACAGAAGCCTCCCTGGGAGACTGGAGATGTGCTCTGAAAGTCTCAGTTCTTCATATCAATCTGATATTCCTGTAGGACTGAATTAAGCAGTGCTGGGCCACTGGTAGTGGAAAGGCAGTCCAAGTGATTCAATAGGTGGAGGGGGGGACATCAAGCTGTATGCTTGAGGTGTGGAAGAATGGTCCCCTTCCCAAAGCTGCACAGTTCAATCACTGTTTGAGTCTCTGCCAACACCTTGTCCAGAAAAAGAGCGCCCCAAAAGACCCTGCTGCGTGAAGCCAGTAGACCCCTCTGCAAAACCCAAGCACTGCAGAGTGGTGGTGTTGCCAGAAGATGGAGGACTGGGCAGTGCACTCCTCAGTCTGGTGCTGTAACAGTGGGAGTGCTTGACCCTGGGAAGGTGGCATCTGAGTCTCTAGCAGACTCCTTTCTCTCCCCAGCTGACTGAATCCCCACTGATTTTCACCACCAGATGCTATGTGGGCTCCTCTTCCCATCCCTGTTGCTCTGGGTTGGGGATTCCTGCATGGGGTCGAGACTCCATACTCCTGGGGAGAGGGAGTGGTGCAGCTGAGATATTCCTCTGGCTACTCAGCCACTGCATGTGGGTGCAGGGCCTAGCCCTTTCCCTGTCTCCACCCTTCTTACCAGTTTCTATGTAGCTTCTTCTATAAATCCTTGGTTATAATATTTCAGTTCAGCTAGTCTTCAGTTGGTTATCCAGGTTGATTGCTCTACAATTTAGCTGTAAATCCAGTTAGACACTGGGAGCAGGTGAGTGTAGCTTCCACTTACTCTGTAGCTATCTTAGTATCTTGGCAGTCAAAATTTAATTTATTAAGTCACAGAGTCAAAGAATGTCACAGCTGGTAAAAAAAAAAAAAAAAAAAAAAAAATTAGGAGGTCAACTAACCCAACATCTGATTTTGGGCAAACTCAGGCTCAGAGAGGGGCAGTTAATTTGCTAAAGTCACAACTTGTTTGACCCAAAAGCATTTTTTACAGGATGGTTTTCAGAACCCTGCAGAACTAGTTAAATATATTACAAGCATGTTGTTGAAGACTTTATCCATTTTATTATTCAGTGTCCTCTATATATGACATCCCCATGTGAGAAATTTTAGAACTAAGTGCCAGGAAAAATTTGTTTATCCTGAGTAACTGGTATGCTTTTATTCCTCATGGACAATACAAATCTGGCTGCCAGGATATTCAGAGCCAAATTTTCAGCTCCAACTGTATTAACCATGTAGGACTTTATGGCTTGAATATGTACTCCTACTTCCCTCTGGCTTTGTTTTTTTCTCTTGGTCTAGTTTTTTAGTTAATATTTTTATATGTAATGTGTTGATTATATTATTGTAATTGCCTCAAATCCTTTGTGGTATAAGGAAGGATATAGACATATAAATAGAAAAATCCTTTATTACTTGACCTCTGTAGTACAGTGGAAAAGCATTGGGTTTGAAATAGCTTCTAGTCCAAGCTTTGTCATTTTTTTAATCCTCACCTGAGGACATTTTTTCATTGCTGTTTAGAGAGAGAAGAAGAGAGAGAGAGAGAAACATTGATGTGAGAGAGAATCATCAATTGGTTGCCTCAGTACATACCCCGACTGGGGATTGAACCTGCAACCTTTCAGTTTACAGAATGATGCTCCAGGGCCAAGCTTTGTCATTTTAACAGACTTCTTAGAACTTCAGTTGTCATTGATCAGCTTGGCTATTGTAACCTGTGGCATGATTGAGAAGATAGCCTTTATTAAAGAGCAGAGGTATCTGAAACCTATGTAATGATTGTCCCTCACTTATAAAAGGTGTTTTGGGGAACTTGACTGTAGGAGATTCAGGGTGATTTGAAAGAAACATTTTATTCAATTCTGGATAGAAAACGAGGGTTAGAGTAAGTTTTAAAAAAAAGATTTTATTTATTTTTAGAGAGAGGGGAAGGGAGGGAGAAAGATAGGAGAGAAACATTCATGTGTGAGAGAAATATGGATCAGTTGCCTCTTAGATGCCACTCAACAGGGGACCTGGCCCACAACGCAGGCATGTGCCCTGACTGGGTATCAAACTGGTGACTTTTCAGTTTGCAGGGCAGTGTCCAATCCACTCAGCCACACCCGTCAGAATAGATTAGAGTAAGTTTTAATATTACTGAGAGAAATAGTAAAATTTTACTGAAAGTCAAATTGACTGACTTATTTGCTTTGATTTACATTTTTTAAGTTTTAAGATTATCATGCAGTAAGATTTACTTTTTGGGAAGTGCACAGTTCTATGAATTTAACCATCTCCCCAGAAAGCTCCCTCATGCTATCCTTTTATAGTCATGCTCTCCTCCCAGCCATATGTCTTGATTTTGTCTTAAAATGTCCTTCCCTATATTTTAAGAGAATAGATTAAAAAGATTAATTTGACTGAACCATTCACTTTAGAGTCCCTACTGTATACCCACCACTGTGGTAGGTTCTGCAGGCTGTATAAGAGTGTCATATGTAGATAAAGGCTTTAAGGATGTTACAGTATGGTTGGCAAGATCAGCCTAATATGTTGGAAACAATTAGATGACCGTATAAGACATTGTGCAAGCAAGTGCTCAACTGGCACAGATCAGAGGATGGGAAAGCATCTGTCTAGGCTAGACTATAGGCTTCTACAACTGAGTGACATATGACTTGTATGTGTCTATATCTTTCTGTGCGAGGACAGATTGGAATGTATTTAGAAATATAAAGAGTTAAGTTTCACCTCTGAAAGTGATATATTAGTCTAAACAGATGAAAGGAATCACATGCTTGTGAGAATATTTATAAAGGTCTTCAGGATCTACAATCAAGGAAGTATACCTCAGTACAAAAAATTATTATTTTACTTTTATAAGACATGGAGAAACATATGACTGCCAAATGGTCTTGCTCTGTGTCCAGAGAAATTGAACAAAGCTGACATCCAGATATCTATTGCAGAAGTCTGACTAGAATTTTCCATTATGAATACAGTGATGTAAATTCTGAACATATGGTTCCCATCAGTGATCTATGAGGAGGTGATGGAATGTAGGTTGGGGAAGAAAAGAGGAAGGCCAAGTCTCTGACTCTGAAGTGAGGAACAGCTGGACACCATATGTGTGTGTTTAGACTTGGAGCCAGCTTTATGTCGAGGGAGTAGGCAGCCACCCAAGCCTTGTGATTTGTAGGGTGTGGGGAAAGGATGTTCCTTTGCCACATTCTTCCTCTACAGGCAGGCCCCAAGGCCTGAACTTTCCATTAGAGAAAGAAACAAAATATTGTGCATTCTGGAGCCCCTCTTAAAAAGATAGGGAGCTGGAAAGAGTTATCAGAAATTTTTTGTGGGGCAGTTTATCTAATTAGCTTAGCAGAACTGGAGGGAAGAGTGTGATGCATGGGATAGGGTAGATAGGTGTGAATGTATGTGTGTGCATGTGTGTATCTATTTATGCATGTGCATGTGTATCTGTGTGCATGTGTGTGCATTTGGTAGTCAGTGTGTTTGCAAAAAGCTGGCCTCATACAGATTAGAATGGTGGGACTTAGTGCACATGTGCACATCTCAGCTCATTGGCTGTGTTTGGTGTCCGCAATGGTTTACTCTCCAAGGTGTCAAACATCTCTAGCATCAGTAGGTGTACAGCTTAACCACAGAGATTTACTAAGAATTGGTCAGGAAGATGGCCCTGTGAGGCATCCTTGGCTTGAACATCTCAAAGAGCTTTCTTAAACACCCTCCAGCCAGCCCCCACAAGAAGCGAGAGCAAAATGAGAAGTGTGAAGCCCATGATGTGAGTGGAGAGATTAGCTGTTACAGAAATTATTATTTCTCTAGAAATAACCTAGATATTTAGGTTAGAAGCAGGATGGTCTGGTGTGTGCGATGTCAGAAGGCCTGCCCTTCTTAATGAAGTGACACGGAAAGCCAAGCTTTCTCATTGTGCCTTCTGTATCTGGCACCGAAGGTGTGGTCCTGCCTTGAATCCTGAAAACTGACCTTACTAACCCAAAACAAAATAGCCTGTAAGGTCCTCTTTCCAAGCTTTTTAAAAAGAAATCAGTCAGTTCAACCTCACCTAGCTGGGAAAACACAGAAAGCTCCTTTTTCTTGTATGCTAAGAAGCTATGAAGATGGGCAGGATGTCATTAAATGTTGAACTTGACTATTTGAAATGTACAAGTAAAATCAGTCCAGAGACTTCAAACCCTCTGAATATAGGAGGAGCATTGCACCTACAAAGAAGGAGCTTTATGGAACTTAAAATCTAGGGCCAAACCTAATGCCATATTCATTGACACCTCTTTGACATAAAATGTTTCATTTATCATCTCACAATCCCATCTCACTTTGGTACTTCTACAACGGAACCATTTGTATTCAGAAAAAAAATGTACTTTTCAGATTGGTTTGGGGTAAAGAAAATCAACAAAACCCCATGTGGGTGTGGTGTTGGCTTTTCTGAGATCAGTGTTGGATGGAAAATTCAGATTACTTCTCAGCTTGAGTCATCTGAAATAATTGGATTTGTTCATTTGCAGGTGGAAAATGTAATGTGCCCATTAATTTCTTCAGATGATGACATTTAAAGGTGAAAAGTGATAATGGTGCTGAGAAGCTGTACCTGGGGATCTTTATGGTACTGGGCAGAGAGCTACTGCTGCATTCGTGTGAATTGGCTTTGTCAAAGGCAGAAACCGGGGTTCCGGTGTGGTTTCCCTGTAGACTGTTAATGGAAATTTCCCATTACAGCTTTTGGACATTTGATGTATTAGAGATTCATTAATAGAATTCTGGGGGCCTGAGACTGGCCTTCTGCCAGACGAAAGGATGTTTGTAACTTTGGGGTCGTTCCTGGGGATGGAGATACCGCCAGCTTTCTCAGTAGCCTCTTCCATTTCCACGGAAGTCAAAAAACTATTTCCAACCATGTCTTTCCTACTTGAATTTTGCCTATTTCTCTTTGGTCAGTGTTTCATTTACATTGACAATAACTTCTCAGCATTGTCCTCATCAAATCCCTTCACAGACTATTGGACCATAGTCCTCAAGTCTTTTCCAGGCTCAATAACTTTCTGTAGTGACAGCATAGGCTTTTCTTAATTCACTCTAGAAGAAATGAGTCTTTAGGCTCCTTGCTTTTATAACAATAATAATAATAATAGTTAATAATCATCATTTTGAAAAAAAAAAACGGAGATTTCTTAAGTGCTCGCTAATTGCCAGACAGTGTGCTAAGTATTTAACATGTATTACTTCATTTTATCCTCCCAATAATCCAACAGGGGTTGAAATTATTTTGCCACTTTAAAGATTAATAAACTGAAACTGAGTTGATTTGCCCAGGTTCACACTGTTAGTTTCACCCATATCTTTCTATGATGCTCTGTAGCTTCTCTAATTATTAAGACCACTCTGGTTGTATGTTTATTTTTTCAAATATATATTTGTGTGTAAATGCATACATACATTTATATGTGTCTGTATGTATATATATGGCATGTGTATATATAAAAAATGTATGTATATATGTATATAGATGACTGAGGGTAAATTTGCTAACTGTGTGCTATTTCACTTTGTGCCTTGCTGAGGTATTAACACTTTTTAAAGGAAAGAGTAGCTGACCTTCATCTGTACTGAAATTATTCCCTTAGGAATATCCCATTTCTCGTTTCCATTAATAAGCTGCCTTGAAGAACAAATTAGTTCTATGAAGGATGCTACATTAAGTTTCAAAGTGCTAAAGCCAAAGGAATTTTAATATTTTCACCTTTATTCTACCCACATATGTCATAGTTGATAAAATTTTACAGTAGTTCCTACTCTGTGCATTGCCTCCCAGTCCCAGGGGCTGTCAGGTGGTAACTAAGAGGAACCTTTGCATATCCCCAGTGAATGGACCATAGGCCATTTTGCAGCTTTTTATGGTCTGGCAGGAGGAGTAAGCATAAGCCTATATTGCAGGTGAAAAAAATACCAGGCTGCATGTGGAATTTGTGCTCTAAGTACATTTCCAGAGTTGTTTTGGTTCTTGGAGGACTGAGGAATACAGACGGCAAAGTGCACACTTTCAGGAGATTTACTAATTGTGTCTGGGAAGTCAGGGAACCAGGATAAGTTAAAGCATTTGGTTTGGAATTTGAAGGCAAGGACCCGAGGAGTAGAGGACTTCTGAAGTGGAATTTATTAGTTTTGTATTGGAATTCAGCTACTGGCCCCAGATTGGCACCGCTCTCTGCCACGTTAGGCTGGGAGCAGAAGGAAGAGCAGCAACTCTTGGATCCTAAGCTTGGTGTTGCTACTTTGTAGGTGTGCAACCTTGGGCAAGTTAAGTCTTCCCCGAGGGCCTCAGTTCCCTTGCTGATAAAGTGAGGACAAGACTATATATACCTCATAGGCTTGTTGTGCTGGTTAAACAGGTTAATAAATGGGTGACTGCTTAAGTTTCTAGAGGACATTAGATATGTTAGTAATTACTAATAATTATAGTTTAGATATGTTGCATTCTATATGAAATTTCTTTGTTTATTAGCTTTTCTTCCTCATAAATGTCTATTACTTTCCCAAGTATGTCTCACACTATGGAACTGAAAATATTATTTTAGCACCTGATCATATTAAGTTTAGCCACTGATCCTATTTTGTCTTAACTATTCCTTCAGCCCACTTCTGAGCAGACTTAGGATGGCTTTTCCCTGGTTGAGCACACTGTGTGAGCTTCTCCATTCTCTTAATTAAATGCTCTCCCTATCACCCACCGATTCATTTGGCTTCCCAGTTCATACTTTCTCTTAGTCAGTAACCTAGGTCAAAGTGGCAGAGAATGGACCCCCAGAGGTGTGCAAGATGATTTATTCTGGTGTGGAGAAAAAAATTAAAATTTATATTTACTTTTTATTGAAAAAAGAAAGAAATTAAGCCTCACCAACATTTCATCTTTGGATTGATGCTGCCCACTCACTTGGATCTCTGGGTTTGGCGTCATGTACGGCATCAACACCCTGAAGGAGGAATGAGTGTTTTACAATTGAAAGTGGTTCTCAGCAGTGGCTTTGCTTGTTTTTGCTTTCAGTATATCACAATGTTCTGTGGCACCTGTGCAGGGAGAAGGTGATGGCTTATATAAGTTTAAATAATAGAATTTCTTGAATAATTTGTAAGGAGAATGGCCATGGAAAATCTTTTATACCACCCAGATGGTTCACTAGTTCTCTTGAGGAAAAGATCTTAAAAGTTGTTGAACTTAGAGATAATTTACACTCTTTTCTGTTAAACAAAGATGGGTATTCCAAATTTGCTGACTTTCACTTGCTGAATAGTTAGCAATAATAGCATGATACCCAGAAGATATTACTAAAAAAAGACTTAGTCTGTTCTTTCAAGGTGAATTTTAGTGAGTGAAAAGTAGCAGCTTAAAAAATGTATTTTAAACACAGATACTGGAAAATGTTTCCGTCTTTTATGTGGTTTTGTTGCTTTGTCACCTAAGAAAAACGTTTGGTATCTATACTTTTTTTTTCATTGGAAAAAAGGTTTCTAACCTTTTTAAAACTTTTCCAAATAAAAAATGTTAGTAAAATCTGAACCTGTTTGTTCAAAATATTAAGATACCATGCCTGCTGATTAGTTTGCAGCATAATAGAATGATACCAGGAAATACAGAAATTTAACAGACAAATTACAACAAAACCCTTGAATAATTGGAGTATGAAATTTTTTAAATGAATCATGATGATGTATTAAGCACAATGATACACTTTTGTTTGGATCTGTGTATCTTTATGACATCTATCTTTCTTTTTTTAAATATATTTTATTGATTATGCTATTACAGTTGTCCCACTTCTCCCCCATCATTCCCCTCCACCCTGCACACCCTCTCCCACCCACATTCCCCCCCTTTTACTTCATGTCCATGTGTCATAAGTTCTTTAGCTTCTACATTTCCCACACTATTCTTGCCCTCCCCCTATTTTCTACCCACTGTCTATGCTACTTATTCTCTGTACCTTTTCCCCCCTTTCTCCTCCTCCCACTCCTCTGTTGCTAACCCTCCATGTGATCTCCATTTCTGTGGTTCTGTTCCTGTTCTAGCTGTTTGCTTAGACATCTATCTTTCAACCAAGGTATCTATTTTTTTTTTTTAAGATTTTTTAAGTACTTTTTTTTTCCTTTTAGATTTTATTTATTTATCTTTAGAGGGGAAGGGAAGGAGAGAGGGAGAGAAACATCAATGTGCGGTTGCCTCTTGTATGTCCCCTGCTGGGAACTGGCCTGGCAACCCAGGCATGTGCCCTGACTGGGAATCGAACCGCGATCCTTCGGTTCGCAGGCCCGCGCTCAATCCACTGAGCTACACCAGCCAGGGCTCAACCAAGGTATCTATTAAAACCTAAAGTTAGAATCAGTCCTTCAAAAGGATATATGATAAGATTTAAAAAATTAAGGAACTGTGTTCCTTACTTATTAAATGCTACTGTAATTTAATAAATCATGCCGAATAATACGTTTTAGTAAGAACAAAATTTTTGTACTGTTCATAAAAAATAAACTCTTATTTCAAATACTGCTGATTTTTATCTTTTCTCATCCTTTAAAACCTTTTATTTTTGTGTTTTTTCATAATGTATACAATATATTAGTATAATTGTAGTATATGTATACAAATTTGTATTTACTTTTACTTGGAATATGTGCTTTTAAAAATTCATTGAACTAAAATTTTGGAGGCCACTGAACTAAACTACCTAGGTGCTCCAGACCCTTGATAGTGAACATAATCTTGAATTGTCTGTCCCAGCTCTTAAAAAGAGCCTGACTGAGAACTGATATTTGGATAAGGGACATGCCCCCCAGTTCTATGGGTGTTATGTGTTTTACCTCTGGCTCAAGGTAGAAGGGCTAAAGATGGGTCAAGGTGAAAGAGTAGAGCTGGAAAGTGGCTAGAGAAGGAGTGCGGATCAATAACAGGAGAGGGAGGAATGAAACACAGTATGGAGGGATTGATATTTTGTGCACTCTCCATCTCCAGCTTGACCCTCCTTTAGTCCTCAGAAAAATCATCTTAAGGTAGTATTCTGCAGTACATTTCATTCCCCTTATGAACCTGCCTCAAGCCACAGAAAGCATACAAGACCACAAAGAGAAATGAGAAGTGCTGAGCCGTATTATCTCGTATTGTTCCTTAATTGTTTTATGCATGTAAGCCCTAGATAATCGCATAGTAGTTAAAAGCGAGAACATCAGACAGACCTTAATTTGAATCCTGGTTCCAATGGTTACTTGCTGACTCTGTGACCTAAGGCAAGTAATTTAACCTTTTCTTTTTATTGGTTAATTTAATTTTTTTAAATCTTAGTTTCTTCACCCACATAGTGAAGATACCAATAACTATCTATTAGAGTGGTGGGGAAGATTAAAGTCATGTAAAGTCATGGAAAGCATTTAGCAAGGAAGTTGGCATATAGCTGGTCACTCAACAACATAGCATTGTCCACTAGATTGTCACCTTCTGATGGTTGGGACTGTGCTAGAGGCTCTATGCTTCTTTCTTATACCCACAGTGCTCTACACAGAGATAAGCATACACTAGGTACTCAGTACTTGTTGAACTGAGTAGAATTAGTGGGAAAGACATATCAGACAAGGTTGATATAGGGGCCTAGTGCAACCTGATGTTACAGACTTTCAACCATTTACTTCCCTCTCCCTGCTGAAATAACTTATTTTGACAAAGCATTCTGAATTTTTTCTTACCTCAAATATGTTGCAGCAATTCTTTTTGTATATTTATATGTTTCATACTTTTAGGAGGTAAATAAAAATTTTGTTTCCTTTTCCATCAATGGTTATTACTTTTCTCTTTATCAGTGAAGTTTGACTCTGTCCTCTCCTTCAACCCTACTGGGACAATGCTAGCAATATCATTATGCTTCTTTCTGCATAAACACTATTCAGAAATGACTTCTCCCTGTCTGCCATCAAAGCCCAAACTCCTGAAGCTGGCACTGAAGGCCTGGCATTTACCTTAACCTTATCTGACCTATCCAAATCTGTTTCTGCTCATGCCTCCTGCTCCAGCCAGATGGGCCTTACCATTGGGCCTAAGCACTATGCATAACTCAAACTCTTAGCTTTTTCTTTTGTTAGGTTAGAATCCCTAAATATGAGAATTTACCTAGCTAGTAAATGCCCCATTGAGTTCTTCTATGATGCTCACTAGCTGTATTGTTCATTTGGGATTCTTAGCTAAATGTCATATATGTGTATTTGTCTTCCAAAAATGAGATCTGACTCACCTGAAAGCAGAGAGGGTTACTCCCCCCGGAGTCCCATGTATTCTACAGAGAACATAGTAAGTGATTAATTAAGATGAAAGAACCACAAAAAAGATAAAGGAACCATGAAAGTGCATTGTAAACCTAAATATAAGGCATTATCAAAATTCATTCATGCATATAATAATAATTTACTGAATACATGCTGTGCTAGAGAAGTAGGATGGATCTAAGGAATGTGTTTTTTTAGGGACTCTCGAAACTTCCTGAGAAGGGGTGTTATGTAAAGGACTAGATTTTGTGCATTTAAACAGGATGAATGCTCAGCTTTGGTCATTAAAGTGTTGTGTGACCTTGTAGACCAGTGAAATCAGAGGTATTTAGGTTATACGTGTTCTAACCAAATTGAAGAAAGAATGCACCCATCAGAAGGAATTTGTTAATATCTATGCTGCTTACTATTACATCTTAGTACTTAGAACAGAGTCTGGCATATATAGAAGGCTATCAATGAACACTGTTGAATGAATGAAGACGAGACTTCTGGGAAATTGAGTTTACTCCGGGTATGATGACAAGTAAGGTTCCTGGGATCACAAGCCTGAAGGTGAGACAATGATAAATTCACAAGGCTGCTGTTGTCCCAGAAGGGTTTTTGGAAAACATACAGCCTAGGCTCCTGAAAAGCCCCCAATCTGTCTTTTTCTATTTGAAACTTCCTTAAAAGCACCTCCTGGCAGTACAACACCTTTTCCTTTTATCTGAAAGCTAAAGTCACTTTGCATTTTCCATACACAGTTAAAACACTGAATCTTAGTTTATCTTCTTTTCTATATCTGGCCTACATTCACTGTGTTACATTTTGTAAATACCACTCTGTAACAACCTATATTAGTCAGTCTGCATCTCTTACTTGTGGTATTTGACACTCAAGTTTTCAGTTGGGCGCCTTCTTCAATTTTAGCATCTCCCTAGTAAACCACACCAAACTCTGAGAAAACAGTCAATCATTTTGTCACTCCAGAAAGCAGGTAATTTGGGAGTCATTTTAAAATAAATATAAAAACCTCAAGCCCAATGTGGGCTTGAGCAACTTGAGGACTAATAGCTATTGCTGTTTTTGCTACCCAGTCTAGGAAGGGAATGTTCCCAAAATGATTTGAGGATCATTTTCATTCCATTCTTCACAGCCAAATCATGGTTTGTGTGCTGAGTCCAAAAACAAAAGAAAAACCCAACCTCATTTATATTTTCCTCCAGGAACAAGCCAGGGAAAAGGAATCTGAAAGATCACAGTAGGTTTTAGGTGAGAACTTCCAGAACATCATTGAAAATAAAGGCAATATGTGATTTAAAAAAACAACAAAACAAAACACTATTCCCTAGCCAGTGCCTCTGTGTTTTCTCTCTTGTATTAAATGGCAATGGAGGTCAAATGCCATTTGCCTCTCTGTTCCTTCATAACCTAATTTTGGTACTATTTCCTCCACTTCAGGCTTTTAAGTTGCTGTTGTTCCGAGGAAAGACTGTGAAAGCAAGCATGGAGCAAGGATTACAGGGTGCATTTACTAGACTGTCTTAGCATCGGTCCTATTACTAACCCTAAGAACAAGCGCTGTGGCCTGCAAAGCATCTGCCTGGATTGCTCTTCCCTTGGCTCTTGTCATGTAGAACTCCTGGTTCTTTATTCCTCAGCTTATATATTACTTCTTCTGAGAGGCCTACACAGACCATTCTACCTAATGTAGCCAGCACCCCCCCAGCCTACTCACTCTCTGTATCATATTCCTCTAATTTCTTTCATAGAAATTTACCGCTATCTGAAATAGTCTAATATATTTACTTGTTTATTTCCCCCTCTTCCCTTCCCTTCCCACTAGAATGTAATCTCCTATGCAGGCAGGGACCATGTCTGTCTTGTTCAGCTGTGTATATATTCAATACTTAGCATGGTGCATTCTAGGTGATCAGAAGCTATTTGTTCAATGAATAAATGAGGAAGACAGAGAACAATAAGGGTAATGCAGGACTGGCACAATGTTCCTTCTTCCTGGAATGTACAGCCACACAACAAAGATTTGCCAAGATTTGTCAAGCTCACTGACCTCTACCCACATCTGCTGATTCATGTGGATACAAATAATATAATCAAAATGGACTGAACTGGCCCTTTAGTGATTCTAAAGTTGGATGTGAAACTTGAAGGACTTCGAGAGTACAGGTTGCATTTTTTATTTCTTTCATAGGGTGAAAGGTATGACTTTGGTGGAGGATGGAAGACAGGAAATTAACAGTTTACCACATTCATAATGTTGAAAAGGATCTAATTTTCTGGACTGTGCCTCATGGTAATAGAACAATGGGTTGTTAAGGATAAAATTTATCTTGTGAAGACAGACAAAAATATGTTTGTCAGGAGACTCACAAACCTCATCAGGAGTGGAGGGTTGCCAGATTGAACAAAAATGGACAAAAACCCAGGATGCCTAGCTAAATATGAATGCTGAACTTCAGATAAACAATGAATAATTTCTTAATAGAAGTATGTCCCAGGCAATATTTGTTGTCTGCATTTCATCTGGCAACCCTACAAGAGTGCTTTCATCCAGTTCTCATTACTCTGTATTATTCACAAGAATATTATAAGAACTTTATCAAATAACTTGTTGACTACTAGAGATAATGTGCCTGTGGCCACATTTCCCAAACCATATTTCACAAAACCATAGAGTCCCACAAGAGGTGAATATACATTGGCAAATGGTCAAATAACGTTTGCAGAATAAACTAAACCATTTCTTAGAAAATCACAGTGCATATTAGGATACTAAAGGTGCACAGAAGTCCTACAGGAAAGACATGCACATGCTTATCATCCTCCAAATTTGCTTCCATTTTTCAGGCTTCACAGTCTCCAGTTATCTCTCTTTGGGACTCCCATTCTCACCTCAGATGACCAGCCTGGCTGAACATTTTGGCTCTATCATTGAACTGAGTTCTGTATTGGCTGGCTCTCACCTTTCTCTCTGGGGTCAAACAATGCAGAAAGCTGAGATTTGGGCCCCAAGGAACAGTTGCATAGTCTTCCTGAGGGCCTCACTGCTATCTTCAGCTGTATGGGCAAGCCAGAGCTATTCAGAAGCCTTCTGAGGGTTTTTATTTCATTTTTTACTCCTCACTGGAGGGTATGTTTATTGGTGTGTGTGTGTGTGTGTGTGTGTGTGTGTGTGTGTGAGAGAGAGAGAGAGAGAGAGACAGAGAGAGAGAGAGAGAGAGAGAGAGAGAGAGGGAGGGAGGGGAGAGAGAGAGAGAGCGGGGTGGGGGAGAAAGAGAGTGATGTGACAGACAAACATCAGTCGGTTGCCTCCCATACGTATCTCAACTGGAGATCGACCTCCCCAACCTAGATATGTGCCCTGACTGAAAATTGAACCCACAATATTCTGGTTTATGAGATGATGCTCCAATCAACTGAGCCATCTGGCCAGGGTTCATTTATTGTTTTAGATATATTTTGTTGTCATGGTTTTAAAAGTAGAGTATAACTATCTGGTTGAATGGAAGTCTGATAACCATGGAATTAAAAGAAACCATATCCATCCAGACTGGTAGGGGGGGTGATGACATGGAATGGGCTGGTCCCATATCCATGTGTGGTGGGTAAAAATTTGGGAAGGATATCTCAGGAGCAAGCAGTCACAGCCCCAAATCAGGCCCCCAAGTCCAGGGTTCCAGTGCCAGGAACATAAGTCCCCATAACTTCTGACTGCAAAAACCAGAAGGGACTGAATCAGTGGAGAAAATTCTGGAGCCCCAAGGAGTTCCTCTTAAAGAATCCACACACAGACTTATACTCACTCCATCTGAGCTCCAGCACCAGGGTAGTAGCTTGAAAGGCACCAGTGGCATACAGGGGTGGAACTGAAGTGTCTGCCATCAAGGTGAGAGCTGAGGTACAGCTTTGTCCCACACAGAAAGGGAGTCAGAAGTCATTGTCCCTTTTCTTTTTTTAAATATACTTTATTAATTATTATATTACAGTTGTCCCATTCCCCTCCTTTTATTCCCCTCTACCCTGCACACCGCCTCCTACCCGCATTCCGTCCCCCTTTAGTTCATGTCCATGGGTCATACATATAAGTTCTTTGACTTCTACATTTCCTATACTATTCTTAACCTCCCCCCTGTCTATTTTCTACCTACCATTTATGCTACTTATTGCCTGTACCTAAACTCCTTTCTCCCCCATCTACTCGCTCACTGATAACCCTCCATGTGATCTCCATTTTTGTGATTCTGTCCTGTTCTAGTTGTTTGTTTACTTTTTTTAAGGTTTGGTTGTTAATAGCTGTGAGTTTGTTGTCCTTTTACTGTTCACATTTTTGATCTTCTTTTTCTTAGATAAGTCCCTTTAACATTTCATATGATAAGGGCTTGGTGATGATAAACTCCTTTAACTTGACCTTATCTGGGAAGCACTTTATCTTCCCATCCATTGTAAATGGTAGCTTTGTGGGATAGAGCAATCTTGGATAGAGGTCCTTGCCCTTCATGACTTTGAATACTTCTTTCCAGCCCCTTCATGCCAACAAGGTTTCTTTTGAGAAATCAGCTGATAGCCTAATGGGAACTCCTTTGTAGGTAACTCTCCTTTTATCTTGCTGCTTTTAAGACTCTCTCCTTATCTCTAATCTTGGGTAATGTAATTATGAAGTGCCTTGGTGTGTTCCTCCTTGGGTCCAACTTCTTTGGGACTCTGAGCTTCCTGGATTTCCTAGAAGTCTATTTCCTCTGCCAGATTGGGGAAGTTTCTCCATTATTTTTTCAAGTAAGTTTTCAACTTCTTGCTCTTCCTCTTCTCCTTCTGGCACCTGTATGATTCAGATGTTGGAACATTTAAAGATGTCCTGGAGGTTCCTAAGCCTCTCCTCCTTTTTTTGAATTCTTGTTTCTTCATTCTGTTCTGGTTGAATGGTTCTTTCTTCCTTCTGCTCCAAACTGTTTATTTGAGTCCCAGTTTCCTTCCCATCATGCTGGTTCCCTGTACATTTTCCTTTATTTCACTTAGCATAGCCTTCATATTTTCCTCTAATTTGCAGCCATATTCAACCAAGTCTGTGAGCTTCCTGATCACCAGTGTTTTGAACTGTGTATCTGATAGGTTGGCTATCTCTTTTGTTGCTTAGTTGTATTTTTTCTGAAGCTTTGATCTGTTCTTTCATTTCGGCCATTTTTTTTGTCTCCGTGTGCCTGTTGCATGGTAAGGGGCGGAGCCTTGTGTGTTCACCAGAGCAGGTCAACTTACATAGCTTCATTGTGACGCTGTATGTGGCAGAGGGGTCTGAGAGGGAGCAATGCCACTTGTTCCACTCTGCAGGTTTTCAGTTATTTCCTCTGCTTCTCACAAGCAAATTTGGCCCTTCTGATGTTGATTTCTGGTGGGTGGGTTTGTGTATGTTCTAGGACCCTGTGGGTCTCTCCCAGGAACTCTCCTGTGAGGCTGGGAGTTTCTCCCACTGCTGCCTCAACTCTCACAGGTGTTTTCAGTGAGAGGCTGTGGGGCTTTATTTCTCTGCTCTGGGACCCTGGGTTGCATGGTCTGTCTGGCTCCCTAGTTGTTCCACCTGGTTTATCTGCAGGCAAATGTGGGACCACTTAGTTCACCAGCCATTGCCTTGCGTGCCCTAGTCCTCCAGCCTCTGCCTTGCCACGAGTCCTTTCCACCCAGCTGCCTGTCTCCACACCTCCTACTGGTCTGGATGAATGTTACTTCTTTAACTCCTTGGTTGTCGGACTTCCACACAGTTCAATTTTCTGTCAGTTCGGATTATTTTTTGTTTTTAAATTTTGTTGTCCTTGTTTTAGTTGTGTGAGAAGGCACAGTGTGTCTACCTATGCCCCCATCTTGGCCAGAAGTTCCCCCATTGTCCCTTTTCCAAACCCTCCTCCCACAGAGCCACAGAGCTGGCAGGCGTGTGCCATATCTGAGACACCATCAGTGTGGATAACACTGTTTGCCCCACCTTGGAGACCCCCTGAGACTCTGTCCCATCCAACTTACCAGCCTACCCAAGCTGTGAACAGAGACTTTTCCATATGAATGGCAGGTTTTGGCTCATGATTCACAACTTTGTAAATCCTCTCAAACAAGTAACAGCCAGCTTCAGGGAGCTGCCAGTCCCTGTACCTCTTGCTAAGTGGCCCTAGGTCTGGCATTAGCAGCAGCCAGTGTAGATTCACAACTTGGCTTAGCCTGGGAATCTCCAAGCCCAGCACCAGTAGCAGCCATCTCAGATTGCTTTGTAGCTCAGGCAGGATGGCCCTGGGCAGAACACAGGTGGGAGCTGACCTTGACCTGAATCACCTGGGAAACCCCAGGGCCATCACACCTGGTGGATAGCTACAGACCACATCAGAGCACCACCACCCTGCCTCTGCGCCAGTGATGTTCCATGAAGGGCGGAGATTGATGGTCAGTCTTTGCAACTGACCGGCCTGGGTAATTCCCTTCCATTGACATACCAACTGCAATTAAGGTTCAACTACAAAAGGGTGTACACAGAGGGTGCACGCCGGATACCCAGTTTGGGTCATAGGGGAGGCTATGCTACTGGACACTACAGGACACCTACTATATTAGGACACTCTACCAAACCTGGGATATGTAGCAGCTCTACCTAATACATAGGGAAAAAAACACAGGGAGGCTGCCAAAATCAGGAGACAAAAAAACATGGCCCAAATGAAAGGACAGAACAAAACTACAGAGAAAGAAATAAACAAAATGAAGACAAGCAGTCTACTAGATGCAGCGTTCAAAACACTGGTCTTAAGGATGTTCAGTGAACTTAGTGAGAACATCAGCAGCATAAAAAAGATCCAGTCAGAAATGAAGGATACAGTAGTTGAAATAAATAACAATTTACAGGGAAACAACAGTAGAGAGGATGAAGCTGATAATCAAATCAATGATTTTGAACATAAGTAAGAAAAGAAGCATTCAGAACAAGAAGAAAAACAAATCTACAAAAAAAAAATGAGGAGAGTGTAAGCAGCCTCTGGGACAACTTCAGGCATTCCAACATTCACACCATAGGGGTGCCAGAGGAGAAGAGAAAGAGTAAGAAATTGGAAATCTATTTGAAAAAATAATGAAAGAAAAGTTGCTTAATTTGGTGAAGGAAATAGACATGCAAGTCCAGGAAGCACAGAGAATCCCAAACAAGATGGATGCAAAGAGACCCACTCTAAGACACAGCATAATTAAAATGCCAAAGGCTCAAGATAAAGAGAGAATCTTAAAAGCAGCAAGAGAAAATAAGTTAGCTAACTACAGGGGAGTTCCACAAGACTCAGCTGATTTCTCAAAAGAAACTTTGCAGGCCAGAACAGATTGGCAAGAAATATTCAAAGTCATGAAAATCAGGGACCTACAGCCAAGATTGCTCTACTCAGCAAGATATCATTTAGAATGGAAGGGCAGGTAAAGAGCTTCCCAGATGTGAAAAAAAAAAACAAAAACTAAAGGAGTTCATCATCACCAAACCATTATTATATGAAATATTAAAGGGACTTATTTAGGAAAAAGAAGTTCATAACTATGAACAATAAAATGGCAATAAATACATACCTAACAATTGAATCTAAAAAACAAACAGAGCAGACAAGAACAGAGATAGAATCATCGATATGGAGAGTGTTTTGATGATTGCCAAATGGAAGGGGGGTGTGGGGAATGGGTGAAGAGGTGAGGGGATTAAGAAGTACAAATAGGTAGTTACAGAATAGCCATGAGGATGTAAAGTACAGGATAGGAAATGGAGAAGTCAAAGAACTTATATGAATGACCCATGGACATGAAAAATGGTGGGGGATTGCCTGAGGGAGTGGGGAGTGCTTGGTGGATGGGGGAAGGGGGAAAAATTGGGACAACTCTAATAGCATAATCAATAAAATATAATTTAAAAAAGTAGAGTATAACTATGTTGGTGTGGAAAAACTAGTTTATCATAAGAGTTAATATTATGCATATGTAATTTTCTAGACTTAGTCAAGAATCGATCTTCTTCAAAGGTAAAGTTAATAACATTTGTTTCATAAATAACATTATTTCTCACTGTCAGTCCTCTGTGAGTGCTCTAGTCTGACATTCAATAGAACAACAAAGAAATTAAACGTGCCTACCTAACCTGATGAAAATATTTAAAATTTTGATTTAATTTTTCATCTCTAATGGCAGTACTAAAATAAATGGTACTGATCTCAACAGGACCAACCACCTGTTTCACAATAATACTTAGGGTATGACCTAGACAGTCAAGATTTCCTCTTAGTTATAAACCAATGTGGCATGGGTTGGGCAAAGTGAGGTTGGTAGATGTTGACACTTTGTATTTCCAGGGGACCCATTTATGCAATGGTTTTTTACAGTAGGTGGAGAGGCAGTTTTGACATGTCCCGTGTCCACACTTTGGGTTTTCATATTATGCCTTGCTCTTCCTTGACATTGATTTTCTCCCTTTTGCCATCAAACAAACTAAGACCAAAAAAACTCAAAGCAATCACTGCAACAAGAATAAGAAAAGGCAAGAAAAAGCACAGCTTTTTTAAAATTTTAAAAGGAATGAAAGAATCATTCAGTCTAAAATATGGGATTTGAGGTTTATAGAGTCCGTTGTGAAACCTTTTACACAATCAGCTGAGGTCTGGGGCACTAGCCACAGAAGAGGGAATGTGTAAATTGAGGGATGCCAAATGAAATAAGATGGTTTATTGTGTTGAAACGATACCAACACAATCAATATACTGTAGATGTAGTAACTAGTTTCTCAGTGTTTGCACAATTTAAAAAGTTAGTGTCAAAAACCTCACACCCCTAGGAAGCAAATTTCTTAACTTTATAACATTTCATGTATATTTTATATATATATATATGGTTTTATATTTTATATATAAATGGTTTTATCCAAGGCTTAGGTTGTGAATATTTAGAGTTAGACCAGTGTCTGGCCCCTAAATAGGTGCTCAGTACATGTGTATTGAATTTATAAACCTTGTATACACATAACTTTCATAAGTTTCAACATAGTCAATTCAAGACAGGAACCTCTGTCAACTCAGCTGATCTCTTAAATTAAATTGATAGGGTTTCTCAGCCTTGGCACCATTGACATTTGGGGCCAGATAATTCTTTATTGTGGTTTCTTTTCTTTATTATTAACAGCAATTCTGATGTCTACCCACTAAATACTAGTAGCACACCTTCAGTTTTGATAACCAGAATTATCTCCAGACATTGCCAATTGACCCAGAAGAGGCAGTTTGAAATTACCCCAACTTGAGAACCACTGAGAAAATGCTACAGGTTTAGGTTGACTCCCCATAAGTTGACTCCAGTTCTTTACAGACTACACAGTTCTGCCTCACTTGCTTTGACAGACAAGATCCAAAGACTTTCATGACTTCACGGCCAAGATGGAGGCGTAGGCGGACACACTGTGCCTCCTCTCACAACCAAAATTAAGAACAACAAATATTTAGAAACAAGAAAACAACCAGAACTTATAGAAAATTGAACTGTACGGATGTCCAACAACCATTCATCCAGACTGGTAAGAGGGGCAGAGTCGCGGTAGGAAAAAGTGGAGGTGCGGACCCAGGAACGCAGGCAGCAGCGGCTCGCAGTTCCCAGGTGCACGGGCGGTGGCTGGCGGTCCCCGGACACAGGGGAGCAACTGTGCAGACCCAGTGAGGACGCACAAGGCAGCTGGCTGACCAGGTGGTCCTACATTCGCGCACGCAGACGGTCCAGGCAGAGAGGAAGTGGCGGAAGGGACTGAATCCAGGAGAGAGCGGAGCAGGCGCCATTATTCCCTCTCAGACCCCGCCCCCACATACAGCGTCACAACCCAGCGACTGGGCTGCCCCACACGGGGGAGCGCCTGAGGCTCCACCCCTCACTACGTAACAGCACTCGCGCGTGCGCAGATAATCCAGGTGAAGGGGAAACAGAAGGAGGGACCAGAGTCCAGAAGAGAGTGGAACAGGCGCCATTCTTCCCTCTCGGACCCTGCCCCCACCTATAGCGTCACAACCCAGTGACTGGGCTGCCCCGCCCTGAGGAACACCTAAGGCTCCACCCCTCATACGTAATAGCTGCGACCGGACTAAAACCAAAACAAAACAAAACAAAAAACCCCACCAAAAATGGCTCAAACCGGAGAAAAAATGAAAACCCCAGAGTCAATTCCTCTAAGCAACGAAGAGATAGCCAACCTATCAGATGCACAGTTCAAAGCACTGGTCATCAAAATGCTCACAGAAGTGGTTGATTTTGCTCATAAATTAGATGAGAAAATGCAGGCTACAATACGTGAAATGAAGGAAGACGCATGGGGAACCGATAGAGATGGAAGGAAAACTGGGACTCAAATCAATGGAGTGGACCAGAAGGAAGAAATTAACAACCAAACAGAAAACGAGGAAGAAACAAGAATTCAAAAAAATGAGAGGCTTAGGAACCTCCGGGACACCGTTAAACGTCCCAACATCCAAATTATAGGGGTCCCAGAAGGGGAAGAAGAAGAGCAACAAGTGGAAAACTTATTTGAACAAATAATAAAGGAGAACTTCCCCAATATGGCAAAGGAAATAGATTACCAGGACGTCCAGGAAGCTCAGAGAGTCCCAAAGAAGTTGGGCCCAAGGAGGAACACATCAAGGCACATTGTAATTACATTAGCCAAGATGAAAATGAAGGAGAGAATTCTAGAAGCAGCAAGGGATAAGGGGACAGTCACCTACAAAGGAGTTCCCATCAGACTGTCAGCTGATTTCTCAAAAGAGACCTTACAGGCAAGAAGGGGCTGGAAAGAAATATTTGAAATCTTGAAAAGCAGGGACCTACATCCAAAATTGCTCTTTCCAGCAAAGCTGTCATTTAAAATGGAAGGACAGATACAGCGCTTCTCAGATAAGGTCAAGTTGAAGGAGTTCATCATCACCAAGCTCTTATTATATGAAATCTTAAAGGGACTTATCTAAGAAAAAGAAGATCAAAAATATGACAATGATCTTCCGGCCAAGATGGAGGTGTAGGCGGACACGCTGTGCCTCCTCTAACAACCAAAATTAAGGACAACAAATATTTAGAAACAAGAAAACAACCAGAACTTATAGAAAATTGAACTGTACGGAAGTCCAACAACCATTCATCCAGACCGGTAAGAGGGGCGGAGTCGCGGCAGGAGAAAGTGGAGGTACGGACCCGGGGACGCAAGCAGCATCTGCAGGCAGTTCCCAGGTGCACAGGCGGCGGCTGGCGATCCCCGGGCCCACAGGCAGCAGCTAGTGGACCCCGGGCACAGGGGGGCAACTGTGCAGACCCAGTGAGGCCGCACAAGGTGGCTGGCTGACCAGGTGGTCCCATATTCGCGCGCGGAGACGATCGGGGAAGTGGCAGAAGGGACTGAATCCAGAGAGAGTGGAGCAAGCGCCATTGTTCCCTCTCAGACCCTGCCCCCACATACAGCGTCACAACCCAGCGACTGGGCTGCCCCGCACTGGGGAGCGTCAGAGGCTCCACTCTTCACTACGTAACAGCACGCGTGCATGCACAAATAATCCAGGTGAAGGGGAAGCGGCGGAAAGGGCCGGAGTCCAGGAGAGAGCGGAACAGGCACCATTGTTCCCTCTCAGACCCCGCCCCTATATATAGCGTCACAACCCGGCGACTGGGCTGCCCCGTCCTGAGGAACACCTAAGGCTCCACCCCTCACTACGTAATAGCCGCGACCAGACTAAAACCAAAACAACAACAACAACAAAAATCCCACCAAAAATGGCTCAAACCGGAAAACAAATAAAAGCCCCAGAGCCAATTCCTCTAAGCAGTGAAGAAATAGCCAACCTATCAGATGCACAGTTCAAAGCACTGGTCATCAAAATGCTCACAGAATTGGTTGATTTTGCTCACAAACTAGATGAAAAAATGCAGGCTACAATACGTGAAATGAAGGAAGATGCATGGGGAACCGATAGAGATGGAAGGAAAACTGGGACTCAAATCAATGGAGTGGACCAGAAGGAAGAAACTAACAACCAAACAGAAAATGAGGAAGAAACAAGAATTCAAAAAAATGAGGAGAGGCTTAGGAACCTCCGGGACATCGTTAAACGTCCCAACATCCGAATTATAGGGGTCCCAGAAGGGGAAGAAGAAGAGCAACAAGTGGAAAACTTATTTGAACAAATAATAAAGGAGAACTTCCCCAATCTGGCAAAGGAAATAGACTACCAGGAAGTCCAGGAAGCTCAGAGAGTCCCAAAGAAGTTGGACCCAAGGAGGAACACACCAAGGCACAACGTAATTACATTACCCAAGATTAAAATGAAGGAGAAAATTCTAGAAACAGCAAGGAATAAAGGGACAGTCACCTACAAAGGAGTTCCCATCAGACTGTCAGCTGATTTCTCAAAAGAGACCTTACAGGCAAGAAAGGGCTGGAAAGAAATATTTGAAATCTTGAAAGGCAGGGACCTACATCCAAAATTGCTCTATCCAGCAAAGCTGTCATTTAGAATGGATGGACAGATAAAGTGCTTCTCAGATAAGGTCAAGTTGAAGGAGTTCATCATCACCCAGCTCTTATTATACGAAATGTTAAAGGGACTTATCTAAGAAAAAGAAGATAAAATATGACAGTGAAAAGACAGCAAACTCACAGCTATTAACAACCACACCTAAAACAAAAGCAAACTAAGCAAACAGCTAGAACAGGAACAGAACCACAGAAATGGAGATCATATGGAGGGTTAGCAACAGGGGCGTGGGAGGAGGAGAGAGGGGAAAGGTACAGAGAATGAGTAGCATAGATAGTGGGTAGAAAATAGACAGGGGGAGGGAGAGCAAGAATAGTATGGGAAATATAGAAGCTAAAGAACTTATGACACATGGACATGAACTAAAGAGGGGGAATGTGGGTGGAAGAGGGTGTGTAGGGTGGAGGGGAATGATGGGGGAGAAATGGGACAACTGTAATAGCATAATCAATAAAATATATTAAAAAATAAAATAAAATAAAAAATAAAAATGTACACTTTTCAAAAAAAAAAAATATGACAATGAAAAGACAGCAAACTCACAGCTATTAAGAACCACACCTAAAACAAAGCAAACTAAGCAAACAGCTAGAACAGGAACAGAACCACAGAAATGGAGATCATATGGAGGGTTAGCAACAGGGGTGTGGGAGGAGGAGGAGGGGAAGGTACAGAGAATGAGTAGCATAGATAGTGGGTAGAAAATAGACAGGGGCAGGGTAAGAATAGTGTGGGAAATGTAGAAGCTAAAGAACTTATGACACATGGACATGAACTAAAGGGGGGAATGTGGGTGGGAGAGGGTATGTAGGGTGGGGGGAATGATGGGGGAGAAACGGGACAACTGTAATAGCATAATCAATAAAATATATTTAAAAGGAAAAAAAAAAAAACAAAAACAAAGACTTTCATGACTTCAAGAGAAGGAGGCTCAAGAGAGAGGCCAGACCAAAAGTCCATTAATGGATGAATGGAGAAACAAAATGAGATATATCCATGCAACAGAATGGTATTCATCCTTAAAAAGGAAGAAAATACTGATATATGCTACAATACAATGTGGATGAATCTTGCAAACATTATGCCAAGTGAAGGAAAGCAGTTACAAAGTCACATATTATATTCCATTTACATGAAATACCCAGAATAGATAAATCTATATAGACATAAAGAAGCTTGGTGGTTGCCAGGGACTGGGGGTGGGAGGAGGTGGGGAGAATTGCTTAATGGATATAGTGTTTCCTTTGGGTATGATGGAAAGGTTTTGGAACTATATAGAGAAAGTGGTTGTGCAACATTGCAAATGTACTATGTACCACTGAGTTGTCACTGTGAAATGGTTGATTTTATATTATATGAACTTCAACTCAATAAATTAAAAAACAAAGAAGAAGAGAGGCCAAACAGACCCAACAGAGGCCCAACTAAGGGAAAAGGGGGCAGCCCAGGTGCGGGAAGGGGGTGGAGTAGATTGCCCAGTTTTCTTTAAACAGTGTTTCATGGAGTGCTAAGGGTTCTGAGGATCTTCACTGGGGCCATGGGGGAGGAAGGGTAGAAAACAGATGGGGCCTCAGGCTCTGATCCTTTCCAGCACTAATCAAAGTTAGCTATACCTAGTGATCATTGGAGATATTGGAGTGCTTACAGCTGGGCAACAGGTCAGGGAGGAGTATAATTCTCCCCTCACTAAACTAGCTGTACATGACCTGAGCAAATACTTAATGTTTTGGTTCCTGTTTACTCATTTTTTAAATGGGGGACTAAAAGCAAAACTTTCTTCAAAGGATTGTTCTAAAAATCCATTGAGATAATGTTTTCAAAGTTCCTAGCACATAGAAGATGTTCAACAAATGGTGGCTATTATTACTTTCACATCTTCACAGACAGGCATGTTCCTTTCCTCTTCCATTATTCACCAGCCTTGGGCCTGATTTAGGCTTTTTGCCAATGATGCCCCCTCCTTTCACTGGGAAAGTTAAAATCTATTTTCCTAGTTGTTAGGTTTATATAAAAAACTATTGTGCCTCTAGACATGGTACATAAAGAATGTTCACCTTCAAGGCCAGCTGAAGGTCAGACCTGGGTCATGACACCCAGTGTTACAATCACATGCATGGGACTAGCTGGCACAAGGAAGCGACTAGTGACATGAAGTGCTTCAGTGGCCCCAAGCCTGGGAAGTGTTCAAAGAAATGGGTTCTTCCTCTTTTAGTGAGGATCAGGGAGGAACATGGAAGCAAATGAAAAACCCAAATACTTCAAAGTTAAAACATAGTACTCCCTCTCCACTTTTAAAAATACAGTCTTGAGAACCTTTTCATGACTCGTTTCTTACAGGGAACTATGACAAATACTGCATGATATCACGTATATGTAGAACCTAAAAAGAAAGTCAGACTCATAGAAACAGTAGAAAATTAGTTTCCAGGGGATGGGGGAATGGGAGAGGAAATAGGGAGAAGCTGGTTAATGGAAATGAACTTTCAGCTATGAGATGAATTAAGTCTGAGGATCTCTTATAAAACATGGTGACTATAGTTAATAGCACTATTATATAATTAAAATTTACTAAGGGGGGTAGAACTTGAATGTTTATATATATGAATGTAAATATTAATATATAGAATGATGAATGTATTAAGTAAATGGGAAGAATTCTTTTGCAATGTATATGTATATCAAATCATCATGATGTACACTTTATTCCTTTTTTTTATCCTCATCTAAGGATATGTTTATTGATTTTAGAGAGAGAGGAAGGGGGATAGAGAGAGATCAGTGTGAGAGAGAAACATTGACCAGTTGCCTCCTGTATGTGCCCCAACCAGGGACCGAGCCCACTACTTAGATATGTGCCCTTAATGGAGAATCAAACCCACCACCTTTTGGTGTATGGGATGACACTCCAACCAGCTAAGCCACATAAGCCAGGGCATGATGTACACTTTAAATACTCTAATCCCTCCTTATTTGTGGGGGATACATTCCAAGAGCCCTAGTGGATGCCTGAAATCTCAGACAGTACCAAACCCTATATATACTACCTATTTTTCTGTATTTGCACACACTTTATGGATTCTTTTTGGCATATCTGAGTTGCCAGCATCACTCCTTTTGCACTTTGGGGTCATTATTAAGTAAAGTAAGTGTTACTTCAATACAAGTGTTGAGATGTTATGACAATCTATCTGACAGTTGAGATAGCTGTTAGGTGACTAACAGGTGGGGGCATATACAGTGTGGAGACTCTGGACAAAGGGATGGTTTACACCCCATGTGGGATGGAGTTGGAATTGTGAGATTTGATCATGCTACACGGAACAGTGTATAATTTATTAATTTTTAAAAGCTGCTTTTTTGTTATTTTTTTGTTTTTAATATATTTTATTGATTATGCTATTACATTTGTCTTGTTTCTCCCCCATCATTCCCCCCACCCTGCACACCCTCTCCCACCCACATTCCCCCCTTTAGTTCATGTCCATGTGTCATAAGTTCTTTAGCTTCTACATTTCCCATACTATTCTTGCCCTCCCCCTGTCTATTTTCTAGCCACTATCTATGCTACGCATTCTCCGTACCTTCCCCCCCTCCTCCTCCCACACCCCTATTGCTAACCCTCCATATGATCTCCATTTCTGTGGTTCTGTTCCTGTTCTAGCTGTTTGCTTAGTTTGCTTTTGTTTTAGGTGTGGTTCTTAATAGCTGTGAGTTTGCTGTCTTTTCATTGTCATATTTTTTATCTTTTTCTTAGATAAGTCCCTTTAACATTTCATATAATAAGAGCTTGGTGATGATGAACTCCTTCAACTTGACCTTATCCGAGAAGCGCTTTATCTGCCCTTCCATTCTAAATGACAGCTTCGCTGAAAAGAGCAATTTTGGATGTAGGTCCCTGCTTTTCAAGATTTCAAATATTTCTTTCCAGCCCCTTCTTGCCTGGAAGGTCTCTTTGGAGAAATCAGCTGACAGTCTGATGGGAACTCCTTTGTAGGTGACTGTCCCCTTATTCCTTGCTGCTTCTAGAATTCTCTGCTTCATTTTAATCTTGGCTAATGTAATTACGATGTGCCTTGATGTGTTCCTCCTTGGGCCCAACCTCTTTGGGACTCTCTGAGCTTCCTGGACGTCCTGGTAGTCCATTTTCTTTGCCAGATTGGGGAAGTTCTCCTTTATTATTTGTTCAAATAATTTTTCTACTTGTTGCTCTTCTTCTTCCCCTTCTGGGACCCCTATAATTCGGATGTTGGGATGTTTAACGATGTCCCGGAGGTTCCTAAGCCTCTCCTCCTTTTTTTGAATTCTTGTTTCTTCCTCGTTTTCTGTTTGGTTGTTAATTTCTTCCTTCTGGTCCACTCCATTGATTTGAGTCCCAGTTTTCCTTCCATCTCTATCGGTTCCCCATGCGTCTTCCTTCATTTCACGTACTGTAGCCTGCATTTTTCTCATCTAATTTATGAGCAAAATCAACCACTTCTGTGAGCATTTTGATGACCAGTGCTTTGAACTGTGCATCTGATAGGTTGGCTATCTCTTCGTTGCTTAGAGGAATTGACTCCGGGGTTTTCATTTTTCCTCCGGTTTGAGCCATTTTTGGTGGGGTTTTTTGTTTTGTTTTGGTTTGGTTTTAGTCTGGTCGCAGCTATTACGTATGAGGGGTGGAGCCTTAGGTGTTCCTCAGGGCGGGGCAGCCCAGTCGCTGGGTTGTGACACTGTATGTGGGGGTGGGGTCCGAGAGGGAACAATGGCACCTGCTCCGCTCTCTCCTGGACTCCGGCCCTTTCCACCGCTTCCCCTTCACCTGGATTATCTGCGCACGCGCGCGTACTGTTACGTAGTGAGGGGTGGAGCCTCTGGCGCTCCCCAGTGGGGGGCAGCCCAGTCACTGGGTTGTGACGCTGTATGTGGGGGTGGGGTCTGAGAGGGAACAATGGTGCCTGCTCCGCTCTCTCCTGGATTCAGTCCCTTTCGCCACTTCTCTGCCTGGACCGTCTGTGCGCACGAATGTGGGACCTCCTGGTCAGCCAGCCGCCTTGTATAGCCTCACTGGGTCTGCACAGTTGCCCCCCTGTGCCCGAGGACCGCCAGCCACTGCCTGTGCACCTGGGAACTGCCAGCTGCTGCTACTTGCGTTCCTGGGTCCGCACCTCCACTTTTTCCTACCGCGACTCCGCCCCTCTTACCGGTCTGGATGAATGGTTGTTGGACTTCCATACAGTTCAATTTTCTATAAGTTCTGGTTGTTTTCTTGTTTCTAAATATTTGTTGTCCTTAATTTTGGTTGTGAGAGGAGGCACAGTGTGTCCGCCTACGCCTCCATCTTGGCCGAAGTCCTAAAAGCTGCTTTAAGAAATAATTTTAAAGATCATGGAAGGGAGGGAGAAAGTGAGGGAAAGAAACATCCATATGAGAGAGAAACATTGATAGGTTGCCTTCCATATGCATCCCGACCAGGGACCAAATTTCAACCCAGGCTAGTGCCCTGGTCACCTTTTGGTTTGCAGGACGGCACCCAGTCAACTGAGCCACACCAGCCAGGGCAACAATGCATAATTTAAAACTTACACATTGTTCATTTCTGGAATTTTCCATTTAATATTTTCAGACCACAGTTGACCACAGGTAACTGAAACCACGGAAAGCAAAACCACAGATTGGGGGGGGGGGTTACTCTATCTTACAATTTTCTTTGTCAATTATACCTCAAAGCTGAAAAAAATACAATCTTTATAATTTTTCTCTTTCATGACACATTTCTTAGTAGGGACTATGAGAATGTATGGTTGTGGAGGGACATGAAAAACTGCCTGTGAAGAGAAAAACATCGTTGAAGGGGCTTTGAAATGAAATGTGTTTTTAGTGATCTCAAATTCCCATGCTGGGAATTTAGGTGTGGGTCTTTCAGCTCTTTGTGGAAAAAAAAAGGTTTGGAGTACATCTTCTCCATTATTATTAGATCAAATTATTTTATATAAGTAAGAAATGGGAGCTTTGTGATTTGGGGATGGAATTATATTTTTCTCCTTTTGAGGCCATCTTCTTAGAAGATTCAGGAGTTAGCAGGAGAGGTGAGGTAGAAGTTTACATACATAGACTCACAAACAAAAGCATACTTGATCCACTGCTGCTCTTCAGGCTTCTCCTTCTTAGTTTTCCCCAAAGAGTATTGAAAAAGTATTGGCTCCATATTAGATCCAGAAAGAGTTGGAGAGAGCTGTGCACCGACTAAAAAGAATCACCTTATGAAAATATAATTCCTTCTATGTTAGGAGATCTAAAATTGAATATAGATAAACATCTTTTATTATTTGATTTGAACATTATATTTCATTGGCAAATGTGTGAGCTTTTTCATCCCAGTGACTGGTATCTGTTAGGAACAAAGTCCCAGTGATTGTTTTTGCCTTTTTTTAAATTCTGAGGAGGAGATCTCAGAGAAGTTTCTGGCATGTTTCCTACAGCAAATCACTGGCTCCTTTTGAAAGGAGGGTTGGTTCTTTGGGATGGTCCACATGGGGCACTCTACTTTGCTGCAGACTACCTGTCCTGGTCTAGTAGACACTTAGGCCGGCTGCAAAACATGGCTACCAGAGACATATGCTGCTGTAGTTCTAAACAGACCAGAGATCAAGAAAACAGGCCCTGGGCAAAGAACCTTGTGTTCAAACATAGAGTAGGCATTGTGAGCACAATAGAAGCATGAGCAAAGCTCTAACAAGGTTTCTTGTCCCCGAGAGAAGAGAGACTCCCTGTTCCCAACACCTTTGTGGTGTCAGAGGCCTTAACAGTTGAGAGGCAGAGCCTAGAAGGGGGAGAGCCAGACCTCCCAACTTATCCAGTTCAAGGAAGATAAATAAGAATGATTAATTTCTTAAGGAGGGAGCCATGTGCAAGGAGGGCTCCTGGACCATAGAAGGAGGCAAGGGGAGGGGGGAGGAAACAGATGTTTGAATAATAACAAAGGGACCCAGGAGGCTGTTATGCTGCATCAATGATGTAATGCTCAATTGAAATGACTTCTAACTAGAGATGTGCAGGCTGTCCCTTGCCCTGGGAGTGAAGACTGTTCCCATGCAGGTGCACATACCTGAGTTCCAAACAGCAAGTCACAAATAAACTTGTGCTTGCTCCAATCTATAACTATCACTTTGGCCCAGTCTGGACCTTAATACCTGGGTACTGATCATTCTGGGGATAGGGACTGAAAAAGCTTTGCAGTGTGATTCAGGAAGAGCTGAAGAACCAGGGATGGGGAGGGCTACTGATAGAACTTGAGCAACATGTTTCTAGCTCTCCCAGTCTTGTGCTTTCTTACACTGCTTTCCTTAGATTGAAATCCCCCCTTGATAAGACCCCAGAACTTATCTGTATATTTCTGCTGGAAGTCCCTGACTGTACATAGATCCTCCCTAAAGGCACAGATGCTACCTCAGGGCCAGACTACATTCTCTGTTAGATCTCTGTTAGATCTATATGGTGAGAACTGGTAGATGCCATACAGAAAAAGAGTAGTAGAAAAGCCTACCATTTCCTTGCTTTAAACCTTCCAGTGGATTTCTCTTTCCCATCTCTATAACTTCATCTTATGCCACTCTACCCCAACTTATTATGCTCTTGTCTCCCTGGCTTTCTATCAGTTTCTAGAATACTTCAGGCTTTACCTCACTGCAGGGATTTGCCCTTAGCTCTTTTCTCTGCTTGAAAAGCTCTTCCCTAAGATCCTTGATGGTTGGCTCCTACTTATTCTTCAGTTCTTAGGGCCTAGCCAGTGCCTAGTGAATACTTGGAACTAAGGAAACACAGAATGGGAGCAGATTATAGTGGGTGACTGTGTTTATTTTGGCCTGTGGCAGGAGGGGGCTGCAGAGGGTTGGTGCCAGGCTAGGTTTGGGGGTAAGGATGAAGACAAAGGTGGGGGTGGGAGGCTAAAATGAGGGAATGTAGAGTAGAGTGAGTGGGGGAGAAGTAGGGGGTAACCCTTGGGTTACAGCTGTTATCAAGGGGCAGAGTTGAGGCCCATGGCTGGGCTCCAGGACTAGGAATTCACTGATCGGTGTTGCTATAGCCTGAACCAAAGAGGAAAACCCTGGTCAAATTTGCTTATTGTCATAATCTAAGAAAACCAAACTGCAGCCCCTGGGATTTCCAGGGAGAATTTGATTTACATTTTTAATTAAGGGGCTGATTATTGAATAATCATCTCTTCTTGGCTTATCTCCATCTTCAAGAGAGATGTTTTTCCAAACTTTTCACTCTTGGCTGGAATAGGTGTCCCCCTTCTGCGTGTTCTCACTACTCTGGGCTTCTTTCCATCAGGACATTGATGTCAGTGTACTGTGCTTGGCAGATGGAAATCTGTCTTCTACATCCAGCTATGAGCTTGGTGAAGGAAGGGTTCATACCACTAGCAATTGCCTGGCAGGGGCTAGAGGTTTGTTGTTGGATGAATAAATGAAACATTCTCTGACCCTCAATGATATTAACTTATTCATTCAACATGTCTTTTTTTCCAGTAATGACTCTGTTAAGCCTCCTGCTAAGTTGGGGTTACAAAGGCAGAAAAAAAAAAAACTGCTTCTCTTCTATCACAGAACTCACTGTCTGATGGAGGAGTCAGACGAACTAACAGGACACTGCTGTGAAGTGTGGTAAGTGCTAAGACAGGGAAAGTAAAAGGTGCTCTGGGGACACAGACGGGAGACTAAAGAGCATTCCAGGCAGAGGAAACAACATGTGCAGAGGCCAAAAGAATAACAATGTGGAGAAACATTTGGAAATTTCAGTTTGGCTGGAGCAGATAATAAGTCTATAGCTTCTAGATCTACCTCCAGCCAGAGATTGGGACCTTGAAAACTACATCTGTTAGGTCAGCCATCACCCTGGGCAAGTGAGACAACTTGCCTGACCACTAGGCCCACAGACCCTATCCTCAAAGAGCCCACAGCACCTCAGTGCAAGTGCCTCTCTCCTCGTTTAACAACCCCCTGAAAAGTACCGTTGACAATGTGAAAAGACAGGTATTAGAATATAGAGTATTCTAACCCTGGAGACTATTATACTAAGTGAAATAAGCCAGTCAGAGAAATACAAATACCATATGATCTCAGATATATGTGGAATCTAATGAACGAAATAAACTGATGAACAAAATAGAAACAGAGTCATGGATACATGGAACAGCCTGATGGCTTTCAGAGGGGAGGGGCCAGGGGGATGAAAGAAGGTGAAGGGATTAGCTATAGGATATCTATGCATCATCCATAGACACAGACAACAGTGTTATAGTGGCCAGAGGGACGGGGAACTGGAGGCTGGGAGGGAGGTCAAAGTGGAGGGGGGGAAATAGAGACATCTGCAATAATTTCAACAACAAAAATAAAGAAAAAAATACAGAGTAGATTTAGAATGCCTGTAAATCAGGAAGAAAAAGGCAATCATGGGAGGTGGGGAGGGATGGGGTGGTGGGTTGGGGTGAGAATAAAAGACAGAAAACTGTACAAGATCAACAATTAAAATAAAAATTAAAAAAAATAAAAAGAAAAAAATAAAAATCAAATACAATCTGAAAAACAAAATCAATTTCTGAAAATTCCCTGTAACATTTTAGATACATGCTTCTGTAAAATTTTTATTTTCTGCTATGCAATGATTAACCATAGTATAATCTAGCATCAGTTTGTTTTTGAACTGACTTTTTAATTAAATTTTCTACTTTTGAGGACAAAAAAAAGAAAAAAAAGAAAAAGGCAATCAACCCCATAGGAAAATGGGCAAAGAAAAGGGAATTCATAGAGTAGAATACATGAATACAGTAAATATGAGAAAAAAAAGGTCAACATCACTAGTGATCAAGGAAATGATAATTAACTGCAACAAAATGTCATTTTATACCCATCAGACTGACAAAAATTAAAAGTCTGACAGTACCAAATGTTGGCTAAAATGAGGAACAAGGAGAATTCGTACCGTTTGTTGAGTAGGAGCATAAATTGGTTTTGTACACTTGAGAGAGGAATTTGACAATATTTAGAAAACTTGACAACATGCATACAACCCAACAGTTATACTTGTAGGTATATACATAAGCTTGTGTACACATGGACAAGTACTGTTCATTTTAGCATTGTTTCCAATGGTGAAAAGTTGGAAACAAGGTAAGTGTCCATTAACAGGAGCATAAGTAGATAAAATAAGGTATATTCATCTGAAAGACTTCTAAATAGTAGATGAAAGGAATGATCTGGATCCATTTGCAAGTAAATGTTGGGTGAACAAGGCAAGCTGCAGTATATGTACATACATGTACCTTTGAAAACATTTTAAAACTATATGGATGCATATAAATGCATTTAAACTTAAGAAGATGTTTTGGAATAATGCCCACTCTATCACTATTATGGTGACAGCCTCTAAAGGAGGGGGAAGGATAATGGGATTGTGAGTGAAGATCCGAGATGACCTACATTTAACCTGTAAGATTTAATTTCCTTTACATGTGAGCAGTAGTGTGCTGATAAATGTTTAATAACTGGCTCTCCAGGAATAAAAAAAAACCCTGATTTATAGCATTTGTGGATTTCTGTGGTGTAATACTTACATCATGGCTAATTTCAAGCTACTAAAAATTCAGCAGTCAGGTCTCAAAATTCCCCAAAATTTAACAAACAGCTCTCAAGAATAAATATTAGCTGGTCAAAGCGCAACATACTCTGTGTGTGTGCGTGTGTGTGCGTGTGTGTGTGTGTGTGAAAACTTGAAGCATTCATGACCATGTTAACAACCCTCAGTTTGTATGATGAAAATACATCTGTTTGTCATATTATCCTCTGAAGTTTTATGTACATTTTAAATTCCTTGGAAAAAAGACAATTGTATAAGAATTGAAGTGGGTCAAAATAATGGGCAACTTAAATTATAAATCAAAACAATGTAAAGCAAGACTATGTCCCAGGCGTCCTTCTGTATGTCCTCCATTTAAATATCTTGATAATTATTGAATATATTGAAAAACACATAGGAAGTCAAGCATCTTCTCTGCTGGTGAGATCATTTTATGAAAGAAGAGGAGCCTTTAGAAATAGCTAACTTTTTTACAGTGAAATTAAAAAAAAAATCTTGTAAGAAAATCCCTCAACAAACTAAACAGAATGGTTTAAATAGTTCCCAAGTGTCTCTCACAGGGCCGGACACTTCGTTGACACACTGTTGGAGTATGACTCACTCCATGGATGCACCACAAAAACAATTGCTACATTATTTGGACAATATCTTTTCAAATGTTTCAAAATCTTAGCGAAGTGATGCTATATTATTCTACTGTGCATATGCTGTTACGACTTTCTGTTACCACAGCTGAAAGAGGTTTAATTATTAGCGTGCAAGGAACAGAGCAGTTAAATGGAATAACAAGTGCCTCTGTTCCCCATTCATCTGTTGTTTAGTGAATCCCTAGAATGAATCTAGTTCCTGTGGCTTTAAAACAGTTAATGAGCTTATCTGGAGTACACTCCACTGAAGCATAGACAATGAGGAAGCTATTCTTTCCTTAGCGATTGAATCATTCCTTTGATTTCTGGAGGTCAAAATGGGAAAGAAATAAGGAATCCAGAAAGAAATGTCTCAAAAGACCTCTTTTTTCTCTGTTCTATCAACCATTTAGAAAATACTCAAGTTTAGAAATTACATTCAGAAATTAATTCTATAAAGAAGCTATATGTATAAAGAAGCTATATAACACCTGTATTATAAAATATATTTATAGAACTAATATTTTATGTTTGTATGCTATGTTTATAAAATATTAATTCCATAAATATATTTTATAATACAAGTATCATAGACCTTCTTTATAGAATTAAACAAATTCTGTTAAAAATATTACAACTCACATTTATAAAAATTACAAAATTTTAAAGAAAATAATTAGGAATAAATGTATTTATAAATTATACATTTTATAAATAATTTAGTTGTAGATTTATAATATTTATATGAATTTTCTATATTATTTCCTAAATAAATTTGTATGTTATACATATATACATGAACAGTACTAGAATAAATTGAATAAAGGAACTTTGTTCTTTGGAATTAGATATAAAGAGAATTATTACTTGTTATAACAAATGCATGTAACAAAAAGTCCTATTACATTAAATATTTGTGTAAAATCAAATACCATTAAGTGCAACCTGCCCACAGAAAGGTACTACACATACGTTGCATGTTGTGTTTCTAGCCTATAGCAGGGGTGTCAAACTCACTTTCACTGGGGGCCACATCAGCCTCTTGGTTGCCTTCAAAGGGCCGAAGGTAATTTTATGACTGTATAAATGTAACTACTCCTTAACTAGGGGCAAGGAGCTTGGTGCTGCCACTGGGTAGAAACAAGGCGCCAGTCCGGATAAAACAAGGTGGAGGGCCGGATTCAGCCCATGGGCCTTGTGTTTGCCACCTGTGCTATATGGCATGCTGTTTAGAGAGATGATCCTTCCATAGGTACAGGATAATTGTAAGCAAAGATTTCCTCATATTCTTGATCAACTGAGATTCCATTGCTGACTTAGCACATGTCACAAAAGAAGCTGAATTTTCTTATGTTTAATGAGGCCTATGCTTCCTAATCTTCAAATTGCGTAGATCAGTGGGAATTGTTTCTAATATGATAATTTGGGACTATACGGCTTGTTTTCCATATGATGCTTTCTTTATTAAAAATACTGTATTTTGCCATGTATAATGTGTACTTTTTTGCCCAAATTTTTGAGGGAAAAATAAGGATACACATTACACATGGGTAGTACTTACTCCATATTTATATAAATGTTTTTAATTCTTTTATTTATGCAAAAACATGGGTGTGCATTATACACAGCAAAATATGTATTTTATTTCTCAAGGTAAAAGTTATATTTGTTCATTGTAGGAAACAAGAAAGTATAAAAGAAACAAGAGGGAACTTTCACTTTTTAAAGTAATTTTCACTTTTTTGCATTTTACCATTCTGTCCTTGAATTTATTACTTGAGTTTCTATTACTTCTGTAATTAAAATGAGTAAAGAAAAAAATACATGTATTTATTCATTAATTTTTCACAAGATGATAAATAATGATCCAAAGATGAATTAGATTTAGTAACAAAATAAATTTTTCAAAAATGTTTCATAGGTTTAAAAAAATTCAATACCAGGGGATTATCATTCTTATTGATGTATTTTTATTACCTTTTCTGTATAACTAATATATATATAGTATAATATATTTATGGGCTTTAACCTTTACAATAACCAAATGCTAGAAGCAACCTAAGTGCCCATCAGTAAATGAGTGGATCAAAAAAACGAGGGTACATTTACACAATGGAATACTATGCAGCAGAAAGAAAGAAGAAACCCCTACCTTTCAAAGACAGCATGGATGGAACTGGAGAGCATTATAGTAAGTGAAATAAGCCAGGTGGTGAAAGACAAATACCATATGATCTCACCTATATGTGGAACCTAATCAATAAAACAAACAAACAAGCAAGCAAAATACAACCAGAGACAGTGAAATTAAGAACAAACTGACAATGACCAGAGGGGAGGTGGGAGGGGATAATGGAGGGGAAAAGGGAAGTGTTGTCAGGAACAACTATAAAGGACCCATGGAATTTTAAAACTAAAGGGGGGTAGGATTAAGGGTGGGAAGTGGGGATGGCTGGGTGGGGAGTGATGGAGGGATAATGGAGACAACTGTACTTCAATGACACTAAAAAACTGGAAAAAAACACCTTTTCTTTCTACATTAAAAAAAATATCACCAGGGGGAGGCTTTAAAAAATACCAGTGACAGAATCCCATACTCTGAACATTTGAATTAGAATCTCTGGGTGTGAGATCCAGGCATAGGTATTTTTTAGAGGCTCCCTAGATAAATTTAGTGTGTAGTTTAGGTTGAGTACTTTTGTAATGTATCTACATGTTGCATTATCTTGGACTTTTGGTTGCAAGTAACAGAAGCACCATTGAAAGTGGCTTAAAAAATAAAGAGTATTTTTAGTTTCTTGTTAATTGAGAAGTGTAGAGGTACTGAAGGATTCTAACGTTGCATGGTTAAGAGTCCGGCTAAGTTTCTCTAAAATTCTCTTGGCTACTCTCTTCAATGACCAGTTTCCCTGGTGGTTCATATCTTGAAGGAAAAAGGAGCATAGCTTCCAGTAACCCATAGGAAACTTTGAATAAAAGTCATAAATTCTCCCATTGACCAATAAGAACTAATAATAGTGGCCAGATGATTGCTGTGGGCTCTTGCCTTAGGCTCAATAGTGCCCATCTATGGAGAGACACTGCCACAAGGAGGGAAATCTGGGTGCTTTTAGGAGGAGAGAGGGAAGATTGGGTGTTAGATAGGCAATCAACAAATGTTCACTACACAGATGTTTAGCTACATTAGATCATACTACATGTAGCATATTATCTTAATTTTAAAATACACTTAATATTATATTTAAATGCATTTTGAAACATGATTTTAATTAGCTACGTATGTCTATCATATAGACGTATTATTAATGAACTGTTGCCCTTTCTTTGTACATTACAAGTTTCTTTTAGTGCAGCAATCACTGGCTTTAAACTATTAATGATATTTTGACCCAGTTTGCCTGGGACCATACTTGTTAATACCTGTTGTCCTGGAATAATTACTAACAATGCCCTATTTAACTCTCAAAAATATACTGGTTTGAGGAAAATTATGTTGTCATCCTAATTTAAACATAAATGTCTGTCCATGTATATAATCATTTTCTTTTTAAAAGTATATTTTATTGATTATGTTATTATAATTGTCCCAATTTTTCCCTCTTTGCCCCCCTTCCACCTGGTACCTCCCTTCCCTCCAGCAGTCCCCCCTTTATTTCATGTCCATGGGTCATGCATATAAGTTCTTTGGCTTCTTCATTTCCTATACTATTTTTAACATCCCCTGTCTATTTTGTACCTACCAGTTATCCTTCTTATTCCCTGTACCTTTTCCCTCATTCTCCCCCTTCTTCTTCCCTGCTGATAACCCTCCATATGATCCCCATATCTATGATTCTGTTCTTGTTCTGGTTGTTTGCTTAGTTTGTTTTTGTTTTTCTTTGGTTTTCAGATTCAGTTGTTGATAGTTGTTTGTTGTCATTTTACCGTTCATAGTTTTGATCTTCTTTTTTATAAACAAGTCCCTTTAACAATTCATATAATACTGGCTTGGTGGTGATGAACTCCTTTAACTCTACCTTTTCTGGGAAACACTTTGTCTGTCTTTTGATTATAAATGATAGCTTTCCTGGATAGAGTAATCTAAGCTGTACATTCTTGCTTTTCATCACTTGGAACACTTCTCACTCCCCTCTCACCTGCAAAGTTTCTTTTGAGAAATCAGCTGATAGTCTTATGGGGACTCCTTTGTAGGTACCCGTATTTTTTTCTCTTGCTGCTAAGATTCTCTCTTTAGTTTTAACCTTTGGCATTTTATTTTTACTATTTTTAATGTATTTTATTGATTATACTATTACAGTTGTCCATTTGCCCTGCTTCATTTCCCTCCACCCTACACACACCCTCCCACCCACCTTCCCCCCTTAGTATGTCCATGTGTCATGAGTTCTTTAGCTTCTACATTTCCCATACTATTCTTGCCCTCCCCCTGTCTATTTTCTCTCTACCGTCTATGCTACTTATTCTCTGTACTTTTTCCCCCTCTTTCCTCTTCCAACTACCCTGTTGCTAACTCTCCATATGCTCTCCATTTCTGTGTTTCTGTTCCTGTTCTAGTTGCTTGCTTAGTTTGCTTTTGTTTTAGGTGTGGTTGTTAATAGCTGTGAGTTTGCTGTCTTTTTACTGTTTGTATTTTTTATCTTCTTTTTCTTAGATAAGTCCCTTTAACATTTCATATAATAAGGGCTTGGTGATGATGAACTCCTTGAACTTGACCTTATCTGAGAAGCACTTTAACTGCCCTTCCATTCTAAATGAAAGCTTTGCTGGGTAGAGAAATCTTGTATGGAGGTCCTTGCCTTTCATGACTTGGAATACTTCTTTCCAGCCCCTTCTTGCCTGTAAGGTCTCTTTTGAGAAATCAGCTGACAGTCTGATGGGAACTCCTTTGTAGGTGACTGTCCCCTTATCCCTTGCTGCTTCTACAATTCTCTCCTTCATTTTAATCTTGGGAAATGTAATTATGATGTGCCTTGGTGTGTTCCTCCCTGGGTCTAACTTTTTTGGGACTCTCTGAGCTTCCTGGACTTCCTGGAAGTCTATTTTCTTTGCCAGATTGAGGAAGTTCTCCTTTATTATTTGTTCAAATAACTTTTCCACTTGTTGCTCTTCTTCTTCCCCTTATGGTACTCCTATAATTCGGATGTTGGGACATTTAAAGATGTCCTGGAAGTTCCTAAGCCTCTCCTCATTTTTTTTTTTTTTGAATTCTTGTTTCTTCCTTCTTTTCTGTTTGTTTTTTTTCTTTCTTCCTTCTGGTCCACACTGTTGATTTGAGCCCCAGTTTTCTTCCCATCACTATTGGTTCCCTGTGCATTTTCCTTCATTTCACTTAGCATAGCTTTCATTTGTTCATCTAATTTGTGAGCAAAATCAACCAATTCTGTGCGAATCCTGATCACCAGGGCTTTGAACTGTGCATCTGATAGGTTGGCTATCTCTTGGTCACTTAAAAGTATTGGCTCTGGTGCTTTGATTTCTTCTTTTACTTGAGCCCCCCCCCTTTTTTTTTTTGTTCTGGTCATGCCTGTTATGTGATGAGGGGCAAAACCTTAGGTGTTCACCAGGGCGGGGCAACCCAGTCTCTGGATTGTTATGCTGTATGTGGGGGTGGGGTGAGAGAGGGAACAATGGCGCTTGCTCCACTCTCTCTCAGATTTCAGTCCTTTCTGTGAGGCTGGAAGTCTCTTCCGGCACTTCAACCCCCATGGGTGCTTTCAATCAGTGCTTTTAGGCTTTATTTCCAGGCCCTGGGGCCCTGTGTTGTGCAGTCTATCTTGCTGCCTGTTTTCACCTGGTTTATCTGTGCACAAATGTGTGACTGTGGTCAGCTGCCTTGTGCACCTCGCTGGGTCTGCTCGTTGCCTCCCCGCACCTGGTAACTGCTGCCTGTGTGTCCGGGACCACTAGCCACTGCTTTTTCCTGCTGAAATCCCTCTCTGCTGGCTGCCGACTCCGCCCCTATTACCGGTCTGGGTGAATCATTGTTGGACTTCTGTACAATTCAATTTTCTATCTGTTCTGGTTTTTTTTTTTTGGTTCTAAATTTTTGTTGTCCTTAATTTTGGTTATGAGAGGAGGCACAGTGTGTCTACCTATGCCTCCATCTTGGCTGGAAGTACAACCTTTGGCATTTTAATTATGATGTGTCTTGATGCAGCCTTCTTTGGGTCCAACATGTTTGAGACTCTGTATTTCCTGGACTTGTATGTTATTACCTTCCCCAAATTAGGGAAGTTTTCTTTCATTATTTTTTGATATAAATTTTAAATTTCTTGCTCTTCCTCTTCTCCTTCTGGCATCCCTATGATTCAGATGTTGGCATGTTTGGAGATGTCCCAGGGTCTTATTCTCTCATGGGTTTTTTTGAATTCTTGTTTCTTCATTCTGTACTGGTTGACTGTTCACTTCTTCCTTATGTTCCAAATCATTGATTTGAACCCTGGCTTCCTTCCCTTCACTGTTGGTTCCCTGTGGATTTTTCTTTATTTCACTTAGTGTAGCCTTCATTTCTTCCCTTATGCATTCACTGTACTCAGCAAGTTCTCTGAGTATCCTTATCACTAGTGTTTTGAACTCTGCATCTGACAGATTAGTTTTGCTTAGTTCTTTTTCTGGAGGTTTGATCCATTCTTTTATTTGGGATGTATTTTTTTGTCTCCTCAATTTGGCAGCCTGCCTGTGTTTGTATCTGTGTATCAGGTAGAGCTGCTTTGACTCCCTGTCTTGGTAGCATGGCCTAATGTAGTAGACATCCTGTAGGGTCCAGTGGCACAGCCTCCACTATCACCCAAGCTGGGTACTCGAGGTACACCCTTTGTATGAGGTAAGTATACCCTTCTGTTCACTCAACTTCTGTTGTAGTTGAGCCTTGATTGCTATTGACATATCAAAGGCAGGGATTTACCACAAGGCCAGTCAGCTGCAAGGACTGGCTATGACCACTGACCACTGACCTCTGACCACTGTGGAGGATCAGTTGTGCAGAGGCCCTCCCCACATAGCAGGACTTCAGAGGGGCTCTGGTGCCCACCAAATTTGCTCCTTGAGCGTGTCACTTGTGGAGATTGTTGGTGGTGGTGCTTTAATGTGGTCTGATGCTGTCCACTGGGTGCACTGGCTCCAGGGCCTGCTGTGAGGTGAAGGCCAAGGTCAGCTACCACCTGTGCGCTGCCTGAAGCCACCCATTATAAGCTACAAAGCGATCTGCAGATCGTTGCTACTTGTGCTGGGCTTAGAGGTGCCGAGGCAAGGCCAAGCTGTGAATGAAGGCCCACTGCTACTAGTGCTGGGCCTGGGGCAACATATCAAGAAGTACAGGGCTCATTGAGGCCAGATGCTGCCTGTTTGAGAGAATTTAGGAAAGTCTGAAGCATTGGCCAAGACAGGCCATTTGTATGGAAAAGCCACTGGAAACAGCTTGATTGGGCCTGAAAGTTGGGTGGGGTGTGGTCACCAGTGTGGGGCAAACAGTGTGAGCCAGGTAGATGGAGACTCAGATATGGTGTCTCCCTGCTGGCTATGTTGGAGGAGGGCTCAGCAAAGAAACAGTGGCCACTGCCAGCACTTCTGTCTGTGAGAAAGCTGCCCCCTGCAGCTCTTACTCTGATGCCAGACAATTCAGTTCTTCCTCATATGTCTCTGATACCTTTCAAGCTACTTCCCACTCTGGAACTCAGAGGGAGTAAGTCGGAGTGAGTCTGTGCATGGGTCCTTTAAGAGAAACTGCCTGGGACTCCAGAAGCTTCTGTCTTTTTCAGTCTCAATCCCCACCGATTGTTACAGTCAGAAGTTATGTGGACTTCTCTTCCTGGCATTAGAACCCTGGGTTGGGTGGCCTGGTGTGGGTCTGGGACCCCTCACTCCTCAGGGGGTCCTCCACAGCCAACATATCCCTCCCAATTTTCATTCGCCGTATCTGGGTGTGGGTCTAGCCAGTTTCTCGGCTCCAACCCTCCTACCAGTCTTGATGTGGTTTCTACTTACATTCCATAGTTATAGAACTTCCATGCAGCTTAGTTTCAGGTGGTTCTGAATGATGGTTGTTCTGTTGTTTAGTTGTAATTTTGATATGGTTGTGGGAGGAAGCGTGTACCATGTTGGCCTATGCTATCATCTTAACTAGAAGTCCCATTTTTCTTGTTTAACAGTTGCCAATTTGATAGGAGAAAAAAGAAGATGTGTTAATAATCTGATTAGTGGATTTTTAGATTATTAATAAGTGACCATTTGTATATCTTATTTTGTGGCTTGTCCGTTTATGTCCTTTGTTCATAAAGAGTCTTTTATATATAAATACTTTGCTTACCATATTTGTTGAAATTTTTTCCTGTTGCCCTTTTGTTTATTATCTTTTTTCTTTCTTTTTTTTTTATCACCAGCATTTATAAAGCCAGAATTAGGAAAAGAACTAGGTCTGGGGACACATGCGTGGTCTTAATATAGCGAATGCTTAGCCTGCCCTGATTATCACAAAACCAAAACAGCAAAAATATTTGCAGTGTTTATTATCTTTTTAATTATATTACAACATTTAACTATCTGTAAATATGACTATACATACTTTCCTTTATTTTTTCATTGCATTTATGCTTAGAAAGTCCTTTATCATTCTTCAACCAGATTGATATTTCACCTTATATTTACAATCTACCTGAAATATTCTTCTAGATGTTTTTTTTTTTTTTTTTTTTTTTTTTTTTTTTTTTTTTTTAGAGAGAGAAATTAACTCTTGAATACACTTGGAATTCATTTTGGTATAAATTTTGAAGAAAAGGTGAGCTCATATGGTATTTGTCTTTCACCACCTGGCTTACTTCACTTAGCATAATGTTCTCCAGTTCCATCCACACTGTTGTGAAGGGTAGGAGCTACTTCTTTCTGCTGCATAGAATTCCATTGTAAATGTACTACAGTTTTTTTATCCACTATTTACTGATGGGCACCTAGGTTGCTTCTAGCACTTAGCTATTGTGAATTGTGCTGCTAGGACCATTGGGGTGCATAGGTTCTTTTGGATTGGTTTCAGGGTTCTTAGGATATAATCCCAGCAGTGGGATTGCTGGGTCGAAAGGCAGTTCCACTTTTAGTTTTCTGAGGAAATTCCATACTATTTTCCACAGTGGTTGTACCAGTCTGCTTTCCCATCAACAGTGCATTAGGGTTCCCTTTTCTCTACAACTTTACTACAGCATGAATGGACCTGGAGAATATTAAGGTAATTGAAATAAGCCAGTCAGAGAAAGACAAATAGCATATAATCTCACTAATACATGGAATCTAATTAACCAAATAAACTGATAAAAAAAATACAACCAGGGGTATGGATACATGGAACAGTCTGAGAAATGTCAGAGGGGAGGGGTTTGGGAGGACTGGATAAAAGAAGGTGAAGAGATTAGCTAAATATATATGCATAGCCCATAAATACAGACAATAGTGTGGTGAAGGCCAGGGGAAGGAGCAGCAGAGGCTGGGTGGAAGTGGGTAAAGCAGGGAAAATGGGGGATGTGTGTACACATTTTAGTGTCAACAATGAAAATGCTTTTCAAATAAAATAAAAATTAAAAAATTAAAAAAATTGAAGATAAGTTCTCACTTTATTTTGTTTTGCCAATAGTTTAACAAGTTCTCTATTAACTTGATTGAAATTGTCTTACAGATATAATTTGGGAAAGAATTGATATCTTTATGATCATCAGCCTTGTGCTTACTACCCAGGTACTTTGTCTGTTGCCATTTATTCAAGTCTTTTACTTTTTACCTTTCAGTTTATTCATGTAGTTTTCTTCAAATAGTTCTTACATACTTCCTAATGACATTATTTCTAATTATTTTGTATAATATTTGATAAGATGCATGGGGTCTTTTTCACCCATTATATTTTTTCATAGGTTATTGCTATTATATGGAAAGGCTATTTATTTTATATACATTTATTTCTGAAATTCAGTTGATTGATTCTATTTAAAACCATATAATTTGTACGAATTATAATTGCATATCCTTTTTAATAATTAGGTTTCTAATTCATTTCTCATGTTTTAGAAAACGTGCATATGCTGGCTGTAGGGGAATTCTTGTTTTGTCTATGACTTTAAAGAAAATGTTTCTAGTGTTTTACCCTTAAGTAAGATAGTGACATTTAGATTAAGAAACATATTTTCATCCTAATAGAGAAACATCCCTCTATTTCAAGGTTAAGAGATTATTTTTCATTCTGTTTTTTAAAAATTGAATTTAATCAAATGTATGTTTTCTATTTGTGTTTATAAATAATATTTTCTTCCTTTGTGCCACTGATGTGATGGATATTATGGATAGGATTCATTATATTGAAATATTCTTATATTACTGAAATAAACCATATTTAGTGGCATATTATTCTTTTTATATGCTGTGAATTCACTTTGCTGGTACTTTATATGCAATTTTTACACATATACTCATAACTAAAATTGGTCTTTGGTGTGTGTATGCATGTGCTATCTTTATCAGCTTGAAATAGGGATACTGATTACTTTGAAAAATAAATGGAAAGTTTCCAATTTTATCCTTGTTTTTAAATTTTATAACTCATTTTGATTTCTTTTTCTTTTCCTGTTAACCTTTTGCTTTCCATTTATGTTTTATTCTACCTTCCAGTGACTGTTAACCTGGTACTATTTCACTCATCTGTTAGCTCAAAGAGGGTGAGGAAAGTGTCTATATTTGCTCCCCATTCTATTCTCAGCTCCTTGGAGCAGAGATATAAGAAGATGGATGAGGAAATGATGTATTCCGTAACCCAGGGAACTTTGGTGATGGGCTTTAAAAATCAGGATTGGTTTATTTCCTTATGTTTCATCATCTTTCTCTTACTTGCTTCTCCTATTTATTAACCACCCCTTTACTGATTAACCTCTTGTCATCTACTGAAACCATTCAAGTCTACTCTCACCAACAACCCTTTAAATTGCCCAGATGACCTTTTCTCAGTTCTTATTTTTCTTGTTCTCCTTGTGATAGTTGACCCTGTTGATATCTTTAAATTCTCTCTTCTCTTGGCTTCTGGCACTGTACCCTATCCTTTCTTGCTCTTCCATCTCTAAGTTACTGTCTAATGATAGATGATATAGATTGAATGAAATTGGTCTGGTGTAAGACAATGTCCAGTGGTGGGAGCTGTGGAGAATGGAGAGTGCATGCTTTGTGTAAAAGGCGGGTGCACCAGAAATTTATTGTCATGCAAAGATGCTAGCTCAAAATTCCAACATCTCAAGATTTTTCAGGAGAAGCTGGATGTTTTGTAAAACTTTGATGTTGATTTACAAATGTTGGCAATTAATTACATTAAAAATGGAATCCAGACAAAACACATCTGTGGGCTATCAGTTAGTTAGTGATCTCTGGGCTACAGGGTTTTTAGATTCATAATTACAACACAATTTTTCTGATAGGGATTTTAAATAATCAGCTTTATTGGTATATAATTTACATACAATAAAATGAATATGTTTTAAATGTATAGGTCAATAAGGTGGTTTTAGCTGTTGTTTTTAACAAATGTAAAAACCTCTGTAATTACTACCCCAATCAAGATGAATAACATTTCCTTGCAACTTTCTGGTAAATCGTTCCTGACCCACAGCTGCTGTTCTGATTTGTGCTACCATAGTTTAGTTTTGCCTGTCATAGAACTTCATTTAAATGGACTCAAACAGTATATACATTTCTACATCTGGCTTCTTTCACTCAGCATACTGTTTCTGAGATTCATTCATGTTCTTGAACATATCAATAGTTTATACTTTTAAATGACATGTAGTGTTTCATTTTATAAATATACAGTAATTTGTCTTCTCATTTTCCTGTTGATGAATGTTTTAAGGTTGTTTTCTGTAAGAGTTTTAAGTAAAAGTAGAGTTTAAAAATTATAAATGTTTAGTTATAAACCTAGACATCACTGAGTAAATCCAGCTTTTGATTACACTTAGCTTTTGTTGCAGAGAATGTTGACTTTATGTTCCACTCAACTGCTCTTTTCTTTAGCTTGGATTTCTTCCACATTCTAATCACCTTTATCATTCATCGTCCATTGTTACCATAAACAAACCACCAGACCCTACTGAACACAAAACAGATGCGACCCTAGCAACACCCCCCTCCCTCATTTTAGGTACTAGCTCCTTCTGGCAGCTCTCAGTATCTGGTTATAATCTTTATATGTCTATATGATGCAAATACTATTCATTGTGTTTGGAAACCTTACTGGTAGGAGAAATGCCTGTTTACCATTCTTGGGTAGTCAGGTGGGAAACCTTGTTTGATATATAAACAGAAATGAGTGAATTTATTAATTCTCTTGTGTTACCTGGCCTTCAATAATTATCTGTGAAATCTTTGTGAATGTAAACCTTGAGATGAAACTGAAAATATAACAAATATCAGGCTATTTGATGTATATATTTATGAATTCAACATGCATTTAAAGATACAGTTGAAATACCTCCTTTACCCTTTTGGGGTCCCATTTCCCTCTCTTCTTCCCTTCCCTGTGATAACCACTATCCTGAACTTGCTATTTAACTTTTCCATGCATATACATATACTTTTAATGCACATATATCCATAAATAATAATTAGTGTTGTTTTTTCTTTTTAAAACTACATAAGCAGCAGCATCTTGTATTCATTATGTTGCAATTTACTTTTTTTGTGTAATGTTATGTTTGTGAAATTTTCCATGTTGATACATGTAATGCTAGTTCATTCATGATAACTGTTCTGTAGTATTTAACTGAATGAATGTACCACAATTTATTCTTCGATTCTCCTGCCAATGGTAATTTAGGTGGCTCCTAAATTTTATTATAAGAAATGCAGTAATGAACATTCGTCCACTAGTCTCCCTATGTACATATATAAGAGATTCTCTATGGTTTTTACCCAGAAATGGTATGGCTAGGTTGTATGTTGTGCACCCTCCCTCTTCTCATCAAATGCTTTAGTAGCTTGTTAACCAGTATTTAACTTCAATTTCTCCAAGAATTTTTAAGAGCATCCTGTATTAGAGTTTAGACTAAATATAACAGGTACAAAATACACTGGCCTAAACATTGTATTTTTTCATTACCTTTTACTCCCCTTATACTCCTCCCCGCAACAATCACCACCACACTGTTGTCCATGTCCATGAGTCCCTTTTTCTTTTTGTTCAACCCTTCCCCCCAACCTTCCCCCAGCCCAACTAGCTGTCACCCGCTCTTCATTTATGAGTCTGCCTCTGTTTTGCTTCTTAGTTCAGTTTGTTCATTAGATTCTACATATGAGTGAAATCATGTGATATTTGTCTTTCTCTGACTGGCTTATTTCACTTAGCATAATGTTTTCCAGGTCATCCACAGTATCCCAAAGGGTAAAATTTTCCTCTTCTTTTTTTTTTTTTTTTTTTTTTACAGCTGAGTAATATTCCATTGTGTAAATGTCCCATAGTTGTTTTATCCACTCGTCTATTGATGGACACTTGGCTGCTTTCATATCTTGGCAATTGTAAATAATGCTGCCATGAATATAGGGGTGCTTATGTTATTTCAAATTTGTGTTTGATGGCTGATGCCATTCAGAGAGCAGTGCTCTCTCTGAGAGATATAGCTTCTGCAGTATGGGTAATGACTCAGCACATAGATCCTGGTGACTGTTCTCTCAGTTCTCTCGGCAGAGCCACCAACCCCAGTCTCTCTCCAAGCATCTTTAGTCAACTCTGCCCTCCTTCTGCCGGAGCCTGGGTTAGTTGCTGCAAAAGAAATTTTGTGCATTGGCTCTTCAAGAGGCTCTCTGTGATGCTAGCAGTCTGTCCCTGACAGACAGAAACCCTGCTGCTTTTCACAGCTGGATGCTATCTGGGTTCCTTTCCAGCTCTGGTGCTATAGACTGGGGAACCTAGTTTGGGTTTAGACCCCATACTTCTCAGGGGGAACTCCCCAGCCACTGAAATATCACTCTGGATCTTCGGCTACCACCCATGGGAGCCCAGTCAACCCTCTCACGACTCCTCCTCACTCCCTACCAGTTTTGTTATGTTGAAATGGTTTCTTCTGTCTGTCCATGGTTATAAGGCTTCTCTCCAGGTAGTGTTCAATTGGTTATTCTGGATGATTTCTCTACAATTTAGTTGTAATTCCAGATTGGTCCTGGGAGGAGGTTAGTGTAGCTTCCACTTACTCCTCTGCCATCTTGGATCCTTCTCTCCACTGCCTTTTTTTTTTATGGCCATGAGTTCGGAGTGGTTTTTATATTTTGAAATGATTGAACACTTTGAAAAACAAAATTTTCAAAAAACAAAAATAGAAAGAATATTTTGTGCCCTGGCCAGTGTGGCTCAGTGGATTGAGTGCCGCCTGCTCACCAAAGGGTCGTAGGTTTGATTTCCAGTCAGGGCACATGCCTCAGTTGCAGGCCAGGTCCCGAACAAGGGGTGCATGAGAGGTAACGGCATATCGATGTTTCTTTCCCTCTCTTTCTCCTTCCCTGCCCCACTCTAAAATAAATAAATAAAATCTTTTTAAAAAATAATATTTGGTGACATATGAAAATGATATGAAATTAAAATTTCAGTATTCTGTAAAAAAGTTTTATTGGAACACAGCCATATCCATTTGTTTCTGTATCATCTATGGCTGCTTTCAAGCTATAACAACAGAGCTGAGTAATTGGGACAGAGACTATATTGTCTGCAAAATTATTCAAGTCTAAAATATTTATTATCTGGTCCTTTACAGAAAAGGTTTGCAGTCCATATCTACATGGTTTGAGCTGGATAATGACCATGACTTTTTCATTGCAGCTATGGGAAGAAGGAGTGAGGAATGGAAAACAGTCAGTTTCTTTTTCAAAGGATAGAGTTCACTGATATGTCATTGGCCAGAATTTAAAGAACAGAACTTTGCTAGCTCCTGAAGTCCTTCCATGTTGCCTATCTCAATCACAGCTCCCTTATTCCTGTTCTAAGAAACCAATCTCCTGACTTTAGGGTAATCCCTTTCTTGTGTTTTAAAAATAGTTTAGTCACTACAATGTGCACATTTAAAAAATAGAATAAAATGTACACATTTTGATATGTCTTTTAAATTTATTTTGGTCTATAGGTTCACTCTTCATCCTTTCTTTTCTTTACAGTTTATCTCTTGATGAACTCAGAGAATAACATCTGTAATTTCCCATAATCTGGGGTTTGCTGATCTCACACTCATGGTAGAGTCCAACATCTTTCTGTGTCCTGTGTTTCTTGCAGATTAGCAGGGGATTCCAAGAATGGATCAGAGTCAGGTTTGATTCCTGTGTCAAAACTATAGGTGCTGTTTGGTAAGACTATGGGAAGCATATAGTGTCTGGTCATTAATCATTTTGCGATGTTAGTAGCCATGAAGGCTGCAAGATGGTGGTATTTTAATTTTATAATTTCTTTTCAATTCATTAGTTGGAATACTTTTATAAAGAGCAGTTTCCTTCTACTACTGGATTACCCAGTGGTATACTTCCTATGATTTAAACATATTAGATGGGTTTCAATCCTTTGTAATTTTTATCAGCTTGGCTAAACTGAAACTATGTTTTCCAGAATCCCCTTCCCTCTATGGTACCAGATTAGAGGTAACAAAAGGAGGAATTTATGTGAGATTTGGAAGCAAGAAATGACACCACTGTTTCATTCTCTGTAGGCTGTTGCTACATGCAGTGAGAGCCAGACACACAGGTGCCTGCGGGTTCCAACTTGTTCTTGCTTTCCCCTGCTCAGTCCAGCTCTTCTCATCTGCCAGCCTTGCTAAGGGCATCCAAGGCTAGAGTTGTGGGTTGCCAGGTAAAGTGCAGGATACAAGTTACACCGAATTCAGAACAACAATGAATATTTTTTTAGTGTAAGTATGGCTCATATATGTGTACACATACATATATAGTGTGCATTTAAAACATTCATGTAAAATGTATGTTTAAACATGTATAAAACACATACATTTGCACACATTGTGCACATGTGTGTTTTATACATGTCTTCAACACATGCATATATTATATATTATACATACCTTACAAATATAGTATGCATACAGCTTTTCACAGACTTATATACATATATGTTTTATATATACAGGATGAGGCAAAATTAGGTTTACAGTTGTGAGTACACTCTGGCAGCATAACATGCCTGACTGTTTTGTGACTTTCCTCTGATCTGTCTTTTTGATCCTTACTTTCTCAGCCTCTTTCACAGTTATGTAAGGTTGTATTTCTACAAGAAATCTCTTATTTCATAATATTTATAATGGTTCAGCTTTTAAATATATGTTTGTATATTGTATTATTATTCAATGCTGAGTCACATAATGCTGGTCCAGGAAATGCCAAGCCAGTCAGTGTGCTAAAATTTCATCACATCCTCTATGGATTTCATTTATTATATTTACTAAAATTATATACTTGTTTAATTAACTTGTTTAATTGCTTAGTGCTCCCTAGGGGTATTTAAAGTATTTTTTATAAAGTACTTATAAAAAGTTCTTTTGTAAGTAAACTGCATATTTGCAAATGCAGTTTAAAATGTTTAAGAAAATTTAGTTAAGTCATAGGCCTGACTAACAGAACAACATTTGTAAACTGAAATGAAAAGTTCAGGAAAAACTTATGTTTAAAATTCTCTAACTTTAATAAGTTTAAATTAAAGAAACCCATGTAATAATAGCCTCTTTTTTTTGCATGAAAGTCACCTTCAATTACACCAACTAGCATTTGCATTTTCTTTTAATTCTATTTAACTTTGTAATATCTGAGTTTTTCCAAATTTTTCATTATACCATTTATCTCATTGAGGCCACAGTTTTTTCTCATAGAGCCTATTTTCCTGCTCTGATCTGGACTGGTTGTTCTTTCTTTCTTTTTTTTTTTTTTAAATATATTTTATTGACTATGCTATTACAGTTGTCCCATTTCTCTCACATCATTCCCTTCCACCCTGCACACACCCTCCCACTCACATTCCCCACTTTAGTTCCTGTCCATGTGTCATAAGTTCTTTAGCTTCTACATTTCCCACACTATTCTTGCCCTCCCCCTGTCTATTTTCTACCTACCGTCTATGCTACTTATTCTATGTACCTTTTCCCCCTCTCTCCTCCTCCCACTCCCCTGTTGCTAATCCTTCATGTGATCTCCATTTCTGTGGTTCTGTTCCTATTCTATTGTTTGCTTAGTTTGCTTTTGTTTTAGGTGTGGTTGTTAATAGCTGTGAGTTTGCTGTCTTTTTACTGTTATACTTTTATCTTCTTTTTCTTAGGTAAGTCCCTTTAACATTTCATATAATAAGGGCTTGGTGATGATGAACTCCTTGAACTTGACCTTATTTGAGAAGCACTTTATCTGCCTTTCCATTCTAAATGACAGCTTTGCTAGATAGAGCAATCTTGGATGGAGGTCCTTGCCTTTTATGACTTTGAATGCTTCTTTCCAGCCCCTTCTTGCCTGTAAGGTCTCTTTTGAGAAATCAGCTGACAGTCTGATGGGAACTCCTTTGTAGGTGACTGTCCCCTTATCCCTTGCTGCTTCTACAATTCTCTCCTTCATTTTAATCTTGGGTAATTTAATTATGATGTGCCTTGGTGTGTTCCTCCTTGGGTCTAACTTCTTTGGGACTCTCTGAGCTTCTTGGACTTCCTGGAAGTCTATTTCCTTTGCCAGATTGAGGAAGTTCTCCTTTATTATTTGTTCAAATAAGTTTTCCACTTGTTGCTCTTCTTCTTCCCCTTCTGGGACCCCTATAATTCTGATGTTGGAATGTTTAAAGATGTCCTGGAGGTTCCTAAGTCTCTCCTCATTTTTTTGAATTCTTGTTTCCTCCTTCTTTTCTGTTTGGTTGGTTGTTTCTTCCTTCTGGTCCACTCCATTGATCTGAGTCCCAATTTAACTCCCATCTCTATTGGTTCCCTGTGCATTTTCCTTCATTTCACTTATTGTAGCCTTCATTTCTTCATCTAATTTGTGAGCAAAATCAACCAATTCTGTGAGCATCCTGATTGCCAGGGCTTTGAACTGTGCATCTGATAGGTAGGCTGTCTCTTGGTCGCTTAGATGGTTTGGGTATGGAGCTTTGATTTGTTCTCCCATTTGAGCCATTTTGGTTTTTTTGTTTGTTTGTTCGAGAGGGAAAAATGGTGCTTGCCCTGCTCTCTTTCAGATTCCAGTCCCTTCTGCCGCTTTCCCTTCACCTGGATTATCTGTGTGCGAATATGGGACCACCTGGTCAGCCAGCCGCCTGGTGTGGCCTCACTGGGTCTGCACCATTGCCACCCCATGCCCCGGGGTCTGCTAGCTGCCGCCTGTATGCCTGGCATCCACCAGCTGCTGCCTGCATGCCCAGGTCCACCAACCTTCGCTTTTTCCTGCCATGACTCTGCCCCTCTTACCGGTCTGGATGAATGGTTATTGGACTTCTGTATAGTTCAATTTTCTATCAGTTCTGATTGTTTTCTTATTTCTAAATCTTTGTTGTCCTTAATTTTGGTTGTGCGAGGAGGCATAGTGTGTCCACCTACGCCTCCATCTTGGCTGGAAGTCTCTGGACTGGTTGTTCTTGTAGCCTACTGCACAACCAGAATACTAGGATTTCCCTCTCCTGCTCTGCTGACATAAATCCACTGTTTTCTGGATCATGTTGTGACTAAGACTGCTAGTTGCCCTTCAATTTCCATTCTTCCCTTATAAAATAGTAATAGCCCCCTTCCATTTTTAGTAGGGCAAATACAGATATTTCCTGGCCTTTCTTGCAGGTAGCTATGATGATGTAACTAAGTTCTAGCCATGGAAATTGACATATGGGCTTTCCAGATTGTGTCCTTCTTATCCTTCTTTCTTTTCTCTGTCATTACATTCTCCATCCTGTTGCCTGGAATATGGATGTACACAATGGTGCAATAACTTGGAATATAACTTTTGACATAAACACCCTGAGGAAGATTAAGCAACAAGATTAAATAAAACATAGTGACTTGACACTAGATTCTCAGTTGTTATTATTATTATTATTATTATTATTATTATTATCCTTGCCTGAGGATTTGTTTATTAATTTTAGAGAGAGAGGAAGGGAGAGACAGTGAAAAAAAAACATAGATGTGAGAGAAAACCATTGGTCAGTCGCCTTTTGTACGTGTCCTAACTAAGGACTGAAGCTGCAACCTGGGTATGTGCCTGACTGGGAATTGAACTTGTGACCTTTTGGTGCATGGAATGATGCTCCAACCAAGGGAGCTACCTGGCCAGGGCCATTGCTCATTATTTAATTAAAAATTTTTTGAACTTTTTTTTGAAATAGTTTCTAGCTTAAAACATGTTGTAACAGGAGTACAAAGAATTCTTGTATATACAATATGTTGATGTCTTTTATAACAATAGTCCAATTATCCCGCTTCTTCAGAAGGCTGCCAGACAAGTAGAGGTGGACAAACACCATTTTTTTAGAATAAATTGTTGCTTTCTCTGGTACTAATAGCCTTCTCCAACAGTGTGGACTGCCATCTTCAGAGCCACTTCCAATATGGAGATTAAGATATGATAGGCAGACAATTTAAAATCCTGCTTCTCTCTCTTACCAGATAGCAGCTACTTCTTTCTTAGCACTAAGCCCTCCCTAGATAAGTTTTTAAGTAGATTCCAGAGTTCTGCAAAACTTGATTCTGACAGATTTTTTTCCAGCTCATTAGTTGCTTTTGTGGAGGGAAGGATCAGTAGAGCTCCTTATTCTGCCATTTATGGTGATTTCACTATCCTGTCCATTTAATAATTTTTAAAAAAATTTTAAAAATATTTTTCAATTATATATAGTTGACATACAATATCTTATTTTTAGGTGTACAGCATAATGATTAGACATTTATATAACTTAAGAAGTGATCATCTTTGATAAATCTAGAACCCATCTGATACCATACAAAGTTATTACAATATTATTGACTATATTCCCTGTGCTGTACTTTACATCCCCATGACTGTTCTGTAACTACCAATCTGTACTTCTTAATTCCATCACCTTTTCACTAATTCCCCGACCCCTCACTCATCTGGCAACCATCAAAATGTTCTCTGTATCTATGAGTTCGTTTCTGTTTGTTTATTGTTTAGATTTCACATATGAGCGAAATCATATGGTATTTGTCTTTCTCTGTCTGACTTATTTCACTCAGCACAATACTCTCTCAGTCAATTCATGTCATTGCAGATGGCAAGATTTCATTCCTTTTTATGACTGAGCCATATTCCATTGTATACATGCACTACTTCTTTCTCCATTCATCTATTGATGGACACTTAGATTGCTTCCATATCTTGGCTATTGTAAATTATACTGCAATGAATACATGGATGCACATGTGTTTTCAAATTAGTGTTTTGGGTTTCTTTGGATGACTATCTAGAGGTGGAATTGCTGGGTCATTTGTATCTTGTTATAGCCTTTGTTTTAAAGCCTATTTTGTCTGGTATATGTATTGCTGCTCCAGCTTTTTTTGTTTGTGGTTTTCATTTTTATGAAATACCTTTTTCAATTCCTTTACTTTCAGTGTATGTATGTCTTTCAATCTAAAATGAGTCTCTTGTAGACAGCATGTATAAGGGTCTTATTTTGTTATCCATTCAGCCACCATATGTCTTTTGTTTGGAGTGTTTCATCCACTTGCATTTAAAGTAATTGTTGATATATATGTATTTATTGCCATTTTATCATTCATAGTTTTAATCTTTTCTTCTTCTTTTTCTTAAAGATGAGCCATTAACATTTCTTGTAGTATTGGTTTGGTGGTAAATTTCTTTAGCATTTTCTTGTCTGGGAATCATTTTATCTATCTTTCCATTCTAAATGATAGCTTTGCCGTGTGGAGTAATCTTGGCTGTAGGTCCTTGGCTTTTCACCACTTGAATATTTTACATCAGTCCCTTCTGGCCTACAAAGTTTCTGTTGAGAAATTAGCTGACAGTCTTATGGGAGATCCCTTGTAGGTAACTAACTACTTTTCTCTTGTTGCTTTTAGGATTCTTTCATTTTTTGGATTCCTTTTTCTTTTTCTTTTTTTTTTTTAAGATTTCATTCATTCATTCATTTTTTATTTTTTAGAGAGAGGGGAAGAGAGGAAGGAACAGAGGAAGAGAAACAGCAATGTGTGGTTGCCTCTCATGTGGCCCCCACTGGGGATCTTGCCTGCAACACATGCATGTGCCCTGACTAGGAATCAAACTGGCAACCCTTTGGTTTGCAGTCCATGCTCAATCCACTGAGCTACACCAGCCAGGGCTCGATTCTTTTTTCTTATTTTAAAAAACAACAGCATTTTAATTTTATTTATTTTTAAGTATATTTTATTGATAATGCTATTATAGTTGTCCCAATTTTTTCTCCCTTTTATCCCCCCTCTGCTTTACACCCCCATCCTCCAACATTGTCCCCTGCCTCCTTATTTCATGTCCATGAGTTGTACGTATAAGTTCTTTAGCTTCTCTGTTTCCTATACCATTCTTAACATCTCCCTGTCTGCTTTATGCCTACCAATTATGGTTCTTATTCCCTGTACCTTTCCCCCACATTCTTCCCCTTCCCCCCCCCACTGGAAACTCTCCATGTGATCTCCATTTTTTCTGATTCTGTTCCTGTTCCAGTTGTTTGCTTAGTTTTTTTTTTTTTTTTTTTTTAGGTTCAGTTGTTGATAATTATGAATTTGTTGTCATTTTACTGTTCATAGTTTTTGATCTTCTATTTCTTAGATGAGACCCTTTAACATTTCATATAATAAGGGCTTGGTGATGATGAACTTTAACTTGACCTTATCTGGGAAGTGCTTTATCTTCCCTTCCATTCTAAATGAGAGCTTTGCTGGACAGAGTCATCTTGGATGTAGTCCTTGCCTTTCGTGACTTTGAGTACTTCTTTCCAGCCCCTTCTGGCCTGTAAGGTCTCTTGAAAAATCAGCTGACAGTCTGATGGGATCTCCTTTGTAGGTAACTCTCTCCTTTCTGCTTGCTGCTTTTAATATTTTCTCTTTATCTTTAATCTTGGGTAACTTAATGATGATGTGCCTTGATATGTGTTTCCTTGGGTTCAATTTCTTTGGGATTCTCTGAGCTTCTTGGATTTCCTAGAAGTCTATTTGCTCTGCCAGATTGGGGAAGTTTTCCTTCATTATTTTTTCAAATACGTTTTCCATTTCTTGGTCTTTCTTTTGTCCTTCTGGCACCCTTATGATTTGGATGTTGGAATGCTTAAAGTTGTCCCATAGGTTGCTAAGCCTCTCCTTATTTTTTCGAATTCTTATTTCTTCATTCTATTTCAGGTGGATGTTTATTTCTTCCTTTTGTTCCAAATCATTGACTTGAGTCCTGGTTTCCTTCCCTTCACTTTTGGTTCCCTTTATATTTTGCTTTATTTCAATTTGGGTAGCCTTCATTTCTTCCTTCATTTTGCAACCTAACTCAATCAGTTTTGTGAGCATCCTGATTGCCAGCATTTTGAACTCTGTGTCAGATAGGTTGTCAATTTCCTCATTGCTTAGCACTTTTCTTTTTTAAGATTTTATTTATTTATTTTTAGAGAGAGGGGAAGGGGGAGGGAAAGATCAATGTTTGGTTGCCCCTCACATGGCCCCTACTGGAGATCTGGCCTGCAACCCAGTCATGTCCCCTGACTGGGAATTGAACCAGTGACCCTTTGGTTTGCAGCCCAGTGCCTAATCCACTGAGCCACACCAGCCAGGGCTCTGAGGTTTTGATTTGTTCTTTCATTTGGGCCATATTTCTTTGTTTCAGCGCACCTGTTATGTTGTAAGGGGGTGGAGCCTTAGGTATTTACCAGGGTGGGGCAACCCTCTTTGCTGTGTTGAGGCATTGTCTGTGGTGTAAGGGTAAGAGAGGGAGCAATGCCACTCACTTGCTCCACTCTACCCCACTTTCCAGCAAACTCTCCTGTGAGACTGGGAGTTCCTTCTGCTGTTGCAACCCCTGCAGTAGTTTACAGTTAGTTTTGAGTCTTTAGCTTTCCATTCAGCCAGCCGTGCCTCATCTGCTGATTTGCTGTATGTCCTCCGTGCTTGGATAACCATCTCCTGTCTCACCCCTCCTACCAGTCTGGGTGAATGTTTCTTTAATTCCTTGGTTGTCAGAGTTCCATGCAGTTTGATTATCTGGAATTTCTGGTTGTTTATTGTTTTTAAATTGGTTGTTATCTTTCTTTTGTTAGTGCAAAGAAGCAAGTGTTTTTACCTATGCTTCCATCTTGGCCAGAACTCTAAACAACCAGATTCTTTTTTCTTTTTGCTGTTCTGATTAGGTGTTTTCTACAACTTTGTCTTCCAAATTATTGATTCAATCCTCTGATACATCTAATCAGCTGTTGATTCCCTATAACATGTTCTGTATTTCAATTATTGTATCCTTTGTTTCTGACTGGTTATTTTTCATGATTTCTATCTCCATTTTTATGTTCCCTAGGTCTTTGTTAAAGTTATCACTAGGTTTCTCTACTCTTCCCCTAAATTCATTGAGCATCCTTATAACCAGTGTTTTGAATTCTGCATCTGGTGGATTGCTTGTTTCTATTTTGTTTAGTTCTTTTTATGGAGTTTTGTTTTATTCTTTTATTTGGGACATTTTGTTTGTCTCCTCATTTTGGCAGCCTCCCTGTCATTGTTTCTATGTGTTAGGTAGAACTGCTATCTCTCCTGGTCTTGATAGAGTGGCCTTATGTAGTGAATGTCCTGTAGGGCCCAGTGGCATAGCCTCCCTGTCACTTGAACTGTGCCCTCCAGGTACATGGCCTCCTCCCCATCATTCCACCCCTGTGTAGGGTGTATGTGCACTCCTGTTGTAGTTGAAACTTGATTGCTGTTGGCATATCAATGGGAGGGATTTACTCCCAGATCAATTGGCTGGAAGGACTGGCTGCAACCATAGCAGCAGAGTTAGTGTGTAGGGGCCAACTCCATGGAGCAGGACTCACTTCTGCAGGGCTCTGGTGCCCAGTGAGTCTGACCCTTGAGTAGAGATGGTTGGGTGGTGCTTTGATGTGGTCGGAAGCTGTCCACTGTGTGCACTGGCTCTGGGCCTCCCAAGATGTGCAGACCAAGGTCAGCCACTACCTGTGCCTTGCCCAGGACCTCCCAGTATGGGCTACAAGTAGATCTGCAGATGGCTGCTACTTTTGCTGGGCTCGGAGGTGCTAGGGAGAAACCAAGCTGCCAACAGAGGCCAGCTGCTGCTAGTACCAGGCCTGGGGCCACTTAGCAAGAGGTATGGGGCATGTAAAGGCCAGATGCTGATTTTTCGGGGTTTGTGAACCTTTGAGTTATTTTAGGAAAGTCTGCAGCATGAACCAAAACAGGCCCTTTGTGTGAAAAAGTCACTGGAAAAAGCCACTGCAAGTTGGGGAGGGGCAGGGTCTCAGAGAACACCAGAGTGGAGCAAACAGTGTTAGCCAGGTTGATGGAGACTCAGCTATGGCCCCCACCCCCGGCTCTGTGGCTCTTTCAGGGGAGGGGTAAAAAAAGGAACAATGGCCTCTGCCAGCACTTCTGTCTGGGAGAAAGCTATTCCTCCAGCCCTCACTCTAATGCCAGGGAATTCAGTCCATCCCCATATGTCCCTGGTGCCTTCAAAGCTGCTGCCCCAGTGGTGAAGGTCAGAGTGAGTAAGTCTGTTAGCAAGTAAGTCAGTGTGTGGCCCCTTTAAAAGAAATACCATATTTTGCTCTATACAATGAGCTCCTGTGTACACTACATATCCATGTTTTTGGCCCAAACTATCAGGAAAAAATCTTATTAACATTTTTTAATTCCATTATTTATTTATTTGCATTTAGAAACAAGACCAATGATCATATTCTAGGGCACTACTTTGCATATGGATATCATTATTGCATTTTTAGAGTTACACTTTTGATGCATAAGCACAAATAAGAGACTTAAAAACATTTATATAGAAACAGAATTAGTACTACCCATGTATAATGCGCATCCTTATTTTCCCTCAAAAATTTGGGCAAAAAAGTGTGCATTATACATGGTGAAATATGGTTCCTGGGACTCCAGAAGCCCTCAGTCTCACTCAGGCACAATCCCTGCTTGTTTTCACAGCCAGGCGTTATGGGTTCTTTTCTTTCTAGCAGTGGAAGCCTGGGTTGGGCGGCCTGGTGTGGGGCTGAGATCCCTTGCTCCTCAGCGGGGAACTCCAAAGTTGAGATATCCCTCCCAATTTTTATTTGCCACACATGGGTGTGGAACTAACCTGTTCTGCATCACTGCCCCTCCTATCAGTCTCAATGTGACTTCTTCTTTATATGCTTAGTTATAGGACTTCTGTTCAGCTAGATTTCAGGCATTATGAATGATGGTTGTTGTATAACAGTTATAATTTTGATGTGATTGTGTGAGGATGTGAAGACCACATTTACTTACTCCATTATCTTGACAGGAAGTACTCTGTCCATTTATTTTTAAGGAAAACTTACTAGGTAGCTGAGGTGGGTTTTCCCTTTGCTGTTTTGGAAAGCTGGCCTGTTTTCCAGGTAAAGCAGGTATATTGTCAAGTAGTTCTCTCCTTTAATGGCTGACTGGGAGTTCTGACAAGGAAGTCTTCATGAGGTAGGGCAGGAGGGGCTGGTAGCTTGACAAGCTTTGTTTTAAGGTAGGTAGGCTGGGAATTGGCTATCTGGCTATGAACCTTCCAAATGCCCAGTGCAAAAGGTATTTCTCTGAGCAGCTGATATCCAAACCAGTAGTCATAACTTTCCCCAGAGCATTCTATTTTTTCCAGATAAAAGCTGTCTAGTTTGGGTTTTATTTATTTATTTATTTATTTTTTGCTTGTTGGCAAATGCCATTAACTCATATTCTGGACAAAAGATTTGGGGTAGAATATGGTGGTGGAGACTAATGTAACTGTTCTGTTTTACAAATTGTCAAGTAATTCCTTAGTTTAAATTCTCATTTCTCACTCCTGCTCCCTTCTGCACTTGCTGACTCAGAGCCCAGAGTATCTCCAGGGTTCTGCCAGACTGGCTGGCTCCCATTTCTTCTGTTGCTTCTTCATAACATATTCTAAACTGTGGTTTGATGCATCTGTTTCACCTGCCAACTTGCTCACATCTACTTTCCTTCTCTCAGAAATGTGTTAGTGTCTCTTTTGTTGGCAATCCCTCTCCTTTATCTCATTCTTTTTCTTTTTGAAGTATATTTTATTGATTATGCTATTACAATTGTGCCAATTTCCCCCCTTTTCCTCCCTCCACCTGGTACCCCCCTTCCCTCCAGCAATCCCCTTTGTTAGTTCATGTCCATAGGTCACATGTGTAAGTTATTTGGCTTCTCCATTTCCTATGCCATTTTTAAATCCACCCTATCTATTTTGTTCCTACCAATTATGCTTCTTAATTCCTGCACCATTTCCTCATTATCCCCCATCATTATTTTTCCTAGTAGAGATGTATTCTTTTATGTGTCGATGTAGTTTTGTTTTAATGGACTCTAGGAAAGATTGTGTGTAATGCATGTACCTAGTCCAGCATCTTGAACTGGAGTCATCAAATAGTTTTGAGCATCTTCCCTGTACTCAGTACCATGCAAGGTGTTGGGGAATCAAAAATGAGTGAAACTTATTTCTTGATGTCAAGAAGCTCATAGTGTAGTACTGGCTGCAGTCCTATTTAACAGATACAACAAGGGGACCTTTCCTGTTTTGGTTTTGGATGAGAATCTAAGGCTGAAAATGAAGGGATCATATATTCTACAGAGAGGTGACACACCATATTTATAGAATTTGTGAAAAGGTGACCTCTAGCCCTGGCTGGTGTAGTTCAGTGGATTGAGTTCCAGCCTGTGAACCAAAAGGTCACTGCTTTGATTCCCAGTCAGGGCAGATGCCTGGGTTGTGTGTCAGGTCTCCAGTAGGGGCATGTGAGAGGCAGTCAATTGATACATCTCACACACATTGATGTTTGTCTCCCTTTTTTTTCCTTTGTTTTTTTTTTAATTTTTATATTTATTTATTTGTTTGTCTGTTTATTTATTTATTTTAATTTCCCTCCCTTTCCCTCTCTCTAAACACAAATAAAATAAAATTCTTATTTTAAAAAAAGATGGCATCTAAGACATTATCTGAGACACCCGAAACTTATTACTTACCACAAAGGTATATAAAGAGAAGCTAGGGGATTGTTTGAGAGGAAAGTAGTAGAGAAGATGCTTTTATTTTAAAAAAATTGAATTTATTGGGGTGACATCGGTTCATAAAACCATACAGATTTTCAAGTGTACAGCTCAATAAAACACCATCTGCCCACTGCATTGTGCACCCATCACCCCAGCTAGTCTCTTTCTGTCCTCTTTCCCTGCCCCCCTTTGCCCACCTTCACCACCCCCATTTTTATCTGGCTGTCACCACACTATTGTGACAACCAGAATGTATATATATTCTTTGGATAATCCCTTCATCTTCTTTATCCAGTTCCCCATCCCCTCCCCTCTGACAGCTGTCAGTCTGTCCCATGTGACCATGACTCTGTATTGTATTTGTCAGTTTATTTTGTTCATTAGATTCTACACATAAGTGAGATCATACAGTATCTGTCTTTGTCTGACTGGCTTATTTCACTTAGCATAATGCTCTTTAGGTCCATCCATACTGTTGCAAAACATAAGAGATCCTTTTTAATGGCTGCATAGTATTCCATTGTGTAAATGTACCACAGATTTTTTTATACACTCATTTAGTGATGGACAGTTGGGCTGTTTCCAGATATTGGCTATTGTAAATGACACTGCTATGAAAATAGGAGTGCACATATTCTTTCAAATTATTGTTTGGGATTCTTAGGATATCTTCCCAGAAGGAGAATCACTGGCTCATAAGGCAGTTCCATTTTTAATTTTTTGAGGAAACTCCATACTGTTTTCCGCAGTGGCTGTACCAGTCTGCATTCCCACCAACAGTGCATGAGGGTTCTGTTTTGTAGAGAGAATGCTTTTGAACAGAGTTGTGAGAATGCCTTGGAGATTCTTCTCATGGGGGAATTTGAGGAGGTATTTCCCATTCACTTGGATGGAATGGGGCTACAAGAGAATCACTCCAAAGCTTTGACATGTATTCCCAAGGGATTGACATTTGTAGGTACTGGCAACTGACTTACCTCTGAAAACAAAATCTTAAGGTGAGAAAGACTATGGCTAAAGCAGCTTGTGACAACAGAAGAAAAAGAGGGCTGCATTTGCAGAAAGCTGTACTTCCATCAACACATGAGCAAAGCTGTCTGTTTCCCAGAGGCCAGATACAGTTCCCACAGTAGCACTTCAGAGTTGAGTCATCTTATAAACCTGCTGCAGGGGTCCCCAACCCCTGGCTGAAGACTTGTAACAGTCCTTGGCCTGTTAGGAACTGAGCCACACAGCAGGAGGTGAGCAGTGAGCGAGTGAGTGAAACTTTGCTTGCCTTACCTCCTGAGCTCTACTTCCTGTCCTCCCTACCCCACATCTGTGGAAAAATTTTCTTTAATGAAACTGGTCCCTGGTGCCAAAAAGGTTGGGGACCTCTGTTAAGGGATTTACCCTAAGAAGATCGTTCAGAGGTGTGAAGAGACCCCAGTAGAGGAATGGGCTAATAGAAACTAGGGACAGAGGAGGTATTGTCTAGGTAAAGGAAATTGCAGGTGAGAGATCTTCAGTGATAGGGGAACTCCAAGCAACCCTCTAGAGCAGGGGCATCAAACTCATTTTCACTGGGGGCCACATCAGCCTCCTGGTTGCCTTCAAAGTGACGAATATGATTTTAGAACTGTATAAATGTAACTACTCCTTAAGTAGGGGCAAGGAGCTTCGTGCTGCCACCAGGTAGAAACAAGGTGCCAGGCCAGATAAAACAAGGTTGAGGGCCGGATTCAGCCCGAGGGCCTTGTGTTTGCCACCTGTGCTCTAGAGGAAGTATGAACTTTGTTCATCTACAACACTCTCCAATGCAGGTTAAATTTTAATCAGTAAAGGGAAGCTTGTTTGGGTCCTGTCTTCTAGTTTTTCTCTGTGAGTCAACCCAGGCAGAATTTGAGGTAATACAGTGAGTGTGGGAAAAGAAATAGAAGAGAAAACCAATGAAGGGAAGCCATCCACACTCTCTACCCTTCTACCATAAGTTTCCTGGCTGAGTTAGAACTAAGCTGGGGGAGGGGAGCAGTTTGGAAATGGATGGCAGATTGAAGCTGTGATATATTAGACTGGACTGAAATTTTGAATGCCTATAAAAATAAAACTATTTTTTAATATGTAAGAGTGACTGAAAAAGGTATCAGCTCTGTCTGAAATTTCATGCAGGGTGGGGAAAAATGATTCCACAGAGCTTATGGTGTGAAGCAGTGGTGTGAAAGAATTATATCACTTTCTGCTTACACCCTACTATATCTAGCTCATTCAATTAACTAGTTTATATAAGTGCCACACTATATGTATAGTCAAGGTTCAGTGAGTGATAGCACATAGGAGAAAGTAACAAACTCTTCCCAGGGAGGCCAGACAAGGCCTGACACTGTCTCTAAGAGGAGACAGTGCTTGAACTGGATTTTAAAGAACAAAAATAATTTTGCCAGTTGACAATGAGATAGGACGACATTCTAGGAAAAGGAAATCGCATTTACAAAAAGTAGGAGGTGTGTATGAACAACTGCATGTGGTTTCATGATTTTGAATCACTATAGTGTAGGGGAGGAAGAAATTTATTCTACCCTTCTAGGTTCTTCCAAGTGGTCTAATAACTAAGTTGACATGAGACAGATTAAGAGAAAAATAACTAAATTTAATTACATATGTATGTATGGGAACCCCACGTACCTGAGACAGTCAGAGATCCCACATACTTGAGAGCTTCTGAGACAGAAAGGTATATATGGCATTCTGAACCAAGGAATGAGGTAAGGTGCCTGGGGCTTCAGAGGAGAGGAAGGAAATTTGCAGGACAATAAGAAGAGCAGTGTGGTGGGTGGATTGGTGGAGCTTGTGCAGACTGGGAAGCAATGCCAGGGGAAAACTGACCCAGTCAAGAAGATCTCTTGATGGTCTAGAAATATCCTAATAATAGACCCATCTATTTAAAAAAAAAACACACATTTTATCTAAATGTAGTAGGGTTCCCATATTGAATCATGGCTGGGATTTTGATTTATCTGGGTTTATGCAATGAATTGCAAGGATGGGCAGGTATAAGTATTTTAGCATGAGGCCCTGTGAGGACTCTTTAAAGAGAACTAACTCATTCTTAATCTGGGGTTCATAAGTAGAATTCATGGGGGTCCATGAACTTGGAAGGGAGAACAGTTACATCTTTGAAATTTAGCGTTTTCCCTCAATTATGATTATAGGCAACAAACCACAATGGTAGCAGTGATATCTGTGACTGTGTCATGGATGGAAATCACAGATATGTTTATCACATTGCAAGTTTTTTATATGGCTCAAATATTATTTACTCATGTACTACTTTGAATTGTTGTGGTATTAGAATTGCTGCTAGATCATGTATGTACTGTTAATAAAAAGCATATTCCTTACCATGTAAAATGTGTTACAAATAGTTTGGTAGTTGTATTCCAATGTAATTGGTTTCCTTTGTAACCAATGTATTTTATTTTATTTTATTCATTTAAGAATATTATTGTGCAAAAGAGTCCATAAAGTTTACCAGATTGCTAAATGGCATGCAAAAAGGTAAGGAGCTCCTACTTGAGAAAAAAGATTCACTTATGTTTGTCCCTGTCCATTTACATGTGAGACAGTACAGTAGAGGAAGAAAAATAATTTTCCCTCTACCCAAGTTCAGTTGAGACCCCTCCCTCCTCTCCCAATAAAAGATTCATGAGAGAAAAATCAAAGTTTAACAACACGTATACCTCCCGTATACATGGGACAAACCCAGGAAAACAGTGAATCCTCGAAATGGCCAAAACCACTACTTTAATTAACATCTCCAGCTGAAGAAAAAAAGGTTTTGTTTTGTTTTTTTTTTTTTGGATGTGGGGGAGCCAGTTATGGGAGATTACTAGGAAAAGCCCAAAAAGCAAAGGTAAGTTTATTATGCAGATTTGTCATTACCTTCTCCATTAATAAGAGTTTCTAGATACTTGGTCATCCTCTTGTTCTAGTACACAGACGGAGACACTATTACCAATGGAGATTCCTATTATAAATGTAAATTTCCCTCACAAAAAGGGTAACTTTAGCTCAGTTTGCAAAGCTTCTCTTGTATCTGCTATTTCTTAAAAATAACCAGGCTGAAATAATCCTTAAGCCAAAGAAGCAAATTTGGGTTCAGCAAATTGATGCTTTTCTTCAATAGTTTATGATGAAAGCAATATCTGCATCCTCCCAATAAAAATGATGAGGCTTTATTTCACATATACTATCCAGTCTTCCTCCTTTTAGTAAAACAGATAACGGTACAACTAGCCATCTTCCCCATTTGTCAGCTGAGTAGCATGCAAATCTGACATCTGTAGACCCCAGTGTGTAGGCTTTAGGGAGACCTTCAGAGCCTGGTGGGAGATGGCAGGAGAAGCCTAGTGGAGGAGGGTGGTGCCTGTCTGATGCCATGATGCCCAGTGAAGGGAAGGGACAGGGGAAGTAAAACAGAAATGGCAGAAACCACATGGTAGCTGATTAGACAACTGGTTAGAGTCATTTGTGCTCACAGAGAATATGCACTCCTGAGGAACACCTAGAAATACCCTTAATTGAAACAGCTGGGGTTTGGGGTGCACTGAATGAAGGAACCTATAAAATAAGACCTCTACTGTACCCACAGGCTAGAGAGGCCTGAAGAAATTTGAGTTCTAAAGCTATTTGTTGTGAGAGTGACAGCCATCATATTCACTCGTTTTTAAATTACATTTTATAGAAATAATTAAAAAACCAAGTGAGTTCTCTGTTTTGTGTTCAATATTCCATTAGTTGAACATCCTGCACATGTGTTTATAGAAATATGGCTGAGAGCATATTTCCCCCAACATCTGCTTTAGAGCTCCCTCAAGTAACACAGCTCCCAGCTTCAGGAACAAGTCTTAGTTTTCGTGAACAGTAGTATCATCAGTCATTCATTGATGTATATTTCAATGGGAACAGTGCCAGGTATTTTAATCCCCCCAAATAGGTTTACAATTAAGCTGTCAGTAGTTTGCTGTTGGTTTAGACAAGGCCCCTCCCACCACTTTTGTTTGTTTGTTTTATGTAGAGAGAAGGGATTCTATACTGTTTTTGGTAGAGATGTGCCACAGGAAATGCTGCTGCCCAATGACATATTTACAATTTATCCATTGTAAATTGAGATCCCTTGCATTACAAACACAAGGTAATTTTTTGCAGGTTATTCTTTGAAGTAGATCATGGTATTAAATAAAATGATACATGACAAGTGCTTAGAAGAGCACTTATTGGCACAGAGTGCTTGATCAATGTTAGTTATCAGTATCCCACCCAATCACCATAGCTCCGACTAGGATTCCTTAGGCTGCTGTCCTTCTGTGTGAATTATACATGGCTACAGAGGGGCAGAGGAAGGGAAGAATTAGAGAAAAAGAAAGTGCTTACTTGCCTGGTGGTATTTCTTCTTCAATGGAAGAAACACTAAAGGTTCAGCTTGGTAAGGGCTTAATTTGTTTAGAACATTCCCCTGAACTTTTTTTCTGTGGAAAATTCATCCTGCAAGATCCCCAAGAGAAAAGAAGTCCCATGTCAAATAAGTTCACAAAGCACTACATTGTTTAGCTCTCCATCAGCCCCTACCCTGGAGAGTCAGACTATCCTTTAGCACATTAAATGAGCTGAGAAGTCCCCCAGAAAAAAAAAAAGCTATTTCATTTTTAAAATTCAGTTTGACAAAGTTCCTTGGCCACATAATTCCTCTTTCTTGTAACACTTATTAATATCCCCAGGCACTAGTGTTCTACTTGTAGTGAGGTGTCTTATCCGAGAGAGTGATATATTTTTTTTCCTTTTAAGAAAAAGAAGCTGCCAGTCACTCTCCATACAGTCAGAAGGGTATCCTGGAGCACATCTATAATTGAGTCCATCTCAATTATACAGATGCTCACCAGACAGATGTACAGAAATCTGCAGTGAGAGGCCTAATCAGGATGACAAGTCCTGGTAGGGAAGAAACTTCTATGTCTAACCCCTGAGATTTGGAATTAGGAGGATTTATCAAGGTAGAGAGAGTGGCCATTTTCAAGGCTTAATGGCACAAAAGGATAACAGTACCCACAAAATAAAGTCACCAACAATTTAGAGAGGCTGGTCTGGTGGGCTGGCCCTGGCACTGGATAGAGGAATGCCAGGGATGGTGGCAGGACTGACAGTATAATTTGTGGCGCACAGTGCAAAATGAAAATGTGGTGTTCCTTGTTTAAAAAAAGTATTAAAAATTAATAATTTCAAGACAGCAGCAGCAAGGCACTAAGCCAAGGGTGGGGCCTTCTAAGCATAAGACTTTGTGTAGCTGCACAGCTTGTACACACCCATGAAGCCAAGCCTGGATGGTGGTCTTGGTTTTCTAAGGCTGTGCACAAAAGAACTGTTCTTGTCCTCACTCTTCTAGGGCTGCCTTACTACCTGAGGGAGTAATTGGGTGGGAAACGAAATTGCTGGTCCCTAAGAGCTATAGCAAAATCCATTGAGGTCATTGTTTTCATTTTCTATTGCTGCCATAACAAATCACCACAAATTTAGAGGCTTAAAACAACACACATTTCTTATCTTGTAGTTTGATAGTTCAGAAGTTTGAACTGGGTTTCATTGGGCTAAAATTAAGGTATTGGCAGCGTTAGTGCCTTCTGAAGACTATAGGAGAGGATGTATTTCCTTGCTTTCCCCAGCTTTTAGAGGTTGCCTTTATCCCTTAGCTTGTGGTTTCCTACCCATCTTGAAGCCCAGAGATGTTGTATTTTTCTGCTCATTGTTCCTGTACACACATCTCCTTCTGACTCTACTCTTTGGTCTCCTGCTTCCACTTTTAAGGACAATGGGCCCACCTGGATAATATGGAATAATCTCCCTCCCTATCTGATGATTAGAAACCTTAATTTCTTCTGCAATATTAATTGCCTCTTTTCAGGTCACCTATCATATTCACAGGTTCCAAGGATTAAGATGTCTTTAGGGGGCATTACTCTGTCTACCACACTCAGAGAACCAAACCAAACTGGAATTTCCTTTAAAACACATTATTGGGGTATAACATCCAAAATGAAGCCCTGGCTGGTGTGGCTCAGTGGATTGAGCGCTGGTCTGAGAACCAAAATGTGCCAACTTTGTAAGTGTACGTACAGCTTGATGAATTTTTACATAAATACAGACCTGTGTAGTGCATAAAAATACAACTGTGTAACCACCACACAGATGAAGATGTAGAATATATCTAGCCCCCCAGAAGGCTCTTACATGCTCATTTTCAGTCAATATTCACCCTCCCCCAGAGGTAACCAGTATTCTGTCTTCTATCACTACATCACTTATCTCTTACAAATCACTCCAAAATTTGGTGGTTTAAAAGAAAAACCATTTTATTTGCTCATAATTCTGTGGGTCAGCAACTTAAGCTGAGCTCAGCTGAGCAATTCTGCTAGTCTCACTTGTCACTCATTTTGTTGCAGTCATTTGGCAGCTTGACTGGGGCTAAATGGTCCAACATGGTCTCATACATGTATCTGGTGATTGGTGTTGGCTGTCAGCTGAACCTTCTTCTCTCCATATGTATATTTAATCCTCCAAGAGGCTAGACTGGGCTGCTTTATATGGAGACATCAGAGCAGCAAGAAGACAACAAATTGCCCAGTTGTACAATATCACCCCCATTGCATTCTTTTGGTCAAAGCAAGTCACAATGCTATCCCAGATTCCAAGGTGGAGAAATAAACTCTACCTCCTGATAACAGAAGTTGCCAAAAAGCTTGTGGTAATTTTTTTTTTCATTACATTACCACTTGTTAAGTTTACTTGTTTTTGAACTTCATATAAAAGGGATCACACCTAAAGTATTCCTGTCTCTGACTTCTTTAGTTCAACGTTATGTTTCTGTGTGTGGCAGTAGGTTGTTCTTTTTTTATTGTTGCTGCTCATATTCCATTGTATGAATATACCACACTGTATTTATTATTCTATGACTGATAAACATTTGACTTGTTTCTGTTTGTAGCTATTATAAATAAAGCTGCTATTAGTGCTCTTATGCATGTCTTTGAAGGGCATAGTACTTAATTATCTTGGGTGTGCACCTGGGAATGGCATAACTGGGTTGGGGGTAGGCTAGTATTAAGCTTTAGAAGGTTTTGCCAATAGTTTTGTGAAGTAATTGCATTAATTTACATACCCCATAAGCAATGTATGAGAGTTCTGGTTGCTCCATATCCTTGACAATGCTTGGTATTGTCAGCTTTTTAAATTTCAGTTATTCTAATAGGCATTTAATGGTATCTCATTGTTATTTTGATTTCCATTTCTTTGATGACTAAATGATATTGAACATGTTTTTGCATGTTTAATGGGCATTTGACTAACTTTTTTTGAAGCACTATTTTAAAATTTGGGGTTGTTTGTGTTTTTCTTGTTGGTTTGCAGTTCTTTCTATAGTCTGTCTTTGAGTCTGTTATTGCATATGTGTGTTACAAGTGGTTTGTCTTCTTTCTCTTAATGTCCCTCAATTTGGATTTGATGCAAGTTTTTCTCATGATTAAAATTGCATGATTTCTCTGGGGTAATAGTTATTTGGGAAAAATACCACAGAAGTGAAGGACTAATGTCACTGCATCATATCAGGGGATGTAATTTCAACATGACAACACAGGTGATGTTAAGTCTGATCACTTGGTTAAGGTGGTGTCTGCTGGTTTTTTTCCACAGTGAAGTTACTATTTTCATTTCCATGCTATGTTTTTTTTTTTGTTTTGTTTTTTGAGAATTGAGCTATTTTTTAAAAGATTTTTTTTTTTTTTTTTTTTTTTTTTTTAGAGAAAGGGGAAAGGAGGGAAAAACAGAGGCTGAGAAACATTTGTGTGAGAGAAATACATTGATCATTTGCCTCACACACCCACAACTGGGAACCTGGCTGGCAACCCAGGCATGTGTCCTGACTGGGAATTGAACTGGCAACCTTTCAGTTTGCAGAGCAATGCTCAGTCCACTGAGCCACACCAGTCAGGGCTGGAATTGAGCTATTAAGTCCAGACCACACTCAAGGAGTAGGGAGTCATGCATCCCCTTTTTTAGGGTGAGGTATCTACATAATTTATCTCCTTTTTTTGCATGGGAACTTTGTCCCTTTTCCTCATTTCTGTATTTATTTATATCAGTATGGACTCATGGATATTTATTTTATTCTGAGTTATAATCTAATGTTATCATTATATTGTTGCTGAAATTGTACAATGAACAAATTTGAGCTAATGAAAATATATAGAATACTGTATTAAAACTGTAAAATATAATTGTTTTCAAGTATACATGGAACATTTATCAAATATGATCACAAACTGGGCCATATGATAGTTCTAACACATTTCAAATAGTTGAAATCATAGAGAATATATTTTCCAACCTCAGTGCAATTAAATTAGGTATCAATAACAAAAACATATCTAGAAAATTCTACATTTGGAAAATTAAGAACTAAATTTTAAAATAATCCATGGATCAAATAAGATATCATAATGGAAATTAGGAAATATTTTGAACTTCAAAACAATGAATATATAACATATCAAGACTTATGGAATGCACTTAAAGTACTATCTGGAAGGAGAGGTGTAGCCTCAAATACCTATATTACAAAGAAGAAAGATTGAAAATTAGACAGCTAATTTTATAAAGTTAAAAATATTAGTCAAAAGATTGTAGAAGAAAGAAAACAATAACAGTGATGTGAAGGACAAAATACACTGGACAATTAATTAAGGAGATGGTTTTATTCAGGTTATTGCAATTATGTGATTATTACTTAATGAGGCAAGTAAACAAGGGAATTATAGATAAGTCTTATGGGAGTCATGAGAAAGAATGGAGGTGGATCTTCTCTAAGCATACGGTGCTTTGCAAGTTAGCCAGAGCACAAAAGGGTGGGAACACAGGTCTCAGATAACGTTCAACATTGTCAGAAAGAAGAGAAACCAATAAAAGAGAATACAAAATAATAATATAAGAGAGTGGACCATGCGTAGGGAAAGCTCTATTTCTTTAAAAGATTTTATTTATTTATCCTTAGAGAGAGGGGAAGCTGGCCTACAACCCAGGCATTTGCCCTGACTGGGAATCAAACCAACAACCTTTATGGTTTCATAGGCTGGCACTTAATCCACTGAGCTACACCAGCTAGGGTTCTGCTTTTAAGCATATACTCACAGATGTACACCAGGAGATATATACAATGTTGTTATCTGCAACTGTTGCTAAAGGTGAAAAGACTAGAAGATGCATAGTCATAGAGTGGACTCTTAAACAGCAGTTAAAATAAATGAACTAATTTACAGGTATCAACCTGAGAAGATTTAGAAAACATATAAAGTGAAAAATTCGAGCGTGAAAAAAGTTGATACCATTTATCAGAGGTAATACTATATGTTCTTTATGGATAAATATATATTTATAAAAGCATACACAGGAAAATATAGACCAATCTTGGGTAATTTCTGGAGAGGAAAGGAGGAAGTAAGGGAGGGAGAAAATGTGATAGAGTAGAGCTGTAGTTGTATCACTAACATTAAATTTCTTTAAAGAAAAAGACCTAGAGCAAATATGCAAGGTGTTTACAAAAGTGTTAAATTAATCACTTCTTAGCTGCATGATCTTGGGGAAATTACTTAATCTTTATGAGCCTCAATTTCTTCATTACTAGAATGGTGTAATAATTGTACATATGACTCATGGAGTTGTTTAGAAGATTAAGTGAGGTAATATATACAAGTTTTTTTTGTATAGTAGCCACATAAGTACTCCCTAAATCATAGCTGTTATTATTGCTGGAAAGAAGGTGTCAACAACTTTCATTCAGTTGTGAGTCTGTAAGGGCAGATGGCAAAATGTGCATTCCACAGGGAGAAGACATGTGGCGCTTCAGAGCAGAAGCATCTCTGGTAAGAGTTCAGTGATGAATGTGCCCTGGGGCAGAGAACGCAGGGCTGAAGTGTCGCCTTCTCCTTGTGTTGCTCTGTTGGGCACCATGTCTGTTTCTCTTGAAGCATTTGTATGAGTTTGTGTTTGTTAGGGTAGTGGGTAGTGAATTCCCTTCTCTGGCACAAGGTACTGTATGATCTGGATTCTTCAAAGCTATAATCCCAAATTTCTAGGATGACGCCTACAGTCAGTGTTCTGCTGTCTTTTGAGCTACTGCCTTGTGAAGAGCAGGGCAACCATGGAGTGTGGAATCCAGGTACTGGCAGAATTGGTGAAGAAGTCACTATTGTCTTTTCAGACTTGACATACATCTGGAAGGATACCTGATTTCTTCTATCAGTGGCTTTGTGGGCCTGTCCTTCTCATGATTGGAAGATGTGATAAAGTCCTACAGGCTCTCCCTATTGCCCATTCCTTTCTAATAGCAAAATATAGTCCATTGAGCAAGGCTCAAAAAGATTATGGAAAAACTACAGGGATACTTTAAGTGGCATCTCAAAAACAGGTTGTGGGATAGCATGGTTTTCAGCTTGTTGCTACTACCCTCGCCAGAGAGAGTAGAAGTTGGCTTTATCTCTTCCTGTTTATTTAATCACCAGCTATAGCCTATTGACCTTTGATATCCAGTGCCCTCAAAAGTCTTCTCCTTGCCATCGAATAAAAACCACAGCAGTATTCACTTTAAACTCCAGTACAAACACATTTATATTAATAATATAATTTTTTTTTGGAGGTGGCATTATTGATAAGCTATTTGTAAGAACTTTTAGGGCAAAAATGCCTGTCAATCTCTTTCACGCTAGTCCAGTATTTTTTTTTTTTCTCAAAGGCTGTGTACCCAGTCTTTTTGTCCCAGTCAGTCTATGCTTGTCCTGAGAAAACTAGCTACAAATCTGCCACCTAGTTCGTTCTTCCTTTCCTGCTTCAGCCCTACACCTAATGCCCCACGCTTAAGACTCTCAAGTCTTAGGGATTGAGACTTCACTCCTTTTGCCCTCTCCTCCAAGGGTGGTGATCTGAGCATGTCCTGCCAGCCAGTTAGTGGCTGGAGCTCGACGTCCCAGAGTTCCTGTTTCCTTGAGTTTTCCATGGCACCTTGGAGTGTGAACACATAAAATAGATTGTGTGTATGAGTGTGTTTTTGTGGCAGGAATAGGGGTAGGAAGACTTAAAATTGTGAATGACTTCAGTGACAATGTTCATGAGTGATGTTACTTATACATACTTGAGAACTAACATAGACAAAGGAAATCCAGTTTGTCCACATAAACTGATTTTATGAGATTTGCTTGTTCTTCATGGCTACTTTTATCACATGCACAATGATAACCGTGCATGTTTTCAATATGGGTCAGGTGAAATTGATTGTAAGCTATATTTATTTACAATGTGACATTATGTTCAGCTATGCTCACACTTGTGTTGATTATCTACTATGGTTTCCTACCCATATATTCTGCTCACACAGAAAAAAGATCAGGAAATCTGACTCTAATATTTCTGCAATATGATCCCCCCTCTCTTTTGTTTCTTTTTGGGAGGGATAGAGAGACAGATAAACAGACAGACAGACAGACAGACAGACATGATTTGTTGTTCTACTCATTTATGCATTTCTTGGCCAGCTCCTGTATGTGCCCCAACTGGGGACTGAACTCACAACCTTGGCACATTAGGATGCTGCTGCTGCCTGGCCAGGGCCTCCTCTCTTTTCTTTTGTCATGTGTTGGGCAGCTAAATTACAGAGGTCAGTGTGGTTGTAAAATATCAGAAGAGAAAGCATATGTAATAAAAGGTGTAATTTTCCTAAAGCCGTATAAAACTGTTCCTCAGTACTCAGCATATATAGCTTATATTTACAGTGTGTGCTTTTTCTCTATTCTATTTACCACCTTTGATTCCTGGGAGATTAAATCTGCACAAGCGTAGATACATACTAATATGATGAACTTTAAAATGTTATTTTCCTTCCTTTATCATCAATGATTATCATTTAAAGTTGTTATGAAAGCTTTGTGACAGAGGTTATACTAAAATTGAAAGTATACGAACTTACTGAAAATCATGTAAAAATTAGCTATGTTTCTAATGTGGTTTCTCAGATTGATTAATTTATGCAATTGAATTGTTCTGCTGTCTTGTAAACATACATTCACACTTTGCAAACTTGCACACCTGCAAAGTAAAGTGTGGTGGTATTTGTGATATTATCATTGTTTCATCAAGAATGATAACTCAGGTTACTCACTCTATAGGCCATTGTATATCACCTTCCTGTTTCAATACAGTGGAAATCGATGCCATAAAGGTCTTAAAGGTCAAGAGTATCTTAAACTTAGTAATACTAATTTTGAACACTTCGGCATTTATGACCTGTCATTGCATTAATTTAGAAACAGTTTGAAGGTATTATAAAGTTTAACATTGTATGAAAGCACTCCCCGCAAAGATACACATACCAGTTTGGATATGGTGAATTTTTTTTTCTTTAGGGATGTATGTATCTTTTTAAAACTTACTTTTCTTTGGACTGAAACTATGACAAAGATATGCCCTTACAGGTTTCAAGTCTGAATTTTAACAAGTGTTACAGAAATCATGGAATAGCTTCTGTTTCTCCCATTTCTTTTCTTTCCCTCTATCTTTCATTATTCCATTATACCCTCCCATTGGCATTTATAAGCACTATCATGTAACCAGAACCACGTTAGGTACTAGGGATTCTGAAATGAAAGGATACAGTCAGTCTCTGCTCTCAAGAGACTAAGTATAGTTGGTGAGAAAGAAGAATAAAAACCTAATTACAGTATTGGTTGTGGAGTGGTCAGGAAAGTCTGCCTGGAGTAGGTGATGGATGAGCTGGAATGATGAGTGAGAGAGGACATGGAGAGGAAATTAATTTTATTTGAAACATTAATGGTTTGGGGCTGTGATAACTTTCTTTATACCAAACATGGCAGAGTAGAGAACACCAGGGTTCCATCCCTTCATTAAAGCAACTAATGAGCTGGCAAAAACTGTCAGAATCAACTCTGCAGAACTCTGGAATCTAGTTGAAAACTAACAACAACCAGGGGAAAGCTTAATGAGGAAGCTGCTACATTGCAACAAGAGAGTTCTCTGGTGTTATAAATTGTCCATCTACCCTTCTCCACAGACCAGATGGGTGGTGGCCATGAAAGGAGAAGCCTGTACTCCCGGTGCAGGTTGCCAAGTACCTGAGGGGGCAATACAGACCCTCTTCTCAAAGAATTGTGGTTGTGTATTTTGATCTGGCTGGTGGCTCCCTGAAGGACTGGTGCACAAGGACTGGCCTCTGTTTAACCCAACTCAGAGCATTCTCAGGTTTGGGGCAGCTTCCCAGGTGGCATTTGATAAAAGCATTTAAAGGCAAAAGTATGGGTTATAGCAGCCTGGGACAACAGACAGGTCAAGCAAGACAAATCAAAAAGCCTGGGAAGCAGTTTTGGAAAGGAGATATGTGGGGGAGTGAGGGCTTTTAAAAGCTCTTGTGTAAATCAGGGAATCAACAAGGCCATGCCTATGTCCAATATATGCTCAGAAAAGGCCTAATCTTCAGAAAAGATCCTAAACTTCCACCTCTGGCTGACCTTCAGGCTCTGCACAAGCAGGAAGTAAAAGTGAAGGCAATGTTGCAAATGACCTGGCTAAGCATTAAAAGGAGTGTCCCAACACAGAGGCAATCGTCAAAGACTGGAGGAGGGTTTTTTTTTTGTTTTTTTTTCTCGTCCTCACCTGAGGACATTTTTTTCATTGCTTTTTCAGAGAGAGAGAGGAAGGGAGAGGGAGAAAAATTGATACAAAAAAGAATCATTGATTGGTTGCCTCCTGTACTTGCCTGTACCAGGGATCATATGGGTCTAGACTGGGGAGTGAATCCTAAAGCAGGCATGTGCCCTGACAGGTAACTGAACCAGCAACCCTTCGGTTACAGGACAATGCTACCACCAACTGAGCCATACCAGCCAGGGCAAAGAGTGGGAGAGTTTTAAAAATTCTTTTTAAAAATATATTTTGAAGTTTCAGGGGTTTATATATATATATAGTGTTAATACACTAACTGACCACTAAGCCTATGGAACACAAACTTTAGTGGCCACATATGATGAAGAATAAAAAAACTTTACAAAAATAATTTAGAAAAGCAACTAAAACAGCAACTGTCCCAAACAAACAGAACAACAAACAAAAATTAATTTAATTTTTGTGCTTGGATTGGCCAAAAAGTTCATTTTGTTTTTTCCATAAAAGACACATCTTTCATTTTCACCAATCACTTTATTGATTGGGATATTTTGAATATGTCAGCTATCTCCCACATGGTATGTTGATTGTTCTCAGTTAATGTCTTGATCACTATCAACTTCAACTGGTCTGCATGACCATGGAGGATCATTGTCCAGCGAGAAATCTCCAGCAACAAACTTCACAAACCATTTTGACATGTTTGATCAGTTACAGCACTTCTCCATACACTGCACAAATCTTTTCTTTGCGTTTCACTTGCATTTTTACTTTTCTTGAAATAATAAAGCATACTATGCCAAAAATGTTGTGTGTTTTATTCCATTTTCAATATTAAAATGGCTACACAAAAATTCAACAATTTTGATAAGTTTTTAAAAAATACATGCTGACATGACAGCTGTCACAATAATTTTTAACAAAATTGTTTAGAATGAAGTTAAAGACAACTAAGCACTATTAGAGCCATCATACGGAAAATAACAAACTTTTTGGCCAGCCCAATGTATGGGCTGAGGTAATAGTTCACCTTCATTCTTTTATAAATAGATATCCAGTTATCTCAGAGCCATTTGTTGAAGAGACTATTCCTTTCCCATTGAGTGGTCTTGTCACCCTTGTTAAAAATTAATTGACCATAGGTACATAGGTTTATTTATAGACTCTCAATTCTATGCATGTCTATCTTTAAATATTTCTGTTAATTACTCTTTGAATATTTGGTAGAATTTACCAGTGAAGCTGTTTGGTCCTGGGCTTTTCTATGTTGACAGGATTTTGATTACTGATTAAATCTCTGTATATCTTATAGGCCTGTTGAGATTTTCTATTTCTTCCTGAATCCATTTGGTTAGTTTGTGTATTTTCAGGAATTGTCTTTTTCATCTAGGTATCTAATTTGTTCACATATAGTCATTCATAGTATTCTCTTATAATCCTTTTTATTTCCATAAGGTCAGTAATAAATGTTATTTTTTCATTCCAGATTTTAGTAATTTGAATCTTTCTCGTTTTCTTTTTTTTTTAAAGATTTTTTTTTATTTATTTATCTTTAGAGGGGAAGGGTAGGAGAGAGGGAGAGGGAGAGAAATATCAATGTATGGTTGCCTTTCGTGTGTCCCCCGCCGGGAACTGGCCTGCAACCCAGGCATGTGCCCTGACTGGGAATCGAACCGCGATCCTCTGGTTCACAGGCCCGCGCTCAATCCACTGAGCTACACCAGCCAGGGCTCGTTTTCTTGAAAAATCTTCTTTAAAATTTGTCAATTTTATTGATCTTTCCAAAGAACCAGCATTTGGATTTATTTAATTTTTCAGATTTTTTCCTCTTCTCTGTTTTATCAGCATTCTAATTTTTATCAGTTTTTTCTTCTGCTTCTTTGGGTTTAGTTTTCTAATTCATTAAGATGAGTAGTTACATTATTCACATAACAGTTATATGTTTCTTCTTTTTCTTTTTCTTTTTAAAATTATTTTATTGTTGTTCAATTATAGTTGTCTGCATTTACCCCCACAACTCCCCCCACCCCAGCCAAACCCACCTCCCTCCCTTGCTTCCACCCTCCCCCTTGGTTCTGTCCATGTGTCCTTTATAGTAGTTCCTGAAAACCCTTCTCCCCACTGTTCCCCCCCCCCGCCCCTCTGGCTGTTGTTTTGTTTCTTCTTTTTAAATTATGGCACTTGCAGCTATAAATTTCCTTCTGCTTTGACTGAACCCTATTAATTTTGGGATGCTGTATTTTGTTTTCATTAATCTGAATTTATTTTGTAATTTCAATTGTGATTTTTTTCTTCGATGCAATGGTTATTTAGTAGTGTTGTTTAATTTTAGCATATTTGTATATTTTTTCAAGTTTCGCTTTGTTATTGGTTTCCAATCTCAGTCCCTGTGGTAAGAAGACATACTTAGTATGATTTTAATCTTCATAAATGTACTTATTTTGTGGCCTAATGTATCGTTTATGCTGGAGAATCTTTAATGTGCACTTGAGAAAAATGTGTAGTGTGCTGTTTTGGGGGTTACTATTTTGTAAATGTTGGTTAGGTCTTTTCGGTTTATAGTGTTATTCAAGTCTTGTATTTCCTTATTGATCTGTCAAGTCTTTCCATCAATTCTTGAAAAGGGAGTATTGAATTCTATACTCCTTTATACTATCACTCTAGAACTGCCTTTACCTACTCTCAATTCTATTTTTGGTATATATTTTGAACTCTTTTTTGGCGCATAAAGTGTATGCTCCAATGTGTATATATATTTACAATTGATATATCAATGGACTGACCTTTTTAACATTGTACAATATCCTTTTTATCTAAACAATTTTTGCACGAGAATCTACCTTGTCTGATATTTAGAGAGCTACTCTAGCTGTCAACTGGTTACTGTTTGCACGGAGTAGTTCCATTTCCCATAATTCTCAGGTGATGGACCAATGGCAGTCACTCCCAGAAGGCCTTGTGGTAGGCGTGACGCACAGCTCGTCTCCATGACATGTCATGCGGTTGCCTTGCAAGCGTTTGTGCGGTGAGATAGTCAGCTGTGGTTTTTGTGAGGAAAAGAGGTCTCAGGGAAGAAAAACGCCTGAAAGGAGGCCAGGACTGGGCTAGGACTGAACTAAGAGTGAAGAGAGAGTTGAGGGGTGCTCGTATTGGTGGCCGTAGCCTTTGCTGGTGGTTGCAGCAGGCACGTCATTGCCTGTGAGGCGGTTGGTCAAGTGAGCTGCAATGGCCTCGAATGTGGACTATGTGGAATATGCCAGTGGGTTCCGCCATGATGAGGTGATCAGTTTCATCAATAACGAAGTCCTCAGTAATGGCGGCGGCCCAGATTTCTACACTACCTTCCGTTCTCAGTCATGGAACGAGATAGAGGACCGGCTTCAGGCCGTCCTGAATGACCCTGAGTTACCAAGCACCATCAAGCGGGCCTGCACTTGGAGTGCGCTGACCTTGGGCATACGTGTCGGTGCGAGGCAGCGTGAGCAGCTGGTGTACCAGGTTCGGCAGTTGCAGGATCGGGTAGATGAGCTTGAGGGGACTTCCTTGGCTCTGGCTCCTGAATTGCAGAGGCTGTGCAAAGAGCGTGATGAGATGGCCTTGCAGCTGCGCTTCACACAGGCTGCCCAGCAACAGGCACTGAATGAGCATGATATGCTTCATGGGTGGCTGCTCCAGACTCAGACATTGGCCAAAGTGACCTTGTTGGCCCATGGAATAGTGCCTGGGCCTCAACCTGTGCAACTTGGGGCCATGGTATGGCCCCTGAGTGAAGAGCAATACAGAAATGTGGAGGCCATGGGGATGCCTGGTTGTCCCTGGGCCCATGCCATGCAACCGCCTCTGCCAGTGCCATACCCATTTCCATTTTACCCACCATTCCCAACGGGATTCCCGTCTTTGCAACCTCTGCCACCTCCACCAGTATTCATGGAAGCAGTAGGGGCAGTAATCCCACCTAAGATGCCTCCCCTGGGGAATAATTCCCCTGGCCCGCAGGCCATAGTGGGGACCCAGGAGGAGATGGCCCCAGTGGGGGAACAGAGGAGCCACAGCCACAAGGACGGTCCTGAGATCCTCCAGGATAGAGTCCCCTTAGGGGACATCAACAGCCTTAGCCAACAAGATCCAGAGAGACCCCAGGGTATGGTCAACCTGAGCCACAATGACAATGACAGCCAGGAAGATGGTGAAGTGGGCCTGCAGGGAATGGTCCCCACTGGGGATAGCTACAGCCAGAGCCAAAAAACAACATCTAGAGACGCCCCATGGCATGGTTACCGTGGATGACAGGAACAAAAGCTACAGCCAAGAAAAAGATCCAGAGACGCCCCAGGGGACTGTCCCCTTGGGGCGTAGCCAAAACCAGGAAGGTGATCCAGAGAGGCCCCAGGTGACTCACCTGAGGGGCAGTCGGAGCCTTGGTGTGAAACAAAATCCAAAGAAACAATGGCCTCAGGGGCAGAGGTTTTGGCAATCAAAAGAGAGAAGAGCCTCAGCTTCCCAGCTCCAGAAGATGTCTGCCCCACATGACTGGGACTGTCCTTGGTGTAAAATGATGAATTTCTCATGGCGCAAGGCCTGCTTTAGATGCAGGATAGTCCACATACCGGGTGAGCTTGGAGATGTGAACCCAGGACAAACTCATTAATTTCAGGAAGGTAAGTAAGAATGGAAACACTCTAAAAAAAACGCAATTTCCTCAGGTGCTTAGAGTCAGTTTCCTTAGGATTTCTGCCTAATAAAATCAAATTCATGGGAACATGCTAAAACAAAACAAAACAAAACAAAACAAAAACCAATTTCCTAAGACTCCCTTCTGATAAAAAAAAAGAAACAAAAACCAAAACACACAAATTATTTATTTCACAGAAAATTTGAAACCAAAGTTATCATAGAAAAAAATTAAATAAAATAATCCATTATCCCATTACCCAAAGTAACAACTTTTTATCATGATGGGTACACATACACAAATTCATATGTATTTATATATTTTTCTTTAGTTTAAATTTATTGGGGTAATGTTGGTTAACAATCTTTCTTTTTTAAGAATGAACTTGAACAAAGATGGACTGCTTTTGAGTATCACATTTTTTTAAAATTTTTTATTTATTTACTTTTAGAGAAGGGAAGGGAGGGAGAAAGAGGGTGAGAAACATCAGTGTGTGGTTGCCTCTAGCGTGCCCCCTGCTGGGGACCTGGCCTGTAACCCAGGCATATGCCCTGACTGGGAATCAAACCAGTGACCCTTTGGTTCTCAATCCACTGAGCCACACCAGCCAGGGTGAGTATCGCACTCTTTAAATAGAGGACTTCTCCTAATTGCATTTAAGTTTACAGGTGGTGCATTCTGGATGCTGATGCTGATTGGTTGGCCCCTGGAGACACTGAAGCTATGAAGCGTTTATTCTCCTTTCCACTCCTTTCTGTCTTCTTATTGACCTCCTTTTCCTGAAAATGCCATGTCTTTGGCTGGGAACAGCCATGTGTTTTTTAGAGTTATACACTACATTGAATTTTAGGAGGGCTGCTTTTCCTTGAAAATGCTATTGTTACTTTGTAAACTACTGCAGCATTCATGTTTGCTTCTTGTCTTTTTACAGTTTTACAGGTAAAGGCCTGTTTTTGTGTTTCTCAGTGTCATGCAGTTTGGAACTTGCTCGATAAAGAAGCTGATCCTGTCCCAGGAGAAGATTTCCCAAGAAATCACACCAGCCAAGAAGAGTGAGAAGTGAGGGAAGAAGAGATACTTTGGCATTCATTGGGGGGGAGGGGAGAACAAAATGATTTTTGTTAGAATTTAATTTCTCTGTTGGGACAAGGAATTAATTCATAAGATTGCAGTGTTAAATTCCACAGATAGCAAATTTGACAAAGTTCATGAAATTTGTTACACAAAGTTATTCTCTAGTATGTGTTTGGAACTAGACGTATATTAAATATCTGGTGCACATGTTATAACCTTATTTAGTGAGTTCGGTTAGATTACAGGAGAGAGCATAATTTGAGATACAAAGTAGATCAGAGGTGACTTCTTTGCCTTGCATGTAATACAATCTTTGGGTAAACCCAAATGAAATAATCTCCAGGTAGTTTTGCAGTTTTGAGAGCAACATCTAGTAGACTTTCATGAAAGGACTTGAGTAACATAACTGCTCATCTGGTTGGTCCCAGGTGAGACAAGTGAGCAGTGGCAAATATTGGGAAAGTGGCCTCACAAGAATGTAAGCGGGACTTTTCTGGTTCTGCTTATTCCCTCCTTTGAGAGGGACAGCTGTCCTCTTGAGGATAGGGAGGGAGGGGGCTTCCATGGGGCCTTCATTTGGTTGTCCGAAAGACCACTGGGTGACCGTCTTAAAGAAAGGCAGTGTTTGGGGGAGTGTTGGTTATATATGTAAGGCCTGAGCCTTGGCCACTTTCATCTCAAGTCTCTTTCCAGTCCAGAGTGGATGAAGAACAAAAGGCATTCAAGGACAGACCTGGTGCTTCTCTTGGGAGGACTAACTGGATTAAAGAATAGACTGAACTTGGGTGGGACAGGCACTCAAGAATGCCTCTGTGCTTCTTGTCTTCCACTTGGTGTGTTCTCTGTGGGCCCCCCCCAAAGGCAGTTGGAGCCTAGGGGGTGGGAAGTTAGATCAGCCTCCAGTTTGAACAAAAGATGTCCTGGAGTTTCTCCTCTGAGATCTGCCCAGTTCACCAAGCTCAACCTTTGTCAGGATTTTCTGATTCTAACTAGTAATAAAGTGTGTGCATTTTCCTGCTGTGTCTTCTGCATAGTGTGTATCTCAGGGCAGGTTTGCTCATACACTGCAGCATAAATCTGCATCTCCCTCCATCCCACTGAGGTGAAAGGTCAATCTCATTCCCTACTGAAGGGACTTGCTTCTTCTCCTAGGTTACTTAAGAATGGGAGGGAGGGGGGCTTCTGTGGGGCCTTCAATCATTTTGTGATTGCCTCTGCTACCCTTGCTGTCCCGGTCCACATGGTCTCTCGAAAGTGGACATCTCTGCTGCTCCTGGGCCTGTGGGGTATGAGAGGTGAGGTGGGGAGGGGGTTTCTGCCTAGGCTAGGAGACCTAATGCCTGGGGTCCAGCCTCCCTGTGTGTACCATCTCTCTGAGGCCCTGTCCCTCTCAGTATAAATTTCCCTCATTTTTTAAACTTTATTTTTGTTGACACTATTACAGACGTCTCCCTTCCCCCTCCTTTGCCCACCTGCATCCCGAATTTCATTTCTGTTTTCCAAGACACTGTCCCCCTCCTTCCTGTGCACAATCCCATCAAGGTGCTCAGGATTCTGGAGAACAGCCAGGCTCAGTCTGCTAACAAGACAAATGTTCCCTGAGGCAAATGTGGGTAGCTCCTTACCTGCTTAGGGGCGGAGATGGGGCGGAGCACAGAAGTGATTCTGCCCCACCAGCTTTCTCCTTGCTCAGAGGCCTGATCACCGGGAGACCTTGGTTACTTGGGAGGGCACTGGGGAGGCAGGGGACCATCAGGGACATCCAGCTAAAGCTCTGTTTCCTGGGTTGGGACTGGGTTTGTGATACTCTTGTGTGTGTTGATAGCTCCCTGGAATTTTGGAAGGATGGGAGGCAGATGAGACTTAGTAAAGTTTCAGCATTATCCAATTGATGTACCATCAGGTTATTCTGGATCTTACCACAGTTGCTTCATTTACGGTTTCAAATGGTCTCTGCTGTTCATCGGCATGCCTTTAGGTCAGCATGAAGGCAGACTCACCCTGTGCATAGCTTTTATATAGTTTAATATGATTCAGGTCTTTCAGGGCTGATTTTTCCCAATGCTACATGAATCACTGAGGCTGTGAAATCAGTGCTTTCTTTTGGGGTGGGTACACACAAAAAAAGGCAGCAAGTTTCTGAGGCAAGAACCTGGACTTTTGGAGTTAGAGAGACCTGAGTTCAGATACTTGCTCTGCTATTCACTAGCTGTGTGACCTTGAACAAGTTAGTGAACTTTTTTCATCCTCCCAAAAGTGTTGGCTCCTTTCTACCCTCAGGATTCTTCTCTCTGAAAATGAGCTAATGGGTATAAGGGATTATTAGTCATGGTAAGAACTACCATTGAATGCTTACTATGGGCCAGGCATCTGTTTTGGTGACCGTAAGGTATAATAAGCACTCATGTTTATAGTTCTTTAAAAGTGAGTATTATTACCCCCATTTTACAGATGTGGTGACCCAGTACCCAAACTTGGGAATTGGTGAAGCCTGGCTACAAAGTGAAATTTTATTGGTTCTAATGCAGAGGTGGCAAACATAAGGCCCATGAGCTGAATCCAGCCCTCCATCTTGCTTTATCTGGCCCGGCACCTTGTTTCTACACAGCAGCAGTGCTGAACTCTTGCTTAACAGTTAAGGAGTAGTTACATTTATACAATCCTCAAATTACATTCGGCCCTTTGAAGGCAACCACGAGGCTGATGTGGCCCCTGGTGAAAGTGTGTCTGACACCCCTGTTAATGTCTGGGCTCTTTCCTTTATATCACCCTGCCTTAACCTTTTATCCTTAGTAAGAAGTATATTTGCATGTTAACATCACCGCCTAAATCCAGTGAAATCACTGTAATGCAGAGACTTGGAAACATAGCGGCAGTCTGGTTATCATGGCGTTGCTCTTTTGGAATTTCTTGGGCTTTGGGGTACGTGACCATCTAGGCTAGGATGCCAGTGAGTAGGTCCACCTATTATTTCAGGACTGAAAGAAAAATAAGGTGGCACTTTAGGCAGTGGGAGTGACTTGATTAAGCAGGCTGGCCTTATGAAAAGTTCACAGAGCCTGAGTTCAATACTGTTAAGATAGATCCCATCCTGACTGCTCATCTAAAGTCTGTCTGAATTAGTCCATTTTTGTTTAAGCAGCAAAGGTGCCAGCTCTAACAGTCCAATATATACACATATATACTTCTCAGGGAGAAAGCAGGGAGAAAGGAGACTTCAGGAGCTTCAGACTCGTGTTGCAAAATGGGGAGTGGAATTAATGTTTTTAAAATCATGCTACTAAGTCTATGACAGAGTGGCAAAGAAATACATAATTTCCTTATCATGTGCTAGGTAAAGCTTCAACACCAAATAGTAGCAGATTCTTATTATGTGGTGCAGGTACTGCGCATAGCTCTCTTGAGTGGTTTCCTCACTTACAGCACATGATAGAGTGAGTGCATACGTTGGCGCTGAGCCTCACATAAACTTAAAGATATCGAATAGCCCTGGCCTCTGACCTTATGAAGTTGCTGTTGAACAGATTTTCTCCTTGACTGTGTTTGCTCTTTGGCACTTCAGACAAGTATTTAGGATCACAATGAAATAGGCATAGGAAGTGCTCCAGTACTGGGTATCTATATCCCTAGGGGACCTAGTACAATTAATTTCTTGAGTACTACTCCCTATTTGGTTCTGTTGGAAGCACTCTATTCAGTGGACCTAAGAATCAGTCCTTCCAGGAGGTCAGATCTTAGTCCATCTAGCCCAACTTCTCTGGGGCATAAAGGAATTATAGAAAAGCATTATATTTTCCCTAGTATCAATATTAGAAGAAATGCCAAAAGAAATCTCTAGCTTTTAAAATTATTATAACTATACAAATCAAGCAAACAGCATGCATGTAGAGAAAGCTTCCTCTGTCCTGAGCACTGTGGTAGGCTCTGTGGAAGTGATCACTACTGATCTTGATGATCTCCTGTTATATTGAAAGAAACAAGACTGCCCTGGATGGTGTGGCTCAGGGTTGAGTGCTGGCCTGTGGATCAGGGTCACCAGTTTGATTCCCAGTCAGGGCACATGCCTGGGTTGTGGGCCAGGTCCCCTGTGGGGGATGCACAAGAGGCAACCACACATTGATGTTTCTCTCTGTCTCTTTCTCCCTCCCTTCCCCTCTCTATAAATACATAAATAAATAAAATCTTTTAAAAAAAGAAAGAAGACCATTATACATCAAACACCAGTTTTCATCAATTCTATCATATTTTGTGGCCTATAAATATCAATATCTGAAAGATCCTGTGTATCAAACAGCTCTATTTAATAAATAATGATTTTCTCATTTAAAATGAAGAAAGCCTGTATGTCTAAAGTCCCCTAACACAAAGTTGATATAATGCCAACTAAAAGTGATAACTTGCTATTTAAATTTAAGATTTTTGTGAGGATTCCATGATGATGATGATGATGATGATGATGATGGTGATTATATGCAACCTAATCACAGAAAAATGTACCATTTTACTAGACAGCCAACATCTCACAATCCATCATTGCTACCTTCTTTACCTTCTATGAACCTTGGGAAGAAAGGTAGGTACAATTTCTGTAGGAAGCTAGTAGTTTCAGTACATGTTAAGTACCAGTAAGTGCTAAAAGATTTTAGTGGAGTACAAGTTCAGTATGTACCATTTTGGGATGCAAAACAAAGCTTCACAATAACCAGATGGTTTCATATTGTTCCCCTAGTCAACAAAAAAGTTGCTAAGAAAGTTAACTTTGTTTTATTTCAAAATAATATGCAGTATTACAGCTTCACTTGTGACATTGTCCAGCTCTTTGTTTCTTATGTTTATATCTACTATTTTAGTTTTTATTCTTCATTCTGCACTACATTACAAAATAATTGCACTCAAGGTAGAAACCTGTGATTACTTTTGTGGTAGGCAACATTAAACCATACCCCAGTGTTTGTAAAATGATGACAAAGAGCTCTCTGAGGGTTTTGTCTGTGAGTAAAAGTCTTAGGATATTTAATCTCATTTGTTTTTTCCTTGATATATATTTATTTTGATCATTTAGTGAGACATATTGGTTCCAGGTTAAAAAGGACTCAGCAAGTATTGAAAAACTTCCATGCTTTTACCACTACAATTCCTGATATTGTCTAGACAGTTTTGAAACTTCAGAACATTTACAACCTGCTTTGTAGAAGACTCACACTATTGAGCTCTCCTGTTAATCAATGTTTCTGACATTTTTTTCCATGAAACATTTATTCCTGAGAAGGAAAAAAAATGTCAACATGGCATCTGTAACTACAAAATGCATTTAGAAACCCACCAGTAGCTGTTTTGTTCGCTGGATTATAACATTCCATTGGTACTCACAACGCTACTCAGGAGAAACATTTATATAGTCCAGTTCATTCCATTCCTTTGCCAAATTTTGGTGTTTGTGATTTATAGATCAAAGTGGTTGTCCATGGTTTAAAATAGAGGTTTCTTTTCTTATTTTTTAAAGATGTTATTTATTTATTTTTAGAGAGAGGGAAAAGGAGGAAGAAAGAGAGGAGAGAAACATCAATGTGTGGCTGCATTCCACACCCCCTTCCCCTCTGAGGAGCTGGCCTGCAACCCAGACATGTGCCCTGACTAGGAATCGAACCAGTGACCCTTTGGTTCTCAGGCTGGCACTCAATCCACTGAGCCACACCAGCCAGTGCTAAAATAGAGGTTTCTTTAAAAATGTTTAGGCAAAATAGTATATATGTATAGATGAAATAACAGTTTCTTGGACTTTAATCTTTTAGTTTAAACTCCAGTGGTGTAACTATTTTTGAGCCTCCAAGAAAAAGAACAGATGTTTAGAAGGAAAGCTGGAGCCCTTTTTTTTTTTTTCAAAAAAGTGATATTTTCTCATACTGATATCATACCCCAAGTGCCTGCACCAGCATGCAGGGAGTTAGAAGATTCAGTCACGATCCCAAAGTGACTGGGTTGATGACACCAAAAAGACTACATGACAATTTTTTTGTCTGTCAGGTGTCAAGGTGTGAGATGTGCAGAGCTGTTTCTATAAACCAAAATGAGGCAGACCACAGGATAGACGTTGGTAAATGATGAATGTGAAAGAAGTCAACATCAGAAATGATATACTCCTTGAGGCAAATAAGCCACACTCTGCAGAGGGTTCTCTCTACAAAGGGAAAGAGGAAGGGAAAAACAATGAAGCTTACTCGGTGTGGGTACTGTGTTAGGATTTATGTGTGCAAAGAGTATGATTACAACATCATTCCTGTCTTCGAGGAGTTCACAGACTAGTAGGGAAAAAAGCTCTGAGTATCTCTTAGATTCTAGGCACATAACACATGTCATTTCATTTTATCTTCACAGGGAAAGATAAGTAAAAACTGGCTAAGAGTGGCATTCATTTGGCCTAGAAAAAGGATAGTTTTATCTTGTGTATCCAGGTGTTCCCAGGATAGAAGATGCCCAGACCATGTAAGAAAAATAAGCTGTCTATTACTTTGGATAGATGAGCTTCAGATTCCAAACCTGTAAGCATGGGCGAATAGACCTTGATTCTTTAAGAGCCTTCCAAGATACACTAACCAATGAGGCCCAGGCTAAAACAGTGTATCTGATCTCATAAGTCATGTAGGTAGATATAAACATGCTACAAGTCAGGTCATGGGAACAGTTGACACTCGAGAACTGTAGAATAATAAAATTACAGTTGTTAGATAGGTGACGGAAGCCCAACCAATCCAGTGCAGTGATCTCAGAAATAATTTGGGGAGGTGGAAGAGGATAGTGGTGAAAAGCACAGGCTTTGAAGTCAGCAGCCTGTGTTCAGATCCTGGGCCTGACACTGACCAGTTGTCTTACCTTGGTCAGGCTACCTCTCAATTTTGGTTTCCCCATTGGTAAGATGATAGTTTATGTTTCATAGGGTTGTTTAAACAAACAAACTAACAAGCAAACAAAAACCAAACATCATATATGCAAAGTGTTTAGCAGGAATGCCTGAAATGTAATACGCAGTTAATAAACATTAGCCATTATTGCAAGAATAAAACCTCAGAAGCAGGCAGAGTTTTAGCTAGAATTTAGGGAGCACCCTCTGAGTCATGATGAGCTAAAATTAGGACAAGTTAAAGGAATTGTGCATAGCAGACAGAAAGATAAAGAACTTGCACTCTTGAGTAAGTTGTGCAGGTTTGGAATATAAATGGAGTTAGATGTCTCTAGAGCCCTAGAGCCTAGCCCCTATGTCCCTAGAGCCCCATTCTTTCCTCTATCACAGCTCTTAATAAGTGAATTCTAATTGTCTGTTGCTTGTCTGTCTTCTTTGCTAGACTGTGAGCTACTGGAATGCACGTATGCGCTTTTCTTCTGTCTAATCTAGGTACCTATTACAGTGTCTGTTATACAGTACATGCTCATAAATGTTCATTCAAAGAATAAACATTGGAAATAGGCTTAAATTCACACACATAACAAGCCTGTCTCTGGCTTCTCATGTACAGAAGGGCACTGGAAAAATTTGCCTCATAGATAAACTCAGAGATTATCAAAAGGAGGTACTCTTTTTAAAAATTAAAAAATTTTTTTTCTAATTTTTATAAAGGAAGTGAATTTTAGTGTCAAAAGAATGTGTAAACTCACCACAAGTGACAATATTGTAACACTGTCACAGGCAAATTCACACCTATAGATGAGTTAGTTGAAGAACAAAGTTAGTTTTGGAAGGCTAGAGAAAAAGATTCTGAAATGTCACATCCACTCTATAAAACTGACTATCCTTGGTATTATCCTTTTAATCTACCTGGGTTTGAGAATAGCCTAGGGCATTTGAAATGAAGACAATTAGCACCTAAGACAGGGCATCCACATGCAAAATCCTGTCACCTCTCAGAGGCCTCAGGAGGTGACAAGTTTAGATAAGAAGACACTTTCAACCTTGGCTGACAGTTTGTCAATGCTTTTATATTTGATTTAAATGGCATATATATTCTGAACAGTGTAGTTTGCTTTCAACTTGTGAATCTTTCTTCCCCCACATCATGATTTTTATTTTTCAGGCCATTTAAAAACAAGAACAAAAAAAAAAAAATCTTTCCTCTATGGGGTGAGAACGGATGAAACAGCTCTTGCTTCTTGCACACAAATGAGTTCAGTTCATTTCCCTTCTGTTTCTCTGTAAAGTATGCTTGGCTTTCCTTTAGAGCTCAGAATGCTAAAGTTGGAAGTAGCCCTATTGGGTCACCTGGTTCCAGTCCATTTGGCAGAGGGGGAAAATGAGGCACAGAGAGAGGAAGTGATTTAGAGGCAAAACATAGAGTATAATTTGCCTCTCCCACTTGCTGGACTAGTCCTCCTTCCAATACATCCACCTATTTCAAAGGTGGGCCAGAGGCGTGTAGAAGCAAATGTGTGTGTTTGTTTATTCATTCACTCGCTCAGCAAATATATTTAGCATCTAATGTGTGGCAGACACTGAGAATACAGTAGTGACCAAGGGACACAAAATCCTGCCGTCATTGACCCTACATTCTTGTGGGGGAGACAGACAAAAACCAATCAGATCATTCTGCTTATAAGTGGATTATACTTGTACTTAGGGCCCATTCTTCTTAACTCTCTACTGATGCCTTCATCGCTCCCCTCTTTCGTTTTTTCCCCTTTACTCTATTGTGAGGATGGTGAGAGAGAAGGAGGAGAGCCCTTTCAATCCCTCTTTCTCTACACTTTAAGCTCAGTGTGAAGTTTTGAATTTGTTCAAGTCAGGTTTAGTACCAGTGTAGCACTAGAGTGAAGATGTCAGTATTTTTCATCAACACTGCAGTAGTGGGCTGGCTCAGCTGTCAGCTTGCTTGTGAGATGACAATGAGGTACTGGATATGAGAGTTGTACTATTACCTTATAATTTCTCTGTTCTTTTTTTATACGATTTTCGTTGTGCTGAACCCTGTCGTATCTGGCTGCTTTGACAGGTGTGCTATTTCAGCTACACAGAACAAAACAGAGAACGAAAAGAAGAATGCATTGTACGTTTTTGCTGTCAGATCCAGGTGGCTTTGTTCCTAAGTTTGTGCATGATTTGTTCAGGGTTGTTCAGAGACAGAAGAGGCAAGGTTTCATTTTTAACCAATGTGATACTGAACATTCTCACAGTTTACCTCACAGGTGTGCTGCTGTCCATATGCCCTAGATGAAGGGATCTTCTTCCCTGTCTTCTCCTTTCATGTTTGAAATTCCACCATTGTGATTAATTTCTCTGGGCTCATCATTTGCCCAATCAAAATATAAAGAGTTTGGGGAGGATTAATCTCCCAAGTCCTTAACACCGGTGTATGCATTCGCTTACCAGATCAATTTCTTGCTGGAACCAAAGCATGCAAAAGGGTGACAGGTGAAGCTGGTCTTCAACAAATGAGGTAGGAAGATAAAGGGACAATCTTGGCTCAGTTGCCCAGACCCATTCCAAAATATCCTCTTGAATGTGGTTTTGTTTATTTTTATTCTTGGTGTTGCAAATGACTATAGGAAGAGTATATTTATACTTTATCTATTAAGGTTGACAGGTTCTAAGGCTGAGCATGCTTCCACCAAGAAGGAGAGTTACTATTAGCTGTTACTGAAATCTTAGAGAATTGTTCTCAATCTTAGTAGGTGGAGAGCAAATATCTGGCCTTGGTACAAGGCAGCTCTGTGCATCTGATCCATTGGTAAGATATGTGAGGATTTAAAAATTGTTCTTGCCGTTGAGCTCCCAACCTTGCCGTATTCTCAAGGAACTTGGTGCTGAAACTGTGGGAGACATACAGCAGACAGCATAACTGTAGGTATTTAAATTCCAACTTTAAAAGTGTTTTATATAATCAAAAGGAAAAATGTAGAGGACCGTTTGGCTTCAAGCATTAAACAAGGTGTTATTCTAATGAAAAAGGAAGAAGTTTTGGGGAAATATTACTTAACAGTACATTTTGAAATAGAAACAAGGCTTTATTTCAGAGAAGAAAATGAAGGCTGAAATGTTTTAAAAAATTAATAATATGTAATTTAGCATCAAAGAAAGACAAACATATTCTCTATTAACATTAGAGGATAAAAGTTACAACACAATTATCAACACTTGCAATGTGATTTAAAAGAGGTTTTAGGTCCCAAATGCTGAAATGTGAGTTCTATATATTGAGGGGCACATAGAAGGTCACACAAAGACAAAACTCTAATTAAATGATTTATTTTCCCATCTAAGACCCATCAAATAGATAAATCTGAAACATCTTTGGACATAGACTAATTTTTGAACCTCAGCGAGCACTCTGGGTTCTTGGACAAGGAAGCAGAAAAACATTGCCATTTGCTTAGGATCAAGATTACTCAAGAAGACTGGCAAGGGGAAGGGGGAGGAGGAGGGAAAGGAGGCACTTGCCCCAAGTCCCTTGTTCACTTACTACTTCTGATTCTGCAGAGGCCTCCTGAGTATGTTCAGTAGTGATTGCACACTGACAGTACTGATAGATTCTGTGTTTCAATCTCAAAGGTTTCGGCTCTTTCATTCTCTGTCAGTGTGTTTCTACCCCATGTGAAGGCTGGGTACAACTTGCCTCTATCATCAGCCTCTTCAGGGACTACTTAAACTCAGTCATCCCTGGTGGCCCTTGGGAAAACTGCAAGAACAGAAGCATTAGCAAGCATTCCTGTGTGTGTGTTGGTAGTACAGCCCAAATCCTGCAAGGACCTTCTAATTGTTGTCCTCTCCCACATAAACCCTCTATTGGGGGCGGGGTGGGTGGGGAGGGGATGGAACCCTGTGGCAATAACCAAGCTGCTAAATTGCTTAGCTGGTTTTAATTGAAGTGTGAGAAGGAGGTTTTAAGGCAGGTAGACAACATCCTGTTGTTCCAGTTGCTCCTTCCTCTTTTCTGCACATCTGGCTAAACCGGGAGTCAGGTTCACTGACTCCTGCCTGGTAGCAGCAGCAGCAGCCACAGCAGCAGCAGCAGCTGCCACATCTTTCTTCTGGTCCACACCTTGGCCCGCCCAAGAGCCCATCAGGCCATGGACGCGATGCCTGTGTATCATGGCAAAATCAGCCGGGAAACAGGGGAGAAGTTACTGCTTGCCACTGGTCTGGACGGCAGCTATTTGCTGAGGGACAGTGAGAGTGTCCCAGGCGTGTACTGCCTCTGTGTGCTGTGAGTACATCGTTGCGGCTGGGCCGGGGGCTTGCAGAGGGTGGGCACAGGCAGTGGGTATGGGTGGTGGGGGCAGGCAACGCGCAGGTGGCAGGAGCTCGTCCCAGCCTCCACTGCTCACCCGATGGTCTCATGGGCTTCCTCAGTTGCAGCCCAGGTCCATGGTGGCCCACGATTTGGCTTAGGCCCCTCACTGGGGATTTTGCTTCCTGGGCCTCCCTATCACCAGAAAGGCCTCCTCAAGACCTTTTGGAGCACCTGTAGAAAAAAACTTTTTGAGTGGGGAAATACAGCCTGGAATTTACCTTTGGTCAGAGCAAGAGCCAGGATCCAGACTTCAATTTTGACCTCTAGTAGAAGCCAGCGAGGTGGAGCCCTTGGATGGTGGAATGGCCAGATTTGGGGCCAGCAGCTCCTGAGAAAAGACTTCTTTCCAACTCTCTTTAAATGAATTTGGAGGTGTCATCCTAAAGGAAGACCATCAAATTCAGGGACAGAAATCAGGCTAAGAAACTAAATTTATTGCTTGAAGAATGCAATACCATTAAGTAGGATGCTGAGAGGGGGGATGTTTGTGAGTAAAACTGGCTTTCTGAACCTCCTTAGTTAGCTTCATTTAGAAGAGATGTGTGGGGGGCAGGATTCCTTCTTGATAAAAGCAAGGACAGACAATAGTTGTGAAGGACACGGAGGGAAAACACCCTTGTTATGAATCAGCTGTGCCCTTCACTTAGGCGTGTCTTTGTCTAATGCCCCATTTTGAATCAGACGCAACTTCATCTTTGCTTCAGGGCTCCAGAGTCATGCAGATCTGAGACCTAACCCTGTGCTAGTCCAATGCTAGGTTTGGGACTTCAGCAAGTTAACCTCTCAGTCCCTCGGTTTTCTTATCCACAAAATAGGTATAATATTACTACCTATGTCATAGAATTGTGAGGATTGAATGACATAATGCAGGTTAAAAATTTAGCGCTGCACCTAGACATAGTAAATATTCTGTGAATGTAACCTATTATTTTATTATTATTATATTATTTTTTCAGTCAACTTCTCTCAGTACTCATGGGACATGTCTAAGAAAGTGTGTCGCTGAATTACTTTTTGTTAGCAGGATAAAAACACCCATGAAAACACCAGCTCTGCACAGTAGGTTCTAGACAGAAACAAGATGAAGGAAAATACTTGGTAGTATTTTCAGTACCTAATGATACACTGCAAGGTTTTAAAGTACCTCCGGGCCAGTGAAAAAAGATTATACTGATGCTGGTAATAGAGGATTTTCATTGTTTGTTTATTTATTATTTTTTTAAATGGCCGAGCCATGTTTGTGGCAACTCTCAGGCCATGCTACATGCATTTATTGTAAAGGCTTCAAGTGAAATACATGGAAGCTATTCAAACTCAGGCTCAGATCTTTATGTTTTGCTTATATTATTGTTTTCTCAAGTGGAAACTGGGGAAGGTCAATGAAAACCAAGTAGTATTCTTAGGTCGTGTTCTTATCAAAAGAAGGTTGAAGAGGGAGTGGACCAACAAAAGGGCTTCTTTAGCGAAGCTGACATAATGGGTCTCTTAACCTAGAGGTTAGAAAAAAAAGCTTTGGCAGGAAAAGGGAGAGCAGGGGACAGTGTACTTGCAAGATTTGCTTGAGGCTTCAACCACACTGGCCTCTTTTGTTGTTTCTCAAGCTTGCCAAGCATGCTCCTCACCTGTGGTCTTTGCACTTTTTGTTCCTTCTGCCTCTTGACTACCTGATCTAATATAAGTGCCCTCTCCTGTCCCTGTTACACTCTATCTCTTTATCTTTCTTCAAGGAGCTTTAAACTATCTGACATTTGCTTGTTTACTGATTTATTACTGAGCTCTCCTGGTAAAATGTAAACTCCATGAGGGTAGTGACATTGTCTCCTGCACCAGGACCACAGCCTGGAATGTAAAAGGCATTATGAGGCACTCAATATGTATTTTTGCATTAATGAATGAACTGTCAAAGCAAATACTGTTCTTTACTGCAAGCAGCTATGGACTGATATGAGGAGGCCAGCGTGTGGAACACTGGATGAACTCACTCAACTGTTCTGGGTCTTGCTTCCAATATTCGTAAAACAAAAATAGTAACATTTTCCCAGCCTTCTGCATAAGATTGCTGTTTGTAAAACATGCAAGAGACAAGGATAAATTTACCCTTTTGCCCATGTAGGCCAGGATCATGTAAGTAATTAATTTAGGCAGATGGGAAATTCTCAAGCATTTCAGTTTTCACCCAAAGTGAGTCTTGCATAAGTGTAGTTTTTATGACTCTTAGTTTTCCATGCAAACCTCCTTATGAAGTAGCAGAAAAGAGTAGGCAAATTGGGAGTTCCCCTCCATCTTTTGATGGGCAGACTGGGGCCTCCAAGTCTTAGAGGGCAGCTGCCAGACTGAGCTGCTGAGGGAAGGCACAAGGATACATTATCTTTTATGACACTTTCTGAAATTTTTTGAGCCAAGGGTCCCTTTTGATCAATATAAAACTTTCATTTCCCCATTTTGGTACTATGCTGTAGTAACGAAATGACATTTCATTTTGACATAAACCGCGGACTCATCTTAAACTAAAAAAATGTATGCTTGTGATGTGCAAAAGAAATAACAATGTAAATGGTGTCACATGCACATGAACAAGAAGGAATAGCTAACAAATGTTCAGTGATTGTGCAGTTTGCTCAGAATAGTTTCTCATTCTATCTTTTGTTTACTCCCATTGTCCAAGAAGGTTCGGTTGAGATTTAGTTTCTATATTTTTCCTTTTAATTGAATTTATTGGGATGACACCGGCCATATAGGTTTCAGGTGTACAATTCTACATCATCTGTGTATTGTATTGTGTGCTCACCACCCCAGGTCAAGTCTCCGTCCATCACCAGTTATGCCCCCTGTACCCTCACCCACTTCCTGGTCTATATTTTTTGTAGGAATAGCACCTTGTGCGTGCTTTCAAACTGTAAACTATGCTTTAAAACTCTTTTCCCCAATTCTAAACCCCTGGTCATGGCCATCAGATATGTCCTTTTGCCCTGCTCAGTTTTGGAAAATCTCATAAAGTACTAAAGAAGTTTTCTATTTATAAGATTGTTCACCCATATTTAAAGTGAAAAGTTGTTCATTTATTTTCAATCAATAAATTCTAGATTTTTGTATAGTAAGTCCATTAAAAATCCTTCCTAATATCTAATCATATTATATAAAAGTTGAAACATGTAGATAATGGAAATGAGGGGAGAGCCATCTGTCGTTTTATAACCTAAAGGCAATTATTATGGAAAATAAAGTGTCTTTTCTTCTATATCTTAATTTAAAGTTGCTTTGTAAACACATATGTGCTCTTACAATATTGTATTCTGATGAGTTTTCCACTTTGCATGAAACAACTTCATTCATATATAATGTTATTATTGATGGCTTGCAAACATTATGTTGAACGGCTGCATGACAGCCCAGCCAGCGCATGTGCTGTACTTTCCTTAATCAGCCATCTATTTTAGACATTCAAGTAATTCCATTTTTTCAGTTATAAATTCCATTATGATTCCTATTTCAGTCCATAAAGTTTTCCTTGTGTCTGTGATTACTTCTTTATCATTTTAAAGATGTGCAATTTCTAAGTCAGAAACCATGAATAGCTTAGGATTCTTGATATATACATGATCACCAAATTTTTTTTCCTGAATGATTCTTCCAATTCATACATGTGCTCACCAGTAATGCACAAGAGTGTCCATTTCATCACACCCTTCCTGCACTTGGGAATTCCTTAAAAAATTTCTCCTTGAAATTTGGTATCTCATGATTTCATATTTCTTTGATTAGTGATAAGAGTGTCTTTCATATGCTTGGTAAGCTGTTGTGGGTTTTTTTGTTCATGAATTGGCTCTTTGTCTACTTTCCCCATTGAGCCATTGGATATTAGTATTTTTCTTAACACATTATGGGTGTTTATACACTAATCCTTGGTCTGTTGAAAGTATTTTTTCTTAGTTTGGTGTTTGCCATTAGGTTTCTTTGACAGACAAAAAATATTAACATTTGTAGTGGTCAAATCTGTCACTCATTTTCTTTGTGTTTGATTTCTTTGTTTGCTTCCTAGCCTAGAAAGTTCCTTGTCCTCCAGAGATGTCATAAAACTTTACTTCAGTTTTTGTTTTAAATTTATGGTTTGGTTAGTTTATATTTAACTCTTTAATTCCATTTAGAATTTTATTTCAATGTGGAGAAAAGATCTAATTTGATTTTGTTTTGAAATAGCTAACCATTGTCCCAATATAATTTATAAATAGACCTTTAATTCCCCATTGATTTATTAGCCTCCTTTACCATATATCACATTCTTACATGTAACAGTTATTGTTTTGCAGCAATCCATGTCTCAATTGACCTATTTATTCTTGTATTATCAGCATTATAGTATTGAGGGGACAGAAAAATATTTTTTTTCTACCATTGTAAATTCTTCTGCTTGGACTAATAATCAAATCAACATGAGACCGATTAACAGGATAAAATGACCAAATTTATGATGCATGTGTACATACAGGGATTTCATAAGAACAGGAGGCCCAAGGACACATTGGGCCATTGAAGTTTATATTCCTCAATAGAGTGAGGCTGCAGTCTGGGATTCCAAGGGGAAAGCAGGCAATTCACAGGTAGAGGAGAAAGAGCAAACCTGTGGCGAACAGTTTCTTGCTTCGCCACCCAGAGCAATGGGACCCCGAGGGGAATCTCAGAGACAGACATGTCTTGGATCCTCCCGTCTGACACACTTAGTTCGTACGTGCTAAGGTGAACATGACAAGGTTCCCTTCCCCAAGCAGGTTTTTCTACCTGCATTCCTTTAGGCATATAAGGGAGAAGTTACAAATACTTCTTGAATATTTTGGGTTTTATTTTTAGCTGTAAATAATCTATGTCAGGATGGCACTTTCTGGGGAGACTTGTTTTGGGCCCCTACCATATCCTAATATTTTAATGCATTTAAAAAATATTTTCTCTTCTTATCTGTTGGTTCTTTAAGATGAAATCTACAATAATTTTGTTGAATTAGAAAATTTCCACCGGGATTACATTAAACTCAATAAATTAAGGAGGAATGGTCATCTTTAAAGAATTTAGTCTTCCCATCCCCAAACCTGACATATCTCTTGATTTATTAATTTTTTCATTTACATCCATCAACAAAGTTTTGTGGTTTTCTTCCCGTAGGTCTTGCACATATTTGTTAAGTTTATTTCAAGCTATCATGTGTATGAATGTGTTGTTTTTTTGTTTCTATTGTAAGTGGAATCTTTTCCCACTATATTTTCTGTTGCATAGGAAAACTATTGACCCTCTGTGTTTTTTGTGTATTCCTCTAGTATACAAAATACTCTTATTAATGCAAATAGTTGTTATTTTATTTTATTCTTTTGTCTTTTAAGATATAACAGGTTTCTTTTCACTGGGTGCCTATGAGCTCTCACATTTCTCTCCTTCTCCCCTTCAACCTAGATAGCCATTGGGAAAGTCCTAAATTCCCACTGGGATAGTTTGATGGCAAACAGAGAAAAACTAGTTTAAAGTATTTAAAACACTTAGTTGGAAGAAATAGTATATTTCCATAATTAGCATCCTTCTGGACGTATCTGACTTTGTTTGCTACCTATCTGATGAGAGATTCAAAAGAAGAAATGCTGTTATAGTCTTTAGCATCAAGGACACATAAATGAAGTCATTTGACATATATATTCTTAGGTAAAAAGATAATTATCTTTTCGTCCTTGAAGATTTAAAGGATGACTAGGAATAAAGGGAATAAGGTGCCTATCAAACAATTTAACTGGAGAAATGGGGGAGGGAGAGGTGACAAAATAAAATTTCAACTTATCAGTTATAACAAAGAGGAACAGTGGCAAAAAACTTGAGAGAATGAGAAATTATAACTTAAAGTTTTTTAATACAATCGTATATGTGATTTGGCATCAATATGACAATTATTTTGGATTATCTGAGTACAATGTATTAATGGCAGAGCAAACCTGAAGGGTAGTTTAGGATGAAATTTGCAACATATAGACCACTAAATGGACAATTCACAGGCCCGTAAATGAAGTGCTGAGTGTGACTGACATTATAAAACTGATGTTGCAATATTAGCTTGAAGATGGCATTTAACTTAAGGAAAGTGGATGTCTGGGTTGACCTCTTTTGAGATCTCCCCTCTTGGCCTCTTCCCTTCAGTCCCCTTCTTCTCCATTCCCCTCAATGTACACCTCCAGCCTAAAGGCCAAGCAGACTTCCTTCATTTCTGGAACTGTGTTTTGGATTCGCCTTAAGACCAGTTTGTTAATTCATTCTCCCTGATACAAGAGAGCCCAGATCTGCCAGCCAGATTCTTTGGGTACGCATCCAACTGTGGCCTTTAAGTAGCTGTTTTACCTTGGGAAAGTTACTTAAACTTACTGTGTCTCAGGATTCTTATCTGTGAAAAGGGGCATAGTACTTACCTTATAGGGTTGTTTATGAGGATTATTGCATGAGTTAATATTTGTAAGGTTAACATGTAGCAGATGTTTCCTACCATAAATAATTGTAATACACAGTTAGGCCACCACAGAAGCACATAAATAAAATGTTATGTGGCAGTTCAGGAGAAGAACAGATTATATTTATTGTCATGATTTATCAAAACTGGTGTTATGTAGTTTTACCATCAGACTTGAAGCTGAATGCCTTTTGACAGTTCTGAAAATTCAAATTCTCTCTTAAAGAATGGAGATTAGGCCATAAGAAATCATGAAGCTTCTTGAATCAGAGTACGGTATCAATAATGATGGCTCTGTATCAGATACCATTTCTCTGGATATACAGGTTCTGAAATACTTGTTAAAATTCATCATATTATGATTGTGCCTTAAACTTTGCACATAGCATTAGTTTATGCAGGCAAAGACAGCATGGACATGAGCTTGCTCTGTTTGCAGTGTCATGAAGAAGTCAGACATAGCTAACCTTTTTCTTTTCTGTAGTGCTTGAAGTGGTATAAAGAAGGAATTGATGTGGTTTTGTCTGTTCTACATCAAAATCTGTCCCCAACACTGACCCTTTAAGAAAACAAGAAATAAGTCATGTTGCCTTCTTCTTGTCCATTTCTAACCAGGATACATTTTTAATAGTTGGGGACCACTTTTGATGAGAAAAAAGGCAAATTTTAATATCAGCAGGGACTGAATCAACATATGCTTTGTAATCATTAAAGTGTAAAATATTACTTAAGAAAATTAACGGCAACAAAAACGTCTACCATTTTCCACCAATTATTCATTTCCAAGATTTTTTCATGATAAAATTTAAATTCCAGCCTTATTAACAAGTCTGATAAAGAGTTTGATAAGTGAAGAAAGCTATGATTACACTACATTCTTGGTTTGTTTGTATTAATGGAAGGAGTCATGGGAAAGATAATCCTGAAAAATTATGACATTTTAAAAAATGAATAATATTTTTCTGATTTGTGACTTGCATAAGCTAGATTTTTAAAGCTCCAAGTGGTAAGTTTGCCTTTTCTTTTTAAAAAATGTTATTAGTCACTTATGTAACTTATAGGGAAAATGAATGCACAAGGACACATTTCTATTAGTTCAAATTTCCTTCTAGTTTATATGCAGACAAGAACAGACAGTTTTGAAGAGTTGTAATCACAGTGTCATCTCCTGGTGCCCACTTTTTTCACATATTATCATTTTATATCAACATAGGCCATGTGCTCAAAATTGTTCCAAAAAACAGGGCTGTAATTCCTTTGAATTTTACTATAATTTTGAACCATTCTTTCTACTACCATTTCCTATTTTGAGTAACATTTCTTATTTAGGAATACTTAGGTGAATTCTATTTGTTTCACTATTGAAATAGAACTACCATGAAAATCTTGGTCAAATTGCTTTTGCCTTTTCATTCCTTGGAGTGTATGAAGATACGCAAGGCTATTATGTCAAATATATGCACGATTTTATAGCTCTTGTTACTAATTTGCTAATTTATTTGCTAGAACAGTGATTTTTCACTGGACAGGGAGAGAGTATGCATAGTTTGAGAAAAACCACATTCAATACTTTAGTTGAGTTTTGTATTATAAACTTACTGTTTCATAATAAAAGCTACAGGAAACAAAACTATGAAATCTTGTTGGGGCAGCGGGAGTAAATGCTTTATGAGCTGAAACAATTGAAAAAGCTTCAGCTTATATTTAAATAAAGTTGCATTCTTAAATCATGGACTGATGACTCTGGAGGAGATGACACAGAAGTGTCCTGGGTGAATGACAGGAGCCAGGCTGACTTTGGAGAAATTGCCATGAATATTACCAATGAGGTGTGGGTATTCTCTTTGCATTTTAGTCACTTTAATGTTTGTAGAGGTCCACTGGAAATCTTGTTTTTTTAAATTGTTGTTCAGTTACAGTTGTCCCCATTTTCCTACCCACTGTTGCTCTCCTTGCCCTGTCCAACCCTTGCTCCTAAAGACAAGCCCACCCCATTGTTCATTACCATGGGTCCTTTGTACATGTTCCTTCACTTGACCTTTCCCCTTCCCCCCCATTATCACCCTATCTCCTCCCCTCTGGTCATTGTCAGTTTGTTCTTTGTATCAATATCTCTGGTTCTATTTTGCTCATTTGTTTGTTTTGTTGATTAGGTTCCACTTATAGGTGAGATCATATGGTGTTTGTCTTTCATCACCTGGCTTATTTCACTTAGCATAATACTCTCCAGTTCCATCCATGCTGTTGTGAAGGGTAGAAGTTTCTTCTTTTTTTTCTGCTGCATAGAATTCCATTGTGTAAATGTACCACTGTTTTTTGATCCACTCATTTACTGATGGGCACTTAGGTTGCTTCCAGCACTTGGCTATTGTAAATTGTGTTACTATGAACATAGGGGTGCATAGGTTCTTTTGAATTGGTGTTTCAGGGTTCTTAGGATATAATCCAAGCAGTGGAATTGCTGGGTCAAAAGGCAGATCCATTTTTAGTTTTCTGAGGAAATTCCATAGTGTTTTCCACAGTGGCTGCACCAGTCTGCATTCCCACCAACAGTGCATTAGGGTTCCCTTTCTCCACACTGGAAATCTTGTTAAAATGCAGATTCTAATCCAGCAGTTCTGGGGTAGGGCCTGGATTCCACATTTCTAACAAGCACCTAAATGATACCAATGGTATCATAATTTTAACATAATTGGAATCTAACTGTTTTAGGTCTCTTCCGTCCATGCCATATGATAGCTGGAGTTGATTATAGGAGATCTCTCCTTGGTCAGTTACTTCAGCAAGTTGAAAGTGGAAGAGATGAACTGCTAGTGTATCTAAAGGGTGAAAGAATTTTGCTCATTCAGAAATTTGAGGCGTTGGGGAGTAGGAAATTGTTAATATTAGATGGGTTAATCACAAGAAATTTTATGTGTCACTGACACCAGGTTGTTCAGAGACTGAAGGAGGTAAGGACTTTTGAAGTGGTACTCGAGTTCCTGCTGCTTAACTGAAAGTGAGATAAGATCAGATTCGTTAGGAAACAATTTTCAAAACAGACTCATTTATTTTGACTAAATGAGGCTGAATGATAGTAGGGAGATAGATTCATTTTTAAGAGACCCACTGTTTTAGAAAGTGGAAAACCAGTTACTTAGAATTTTGCTTTCATTTTTGCTGAGATTTTAAATAATACCTTTCCTCATCACCTTTAATGGTACTGAATTATTACCATTAATCACTTCCCAGAGGGAAAATAAAACTAAGGACCTATTTCCCTGCTTATATCTCCATTTTGTGGTGTGACTTTAAAGACTTCATTTCAAGCCTTATGTTTGAGTTCCCATGGTGAAAAATGGAAATCAAAGCTCTTGCCTTGTTCCCTGTAGAGTGCTTACTGATATCAGTGGACTTTGAGGTAGATTTCAATTGCTTAGAAAAACAAAGGACTTTAACAATGTAATATTTTATATTTATTTAGCACATTCTACATAGGCATATATCAATCTATTTTATATATGATCTAAGTGTTCTGACAAACCTTTGTAACAAAAATGAAACATTTCTTGTAATCATACCAGCAATTCAACTGATCTTTTGGGGGAGGGGGAGGGTTTACAAATAGTATGAACCTGATTAGAGTGGGGCTCTTTTGTCCTGTAGGTAATCAGTACTGATGGATATTGATTAAATATATAGTAATTTAATTCACGTATTTAAAGACTTAGTTTTAAAGGTGGTTAATGGTAAATGAGGTCAGTTACTTAAAGATGACCTTCTGTTTAGAATGCTTTAGAATCATCTGTTCTTTTAGGTTTAAACACATTTATTTTTATCTCAATTCAGCATGAATTCTAACCAAAGATCTGTATTGGCCCAAATTTGTGCCTAAGAATAATGATCACAAAATGTCTTAAAACTCTGGTGATCTAGATTCAGATTCATAATTTGAAATAATTCAACATAAAGTTTACTTTACTTGTATATGAAGTAAAGTCTATTAGGCAAATTAAGTCCATGTATCAAGAGCTGGGACTATAGAGTTAAATAGACTTGATTGAAATCCTTCTTTGCTGCTTGATCTCTACTGTGGCTTTGGTTACTTAACTTCTCAAGATCTCAGTTCCCTCATCTATAAAATAAATTTCACAATATAAAGTTCATAAGACTGTTGTGGGTACAAAAAGAGGCAATACATGTACTATGGATCAAATCATGTTCCTGTCAAACTCATATGTTGAAGCCCTAACTCCTGATGTGACTGTGTTTGGAGATAGAGACTTTAGTAAGCAATTAATATTAAATGAGGTCATATGGGTGGGGCCCTAATCCAAGAAGATGGGTGGTCTTATAACAAGAAGCGGAGGAGAGATCTCTCTCCATGCACATACACAAAGAAGAGGTCATGTGAGCACAGAGCAGGAAGATGACTGCCTACAAGCCAGGAGAAGAAGCCTCAGAATAAAACCTATATTGCTGGCACCTTGATCTTGCACTTCCAGCCTCCAGAACTTTGAGAAAATAAATTTCTTTGGTTTAAGTCATTTTGCTATGGCAGCCTGAGCAGACTAATACAGATTTTGGTATCAAGAAGTACGGTGCTGCTGTAACAAACCCCTAAAAATGCGGAAGTGGCTTTGGAACTGGGCAATTGGTAGAGGCTAGAGGAATTTGGAGGTGCACACTAAGAAGAGCCTACATTGCCGTGAACAGAATGTTGGTGGAACAGTGAATGTTAAAGTTCCTTCTGATAAGTTCTCAGATAGAAATAAGGGACATGTTATTGAAAACTGGAGGAAAGGGCATCCTTGTTATAAATGGCAAAGAACTTAGGCAAGTTGTGTTCTCATGTTTTGTGGAAGGTAGAAGTTGTAAATAGGATATTTAGCTGGAGAAATTCCTAAGTGAAGTGTTGAAGGGATGGGTGAGTGCCTTGGTTCCTCCTCACTGCTTATAGTAAAATGCAAAGGCAGACAGATGAATTCAAGAAAGAATCGATAAACAAAAAGAAAACAGAAGTTAAAGATTTGGAAAATTCTCAGCATACCCTTATGGCAAAAAAAAAAAAAAAAAGCTTCTTCTGGAGAGAACACCAAGGGTGTGGCCAGATAATCACTCCTTGAGGAGCTTACCCATGATGTTAACTACCACCTCAGCAGAAGCCAGGAAGGGAGTTTGGAACCATGCCTCAGAGACAGGGTGAGTTTGGACTACAAGGAGTAGGGCAGGACAACAGAGCAATTTGACTGCAAACACATCTTTATCTTTCAAGAAAAGGGAAGAATGGCCCTGACTGTGATTCAGAGATCATCAGGGATACCACTCCTGCCACAGGCCCAGGGGGGTGAGTCTGTTCCCAGATAGGTTTGAAAGGTGGGATCAGAACCTAATTGAGCTGAGTGGGCAGGGTGTGGGGGTGACAGTGCCACCCTGTGTGCCTGGAGGGCAGAGTATCAACCCAAGAAGATTATCCTCAAGCATTAAGATCTTAAGCAATTGGCCTTATGAAGTTTTAGACTTGCTTGGGACCTGTGACTTTTTTTCCCTTCCTATTTCTCCGTATTAGAATAGGGGTGTCTACCCTATGCCTCTTCCACCGTTGTATTTTGAAGACACAAAACTTGTCTGGTTCCACAGGTTCACATGTGGAGAGGAATTTTGCCTCTGGATGACTCATATCCTGAGTCTCACCCAAATCTGATTAGATGATAGTTAGATAAAACTTTGGACTTTAAAGTTGATGCTGGAATGAGTTAAGACTTTGTAGGCTGTAGGGACAGAATGAATGTATTTTGCATGTGAGAAGAACATGAATTTGGGGGCACCAGTGGTAGAATGCTGTGAACTGAATCATGCCCCCCACAAATTCATATGTCGAAGCCTGACTCCCAGTGTGGATGTATTTGGAGATGGGTCTTTAGAATGTATTTAAGGTTAAATGAAGTCATAATGGTGGGGCCTTAATCCAATAAGATTGGTGGCTGTATAAAAAGTAAAAGAGACAGAGATCATTCTCTCCATGCTCAAACACAGAGGTCTGGTGAGCACAGAGCAAGAAGGTGGTTGACTACAAACCAAGAGAAGAAGCCTCAGAATCAAAGCTATGTTGCTGGCACCTTGATCTTGGACTTCCAGCCTCCAAAACTGCGAGAAAATCAATTTCTTTTGTTTAAGCCACCCAGTCTATGGTATTTTGCTATGGTGGCATAAGCAAACTAATACATCATATGAAACTCTTGGTATGTAGTAGAAATCAAATATATAGATATAAAATATGCGTACACACTGAGGAGGGAGAATATTTATCCCATCTGAAAGGACAAGCTGCTTTCAAGTTCTTTAGCAGGACTCCTTTTTTAATTCAAATTGCTGTTATAACTAGTTTATAATATACTATAAAGTAACAGTAATAGGAATATAGGAATATAGTATTATACTTATTATAGTTATAATTAATATCATTATTACTATTATTTTAAGTGGACCTCAAAGTACCTTATCCCAGAGAAATGTTTTCACTTTAAGGCTCTATATGTACTTAAAAATAATCAGTCTACATTTAATTAAATCTACTTAATAATTCATGATTTTTACCAGTCACAACAGGTCTCTAGTTTCTTCCTGTTCAATTAGACATATCTTTAGAAGTCTGAGCTCCCACATTTTTTAAAAAAAGAAAATGTAAAGAAGGCTTACTGGAAACTGTGATTAGCTGGATATAATACACAAGCCAGTTAGATTCCCCGGTTTTTCTTCCTATGAATTCATGGTACCGTATATGTGTGTCCCAGTATATGTAACACTTATATGTGATAGTTAAGCTCAAACTGAGAGCATCTGCTTGTTCTTTTGGAATTTTTCAGTAATGGAGTTTATTCTTTCACAGGTATCAAGGTTACATTTATACATACCGAGTGTCCCAGACAGAAACAGGTTCTTGGAGTGCTGAGGTATAGCTTTTTTTATTTATTTTTACTTCTGTGGGTATCCAGGAGGTCTTTGAAATTTAGGCTGGTTTTATAAAAGAGCTGTCAAATTCTACATTCCCCAAGTATTCTTCAGATTCGTATCACTAAAGCTCCAATCCAAAATTGTTCATGGATCATTAAGAAGCTTTTAAAGCCCTGGATAGTGTGGCTCAGTGAATTGAGTGCTAGCCCATGAACTGAGAGGTCACTGGTTTGATTCCCAGTCAGGGCATGTGCCTGGGTTGCAGGCAAGGTCCTCAGTTGGTGGCCTGCGAGAGACAACTAATGGATGTACCAGTATTTCTCACACATCAATGTTTCTCTCCCTTTTTCCCTCTCTTCCCCTCTGTCTAAAAATAAATAAATAAAAATTTAAAAAGAAGGCATTAGAGAATTTTGGTGCCAGTTCTGTTCAACCATCATCATATGGAGTGGTGTCACCTTGGGGAAAATATTTTTTAAAAAGTTGAAAGATTGTGTCAAACTTTTAGAAAGCATATGAAAAATATGTAAAATTTTAGAAAGCATATAAAATGTGTAAAATAATTAAATCAGCTATTGTTTAGTGAATGGTACTAATATGAGTGTTGGTGCTATTGGGGATTGTTTTCTAAAAGCTTATAATACCCTTGAGGAGATACGACATACATTAAATAGCCACGTGAGGGCCTGAACTTTACTGTCAGGTGGATCTAGGCTCCAGGTCAGGTCCACTGTCTTCCCTGATAGGTCTGTGAGCTTGGACACGTTACTTAACTTTTCTTTGAACCAGTTTCTTCATCTGTAGAATGAGCCTAAAACTAGTTCCTTATTTATAGGGCTCATTTTGAAGATTAAGTGAGATGATGCATATAAAGAAAGCTCTTAGGCACAGGACCTAGAACATAGTAAGCCTTCAAAATGTGAACTCTCCCACATTGAGAGTGATGAATATTCACATCAATATCATTGTGTATAATCAAGTGCTACCTTATTTACCATAGGAGTTCAAAGAAGGGAGGGTTTTTCAAGTATTAGGGTAAGTAGGGCTGCTCTGTGTGAAGGCAAGACTCCTAGATGAGCCAAGTGGGAAGAACATGGAGAGGTGGACTAGAGATAGAGGGAACATTGCAGTGGTTTTTAAGCTATGCTCTGCAAAATTGTAATATTCTTCTACCTGGGTACATTGGGTTTGCCTGGAGGTTTGGAGAGGCAGAGAAGGACCTACACAAATATGCTTTTGGGTCTTTAGTTTGTCTTTAATCTGAGCAGTTCTCTTTTATTTTGCTTATCAACTAGAGTTCTGAGTAAGATTTCACTAGAAAAAATGGGTTCTGATGGCTTTGAAAACATTTGAAAATCACTGTATCATTGCAAGAAAGGCCTGTGGAATGAATATATTTCCATGCATGAGGGCAGTATATTGTATATTACCAATGTAGAGGTCTCTGCAACTGAAACTTTTGACCTCAAATGCCTTCTCAAATATCTGATTCTTTAAAACAGCCTATTTTTATAATGACAGTGCTTCATTATGAGCTGTTTGAAAACAGAAATGCTACTATCAACCTCTATGAATAACTCAATCACTATGTATTTAAGGAACTCTAAATCCTAGATTTAAAAAAAAATTGAAATAGCTCTAACTTTTATCAATTTATCAGTATACCAGAAAGCACAAATTGCAGATTACAAATGTTTTGAACTGGTGAGATGAATTGGGGCAAGTCTCCAAACACACTGTTGCTTTATCTCAGGATAATTAATATTGCAATACTAATTAGAGGGAAAGTAGTACCGCTTCTAAATAAAACTGTTTATACTTGTTTACTTAAAAAATTCTCTGCATTACTGCAGAGACAATTAACTAAGCAATTCAACTTCATTTATTATGATGAAGAGTTGTATATGATATCTACACATATATTTGTATATAATTTGACCCAAAATAGCTCTTCTCACTAGAGAAGTAGCCTTCAGCTGCTGACCCATATTCTTTATGGAAAGGAGCTTAAATGATTAGGGATTAGCTAATCTTGCCTTCAAACTTGTTTTCTTTCATTCCAAGTATAACATCATATGCAGATTGTTACATGCTTGTGATTGTGTTAAGGAAGAGAGCACTTATTGAACATTAATACTGTCTCATGCAGTTGCCTGTTCTGACCCTGTTTATATAATAATGTAATTCTCTGCACCAAGAGAGCAGAAGATTGGCATGTTTTCTCCAAAGGAAAAAAGCTTCAAAAAGAACTCTTTAAATTTATTTTTGCAATGCACATTGCGTTTCTTCTGTCTGTTAAATTTGCCTTCTCAGTTGTGTTTTTTGCTAAGGTGGATATTAAACTAGTGTGTATTCCCAGAGCTCGTATCACCTGACTGGAAGAAACTTCTCTAGAGCATATTGAAGACCAGCTGTGATCCAACACATGTTTCCATGGATAACTAAGAGATAGCAATATAGGAAATGTGAAAATTTATACAATAGCTCACTTCAGTGACAGGATGGGAGTTGTCAGTGTTGCAATTCTTGTGGTAAATGTATTTTCAAAATTGGGCAAGTGAGAGATATTTACAGTGCTTTTGGAACAATGCTGTAGTTCCACACCACGGGAAAAATGGCAGTAACACTCCAGCCTCTGTGCTCAGATTGTGCAAGAAATCTGGGTAAGTGTGAGATTTGTTTCAAAGAATGGGACGAAATTGAACTCTGGATCCACTGAATGATGGAAGACAAATATTTATTTGAATTTCTAGTTTTTGATAGGCTTTTACATTTTATCATTGCCTAGTGTACTAACTTTTCTCATGTGACTCAGAGTCAAATTTGGCTCTGTTGTTCATTCAGAGAATTCTACACAGTCACCTATAATTTATTAATGTGTGCATTGCCAGCAAAACATTGTGATGGCTGTACTAATCTCCCCCCTGCTAACTTTAGTGCCTTTGGGCTTTTCTAGATGTTTGATCATGAGCATACCAGTAGATGCTACATAATTTTACTTACTAACCTAAGCAAAGTACTATAAATGAGATCAGCCATTTGCCAATGAAATATTCATCCCAAATTGAAATTGTTTTTGTACATCCAGTGCTGTTATTCCTCTTTGCTAGTGTGGACAATCAGGTGTTAACTGCTTGTAAGTCCCCATAAAAAAGTTGCTTTTGTTGATAAATGGTTTTACAAGCCACAAGAACAGCTAAGAAGATGTGTGGTTTGAAATATTTCCACTCTGGGGGAGTGTATAGTTCCTTTTATGACTGGTGATTCTAACTTCACTACAGTCTATTTGGTTAAATCTTGATCTGAGGCAAGAGACTAGGTCCTGGGATCACGAGGCAGTTCTGTCTCTAGACATCTGTGGGACCTTGGGCACGCTGAATTATCTCTTTGTATTTCCATTTTTAATCTGTCAAACGGGACTAACCAAATCAGCCAATAACTGCCCACCTCTGAGGAACTAGTAGGGGCAAGAAATGGGAAAGTGCTTTGAAAATGGGGCTCTAAGGAAGCCATAGGGAGGTATTTTGTGCCTACGCCCTGCCTTTGCAATTTGCAGATTTTATCTTGCAGCCGAAGAGCTGATTGGACCCCTGTAAGAATGGCCATGTTATTTTGGATGAGGTAGAGTTCTGGGAAGGTGTTTTTACCATAGGGGTGAAGCTGAGTGCGAGGTCTATACTCTTTAGCTACTGATGCTCCGAGCTGTGTGAGCTTATAAGTGGACACTTATTAATTTAAGGCTCAGAAGAACTTTGTCAGTACTTTCAGTGAAAAGTTACTTATCCCGGTGTAGGAAATGACTGAGAGTTAGACAAACAGTGTACGATCTTCAGCTTTTAGTCTGTTTAGCAGAAGTCTGTGTGCCAGCCTTCATGTTTTCTCATTAAATGCTAACAAACAGCTCCCACCTCAAAAATCTTCCAGATGGAATAGCTGAAAAACAGCTTTCTAAAAAACTAGTGATTGTTCCATTGCTTATAGCAATACTATTTTATTTCATGTAAAATGACACTTTTGAGTTGCTGCCTAAAGCTTGGCTCATAAGCCTTTGCAGGAAATTGTTATTGATTTCAAGCTGTGTCTTTGCAAGAGAATTGATGTCAGGAAAGGAATACATTCTAATAGTCACTTGCAAATAATGATCTCTACAAAAACAAACAAATAAACAAGGGTGACCTTATATAGTGTTTCATTTTTGTGTCATAGATGAAATTTTGTCACTGTGAAGTGTTAAATGGAGAGAGTAATTTTAGGGAGAATACGGAACTTTCCCAAGGAGGAAAAAAATTAATGTGAAGGATGAGGCAGGTCATGTTGAAAGGTGAACATGTAAGGACTAACTAGCCATGCATTGTGTGTATCGTAACAGCCAATTTTAATGTCCTGTGTAGCATTTTCTGTTGTGTGATGATAACAGGGAGGATACATTGTTGGTGGTGGTGCTGTTTTTGTTGTCATTGTTGTTCTTCAGGCTTTTTGTTAATGACCTGTAGAATCTGTGTTTTTCCTGTGCTTAACTGCATCTTCTAAGTTGGTGAATTCATTGTGGGTAATGGCCTGTATACCCTTAGAGGTTCGAGATGTATGATGGGTGGCAGGCAGGAAGGGCAAGGCAATGACCAAGAGGTTGTACAAACTAATACCACCCTTGGGAGAACTGAAATGACAGCTCATTAGCTCCTCTTGCAGGGAAATTCAGCCAACCAAAGTAGTCTTCTGGGATGTTTTTTCTTCTTCTTTATGTTTTCAAATATTTGAACAAGTTACACAAATGTTACCTCTCTAAGCATCTCTCACACATTTTGCAGGGCTTTTCATATCATTATGACGTAGGTGAATAATTTGCTTGGCTTTTTATTTTCCAGACAGCACCTGGGGTTCATAAAAGATTTTTCCGGAAAATAAAAAATCTCATTTCAGCATTTCAGAAGCCAGATCAAGGTATTGTAATACCACTGCAGTATCCAGTTGAGAAGTCCTCAGTTAGAAGTACACAAGGTACTACAGGTATGGTTTACTGTTAATTTTTTAAAGTTTTGTTTTAATCGTGGTTTGACATACAGCATTCCATTAGTTTCAGGTGAACAACACAGTGATTCAACATGAATTAACTTACAAAGTGATCACCACAATAAATCTAGTATCCATGTGACATCGTACTAGCTACTACAGTATTTTTTACTGTTTCCTATGCTGCACTTTACATTCCCATAATTTCTTTTGCAACTGGAAGTGTATACTTCTTTGTCCCCTTTGCTTTTGCCTCCCAGATCCCCACCCTACTGTTAATTTTGACAGGGTCTGGAAGGTCGCATTATGAGTGAACCTGTTCATGAAAGTATTGCTACAGGAAGTACCATGAGAAATATGCAATGAGAAAGTACATGTAGCCAACACATCACATTAGAGGGGTGGGGATCATTCCCACGTTTTGATTTAAATATGTTGTACTACAAACTTTTAATAAAACTAATATGAAATAATATGGAATGTAAATGTAATTTTAAAATAAAAAAAATTATGGTAAAAAACCCCTGCAAAAATGTAAAAAATTCCATGGGCCCACAACATTTAACCTCTCTCATTCCATCTCATTCTCCCCTTTCTCTTTTGTCAATACATAAGTACCATTTCATTTCACAAATTCCGAGCCAAATGATGTGCAAGATGGGACAGCTCAGGGAGCACCTGGGTGTCCTTTACCTTTGCTTAGTAAACTGTATTTTTCCCTTTAGGGAGGGAGAAGCTAATGTTAGCCTGGCCGACATGATCCTGATTTCTGAATTTGTGGTGCTTGAATTAATGAAATTTTATTGTAGCAAAGGAAATGAAATTAGTTGACTTTATTACTCCACAGGCATGAATTGTTACATCTCCTGAGCAAAGCTATTTTAGTGCATGGGTCAAGCTAACGACCAGATACTAGCCAATGTCTGGGGCCATTAGATATGTAATTGTTCCTTCATCTTTCAAAAATGGTTAATCATTTGTTTGGAGGAAGGACATATGCCTAATTGCAACAATAAGTATTTGTGGTAAAAGAAAATGAGTTGTTATATCCTTTTTTTTTTTTTTTTTTTTTTTTTTTTTTTTTTGGACAGGGACCCAGGCTTAAGCACAAACTGACAATTAGACTCAAGCGGTAAATTAAATTAATGAATAATAGAAATGGAAATAGAACTTCAACTTACAAATTGGCTAATTGTTCTTTTCTGCTCAGTATTCCATTCTTTATAACTCAATTTTAAATACTAGTTCCTTGAGCTATATCATTGTGTTGTGTCTGTGTGAACTTTATGCAGTTGGAAATTTTTATGATTATAAATTTAAGTTAACCACTAATTTCAATAGCTTGTAAGTTTATCTTTTTTTTAATTTTTGTTATTATTTTTCTTTAGGGAGAAGAGGAGATCCTGATGTCTTCCTGAAAGCACCGTGAAAAAAAAGAAAACATCTTGTACTTTATTTTCAATAATTTAAATATATGCTGTTTTATATATAGTAGACAATACAGTTCGGTGAGCTACAAATGCATTTCTAGTACCATCTCAGCCCTGTGATGGAAGCATCTAACACGATGTTAAAACAGAAATGGACTTTCTGGATAATGAGGAGCTTTGAAATGAGGATTGGGAAAAAGTCATTCCACAGGTTATTTTCAGTTATTTTATTTGCGAATGGGAAACGATGGAAAACATGAGACTTCGCAAAAGATTAGTGTTAATTCTTGGCAAACATAAATAAAAACAATCCTCAGTTTTTCTCAAAAGCACCATTTCTAGTGAAATATTATTTGATACCTACTGACTTTGAAATGTCTCATTTAATTATACGGCAAGCAGCTGGTCCGTGCCCCTCCTCTTTTTCACGCGCGGTTCTGCATTAGACATTCTGCTCTCCGCCGGCTATCGTGTTGTACGCTCCTTTGGGATTTATGAAGCTGTCCACTGTGGGCTAAAACAAGTAGTAGATAAAGAGTGAACAATTTCTGTTTAATTCTGAAAGCTACCTTTTTGCCTAGTGCTCTGATGTTGGAGAGTAAAACCCACAGACCAATCTGGACTTTAAAAATCCCACAATTTAAGATATGTTCTAAACGTTTATTACAGTTGATGCTACAGGATTTGAAATTATATTGAGAATCTGATGAAGTGGACTCGCCTTCTTTTCATTTACCTGTGTCAGTCCCAGTTGTTACTACTCCATGTCAAACCTCATTTTGAAGGGGAAGCTTCAGCAGCTGCGGCTCCTTGGCTGAGGCAGTCTCCCCAAGTTAGGTAGCCATACAGAGCATTGCAAAGCTTATGGCTGTGTTAATTGTTAACAGTCCCAAGTGACTGCAACCTAAGTGAGAGCCAAGATTTTATGCAATGATGGGAATTTGTAGTTTCTTCTCACATTTTATATTTCCCTGGTTCTTGTGGTTTGATTATGTCAGCTTGCTTAAGGGCTCAGAGAATTCATTCGCTGAACAAACACAATAGGCACTGGCGTAGAGAAGTAAAATTTTACCTGGACCCTGCGCTCAGGCAGCTCACTATCTAGCTGGACAAGAAACAGTAAAAGACAAGAGAAAGTAAGAATAAAACAACAAGAAACTAACAATAAAACGCGATCAGTACATGGCAAGTGAGGTTCCTGGTGTGTAGACACATCTGTCTTTAGAGGCTTGGGTCCATGGTTCAGAGGAAAGGACTACGTGTCATTATAAACTAATAAACTGGAATTCTGGGCTGTTCATGGGTGGTGGTGAGCCTGGTTAATAATTAGTGAGCTGCCAAGAGCCAGAGTTACTCTCCGTGAGCTGGCACGGGCTGATTTCTGCGCAGTTACTGCGGATGCTACAGAAGTGCAATATGTATTGTGGGCCATTTACCTGTTGTAGAAGTAAAAGCCTCACTTTTAACTTGTAAAGGAATTCAGAAAGCTGACTTTCAAAACAAAATGCATATGTTTAGATATTTCTTAACCATTTGTAGTGTGGGTTTAAGTTTTAATAGGTGTAACTATTTTTTTACTGTAATTTGTTCATTCTGGAATAATCCTAAATATATGAATTATGTTTGCTTGTTTCTTTATCAGATCCTTTTTTGATAAAGTTTTTTGGAATCATTAATGGTCTTTCACATTTTAATAAAGTATCTGAAAGCTTTATTTACCTAATTTGTCTTAAAATATCCCTTTAAAAGTATTCAGAGATAGGTGCTATTCATTTATTAAATGAAACATTGATGAAGGCCATCTTACTTATCTTATGGGACAGATCCCCTGAAAAGGGTAAGTGCTTTTCTGATTTTGCTACTGTCAAACTTTCCAACTGATGTACTCATCCACTTTCTTCTTTTACCGGCCTTTTACTCATCAAGTTCTTTTCACTTTTTCTTTCCCAGCATGAGCATCTGTGCTATTTCCCGGCACATAATAGCTTGCACCTTTTCAGAAAGGTCATATCCTTGCCATATCTAAAATATTGCCATGCTAACGTATACCTTTAAGATGCTGAGTCAAGATAGAAAAATGCTCATATATTTCCAAGTATACACCTCTCTTCAGAAAAAAAAAAGTGTGTCAGCAAGCCCACAAGGAACTTGACAGTTGATCAAATACTCATTCATTTCCTCTGAAATTTGTTCTGAAGAGATAAGGTAGGTAGGGAGACCAGCTTAGGTAATTGTCAGTTTGGCTATTATAGACAGGGAACCTTGGTGGTAGCAGCACATAGGTACAGTGAGTCTACAGAGAACACCTCTGATTAAGTGTTCTGGTATAAATAGAGGGCTGGATTTAAGACATGGGTTGTAGAAAGGATAGAGAATTTGAAGTGTGGGAGAAAGCTTTAAAATCTGTTAAAAATGTTTAGACATCAGCTTATGTTTTATGAGATTCACATTGAGTTCAGACTCCAGAGTCTATTAATAATAAAACCCAGATTTGCCCTTGAGCATTTCAAGGTTACAAGATGCCTAATCTTTCTGTTAGTGGACAATAAATTCAACTTTGTTTGCCCTTGCAGTAAATGGGATATCATTATTTTGCAGTCTGCAGCTAGAGGTGAAGTTAAACTACCCAGTTTGGACACTTTCATAATTTGGGATCATTGGCCAAACTTGCAGTAAAAGGCTGAATGTTCATCATTAGGTCATTTGACTTTAGAAATGAACATTTTTATGAAGAAAGATATAACAAACCTGATTTGTTATATCCAGTCCTTGATGGACTGGAGAGAGTCCATCAACATAACCGATGAGACTTGAATTTTCTTTTCAGCTTTGTCACTGATTATTATCCATGTGACCTTAAGGCAGTCAGTCTGTTACTATTATTGCATTTGCCATGTAGGAACAAGTAAGTCTTGCTTAACTCACAGGATTATTGAGGTGCTACAATAATTTACATTTAAGGTAGTACTATCACTATAGGTTTAATTAACATTGACATTCAAAGACCTCTCAAAGTGAGGGTGAATGGGGAAGTGATATGGAGAAATTGCTTAACTCTCTAATAATTCCCTCTTTTACTGTTTGTACTCTGAGGGTTCGATGTATATTTTGAAAAATTAAAAACTCCAGATGATACTAATATCAACCCCCACCCGCACCCTGTGTTGCATTTTGGAAGTGGGTTGTGTTGAGACAATCAGGAGTGTGTTTCAGTTCCTGAAGGTTTTCACTAGATCCGTGTATTTATCGGTGTGTGAGTGGCAGTAGCGCTGTTCAGAGTGCCATAAATTCCAGGATTCCAAGCCAGTTCAGGAACTGGCTGTTTGGACTATGATGCTCCATTATTATTAAGTTGCATTTTGGAAGATCTGTTGGCCAGCTTTTCCAGTGTCACTCATAAAGGTCTTGTTGTGAAAAAGTAAGGGCCAATGGCCACTGTGATTGCTCAGGACCTAGGGCCTCAGAAGAGCTGCTGTTTCTGAACGCCTCAACAGCCATTCATTTTTTTTTTTTTTTTTGCCAATGCATTTGGGTGCCCTGCTCTCCTAACTCTCCTCCGCCCCCTCTTACAATTCTTTATTTTCTTCCTAGTGCCCAGAAAGGCATGAAAAGGAGAGAAACCTTTTAAAAAATCATAGCCTAGAGGCATTTAAACTTTCAACAGCTACTATTCTCTTTGTATTAAATGGTCATTTGTGTCAGAGATTCTATTTGTATGAAAAATAAAAATGAAGAGATGTCTGCTTAGGATTAGTACCTTTTTGATTTCTGCACCTACATTTTCAAGATAACGCAGGTTTATTGTTCCCTGTTAGGGAGCCACTTTTCATATCTCAGGTGACCAGGCTGACTGGAGAGGCTGTTTGGCGCATGAATAAATTGGGACACAGTGTTCATTTGCAATTTTATTTTTTAAAAATGAAATATTCAAAGTACTTTTTCTTTCAAATATCGACACATAATGTTGAACTTTAAATATTTACAGCATGTTGTTGTGATGCTCTTGTAGAAAAATGCATGCTTCTGGTCTGAAAACCAGAGCAAAATGCAAAAGACCATTTAACTGCAGCCAGAGAACATGAACCTGTACAGTATCCACTCACTTTTCAGCACAGGAGTGAGAGCAGGAATACAAAATTGGAACCTATTGTTTCCTAGCAACACGGCTCAGGCCATTATAACACAATTTTCAGTATGATTAGAACCTCTAACTGTTGTTATATAGAAACTGAAAATCTTGGCATACACTGTAAACATCTTTACTTTTCATGAGAAAGTAAGCAGCTAAAAAGAATATTTTTCTGACGTAAAGGCTATACTTTTCCTTTTCACCTTTTCTCTTACTGATGCTTTGCCAGGAGAATAGTAAAGGTTTAGACATTTTCATGATTCATACAAGTAAAATATTTTTCAAGGACACAATCTGATATACTAACATTTATTTAAGAGGTTAAAGTCCACCACTAAATCTAAGGAAGGATTTTTAACTGCCAAACACATTTCCTTTGACAAATAATGTAAGATGACAACTGCCAAGACAAAATCCACAGCAAGTTTAACTCTAACTATTTTCACTTACTGTTTAGGAAGTAATTTCTTCTTACACACAGTAGTATATTTGGTCCTTGGTAGCTTTCACATGAAGGACACACTGAAATAACAGTCACTATTTTGTGGTTGAATTCTTTTCTGTTGTTGTTTGTTGTTTTCTGGGGTTTTTTTGTTTTGCTTTTTTGTTTTTTGTGTTTTTTTTTTGTTTTTGTGATTTTGTTGTTTTTTTTGTTTTTGTTTTTTTGTTTGTTTGTTTGCTTTGTTTTGCAGAATAAAGAACCTTACAGAAGGCTGTGGAAGAGCAGTCCAAGATCTGAAGTACTGGTCAGGTCAGCTATGTGTATGTGAGGTTCTCTAAGAAAACAAGAAGGTTGCATCCAATCTGTAGCCTTCTGTTTTCCAGAAGCTATAATGTACTCCAATCTGTCTACAGTTTATTTCAATACTTGATTACTGTACTTTTGCCTCCAACACCACTGAACTCCACTACAATTGTCCTTACAGGAACATATCTGCATAAATGCAAAATCTTTGCCCTGATTTTCTCAGGTAATATTACAGTGGGGCCTGGTCTGGTTAAAAATATATTCTTGTTTTTAAAGGGAAAGAAAGAAAAAAGAAAAAAAGTAGGAATAACATGGTAGAATACTTGAAACTGGGCCAACAGTGATAAAAAAGAAAAATCATATGAAATTATAACTTAATTTTATACCTCTCTATATAGTTAGCATGTGAATTCCAAATTATACATTGTCAAGTGTTCATACATTTGGCTATGCCATATATATTATATTTTATATATATATAGTCTCTATATTATAGATCTTCTAGGTAAATTGACAGTAAAGGACACATTTATTTTATACATTACTTTGCTGGGTTAAAAATAAAATATATGCCTATTTATATGGTGTTTTGCTAAAAATTGGGCTTTATGTCTCTTTCAGGTGTCATGCTTCTAATCAATAATGATTAGAATGACAACTGAAAATAAATGTATTTAAATGTCTGTTACACTGTTAACTTCTCAGCTCATTTGGCTCTCTAGACCGTAGTGCAAGAGCGAAAACTAAACATAACAAAAGAAGTGCAAATAAAATAGGCCTAACTAGGAAAAAGAAACAAGCACAGAGTATTCCCTGCCTCCAGCCCAGAATGTTCTTCATAGGAGAGCCAACCTCTGTGGTCTCACTCTGACTTACTTGAATGGGGTGTGGATGTGGAGTGCCAGCGCCTGTCTGTTGGGTATGAGAAATTCATGTTTCTTTTTAAAATGCTTTTACTTTCATCAGGAAGTGCAAACGAATTGTTCTGTCATTAATTGAAACTTTAGGACTGCAAGTCAATGAAGGCATTCTTTGTGTTCAGCCAAACAGGAAGCAATGTACTGTACTCAGTATCTCCACGTTCTTATTGAGAAATGCCAAAATGTTTCTTGTATGTTTATTACTCATTAGTGTTAACCTTTTGGGTGTTTTTCTCTTTCCTTCCAAAAATTTTGGAAGCGGTAAAGAGAATAGTAATAGTTCAAGGCAGTATTAAAACCACAGCTGTAAGTGATAAAAAGTGCATTTCCTGAATATAATACAAATATAACTTTAAGAAACTAAAGGCACAAACTAAATAAATATGTATTACAAACTAGAAATGCACAGTTCAAGGTAATTACTATTACATAAATGCTTCAAATATTTGTTTCTAATGGATATTTAAAGCAGTTTGAAAATGATACACCATCAGTGAATTGCAAAAAAGTATAATCACTTAAAATATAAGCAAAATAGACTCTAATATCGACATCTGGGATTAGTGATAAAATACATCATCACATTTATGAATGCACTCTCTATATACAGTTCACAAATTATTTTTCCATTAATTTAAAAGAACATCAGAGGTTCTAGGAACTTAAGGTCCATTTTTAGGCTGGTGTGGAGGTATTCAAATTTTCAACAAGTTTGTTAGTCATTTAAGAATCCCATCCTGAATAAATACTGTACCATTAACACAGGCCTGATTCAGGAAAAAAAGAACAACAATAATATGATCGTAGTCTGGATTAGTAATCTCTTGAGTTGGTACGCTTCCAATTAAAAAGAGAGATTAGTTCATCATGAATCCTTTCTCTCCCTTACTGTCTTTCAATATATGTGTAACAATGTGGTAATGCCAACCTGAAGGTTCTGATAATGAAATGTTTGGATGCATCCTCCCCTACTATCTGTGGGTCCTTGTCTCTCCCTCACCCTACTTTGTGTAGTAAGGAACCAGACTCTTTAAAAACCTTAGCCTGAGCCTGAATTCTGACTTTGCATCTTTTCAAAGACACTGTCATCACAAAGCAAGGCAATGACCCTCATGCTGCATTTAGGTAGTAGCTGGAAATAATCCAAACTGTAACATCCCATCATAAATTCTCCTTCAGACATAGTAAATGTCCAGACTCGGGGAGGAAAGTGCTGAAGCCGGCTCAGGGGAATTTTCTACAGGCCACCTAATGTTGTTATGTATTTTCATTTGTGGTAACTTCCAATTACACAGCACTTTACAAACTGTCTCTTTGTCACTGGGCACAAATCTCCCAGCTCACTAAGGGGCTTATTTTACTACAGGATTCATAGAGACTGAGAAACTACAGCTGATATTAACACTAATCCTGATCTTTTTTTCCCCAAATTTAAAATGATCATAGAACAAAATCACCCTTCCTGGAAAATAGTTATTCTCCTAGGCAGGCGATACAATTAAATCATACTACATGGGCAAAGACTGAGAACTAAAATAAGTAACCATATAAATGATTTTAGTAAAAAAAAAAAAAAAAAAAAGTCTGCCTCTCTGTAATTACTTGAAATGTTTTAGGTCGGAAAGGGTATGCACAATTAAATTTTTTGACTATGGCTGGGAGATGTTCAATACAGAATTGTACATTTGAAAGATAAAATCTAAGTGGGCTGAAACAATGTAGAGCAACTACTGTGCTGTTTAGCTTGGTCTCCTCTTTGGTACTTTCTTTTCAACTTTAGTACTTGGTCTAGTTTTTGAAGGTTTTGGTTCTTACGAATTTGTACAGTAGTCATGAGTGTAATTTATCGGCATCCCAGGCATGCACGCCTGCTAAAGCTTCTTTTTTTGGTACCAGAATCATACTTTATAGTAAATTACCTTTTGTGTGCACAAAATCATTGGATTGGTGTGTAAATGCTGAATTGCTAATGTGAAATTATGACCAAAACACACCCTGTATATAGATGAGAAATTCCTACCCAGATTAATAAAAGCTATGTTTACACAATGCCAGTACAGCTGGACAATTTAGTAAAACACAATGTAGTAAAAACAGGTCGTGTGGGAGGAGTTACATTGGCCAGCTGCCTTGGTATCATGTACACACAAGCAAACAGTGGCAATTCAGTTTGGGTACCACACCCACAGGGCAGTGTGGTATACAGAACCAGCCACCACACACCAAAACACAGCACAACAACATGGCATTTACGTTAACAAGCAAGAGGGAATAGTCAAGGAGGAAGGGGAAATGGTTCTCCAGTCTAGGAGATGGTGGCTGAGGACATTTTACACTTCTTTTGAAGTTTCCTATGACAGATCTGGAAAATGTGAAAGGGCTGGCAGTCTTTCGAAATGCAAGGTTCAGAGACTATTGCACCACCTTTTCCGCCAACACTTACATATGAAACTTTGTGTCACAACAGAGATATAGAACCTTGGGTTCTTTCTGTGTATTTGAACATGTGTATATGCATGGTTTGACAAATTTAAAGTGGTGCTTTCTGAAAACTTTGTTTTTTGCTGTTTGAGTTCTACTTGTGTTCTTTTGAATACTGCCACACAAGAACTAAAAATCTGTCATTTCTTAAAGAGTTTAAACAAACAATATTAAAATACCATCTTCTGTCACATTGAAAGGCAGTTGGATATGTTTTTCCTCCATATTTACATATACAGAGTTCTGATCTAGAAAACCAATACAATAAACCATTTTATGTTTTAAAAACAGGCAGTCTTTGGTGACGCAAAGGCAGAGATTTTTTTGTGTTACCTCCTGCCTATTTCGCTCTGTCTCATGAAGTGAATATTGTTGGCACTGTCAGAAAGTTCTAAATACTGCTCAACAGACAAAACAAAATACCCATCATAACCTTGTACCCTCCCAGTGCTCAAAAGCTGCTGCTTTTCCCCCTCTGTCCATGCCCGAATACCCTCTTCCCCTTCCTGTAACCTTCTTTGTTCTTTAGTCCAGGCCTGGGCCACAGCGCGCTGTCTGGCAATCTCCAACACGTGGTTCTTTTCCTCTTCGACCGTCGTCCCATACCGGATGTTGAAGCACAGAGCCCCATGCTGGAGCTGGATATCTGCAAACCGTCTAGTCCTCCCATTCAGCACCGACGTCATCTGGGACACCGTGACATTGACACCATTCTCTAGAATCCGCCTCCCCCCAGTGTTACCGATGAGCACCAGGTCTTCCTCCAGAGACCCAAGCTTAATGAAGTAGTGAGTGTCCCTCCCATCTATGGTAAAATGTAGGTTTTCCAGGTAATGAGCATTATTGAGAATAGCAGCAAGCCGCCTGCTATCTTCATTGGCTACTCCTATAATATCAGCTGTTACTATGCCATCCTTGATGGCAAATTTTATACCTTTTCCAAAAACAGATGGAACGGCAGCAAACCTTGGCTGCTTCCCTCCTTCAAGGCATCGTCCATCATTGTATCGGGGAGTCATAGGAAGTTGGTCCAAGGAAATGAAATTTCTGAGCTGTTTCTGGAGCTCACACTGAATACCCAAGATAGTCTAGGAAAGAAGAAAGGCACAGTGCAAATGTAGCACAGGTTAAACACCCATCACACGTCTGGTGATTGTGAAAAGCAAAGGCTTGCAACTGGCTGGCTTGCAATTTAAAAACAAGCCAAATTTGGAATCTCTTCATCAGAGGTTTGGAGAGAAAAGACTAACAGGTGACGTGATCACTTGGCATGCATTTCTTGGTATCTTGGTGAGTTAAACATAAGGAAATATACTCAAACTTGATGTCACAGCGACTCAGAGCTAGAAGGAACTTCAAATTAGGTAGTTCTAGCTCCCCTTGAACAAAGACATTTCGTTTTTGCCAATTTAACTAACACCAACTAGCTGTTATGACTGTGTGGAGAGTAATAGGTTAGGTACAGGAAGATATAAAGAGATGCATCAGTCTTGCTTTCCAGCAGCTATGACCTTATAAATAACAACAGCAAACCAGCAAGAATTTCACTGACCTTTTTACATGGACTTAAAATACAAACACTTTTTATTATGGAAATTTTAAAACATACTAAGAAATAGAGAGAAGAGAATAATGAACTTCCAAGGATCCATTAAAAAGCTTTGGCAATTTTAAACATTTTGCTAAACTTTTTTAGGACTTTTAGTGACAAAAAACATCAACATATATCTATCTACAAAAAGGGAAAAGCCTATAGTACCTATTTAGAATTTCCTTTGTGTTATGACTGTTACACTGAAATTTCAAGCCCTCCCACCCAAATTTCAGTTTTATTTTGTTAAAGACATTTTTTTTTGCTAACACAGATATTCTTATTTCTTTCCATTGAAAGAAAAAGTTCCTTGTCATTTTCATTTGTACCTCACACTCCTGATGAAATCATCTGCCAAAACTTGAATGTTTGGGTATTCTTATTTTTCCAGAGACTTTATCACTATATTATATATTATTTTTGTTTTACTGCTTATATATATTTCCCTTTATCAGAATAATTTAGTTCTGTTATTCCCATGCTTTTCACACACTATTCTCTGGGTTATTTTGCAGTTGGAAATCTGATGTTTTCATGTCTTTTAATGGACAATTTTCTCTATATAGAATCCATAATTGCCATTGGTAGTCCATTTCAGAATTTCATGAGTTCAGCTCCTCTCTCCTGTTGTCTGTCTAACCCAATAGTCATCAGGTCACATGTCACAAGTCGCAAGTCACTTTGCAACATCTTTTCTTTTTCCAAAAGCTCCTATCCTCAGCTCATTTCCTCATGCAATTTTTTTCTACCTCCTCTTTAATCATGGACATTTTAGTGAATATTGAAGACAACTCAAAAATAAGTAAGCAAGTATATGTTAATACTATTTCAAGGTGTTGGATGCTCTTACATTTTTTCAGGTAAGTAGAGATGTTAAAACTTTTACTAACCTTTCCAGGATCCCACTCTTGAGTTTTTGTCTGAAGCTGTAGAAGCTCATAAGTTAATTCCAAATTTTCTAACTCTGGTTTGGGGAATCCAGGTAGTACATTGTGTAACTGGAAACCAAATAGCTCCAACCAACTTCCAATGTCTGTGAGACACAAAATTAAAGAAAAAAAAATTAAAGCCCATACTTTACAACTTTTGTGGTAAGCTTTAACAATAATCTCCTGTCTTCAATATGTTTAGCCAATGGGAAGTTTGGAATAAAACTCCCCTTATATTACCCACTCTAAAGCATATGATCCTCTCTCTGCAAGGAAACCTTTTAATTCTTGGATAATCACAGAGATAGGCTCATTTTATTGCACTGAAATTAACTTTTAAAAGATTTTTATTTATTTATTTTTAGAGAGAGAGGAAGAGAGGGAGAAAGATGGGGAGAGAAACATCAACATGTGGTTGCTTCTTGTGCATCCCCTACTGGGGACCTGGCCTGCAATCCAGGCATGTGCCCCGACTGGGAATCAAACTGGTGACCCTTTGGTTCGCAGGCTGGTGCTCAATCCACTGAGCCACACCAGCCAGGGCTTGCACTGCAATTCTTAACATGGTAGTGGTATTGAAGCCACACAGACTGTGATGTTAGACTTATTAGATGCAACAGAATCCTGAATTGTTCTTTTATCAAATTATTCATATAAGCTTTTAAGAGTGAAAACTATAAACATAAAGCTTAAAAGGGAAGAAAAGTCCTGGCTCGTGTGGTTCAGTGGATCGAGCAGCGGCCCATGAACCAAAAGGTTGCCAGTTCAGTTCCTGTCAGGACACATTCCTGGGTTGTGGGCCAGGTCCCCAGTTGGGAGGTATGTGAGAGGCAGCCAATCCATGTTTCTTTCACACATTGATGTTTCTCTCCCTCTGTTTCTTCTCCCTTCCCTTCTTTCTAAAAATAAATAAATAAACTGGTTTTTTTAAAGGAAGAAAAAAATGTACCAGGACGCAAAAGCATCGTGTTTTATGAAGAGTTTTACTCACTCTAGAAGACTAAGGAAGACAGTGACTGCACAATAACTTGTGGGCTAACTGGCAGGAAGAGGAAGCATATTTACAAAGACATTGAGATTACATGATAAACAGCACTGAGCTATCTCGTTACGTTAGTGTAAAGTTTTGCACCATTTAAATACCTGTGGTATACTTTGCAACATCTTGAATTTTGCCAACTGGATAGTTATTTTCAAAGGAGTAGAGGTTGAATGGTTTAGGAAGGAGGTTCAACTGTTTCCATATGTGATGATTAGGCGTTGTCCATCTCCCAGCAATGACGTCGTAATCCCTTTGCCCCAGGTGCACTAACTTAGTAAGGAAATCATAGAGCCCTCCATGAAAACCAATGATGACCTGAAAGTCAGGGTAAGTGTCATGATAAATATCTCCATAAGGTGTGTACAATATCTCTTTTATCACCTGGCCTCGACTGCTGAACACTGCAAGTGGGGTGCCTGTATTATCACAAGCTACATAATATTCTTCACCACTGCTTAGCTCCATGGCAATAAGGTGACCTTGGAGATCATAATACAGGGATGTAATCTCAGAGCTTGTGTGGTTGTACAAATGAGTAATTCTTATGGGGTTGGCAAGGTCTGCATAGAAGAACTGGAGGTGTTGCCCTAAGCTGGACTTACTGGCGACACGTCGCCCAAGCCCATCGTAGTAATACTGTACACTCCAGCCAGAAGCCTTATTGTAGGCTTTCTGTAGCAGACCATTAGAGTTATATTCAAAGATGTCATTTCCCCTCTGCCTCAGAAAGCCATCTTCATCCATTTTATACTGAATTTCTCCTAGTCTGGTGATGCGATCCCGGAGGTCATATCGGAGAGGAGTTAGACGAGCACTATTCCCATGGCTTAAAAGGTTGATGTTGCCATTCAGATCATAACTATAACGCCACTGGGTTTTATCATTTACAGAAACAGTTTGAAGTTGCCCGTCAGCGTCGTATTCATAGAAGTATCTTGTTATATTGGCATCTACTCCTACTCTTATATCACATATTACCATACGGCCCATACTATCGTATTGAATAGTCATCCAGTAGGCAATTGCCTTCAGGATTTCATATTGGACTTCAATAACTTGGCCATTGGCACTGAAGATCTTGGTGTGCTTCATCACTGTAGTAGTTATGACCTGATTTAAGTCATAATTAATCACACTGAATTTTCCAAACTGCTCTGTTCTACCAGAGACATCAACATATCGGTATAGGTCTATGGGCAGCGGGGTTTCGTTTATCACAGCCTGCATGCTGGTGACTCGGAAGTTGTTGTAGCTGTAGTCAAACCGAGCATTAACAAGACCTTCTTCACTGAATCGGAAAATCTGGCGTCCAATAAGAGGTCCTGGGGGAATCAAAATCAACATAATGAGAACAATGCCAGGTACTTAATATTGACCAATCAGAAAGGTCTAGCATTATTTTCTTTAGTATCAACGCTTTTCTTTTCAAAATAAAATATTACATGTTAACTTCTGATTTCTAATGCCTGGGTATATTATTTCACAGTATATATTCTCATAGTGTGGTCACCAAATTTGAAAAAAACATTTAAAATACTGTATATTACAGTTACAGAATAATTGAATTATAGGAACTACAGAAGTAATAACTATCCACTGGCTAAGATGAGGAAACTGATATAAACATGCTTTCTTTTTATAAGCACTGACAAAAATACCTTCAATTCATTTAACTTGGGTTAGAAAGTCAGAGGGTCAGTTTTTGACAAAGTCCAGTGTTCAAGGAACTGATTTGGGCATTTTAGAAACCCCAAGGATGAAATATAATAAAAAGTTCTGACACTTGAAGATAATTTGCCATCACCTGAGGCCAGCAGAGGTTATACAGGGTGTGAGCTAGTGTCAGTGAGACTGATATCTTGCAGTTGTTATCTTTGGGAAGATTTGGTGGTGGGTAGGACTGGGTTCACAGTTAGAGTAGGTACTTAGATCTCAACTTACTTGAGAACTGAGAGAGAAAAAGAGAAATATACTGCATGTTTTGAAGGAATCAGTTTTCATGCAGCGTATAATATGTTTTGAATTCTCAACAGAAGATACCTTGAGAACTAAAGCAACAGTTGGTTGGATTCAATGCCTATAAGTTAATGCTTCTATCTCAGACCATGGGCAGCAAAAATCCTATAAAAATATGATTTGATGTACATATCACCACTCTTTCACAACAAACCTGTTTGCCTGTATCTGATTGTGCAAATGAAGCCATCGTGCATCAGGTGTATTGTCTTAATCACTCCAGAAGACTCTTCATAGGTTAATGTGACCTGAGTGGTATCATAGAGAATCTCAGACAGTCTTGCTTGCTTGGTATACTTGTATAAAACTCTGCGCCCTGTCCCCAGATGCAGGGTCTGTAGCAGTCGGCCATCTCGGCTATAGTCTTGGATAAAAGAAGTGCTACTGTCTGGTGGGGTATAGATGTTCCGGTAGTAGCCCACTGAAAGCATGGTTTGTAAGCTGTGGCGCACCATACTAGGCATGGTGACTGACAGCAGACAATCTGATTGGTCATACTCAAAGATGTAACGCCGCTGGCTATGTAAGAGAAGCATCACAGACTGAAACGAGACAAAGGTAGAGTAGTATAATATGTACCACTGAAGTTGAGGAGACTAAAGAAAATACACATTTAGCCATTCAACACAAATTTATTGAGCACTTAGCATGTGCCAGGCATTGCAGTGGACCCTAGTTGATACAGTGGTCAATAATGGTGTCTGTCCTCATAGAACTTACAATTTAGTGGAGGGGAGAGACAAGTAACCAAGCCATTACAATACAGTATGAAATGTGTTATAACAGGGAAAGTACAGGGTACTTTCAGAAGGCAGAAGAAGAAGCAGTAACCCAGATTTAACAGATCAGGGAGGGCTTCCTGGAGAAAGTGACATCTGAGTTGAGACCTAAAGGATGACTGGGGTTGGCCAGGTGAAGGCAAGTGGAGAGGAGTAGGGAGAGGGTACTCCTCACAGAGGACACAGCATTGTAAGGGTCTGGATAAGAAAGAAAGCATGGCTTATGCAGGGAATAAGAGGACTTTCATGTGGCCAAAGCATGGGTATGTTGGGGTGGGGATAGTGGTGAATGGCAAGAGATGAAGCCAGCTAGGTAGGCTGGATCTGGGTCATGCTGCCTTGCTAAGTCATTCTATGGAGTTTGGATTTAAACATGTTGGCAACAGGGAACTGAAAGCAAGTTGAAGGACAGGGCATTTGCACAGCTGAGAGAAATACTGAAGTCCATTTTCCAGAACAATTAACTGTGTTTCAATCTGGAGACGGACTGGAAGGAGGTAAATGAATGGCAGGGCTTGCCACGTACTAAGTTACAGTCACTGAAAAGTATTCATTGACTTCGTGTAGTAGATGTCTTCCTAAAAAGGTGTATGTAAAATATTATTATTATTGTTTTTGGGAACATGCCATTAAAAGTGGACAATCCTCCAGTTATACAAGCCCTCTCCCTCCAACCTGACTTGTATTTTAGAAATAGTTATTTGTTAAAGTGTAGTGCCCTGCTTGTATTAGGTGTTTCAAGGATATTAGCTTATTTTATTTTAATCTTAAAACTAGACATAGAAGGAGCATTGTTTTAGGGAAGAGTCAACCCTATTTCTAATTGAGAAGCATTTAAATCTCATCTTTTTAAAACTGGTTTTATTTATTTATTTTTAGAGAGAAGGGAAGTGAGGGAAAAGGGGAGAGAGAGCGACATTGATATGTGAGAGAAACATCTATTAGTTGCCTCTCGCACACCCCCAACTGGGGACACGGCCTGCAACCCAGGCATGTTCTCTGACCAGGAATCGAACTGGAGACCTTTGGCTTCATGGGACAATGCCCAACTCATTGAGCCACACCAATCAGGGCATAAATTTCAGCTTTTAATAAAAATAAAAATTACTCACCACGGGAAATTTCTCATGTAACTCCCCAAGGAAGCTTTACCCCTCCCTTCTTGAGAACTACTTTCTCAAGCATAAAGACTTAGTTGAGCTTTTAAAGATTATTTATTTATGTATTTATTTATTTATAGACAGAGGGGAAGGGAGGGAGAAAGAGAGAGAGAGAGAAACATCAATGTGTGGTTGCCTCTTGTGTGCTCCCCACTAGGGACCTGGCCCGCAGCCCAGGCATGTGCCCTGACTGGGAATCAAACTGGCAACACCTTGGTTCACAGGCCAGGGCTCAATCCACTGAGCCACACCAGCTGGGGCTTAATTGAGCTTTATTTTCTAAAGTTTCTGGTATAAAAACAATAGGTGTTTTTCTCACCTTCTAAATATTAGTTACATAAATATTTGACTGTGATTTACAGAAACACACATAACGCACACTACAAGGTTCAAAACTGCATATCCTCCCTGCCCTTCTGAGAATTATCGATTTTGAATTGCATGTCAGTACTGTGAAGTCAAAGTCAGCATTTATTTGCTCATTCACTCATCCTTTCTTTCCTTTCCACCAAGTACTGTGCCGGGCTAAACAGAGCTGCCAGCGGATACGCTGTCACATCATCAGCTGCGGACAATCTGAAGCTCCAAAAACCCCACTGAAGAGAGGGCAGAAGACTTGGCATTCCTGCGTAAGCATAAGGACACAAAGGGAGAACCTCCTCCTTGACTAAGAACAGAATCTGGGGCAAAAAACTGTGGAAAATGCCTTTACATTACCTCTATGCTAAAAGTCGGGTTTTCCAGCTCTTTTCCACTCTGTTTTGTCAATTGGCCATAAACAAATGACATCTGTCACCTGTGTTGCAGGCCAGAGACAATCACCATATGGCTTCCACACATTATCTAGCACCAGGCTGCCAGGGCCATGCCTTTCCCAGTCTCTGTATCAGCCTTTCCAAACATTGATAGCACATCGCCACTGTGTTCTCTTTCCTGCTGTCATTCTCCACGCTGCAGTCAACCACTGCCTGACCCTGTTTCTAAGTGGTGCCACTTCTGTGATCTCAAAACCACCGCCCCCCCCCACCCAGTGTATTTTAAAGCTCCCTGCCAATGGCAAGAATGTGGATGACGTGATTACAAATCTTGTGAATGTAACCATTGTGTTGCTAGAATACCATTTCGCTATCACTTGGTTGCTTTTTCACTTTGGGTGGGCATTATTATCAGTTTATTCATAAACAATGCCTATGGGTGCATCCAACGCCCACTGTGCTGCTACAGGACAAAAGGCTGTTTCTTATCACTCCAAACAATGGAGTATTAAACTTTTTATCTTTAAAAATTGATTATGAGATCCTAAAAAAGATCATTGTAAAGAAGAAGAGAAAAAGAACAATCATTGCTGTATACTCCGTTTGAAAAAGAATGGAAATGAGATGGTAGAAATTCGAGAAGTTAAGGCATCCAAATGACCACCAGATGGCAGTGTGGGGTCACTTGAAAACTCAAGCCACGGGCTGCGTTCTGTCCCTCCAGGCTGCCTTTGAAAAATTCAGCCCTGAAGAGACAATTTTGTGTAAATGTATCAGACTAAAACATCTTATTACATGATTGTAAAATATATTTAAATGCATCTTAAAAGTGAAGTTCTTAAGAATAATTTCAGGAAACTGAAAGATTTACATTTACTATAATAGAAAATTTTAGCTCCATGTCTTCAAAATGTAATTAACTCAGAAAAGTCTCATAAATCAAGATAGAGAATTAATGACCACACAGAGAAAATTTAAGAAACAATAATTGATTTTTTAATAGAGAAGAGATTATTGAAGCAACTTCAGTTATTACCCAAATAATTATTTTTCTTCTAATGGCTACAAACCCTTGTGTGTGAAAATATGAGTAATATGAGTAAGTTTCACTTATTCAAATAATTGTTACAAAATTTCTGCACATTAAGGTAAAATATCTGCTGTTGCTCTTTAATATTTCATGGTATGTGGATGGCAAGCAAATTTACAGAGGTAATACCAGAAGTATTTTGAGGTATAAAAAGACATATACATTTTAAAGTTTGAGAATTCTTACTTTAAAATACACTACAAGAGCCAGCTTCTTAGTCCTTCCTCTGCCCCAGATATAGAGGAAAAATGTGCCAGCAAAGGCCACGTTAAAGAGAGCAGTAAAATGAGCACAGGAAGGCAAAGAACCTCATCATCTCACTGAATAAGTTATATGTAAATTGGATTTATAAATCCAATATTTCCCTTCCCCCCCTAGAATCACAGTTTCAAAGATACTTTAATTCTCCTTCCTTCCTTCCTTCCTTCCTTCCATTCTTTCCTGTTTTAATTCACCTTCAAGTAGTAGTAAGTGCTACCATTTAAGTTCTCGACTTGAAAATAAATAGTATCATGCAGTATTCAAATAGAAAGAAACTAATTTTTATTGAATGACTAGATGTGCTGGGTGCTTCATATTGTTATTTCATTTAATCATCACATTTATTTAGTGAATTACTTATTATCACTGGTAAAAATAATGTTAATAAAATCAGTGTCATGATAAATGATTTTTAGAGAGTCAAGAATCATGAGTTTGTATGTTTCGAGATTTCCATAATAGAATTGCTTCAGTCAGGGGTTACCTTTTAATTAGAGAACAAATTAAATATGAATCAAGAAGGGGACAGAAATCAACAACAAGGCACAAGTGATTTGGCTTGTCTCACTGCTCAGGAAACTAGTCTTTAGAAGTCACTGGAGCTTTACTGGATACAAGATCCCATGTCGATAAGGTCTTATTTATGTCCACTATAGACACTGACAGTGTCACAGAGTTTCTTTGTTTTGAAAAATTATTGCCAACTACATTTCTGTAGCAAAGAGAACTCATGTGAAGTTTGCTTCATGTGTTTCTTCACTCAAGGAAGTTTGATGAAATAATCAGCTAATTCAGAAAAGAGAAACAATGCAATTGCTTCAGAGGCTAACAACTGCATGCAGGACTGAAATGGGAGTTTTCAATAGGCTCTTTTGTTATTGTATAGATAGCCTAAAGGAAAAGTCTTCCCAGAGCCACTTGCAACTGTCCCTAGGCAATTAGCTCAGGGCCTGGGTATGGTGCTAATGAGGTCAGGGTTATGACTTCAAACCCAGGCAAGTTTCCTAAGAAGTGGCAAACCCATTCTCGCCCCTGGAAATAAACAAGTCAGCCTATATTCAACTAGTAATGAGTGGCATCTGTTTTTAAATATGAAGGTCATCATTACATGCCTTGTATATTCGGTGGTAAACATACCACCAAATATTTGGATTCAGTTTGTTTTGTAAGAAGTTCAGCCCATTGTGGGTACTAGTCATAGGATTTTGCCAGTCATTCTTGTTATTGCATTTTAAAAGAGGCAAGTCCCACTCTGTAAGATTCAGATATTCCCAGTGTAGAGTAGAGATTATAGGTTTGATCAATTTCTTCAACAGAAAAGGACACGGGGTGGATACAGCAAAGAACTCTTTCCTTTATCCTGGCTCCCAAGTGGTGTCAGCTTTATCTCCTAGGCATTTGCAACTTGGCAAATTCCCCAGCAACTGACTCTGGGAAGTAGTACAATGGTTTTTATAATGACATACAACCCCTGGCACACTTTTACTTTAAACCTGGGGGTGTATCAGCAAGGTTTGGCATCACTGGGTGTGAATTGTGAAATTTTGCCCTGTGAGCTATGAACTCCTCTGACTTTTCTAAGAACTTCTAGGGCTTGCCTTGTACTTATTACCCTTGACTGCTCAAGGGAAAGCATTTTTTAAATATTCCCAGAGATTAATTCAGGAGTGATAAATTCAGTTAAATGGACAGATTTGGGAAACAAGACCCACTATCTCAGGACACTAGGAATTGAAATGGCAGATAGAGATCAATTTCTCTGATTGTCCTCTGCTGCTGATCTGACCAGAAACTATTTTGCTGCATGAGGATCAATGTTTGGCAAGTGGGTTTGGTGGTGGGATTCAAATCCTTGTCTATTCCTACCAAACAGAGGTCACAAGCTCCCTTTATGGATGTGACTGGACACTCACTGCACACAAAGGGCTGTTACCTATGAGCCCCAATGCCGCCATCCCCTCAGACCTGTTGTTACTTGTGAAAATTAGTCCTCAAATGTATGCTACTAAAATTTCACTGACTATCCTAACAAACTTAGAAGTTTTTATCTTCTGTGTAATAGGCTCTTTTCCAGAGCTGAGATGCATTAACACACAATTTTATAATTTTCTACCTATTTTCTTCAGTATGAGCTTTCATAATAAAAAAGATACCTTTTTAAGAGCATGACCAAATATTCTCAAATGAGGAGAAAGCTAAGCCATTATTCTGAATTTAGTTTGAAGTACCTGGCAGACTGGGGATTAGGGAAAGTTTTCAGCTGTAAAACAGCTTATCCTTATAGGATATATGTAAAAACAAACAAACAAACAATATATATAATTATACATCTATTTACACATATTTACACATAGGCTATATGTAAGTAGATGTATAATTATATGTAATTTTTTTGTTACTTCCACCAACAGAACATCCAGAACACAGACTTTCCTCCTCTTAGTCCTTACCAAGATGGGTAACTAGGACCACTTTTGATATTTTCAGTCAGAAACTCAGAACTAGTTTGTCTTGCCTACATACTTACCTTTTCTAAGTAGGTATAGCTCCAAATCTTCCCATCAGCCCAAGTTCTCGAAATTATTTTTCCACTCTGGTCATATTCCATTTTTTCATTCCACGTCCCTCTTTGAATGAATGTCACCAGTCCTGAAGGTGAATATGTGATGTTCACTTCATTGTATCTGCTCACAGGAGACCACAGAACAGGTCGACCAGTCTGGTCATAAAGAATTCGAAGGGTGAATTTCCGATGGTCATCGTAGATCTTTCCTGTGCGTGTTATATGATCGAAGTCTATGGAGAGCAGGTTTCTGTTATGGGCCTACAAAAAAGAGACACAAAATACATTTTAAGCTCGGCCTTGGTTCCCCCATCTAGTGCATTCACAATTGCAAAGCTTTTTCTGATTCTCTCACAATGGGGTGTCTCTGGCCTTTGAATCTGCATGACTTGCACCTTCCTCAGACGACACCGATCTTCATTCTCCCACCAGACTATGCCATCCTGCAGGGGTGAACTATGTCTTAACTCTTGGCACATGCTAGATCCTCTGTACAAGGTTGCTGATCGTTTTCTCCCAATTCAAGCCTCAAAGGTACTGACATACTTTTCAATAATGATGTCATCTTATTTACGTGAGTCAGATGCCTACGAAGGAGTGAGACTTCCTGCTCCCTCTTTACCAGTGAAGTGACTAGAACATGCAAGGGTGAATTATTTGTGAGATTATAAATCAGAAAGAAGGGATATATTGAGTCCCCTCGATCTACACAGATCCCCTTCTCAGGCTCTCTTGTTCACCTGGGCTTAGAGTTGTATTACAGGAGAATTCAGGTTGCCCCCTAGTGATGGAACCCCACTCAGCAATACTTTCACAGAGGCCAGCAGGTAAATGTGGTAGGTGGTAGGTCCCCCAGTATTGGCAAGGGTGGTGCCCCTAAATGAAGTTAAAGCACAGAATTTAGAGTTTGGCTTGGTTCTGGTTCTCAGCTTGCTCACAACCACGAAGTTGTCCCAGAGGGAGCCTGATGCAATGGGTCTCAGGTGGATTCCATGAAGGACAGCACTCAGTGGTGCCTGAATCCTAGGAAATTCAGCTGGGCCCATAAAAGATGACCAAACAACTAAATAACACAGTAAAGAAAACTTTCAAAATCAGCAAGGAGGCAACTTTTACTTGGTTTTCAAAGCAACTGGACAACTGACCTGATTTTTTTTTACTCTTCAGCTTGAAGCATCAATGTTTGGCAGTCCCACTAGTCACTTCCGCTACGGCTAGCTGATCACAACAGAGCTGTAGGCGGCTCTGTGAAAGCAGGGAGCTTTGAAGGAAGGGTGGGTGGAAAGCCGAGGGGAGGGCTTTTAAAACAGATTTTATTTATTTTAGTTTAGTTCCGTTTCAGTTTCAGTAAGTTTTTTGTCATGTTTTATTATAACTTTTTATTTTGAAAGAGTCGGACTCACAAGAAGTTGCAAAGATGATGCAAAGTCACCATTCACCCAGCTTTCAGGGGTTGGGGTTTTTAATTTGGGTGGAAGGTGTCCAAGGCAAGGAACCAAGCAAGAATGAAAAAGAAGAGAGTTTTAGAAGTGTAAACAGCACTGGCCCGAGGTCAGGAGGCATTTACTTAGCTGCTTGTCTGTGCACCAGTCATGTCTTCTATCAGGGCATCAGTTTCTTTGTCTGTGAAATGGAGTGATATGACCACTTTACACCACACAGTTGTGCTAAGAATGAAATGAGATTACATGTACATGTACCTGGTGAAGTGTAAAAGTGGTATTAGTAATTATTAGTTTTAAAGATTTTATTTATGTTTAGAGACAGGAGAAGGGAGGGAGAAAGAGAGGGAGAGAAACATCGATGGGTTGCCTCTTGAACGCCCGCAGCTGGGGACCTGACCAACAACGCAGGCATGTGCTGTGACCTGCAACCTTGTGCTTTGCAGGATGACACTCATCCAATTGTGCCACACCAGTCAGAGCAGGTAATTGTTACGTTTAGAATACAATGATTACTTTCCTAATTTTAGTTAGGCTTTTGAATGGGCCCAATGTGTCACATTCCAAGGTGATTATAGCTTGGTGTAGGAGGTTTATAAGTGTACGAACTGTCAACATGATTCCACACAGAATGTGAATTATCAGGTTAATGAGGTAGGGGAAACCCGAACATGAGGGTCTGACTACATTAATCACAGTCGGACTGAACTGATTCACTAGCTATTCAACTATACTTGATGTTCTTTTTTATGGTCAAGGATTCCTTTGAATATCTGAAAGTCATGCACCATGTCCCCAGAAAAATGCACATACGTGACCGTTTATAGTAAAATCTCAAGGAGGCCCAGAAACCCACACACGAAAACTTGAGGGGATCCATCTCATTCCGTCCTTACCAGCATCAAGTATTATCATGGTTAGTAAACTTTTCCCAGCATGAGACTGGGAAAATGGCATGTTACTGTGGTTTAAATTTGCATTTATTTGGTTACTAGTGAGGTTGAACCCTTTTGAATGTGTACTGGTCACATGTATGTCTTCTATGAATTATCTGCTCATGTTTGCTCATTTTTCTATTGGGGTGTGGCACTTTGCTTTTTAAAACCTCTTTTGGTTGCAGTTTCTTCACCAACCAGCTGGGGCTAATTATAGTTGCTCTTAATTTTGAGCTTCTGCAAAAATAGAGCCTAGCAAATGTTCCATGCTATGAGTTTTATCCAGAAGACTGGTGATTAGATACTCAAATTATTTGGAAGGAAGTACGGTTAGTCTCAGGGGTGAGTTTAATTCAGGGAACAGAGCCACTGATTGGGAATCATGACTCTTTAAACCATCTGTAGCCAATGCCTACAGTGTTATAGGGCATAAATATATAGTAACCCACCGTTATCACCTAAAAGGTGATAAGCACATATTTTCTGTCTTTTGATATGCAGGGATCAGAAACCTATATGAAACCAGGTGTTCTTTCTTCAACTACCTTTCCTGTGGTTTTATAGCCACATATCTGCAACTGTAATACCGTTCATTTACAATAGCTGTAAAATATCCATGTACTCCCAGCGACGGTTGTAACGGTTACAATTTATGTTATAATGATAGTTAAAGAGCCAAAGTAACAAGTGATTTCCAGTTGAACTAAATTTGTGGTTTTATTTGTCTGATAGATTAAGTTTACAACTCAAGAACACATTTCTTAATAAAGTCATTACAGCTCACAGGCAGGGATCACTGTGCAAATCCACTACAAAGCAGAGGGAATCTCTGCCTAATGTTCTCACTCCACCTGTCAAGACTTCTGCAACCCTGCTTCTCTTTCTGGAGAATGCACTCTGATAGGCAGATGCCGCCGAAACATTAGCTTCAAAGGGAGGTTTGGAAAGTAATGCTAAATTTGGCCAACAGCTGAAAGGACATGAAGGAATTGAAGATGCCACAGGATCCCCGCATCGCTCGCCTAGCTGAGTCTCTTGTGGAAAGCCCATGCAAGAAGACTGGCAAGGAGAAGGCTTTCCCAGGTGAGCTGCCCCACCCTCCTTCCTGAGCGCTGATGTGCCTCCAGCCTCTATGGCTGGAATAAGAATTAGGCTGATTGCCTCTCACTGCTGGGGTCGTGAGCAAGGTTCAGAAAGCTCCACGTTCATACAAGCACTTCTTCGCCTGAAAGAAAATAATAGCCCTTGACCTAAGAGTGGCCCATCCATCCTTATTTCCACTGTTACTCCAAACAGTTTACGCCAATCCCTATCCTGGAAAACAGAGGGGCAAAGAAAGGGTTGAAATTTGGGAATAGCCCCAAGTTGAAAAGGGTCTCTTTGGACAGGGTGCACATTGAACAAGACTTTTGAGTTTAGCAAATAACGAGCTGTACATTGGGGTAAGAAAGCTGGACCTGATCATTTTTTTAAAGGAGAAAAAGTAGCTCTTCTTTAATATATCTCCTGGTTTCCTTTAGGTTTTTTCAGCTCTGCTAAGGAGAAGTAAGGAGACGGACTTGCTTTTTGTTCCTACTTAGACCAGAAAGGAAAGAAGGAAGAGGATGCCCTGGGGATCATGGATTGTGTTGCCAGCAGAAATCAAAGTGCCTGTGAAGTGTTGGTACAGGGTGAAGCTCCAAATAAAAGTGTCCTTTGCCTCCCCTCTGAGTCTTTACTTGCTCTTTCCTAGGAGTTTGTGTTTTAATTGCTTAAGAGAATGTCCTTTTAGGACTTCCAATTTGAGACTCATTCAGTTAGTAGGGTAAAAATATTAATATACATATAAGGTTGATTTATAGGCAACTGGTGATGCTTGTCAGGTTTTGGCTTATTAAATCATTCTTTTTCCTGTTAATCTGGTTTTGTGTCAATTTTATTCTGAGTCCAGCCATAAGAACTTAAGAAGGGTAGAGGGGAAGAATGCTCCCGCTCTTTGACACAATATGCATAGTAAGAACTCTGTGAATGTTAGCTGCTGTAATTGTGATGAATGATTATAATACTGCTGATAATAAGGATTGCGCAGCCCATATCCCTAATTTTCTAGATTATGGGCATACCTCTCCTTCCTCATAATCTTACTCATTCTTCTGAAGGGGAGCAGAACTTGCCATCCCAAAATAATGTCTCTTTCGTACAAGGATTATTTTGGGCTACTTCAGAAAGAGCAGACACAGGAGAATCTTTGAGAGTGGAACAGAAATGCCCTGGCACAACAAAGGCATTTTCTGAGAATGGAGGGAGATGCTGGAATCCTGTTGGCTACCTCCCGGATTCCCCATTGTTTGTCAGTCCGAGACCCTGTGTTTCAACTCGGCTTGTTGCCCCTTCCACACCTCAGATCACATATGAACATTCACAGGTTGCATTTAAAAGCCAATGTACCCCATTCTCAGTTATCTGTGAACAGAAAAAAAGTTAACTGTGAGGGTTTTAGATTGGTCTTTGCTTAAGTTTCATGGATATATACATATGTATGTACCTGCAGTTCTCGAGTTGTTTTATAACCTCACATCTCAGTCTGCAAAATCTTGTACAGAGCTCTGGGATCTAGTGCTGGGATAAGCCTCACATAAAGGCATTACTATCCCTAGACACGGCAAGGTGCAATCTGGATATAGTTCCTAAACCAGTTTGTTTTTGGTGAATGTCCAATTCTTTTACAACTACCTCTATTGTTATCTGCATTCTAATTTCCCGATTGTCCAGGGAAATGTATTTATGAGGACAGATTGATGCAGCAGATGAGGAAATGCATGGACTAGATGTGAAAATACTTTGCAAGGAAGATGATTCAAACACAACTCGGGTTGGGGAAAATGGATTTTTGAAATAAATGAAATTTCAGGATGTTAATATGATTTATTTCACTTAATGGAACTGGTGCAGGATGACCCAGAGGTAGAAAATCCCTTTTGCCTGCTCAGGCTGAGGAGGATATCATGTTTCCCAGCAGTTTGCTTCCTTCACCTTGAAGGGGACCCTGATTTTGTCTGAAAAAAGGAACGACCAATTCCTGGAGAAAAGCAACTCTTGTTGCTTTATCTCCAAGAGAGGTTTATCCTTTTCTGATGTTTTTCTTTCCAGGCAGAAGATCTGGGGTGGATGTGATAAGTAGCTTTCTGGAATGTTTGATGTCCATCATCTTACCAAGTGAGCCTTTCAATGAACCTGTCATTTTGCACCTGAACAATTAGTGCTTTATGACCTGCAGTCTGAACACATTTGCAAATTACAGTCAAACAATTGTGTGGTTTTTCAAATAGGACCCTGTTTCCCCCAGTGCAGTAGGGGTTTCCACGTTCTGGTACTGCGACACACCCTCTGAAAGGCAGCTTTACTAGGAGAAGGAAAAGGTTCAGTCTAAGCTCTCAAGGTAGTTGAGAGCATCAGAGAGGCTTATTTTTTACATGTATGGTTACAATGAGTCACTGCATATTTGGCCCAGAAGGAAGTTACATGTCATGTGTCATCAGCTTGCCCCTTGAAAGCTACCAAAAGTGAAGGTGCACCATGTCTGAAATAATAAAGTCAGTAGGGAAGAAAAATTTGCCCTGTTGAATTTGGATCCGCGCCTACTTTTGGGGCACATATTCAGTCTACTAGATCTGATCTGCCTAACCTAGGGAAACAGAGGCAGCAGTATACACACAAATACCCAAGGGTGGGGAGAGTGGTTAAGAATGACCCAGAGAAACAGCTTCCCTCACCTTCTTGTCTCCTTCACACTTTCTCTGCCTGGAGGCCAGCCAGTCGTCCTGCACCAGCCACACTTGCCAGCACATTAGAGTCAATTATTTGTCTCTTGTTGTCAGGATTAAAATGAAGATTCGGGTCCTGCCAATGTGGCTCAGTGGGGCAACGATTTGTAGATTCATTATTTTAAGGAGCAAGGCAGCAAATCATGATGTAGTAGAAAGAGTGTTGTGCCACACAAAGACCTGCATTTTAGTGCTGGCTCTGATTCTTAACAGCTGTTTGCCTTTGGCCAAATCACTTAACCTCTCTGGGCCTTAGTCTCTGTATCTATAAATTGGGAATAACAACAATGGATGGTCGTGGTTATCAAATGAAATCCTGGCTCTCAAAGAATTTTGTTAACTCTAAGGCACTAAACAGGATTGTTATTGTTGTTAGATTTCTAGGGACAGGCACAATACCACCCCCCCCCCGCCCTTAGTCAAGAGGGAGCTCCATTCTCCAGGCCCAGGACCTCCAGAAGCACTCTAGGGGCCACAGAAAGAAGGCCCTGAATGTGTTGCCCTTAAATGCAACTCCACAAATCTGCTCAACTCCACCACCGGATGGGAAATGGGTCAACTATAAATAGTATTAACTAAATAACACCTCGCTCTACTCCTTAACAGTAAAGAGCTCCCAAATGTTTTATGAGCATTAGCTTCTCAACAGTAAGAACAATTTGGGATATGAGGTGTAAGTGATAGCTTCTAGTCTCTCTCCATGACCCGTACACATGCAGGGGCGAAGCAGGGTTGGTTATCTTAGAAAGTGGAACATCCCAAAGTTACATAGTAAAGGATGCATTATCCTAAAGAATGGAAAATGCCAGTCACTTTGTGTGTGATTTGGTTCACAATATTTTATCCAGGCTATAAGTTGGGGGAGGCACTAAGAAATGACTTATTCAATACAATTTTTCAATTTTGAGTCCAGGAGGTAGATAAGCCATGTGTAGATAACTCTTCCTTTGCTCTGGTATGCCGTTTACATTTCACAGGTGAAGGAAATAAAGGTATTTCTTAAGTCAGTTGTAAAACTGGGTAGCAAGGCCAAGTAATCTAACTTCCCCATCCAGGGTTCTATGCAGGGACCTGATAGAAACGGTCCCTGCTACCCGCACAGAGAAGTTCGAGTATCTGGACTGGTTTCACTTCTCAAGTCGGCGGTATACCTGGTAAATGTTCTGCTAGACATGGGTCAATAGAATCAAAACATACAAATTGACTTGTGCGTGCAGACAACTTTAGTGACTGTTTCAAAAAACACCCATTGAAATCTGTGTCTTGGCGTCACCAATAGAGCTGATTGGCAAGTAAGCACTGTTATAGATTGTTCTGCCCATATCAAGCCGTGAGACTGGTTTGATTGCTTCTTGCTGGAGATGGGTGGTTGTTTACTGTTGCATTTGCACAGTGTAAAGGTTCTGACGTTTTCGCTCTGAGCAAATTTTTCCCGCGAGTGAACAAAATGCAAGCGTTCCACGTATCTCAGGCATGACACAGGTGCTCAAAGCAGGCCTGGCCCCAACGGTGACTGATTGTTTCCTTCAGGCTGCCAGTTGCTTTGGGGCTGATATCGAATGTTATTGGATTTGGAAAGTTGGTCATGTTATCCTAACACTGCTTTATGTGTAAGAAGGGACAGGCAGACAGAGCTCTGTGGTGTCTGCAGGCTTTGTGCTCTGCAGAAAGGCAATATGGACTGAGAGAGCTCAGGTTAACAGTGAACTGTGCTTGGTAAGAAACTGAAAACTCCCAAATCATTAATTGCCCCTAGGCAGCACTCTTTGAGCACCACTTACCCAACCTCATTAGTCCTTTGCCCCTCTGGCCCTTCGTATGTATCTATTCATGGCAATGATCTCATTCAGTGACTTTTTCTTTTATCTTCTGTGTGCACCTGTCTGGTCTTTCCAAATAAAGTATAAACTGCACAAAAAAACAGGAACCTGGGTCAACCTGATGGACCTGACAACCATGTCCAGGGCGTGCCGTGAGGGATTCTGGAGAGCTTCCTCATGAAACTCGTTTCTCTGCACAGACTTTCTTGGTGCCTGAAATTGGTACTATTAGAACACTTTAGCTGGCTAATGACAAAGAAAGCTCCTATTAGAATGTTCATTTAAGAATCCTGAACCATTATCAGCTATTAGCACCCCCTCTTGAATTAGTATATCATATTAGCTAGTCAGTCACCTAGCAAAGCTTTAGAGAAATGGGGCTTCAGATCAGGGATGCTCTGTAGTTTTCAAACATGAAACAAAAATTCTCTATCTTGTATACGGTCAAGCCTTACCCTCAGTCTCCTTTCAAAAGCAGAAACGTTGCCTTTGTTTTGCTCCTTCCGCTGCCGCCACTCAATGAGATTTGCGTTGTGCTCTCCGGGGAGTGAGATGTTACATTTGCCCAGGGTGGGGTTCACTGCCCCCGCCAGGATGTGGGGCTCTGAGCTGAGGCTGATCTCCATCCCGCTGGCAAAGGTGACACGCAGGGAGCCGTCTGGACTCACCCGATAGGTGCTTTGGGTATTTTCTGTAGACAGAGGAGCAAAGGAGGAAGAAGGGAAAGAAAGGGAAGTGCAGGAAGCAGAGGAGAGACAAGTTTAGCTTTAGGAGGCAGGTTTGGAAAGAGATGAGCAGGTGGGGCACTGTGGACCTGACTGCCTTCTGGGCTAGACAACAATCTGACAGGCAGACGTGCCCTCTGTCCTTTTGGGTCTTGTTATTTTCACAGCTGGGGTAGCTTGTTCTTTGGATAAAAGACTCCTGTCTAATACCGCAGGCTGTTTTTGATTTCTTTCCTCTCTCACTTTTAAAGAATTCCTTCACAAACTCCCTTTCTAACTTGGTGGATTGGCTTCCTCAGCTGGATATGCTGGGAGCTAGCTAGCATGAGGAGTATCAAGTTCAATTTAGCATCCTTACTGCCTGGGGACGCCAGCACAGTTGCTGTACCTGACAAAACAATAATACTGACACAGGTTGCCACTGATCCTTTCCAAGTGGATGTGAATGTGGGGCAGTTCTGTGTCTGGTCCCACAAGCTAACAACAGAATGAGTCCTTAAAGACTGGACAGAGAGAAATAGTTTCTGTGTATTCACTTCCACTTTAGCTTCCAACACATTCTTTCCAAGTCCAACTTCCTTCATTCTCTTCTCTCCCTCCGTGTCCCTCCCGTCCATTCTCATTTCAGTTCTCTCTTACTTTCCTCTCTTTGAATATAATGGGCTTTTAATTCTCTCATTTCACTTATAATTCTTGCTTGATGTATATCCTAACTTGTCCTTTTTATTCCCCCATGTCAGGATGGATTGTGAATGTTAATCTCAGATGGGGTGCAGACTCCATTTCTGTGCCTAAAAGAGCTTTACACACAGTTGGGTGCTGGGAAGTGACTTGATGGAAAAGGGGATCTGGCAGGGATGCAATCTCATGACTCCCATAGAGATGCGCCTCAAGGTTGCTTTGAGAACTTGTGAAAGGGGTGGTTTTCTCTGAATTTCAGCTTCCAGAGCTGAAAAGTAGGGAGAAGAAGCCATCTTCTCAGACAGAAGTGAATTCTACTTATAAAGGCTGTGCAGAGGTTTGAAGGTGGAAGTTAAGATAGGTGATACTATAGTCAGGTGAAGTTAGAAATAGTCTTACCTTGTTTTAAAATATATATGGTACTTGTTGCTGTCAGGTTGGTTGACATGAGCACATTTTCACGGTTGGAAGTATCTAGCTCCACTTTTGTCAGCTTCTCCAGGTCACTGTGGAAGCTGCTGACCTCTCCTGTGGGAAATGTGGCGTTGGTGAGATGTCCCTCGGGGTCATACCTGAGGAATGGAACCAATGTCAACTTTGAAACCTCTTTGCACTGATAACAGGCCTTTGCAAAATCAAAAACCGCTTGGCCGCTACTGTAGTTTAACTTCGACTGATAACAAGTATTATTAACCTTGTTCAATACAAAGAAAAAGGTCAGAGAGATGATTAATCAAACGAAGGTATTTTTTTTTGCAGCTTCTGAATTCTTGATGACTTTCTTGAGCTGTGCTGTTTAACAGAAGAAAATCTGGTAATGAATTACCAGGGTGGGAAACTGATTTATGAATCATGTCCTGCTGTGTGTAATGTTGCAGGGCAGCCTCCCTTTTGCAATTTGGGTCGATCCTATTAGGTGCGATGGATGACAGAAACCAGCAGAGGGTGCTGTTGGCAAAGGAAACGGAGGCACCATCCAGGGCCCCAAGCTTGAGAAGGCTAATAAACTGACTTTGCATTGTGATTGGAAAATTATATGTGCTGCGGTTGAAGTTGCCAAATTTGAAATGAATGAATCATTCTTGCAACAAAATGAACAAGCACAGAAGATAATGGAAGCATGTTCATTAGAACATTCTGTAGCCCCTTGATCTCAGTGTCACTTAATTTTTTTATCTTTTTAGAGTATAGCTCATAATGTGTTGTAATTAGCTTATATGGGTAGGAGAAAAAAATAATTACCTGGGATAATAGGCAATAACATATATCTAGAAATAAAGTCGAGTGAGTTTACTTTTTTAAAAAAATCATCAGAATTATTGGCAATCTCACTGTCCTCCAAATGAAAACTGCTTCCCTGAAGGCTTTTGATGTGGAGCTGTTCTTTTATTGCCAATAGAACCATGAAAAATAAACACTTCATTAAAAGTAAAGACATGTACTTGGAAACCCATTACTGTTTTCTTTTCAAGCTGCAAATTACAAAATATTTAAGCACTTTTACTTGCTTCTAAAATGTTAAACAATTATATTCTTTTTACCAAAACTAAACGGGATACAGCCTGGATACAATGGTGGAGTCTGGCTCTGCTACCTTACGCAAAAGGATATAGTGATTTGGTGTTACTCCACCCCGTTTTCAAGAGTGTAGCCTAGATAGTTGCTCAAATTTTAAAGCCTAGATTAGTTTTTGGTAGGTTTGGGACAAGGGGCTAGACCCCATTTTATTGGACAGACCCGAACTTGGGGCTATGCACAATGCTGTCCCCCTGAAGTTGAGTTCTGTGTGGACACAAGCACAGACACATGAGCATGCACATGCTATTAGTTAAAACAGTCATGTATGCAAATACAAGTAAGCAAATAGGACACTTGACATCATAGACACGCTGAGCCCTAGTTATTTAATTGGAGGCACACTTTGTTTAACTGGATTTCAGACAAAATGCGTTGTCGGCATTTTGCTACTATACAGCTAAGGCCTCATTATCAAGGAAAGGCTGAAAGGTGCTGCTTGTGCCTGGGGTTCATGGCTAAATCCTCCTGCCTGCTCAGCCTGTTTCCCCCTCGCTGTTCTGGGGCTCTGAGGCTACAAGAAGCAGGGCCCTGATGAGAAAGGGACATGTTAGGGCTTGAACACCTCGCACAGCCAAACCTTGTCTTCCTTCTAGGAGAAGAAAATGATGTCCAGCTTTGATTCTGCTAAGGTACCAAGCTACTTTTCCCCGGAGAGAGCTGCTGTGCGCCTGCCTCACAGTGGAGACTGCAGTCCTTCCACCTGGATGACACACGCAGTTCCTGTCTTGCACAAGCAACATCAGCACCTCTGGTGTCCCTTTGCTGATTTCTAAGGTGTTTTCTCACCTTCAGCAAGGTCACTCTTCATCATTCCACCAAGAAGTTACCTAAGATGCTATGCATGTAGGTTCCCATTGGGCTTTGCAGCTCGGGACAGTTTTTTTCTTTCCCACTCAGCCCCTTGTTTTAAAGTGAGATTTTATCTAAAGGTAAGGGTCACTGCTCAGGGCAAGATGACTAAGATCAGAGGCCAGCTGAGTCATCAGTGAGCAGAGGTAGAAGGCTCAAAATCACAACAAACAGCAGTGGCCTGTGGATGAATATGGTTTCTTACTACCTGTCCCCAAAACCTTTTAAGCTCAGTCATAGGTGCTCTTTGTCTGAAATTATACATTTTAAAAATATTTTATTTACTTATTTGTAGAGAGAGGGGAAGGGAGAAACAAAGAGAGGGAGAGAAACATTGATGTGAGAATCATCAATTGGTTACCTCTCGCATGCACCCCAACCAGGGGACTGAACCTGTAACCCAGGCATGTACCCTGACTGGGAATCAAACCTTTCACTTCACAGGAAGATAACCAACTGAGTCACACCAGTCCTGTCGAGAGTACCATATTTTGCCATGTATAATGTGCATCCACATTTTCTGTGTGCATTATACACAGGATTCTTATACCATTATTATACCCACAGTATATAATCATTATACCCATGCATAATGTGCATTTTCCCTCCAAAATTTGGGCAAAAAGTATACACCATACACAGCAAAATACGGCACATGTTTTAAAGTTTATTCTCAGCAGCACCACCACATTCCTATATATTCTGTTCCCATTCTCACTGCCCAAATTGACAGGAGTATATTTCGAAAGGAAAGCTAAATACTCCTGAGTAAAACTGTAATTACCCGGATGGATCTAGCTCTGAGGCTGCTGCTCGGTCCTTTTCTGGTAAGGGAGGCAATGGTGTGAAGATCAGGTAGAATTTTCCACAGTTCTGCCCAGTCACTGGGGATCTAGGAACTTATATCGCCTGATTTTGTTTTTGTGGCTAAATAGGCATCCTTATTTGAAAATGCACATTTGACTTTAACTCTATCATAAGCAAAGCACTCTACCTTGAGGATATTATGCCAACTGAAATAAATCAGACAGAAAAAGACAAATACTGTATGATCTCACTTCTAGGTGGAATATAAAAAAAAACAACAACAAAAACCTAAACCAAAAAACCTGCACATGCCAAATTCAGAGGAAGAGATCAGATTTGTGGTTACTAGAGGTGGGGGCTGGGGATGGGGGAATTGGAGGAAGGTAGTTAGAAGGTACAAAGTTATAGTTGTAAGATAAATAAGTCTTGGGGAGGTAATGAACAACACGATGACAATAGTTAACACTGCTGTATGGTATGTACATGAAAGTTGTTAAGAGAGCAGATCCTAAAAGTTCTCATCGTAAGAAAGACAACCATTGTTTCTTTTCGTTTTTTGTATCTATATAATGCGGCTAATGTTAACTAAACTTGTGATGATCATTTTGCAACATACATAAGTCAAGTAATGCTGTACCCCTGAAAATTATGTAGTATCGTATGTCAATTATACTGCAATAAAACTGAAGGAAAGCCTTGGCCAGGTAGCTCAGTTGGTTGTAATGTTGTTCTGCACACCAGAAGGTTTCAGGTTCAATTCCCAGTCAGGGCACATACCTAGGTGCAATTCAGTGCCCAGTCAGGGTGGGTACAGGAAGCAACCAATTGATGTTTCTCACATTGATGCTTCCCTCTCACATCTATGTTTCTCTCTCTTTCTGTCTCTCTCTCCCCCCCCTCCACATTCCTCTCTCTAAAAATCAATAAACATATCCTGAGGTGAGGATTTTGTTTTCTAAAAAAACTGAAGGAAACAAACAAAAAACCCAAAGCACTCTACTACTCCTCAACACACGCACGCACCCCAATACAGTTAGTCACAGTCAAAGCAATAAAGGGAGCCTTTGATTTCCTACGTCTTGCTTCAGTGTCTTTTTCCTCCATCACAGGGGACTGTGTGTTTCCAGACGGAATGTCAAAGAACCAAGTTTAATCAAAACCTCTTATGCCGTGTGTTTCCCTTTGGTGCCTGTATCTTTTGGTGCAGAGAGTACAAGCCAATATGCTGCAACTGATCCCCTCAGGTCACAATATGGTAGCAACTTCCTCCTCCTCCAAGGCAGGGAGTAGCACTCACTTAACCAGGCGTGGAAAGTCTGGCTGGTGAATTGCGCCATCAAGCAATGACCATGGCCTTCATATGTATCAGAAGTGGGTTTCCTAAGAGGAGATTTGCCATCAAATTGCCCCTTCCTGTCCTAATTTCACAGAGGTCCACTGTGTGCATGCACATACACATCACCTTGGAGCAAAAACATTTGTAAAGGAAATTCAGAACTCATTCTTATCCTTGAGGAGCATATAATTTAGTTGGGGAGATGATATTTATACATTCTGAAAAGTACATTGGGTCTGATATTTTCTCATAAGGGATAGCCTGTCCTTTTCCTTGAGGACAATTTAAGCCAGAGTTAAAACATGCAGAGGAAAAACTCAGAGCTTCTCCACTTTTTCTTTCAGGGAAATATTGAAGATTATAGAGGAAAAATTAATTACTCATTGTAAAAAAGGGAAACAGACCCACTTTACCCTCTTGTGCCAGAAACCTGAGCAACCTAATAAGCATTCCTAAGATCCAGGTCCAAGTACATAATGCCTTTCTATCCTCACTTGTTCTTCATTCAATAAATATCAGTCTTGTGTTAAGTACTGGGGATGCAGTGCTGAATGAAATTCAAATAGTAGGGCAGATAAGATACGCACATGAATCACTCTAATGCCAGAATATTGCCATGTACGTCTGTAAACAAGGAACTGGGCTAAGCAGAAAAGGAGAAGGAAGAGAAGGAAGTGGTATTTGAATCCTGGAAGGGTGGTAGAGATCAATTCCTTGCTAGATAGAGATTGGAGGTGGGAGGGAGGCATTCCAGAGGCATGAAGAACACTACACAGGTGGATGGGATGTACATTGAAGGGATGGGGTAGCAGGAGCACAGCGTTCCTCCAGGAGGGAAGTGGGAGATAAGGCTGGAGAGGCATGTTGGCATTGGAGTACCAGGCTCTGGAGGAAAGCAGATCAGGAGATAATGGACAGAATTAAAAAAATTTTCAGGGGGAGAACAGTATGATTCAAGTGGTGTTTTGGTGGCAGTGAATCTTGAAAGGGGAGATATGAAGCAGGAAGACTGTTGGGAGGCTGCAGCCTCAACAAGTCTGTGTAAGAGAAGATGCTGAGCTTTTCACCTTTATTAAATATATTGTGATCGTCTATCATTTGAGCTTGCTTTCCTTACTTGGCTGTAAACTCTCACATCTTTAGAGGAATGGGACACTGTCTCATTCATCTCTGTATTCTCGGTGGCTGGCACAGAGAAGATCTGTGATGTTTCCTTGTTCAATGAATGAAATAAGAGGCTGCTAGTGGAAATGGAGAGGATGGGGTGGATATGAGTGTGAGTCAGTGTGGTTAGAGAACAGACAGAGCTGTTTATGCTGGTGTTGAGAGGCCAGGCTCAGCTTACATAGATGTCCTGTGCTGTGCAGCTGATCTTCCCAGCAGCCGCACTTCCTGCTGTTTACTCTCTGTTGCAATTCTCCCCGGCATTACTGGCAACAGTTCTGTCTGCCCATTCTCGATCTTTACCAAGGGCATGAAGCACAAGGAGAGACAGGTGACTGCACAAAGGTGTTGGCTGTCTCTGGAGCAGAGTTTATAAGGAAGAGTTGGCCATTCTATGTTTGTTGTCCTTAATTGAACCAGGAGGCAGGGGGCTGGACCACATGGTGTCTTAGTTCCCTTTCTAGTCTGAGATTCTGCAAAGCACTGGAAGCATTGTGATGTATTTGGACTGACTATTCATCTACATACATAACCAGTACTGCATGGCTTATTTACCTTGCCCCCTGCCTCAATCCTCCCTTTTGTTTATTTATTGATTGATTTTAGACAGAGAGAGGGAAGAGAGAGAGAGAGAGAGAGAGAGAGAGAGAGAGAGAGAGAGAGAGAGAGAGAGAGAGAGAGATTTGTTGTTCCACTTATTTGTGCATTCATTGTTTGCTTCTTGTGTGTGCCCTGACTGGGAATTGAACACAACTTTGGCATATTGGGACAATGCTCTAACCAACTGAGGTACTGGACCAGGGCCCTCAATCCTTTTTAAATGTTATCAGGGAGGAAGAAGAATCCCTCATTAGCCATCTTCCATAACTGAGCATTTTAAAAACAGTCTAGAACACACCAAGAGCTATTATGAGGGGTATTCCAAGTTGTAAGTGAACGGTGTTTTTTGGGGGAGGGGTGGGGAGGTGAAATGGAGGTTGGGGATATGATAACAAACTTCAGAAACAGAAGATCACAGATCAAGAGATCATGTACATGCACCATCTCCTCCTTTGAGTGGAGGGCTCCCACAAAGGGCAAAGGCCTGAGGAACTGTCAGCTCAGTGTGGACCCACAATGAACATTGTCAGCCTCAGTCTGGGACCTTTTCAGTTTACTAGGGCAGAAGCCTTTGCCAGAAAACTTCTAGGGAAACAAGCAAGGACACCCTGGCTACTCTCGCAGCTTTGTGAGCAAAGAAGGCTTGCCTGCCATGTGAGTGTCTGGGCCCCTCCCTCAGACCTCAGCTGTGGCAGGGTCACTGCAATTAGAAGCCTGCCAGCCCCTTAGGCCAGAACCCCTGCTTCATTTGGCCAGTATTCCTGTCTTGACAGTCACCTCCCTGTTAGCCATTTCTTTGTGGTCAGCTTTTCCCTTGACACTCAGGACATTTAGGGGCAGTCAAGCATCAAGCACTAACACTTGGAGTGTGTAATTTTGATCCTGGTCCAAGTCAAATGGAATTATGAAAATGAATGGACTATTCAAACAACATCACACCATACCATACATGCCCACACCGTGCCACTGCACAAGATGCATTTTCAAATCCCATGTGGATTATCCAGTGCTCAGGGTCACCTGTGTCATTTCTCCTCCCCATCACTGCAGGTCATTGAAAGTTGAATAAATTACTGACTTAGCTACCTCTCCACAGCAGCCTTCCATCCTGCCAAATTTTGCTTCTGTTTCTGTTTCTCTTTTTGCATGTCTCATCTCAGAACAGACATTCTATTTCCACCTTAGCAAACCATTCATTCTGTTTGGCCACAAGGCAGCCTCCCTGTCACCACAGAGAAAGGCTCCAGTCCTTTTAGGGGGGCATGGTGGCAGTGGGCAAGGCTATCTTCCACAATGTCAGCATATCTGTGACCTTGACTAGAATAGAAGGTCCCGTTCTGTGTCCCCCAACTTCAGAAGGACAAAGAAAAACTTGTAGGATTGTTCACCACCGACTGAGGCATTGATGATAAAAGTGAAAGTCAGATTTTGCGCAGGGCAGACCAAAGGAAGAATTTGTTACATTATGTAGGTTGGAAATTGCTTATTTTTCTATATGCAGGTAAGAAGGGATGGGGTAGTGTTTTGTGGAGGACTTCTTCAGCCCCAGAATGTATTGCTTTGGGAGGAAGAGAGACGTTCTGCTCTGCACAGGTCTTATTTGGTCAAGAGGGTTTCCAGCGTCCTGCTGGCTGGAGTTAAGGAGGTGGGAGAAGGAAGAAATGGATCCTTAGCCTTCCTTTCTGCCTCATGGTGGTATCACACTCCTCTTCTCCTCCTACTGGAAGGGGAATTTTGTAGCCCCTCTGCCTTCCCATGGCCACTGTTGTAATCCTCAATCCCCCTCCTTTTTCTACAAGGCAGTGTAGTAATAGTGGGAAGAGCACTGGACTAGAAGTTCAAAGACCAGACTCAAGACTCAGCCAACTAGTGATGAGAATGGGCAAGTTATTTCCCTCATCTGGCATTCAGTTTCCTGATATGTAAAATGACCTCCACTGTCTCTTTGTGGTTGTAAAATGCCATGAGTACCCTATGTGAATGCCTCTGTTTCTCACCAGTTAGTGGCTCCAGATTGATTAGTCAATAACAATGAAGTTAGTTGATGCCTTTTTACCCACTGTCAGCCAAGTCCTGGTAACGGGCCTGGGCTGCACTCAGTGTTGTGTCCTGCTTGCCACACAATGCATCAACGAACCCCCAGTGGGAACCGGGCATACAAGCTGATGTCACTACATTCTCTTCTGTATCTGGTATCATTTTCATCAGCATAAAAATAGGCTACAATTTTTCTGATTTTTAAAAATCATTTTAGTTCTTTATTGATAGGTAAAGAGAGGGAGAGAAACATCAATGTGAGAGAGAAACATCGATCAATTGCTTCTCGCATGCCCCCAACTGCCTGCGACCCAGGCATGTGCCCTGACTGGGAATTGAACCAGTGACCTTCCAGTTGAAAGGCTGCTGCTCAATCTACTGAGCCACACCAGCCAGGGTGTATTTCTCTCATTTAAAAACAAACAAAAACAAAAACAAAACCACAAAAACTTCTTTCTGTTTACTCCATTTCTCCAGCTCCAATTTCCATGATCCTGTTTATAGCCAATCTCCTCAGAAGAGTTCTTCACTCACTGTCTCTAATCTCTCTCCTTCTAGTCACTCTTTCTAAAATTATTATTGGGATATAATTCATATATCGTAACAGTCACCATTTTAAAGTATGCAATTTAGTGGTTTTGAGTACATTCACAATATGTGCAACCATTGCTACCACTTGTAGAACACTTCCATCACCCCCAAAATAAACCCCATACTCATTACCACTCATTCCCCATTCACTCCTTTCCTCACATCTGTGAATTTGCCTTTTCTGAACATTTCATATACATGGGACTATACAATATTTATCCTTTGGTGACTGCCTTCTTTCATGTAGTATACTGTCTTTGAGGTTCACCTATGTTGTAGCATGTGTCAGGACTTCATTCCTTCTTACAAATGAATATTCCATGGTATGGACTTACCCCCATTTTGTTAGGCTAGTCACCATGGGATGGACATGGGTTCTTTATACTTTTTTGCTGTGATGAACAACAGCAATAAAGATATTTGTGTATCCATTCTCTCTTAAACCTGTTCTGTTCATGTTTCGGTCCCTCAGCGCATCATAGCACCTGCTTTTCTCAAGGCCAACAATTTTCACGATGCTAGACAGGTCAATTCTCAGTCCTCATCTTGTTTACTTGGCAGGGAGTATTCAACACAGCTGATCACTCCTTCCCGTTTGACTTTGCTTCTGGGACATCCCGATCTCCTGGTTTTCCTCCTACTTCACTGGATTTTCCTTCTGAATCCTTTTGCTCTTCCTCTTCATATCCTCAACTCTAAACATGGGAGTGCTCCAGGTTCAGTTATAGATCTCTTTTCCTTCTTGTCTACAGTCATTTCTGTGGCGATCTCATCACATCTGAGGGCTTTTAATGCAATCTAAATGCTGGTGGACGCCAAATTTGCATCTCCAAATTTCAAATCTCCAGCCTCTCTCCTCAATTCCAGACTCTCATATCCAACTGCTTACTTGATATTTTCACTTGGATGTCTAACCAAACTGATCATATCCAAAATGGAACTCCCAATCTCTCACATGGTATAATGTACTCCTTGCATAGTAAATGGAAAGTCCAACATGGAGTTGCTCAGGGCAAAAAAAAACTTTGAAGTTGCTGACCCTTTTTTCTCCCACACCTCACATCCAATCTGTCATCAAGTCCTGACAGATCTACTGTCAAAATATATTTAGGATTTTACAACTTTGCCTGCCTGCACTCCCTGATCTAAGTCACCATCTTTCGCCTGGATTATTGCAAACCCTCTCTACATTATGTATTCTGTTGCCACCATAAAATCCATTTTCAACACAGAGTGATGCTTGGAAAATGTAAGTCAAATTATGTCAGTCCTTTCATCAAAACTCTCCAGTGGTTCCACCTCTTACTCAAAGCTCCACATGAAGTAACCCTGTTACTTCATGGATTTCATCTCCCCATTACTCTTACTCACTCCACTCCAGTCACAGTGGCTGCCTTACTACTCCTTGCACACAGCAGGTTTGTTTCTGCTGCAGGGCCTTTGCACTTGCCGTTTGCTCTGCCTGGAATGTTCTCTCTTCCTCTCCCCCCAAATAGCCATATGGCTCACTCCCTCACCCACTACAGGCTGGGGCAAAAGTAGGTTTACAGTTGTGAGTATGTAAAACACAGAGTTTATTCTTGTGTTACTATTTGTGAATTATTGTTGTTTTCCATACAAACAACTGTAACCTTACTTTTGCCCCACCCTGTATAGTAGTCTCCCGTTACCCACAAGAGATACGTTCCAAGAATCCCAGTGGATGCCTGAAACCTCAGACAGTACCGGACCTTATACAGACCTATGTTTTTTGTATACATCGTACACATTTATGATAAAGTTTAATTTGTAATTTGGGCACAGTATGAGATTGACAACAATAACTAATAATACATAGAACATATAACTATGTACTGTAATAAAAGTTCCGTGAATGTGGTCTATCTCTGTTCATGTTTCCCACCCACAAATTGAATGCCTTTTCCATCTTAAGTGAGCACCTACCATGCACCGTGGCCGTTTAACTTCTGCAGTTTGGGGTGCGACTAAAAAACAATCACAAATTTCTTTTTCCCTATTCACAATTTAATGGCTACAAGATGTGTTCTTACCATAGCATGTTCCCCCACCCCATCCCTTTCCTTATTAACTCGAGAACTTTTGCCTTTTCAGCTAAAGGAAGTCAGCACTCTATGGCTTCTTTTTGGCACATGGGAGTTGCAACATCGCTCCTGTTGTCCTTGGGGGCCATTATTAAGTAAAATAAGGGTGACTTAAACACAAGCACTGAGATATCGATATCTTGACAGGTGATCTGATAAAGGTTACTAATTGACCAATGGTGAGGAGTGTCTATAGCACGGATCTGCTGGACAAAAGAATGATTTATGTTGTGGGTGGGAAGGAGTGGGAGGGCACCAGATTTCATCACACCACTCAAAATAGTGCACAATTTAAAATTTATTACATACTTATGGAATTTTCCGTTCCATATTTTCAGACTGTGGCTCACCACAGGTAACAAAAAAGCAGGGAAAGCAAAACCACAGATTAAGGAGACTACTAAACTCAGATGTCATCTTCTTAGTGAGGCCTTCCCCAACCACCCAACCTGAAATCAAACCCTTCTGCCCCATATTCTTAATCTCCCTTATCCTGCCTGATTTCCTCCCCATCTGAAGTTCTGTACATTGTACTTGTCTCCCTCTAGTACAAGGAATGCTCGATGAAGGCAGAGATTTTTATCTGGTTTGTTCACATCTGTGTCACAACCCCGAGCACACTGACTGCCACAAACAAGTGCCTAGGAAATATTTCTTGAATAAATAAATAATGGTGACATGCATTACTTTGTGTTTTCTTTTTCTCTAGCTCTATTGGGGTATAATTGACAAATAAAATTATATATATATTTCAGGTGTATAATGTGTCCTGACTGGTGTGGCTCAATTGGTTGGGCATCATCCCACAAAGCTAAAGGTCACTGGTTCGATTCCTGGTCAGGGCACATGTCTAGGTTGCAGGTTCAGTCCATGGGATGCGTACCTCAGGCAGTTGATCAATGTTTCTCTTTCTTTTTTTTTTTAAATATATTTTATTGATTATGCTATTACAGTTGTCCCGTTTCTCCCCCATGATTCCCCCCACCCTGCACACCCTCTCCCACCCACATTCCCCCGTTTAGTTCATGTCCTTGTGTCATAAGTTCTTTAGCTTCTACATTTCCCATACTATTCTTACCCTCCCCCTGTCTATTTTCTACCCACTATCTATGCTACTCATTCTCTGTACCTTCCCCCACCTCCTCCTCCCACACCCCTGTTGCTAACCCTCCATATGATCTCCATTTCTGTGGTTCTGTTCCTGTTCTAGCTGTTGGCTTAGTTTGCTTTTGTTTTAGGTGTGGTTCTTAATAGCTGTGAGTTTGCTGTCTTTTCATTGTCATATTTTTGATCTTCTTTTTCTTAGATAAGTCCCTTTAACATTTCATATAATAAGAGTTTGGTGATGATGAACTCCTTGAACTTGACCTTATCTGAGAAGCGCTTTATCTGTTCATCCATTCTAAATGACAGCTTCGCTGGAAAGAGCAATTTTGGATGTAGGTCCCTGCTTTTCAAGATTTCAAATATTTCTTTCCAGCCCCTTCTTGCCTGTAAGGTCTCTTTTGAGAAATCAGCTGACAGTCTGATGGGAACTCCTTTGTAGGTGACTGTCCCCTTATCCCTTGCTGCTTCTAGAATTCTCTCCTTCATTTGAATCTTGGCTAATGTAATTACGATGTGCCTTGATGTGCTCCTCCTTGGGCCCAACTTCTTTGGGACTCTCTGAGCTTCCTGGACATCCTGGAAGTCTATTTCTTTTGCCATATTGGGGAAGTTCTCCTTTATTATTTGTTCCAATAAGTTTTCCACTTGTTGCTCTTCTTCCCCTTCTGGGACCCCTATAATTCGGATGTTGGGACGTTTAATGATGTCCCGGAGGTTCCTAAGCCTCTCCTCATTTTTTTGAATTCTTGTTTCTTTCTCGTTTTCTGTTTGCTTGTTAATTTCTTCCTTCTGGTCCACTCCATTGATTTGAGTCCCAGTTTTCCTTCCATCTCTATCGGTTCCCCATGCGTCTTCCTTCATTTCACGTATTGTAGCCTGCATTTCCTCATCTAATTTATGAGCAAAATCAACCAATTCTGTGAGCATTTTGATGACCAGTGCTTTGAACTGTGCATCTGATAGGGTGGCTATCTCTTCATTGCTTAGAGGAATTGACTCTGGGGTTTTCATTTTTTCTCCAGTTTGAGCCATTTTTGGTGGGGTTTTTTGTTTTGTTTTATTTTGGTTTTAGTCTGGTCGCAGCTATTACGTATGAGGGGTGGAGCCTTAGGTGTTCCTCAGGGCGGGGCAGCCCAGTCGCTGGGTTGTGACGCTGTAGGTGGGGGCGGGGTCCGAGAGGGAAGAATGGCGCCTGTTCCGCTCTCTTCTGGACTCCGGTCCCTTCCGCCGCTTCCCCTTCGCCTGGATTATCTGCGCACGCGCGTGTGTGCGCGCGCTGTTACGTAGTGAGGGGTGGAGCCTCAGGCGCTCTCCAATGTGGGGCAGTCCAGTCGCTGGGTTGTGACGCTGTATGTGGGGGCGGGGTCTGAGAGGGAACAATGGCGCCTGCTCCGCTCTCTCCTGGATTCAGTCCCCTCCGCCACTTCCCCTCCGCCTGGACCGTCTGCGTGCGTAAATGTGGGACCCTCTGGTCAGCCAGCCGCCCCGTGAGTCCTCACTGGGTCTGCACAGTTGCCCCCCTGTGCCCGGGGTCTGCCAGCTGCCGCCTGTGCACCCAAGGACTGCCAGCCACCGCCTGTGCACCTGGGAACTACGAGCCGCTGCTACTTGCGTTCCTGGGTCCGCACCTCCACTTTTTCCTACCGCGACTCCGCCCCTCTTACCGGTCTGGATGAATGGTTGTTGGACTTCCGTACAGTTCAATTTTCTATAAGTTCTGATTGTTTTCTTGTTTCTAAATATTTGTTGTCCTTAATTTTGGTTGTGAGAGGAGGCACAGTGTGTCCGCCTACGCCTCCATCTTGGCCGGAAGTCCCAATGTTTCTCTTTCATTTCAATGTATCTCTCCCTCTCTTTCTCCCTCCCCCCCAAAAAACAAATAAATAAAACATTTAAAGTGTACAATGTTATGATCTGATAAATAAACAAATGACTGAACTGGTTATTTTGAAAACTAGTTGAGACTGAAGCCATTTCTCATTGGTTGACTGAATTCAAACATTATCTTTCAAATTAGTTTGTCTAATTTCAGCTGTAGTGTGATCTCGCATACATTTTTAAAGAGATACTCTCACTGGAGTCTTTACCTTTCTTAACCTATTTAAGAATGCGGGCTCTCGACTCAGACCATTGGGTTTTGAGTGCTGGACATCTACCTGTGTGAATTAGGGCAAGTTAACCATTCTGTGCCTCCATTTTGTCATCTGTAAAACAGGTGTACTGGCAGCATCTACCCCATGATGTTACTTTGAGGATCATAAAAATAATAGTCTATGTAAATCACCTTGCCCAGTACCTGGCACATAGTAAAGCTTCGGTGAGTAGTGGTTTCTATTACTGTTATTAAGATGTAAGAGAAAATCTTAAAAAAATACAGGAAGACTTGAAACAGAAACAACTGAATACATTTTTCTAAGTGAAACTAAAATAGCTGTCCAGCTTTTTTTGTATAAGTGGCATTTTTTTGGGAAATGAGCCAAAACTTGAAGGCCAATTTTTTTGTTGCTTTTCTTAGGAGGCTTTCCTGGGACTGGACATATTCCCTATATCCTCACAGAATAGGCACACTTGGAACTCCTCATACTTAATATCCTCACTTCTCACATTCTTCATTTTAATGCCATTTCAGACCCAAAGGTTCAGATTCCATGGATGATCTTCACTCAGGAAATTGGTTAAAAATTCAGCAGTTCCCTTAGTGGGAACTAGGGGAATATGCTTGCTGAGTGTGGGCGGACTAGCTTTCTAAATGTGTTGAGTTGCAAACAAGGTTGTCCATGCTTTAAAAGGCAAGGACAATGGTCTCTATTTCCGTGTCATGACACCTCCTTGTAGCTCGCTGTCAGACACATCTTGTGTTAATGCCTTGTTAAACAAAGTTATCACAGATCCAGTCTGTGAATGCCGGCATGTGCTGGGTTCTTTGACTTCTGCAGGGGAAGGAGGAAGCCCAATCCTGTATAGGAGCACTTTGGCTCCATGTTTCACAGAAGCAGCCAACAAAGTGCTGGCTCTCCTATCAGCACTTGACTCACATCATTTCACACTTGCTTTCCAGGGTCCACTTCTTATATTATAACCTCTCACTTATCTCCCACAGCAACTTATACTGATCTGGGCTGGGCTGGCCTGCACTGGGCACACATGCACTTATTCATTCATTAAACCCCATAGCAATCAAGAAATACTACTTAAACCACACTCGCTTCTATGCTGCTTTGGAACAATTTTCTAGTTTTATTAATTAAATACAATTTATCTTGTTCTCCGAGGCATGCTGTACATTTCTTGAGTATATGGACTTCTACATCATCCCTGTGTCCTGCAGTGCCACATTTGATTCTTCATTCAGTCTGTGTTTTTGTTATTATGCTCTGCAAAACTGCTCTGGAGAAATGGGTCCAAACCCTAGGAATTGGGTAACATTTTCTCCTTGACTTTTTATTTTTTATTGTGGTTGTTAGGAGAAAATAGCATATAACAACCAGCAATTACTAAGCCACTTTCCTACTATAGTACGATTTCGAATAAATACCTGACAAAGCCTATGTTAAGAGTTAGAAACTTACTCATAAACGGTTGTCCATCCATTTTCATTACTTTTGGTGGCCAGAAGCCCTGTGTTTCCTGGGTAGGTCATCAAGGCCAGATTGTAGCCTTGGGCTGACACTCTTTTCAGGACTCCATTGCTGCTTATGGTCAGCCAGTATACTTGTCCACCAGGCACTACAAGCCAAAGGGGCATCCCGCCTGCATCCCGGCGAATATGCACTGAGTTGCCATTGCTACTGGTAATCGCGCCCAAGTCACCTTCAGCATTGTAGGTGAAATTATACACATAGTCCCTTGTTATCAAGTTCAAGGTATGCAGGTGCGTTCCATTGACGGTGAACTGATAGAGTTCCTGATCAGCAGGTGAAGCAATCTCATAAAGGTTCATGTCATTCAGGTGGGCTTGGTTTCTGCTAATGGTTCGAATGCGAACATTCCCAAGATCAGCCACATAGAGGGTACCATCAGGTGACACTGCTAAGGAGGAAGGGGCTTTCATTTTTGCATCTTTGGCATAGCCACCATCACCTGTGGGAGAAAGACCTTGATTTTAATAAGTGTCATCATGATCACTTATATGAATAAACAGTATATAGAAATCACTGCACATCAAGAATCATTTGAAAGGGAATAATCACTGAGGCAACATCCCCCACATGTCCTCCTGGACAGATTTGAAACCCATTATTCAACATTCTTGAGTCGGGACCACTGAAGATAAACGGTAAATGCAATTATCTTGGTAACACCAATTTTGAGAAATCTTCAATCCTGCTGTTCTGTATATATTTTATTGCAAGATATTGCAAGATAAAAAACAGCAAATAACAAGAGCCATCAAAATCTGCCTGGAAATCCATGACACTTATGCCTGTCAACGCTTGTAGGATCTATCCCAGAATTTTCCAATCCTACTGTGCCTGGAGGACCTTTCTTCAGTTAATTTTCATTGTCACCTCGTCAAAGTACACTCAGCATGTAAATGCAACAATGATTCAGAACATCAAATTTAATAACTGGAATAAATATTAGATTTGTCTTGAATGAAAGATATTAATTAGAAAAATAACTATAAAACTAATTGTCCATGAAAACATCAGAAATATTGACCAAAAGTAATATTGACCAAGTTGCTCACTCTAGATTCCTGTGGCCCAAGTAAAAGCAAACAGTAAGAGAATCATTTGGGCTTGGATGAGAAGGTTAATATGGCTGCAGGCAGTGCAGAGGGATTTTCATGTCCCAGCAATAAATGTATCTATTGACATTTCCAGGAATGTTTGCTATCTAGAATATCCACTCCATGTTTTTGGGAAAAGGCTCTTTTCTTTCTTCATATTTTTTTTTCTCTTTCAACTGATAATAAAGGGCACTAATGGTTATGGAGACAGTTTTTTTAAAGATTTTATTTATTTATCTTTAGAGAGAGGGAGGAAGAAAAAGAGGGAGAGACACATTGATGTGAGAGAGAACCATTGACTGGTTGCCTGTTGCATGTGCCCTGACTAGAGATTGAACCTGCAACCCATCATGTGTCCTGACCCGGAGTCGAACCACCCAATCTACAGAGCCACAACAGTCAGGGTCAGTTATGGAGAAAGTTTTGCATTAAAAAAAAAATGATGTATGTAGCAGACTAATGTCCTGAGAACACTGCATTGTGGGATTTAATTGTGCCCACGTGTCCCCAGAGCAGTCTGTTCCTAGCCCCTTTGGGTTTCAAATACCACATTGTATTAATAGGGAAACCAGTCATTAGGGGAAGTAATTTTTTCCTGAGCCAAATTAGTAAATGTAGCTTTTACCTAGTTTCTCTTTCTCAAAAGTACAAATACTATTATCATCCCACATTTGTATAGTGGTCTTAACTTCTTAGAGTTCTTAAAATTTGTAAACTAGTTTATCCTCAACCCAGCAAGATGATGTAATTAAGGTCAATGACACTTCTAGTTAACAGATGAAGTAAGTGAGTCATGAAGAGATTTTGCGACTTTCCTGGAGCCACTCAGTGAGTCCGTGGCAGAACAATCACCAGATACTAGGCTGACTCCCAACACATTGCTTTCTCCACTAGCTCATATTGATGTTCAAAGGCAAAAATTTGTTTTCCTTTTGACTTTTTTGATGCATGCTTTTCCTTTGAAAACAGAGAGGGGGAGCTGGTGAATTGCTAAAAAGGTCATACCTGAAAAACAGTCACAGTTGGGATCAATTTTACAATCACAGTCAGTAGGGGCACCAGCCATGATGGAGATCTCCCCATTGGTGGTAACTTGCTGAATGCGGTTTACTTTCCTCTCATCTGTTTCAGCTATGAAGAGCAGTCCGCTGTGGGAGACACTGATGGCCCTCGCTGACTCCAGAGTGGAGTGAATTGCCACCTTGCTGACCAAGAAATGATCGATACCCGGCACCTGGCAGTGAATGGGGCGCCCTGCAATGATCCGCACACGCCTGTTCTCAGAAATTTGCAGCACAATGTTGTTATCCAAGACATACAATGAATTGTCCATGGGATTGACTGCAAGGTCTGTTGGCCACTCTAATCGCACCTGCAAAAAGAACAGAATACACACCATTAGGTTACAATATCTTTCTAGGGGCAGTTTTACCTTGAAAGAAAAACTGGCTTATTGGCTGCCCTCCTTTCAAGAATTTCAGCAACGTTGGCGTTGTCTGCAAAGTTGTGGGAGGATGGTTGATTCAGTGTTCTGGGAAACATGTTTATCATTTATACCATTTGCAGCATAATGTAAATTTTTTTTGCAATAATTCTGGAAGGATCCTCTAGAGTAGCAATTTTGTGACTTTCAACCCTTTCACCTCATTGTGCATATAAACTAATTAGTAAAAATGTGCAGCACATCAAACAATCTATTATATATTGGCTGATCTGATAAAAATAGGTGTACTTTTGATTAATTTATTAAAAAATAATAATGGATGCCCTGCCTGATATGGCTCAGTGGATTGAGTGCCGGTGAACCAAAAGGTCACCGGTTCAATTCCCAGTCAGGGTACATGCCTGGGTTGCAGGCCAGATCCCCGGTAGGGGGCATGAGAAAGGCAACTATGCATCGATGTTTCTCTCCCTCTCTTTCTCCTTCCCTTCCCCTCTCTCTAAAAAATAAATAAATAAAATCTTTAAAAATAATAATAATAGAAATTATCTACCCTTTTTGCTATGAAGTGACTTTTTAAAAAATCAGGTACCTGTACTTGTATATAAAGATTGCTGATATGAAGAATTAACCAATCAGACACAACTTTATTATGTAATGTGACCAATAAGATGCAATCATATTGTATGACCTATGCATTTATGGTTCGAGACAGGGCATTCATACCAGATGGCTATTGTTGTGTTGGCTGTTGTCATTTTTTTACTTGACAATGTGAGGGAAAAGAGGTCAGTGACCCTGATTAAATAGTCAGGAAGTGCATGTTTTAAACATTCTTGTGGCGCACCAGTTGAAAATTGCTGCTCAGTGTTTTTCAGAGAGTGGTCTCTGGATCAGCAGCGACAGCATCACTTAGGAACTTGTTAGAAATGCAAATTCTCAGGCCCCAACTTAGACCTATTAGACCTCTTCTGGTTTCAGAAACTCTGGGGGTGAAAACCCAGCCAGCTGGTTTTTTTTTTTTTTTCTCCCAGCCAACTGTTTTAACAAGCCTTCTGGGTGATGCTAATGCACACTAAAGTTTGAAGACCACTGCTCCAGGGTTTCTGTGTCACTATGATATGCAACTCTTTCTCACTGTCCTTTAGATGCATGCAAGAGCAAAGCTAACAGTAACCTCTTGTGACAGGACCTTCCCTTAGCATAGACCCAGCTTCCTGAATATTCACATACAGTATATCAGCTGGTGATTTGGAATCTTAAGTTGTAATGTACTGTTACCTAGCTTGACCTGGTTCACTACATATCTCTCTTTCCTCAGCCAAGGAATGGGTTGATTTGTTCTTTCATTGAACGTTCGCTGAGTGCTTTCTCTGTGTTAAGCTTTGTGCTAGGCTCTGGAGATTCAAAAGACTACTATGACATGACTCTCCATGTTATGAAGAAGCAGGCAGCAGAGAGAATATGAGAGCAGTTCACCCAGACTAGGAGTCAGGAGGTGAGGTATTACCACAGAAGGTGCTATCTAAGCAGGATCTGAAATGATCAGGAGAGGAAAGGGGTGAAAGTGGGGGGAGGGGAAGCAGAGTGGAGGGCAATCCAGGCAGAGGGAACAGCATGGGTGAAGGCCCAGAGGTTAGGGATAGTATGGTCCATTCAGTAAGGGTGAAAATAAAGGCTGAATATATGGGAGGGGTAAACAAAGGAATCAGGAGGCAAACAGTGACAGTATTATGGACTAAATTGTGCCCCACCCCTAAATTTGTATGTTGAAGTCCTAACCCCAAATGTGACTGTATTTGGCAATAATGCCTTTAAAGAGGTAATAAAACTTAAATAAAATCTTAAGGGTGGGGCTCTAATTCAACAGGACTGGTGTCCTTATTAGAAGAGGAAGAGACACCAGGAGTGTGGACGCACTGAGAAAAATTCCGTGTGAGAACACAGTAAGAGGATGGTCTTCTGCAGGCCAACGACAGAGGCCTCAGGAGAAACTAAACCTGTTGATACCTTGGTTTTGAACTTCTAGGCTCCAGAACTGTGAGAAAATTAATTTCTTTTGTTAAAGTCAGTCAGTATGTGGTATTTTATTAAGGAAACCCCAGCAGACTAACATACAAGGTAGGTAATGAGGGAGGGACATGTTTACCTTTATTGTGATGCCTGTGGGAAACTGCTGAAAGCCTTTAGCATAGTTATAGTGTGCCATAGTTATATTTGGGTACAAGAAAGATCACACTGGCTGCTGTTGAAACCATAATTGAAGAGTAGGAGAGATGGGCGGCAGGCTGATAGTTAGGAGGCTCCTGCAGTGTTTGGGGTGAGGGATGCTAGTGGCGCGAACTGGGGTGGCAAGAGGGAGAGAAGTAAATGTATTTGAGATACACTAAGGAGTCTGAAACAAGGATTGGTGTGTGAGTGTTTGCATGTATGTGTCTTGTGTACCTTGTGCCATGTGGTAGGCACTGGAGACCCACGGACCAACCAAACATGCATCCACTCTAGTATCTTTCTGGACACAGGAGTTAGCACAATGCCTGCCCTGACTTCTCAATAGTTACTATTTATCACTGGGCATTTCTCAGAGAACTGTATTACATGCCCTCTCACCCAAGGACTAACTAATTCTGTACCTTATTTCTCTTCTCCTAGCCTAGACAAAGTCAGAAAAATCTGTCCTTTTCCTGCCCAAGAGAGTAACAGTAACGTAGCTACTCTTTTTTGTCTTTTGAGTGAATTCCCAAGGAAAGCTTTGTTTTTCTTAATGAATCTGAATGTTTGAAAACAAATAGACTGTCATAGCATTCTGAGGTGTACTATTTCCCTGGACGGAAGAGACCTTACACTGAGCAATGAAGTAGATAAAGGCCAGTCTGAGATAAGGCCCTCCCTCTAATTCTATTTCTTAATGGAGGGCAGCTAGTGATATTGTAAAGAAGACAAAGGTTGTCTTTGACCTCCTCTCTAGCACTACTTAGAACTCTTTGCTCCCTGTCTGTGAGTATCTCTCCCAGACAACCAGCAACCTCATTCTCTCCTCATGTCTTTGCGTGCCCTCAACCTCCACATGGGCTGGCCTTCTCTGCTTGGTACCATATGCCTCTGGGCAGCTAGGAATTTGAATGCTAATGGAGTATAAAGTTGAACTTGTGCCGTGCATGTTCTACAGAGCCTTTCAGGCCGAGGCCATTGGATAAACATTAAACACCAGCTTTAACAGCTCCCAAAGCAGTTTGCTGTGATGTGTTCCTCAGCACGTCTGTCTGAGGTCTTTGTATGTCAGTGCTCCGCCACTAAGAGAGCAAGTGCCTGCTTCTGTGCTGGGCACTGACTCCTCCTCTGCCACATATTCCCACTTGGGACCTTTATATATGCCATTGTGCTTGTACAGATGCTGTCTGTGTGTGCCGGTCCTATGCGCACTGCCGCCCAGGAAATAAGCTGGGGCTGGCTGAGGAAGACGACATGTATTTATTTCAGTACAACACTCCAAGTTTGATCGAGTCTAAAGCCAGTGACCCAGAAAAAACAAAGCTGGTAGAAATGACATTCTAATTATCCCCAGTCTGAGAGCTGAGGCCAGGGCAGAGGCTGGGGACAACACACACCTGGCAGGAGTCAGAGAAGGACATGTTTCAGACTCTGTTCTCTGCTGTCAAGGCTGCCTCTGAGATAAAGGTTGGTCATTGAAAGATAAGCTGTTAAGTTTTCCAACTCGCCCAACCTGATTTAAGTCAATGCTATCGGTGTCATGTTTATTAGATTTAATATTACCTCAAAAAATACACCAGCTATTGTGTCTGTTTGTTTTCTTTTCCATCAAATAACTCACCCTCTGGCAGTTTTCTGTAACTAAAGTGACCTTTGTGCTTCTGAGACACTTTCTCTACCAGCTCCACAGAATCCCTTTAATTCCCATTTGATTTGGCTGGGCAGCTTGTCTATGAAATCTACTCAGATGAAAGATGTGTGGCTGCTTAGTAGTCTAGGGTGTGCCTTTTCAGAAACTGGACCTTTCAACCTCTCTCAGGTTGTCAGATCCTTTTATATCCTTCTCACGTTAAATACTCCCATTTCCAGGTAAATTTTCAAGGAACTGGTGCTTCAGACCCACACAATAGAAACACTGTATTTCTCACCAAGGCATTTCCTTAACACAACCTAACATGGAATGGGGTCTTTGAGCTGCTTCTGGCACTCACAATTAGCACCTATTATTTGTAGAGACCCAAGAATTAGATGCTACTGATGTGGGGCTAAAAGTAACCTCCGAGGACTGCTGGCACATATCCAGGGAGTTTCTGGGGAAAAACAAATGTTTCTCCTTGGGCGGTGGGAGCAGAAAGAGATGTATGCGCAACAGTAAAGCTCTGGAAACTCTGCCCACTGACCCAGCCTACAGACAAACCATTTGGCCTGATTTGTGGTGGTTGCCCCACCTTGTAAAAATACATTAATTTGTATGAAATGTCAAAATGTATTTAAGCTAAATTAGCATTAAAGGTCACTGGTGTAGCTGCCAGCTGGTGGGTGTGCCCATCTCCTGACAACCTTCCCTGAGAAACAAGTCTGAGCAGGAACGAGCTCTTCTGGGTCTGGATGTCAAGCTTTGACAGCACTATGTCTTCCTCTGCTGATTTGCCTGGAAGGGACCTGACTCTCAGGTCAGCCAGTCCCATGATTGGTTTAAAGATCCAGTTAATTTTCACTTAAAGCAACACTTTATAAAGCACCAGAATCTTACAGGGAAAAATCCATGTGTAAAACCAATATCTAAACATGAGCCCTTGATTAGACTAAAGTAGAAAATCCTTTGATTATAAACTTAATCCCACAATGTAGACACACACCGGGTGTGTGCAATGTATTTTGCACACTTGGGCTTTCTCTGGCAGTCTGAAGGCCGGGTCCTTCCTTTAGTAGTGAATAGCCCTAGGCAAATGAGGTCTTCTCTGGGAGTCTCTGGTTCCCTCATTTGTAACAAGGAAAACAGGCTAATGACAATCTAGCTACTTCTGAGAGTTACTACTCTACAGTGGGCTAGTCTTCAGTAGGTTAAATGAGATAGTGATATAAGGTGTTCAGTCCAGTGTCTATGAGATGGTAAGTGGTATTAACATTAGCAATAGTTTTTCAAAGCCGTAGACCTTTAGAGCCAGAAGGAAGCTCGTTAAGTTTAATATAGTTTTCTTTCAACTCTGTTTCCAACTTCAGCTGTCCACGTAACATCTTCATGAAATTTGCCTTACCTGTACACCACTTGACTCAATATTCTTCTTGACATTGACCTACTTTTAAAATATAAATGGGTGTGTCCCGACTGGTGTGGCTCTGTGGGTGGGGCATTATTCCACAGAGTGAAGGGTTGCTGGTTCAATTCCTGCTCAGGGTACATGCCTGGGTTACGGGCCAGGTCCCAGGTTGGGGGCTCAGGAGAGGCAGCCAATTGATGTTTGTCTTGCACATTGATGTTTGTCCCCCACTTTCTCCATCCCTTTCTCTCTCTCTAAAAATAAATAAAATCTTTAAAAATATAAATACATGCTGTCCCTTCTTTTGAACTGGTCCTAATCAACAACATCTATAAAATTACAGGCCCACTTCTCTGAACCTTTAATAAAAGTAACTACTGTTTATTGAGTTCTTCTTACATGTCAGGCTCCTTACATAGGTTATTACTTTATATTCTTAAAGCAAACGCTTGAGAAAGAAACTCTTAATATCCCCACTGTCAGATATGTGCTCTTAGCCCCTGTGCCATCTGATTCCTCATCCAGAAGAGGGGACACATCCCTTCATGTTCTCCTTACCATGTCTGGCTTCCCCTTTACTTCATAGTAAAGGAGAATTAACCTAAAGGGGTGCTCTCTTTGGCTGAGAAGGTCAAAGCTCAAGAAGAGTTGATCGATTTGTCTTTGTCATCTGTGATCTTTCAGTTCAATGTTTTGTGGGTGCCTACTTGGTGCCAGGCACTACTATAGAAGTAAATAAAACAGGTCCCTGCCCTCATTTAGTTCAAAGTCAAGGCAGGGAAGCAGATACAGAAACAAGTGATTTCAAAATAATGTGGTTAAATGTCATGATAGATATATGTCCAGGGTGACATGGGAACACAGAGGAGGCATTTTGGAGCAGTAGTCCTAGAAAAGAAATGTGTGACCTTAATCTTGAAGGATGAAGCAAAGGTACTGAGAAGAAGCAAGGTGGAAAGAGTGATCTCGGCAGAGGGAAAACAATGAACAAAAGGACAGAAGCATAAAAGCCTATGGGAACAAGGGGACTAACTATGCTCTGGGATTTGCTAGGACATAAAGTAGGGTAGGCAGTGGTGGTAAATAAAGTCGAAATGTTTGCCAGGGACAAGGTTTAAGTTTCTCCACTGAGGCACTATTGTCATTTGGGGCCAGATAGTTCTTTGTTGTGGGGCTGTCCTGTGCATGGTAACATATAAGCGGTGGCCCCTGCCTTTATTCAGTGAATGCCACTAGCATCTCCTCCCAAATTGTGACAACCCAAAATATGTCACGATATTGCCAAATGTCCCCTGAGGGGCAAAATTGTTCCTTGTTAAGAACCACTGGACTAAGTCATGGGGGGTCTGTATATACTAAGAATTTTAGACTGTAATGGTGAGTGTTGGGGAGTCATTGAAGGTCTTTAAAGTTGGGGGTTGACATGGTCAGACTTGTATTTTAGAAAGATCACTTAGGCTGCACTTTGGGGGCAGGCTGGAGGGAGACCAGACTGATGATGCAGGAGAACCAATTTGGAGGCTAGCTGTTCATAAATACCTGCAATCCATTAAAATGATCTTCCAGGCCCTGGTTGGGTAGCTCAGTTGGTTGGAGCATCATCCTGATGCGCCAAGGTTGCGGGTTTGATCCCCAGTCAGGGCACGTACAAGAACCAACCTATGAATGCATAACTACGTGGAACAACAAATGATGTTTCTGTCTCTTTCTCTCCCCACTCAAGTTAATAAATAAAAAATTAAAAGAAAAACAATTCTCCATTCAACCACCTGATAGTATCTGAATGCTGATCCAGACAGACATAGTCTATGCCTTCGTGTTGCCAAGAGTCTTGAAAACTGCTTCTCACAAATTTTAAAAAAAAATTTCAAAGCCCTTTGAGGATCCAATGAAAGCTATGTACTCTCTCTCTAGAAAAAGGCTCAGATGTAGTAGAAGAAAGTAGTTAGGAGCTTAGGCTCTGGAGCCAAGACTTCCTGGGTTCAAAATTCTATGTGTTATTTGCCAGCTCTGTGACTTGGGAGCAAATCAGTTACCTCTCTGAGCTTCAGTTTCCTTATCTAGAAATTGGGTATAGTAATAATATCTTCTCAAGAAAAAAAATCTACAGACAGGACCTAGCACAGTACCTGATAGAAAGAGTTCTGTGAAGGCTATTTTTTTTTTCATTATTATAGAACATGCCTGTATTTCTTTTGGCCCCCGTTTGACTATTGCAATGCTCTCTTTCTTGGCTACCATGTGAACTCCTAAATACAACTGCATAGCCTTTTAACATTTCCCGTTTCTGTTAGTAGGCATTTCCTCCTGATCATTTATTCCATTCCTTGAGAATCCTTCTAAGCTATGTGTCCTCTAAGAAGTATCTGGCTTATATTGTGATCTCTTCTTTCACATACATGGCTAGCATTTTAGCTTACTGCTCAGGTCCCCCACTGTTATTGGTTAACAGTAGTCTTGGTACAGTTCCAAGTGCAGAACATGCTACTTTAATTATTTTCCTTTGTTGTGCCAATGAACACCTGTTTACTCCATTTTAGGCATTGTGCTAGGCATGAGGGAGCCAGTTCTAACCAAGACAGACTGGATCCTTCCCTCACAGAGTTTATAGTCTTTTGCTAACTTCATTTCCTTTATTTTCTGGTATGTACAAGGGGTTGCTATCTACATAGAACAGTAAACTATTTCTGTTCCATTCCATCCATTTTAAGAAATTAACTTCCATGGAAGAGCCTCAAAAACACTTTATGGCTGTTAATATCTTTTACAATTACCACCGAGTGCTAATAATGTCCTTTCTCAAAGTTCAACTGTGCTGCAAAAACAAAAAGAAATAAACAAAACAACAACAATAACAAAAACAATTGTTTGCCAAAAGGCCCTCTCTCCATCCCACTCTCCCATCCCAAACATGACACTTCTATTCTGCCTCCTTGACTCCATTTCTAGCCTTACGGCTCATTGGAAAGACAACGCCATTTGATTTTATCTCGGAGGCCTCTTCAGTAAGAATTTCCAGGAAGGATATGGTTGTTTCTTTTGCAGTACACCAGCCCTGAAGAAGACATAGTGACGGGACTGAGTGCCCTCTGCCAGCTGTTCTGTCAGCCCCATGTCGATTTCTCTGTGCTTCTAAAAGCTGACAACTCCAGACTGTTAGCATCACTTTTTGTCAGTTTTCAAATGGCCTTCTCATTTCTTGACATTGATACTGTCTGAGCTTTTACAAAAGAAGGGAAAAGCAGTCTGGAGAAAGTTTCTTTTTCTGCAGTTGGAAAACACCATGACACCTTTGAGAGGGATGAACCTTATTGATCTTGCTTTTTAAAAGTGGAAATTATTAGAAGATGAAATGCGCCAGGACTACATGGACTTGTCAACCGGCAAATTATTTCCAATTATCTTAGATCCATACTTTTGTTGTTTCTCTGAATAATGGCTGGAGAGTTTGAGGAACCTCTCAACCTTTGGTCAAATGCATCGGTGTGGTCTGTGTCCATGGTTGCCCAATCAGAATAACTGACACTTCAGTCAAATTATTCATTGCAGATGAATAGCCAGGATCAAGCTAATCAAGAGTCATAACTGGACTGCTCCTTAGAATCATTCTGCTGCACAGCCTATAGATTAAAGTGCATCTACACCAATGGTCCTAAAACATTTGGGAAGTGGAGGAAACAAAGCAAGGCAAAGCAAAACAAAACAACCCCAAAGGAGTCCTGCTGTATTTCATCTTCTAATACTTTCCACCTTTTAAAAGCAAGATCAATAGGGGTCATCACACTGAAAGGTGTCACTGTGCTTTTCAGCTGCAGAAAACCAACATCTCTCTAAATGACTTTTGTAAGTTTGAAGAAAGTCAGACAGTTTCGGGGTCAAAATGAAATGTTGAATTTGTCGTTACTAAGATGACTGTACTAGAGACTACTAGTTCCAGGCCTACTATATCATCCATTCACTCTTTCCTCTGTAGAAGTAAATCCCCAATGATTCATCTGGGCACACTACTGACTAGAACAGAATACGTTCCAGTGTTATTTGAAATTATCTGTAGCCATGCGATGAAGTTCAATGCAATCACATGTAAGAAAGAGGAAATGAGGAAATGTCCACACTTTTAAATTCTTGCTTTGAAAGGCCCATAAGGAGACCTGACCCAACTGGAAGGAGACTCTTTTTTGTTTTGCCCTTCCTTCTGTTCTGCAATATGGATATAGTGGTGAGAATTTTAGTAGCTGTCCTAGAACATGAGGTGGCCAAGAAAACGGAAGTTATGTGCTAGGACGAAAGAGTAGAAATACAGGAACCTGAGTCCAAGATGACCTCATGGACCTGCCATTTCAGTCCTGTACTATACATCTGGTCTGGCTGCTCTGTTGTTTATGTCACTGTTACATTGCAGGGGGGTGGGGTGGTTCTATTATTCTCAACTGAATCTAATCATAATGAAGAAAATGTTCTGTTAGGCTTTGTTCTTGACTGGTGCTACTGATTACACCATCTAGTTTTACATCACTGCATATATGACCAGTGTTTGCAAAATGAAATTAAATTGAAAGAAAGTAATGTCTAAAAGTGACTGACGCATATGGTAAAGTGCACTAGGGCCACCCTTTGTTAAGAGGATGACTAATTACTTAAACTCAGTGATTAACCTCAAGCATTCTTGAATACCCAGTGCTCCATCTTTGGGTACTTGTTTAAGCTGCTCTTCCAGCTCCACGATTCATTCAGAAACAGTGCTTCTCTATTATGCTGTAAATACTGGTTTGCCTTCCTATATTCTCCATTAGGTGTGTGAGTCTTCAAGGGCAGGGATGAGGTCTCATTCTTTTTGTATCCCCAGTATATGGGGTTACAGTTGGTAAACATTAAATGAAAACATTAGTGCTTCATTGACTGTAACACTTTCAGCCCATGAAAGCATTAAAAAATTTATAAAACAAATAGGCTCTAAGAAAAACTATTTTTTATCAGCACGTTTGAGTCGGTAAATCTGGGTTTCCAGAGACCCATTAAGGTTGGTGGGAGTTTCCATACCTGCTCATTTTTAAGATGTGCATTTCTTACTCTCGCTGTATTTTAACTTTTCTGAAGTGAGGATGTATTTTATAATCAATGCGTACATTTCATGCAGCATTTCTCCTCACCACCCAAGTTATCAAATTGATGCTATGTCTTATGATCCATGGTGTCTTAGAGTTGAGGAAATACAGTATTTATATTTTGGCCTGCAGACTCTACGAATCCATGAAACTCTTTCAAGGAGGTATGTGAGGTCAAAACTATTTTTTAAACAATATTATTTGATGTTTATGCTTTCTCATGAGTATACAGTGAAGCATTCCAGAGGGTAACTAAGGCTAGTTCACCTTTGTGTTAAAAAAATGCACGCTTTTAATTTTTAATAAGGTAAAAAGGAGGGAGGGTTTTCAGGAACATGTATAAAGGACACATGGACAAAACCAAAGGGGGGCAGGATAAAGGGTGGGAAGTGGGGATAGGTGGGGTGGGGGGAATGGAGACAACTATACTCAAACAACAATAAAAAGTTTTAAAAAGGTAAATATTGACATCTAAAACCCACATAAAGAAAACCTTTCTGGGGTTCCCAATAATTTTTAGATACGTAAATAGGTCCTGACACCAAAGAGCTCGAGAATGGTTTTCCCGGAGGAAAGAAACAGTGAATAAAGCCATCCCATTATATAAGAGTTTCATCCAAGCTTATTAAGAAAAAAGCATGTATCCTTTCCAAGATGGTTTCTGAGGCCATAAGCTCTGTCCAAAAGCATACTGATAGAATGGCTAAAAATCTTCATTTCCTCTAGAGACCCAGGGCCTGATGGGTGCTATAAAAGTTGGTTCTTACAGGCTCCCTTGGAGCAATCAGCACGTACACACTCTCTATGAGTCTGTTGTGTAATTGCTACTACCTCATCTTAATAACAGGCATAATTGCTCTGAGTTTCTGTCGACCCTTTCTTGCCTCTCCTCTCCGAAGCCTCAATTTTGGAAATGGCACTTGTGAATACACAGAATGTTTAACCACTTCCAGTTTCCAATTTACAGTCAAAGTCACCTATCAGCAGGAGATGAAGGCCCAGTGTGAAAACTGCAGAATGTCCTTCAGACTCCACGCTAATTTGTTTGTAAATTTGATTGTTATTGTAAGAAGAACATATTGTACATGATGCTACTTGCAGATTTACTATTTGTATCTCTCTGTATCTTGGGTTTTATCATTAGAGACAAAGAACTTAACCCTTTCAGCAGTTCTGAGGGTAGGAGAAGGATGTGAAAGCATTATGTTTTTTTCTTTTGAGTATCTATTTTAATCTAATTTTACATGTATTTATTAAATACCTACTGTATATCCAGCACTGTAGGAAATATACATACAGAAGGAGAGACAGCTAGGAAACAGTCCAAAATGACATGAAATAAAATGTGAGGGCAGATGATGAGGCCATGAATTCTCAGGGAATTCAGAGTGAGGAGATGGCCACAGTGGGTATTCACGCACTAAGAGGTGAGGCTCCTATCCTTCTAAGAATCAGACAGTAAGAAGTTCCTGGATTCACTCTGCTGAGTTTCTTCCTGCTGAGAAGTTGCAGAAACTTGCCCGTTGAAGGTTGTTAATATTATAGTATTGGCTCAACGGGATCGGCCAAGCTTCCAATTCCCTTTGGCACCTAAAGCAATTTACAGGCGAGAAGTATGACTGCATGGCTTTTATGAAATGGTCTGCTTTCATTGATCAGCCAGTTCGAGATTATGTTTTCATTTCTGTAGCACTGCTAGTGCTTCTTTTCAGTATAATATTTCAGGCAAGACCTATTAAAATTTTCATTATGGAGATATTAAGATATAAGTAGGCAGAGTTCTAAATGGGAAGAGAAATATCACAAGTCATGACTGCTGTCCTGAAAAGTTCATTTCAAGTTACACCGGAATTTCACAAATTGTCTCTTTTATCTTAACTCTGTAACATTTCCAAATGATAAGGACACTAATAAGAGCAGATGGCCTAATGAACATTGAGAGGGAAGATTTAACTGGTCCTATTTTCATTAGGCTTCCATTGCGCTTCCGGGTTTGCCCGTCGCTTCCCTGTGTGTAGCACAAAACATCATGCACTCAACAGATGGCCCAGCTCAGGCATCATGCTTGCAGAACTCTGGAGACTGGTCACCTGACCACTTACTGTGTATAAAGAATCATTTAAGGAAGCAGGCAGCGGGGTATGGACATAAGCCTGAATCAAAGCAAAAAAGGGTGAGATGAATCCTGAATGCCTGAGCCTCAACAAGAGAGGACTCCGAGTCACTCTCACAAACACATTGAGCACCTCCACTTGAGGTTTCCCAATACGAGCTTCTCATGGATTCAGCACTGATGAGATTCTCTGTGGCAAACAGTCCACTGTAATTAATATTACATCCAAACTGTAAGCATATTTGAGCGATTCCAGCAGCAACAACGACATGGAAATTTAACACCTCATTGCACAGCGTGCTAGTTACTAAGCTATTGTCTCACAGCTCCAAATTCACCCCTTTGAAGACATTGTCTTGTGATGCTGGGATTGGACTCTGCAAACTACAGTTCTCTTTTGGCAGCTGAATTTCTGATAGGCCCTGATAATATGGGGAATAAAGGGATTTTGGAAGGCTAGAGGGGAGAGAAGGGACTTGCTCCTTCCTGCTTGCTTTCTGTTCCTGTAACAGCAGCCATTCATCCTGGCAGAGGCAGCTGGCTGCACTGAATGGCTGCTTTCTGTACTCAGAGAATCAGTCTCATCATGACCCCTCTGAGGTGCCTGAAGCAGCTGGCTGGCATCCTTTTCTCAGAGGAGTAGGTCCCACCTTGATGGAGTCAATAAATCCTCCATCTTTGTAGGTTCTGACAATTCCAAGCTCTTTTGTTTGTTTTCCCAGCTGGAGAGGTGGTGGCTGCTGATATTATTTTTCTTTTCAATCTTCAGATATTATTTGTCTTTTCTTTTCAACCTTCTAACATCTGTGCAGCTCATTCCCTATATTCAAGTCTCCCTGCTAAAATAACTAATGTGGTTTCTGTTTTTCTGACTGGATCTTGACTGATCTTCACAGCATGAACTCGTATACAATGACAGAGAGACAATAATACCCATTGTGGGCCAGCGGTAATAGAAAACTAACAAAGGGGAACAAGAACCAGCAAAGACCACACTGGCCCCAGAGAACTTATTAGTCATGAGCATCCTCTGCATATCTACAAGTCCACGAAGCTGCTATGTCTAGAAAATATGCACATGAAATAAATTCAATGGGCTTGGACTCTATGAAATTGGTTATGACTGGCTTTATCCAGAGTTTCTCTGACTCTCTGGAATAGCCATGTTGATGTCTTATTTTCCAGAAACTTCCCATCTTGTGATTTTTGAGGATGATTTTGTGAATTATACCACTCTCCCATATGCCTTTTGAAAACAGAATTCCACTGAATAGTTCAGAAGATTGGCTAATGACATTTCCCACAGGCTTACAATTTACTTATAAATAATAATGCACTGGGGATTTGCTACTAAATATCTCTTACATTCCCTCTTTCAAGTCTCCTTGTCAAACACTGGTATTGCTCCTTCAGAATCCTCTTCTTGATGTAAAGTTGGAAGGGCATTCTGAGGTGGACCAAATGAACACCTGCTTTTCTTATGGCTCTCAAGATAAATGCCTCTCACCAGGTGGAGCCTCTTCATAAATGTTTTATATGTCCCTGGATGCACTTTTCCAAACACACTTTCACATGAAAAGATGACACTCCTGATGACACTCAATAGAACTTTCCCTTTGAATTGTGTTTCCCTTTAATACAGATGTGCTGGCACTGACTCATGCACTTTCTCCTCCCATAGTTAATAGAGTAGGGCTATAATGTTTAAAGGTATAGTATAAAATGTAGTTAGGCTAACTGGATTACATTATGACTTAGCCCAGGATGTTGGTCATATAAGCCCTAGATGGTAACCACTGAATTTACCAACTGGGTATTTCTGCGTCTTAGAGAGTTTTAGGTTTATGGCAGGTCATGGCGCCTGCCGAGTCAAATGTGCAGAAGACTGAGTGGTTTCAAAGTTTGCAAGCTTTGCATCTTGTGACTCTCCCTGAACTTTGAAGAGGCTTTTTCTCTATTGCCTAACAGTTTTAATAGGAGCCAATGTGCCACTATCCTTTGTGAGGAAAGAGGACACTGCTGAGGGAGTTTCATTTATGTGATAAATTATATTTTTGAGATAGCATTGAGCATGGTACTTGACTTTTATTTTAAGGCCCCTGACAATGTTGACTACTTGCTTGTGTGCAGACATTTCAATGGCATTTGGATCTGCTGGAGTTGAAAGTGCTGGCCTGCTGCTCTCTACTTCTTATATAAACAGCCTGAGCTGTCACTTTGGAGGGAGCAGTGCAAGTATCTCTGATAACAGGTTATTTATTGTACCCCAATTGTGATTTTACCTAAGATATGCAGACTTAACAACTGCACTTAAAAAGCAGAGTTTAAATTAACTTGGTGAAGGAAAATGGTATTTGAAAGAATTCTGTGGATCACCTTAGTGCAATGCTTTTCCAAGTTTATTATTTTGTCAAATTTGGGTTTTAAAATATTTGAATTAAAAAAATGATTGACATACTTGCAACCTGAACATCTTGATAAAAGAAAAAAGTGTCACTGGATAGACAAAAGAATTCATAGGCTAAAATTTCTCCAAAAATTCTAGGACACTGCTTTCTTCCTATGAATATGTCAGCCTCATCTTTTGGTTTGATTTTCCGCTTAGCTGGAAGCCTCTTTGTTTTGTCTTGAGAGAGTCATGTTTCATATTGACCTAGATAAACTTTGCCTTCTTATTTATCTGTTCTCATATTTAATTTTTTCATGAAATTGACACACCCAGGATGGTTGCCGGCCACCCACTGATAAGCTGCTCCTTTACCTCTTGATTTCACATAGACAGAAGATGACTTAAAATCTATACACCTCAAATTACAGATGTCTGAAACTCAAACTACATTCCAGCCTTAGCTCTATAGTCAGCATGACACTTCTTGAAAGCAGAAAGAAAATGAAAGATTTGGGGCATCATTCAATGATTATAATGAACATCCTCTAAGTGATTTAGATGGAGCACCACCTCAACATTAGGCAGATGAAACATTCTGTGAGGGTCACAGCAGGTTAAGACGACTCTCTGGAGCACATGATTCTTACAGCCTATCAAACTCATCTAGGCATATGCATATCTCTTTCTATATATGAAAGGTACACCTATGTACAAAAGACAGATGGAAAGATTGCAAAATTTCTATAGCAGTTCCAAACTTCTTCTTGGTCCTTTTTATCTTGGTTCTATAAATTATCAGTTCAATTCTCCATTCTGTGAATGGAAGGTCAAATACTACTATACTTATGGGCCACATAATAACATTTTGGTCAACAACAAACTGCATATATGACAGTGATCCCATAAGAGTCTCATAAGATTACAATGCTTCTAATCTTTTTTCTTCTTTTTAAAAAGTATATTTTATTGATTATGCTATTACAGGTATTCCAATTTTTTGCTCTTTGCCCCCTCTGCCTAGTACCCCCACTCCCTCCAGCAATCCCTCCCCTTAGTTTGTGTCCATGGATCATGCGTATAAGTTCTTTGGCTTCTCCATTTCCTATACTATTATTAACTTCCCCCTGCCTATTTGGCTCCTACCAATTATGTTTATTGTATTTCTTAATCCTTGCACCATTTCCCTATTCTCCCCTATCCCCTTCTCAGGTTATAACCCTCCAAGTGATCTCCATATCTATGATTCTGTTCCTGTTCTAGTTGTTTGCTTAGTTCGCTTTTTTAGATTCAATTGTTGACAGTTGTGAATTTGTTGCCTTTTTAACATACACAGTTTTGATCTTCTTTTTCTTTTTTTAAGATTTTTTAAAAATTTATTTATCTTTAGAGGGGAAGGGTAGGAGAGAGGGAGAGGGAGAGAAATATCAATGTATGGTTGCCTCTCATGCGTCCCCTACTGGGAACCAGCCCGCAACCCAGGCATGTGCCCTGACTGGTAATCGAACCACGATCCTTTGATTCGCAGGCCCGCACTCAATCCACTGAGCTACATCAGCCAGGGCAGATCTTCTTTTTCTTAAATAAGTCCCTTTGACATTTTTTGGTAATAATGACTTGGTGGTGATGAACTCCTTCAGCTTTACCTTGTCTGGGAAGCACTTTATCTGACCTTCCATTCTAAATGATAGCTTTGCTGGATAGAGTAATCTAGGTTGTAGGTCTTTGCTTCTGATCACTTTGAACACTTCTTGCCAGTCCCTTCTTGCTTGCATAGTTTGAGAAATCCACTGATGGTCTTATGAGAACTCATTTGCAGGTAACTATCTGCTTTTCTTTTCTTTTTTGAAAATATATTTTATTAATTATGTTATTACAGTTGTCCCATTTCCCCCCCTTCATTCCCCTCCACCATGCACACACCCTCCCACCCACATTCCCCCACTTTAGTTCATGTCCATGTGTCATAAGTTCTTTAACTTCTACATTTCCCACACTATTCTTGCCCTCCCCCTGTCTATTTTCTACTTACCATCTATGCTACTTATTCTCTGTACCTTTTCCCCCTCTCTCTTCCTCCCACTCCCCTGTTGCTGACCCTCTATATGATCTCCATTTCTGTGGTTCTGTTCCTGTTCTAGTTGTTTGCTTTTGTTTTAGGTGTGGTTGTTAACAGCTGTGAGTTTGCTGCCTTTTCACTGTCATATTTTTTATCTTCTTTTTCTTAGATAAGTCCCTTTAACATTTTGTATAATAAGGGCTTAGTGATGATGAACTCCTTGAACTTGACCTTATCTGTGAAGCACTTTATTTTCCCTTCCATTCTAAATGGCAGCTTTGCTGGATAGAGCAATCTTGGATGTAGGTCCTTGCCTTTCATGACTTAGAATACTTCTTTCCAGCCCCTTCTTGCCTGTAAGGTCTCTTGAAAAATCAGCTGACTGTCTGATGGGATCTCCTTCGTGACTGTCCCCTTATCTCTAGCTGCTTCTAGAATTCTCTCCTTTATTTTAATCTTGGGTAATGTAATTATGATATGCCTTGGTGTGCTCCTCCTTGGGTCCAAATTCTATCTTTCTTTATTTCTTTTTTATTTTAATTGTTGTACACTTTTCTGTCTTTTACTCTCATCCCATCCCACCGCCCCAGCCCTCCCCACCTCCCTCCTATTTCCACCACCCCTAGTTTTTGTCCATGTGTCCTTTATACTTGTTGCTCTAAACCCTTCACCTTTTCCCCTGAAATTCCCTTCCCTCTCCCCTCTGGTGGCTGTTAGCCTGTTCTCAATTTCAGTGTCTTTGGTCCAACTTCTTTGGGACTCTCTGAGCTTCCTGGACTTCCTGGAAGTCTATTTCCTTTGCCAGATTGGGGAAGTTCTCCTTTATTATTTGTTCAAATAAGTTTTCCACTTGTTGCTCTTCTTCTTCCCCTTCTGGTACCCCTATCATTCGGATATTGGGACATTTAAAGATGTCCTGGAGATTCCTAGGCCTCTCCTCAGTTTATTTGAATTCTTGTTTCTTCATTCTTCTCTGTTTGTTTGTCCGTTCCTTCTGGTCCACTCCATTGATTTGAGTCCCAGTTTTCCTCCCATCACTATTGGTTCCCTGTGCCTTTTCCTTCATTTCACTCAGGGTAGCCTTCATTTGTCCATCTAATTTGTGACCAAACTCAACCAATTCTGTGACCATCCTGATCACAAGTGCTTTGAACTGTGCATCTGATAGGTTGGCTATCTCTTGGTCACTTAGATGAATTGGCTCTGGGACTTTGATTTGTTCTTTCATTTTAGCCCCCCCCCCCGCCTTTTCCTGGTCTGGTCACACCTGTTATGTATGAGGGGTGGAGCCTTAGGTGTTCACCAGGGCAGGGCAACCCAGTCTCTGGATTGTGATGCTGTATGTGGGGGCAGGGTCAGAGAGGGAACCATGGTGCTTGCTCTGCTCGGATTTCAGTCCCCTCTGTGAGGCTGGGATTCTCTTCCGGCACTTCAACCCCCACAAGTGTTTTCAATCGGTGGTTTTAGGCTTTATTTCCTGGTGCCAGGGCCCTGGGTTGTGCAGTCTGTCTTGCAGCCTGTTTTCACCTGGTTTATCTGCACGCGAATGTGTGACCACGGTCAGCTGACTTGTGCTCCTTGCTGGGTCTGCTCATTGCCTCCCTGCACCCGGTAACCACTGCCTGTGTGCCTAGGGCGTGCCAACCACTGCCTGTGTGCCTAGGGCGTGCCAACCACTGCCTGCACATCTGGGACCACTAGCCACTACTTTTTTCTGCCCTGATCCCTCTCCGCCGGCCGCCAATTCTGCCCCTCTTACCAGTCTGGGTGAATTGTTGTTGGACTTCCATACAATTCAATTTTCTATCTGTTCTGGGTGTTTTTTTGGTTCTAAACTTTTGTTGTCCTTAATTTTGGTTGTGAGAGGAGGTACAGTGTGTCCACCTATGCCTCCATCTTGGCCAGAAGTCAACTATCTGCTTTTCTTTTGCTGCTTTTAAGATTTTCTATTTATCTTTAACCTTTGGTATTTTAATTATGATGTGTCTGGGTGTCATTCTCTTTGGGTCCAACTTGTTTGGGATTCTCTGTGCTTCCTGGACTTGTATGTATATTTCCTTCACCAAATTGAGAAAGTTTTCTATCATTATTTTTTTCAGATAAGTTTTCAATTTCTTGCTCTTCCTCTTATCCTTCTGGCATCCCCATGATTTAGACATTGGAATGTTTGGAGATGTCCCCGAGGCTTCTTATACTACCTTCATTTTTATGAATTCTTGTTTCTTCTTTTTATTCTGGTTGAATGTTTATCTCCTCTTTATGTTCCAAATCATTGGTTTGAATACCAGCTTCCTTCCCTTCTCTGTTGTTTTCCTGTGGAATATTCTTTATTTCACTTAGTGTGACCTTCATTTCTTCCTTTATTCATTCATTTATTTATTTTTTGCAGTACTCAAGGAGTTCTCTGAGCATCCTGATAATCAATGTTTTAAACTCTGCATGTGATAGGTTGGCTATCTCTGTTTTGCTTAGTTCTTTTTCTGGGGTTTTGTTCTGTTCTTTTATTTGGGACATTTTTCTTTGTCTCCTCAATTTGGCAGCCTCCCTGTGTTTGTTTCTGTGTATTAGGTAGAGCTGCTTTTACTCCTTGTCTTAGTAGTGTGGCCTATGTAGGAAAGGCACCTGTAAATTATGTGGGGTGGAGCTGTAGGTTATTGTGAGGGTTGGGCAACCCACTTCACTGCTTTGTGTCTGTGTGGGTAGGGCTCCAAGAGGGAACAATGCCACCACCTGGCTTCTGGAGGTTTGCCTGGTGCCTGCCCTGTTTCTAGTCATTCTATCCCCTTCCTACCTATGCGTGACTGGTGCCCTTCCAGCGGCTTCTTCGGTGGTTGTTGCGGACCGTTCAGCTTGGTTTCAGGAGTTGTAACCCTCACCCCATGGTGGGCTGTGTAAGAGCCAAGGGACCCACTTCATCTGGGTCTGTTCTGTCACGAGGATGTGAGCTACTAAGGATACAAAGCTTATCTCCCTGGCAGGAGCGCTGCTTCTGCCTCATCCATCTCTGGCCCCAATGCTTGGTTGGTAGTCAATGATGGGTAAGACTCCTCATGGGAGGGGCAACCTAAGCCAGACACAACCACTTGGGAGGCCCTCATGGAAGGACTCGGGGGGGCTGCAGCAAAGGGGATGTGATGGACCCTCACCCCCCGGCTATTCTGACATAGCCCGAGTCCTCATTTCCGTCTGGGAGATGTCTTCTGCTTCCTAATCGGCTTAAATCCTGAAACTATGAGGGCAAGCGGTGCAGCCCTGTGCTGGCCAGGATGGTTCCCTGGGTGATCGGGCATAAGAAAGAATTCCTAAAGTCCTGTGAAACCTGCTTTGCTAAGAGTGCTCTCATTTAAATGATAAGGGTCCCAGGAGGAAATGGGTATGTCTCCCAAAGTTTGGCAACCCCCTTTCCTGACAAGCACTGGCTCGGATTAAGCCCTCAGATTTCTTTGACATGTTAAACCTGTATTCTGGTGTATTGGAACCCAATAAAAGCCTAGTGAGGATGGGGCTCTGGGTCATTCTCCTCTGAGAGTTTGACCACCTTTCCTCCCCAAGAAGATCATGTCTTGGCAGTTTTATTTTCATCTGTGATGGAGGGATGGGGCTCTGCGGGAGGAGCCCCCCCACATCTGGCACCCAGGACAGGGGCCCCTGCTGGTGGTGAATCCTAGAGTGGGTGGATTTGCATATGTTCCAAGACCATGCTGGTGGTTTAAGCAGCAAAAATCTGGCAGTTTCTTTTGCTGGTCCAACACCCACAGGTTTTTACAGTCAGAGGTAACAGGGATCTATTTTCCTGGTGCTGGAACCCTGGGTTGTGTGGTCTGGCCTAGGGTTGGGATTGCTCACTTCCAAGGCATCCCTCCTATCTGTTCCATTGTCACTGCTGCTGCTGCCACCTTTCGGCACCACACCACCTCTCTGCTCATCTCTGTGACTCCACCCCTCTTACCTGTGTGGATAAATGTTTCTTCTTTAAAAACTTGGTTGTTGGACTTCCATACAGCTAAATTTTCTGATGGTTCTTGGTGTTATTAGTATTGAGATCTGGTTGTAATTCTTTCTATGGTTGCACGAGGAGGTGAAGCATGTCTACCTCCATCTTGACTGAAGTCTCTCTCTATAATCTGTTATACTATATTTTCACTTTGTCTTTTCTGTATTTAGATATGTTTAGATACACAGAGATTTGTCATTGTATTACAACTGCTTACAGTATTCAGTACAGTAACATGCTGTACAGATTTGTAGCTTAGGAGCAATAGGCTATACCATATAACCTAGATGTGTTGTAGGCTATACTATCTAGGTTTGTGTAAGTGCACTCTGTGATGGTCACACAATGACAAAAATCACTTAATGGCACATTTCTCAGAACATATCCTTATTGTTAATTGGAGCATTACTATACTAGTAATGCTGTTGCTGCTACTAATTTATTGAGCACTATGACACTGACATCATTTTGTTAAGTGATATATATAAGATATATGTGATCTTATTAATGCTCAAAACTTCCCCATACAGGAAGGTAGCATCATCATCCCATTTATAGGTAAAGAATTTTTCCCATATCTGCAGGTATGGATTCAACCTGGATTCAAACCCAGATAGTCTGCATTCCCATCCACTATGCTTTACTGACTTTTTATACTAGTATGACTAGGAAGAAGAGTCTACCCTAAAGGCCTGCTTTTGTCTCTGGCACCCTCTATAAAAGGGTTAGAGAGAACTTTAGTTCTCCTTTGCAGCTCCAGAAGGTGTTCTCCTGCATTTGACAGTGCCAGAAGAGTAGGTTTGGACTGAATGAGCAATAAATGACATTATCCAGGAATGAATTTAAATTAGAGACTGACAACCACAGATATTACACTATCAGAATAACTACCTTGTGGACTTATTTTGTTCTTGTGTCCTCCTACTTTAGTAAGTGTGTGATGAATCAAGAGAAAATATTTTCTGAAGATGACAATTAACATCCTACATCACCTCTTATATTTGTAAAGCAATTCATACTTTTCCAAGTGCTTTCATATTTAACAAAAGTGAGGACACTCAATCAACAATTGGGTCATTTATTAAATTAGCCTCACAAGGAGGAATAATGAACCAGCTCTAAAATTCTAGTGTCTGTTTTCCAGCTGTAGTGCTGAATCTGAAATTACAGAAAAACCTCTTCTGGGTCAAGGAATAGATAAAAACGATTTAACAATTTTTTCTATGCTGCCATATTTCAGAAAAGAACAGAATAAATGAGCAAAAATAGATGTTCTTTGTCTAAAATACAGAAATGGTAACTAAAAGGAGTGCTATTTAGCATTATTATGTAATTTTTAGTTATAAACTGTAACAGATCACTCATTTATAGGTGAGCACAGTAGAGAGCCACTAGGGACTCCTGAGGAAAATGTTTTTGAATGGTTCTTAGAGCTGCTGTCAAATCAGAGTCTGAACAACATTAATGGCCATCTCAGGATCTAGGACAACATACTTTGATTGCTATATAGATCAGATCTGTGCCACCTTCTTTCTATATGCCATCCGTGTAACTGTTATGGCAAATGAACACATAAGAGCCAAGGTTACATGTAATGCCATATGACCTCTTTTTTCACTCCTGATCAATACCAACAATTTATAGTTGTAAGGACTTTCAAAAACCAAAGTTGTTTCATGTTTATTTTTTTGTTTGTTTAACTATTACCTTAGGAGATAATCTGTGTTTTTATCCCGCTTTTTACTATTGAGGCTCAAACACAGACACCCTAAGTAACTTGCCTGAGGTTGTACTGTTGATAAATGGCAGAATCTGGAATCACAGTCAGGATTGTCTATGTTCTTTCTACTAGAGAGGCTACCTTGATCAAAGGGAAATGAATGATGAGGCATATGTCCAGATAAATTTGGTAAAATATACTCCAGTACTCCTGAAGAAATGAATACTCTTCCAAGCTGATAAGCACATTTGTTTAGAAAGTGTGCTCATTTTTATTCAATAGTCATTACTTTCTAATTTAAATACTTTCACATTTAAGGTTACTGAAATATTGAGGTCTTTGAGAAGAGAGTGGCTAAGTTAGCAGCATCTTTATGCCATGTTTGATGTAGACTGTGTTCCCTCTTCGCCTTGTAGGAACTAGAACTTCCCCCACTCCCATTTCCCCATTTCTGCTATGAGCCTTTGGCTTCATGGGAGGGACTGGCTGTGACTGATGTGCATTGACTGAGTGCATGTGGCTAAAATGAAAAGAGCAGAATGTTGCTGATTTAGGATGTTTCCATTTGGACTGCTGCAACAACCAATTACTGAGCAGTAAAACGTCTGCAGTAATGATGTCCAGACATAAGAACAGAGAAAGAAAATGGGAAAATTCATTGGAGGTTTGGTTGGTTTGAGTTTCTTATTATTGGAAAAAAACACATGACATTAAATTTGCCATACATTTTGGACTGTTTTTTGAGTGTACAGTTGTTCAGTAGTGTTAAGTGTATTCATGTTGTTGTGCATCAGATTTCTAGAGTTTCTTTATCCTTTAGCACTGAAACTCTATACCCCTCAAACACTAATGGCTTCTCTCCCTTCCCCATGATAGCCACCTTTCTACTTTCTGTTTCTGTGCTTTTGACTACTTTAGAGAACTCACATGAGAGGAACCCTATAGTATTTATCTTTTTCTGACTGGCTTGTTTCATTTTGGATAATGTCCTCAAGGTTAATCTATGTAATAGGAAGTGACAAGATTTCTTTCTTTTTTAATGGTTGTATAGTATTCCAGTATACATACCATATATGTCAGATTTTATTCATCCTGGTATAAGTTTTAGCACCATCTCACCCATTAATTAGTAGTCATTATAGAAGTGATCGACTCAGTTGGTTAAACTAACAATGACCAAAATAAATGCTTGGCACCAGGGCTTGGCACCAGGGCTACAAAATAGCTTTTTTGGTTTCAAACCACTAACCCATAGGCCTTATTAATCTGCTGTGTGAGTTATTCTCCAGTCTCTAATCTTCTCTTATTCTTTTGTCACCTTTCTTTTACTCCCACCTAGCTGTGCCTGCTGCCCACTGATATTGCTGGCCCCGACACAAGTGTTTAGAGATATTTCAAATAACTTGCTTTCATCTTCCTTGTCTTAATGTTTACCTGAAACTCACCTCTTCCTTCTACCAGATACCCCTCTGTCTTAATGATCTGGAGTGCAGCCACAGACCCCTCTGCTTTGACAGTGAGATAGGTTCCGCAGTCACTGAAGTATTGGGATGGTGTGCTGGTGGTGGAGGTGGTGAGATTTTCATCTTTGGTGGCAAGATATTTTAAAATAAACTTTCTTTTTCCCTCCTGGAGATCCTTTTATTCAAGCAAACTTATTATAATTCAGATTTTCTTGATTCCCTACAGAGCCTCACAAAATTCAGAAGTCTGTCCCTGTAGGGAATTTCACTTATCATGGCCTTCATTTGAAAGATCTAATTCTGTCCTCTTTCATTGTGCACATGGGAAAGTGATGGAAGTGCACAAAGAAAGGCAAGTAACCCCTGAAGAACTTGAGTTTCAGTATCATCCGTATCACTCAGGGTGATGGAAGACATTCTGTAGACATGAAACGGTTGGCAGGGGAGAGAGGAAGAGGCAATGAGACACATTGGGCAAGAGTTTTAGGAAGGGGGAAAAGAAGGTGCCTTTTCTGTTCTAAAACTACTGTTTCTTTTCTTTTCTTTCTTCCCTATTTGCTGTAACTTTTCATGCCTGGATGTTATTATATAGATTTTTCCGAAACAACAGAAAATGCTGAACCCACTTGATAAAGTGGAATTGACATGTAGATTTTGTATTTCCTCTTCTATGCACTTGTGGTTAGTTTATCTGAAGCTTGCAAAACATTCTATGGACAATAGATAATGGCTTTTCAGTTATGTAGAAAGCAGAAGACAACCAGGGAAGGCAGAGGTCTGTTGCTTGGGGCAGGTGGTATATGCTGATGGATGAAAGAGTTTTGTTTTCTGTTTAAGAAGAATGACCACAAAGAACATTGATTCAAAGTTACAAAAGTCCAAGAGCAGCTAACTTTTTTAGACGGAGTTCAAGCTTCCTGGACAAGAATCATTACTTCTTACGGAGAGCTTGCAAATGGGTTTTTAGAACACGTTCTGGTGATTATTGACAAGCAGTGAGCAGTACAAGATGTGCTAGAAGATTACAGATGGTTAAATATAGTTCTGACTTCGAGAAGAATAAAAAGACATGCACCACAAACTGCATGGAGGGAATCTGATGTTGATTTGGAAAAGGCCCTCAAATTTGTTATTAAACATTTAGTTTTTCGTTCTCAGATGAGGAAGTGATGCTTATGGATCTTATGACTAGAAGCAAATTATGTCAAGGGATTCTTATTTCCCATTAAACAAAATTACCAAACTTGTAAGGTTTCTTGTTATACTTTTGTGCATAAGTTGGGGGAAATATCAGTGAGGGTAGTGGCTTTCAGACTTGTTTTGACTATGACCTTTGGTAAGATGTATTTTACACCATTATTTGGGATATACAATTGAAATGAAAATTTCATGAAACAGTACTTACTTACCCTTACTACACATGAGGTTTTTAATTTTATTTTTTTTTTCAAAAAAAAAATCTGGTCATGGGCTATTATGCGAATTTCCTGATCTGCTATAACTCACGCAACACATAGGTGATAGTTCAAATGCATGTGTTCATACTGTAACAGGTAACTAGTTCTAGTGGTGCCACAGTTTCATCTGGGTCCATCTATCCATCAATTTTATCATGGGTGAATATATTGAAGGCACACATCAAATCTGTAGTGATACAAGGATGGGAAGGACAGTGAAAATATTTTATAAGAGCAGAAGAATAAAAAGATATGGGCTGAATCCAATAAGATGAAAATGAACACAGAGTAATGTAAGATCTCTCACTATGATGCAAATAATCAAGTGTGCAAATACAAGATGGGGAGATGGGGCTGAGGGACATATGAATTTTCAGTCCTCTGTGATTATATCAAAAGTGTCTAAAAATCCAATGAAAGTTTAGCTGTGGTTTCTTAACCTGTGTTCTTTTATTTCCTTGGCATTTTGTAAAAGTACCTTGGGGGGTTGCTATAAGAACTACCATTGGGTGGGAGTAACCCTGAATAGAAAAGATTCTGCGATACTACTTGTTTGAATCTGTGGTTTGCATCAGCTTTATAAATGGGGACTTATTTTGTTTGAAGTAAACATTCTGTGGCAAAATACTTTTGTAAACCAGGTAAAATTAACAGAAATAGAAAATACAGAAAGGGGATTGTGAAAATCCCCATTCTACTTCTTAGTTAGTCAGAGCACATCTGTATTATTTTATTCATTTCTGGAAGCCTCATTTTCAAAGAGATATAGATGGAACATGTTTCTAAGACATAGAGTGGGAACATATACAGAGAAGACTGAGGAGAATGGTGAAGAAAGTAAAAACTATTCCAAGTGAGGTACAATTAAGTAAATTGTGGATGTGACTTAGGAATCCTGAGAGAGTTGTTCACATATATTGAAAAGGCTGTCATGTGGAGGAGGCATTTTGATATAGTAGTCTGGTGGAAAAAAATGTGGATTTCAGTGTCAGGTCAACCAGGTTCAAATTTCAACTGTGTGACCTTAATGAAGTTACTCAACTTGTCTGAACCTTATTTTTCCTGTTTATTACAAATAGGGGAACATAATACGTTGACCAATTGTCATGAGGACTGAATAAGATAACATATATGAAAGTACTCAGTATAATTCTTGGTTCACTAATACATTTATTTCATAGAAAACAGGTTAAATTCATGACACAGGGCCTTAAGAGTTGCAGTAAGACTAGATGGTGAAAGTTAAAAAAGATGAAAAAGACAAAGGGATCCCAAAAGAGCTTTGCATTAGTCAAAGTCATTCAGAGATGGAATGAGTTGCTTGGGGGAGATGGTGAGTTCTCTGTCATAAGAAGCATTTGAGGGTAGGAAGAAGTGGAGGTTGGTGGACCTGGGCATGCAGGCAGCAGCAGCTGGCAGATCCCAGGTGCACAGGCAGCGGCTAGTGGACCCTGGGCACAGGGTGGCAACAGTGCAGACCCAGTAAGGCTGCACAAGGTGGCTGGCTGACCAGGTGGTCCCACATTTGTGCACAGATAATCCAGGTGAAGGGGAAGGGGAAGAAGGGACTGGAATCCGAGAGAGCAGAGCAAACGCCCTTGTTCCCTCTCGGACCCCGCCCCCACATACAACATCACTACCCACCGACTGGGCTGCCCCACCCTGGGGAACACCTAAGGCTCCACCCCTCATACGTAACAGCTGTGATCAGACCAAAGAAACCCCCCCAAAATGGCTCAAATGGGAGAACAAATCAAAGCCCCAGAACCAATCTAAGTGACGAAGAGATAGCCAACCTATCAGATGCACAATTCAAAGCCCTGGTGATGAGAATGCTCACAGAATTAGTTGATTTTGCTCACAAATTACATGAAAAAATGCAGGCTACAATAAGTAGAATGAAGGAAAACCCACAGGGAACCAATAGAGATGAGAGGAAAACTGGGACTCAAATCAATTGAGTGGACCAGAAGGAAGAAACTAACAACCAAACAGAAAACAAGGAAGAAATAAGAATTCAAAAAAAATTAGGAGAGGCTTAGGAACCTCCGGGACATCGTTAAACATCCCAACATCTGAAGTATAGGGGTACCAGAAGGGGAAGAAGAAGAGCAACAAGTGGAAAAGTTATTTGAACAAATAATAAAGGAGAACTTCCCTAATGTGGCAAAGGAAATAGACTACCAGGAAGTCCAGGAAGCTCAGAGAGTCCCAAAGAAGTTGGACCCAAGGAGTAACACACCAAGGCACATCATAATTACATTAGCCAAGATTAAAACAAAGGAGAGAATTGTAGAAGCAGCAAGGGATAAGGGGACAGTCACCTACAAAGGAGTTCCCATCAGACTGTCAGCTGATTTCTCAAAAGAGACCTTACAGGCAAGAAGGGGCTGGAAAGAAGCATTCAAAGTCATAAAAGGCAAGGACCTCCATCCAAGATTGTTCTATCTAGCAAAGCTGTCATTTGGAATGGAAAGGCAGATAAAGTGCTTCTTAGGTAAGGTCAAGTTCAAGGAGTTCATCATCACCAAGCCCTTATTCTATGAAATGTTAAAGGGACTTGTCTAAGAAAAAGAAGATCAAACAATAGGACAGTAAAAAGACAGCAAACTCACAGATATTAGCAACCAGACCTAAAACAAAAGCAAACTAAGCAAACAACTAGAACAGGAACAGAAACACAGAAATGGAGATCACATGGAGGGTTAGCAACAGGGTAGTGGGAGGAGGAGAGATGGGAAAAGGTACAGAGAATAAGTAGCATAGATGGTGGGTAGAAAATAGACAGAGGGAGGGCAAGAATAGTGTGGGAAATGTAGAGGCTAAAGAACTTATGACACATGGACATGAACTAAAGGGGGCGGAATTTGGGTGGGAGGCGGTGTGGAGGGTGGAGGGGAATGATGGGGGAGAAATGGGACAACTGCAATAGCGTAATCAATAAAATATATTTTTTAAAAAAGCATTTGAAGTAGAGGTTAGGAACGAAGACCCTGGGAAAGAACAGTTGTCATGGGCCACACATTAAATACACAAATACTAACGAAAACTGATGAGCCAAAAAACGTTTTAAGTAAATTTACAATTTTGTGTTGGGCTGCGTTCATAGCTATTTTGGGTGGCATCAGCCTGTGGGCTGGATACCCTTGGTAGGCAAACACCTCAGAGTGTGTATCTTAGGAACAATGGGTCAATGGGATTATCTGTCATTAAAGAAGGTCCCTGTTGCTTATACATCTGCTATTGGGCTGATTTTGGGGAGCACATTAGGCGGGCTCCAAGGAGTGAATCAATTCTCAAATCTGCTATCGTACCACGAGAGTTGGTTTAACTCCCAATTCCATTCTAGTCAGGCACGAGATGGAAGTGAGTTACCAGAGCAGGATGATTCAAAAGCAGCAACGGAAATAAAGAGTCCAATCTCTTCATAATCAACTCATCTCCTGAAGTGAAAGGCCTGGTTGTTTATAGCAGTGCTTACAAAGGGAAGTTATGCTTCAGAGTTTATACCGAGAGTTCAGTTTCACATTTCAGTAAATCAAAAAAAGATATTGATTTTGAACAAATGGCTGATTTTATTGTCAAAGCAAATTTCATTTCTTGAGATGCTTAGATTTTATTAAACTATTTCCTAAGTGCCACTGAAAACACATTCTGTGAATAAGCAGCATATTCCTCAACCAAACCACATTACATTTGTCACCTACTAAATAGAATGATATTCGGTCATCTTCCCATAGAGTGATATGGGAAATATAGAAGTTGGAAAAATGCACACTGGGGTCAGAACGCTTGTGCTCGAATCTTGGCTGTATCACTTAATAACTCTGTGGTCATAGTACAATCCATAACCTTTCTCACTACCAGTTTTCTCCTCTGTAGGTCGGGATAATTATACTTCTCAAGGGTGGTTCGGTTGTGTAGATAAAATGTGAATAAGATGCTTAGCATAGTTCCTGGCACATAATAAGTTCTCAGTAAGCAGTTACTATAAAAATTACTGTAGCGAGAACATCAAGGTATGCTGAAGATTAGGGCTGACAATTGAAGATTGGTTCTTCCCAGGGCTTAGGTTTGCCTCAAAAAAGTGCATAAGATAAAAGCAAGAAAGAAAAAGAAGACTGTTGTCCACATTGCTTCCCAGCTTTCCTTGTTGGGACCTTTCAAAACCTTTCAAAAAGTTTTGAAATGCCGGGAATGTAACGAAGAACTTTAGGAACTGCTTTATATTTCTGAAGAGAAACCTTCACGGAGTTGGAAGGGACCTTGAGAAAACAGCTGATCCATGACCCTGACTCCAGAGAGGCATGTATTTCAAGCATTCGTAGATTACTGCCAAGCAACATTTGCTTTCAAAGTTTCAAAAGGTGGGGACTCTATAAGATCTTGCGGTAATGTATGATGCTGCCACACAGCCTTAGAATCAGTAAGCTCTTCATAAGGTCTGATTAAAAGCTTCATGCTGTAGCAGAGGCCTCTCTTTTTTCTCCTGTCAGCAGAATCTGTGTGCTCTCATTCAGACATCTGTCTCCACCCTCACCCATCAATGTTTTTGATTTACTGATATATGAAACTGAGCACACTGTAAGCTTAGCTGGATCACGGTAAGTACCACTATAAACAACAGGGGCTTTGTTTTTGGAAGGTGTTTTGAAGCTCCTTCCTCAGCTTTCTTCTCTCCAGCTGATGACAGCCCATGTTCTTAAGTACAGTCATGAGAGACATAGGTCCCCAGTCTGCCACAGTTGTCTACACAGACAGGGGAAATTCTGGCCATATAGCATCTGCAAAGATGCATGACACATTGGCTTCTGGTACTCTATCCACTCACCCATCTGATTTCATTCAGTGTTCTCCAAGCTTTGTCCACCTGTGCCACACGTGGGGACTGGTTTGCTTCAATGCCAAAACCTCCCCTTCCCAGTCAAATATATCAAAAGAGTGATCTATTTTCACTTTCTCCCTTTCCTCACCTCCTACTCCACTACTGCAATCTGACTCCAATTAATTAGCAGTCTACCAAAGGCACTGTTATCAGAGTCACGAATGCTGTCAAACTAAATGGCTTCTTAAAAAAACACCTTATTTTACGTGACCTCTGAGCAGCATTTCATATTAACCATTCCCTTTCTTTTCAAAGATTGCCTCCCTTGGCTTTTTTGACTGCACGCATTCCTGATTTCCCTCTTACCTGTCAGGACTCTTCCTCTCAGTCTCCTCTGTGGACTCCCATTCCCCAACCTTCTCTCGAATACTGATATTCCTAGGAGTTTGGTCTGTTATCTGAACTTATCGGGGGAGGTGACATTGGTTAACAAAACTATACAGGTTTCAGGTACACAATTCTACAACACATCATCTGTACACTGCATGGTGTATTCAATACCCCTGGAGTTTGGCCTTAAACATCATCTTTTTTAAAAAAGATTTTATTTATGTTTAGAGAGAGGGGGAAGGAGGGAGAAAGAGAGGGAGAGAAACATCAGTGTGTGGTTGCCTTTCGTGCGTACCCTACTGGGGACCTGGCCTACAGCCCAGGCATGTGCCCTGACTGGGAATCGAACTGGCAAACCTTTGCTTTGCAGTCTGGTGCTCAATCCATTGAGCCACACCAGCCAAGGCAAAACTCCTTTTTTTAATGCTATTTAGTCTCCTTGGAAAATCTCATCCATTCCTCTATTTGCCATTATCAGATGTAAACAAAAAATCCCAAATCTTATCTTCTTTTTAGGCCTTGAGTTTTACAGACCTGTATCAAATTGCCTCCCAGATATATCAATATTTATCTGAATGCAGACAGCCACCTCAAACATGCCCCAAACTGACTCCATTACCCAACCCTTACCCAAACCTGCTTCGCCTTCTCTTGTATCCTTCCTTTCAGGGAATGGTACCAGCAGATATATAGTTCTTTTATTCCAAAATTAAGTTAGTCAATAAGTTCTTTGATTTTAGCGCCAACATTTTAGCAATGTTCCTAGCCTTCTTAATCCATGATGTTGATACTTCAGGTTTGGTAATTATCATTGCTTGCCCAAGTAACCACGCAAAGCTGAGAAACATTGTGGTCAGTGTCATCACAGAATTATATCAGAAAGAAATAGCATTTGATTATCCACCTTTCACCACCCCAAAAAAACATTGGAAAGCAATTTAATTTGTAGGGAAGTCTCTTGAAAACGTGCCCATCATTTATATATTGATATGTTTTGTCCCTATCACACCTGTATTACTTTATCTGCCTCTTAAGTGATCCCTCTGCCTCTAACACCATTTTCTTCCACTTGATTCTCTATACCACAGCTAGAATGATCTTTGAAAAATGCATTTCCATGCTTAATATTATTTTAAAAATGCATTTCCCTGATAAATGCTATTATTGGTTCCCTATTGATCACTGGATAAAACTGAAAGTCTATCATGCGTACAATGTCCTTCACCATACACCCCCCAGTTAGCACTCTAGCTTCATTTCTCACTACTTCTCCATAGTCTTTGCACCATAGTGTCCTTTTGATATTGGCATATATGTTAACCGTACCCACTGAGCACTTACATGCACATCCAAAGAACATGCAGGTTGCCTTGGGAGACTAGTTGGATACACAGTTGGGTGACAGAGAACAGATTACATATTAAATGTGGTGATACTAATTTTCAGTAAGGGAATGAGACAGCAGAGAGGACTAGAACCATCGGGGGAGGTTCTCATGGAAGAGATGAGGTGTGAGTAGGGAGGGGAGTGGAATTTGGATCAGCAGAGGTAATGTCAGACTGAGGGAATGGAGCTGTGGAACCCAGTCCCTAATAAAGATGGAAGGTTATCATTGGGACACCAAGGTAGAGATCAGTATGGACTCATTGTTCTCTGCCAGCCCAAGAGAAAAAAATTCTACTTTTTAGGAGGTTTTAAGGGCAGGGCAGGAAATGATAGACAGCAGCAGAGACAGCTGTCAAGTAATTTGGACATGAAGCCTTTCTACCCTTCCAACATCCCCTGAAATTACTGTTCTTATAAATCCTTTGTATAAGGAAAAGGGACAGGAATGTCAGGGAAACTGAGGGTTGGAATGAAATGTCATAGGAAAAGTATGATTCTGTCTCCTAGTTGCCAGGGGCCCTTTTCAATGGGCTGCACTATACATCGCAACCTGAAAGGGATGGGCTTGCTTTTATGGTGGCAGTTATGTCTTGTAAAGTGTCGTGTGAAAAAGAACCCTCCTTGTGGTGATTTTTAGATGAAGAATTTCGATGAAGAATTCTCTTTTCAGCATAACTTTCCAACACAGAAACAGATACGTTGTTTAGAGTTGACTGATTGCAATTCTAAGTGTGCTATTTTAAGTTAAAAATATCTTATAAGTGAATCATATATGTGCATCTTCTCTCTCTTGCCCCCTCCTCTATATAAACACATTCACACCCTTCCTTACTGCCATAAATAATGCTCCTTTTCCTTGCCTTCTGTCTGCAGGATTTTGCATCATAGTTAGATTGCTCTAGGACTTGATAGCCTGATCTACTCAAATCTCTCTTAAGAATCGTTCATTCATTTTGTCTGTTTTCCAGGCCTCCCAAGACCCACTTTATTTTTATTGTTGACTCTACATTATTTGACTAATTTCTGAGTTTCTGGGGTAAGGTGGGGCACATGGAGAAGAAATCCCCCAATAGGCACATTTCTAGTGTTTTACAGAGATGTGTGTGCATGGGGGATGGAGATGGGAGGGGATATTAGAGCTAATGACTAAAGCAGTATGTCTGGATGATGTGTTCACTTTCTTTTCCTTGTCATGCTAGCTTTCAGGTGGTATGAATAATGAAGTAACAGGAATATCCTAACTGTGGAGGGTATTGCTGGCTGCCTATCCAAGAGCAATCCTTCATTCCTTGTTAACAGAACCCTGTTTTTGGTTCAAGAATTAGGTATTCATAGCAATATGGTCAGGAATGGTGACCCAGTTCCAGAGGGTTTGAATCCATTTTGGAGATCTCATTTCCCCTTTGCCAGTGACTGGTGATGGCATGGGCATGTGACTACATTCTGGCTATTGTGACGCAAGAAGAAAATCTGCTGGCATCTTTGCCTACCTCTTTTCACCTCACTGTGTGCGATAATGACACTTTAATGTTTAAGCCACTTTCAGATAGGTGTTTTATTATTTGCTGTCAAAACCACCCTCCTTGATACACTAATCTATCCTAAAACTCCCAATTTCTATTCTAATTCATTTGAAAAGATTATCTAATAATCAACTTCATCACGGTTGCAGATTCATGGGATATTAGAGCTTAAGAGGCCATCTGGGAATGTCTAGTCTATTTCCCTCATTTTAAATACCAACCTTTTGTGTCTGAAGACTAAGAAAGTCATTCACAGGGCGACTTCTGCTGGGACTCTGTTGTATGCTCTGTAATCTCTCTACATGTCTAATCCTAATTTCGTAGAATTGTGGTAAAATCAGAATTTTGGACTGACATGAGATCTACACTGAATTTTCCCTTCTATTCTCACTGGCACAAAGCTTTCCTAAATGCATACAAAATAGATCTCGAAGGAAATGTTCCTTTTACTTAACAAAACTTTCAAATGCCCTAGAAAGAGCTATTTACAGGCACATAAATAACAAGTCACACTCATATATTCATTTAAAAAGATTTCTAAAGAGATTAGCAGTCAGTACTTTCCCAAATGTGAGATACTGTATTATTTAAAAATCATAAAATTATATATCTAGAAACACATTTAACAAATAAGATTGGCCTTGCCCTCTAACTGATTCAAATTTGAGACTTTAATTCTTATGCCAACATTCCATGTAGCATTACTCTCATCCTAGCTTGCCATTTTCTCCCAACTGAGGTTTTCTGATGAGGAAAAAAAGTAACTGGCGTAGAGAGAAACTTCTGCTATGAGGTGTTATAACAGATCCTTCAGGCTTCCTTTCTACCTAATTTCTGTATGAGAAAATGGTTCCTCATTTCCATGATGCCAAATGGTGGTAACGCTTCAGAACCAGTGGCGCCTACCTGAGTGATGTCCATTCCTGAGTCACAGCTCAGTGGCTGCGTGGAAGTCAGACCATTGGAGCCGATTACAGTGGTGATCACAGCGTTCTCATCAATTCTCCGAATCATAGTCCCATCCACAAAGTAAATGAATCCATGCCTATCAACTGTGATGCCTGTTGGGAAAGAGCAAATGAGCATTAGGAGGCTAGTGCGCCACATTTTCACCAAGATCAGGAATTTGAAAAAAGCCATAGGAATGGAAAATCATTTTAAAGACATATGGATTCAATTTTGCGCAGCACAGATAAGACAGTAATAGGAGAGGTCTGTTCGGGCACACATTTTCTTCTTTGTATATTGAGAAGAAATGACAAAATGTAACATGTGGAGATAAAGCCAGTTCTAATAATTTTGTGTTGTCCAGTTTTACATTTCCATCCTCTTGACACTTGCTTACCCCCATAAACAGAAAATATAAATACTTCTTTAAGATAAATGCCAAAAGGCAAAGGAGGTAGTATGTATTACATTTCTTTTAGGGTGCAGATGCATAGGCTACTTGGTTATTTTCATAGTTGAACTAAAAATAACTGACTTGGAAAGCATTAAAATTATTTTTATCAATTCACACTCAGTTAATAAGGTGTTTGTAATAATACTGATAAACTGAACTGAGTTTTATCTCTGTAGTATCTATTAAGGGGGGGTAGTTGGAGAGAAAAATTATGGTGTCACAAAGGGAATGGTTAAGCTTCTAGAAAAAATAAAAGCCAATAAAATTTTCACAGTAGTTTTTACTCACTGTGTTAACTACAGCCTGGTTTCTTGGAAAAAATAGCAGTTAGAAGGCTAGGGTTCTAACACTGAATATACCACTTATAATTGATGTGTGACTTTGATGCAGAAATTTATCTCTCTAAATTTGTTAAAATATGGAAAAGATTATCTGCCTATGATATTATTCTGATTTGTTATAAGAAATATACATGTGGTCTTCGACTCCATTTCTAACAAGCAGCACCACCTAAAACTCTTACAATTGCCTAAGTGGTACAAGAGAAAAGTATCTTTTGTTATGTTAATGAGCTACTTTTGAAACTCATGCAAATATGGGTTGGTTTGCAGTGGAGCCAATCATGTGGTTAGAAGGTTGGAGATTGACTTCAGTCACAAATGGCCAATTAAATCAATTGTGTGTATATAATGAAGCCTCCATAAAAAACCCAAAAGGACATGGTTCAGGGACCTTACTGGTTGTGTGAACATGTGGCAAGTTGGGGACAGTGGCTCACTTTGAGAGAGCGTTGAAGCTCTGTGCACTCTTTCCCCATGTCTATGCCCTATGCATCTCTTCCATCTGGCTGTTTGTGAGTTAAATCTTTTTATAATAAGCTGGTGATCTAGTAAGTAAAATGTTTCTGCAAATTTTTTGAGTTGCTCTAGCAAATTAATAAAATCCAAGTTGTGGCTTTTTGGAACCTCTGATTTATAGCCTAGCTGGTCAGAAGCACAGGTGACAACCTGGACTTGTTATTGGTGTCTGAAGTGGGGGATAGAGGGGAGTCTTGTGGGACTGAGCCCTTAACCTGTGGGATCTGATGCTGTTTGCAGGTAGATAGTGTCAGAATTGAGTATAATTTTAGGACACCCAGCTTGCGTCCAAGAATTGCTTGTGGGTGATGTGGGGGAAACCCACTCACACCCATCCCTTCTACACTGGAAATTGGTTTTAGAACACCTTTGATTGCCTTACCTAGGGAAGGTGGCTGACTGTCCTGCTTTGCCTGGGACTGAGGCAGCGTTCAGTTTTAAAACCGGGACAGGACTAGACAAACTGAGATGAGTTGGTTACTGAAGCCTAGGTTGTTGTAAGTATCATAGGAAATAATACATTTAAAAAGTGGCAGACACATATAAAGAACATACAGTTCAACTCCTGCTTCCTTTGGTGCTTTTGACAGTGCTCTTGAAATAACTACATGACATTACTTTAAAACTAGTCTACATTTTTTCGTCTTTTCCCACCTCTCCTTTATGCAGACCTTGTGAAACTCAGAATGTATGTTAAAATCAGGAACATCTGTGATAACAGGCCTGCTCTTTTAGTGCATACACATACACATAGTAATTTTCCTGGCAAAGAGTGAACTCATCTAAAGACAGTTTATAAATCCAACTTAATAAACTGCTTTTACATGAGCTAATTCATTGGCAGGAGGTTATTATTAAGACTTGGCTTTATGGTGTACTTTGATTAATCCTGATGTTCCTCATGCAGTATTAATCTTTAACATCTATAAAAGTTACAGATCCATTTGAACCTTCCTGGAATGCCTCTAAAGTCATCTATGTTTTGGTGAATTCCCCAAGGAGACCAGCGTGTCCAAACAAGGGGAATTCCATGCCAATAAGCCCCTTTATCATTTTTAGAGGCATAAGGACCTTTAAGGAGGTGTGTAAATAGACTTTTAAGATTGGGTTAGGTCATAGGATCATAACACATGAATATTTCTTTTATCTCCAGAAAATTTGGACTGAGAATGAACCAAGGGATACCTCTACATTTTATTTTTTGTTTGTGTTGTGGTAAAATCAATTTCCTGAATGCCTAGAATGTGGTCTGGTTTGTGGCAGGCATGTAATTTGAGATCACCTTCTGTGACCTCTGTAAATAGCATTGAGCGTGAAATTTAAATTTTTGCTGTCATAAGAGGATGTGCTGAAAGATCAAGACTCAAGTCTGGAGGAAGAAAGGCTGAGAGTAGATGGGCTCAAAGGGTGTGAAATCATGTTCTTTACCAAACACATACTGGATGTCACTGTGCCAAGTTTTGTGAGGGCCAAAGGACAAAGAGTCCAAGTATATGGAAAGTAAAACTAAGAATACTCTGAACGTGTTGCTCTAACTAGGAGGTAGTACACTTAGAGAATCTAATCCCCTAAAAATTGGAGCAGATTCACAAAAAGGCATAGAGAAGTGGATTCCTATAGAAACTAGTGTATTTGTATTTGCGTATCATTACACATCTTTATGCTGACACCAGGGAGGATAACTCTGCTCCTTGTTCACTAAACACTCATCATCCCCATCAGGGTGGAGTTCATATTGATCCTGAGATGATAATCCTGGTGTTTACATGGTTACCTCACTTTTCATTTTTGTGAACTTCTAAACACTGTGAACTTGCTACCTCTGTTCCTATCAGCTGAATCCCACAGATGAGGCTTATTACATACTCACTATTGGCCTTCAGGGCTTATTTGGCTGACAGTTTGTAAGATAGTCTCCTTTCATATATTTGTGTAGCAATTTCTTTTATTATCGTCCAAATTCCAAAACACTCCTTTTTCCTTGAGACTCTTTAATTAAATTTGATTGGGTTACACTTACGTTTGGAGTTGAAAAAGAAATAGGAAAAAGGGCTTTGAGGTATTGCGTGATAAGTACTTATTAAAGCACTGGGCGTATTTCCTTTGTACATTGTTTCATTTCCTCTCATTTTCCTCCACTAACAGACAAACCCAGCAACACATGAACCAACCTGTGTGCACATGCACACACTCCCCAAACAACTAGTTTTACAAACTCTTCACTGGTGAGGATGAAGGGGTATTTAATTTTCACTGAGATTAAAAACCAAATTTAAAATCCCAGGAAGGAAAAAAGAATTATTTTTGCCATTACCTGAGAGGGGTGTTTTTCTTCACATAAGGAGTATTGGTATAGCACAGGGATATTCACGATGCAGTATGATCTATTACTGTCTGTTGGACTGAGTAGGAGGAGGTGGTACATGCCCAGTATATTTTAAGCTTCATTCTTCAGAGATAGGGATGTGAGCGATTTCAGATCACATAAAGCCATCTGGGGCTAGCACGATCTGCAGATTCAATTGACTTTTATTTGGGAGGGGATATTGTTGTACCCAGGCTTCCAAAATTTTGTACCCAATGTTGAGGCCATATTTTGTTCCATTGGCCACATCTGTTGATGTGCTTGCTGACAGCATTTTCATGAGCACTTTCGATAAGAAAGGAATTAAACTGAATTGAGAGAACTATTTCCAGGGTTTAATATTTTCACCAGTATCTCTTTCTTTTGAGCAAGCAAAAATATATAGATCTCTGATATTACCATAAGTTTAGGCAGTGATGCAGGGTGGGTGGGGGTGGAGGCGGGAAGAATGACACATGACAGCTAGAGGCCCCACACCACTACCTCCATCAAGGAAAACATTGGGCTGAGATGCTCAGACAGCATGTTTTGCTTGGAGCACATTTTTACATTTGTGAGAAAATAAATAAATCCTTGTAAATTAGTGCATATAATGAAAGCACTGACAGACCATAACCTGGAAGTGTGAATGTTGCTGTCTCCATTCATCAGCATTAAGCCCTAACAAGCTCTTTCTATGGAGAGACCTGCTCATAAATAAAGTGCATCTTGTAAAAAAAATTATTCACAATGTCTTATGCAAAGTAGAGGACGTTATATAATATCTGAACTGCAGGCTCTTTTCTGTGTGAAACATAAGTCTGTATGAAACAGCTGCAAATTACAGGCAACATTATTTGACTTCTTCTCTTGTCTTATTACCCTCCAGTGAATAAATACTATAATTCTTAAGGAGACCATTGCCTAAAGCTGGGACAGCTTGGATGGTTACTAATAAATTTATCACCTATTGGGGAAGAGGAGGCCACTGATCAATACTGAAGCAGCGGTGGCATCCCGATGTGGGGTCACTAGGAGTCCAGATGTGAAGGTTAATAGCCTGGAAATAGTAGCTAAAATCCCAAATTAGATGACAGCTAAGAACAGAGTTTTTGGCTGTGCAGAATGCCAATTTCAAATCTTGGCAGACGGTATGTCTGTAATTTATAAAAATTATGGCTGTTGAGGCCACCTACATTTTTATTATTTCTATATTAAAAATGAACCTTCTTTCAGAATATAAGCTTTGGAAAGTAGTCATCAAATTTTCTCCATCTATATCCCTAGCAACCAGAAAGCTGAAATACTGTTTTCTTTTTCTTTTTTTTTGTCACAATCTGTTCTTTAATGTTATGAGACAGAGATAAATGATTAACATAAACTTTCAGGGAATGTCCTGAGTGCAATATGGCATCAGCTCAATCTCCAATACTGAGAGTGCTGTCTGTGGAACTGATATTAGCCATTGATCATAAAGTGCCCATTAAATCAAAGACAGATTCAAATATTTTGCTTTGTTTCTGTGCATTTCAATTCTCTGAAGATTGGTATCATATGCGTGATCTATACAGAAATTCTCCACCAGGCAGAAAAGTCCATTCTCCAACCGATTTGACGACTGTCTACTTAATTACCCACTGGGATCAGAAAGGGCCAAGTTACTTCTGCACAATAAGCCTGTTAAGTTCTCTTGCTAGGCAGCCACTAAATGGAGCTTGTAAAACTTGGAGAGATTACAAATAACTGTGTCACTAGGGTTGGAAGGAGGCAGAGCTTAATGACCAGCTGAGACGATTTCACTGTGCGGTTAACAATGAGAGCAGGATTTCTTTAATAAGAGACTCTAATAAACTCACTGTAACACTGCATGACTAGTGAATACTGTGACTTATTTAATCAGATATTATGTAATAAAGATGTATGTATATATTCTAAACAGTAAAGGTCAATTTCCAAAGAATTTAAATACAAATTAAAACGATTAAGCATTCAAACAAATATTCTATTGACTGGAATGTTCTTTCTTTCATGACTCAGAAAGTATTTTAAAGGGCTTCAGAGACATCATAAGGAACAATAGATTTGTGGGTAGTTAACCAAGAATTCTGAAAGAAAGACAGATATGGCCAGTTTTTAACATTTACTTTCTCTTCAGCTCCTTCTGATGTCTCAAGGCTTTAACCTTCCCTCCTTACTTATTTATTCTGGATTGATTTTGCACCTATTATGTGCTAGGTACTGAAAGTAGAGCAGAGTATAAAACAGACATGGCACTGCCTTTTAGGAGCTCAGAAATGGGTAGGGGAGGTGGACAAACAGCCAGGCAGTTACAATGCCCTGAGATAAGTACTATTTTGCAGCAAGTCCAGAATGCCACGGTGAAGACTTGGGGGATGCGCTGGGGGGATAAAGGTCACAAGTGATCTCTCAAACTAAGTGACATGTAAGCAGAAATCTGAAGAATCATGTTGAATGCCTAATGAGCCTTGTGTGAAATCCAGGTAAGCACCACTGAACACCTATGAAGGAGAACTAATATCACTAAATAATAATGATTTTCTTTTGCTGAGAATACTATGATATTCTAGGCACTGATCTAGATTATTTTTTTAAATCCTCACCTGAGGAATGCTAACTGATTTTAGAGAGAGGGGTGGAGGGAAGGACAAAGAGACTGACAGAAACATCACTGTGAGAGAGAACCATTGACTGGTTGCCTCTTGTACATGCCCTGAATGGGGACCAAACCGGCAACTAGGCATGTGCCCTGACCGGAAATCGAACCCATGACCTTTTGGTCCACGAACCAACTGAATTACACTGTTCAGGGCACTGTGCTACATTCTTTTTTTTTTTTTTTTTTTTTTTTTTAGATTTTTATTTATCTTTAGAGGGGAAGGGTAGGAGAGAGGGAGAGGGAGAGAAATATCTCACTGTATGGTTGCCTCTCATGTGTCCCATGCTGGGAACCGGCCTGCAACCCAGGCATGCGCCCCGACTGGGAATCGAACCGCGATCCTTTGGTTCACAGGCCCGAGCTCAATCCACTGAGCTACACCAGCCAGGGCACTGTGCTACATTCTTTACATACATTTTCTCATTTAATCATCACGGTAACCTTGTAGAGTAGGTATTACTTATGCCATTTTTTAGATGAGGAAATAAAGTTTCAGAGGTCGAATGACTAACTGCACGTTACCCATCTAGAAAATGCTTGATTTAGATCATGTTTTTATGAGTTCAATGTTAATTCTCTAATTACTATCCCATGTAGTGTAAATGAGGCTATCAATCACTTTACCACAGGAGTGGTGTACAAAGGTGTTTCAGAAACTCCATGAAATTATCTGCAGAAGGTTTTGTGTATGGGTACTATCATGGAGAGATAGTCCACTGCATTTGTTACAGTGTCAAAGTGATTCATGATCCCTGCCAAAATACTGTTAAGAATTCTTATATTCCTGTAGGTCTCTTGGACCTCTTCAGAATTATTCTTTAAAAATAGTTTGTGGCTTCATCCTCAGAAAGCGGGTGAGTTTGTGAAAGCATTCCGTTTCCATGTGAGGAGGATTTTTGTGACTTGACTATTATCACATGATCTGCCACATAAAAGGGAGGCCCTAGAAATATGGGTCACAAAGTCATATGTCACCAGGGGCTAGGCAGGTGACACAAACTTGTAAGTCAGGTCAGGTGTTAGGCTATCTAGATAGGGGAAACTAGAAAGGTTAACCAAAGAGATCATGTCCCATCTAAATGCATTCAATCATTTAAAAAAAAAAATAAAGGTATAGTATAGGGCAAACGAATTATATCTTTTAACTGGATTTATTCCCTGAGTTGTCAATGTGTGATGCTTAGTATGGGATAATCAGGAAGAATATCTTGTCAGTGAAGAGGTTGCTGTAAGTAGAGAAGATCTAACAGTAGCACTGCGATAGAAAGTTATATCTTGGGCCCTGGCTGGTGTGGCTCAATGGATTGAGCACTGGCCTGCAATCTGAAAGGTCACCAGTTTGATTCCCACTCAGGGCACAGGCTGGGGTTTCAGGCCAGGTCCCCAGTTGGGGGTGTGCGAGAGGCAACTGATTGATGTGTCCCTTGCACATTGATGTTTCTCTCCCTCTCTTTCTCCCTCCCTTCCTCTCTCTCTAAAAATAAATAAAATCTTTAAAATAAGTTATGTCTTAGTACAGAGATATCTCACATATCCCCTGTCTCCACACATCCATAACACCTGTAAACATCCTACGCCAGAATGGTACATTTTTTACAACAGATGAACCTACACAGACACATCATTATCACATATTTTACCTTAGAATTCACTGTGGGTGTTGTACATTCTATGGGTTTAAACAAATACATAATGACATATATCTACACTGATTTCAGTGTAGGAAGATTCTGCTACATTGTTCTATGAACCCGAAACTGCTCTAAAAAATAAAATCTATTAAAAAAGTTATGTCTTGGTACATGTGCTATGAAACCAAAGATAATCAAATCTAGCTGTGAGTCTCATCACTGGAAAATGAAATACCTGGAAGACTGATGATACAATACTTACTAAGAATGCAGCCTGTTTTGTTCCCACCAAGATCAAAGCTCAGAGTTTGTGACAAGCTCACCAGATTTACTCAAATCAAACCAGAAAATTAGGTGTCCAAGCAGAGCTCAAGTTTGCTCTTGTTCTGCCGCCCTTCTCTTTCTCATCCTTCCTTCAGAAAGCCCTCCCTCTTTAGTATGGCAGAAACAATGTTATGTATTCGAGTCATCCTACCTATTTTTTCCTCTGAGACTAGAGGTAGATTAAATTTCCCAGCCTCCTCTATGGTTAAATGGGGCCGAAGTGATGGATGCTACCTGTAGGCCTGGTCCTTAAGAAAGCCTCCATTGAGCTCCTACATGGATCACCTGCTTCCCCTGCAGGCTGGCTGGCTGCAGAGCATCCAGTGGAGGATTCCAAGGCATAATGAAATGAGGAGCCATTAGATGAAAGCAGCCTGCTTCCCCAAGTCACTGCTTGGAGTAGGGATTCCTCCCACCCACAAGACAACCCATATCGGACTGTGATGTGAGCAAGAAATAAATTACTATTTTATTAAGCCATTGAGATCATGTGTGGGTTTTTTTTCATACCATTGTTAAGTTGACCTGACTATTACATTCACCAACTTGAACCCTATTCATCTTTCAGGGCTTCTACAAGATGCTTCTTTCAGGAAGCTTTCCCTACAAACTCCAGTTCACTCTGCTCTGTTTTCTAACCTACAGAAGCTGTTTTTTTTTTTTTTTTGTTTGTTTGTTTTTTAATTTGAATTCTCTAATCATACTCTGTCCAGGCAATAAGCTCCTTGAAGGCAAGAGCTGAATTTTGGGTCTTGCTTTTATACTTCACAAATCCAGTAAACCTGGGCACACAAGTTCAAGAAAACTTTTTGAATTATAGACTTAACTGACACATTTATATTGAAGCAAATCTAACTTGAATCAAATAAAACATGCCATGAGGTGAAGAGCCACAGATGAATTTCTATAAAAATGAGTTTAGAATGGAGGCGATGGTAATGTCTTTCTCTAAAGACCTTTAAGAGCAATACAGTCCCCTATCAATTAGTGATGATTAGAGTATAGGGGAAAGGGACGGTTAACAACGAAGAGCAAGTGAAGTAAAAAACAGAGATCAAATTAACTGCAAATGAAACTGAGTAGCTCCAGCTGCCCCCAAATTCACATTTCTCTGTCAATATAGGTTTGCATTATGATCTTAGGACCTCTTCCAAACTTACCATCTTAAGAGTTCTAAGGAAAGAGAGATACTTCAAGATTCTGCTTTAATATGCTTCCCTAGAGACCACATAAGGGAAAGCAGAAAGAACACTGGCTCTAGGGTCATATCAGGGGATCTGGGTTTCAGGCTGACTTCTCTTGCAGATTAGCTGTAGGATTTTGGGTAAGGCAAATATTTCACCACTCAGTGTCTAGATTTCCTAACCCATATCCTGCCTCCTACATGGGGTAAAATGATGTGATGCTCACAAGAGCCAATGAAATGAAAGCACTTAGAAGAGAACGAAATATTATGGTAGTGCTAAGTGGTGTCCTAACTGCTCAGTCATTGCTATCATTCTTCCTGAAAGTGACCTCTAAGTCCAGAACCACAAAGATTTCCACATAGGCCCTGCTCCAACATTTTGGGCTTTTCTATGTTGGACAGACATAGTATAAAACGTAAGTCCACAAAACATTGTGTAAACCCTGTTAGTAGTAGAGGGCCCTATGTTAGATTCACCACAGAGACAAAGCAGTGATTGAAAACAATTTTGTTAGCTTAGGAGAAATGCTGTACTATTGAACTACTGGTGTAAAAAGTCTTCAAATTTTTATAAGATGGCTAAAGTTTTCATCCAGAGAACCAAATCAGTGATGCTCTATGCTGTACAACTCACTCAGGGGGACCCTAGGCTGGAGGTACTGTCTGAACACTTAGCAGTGATACCAGGCACTAATAATGGCGTGAGTTGTTTCTTCCTTGCTTTATAGAGGTAGGTTGTATATGTAAGAGAGACTGGGGTGAGTGTATGGTTCTAGCTCAGTTGAAATGCACATCTCTTGTTTTACTTTTGTGCTAGAGTTCTTACTCAAAAGATGCCTGCAGTGTGAGATTTAAGGGGACTTAGTATGTATGGGCTAAGATAAATGAGGTTTACTAAATACAAGGTGAATAATTTATATCCACCTCCCCTTTAAAAAATTCTTCAAACATCAAGCCACTACACCTGGGAAAACACTCCGATACATTTTGAAGAAATGCCTCTGTCATCCTAAGGAAACAAACTGTCTCATAAGAGCCTTATGTGAACAATTAGCCGAGGAGGGAAAGTTCATTTATTGGCCATGGACCAATGAAAACCTAATTGTAGTTGTTACACTCTAGGGAAACGAGTCTCTCTCAAGGTATGTGACTGTGCAAGAGATTCTAATAAAAAAGCAAACTAAGTAGAATACCTTGGCCTGAATACTCAATAAAAGCAGGATATGAGGAATTAAGCCTGATAGTGCTTGCAATTCACCAAAGTGGGCTAACTCCAGAAGAATTAAAAATTCTGAGGGTAATTATTTGTCTGTAATGCCCATTCAAAAACAACATAGAGGGCCCATTTAAAATTCTTCCAGCATCTGTATATCTTGAATAATGAAGCTAATACTGCAAGAGGTTCACAAAGTCAGAAGTGGTAGACAATCATTTGCAACAGGCAAGGTAGGGTAATGAATGCTGTGTGCATACACTTTTTAAACCCTTCCAGTGGAAAGTTAAGAGACACGTAGGACTCATTTGGGCTTAAGCAACTATATATGATTACAACAACACCCCCCCCAACACACACACGGCAGCTGAGGGAAAGAAACAACTTAGCCAAAACGGTTGTTTGATGACACAAACAATTCCTTTGACTTTTTCATTTTCCATGCTCGGACCTACAAGTCTGACAGTGTGTGGGCACAAGAGGTTTACATGGAAAAGTATTGAAAAAAACAGGCTGCCTCCTTCAAAGGGAGCTGGTCACTTCCCTAGCCTCGTCTTGACTGAGATTGGGTTTTCAAGGCCATTCCCCCTCCTTTTCCCCTCTCAGTGCAATCAGGAGAGATATGAGACAAGACACGTTCAGGAGAGATATGAGAGGAGGAAGAAAGACTTTGGTATAGAAGCTGGGAGATCCTATTGTGAGACTGACTGTGACTTTCGAAAATTTACATAATCTCCCAGTGCTCAGGTTTTTTGCCTTTGTCTAGTGGTGCAAATAAAAGCTGAGCTGCCCGTGTCAGCGGATTATTGTAAAGACCAAATAAAATGCCATCTATTCTATCTATGTAATCTTTCTGAAAGGTTAACACAAGTGATGTTAATATTTATTATTTTGATTAACTGTTAGTTTTCTGGCTTTGTGCTGTGGTTTATCTGTTATTGGATTACCTGCTTCAGCACTGCTTGACTCAGATGGCAGGAACCCTATGTGCAATTTTGTCAGCATCTCCTCCATGGCGATGATGGGCCTGATAGGATCCTGTGTTACACCTCCAGTCAAATTGGTCTATGCAGTGGCTCTGAATCACACTTTTCGCTTTCCCATCACCCCATTTTTGCCTGCATTATTCCCTGTGCCCAGAATACCCTTTCTTTCTCCTAGTATCCAAATCCATAACTCAAGGCACAGTGCAAGTCTAGCTTCCATAACTACAATATACAAAGTGACTTAAAGACTTGCAAATATCTTGATGGATGTATTTCCTTGTCAACTATATCAAACAATTTCATTGGTCTTATATGATGGTAGAAATTTCTGAGTCTATGGGAAGAGATGTGTTCAAGTAAAGTGGGTAGAAAAGAGGATTACAACATCTATAACATATCATTAGGACTCAAATCTAAAGCCTAGCCTGCCAATAAGACCATGAGGTGTTCTGACTGGACTAGAGAATGCTTTTGCATACTGAGTGAGGGCCATTTTAACAAATCCATTTCAGGACACCCTAATCTTCAGAAGAAGGGCTGAGTCATTCATCCCCATTTAGCCTTGTCCCTTTGTTGTCCACTGCCCTATCTTTTCTTCATTGCCATTTTCTTTGTTCTGGTACACTTTTTTCAATTCACTTAACCTAACATACGAGGAATAGAGGTCAGAATTCAGTTTGCAGTTTTTCTTCACCCATATGTCAAGATATGTTTCAGATTTCTTCCCTTATCCCCCATCTTCCCCCTTCTGCTCATTTTTCTCTCTCCCTTTCTCCAAATCCCAATCAGCTCTCTCTCCTCTGAACCCCTGGAGTATTTACAGTTTGTATCATACAACCTAATGCTGGAGTACAGTCTCCTCTCATGATTCCTCATCTCCACAACCAGATTATATTCCACTCACAGGCAGGGAACATGTCTTTTTTGTGTGTGTTTTGTTTTAATCAGTATTTTTTAATTGTTGATATTGTACAGTTTTCTGTCTTTTACCCCACCCCCAGCCCACCACCCCAGCCCTCCCCACCTTCCTCCCATTTCCACCCCCCATAATTTTTGTCCATGTGTCCTTTATACTTGTTGCTCTAAACCGTTCCCCTTTTCCCCTAAAATTCCCTCCCCTACCCCTCTGGTCACTGTCAGACTGTTCTCAAATTCAGTGTCATTGTTTATATTATGCTTGTTTGTTTGTTTTGTTGATTAGGTTCCTGTTAAAGATGAGATCATATGGTATTTGTCTTTCACTGCCTGGCTTATTTCGCTTAGCATGATGCTCTCCAATTCCATCCATGCTGTCGCAAAGGGTAGGAGCTCCTTCTTTCTCTCCCCAGACATAAACCCAAGTCTCTACAGTCAATTAATATTTGACAAAGGGGGCAGCAACATAAAATGGAGTAAAAATAGCCTCTTCAACAAGTGGTGCTGGGAGAACTGGACAGCTACATGCAAAAAAATGAAACTCGAGCACCAACTTACACCACACACAAAAATAAATTCAAGGTGGATAAAAGATTTAAATATAAGCCACAACACCATTAAAATCCTAGAGGAGAACATAGGCAGGAAAATCTCAGATATTTCACACAGCATCATTTTTACCGACATGTCCCCTAAAGCAAGGGACATAAAGGAAAGGGATCATGTCTTTTAACATCACATTTCATTTCTAGACTTCCCAGTGCACACCGGATAGTTTGCTGCTTGAAAAGTTTAACAAAACAGTGGAGATCAATGAACATGGTTCTTTTCCTAACAAGATACACTGGGAGCATGATGTGGGTCTGATAGAGCAGCTAAAACCAATGGGAATGTTATAAACAGAGTGGATCACTGACAACCAGTGTCTTATTGACATCAGTTAAATATATTGCAAGCATTAATTAAGATGATCGCATCTTAGGAAACTTGTTTCATAACCAGGAGGTTCTTGCTGTAACAAGGGATGGTTGCAGTGTTTGATGACAGTATTTGACATAGTTCTTGCCATAAAGGAGTGCTTTATGTTTCTAGAATAAATAACTAAAGTCTATATTGAGGACAGAACACTTGGTACACTGGCTGGTGTGGCTCAGTGGATTGAGTGCTAGTCTGCGAATGAAAGGGTCACCAGTTCGATTCTCAATCATGGCACGTGCCTGGGTTGCGGGCTAGGTCCCCAGTAGGGGGCATGTAAGAGGCAACCACACACTGATGTTTCTCTCCCTCTCTTTCTCCCTCCCTTCCTCTCTCTCTAAAAATAAATAAATAAAATCTTTAAAAACTCATTCAGATACTTAAAACAAAAAAACAAACAAAAGAACAGAACACTTGGGCGCCATCAGTAAAAAAGAGGAATTGATAACAGCTGGATAGTCGGATAAAGTAAGTAAAATAAAGGGAAACAGAGGCATATTAAAATACTGCCAGATACCATTTTTGCAACTGTAATGGCTCCTTAATTCAACTGTTTAAATATCTCTAGTGTTTCTAAGAACTAGGAAGGTATCAATCAAGGTCCAATTCAGAAAGCAGTGGTTTTGGTCATTTGCTAATTGACTATATTTTTTAAATGTTCAAATACATTATTTGAATAACATCATCCTGATAAAACTAGACCATATAGACTCAGGATATAAAATAATGCCCAGCATTAGTAAAAAGAAATAGCAACAAAATGAAAGATTTTAAGGATGCTGAGTGTTGATTTGTGGTGTCTCAAAAATTGCAAGCCTAACAAGGTGTAATAGGAAGATTAAAAAGCTGCCTGTCTTCAGCGCACTCTCTACAGAAATGCCCCCAGTTTTCCACTCTGAGAAATATGGGAAGGCACCCTTTGAGGGACCCCAAGTCCTAAAACTGAGACCTATCAATATATTACCATGTCTTCAGTTTCCTTGGGTTAGAGATGCTTTCCAGAATGAGGAAGGAGTGCTGTCCTCTAAGGGAAATTACAGCTGTAATCAGCTTTCTTTTCTGAGTACATGCTGGTAAAGTGGCACACTTACCCACCTTCTTTTTCCCTCAAAATGATTAGACAGTCTAACGAGCCATTTGGAAAGCCCAAATGGAATGGCTAGTAAATGAAACTGGAAGAAAATTGGAACAAATAACATTGGAGCTTCCTGGCTAGACCTCGATATTTGGCGGTTGAAGATAATCTTGCATTTGAGTTACTAAGCCTTTGATTCCTCAGGGAAAAACTTTAAATGGGCCAGTACTCACTCCCAAGTAAACAGTGACTTTCTTTGGTCAAGGATAATGCTGACTTGATATATATATTTTAAGTGTATCGTGTTGAATAGGTTCTTACAGTTGTCCCACTTTCCCCCCTTTCCCCTCTCTGTCTAGTACCCCCGTTCCCTCCATCAATCCTTCCCCTTAGTTCATTTCCATGGGTCGTACATATGAGTTCTTTGGCTTCTCCATTTCTTATACTATTCTTAACCTCCCCCTGTCTATTTTGTACCCACCAATTATTCTTATTCCCTGTACCTTTCCCCCCACTCTCCCCCTTCCTCCTCCCACCTGGTAACCCTCCAGGTAATCTCCGTTTCTGTAAGTCTTTTCCCATTCTAGTTGTTCGCTTATTTGCTGCCTTTTTTTTAGGTTCAGTTGTTGATAGTTGTGAGTTTGTTGTCATTTTACTGATCACAGTTTTTATCTTCTTTTTCTTAGATAAGTCCCTTTAACATTTCATATAATAAGGGCTTGGAGATGATGAACTCCTTTAACTTAACCTTCTCTGGGAAGCACTTTATCTGCCGTTCCATTCTAAATGATAGCTTTGCTGGATAGAGTAATCTGGGTGGTAGGTCCTTGCTTTTCATCTCTTTGAATAGTTCTTGCCTGTAAGGTCTCTTTTGAGAAATCAGCTGATGGTTTTATGGGCACTCCTTTGTAGGTAACCGTCTCCTTTCCTCTTGCTGCTTTTAAGAGTCTCTCCTTACCTTTAACCTTTGGAATTTTAATTATGATGTGCCTTTGGGTCCAACTTGTTTGGGATTGTCTGAACTTCCTGGACTTGTATTTCTATTTCCTTCATCAAATTGGGGAAGTTTTCTTTCATTATCCTTTCAAATAAGTTTTCTATTTCTTGCTCTTCCTCTTCTTCTTCTGGCACCCCTATGATTCGGATATTGAAACATTTAAAGTTGTCCCAGAGGTTCCTAAGTCTCTCCTCATTTTTTTTTTTTTTTTTTGAATTCTCGTTTCTTCTCTCTGTTCCAGGTGGGTTTATTTTCTTTTGTTTCAAATCATGGATTTGAATCCCAGCTTCCTTCCCTTCACTGTTGCTTCCCTTTCTTTATTTTACTTTGTATAGCCTTCACTTCTTCCTTTATTTTGTGACCATAGTCAATCATTTCTCTGAGCATCTTGATCACTAGTGTTTTGAACTCTGAATTTGATAGGTTGGCTATCTCTGGTCGCTGAGTTCTTTTCCTGAAGTTTTGTCTTGTTCTTTCATTTGGGCCATATTTCTTTGTCTCCTCAATTTGGTAGCCTCCCTGTGTTTGTTTCTGTGTATTAGGTAGAGCTGCTTTGACTGCCTGTGTTGGTGCACCTGTTGCATTGTAAGGGGCAGAGCCTTAGGTATTTGCCAGGGTGGTGTAACCCACTTTGCTGATTTGTGGCACTGCATGCGGGGATGGGGTCAGAGAGGGAACAATGCTGATTGTTCGGTTCTTGCCCCATTTCCAGTCACTTTCCCCACTTCCTGTAAGTGACTGGTGCCCTTCTAGCCACTGCCCTGGTTCTGATCCCCAGAGTGGGTGGGTTTTGTACATTCTAGAATGCTGTGGGCCCTTTAATCAGACTCTCCTGCAAGACTAGCAGTTTCTTCTACTGCCCCAACCCCCACTGGTTTTTATAGTTAGCAATTATGAGGCTTTATTTTGCTGGCACTGGAACCCTGGACTGCACAGTCTGGCTTGGGGCTGGGATGGCTCACTCCCCAGTTGTCCTTTTGGTTTTTGTCTGCCACATGAGAATGTGTAACTGCCCTTCTGCTGACTGCCACTGCCATTGCTTCACCGCCACTGCCTTGCTGCTACCACCTTGCACCACACTGTGTCCTCTGTGCCCCTCCTACTGGTCTGATGAATGTTTCTTCTTTAAATTCTTTGTTATCAGACTTCCATGCAGCTTGATTTTCTAGAAGACCTGGTTGATTTCTGTTTTTAGATTGATTGTTATCCTTCTTATAGGTGTGTGAGGAGGTGAAGCGAGTCTACCTACACCTCCGTCTTGGCCAGAACAGTCTTGACTTGATATATTGAGGCTCCTTAACACTGAGGAAGTTCACTGTCAACCATTTAAGGAACTCCACATGTGGACACATACTAGAGGTGTTGGTGAACTCTGCAGCTAATAAAAGCCCCAAATAAGCTAAAGAACTTATGACACATGGACATGAACTAAAGGGGGGGAATGTGGGTGGGAGAGGGTGTGCAGGGTGGAGGGGAATGATGGGGGATAAATGGGACAACTGTAATAGCATAATCAATAAAATATATTTAAAAAATAAAAAAAATAAAAGCCCCAAATATAATCACTAAAAAAAATAGGGATTAATGCTGGACAATGTAGCCAGTGTTAAGAACCCTACTCCAGGACCAAAGCTGGTGTGTATTCTGATATGTTGGTACCTGTGTCTCAGAGGTTGTTAAATATTTTGAATATCATCTCTGTAAGAGTAAACGCCTTATGTAAAACAAAGTATATGAGTAGATAAAAAATCTCTGGTACATTTGCACAGTGGAGTAGCACATAACCATAAAAAGGAAGGAATTCTTATTACTTTTTGTGACAGCATGGATGGGCCTGGTGAGTATTATGCTAAGTGAAACAAGCTAGTCAGAGAAACACAAGTACTATGATTTAATTTATATGTGGAATCTAATGAACAAAATAAACTGATGAACAAAATAGAAACAGAGACATGGGTACATGGAACAGACTGATGGCTGTCAGAGGGGTGGGGGTACTGGATGAAAGAAGACGAAGGGGTGAAAGGATGAAAGAACAAATAATGCATCATCCATAGACACAGACAACAGTGTCGTGGTGGCCAGAGGGAAGAAGGGTGTGGGAGATAGGTGTAGGTGGGCAAAGTGGGTGGAGGGGAATGAGGACATCTCTGGTAGTATCAACAATAAAGAAAAAAATAAAAAAAAAGAAATCACTTTTTAAAATTGAATCATCAAGTATAAATTTGCAAGTTGCCTTCCTAACCCTACTTGTGACTTACTTATTTTATTTCAAGTAGTAGACTACTCATCAAATAACATTATATACTGCCACATATCTACCATGCAATTTTAATAGATATTAACATTTGTTTCACATATCACTTTTTAAAAAATGTTATAGATACAGACAAAGTCCCTTGCCTTTATCCGTATTGCTTTGTTCCTCCCCTCCCACAGGTAACCATTATTCTTCTACACATTTTCTACATATGTGCGTGTATATCCACAAATAGCATATAGCATTTTTTTGTGCTTCAAAAATTTATGTAGGAAATGGACAGTGATGATGGCTGCACAACAGTGTGAATGTACTTAATTACCTAAATTGTACACTAAAAATAGTTGAACTGGTAAATTTTATGTTTTGTATATTTTATCACAATAAAAAATGCTAATGGTGTCACACCATTTATATTCTTTTGCAATTTTCTCTTTTATCCATATAACTTTATGCTTTGTGACTATTAATATTTTTACATGTAGACCATGTTAATTCATTTTTACTGTTGTATAATATTTCATCATTTGACTAAACCCCTGTTGATGGATTATTAGGTTGGCCTTTCTTTTCCTTTTAACTGTAATGTCATCCTAGCACATGTGTTCTCATGCATATTTACACTTGTGACTTTCTACACATTTTTCTGCACCAGGCTCTCACCAGTACCTCTAAGTATTTTAAATATATGGTTGAAACAGAGGTAAATCAGGGCTGTGTACATACATACAATTAATGAAGTTTGACAGAAGAGAATTTGAATATACTGTAGTCAAAAAATTTTCAAGACAAAATGTTTGTCACTAGCCTTGAAAACAATGCAATTAATAACAGTAATTAGTTTTAAAATTTATTTATCCTCATTCTCATCATCATACTTAATTCAGTACTTGACCTGTGCCAGGAACTGACTCAACCCATATTGTGTCATTTCATCCTATATAACCTCATAAGGAAGGCTGAAGCATGATTTGTATTTTACAGATGAGAAAGCAGGGGCTTGAAGATATTACTAATAAATTTGAGCTCAGTTTTATCTGCCCAATTCCAATGTCTCTAGGTTTAATTACTCTAAACATGTCCTAAGTTTTCCAAATTTCATGAGGTCCAAATGGGAAAGACACAGTATGATTTAAAGGTCATTGAAAGGCCTGCCCACCTGCCTTGAAAATACCTTTACTACAGGAGGGTTTTCCTAGGACAACACACACTTTAGAGACCTTAAGGAAATATATTGCTAAACCTGACCATATAAAGTTAGAAAACTTCTATGCGGTTAAAAAAAGAGAAATGACAAAGTTGAAAAATATTTGCCACACATATGGGATACAAAGAAATGCTTTTCTTAATTTATAAGACAGGAAGATCAACAGCTCAGTAGAAAAATTGGCAGAGGATATAAATGTGAGTTTACTGACAAAGAAATACAAATGGTCACAACAGATATAAAATGACAGTGAACTTAATTTATAATTAAAAAAATTCAAATTAAAGCTTCAAGCTACCATTTTCCACTGATCAGATGGGCATGTGTTAAAGATTTAATGATATTCAGTGTGATAAAATTGGTACTTTATACACTATTGGTTTGAATATGTTCAATCCTTTGGGAGGAAAATTTGGTCATATGTACTATAGCTAAAAATTAACCTGACCTATATTCTAACGAAAGTGCTCCAAAATATATCAAGTAGATTGTTCAATGTAGGATTGTAGTAAGAAGAGATTTTTTAAAAAATGGCCATCAAGAGGCAAATGGCAGAACTTCTGGTCAAGATGGCAGTACAGGTAGATATGGTTTGCTTCTTCTCACAACCATATCAAAATTCCAAGTAAAATATAGAACAACCATCACTTATAACCATCAGAAGTTGAGTTGAATAGAAGTCTGACAACTATGGAATTAAAGAAACCACCTTCATTCAGATTGGTAAGAGGGGCACAACGTGGAATGGGCTGGTCCCACACCCACATGTGGTGGCTAAAAATTTGGGAAGGATATCTTGGGATTGAGGAATCTCAGCCCTATACTAGGTCCCCCAGCCCAGGGTTCCGGTGACAGGAAGATAAGTCCCCACAACTTCTGGCTGCAAAACCCAGCAGGGACTGAGTCAGTGGAAGAAACTGCTGGAGCTACAAGCAGTTTTTATTAAAGAACCCATACATGGACTCACCTATTCAGACTTATTCCCTCTTAGCTCCAGCACCAGGGTAGCAGTTTGAAAGGACCCAGTGGCATAAAGGGAGAAACTGAACTGTCTGGCATCAAGGCAAGCAGAGGCCATTGTTCCTTTTTCAAACCCTCCCTCAACAAAGCCATCGAGCTGGCAAGCTGGTGCTGTATCTGAGACTCTATCAATCTGGCTAAAACTGTTTCACCCACCTTGGAGATCCCCAGAGACTGTGCCCCACACAACTTATAGGCCTACCCAGGCTGCTTTTCCATATGAATGGTTGATCTTGGCTCATGCTTCACAACTTCCTAAATCCTCTCAGTCAACAGCTGGCCTCAGTGAACTCCAGGCCTGGCACTAGCAGCAGCCAGCCTAGATTCACAGCTTGGCTTCGCCTGGGAATCTCCAAGCCCAGCACAAGTAGCGGCCATCTCAGATTGCTTTACACCTCAGGCAGGGTGGTCCTGGACAGAACACAGGTTGGAACTGACCTTGGCTTGCACCACCCCGGAAACCCCAGAGCCTGCACATCCAGTGGACAGATACAGACCACATGGGAGCACCACCACCCTGTCCCTGCACAGCTGATCCTCCACGGAGGTTGAAGGTTAGTGGTAAGTGGTCAGTCCTTGCAGCTGACTGGCCTGGGTAAATTCCTCCCATTGATCTGCCAACAGCAACTGAGGCTCAAAACTACAAGAGGGTGTACTCAGCCCACTCAAAGGGCACACCTCCAGCATCAGCTTGGGTGATAGAGGAGGCTCTGCCACTGGATTCTACAGGACACCTACTACATTAGGCCATGCTACCAAGACAGGGAGTCAAAGCAGCTCTACCTAATACACAGAAACAAACACTGGGAGGCTGTCAAAATGAGGAGACAAGGAAACATGGCCCAAATGAAAGAACAGATCAAAACTCTGGAAAAAGAGCTAAATGAAATGGAGATAAGCAATCTATCAGACGCAGAGTTCAAAACACTGGTTATAAAGATGCTCAAGGAACTCAGTGAGGACCTCAACAGCATAGAAAAGATCCAGTCAGAAATGAAGGATACACTAATTGAAATAAAGAACAATTTACAGGGAAACAACAGTACAGTAGATGAAGCTAAAAATCAAATCAATGATTTGGAACACAAGGGAGCAAAACAAAAACAAAAACAACCAATCAGAACAACAAGAAGAAAACAGAATTCAAAATAATGAGGATAGTGCAAGCAGACTCTGCTACAACTTCAAGAGGTCCAACACTCACATCATACGGGTGCCAGAAGGAGAAGAGAAAGAGCAAAAAATTGGGAATATATTTGAAAAAATAATGAATGAAACCTTCCCTAATATGGTAAAGGAAATAGACACTCAAGTCCAGGAAGCACAGAGTCCCAAACAAGATGGGTAAAAAGAGGCCCACTCCAAGACACATCATAATTAAAATGCCAAAGGTTAAAGATAAAAAGAGAATCTTAAAAGCAGCAAGAGAAAAAACAGAGAGTTACAGAGAGTTACTTACAAAGCAGTTCCCATCAGACTGTCCGCTGAGTTCTCAAAAGAAACTTTGCAGGCTAGAAGGGACTGGCAAGAAATATTCAAAGTCATGAAAAGCAAGGACCTATCTCCAATATTGCTCTACCCAGCAAAGCTATCATTTAGAATGGAAGGGCAGATAAAGTGCTTCTGAGACAAGAAAAACTAAAGGAGTTCATCATTACCAAACCATCATTTTATGAAATGTTAAAGGGACTTATTTAATAAAAACAAGAAGGTCAATACTATGAACAACAAAATGGCAAAAAGAATACAAATCTAGCAAAAATTGAATCTAAAAAATAAACTAAGCAAACAAGAAGAACAGAGACAAAATCATAGATATAGGAAGTGTTTTGATAGTTGCCAGATGGGATGGGGGTGTGGTAGAGAATGGGTGGAAGAGGTGAGGGGATTAAGAAGTACAAATAGGCAGTTAGAGAATAGCCATGGGGATGTAAAGTACAGGATAGGAAATGGAGTAGCCAAAGAACTTACACGTATGACCCATGGGCATGAATAATGGTGGGGGGTTTGCCTGAGAGAGTGAGGGCTGCTGGGTAGGGGGGGGAACAGGGGAAAATCAAAATGACTATAACAGTATAATCAATAAAATATAATTTAAAAAAGAAGCAAGTGGCTTAATACATTATGGTATATCCATATGTTATAATATACAGTTTCTTCAAAAGAAAGAGGTAGATATGTACATGCTTTTATGGAATTCTCTTCAGGATATATCATCAAATGAAAGAAGCAGGGTGAAGAATAATTTATATACTGTGATTTCTTTTATGTAAGGGAAAAATACATATGAAGGAATAGCAAGAAACGGTTTACCTTTAAAGAGAGAGACTGGAGTGTGTCTGTTTGTGGTGAAGAAGCCTGGAATTTTCTTTCTGCACCTTTCTATGGAGTTCAAATTTTCAAACTATAGGCAAATATTACTTTTTAGTCTTTTATTATTTTATTAATTTTATATTTCAAGAACAATGGGGCTTATGTAAATGGTGAGATTATTGGCTATTTTAATTTGTATTCTTCATACTTCTCTTTCTCAAAAAACAATAAATGCAATGAAAGTATCTTGTACTTCCGGCCTGCCAGGATGTCTTCATGGTCTTGCATGGATGTTATTTTTTGATTTATGGTACTGCCCCTTCAGCAGGTCTCCAGTAACACGCTCAGATGAGTGAAACCCATTGTCACCCATATGCAGTATGACACCCGTTCTGGAGAGCTGTCATTTATGAAAGCAAAGACACCTGAGTCCTCAAAGATTAGCTGTAGGTCAGGAAAGAGTGTGTGTGTGTTTCAAAAAACATATTTTGTCTTTTGTTGAATTGTAAAAATAATAAATGCTCAGAAAATTAAAGAGAAGAAAATAAACCACTCAAAATTCATTATGGTAAAAAAATTCCTTATGTTGTAATTATCACTGTTAACATTGAAATTTAGATAAACTTCCTCTCAAACTTTTTCCCCTTGTGTCCACACCACCCCTGCACCCTTACAGATATAGAAGCATACAGTGCACAGTTTTGTATCTTGAACTTTCCATTGAATATTATTGTTAATATTTTCCTTATACCTGCAGAATTGTGGGGGAGGTAGGAGTGGTATGTCATGGGTACAGACAATATGGAGAGTGCATTTTTGGTGGAAATATTAAAGGCAATAATAAAACTGATGAATAGCAGGTCTATGTTTACTATTGCCAATCCCTGGAAATTCTAAACAATGCCAGTGATAAAATATTCCTCTCACTGTTGTCCCATTGCTGCTTAGATAGATTTAGAGCATCTGCTTGACTTAAAGAAAAGGGAACCTAGCAGCTTTGTTATGTGTTTAAGGCAAAGGTGGCAAGCACAAGGCCTGTGGGCTGAATCCGGCCCTCCACCTTGTTTTATCTAGCCCAGCACCTTGTTTCTACCTGGCGGCAGTGCTGAGCTCTCGCTTAACAGTTAAGGAGTAGTTACATTTATACAGTCCTCAAATTACATTCGGCCCTTTGAAGGCAACCACGAGGCTGATGTGGCCCCTGGTGAAAATGAGATTGACACCCCTGGTTTTAAGGTAAGTGAAGTCATGAGGTGCTTTTGAAATGCTGATCTATATGCCCTGTGTGGTGCTATCTATAATCCATGGCCTGAAGTGGGCCAGAAATGCAATCAATTGATCAATTATAAAATAAAAATGGGCCCCGTGTCTCCATTTCCACCTGTGTTTTAGCACGCAATGATGTGAAAATCATGGATTCCCAAAGAGATCTGGGTTTGCTGCATATTGTGTGAATTTTACACTCTATATTTGCTAATTTAACCCGTATTGCTGGAAGACCAACGAAGGTAAAAACGTCTTCTGATGACTCCTCTGCTGTGGAGTGAATATTCTGAATTATCTGGGAAGCTGGAACACTGTAGATTTTAGATTCCTTCAAGAATCAGCAAAGCATGCTGGACTCACCAGGAAATGACTTTCTCATTTCTTAGATTTTTATAGTCAGCTCCATGCATTTGGTAAACTTGAAATTACTGAGACAACTTGAACTGATGGTGGAGCAATATGGGGCAATGATCAAAGGTTTAGCTCTAATACAGTTTCATGTTTTAGAACCTTAAAAACAAACATTTTACATTGAAAGAAATTTCCTAATTAACTTCTGAAGAATTTGTACATTAAAACATCTTACCCTGCTGGAGAAGACTGATAAAGCAAACATACTACCTTCTGCTGAACAGAAACTGTATTTAGAAGGAACTTGCTATTCTCATAAAACTTTTAATAGGAAGAAGTGAATCAAATTCCTTAATTACCATTTTATGGTTGGTAAAAGGGCAAATTACATGCCATCCATTTCTAAACTTCTAAATGTCTCTGGTGCTTTTAATTAAAGCTGCCATCTAGAAACTACCAAAGCAATTTTATGCAATTAGTTATTTATAGGTTACCATAATACACCACTCAAAATATGACTTCAATGATCTTCAGTTTGTTAGTGTGTGATCTCTGTCATTTTGGTTTGGTGGGGAGGGCGTTCTTCTTATTGTCAGCTGAAGTGCATCTTAAGTGGACAAGCAAGAAAGAAGTGGCACTGCTCTGGCTGGTGTGGCTCAGTGGATTGAGTGCCAGCCTGCAAAGCAAAGGGTTGCCAGTTCGATCCCCAGTCAGGGCACATGCCTGGGTTGCAGGCCACGTCCCTGGTAGGGGGTGCTCCAGAGGCAACCACATACTGATGTTTCTCTCCCTCTCTTTCTCCCCCCTTACCCCTCTCTAAAAATAAATAAATAAAATTTAAAAAATGAAGAAAGAAGTGATACCAAAGAGCTGTAATAATGAAGCAAAGGTATTTTGGGTGGTGATCTTAAATAAAAAGAGTAAGAATCATAATTCCATACTGTCTGTCTTGATATAAGGGGGTATAAGATTGATTTAGACAATACTGCAGAGGAGCATATCACTGTTATTGCTCCATCTCTCCCCACTCTGCTGTCATTCTGTCAGATACCTAGCACCCCATGTCCCCATGCTATCTGGAACAGCTCCCACCTTGGCTTGTCCCCTTAGGTGATCTCCTGCATCCAAACACATCTAGCCTGTGTTCCATGCCCCCAAGTCCCCCATAAAGTGTCTGAATGAGGAATTAATGTGTTGCTCTCTCAGGCAATATCCTGCACTAAACACTGAAGTTCACATATGAAGAAAACCCTTACAGAATGAATGTAATGGTGAAATGGTAGTTTGATCAGGAAATTAATTTCGTTAGGTGGGCCTTGGACAGAGGACTCCTCAAAATACACATACAAAGCACCAGCACTAGAATTACTGCATCTTAAGGTTGGGAGGGATCAACTAGTCAAGTCACATATAACACCTGAATCCTACCTTACCTTGACTCTTGCTTGTTTTGTGGCACTGTTCCTCCCTAGAAATAGTCGAGTCTCAGATGGACTTACAATGACATGGAACTTGCCTCCTTCCAAAGTAACTTACTCCATGCTTGGATCACTGCTATAAGCAGGGTTATTATTAGCAACAAAACAGCAAGCCCAATCATAATGGCAGGCAACATTTACTGTACACATACTGCATGCTGGGTAATGCAATAGGCACTTTCTATGCATTACTGAACATTCTGTGGTGCAGGCACTATTACTAACATGCCACCTTCACAGATGTGGAAGCTGATGTTCAGGGAAGTTAGGTGACTTACCCAAGGTCACCCATTTATTGAGTGGTGGATCTGGGATTTGCATATAGTTCTGTTTGACTCCAAAACCTGGGACCTTATCTTTCATGGCATTTGGCCTCTAAAATAATATCTCCATGTTTGCAAGAATCTTATGCATACATGAATATTAAAATAAACGAAGAAGAAAATGTCATTTAATAATGCATTTGTAGCTTTATAAAACTTGAATGAACTTAATGCTGGTTTTTCTGCATTAACCATGGATGTTACCTAGAGCAATTAGCCAAAGCTAGATATAAGTGCTTTTCCTTTTGTTGTCTTCCCCACCAACAGTTTACAGCTTTAGGACTGTGACAGAAAAGACAGAAAGGTTCTCAAGTTCCAGTTGCTCACATAATATAAGGTCAAAATCTTTTGACCATCATAAGCAGATGAATTAGACCAACTGTGAATAGCACATTAAGCTCTCACTCTGGTGTAGCCAGTGTAAACTGAGCGGCCAGTAATATAGTTTAGGAAAAACAATCTCTAGAAGTGAAAACAGCATGGGATCACTGAGCAATAAAGAACAAATATTTTGCCTGAATCGCAAGGCTTTCTGAAACATATTTCTTTCAAGCTGCCTCTGATTCTAAGACAAATATGTGGGAGGAAACTTCTTACGGGAAATGCCTTGAAGTTGAGCTGGGAATTTGCCGATGGGTGGTAGAACGTTCTTAACCAGAAATCCTACTTCATTAATTGGCTCTCCCAAACCTTTCCCATATACCTCAAAACCTCACCTTACTTGCTCATTTTTAGCAGAATAAACCCCACCACCTCCTTGAAAACACTGAGGCTAACACAATGATGTACCATCAGCCTTCTAGCTCCTTCTATCTACAAACTTATCCTCATCCTTACATCTACATATTACCTTAAGATGGTCTCTTCAATCTCCCCTCCCACCAAAAGCCTATTCCCTTCTAGTTTCCTCCAGATCTTGTTTCATCATTCATTCTGTCTTCTGTATCTTTCCGTTGCTCCATCTCTCCTACAGAGGAACCTGCCCCCAGTGCCTTGTCCTCTCACTACTTAACACTCGATTGTTTATATCCGAGCTTCTCATTAGAGTGACCTTCAGTAGTGCTGTTTATTTTCTCACCTCTCATTGGCTCATCAAGTGACTGAAATCTGGCTTCCACCTCTACCACCATTCAAACCACCAATGGCAGACTCACCAATGAGCTCCTCATTGCCTAGTCCAACAGCTACAAACGTATTACATTTGAAACTGTTTTTGCACCTTCTTGAAACAAAGTATTGCTTGGCTTCTTAAGATGCCAAACTGTTCACTTTTTTCCTGAAGATTTATTTTTCTCTTTCATGAGATTCTCTCCTGTTTCCTAAACCATAACTTTCAGCACTCCCTATGATTCCATGCCCCAACCTTACTCCACTGCATTTTCTACCCTGCCACAAAAACAATCAATCAAAAATGTACGCACAGGATGATTGTGTCACTCTGCTGCTTCAAATTCGTTGTCTATAAGATAAAATCCAAATTTCCTATTCCTGCCCCTTCTATTGCTTTCAAACATTTGTACTTGAACAATACTGATTTATTGGTAGTTTCGGAAATGCACTATTCATTTTACTCATGCTGTAGCTTGCCTGGAATTTTCTTGGGAGCTGGCCTTAGTGTCACTCCAAATGGTTATGTCACCATTGGGAAAACCTTGCTGCTTCTCATTGCGTAGGGAAAGCAAAAGGATATTCTTGCACCTGTTTGCATGCTACACACTCTCCTTCATAGACACCAGTGACATTAGCAAGATATTACTGATCAGAGTCTCTCAGCATCTTTCCAATAACCTCAAATGTAGCCTTTCAGAATAGCACGTAGATGCCAGGGGAGTCAGCAGAGCCTCAGGATGCACCTCAGATAGATCTGGCTAGAGACAAAACAGATGGTTTTGGCCTTGACTCTATCATACCCAGATTTCTTAATTGCTAATAAAGTTAAAGTAACTCCTATATGATTAGGATTATGAATACCCTAAAAACACTTTTGGAAGCTGTCAAGATTTAAGGATCATTTCCCTCCTAGGGAACAGCTCAGGGACTGTTTGCACTTGTCTGGATATTGCCTAAGACCTGCTGAGTTCTGAGGTCGGTTTGCTTAAAGATGCACATGAAAATAGAGATATAATCCTTGGTGAGGGCCAAGGGAACCAAATGAAGTCACTGATTAATTTCATCCTGTCCAGTCACTCTTTCACCCTCTGTATCTACTTAAAAAAATAAATGTATTCAGCTTGTCACAAATTTTATTTTATATCCCCACCTAGTACCATTTCACATTCTGCTTAAGTACTTGGTCATCTATTACATGACTCATTAGTTTGAGTTCTCTGTAGAATTAAAGAAAGTTGCAGTAAAAATAATAAATGGAACCTAAGTTCCAACTACATCATCCATGCATGTTTTAAAAGCATCTTTCAAAGTCCATTCAGACTCATATACAATACCAGGGATTAGCACACCACCACGCTCTTTTACTGAACTTTCTTCCTTGCCCCATTACATTGAAGTATTGATGAGTTAAATGCCAAATGTTTCCTTTTATTGGACTCAAATCAAAGTATATAAAACTGGATCAGATAAAGATTTCTTCCCAGAGAAGTACCCAGGGGCTATCTTATATGAAATTCTATTCAGAGCCACTTCCATTGCTCCTTTAAACAAAATTTGTAGTTACAAGTTGTAGTCAAGAAATTTGATAAAGTTAAGGTTTCCTTCCTCCATCCCTTAAGAAAATGTTGTTGAAGTTCCTACTTGCAGAATCTTACAAAAAGATGTGACAAGCTTTCCTGGAGATGTATTTGAATAATTACATTTACAGACTATGTAAATGCTATATAGTGCATTACAGGTACCCTACCAGGTCAGAAAAATCAGAGGAAGAATTTTAATAAGTAAAAGAAACCAGGCTAAAAATCATTATCTTGCAAATATAAACATTTTTGTTCCCAAAGCATTCCCCCCCTCGGAATATTTCCTACCCTCCTGGAGAAGTCAACAGAGATCATGAGTTTTAACTGAAGGGAGACATTGCAGTATAGTGGAGGCTTTGCAAGCCCCCCTAACTTTTTGGTTTTTTGGATCATGGGATTTGAAGTTAGGCAGACTTCATTTGAATGTCAGCATTATCCATAAATTGTGTGACCCTGGGTAGCTTTCTTAACCTGACTGAGTCTCTGTTTCCTCATATATACGCTGGATAGAAATCTATTGCTCTTGTGTGTTGTTATGGAGATTAGAGACACTGGGTGTAAAATATCTAGCCCAGCATATGGCACAGAGTAGACAGTAAATTATAGCTGTGGTTATTTTTAATATATTAAAGCTGGGAGGGAGACCATCCCAAGTCCTTCAGTTCACAGCTGAGGTATCTCAGGACCAGTGTTTGAATGACTAGCCCAATGTAACAAAACGAGGCAATGGCATCATTAAGTCTATTTTAGTGTTCAGAGAAATGAAAGTTCAGTGAGTTACAGTGACTTACACAGGGTCACTAAAAGGAACACTGGCATTGCATGGACTGAACAAGAATGTCTAGGCTCCCTAACCTGGTATTCATCACAATTTGCTGTCATTTCTATAAATAAATAAATAAATAAATAAATAAATAAAGTAAAATAAAAAATACAAAATCCCATGGCTTCTGACCTTTTAGCCTTTGCTGACTGGTTTTTAATCCCTCTTGATAATTTCTTCCAACTTTAGGGCAAATGATCTCAAAAGCAAATTTTACTTTATCCTATTTTTAGAATAGATCCAGAAAATAAATTAGCTGTCTTGCAGATTAACATTTATTTGACTTATCTTGCCTAATTAAGGACATGTTGCAGAACCTGCCTGTAATTGCAATATGTTGCTTGTTAAAGTCTTAGGGCAAGCTCTCTTTCCTAACCTCAAACTGCTACTCCCTAGATGTGCATTTCCATTTCCTACCAAACTACAGAGTTTCAGTTTTTCTTTATTAGCTTCTACATGGAGAGAGAGAGAAAAAAAAATGAAACCTTTCCTTAAAGAAATCCCTTATACATTTGCTGTTTTCTAAGGTGGAAGGAAGAAGGAACTGATGTACATGGTAGTTCTTAAGCAAAAACAAACAAACAAACAAACAAACAAACAAACAAACAAATTGGGCTTTCTTGAGAGGTAAAGAACCTGCAGGAGAACCTCAAAGCCATAATTAGCAATTAGAAAGACTGTCCTCTCAATTTGCACCCTGCGTTTTAATGACTTCTTGCATGCTTTTTCCTTCTTCCGTGCAAGTCTATGAAATTGCCCTGCAGCATTCCATATAATGAGACTCACTTCTGATTTACTGACAAGGGTAAGTGCTGTCTATATTTGGCATGGAGATAGGTGTCCTGGACGGACACCCAAGTGTTCTGACCAGCATATTCAACAGCAACTGATGTCTGGACATTGGTTCTGCTATCTGAGTGATTGTGAAGATGACTAACAGAGCCTTCAAGCACTGTTAACATGTTGAAGGAGACGTGGTGGATACTTAGGGAAAGCCGCACATTTCTTCCTTTAAACATCTTCATTCACACACTGGATCAGAGCAGATGTTGCCAACATCAGCTCAGTACATTATGTGAAAGCTGTCTTAGATGGATTAGACATCCAGCTATCTGAAGCCTGGGACAAATGTTCTTAGGGCCCCTGACTGCTTTGAGGTGAATAAATATTATTGTAAAGGCCACTCCTGGATGGAAAGTTGAGCAAATCAACCCAAAGGAGAATACACTACTAGCCATGACAGGAAAAACTTAGTCTACTATTAACTTTAATAGATACAGAAATTTTGGCACTCTCATTACTGATGCTTCAAGAGTTTACGTAAATTCTCTTCATCAGGACTCTATCACTATGCCTTTCCAAGAGAAAAAAAAGCTGCAATGAACCAACTATTGGCTTTATTTGGAAAAGCTGACATATTCTTCCTGTATGTGGCAGGCTCAATGTGGTAGGTGAGATGAGTGGTTTTCATACTGGTGGCAACTCAGGAGGATGTCAATTTCAGACACAATGTATGCTTGATTCCTCCCTATTTCTTATGCAGAAAACCTTAAAATACCCACAAGGATTTTAAATCCGTGTAAAGGTGGGACCTAGCCTAATGTATTTCCCTGAAAGATGAGCCGATCACATGTTGCTCCTGAGTTCTGCCTTCACTCTTCAAATATTTATTATGCACCTACTATGTGTAAGAAATGAGAGCTAGCACAAGAGAAAAAAACTTTTCAAAACACTTTATCATAATATATGGGGGATTTATGTTCTCTCAGGGGGAAAAGTTTATCTTCTTTAAGCACCAATGAAATTCCTGTTAGGAATACTTGATGCAGGTAAAAGGTACCTGATTGATCAATTACACAACACACATGTGTAGTGGATCCCATACTGTGCAAGATATTGCTGGGGAGGTGGGCAAGATTCAAAAGAAATATTAGATGTAGTTTCTCATCCCACGCAACTTACTTCAGTAATTTAAAAAAACCCTCTCATTCATGAAAAAACTGGAAAGTAAAAGAAGGAGAAATATAATCATGTGCTAATTGGGTAGTATAGACACTGTTAAAGAAATCCTGATTTAATAGGCTGGGATTAGCCAGAGGGGCTTTATGAAAGACACAGATATAACTTGAATATGCCCTTGAAGAAAGGGAAAGCTGTAAACTTTGATTGTGGTTGGAATTTCACCCCCATATGGCAAATGGCAAATGGCTGAAGAGTAACCTCTTGATGTTTGAAATAATAAGTGATCATCTAACAAATTAAACACATTAATCTCACTATATCTTTTTGGTGTGGAAAGATGTTCATGATAAAGTAAGTGTGAAAAGCAGATTTTAGAATACCACCTTATAATATGATTCCATTAATAGAGAATAAAATATATGACATGCATAGAAATATGTCTAGATAGATATATACTCAAATGTTAACAGTGGTTTTCTATATGGGGTAGGATTATGGGTGACTTTAATTAAAAATGTTTTTGTATTCTCTCTTCTTAATTTTTGTGCAACAAGCATGTTCTATTTGTGTAATACTTTAAAAAGACCACATTGACTTCTTATTTTTATAGGTTAGAAAAACTGAAATAAAATAACTTATTATATCTAGAATTAATTAAAACGTGTGAACAAGGATTCTAAAAGTCTGTAACCAGTTTTCCAAATCAGTTCCTCTTACCACCCTGTTGGTTTGGGTTCAACAAATCCTACTTTGACTTCTTAAAACCCACTAAAATAAATGCTTCATAAAACCTACTAAAATAAAAGCACATGCACACACACACCATCTTGGAGAAGGGACAGAGAAGAATGACTAAATAATTAAGGAGATAGGGTGGATGATATATTATGATAGACTTAAAAGCTGACTATCACTCAGCTTATGGCATAGGAAAGGACTGTGATCCAAGTCTATAAAGTCATGAAGCTCATTGGGAGAACACAGGTTCATTCACAAATCCCAGGCAATAGAACCGAGAGTTACCCCTTCAAGATTGAGAAGTCAATTTAGGACAAAGAAAAAGAGAGGCCAAACTCTCACAGAAAGCAAAAAAATTTGGACTTTGTTATCCCATGGGTGATATAAATAAAAAATATAAATAGCTTCAATAATGATTCAGATAAATTAATGGAGGAAAGGTTCATTAAACGTTGGTTGCTAAACAAAAGCTATGAATGTTTGGAGCCTCTAAGATATTCAACAGTCAACATATTTAAATGGTAACAGTGGTAGAAGAAACCTACCTTTTTTTTTATCTCCACCCAAGGACATGCTCAATGATTTTAGATAGAGGGGAAGAGAGGGAGTTGGGGGGTGGAGAGAGAGAGACAGACAGACAGACAGACAGACATTGATGTGAGAGAGTAACATTAGCTGGCTGCCTCTTGTACATGCCTGGACCAAGGACCATACCCACAACCCAGGCATGTGCCCTGACCAGAAATGAACCAGTGACCTTTCAGTTTGCTGGATGATGATGCAACCAACTGAGCCTCACTGGCCAGGGCTAGAAGCCTGCATTCTTGAGGCTCTCTTCCAATCAGTTAACCCTTTAGTTGTTGCACTGTTGGGAGTTTTCAGGAAGTAATCTCTGGGGAGAGGTTGGGATGTCATGGAGGTACTCACAGGGCTCTGGACAATAATTAATTATCAACCAGAAAAGTAACATTTTAATAATGGTTATGAGTATACTAATGCATATTGGCTAAACATTAGTCCTGACTGTTCCTATCTTCCAGGATGGACTGCAGAGATGATGTCTGTCAGGGGCATGTTAAGATTGAGAACACCTGGCTGATGCAGCTCAGTGGATTGCGTGCTGGCCTGCTAACCAAAGGGTCTCTGGTTCACTTCCCAGTCAGGGCACATGCCTGTGTTGCGGGCCAGGTCCCCAGTAGGAGGTGCGCTAGAGGCAACCGCACATTGATGTTTCTCTCTCTCTTTCTCCCTCCCTTCCCCTCTGTTTAAAAATAAATAAATAAAATCTTTAAAAAAAGATTGACCACAGCATGGCAACAGTCTCAAGATTTTGAGAATTCAAATGAAATCTTTAGATGACCAAAAGATTTTATTTTTTTACCTCGAGGGCTGTTCAGTGAAGCTTCCGATGCTCTCCCACCATCTCCACAGTGACTCTGATCAAAGGGAAGGCACTGATCACCTGTTCCTGCCACCACTTCAAAATTCCTGGACAGATCTTTTGTTTCCACAAGAGATCTCAACTTGTAGACTTTTCGAGTATTGGTGTCTGACAGATAAAGTGATTCAGACATAGGGTCCATAGCCAGATAGTATTTGTGAGCTGGACTTGTGCTAAGGAAGAGAAAATTAAAGTTATTCAAAGCAATTGTTTCAGTATGTGCCCCTGGGGTCTGCCTTTGGTCAGAAACGGAAAATTCTCTTAACAGATGAAAGAGTTCAAGTACCTTTTTTATGTACTGAAGAGATGAATACTTCTTTGTTTTTCTGGGAATAAAAAAATTCACTGTGTACTGCTAACCTGTAATGATGCTGCTATTTCAATACCATCCATTTGCGGGTAGAGGAAGAAACAGGAGAGAGTAAGTCCCAGGAGGTCATTTTTCTGATACATACCTTTCATATACAGTTCTCCAAATACTACTAGATGACTGGCTGGAAGTCTCACAGTCACCTCAAATTCAACAAATCCCAAACATTAAGTGATTCTATTCTCTTTTCCTGCCTTCGCCATCCCTCATAAACCTACCTCTCTGCCGGGCTTCCTGGCTCACTTGTAGACACTATCATCCTTCCAGGCTCCTATTGTAAACTGAAAGGTGAGTACCATGGTAGAGGACTGTTACTTAGGGAGGGGTGTGCTGGAGATATATTCCCAAACTTTCTCCAAGCTTCTGCTTCTTCTTGCTTTTTTAGCTGACTGCCACAGTTCTCTAGTCCATTTTTTCTTCTTTCAGGACATGATAGAACTTACTATATTTGACCCTTTCTTTAAAAGTTATAATCACAATCAGCTATACCTCCTAAAGGTGACACTAAAGTTACCTTGATTGGATTTTGGTATTCCTGAAACTCTTCAACTACATATTCACATGGGGTCTCTTGTGATATTTTTATCTGCACACATGGTTGAGCTCATTCATTAATTTTGATTCTTCCTAATTTCATTTTTTTTTGATGGCTGCAGTAACCTTGGTTTAGGGGATATTTTGCTTGAACCTAAGGCTCATGTACCACTGACATTATCCACAACCCAAACCTGCAAATTTAACCCTTACTCCCTCTTTTTCTCTACACATGCAACTGTGCCTGTAAACGAGCTCTCACAACCATGCTCTTCTTTGATTCCGCCAGCCATTTCAGCAGTTCTAACTCTCATCATCTTTGGCCTGGAATATTTTTATAGTCCTGTCCATAGGAGCTGTTTTTCAACTCTAAAATCCACTTTTCCCCATACTGCCTCCAGAGTTATTCTGATCATTTGGCTCCTATCTTTAAAAACTCTAAAAACATTTTAACATTCCTTGGTGTAGTATACAAGTCCTTCTGCACTTAACGAACTCTCACATGCCTTTTAAAGCTTTACTCAGGCATTCTGTCCCAAAGGAAGCCTTCCCTAAATCTCCAGTTGGGGTTATTTGTACTGCATTCACCTCTATTCTGGGGATTACATATCATATATTTTTTTTGTATTTGTATTTGTATCCCCCCACAAACCATGAGAGCTTGGAGAACAAGTTTGTTTGGTTGGTTGTTTGTTTGATCTCTAAAGTGGTCACTGCCCAGAACTCTGCCTCATACCCAGTTGTCAGACCAGAAATCATTCACCCCTCCTTTCCATCATTTCCCATATCCAGTAAAACATCATGTTTTTTTAAATTAAATTTTACCTTCTAAACTCTTCTCTAATCTTCCCATTTCTCTTTTAATTCTGTCATTAGTTCAGGGCCCCATCATCTGTCACCTGAACTCCTTCCCTGGTACCATTTCTGTATTGTGTATTTGTTCATCAATTAATTAAAAATGTGGGTACTGAGTGCAAACAGTGTGCCTAGGAACTGTGGTATTGTTTGGAGACCTGCAATACATAATACAGCCCCTTGCTTCATGAAACTAACAGTCTAGTGAGGGAGTCGGTTCAGTAAACAGGCTGTGATGGTTATAAATCCAAGAGTTACAAGATAAGTGGGGAGGGAGAGGAATCAGCAGAGAGGAGGGACACATGACCTAGCAGCACCTATCACATTGTATTAGCATTAGTTTTTAAAAAATATTAACTGAAGTCCATATTTTATTCACATTTCCTTAGTTTTTAACTAATATCCTTTTTCTGTTCCAGGATTCCATCTGTGATACCAAATTATATTTAGTCATCATGCCTGTGATAGTTTCTCAGACTTTTCTTATTTCTGATGACCTTAATAGTTCTAAGGAGTATTGTTTGGGTATTTTGTAGGATGCCCTCTGCTCAAATGTGTCTGATTTTTTTTCTTATAGTTAGACAGAGGTTATAGGTTCTGGGGAAGAAGACCACAGGAGTAAAGTGCCATTTCTATCAAATCAAATCAAGGGTACATAATGTCAACTTATCACCATTGATGTTGACCTTGATTGCTTGGCTGAGGTAGTGTTTGTCAGGTTTCTCCACTGTAAAATTACTGTTTCTCTTCCACACTTTACATTGTACTTTTTTGGAAGGAAGCCATTCAGGGAAGGTAATACCTAACAAAGGGGGACTGAGGCCCCACCTCCTTGAGGATGGAGTATCTACATAAATTATCTGGAATTCTTCTACATGAGAGCTATATCTCTTCTCCTCCATTTCTTTATGAATTAAACCATTTATAGCACTATGGACTCATAGATATTTGTTTTGTACTTTGCAATAAAATCCAATGCTACTTTATTTTGTTGCTCAAATTGTTCCAGCTTTAGCCCTGGGGAGAATTTCTATTGGCTTGTGTGCCCCTTTGACATGTGGCTTTCTTTCTTTTTTTTCCCACTTCCTTACTTTCTGGAACTACAAGATGCTCCAGGCTCATCTTATATAATCCCTGCCCCAGTACTACAATGAGTCATTTCTCTAAGGACCTTTGGTTCTTTTTATTGGAAAATGGTATTAGAAACCGAGATCTGAGTGCTGGGCATTAAGCACTATTACTTTCACATATTTCTCCAGCTACACTGTGAGCCCTTTGCCTCCCGGAACCATATTCATCTCTGTATCCTCAGTGCCAACAGAGTGTCTGACAGAGCCAATGTCCGTAAGTGCTGAACTAAATTAAACTGAAGGACATGAAATGAAGACATGGGAGAGTTCAGGCCTTGGGTACCTAGCCAAGCAAAATGGAGGGAAGAGGTCATCAGAATAATTAAGATATCCTTAAAGACTGGCATGTCACTGATTCTATTTGTAATTGTATTTGCCCTCTAAGCATATTTATGTGTGTTAATGATAGTAAAGGCTATAAAATACTGATTTGAGAGCCAGCTTTTAGTTTTAATTGGAAAAAATCAGATCCAATTGGAATGCTTGATTTTGTTTTCCTACTTACCTTCATCACATAAGAGAATCTGGTAGGTTCCAGGGACACCGTCAACCCTGGAACCACCATGACAGCTGCTGTAAGAAAACTATAAAAGGGCCCCGATGGACTCCAGAACTGATTTGGCAGTCATACCAGAAAAGGCATCTCTGTCACAAAGACCGTTTAAATAGGGGTTTGAGTAAAAGTTTTACATGTTTAGTTAATTTTTGCCTTCTGAATAAAGTTTCTCCAGTGCCCTTACATCTTTCTAGAATAAAGAAGAAGTGGTCACAACCCTTCCTTGAAACTTCAATACCTTGGTAGCCCATTTGTGGAAGTTTCATCTAAGCCAGATTAATCAGAGTTTGTTTAGGAAAAGTCCATGGGCTCTTTTTCCAAAAGAAATGTTATTCATACAAAGGCTCTTTGGAATGTATTATACTCATTTATTATTGACTATCCCCAATGTACCTGTGAGGGAAGTTAGAATTATCATTCTCTTCAAATCTCAGCTGGGGAAACCCAGACACATAGAGGGCTTGCCCAGGGTCACTAACAAGCCTGTGCCTGGACTAAGATTAGATTCAATCATATGTGACTGGGAGTACAAAATACCTTTAGAATATTCTTGTTTTGATGGTGGCAAAGAAAAAACATCAGTGTTCTTGCTTTCTTCTACCTGAGCAACATATCCTATTTTCGCACAGTGAGGCTGTTCTTAAACTTTGTGCACTGGCCTTTAGAAAATGGAATAGTCCAACAAACCAAATTCAAATCTGATTAATGTTATTTTGTTGACAGCCAACATTCAGGAAGGTCTCCTACACTGATATGTAATTTCTTGCCATTTCGTGCCATTTCCCAAGTGTACTTCAGCTCTTTTGAGAATGGTTTCTTTCTACTTTCTAAAAATATGCCGTACCTGAGAAAGAAAAAACACTGGATGAAATTCCAATCTGTCCCTATCCCTCATGTCTAAAGGTGTATTACAATTTGGGATATGTGAAGATTTCTTTTATAACTTCATTGTGAGAGTGGCTGTCACTTTCTGGTTAGTTTCACATTCAGGCAACACCCTTCGATTTAGCAAGATCACTTCATTCATGCTAGTTAAAAATCACACAGATTGTAAAATGGGCAATTAATGCTTATAATTAATACTGTGCTACACTTTACCAGTAAGCAATTTGACAACCAACTTAATTTGCTTAAGAAATTAGTCATGCCAAAGTAACAAGGCTGAGCTTGTGCACTGGCATTTAGGAAGTGGCATCTTCCCCAACAAAATCCAAATTAAAAATCCTATCAGTGCCATTGTGATGACAATTGGCATTTGGAAGTGAACAAATTCAATTTTCTCCTTGGTAATTTCAGGTAATTTAGAACAGTTTTTGACAAGTGTAATGTGTAAACAAATGGAATATAAATACTCATGATGATGAATTTCAGAGCTTTGTGCTGTGGTTGATAAATGGTCAGTTTAAAGCTTTACTATTATTCCTTTGTGGTGAGAAGAGCTAGAAACCATGAGGTCACATAGAAAGAAAAAAGGAAACATCTTATTCCAGAAGGTCACTGTGGTCTCTTCACACCCTCATCAACTATATTTCTGGATCTAGAAAGACTGCTGTATGGCCTCTCCACCTGCAACTGGAAAGCATGGACGCTATTTGAACTTACAGTTTCAGTTGTGATATCACCCGAGGAAAACATACAGAGCCTTAAGGCTTTGCTTTCTCATAAAGTACTGAACCGCCGGCTTTCACTTATTTTGTTTTCTTTTTGGTACATTTGATCCTCTGGCAAATTCCCACTTAGTGGAGTTCTCTTCTTTTGGACAAATGACACTTACCTGAGCCATAACTTCCAAGTTCACTTTCACATCCTTCCTTTAGCCCTTATTTAAGAAGTAAAATTCCCCTGTTAGCACATTGTTAGGAAATGGCCTTTTAGGCAAGAAGGGGCATTAGGCAGCTGCCCATGTGATTTGCTTACCTATGTCTGGTATCTCTGTTTCTAGGGTGCACAAGGTATCCACGAGTAGCAAGTAAAAGCAAATAGAGAGGCATCAGTATCATTCAACAAGCCAAATCTCACCATGCACACCTATTCCTAACTCAACTTGTGGCTGTCACAGAGACTCCATAGGGATCATTTAGTCAGATGTGCAAGCCAAAGTGGACCCAGTCCCTCCTCGTATCTCTTCTTAAGATCATATCAAGGTGATTGAACATCCTGTTTGGTGGATGGGAAAAACTCTTAAGGCAGTTTTTTCAAAAAGTCCTCTCTGGACTTTTTTTTATCAAGAATCAGTTGGGTTTTTCTCATACATATGGTGTCCTGGGGCTCTCTCCAGTCATAGTGAATCAGAATCTCAAGGCAGGAGTGGAACTTGGGAATTTGATTTTTAACAAACTCAACTGGTGATTCTGACACAGAATAAGGGTTAACAACTACTGGGCTAGGGTTTGAGGAAATAGCCCCTGCAAAAGGTCTGACCACTCTAGACTCTGTTTTGAAAGCCATCTTATCAAAATGCAAAATCATCATTTTATTATCGAGTCTTGGGTGCCAACAAGCATGCCAAACGTAACCCTAAAACACTTATGTGATCTCAGAGATCAGAAAAGGACATCCTTGTGCCCGTAGTACATTACTCAGCAATATTAAAAAGAAACACCTTAAAAAATTTAAAGTATACAGGTTTTCTCTTAAACCATGACAGAATGTCCCTGGCATCAAATAGCTTCAATAAGACATCATGTGCATCAACTACTAGGACCTTGTATCTTCCAGCTGTCACCCTCTGTGGGGGCAACTGGAGTGGGAGACACAGGACTGTCAGGTCAAAAGAAGCAGAACATGTTGGGGACCCTGATCTGTAAGTCATTTGGCACAGGGTACTGCCTGCGGTATTTCACTCTGGGACCTGGTGTGAGGCTTTCTCAGAGAGGGAGTGCAGTCTGTGACAAGCCTGACTTTGGGTCAGATCTGTCCAGAATTAAAAGGCTGTAATCATCTGTAAAATACAGTCATTTTAATTTTAAAGTCCTTTTAAACCTGGCCCTTTATGTCATTTTGAAAAACATGAAATATGAAGATAACAAATCTTTTTATCTAAACTAGAAAATGTTTTTATTCTTTAGAACACCAGGAAAGAAGAAAAGACAGAGAAATGATTTCATTTGAAGCTATCTGCTAATACTGATTCAATACTCTTTAAATTAAGATAGTATTCCTGGGATTTCACTCATTGGGCCACAGGTCACTGACTCTTCCTTTCCTTCCTTCCTTTTTATTTAAATTTATTGATTTCTTTTTTAGAGCATGAGAGAAAGGGAAAGAGACAGAGAGAAGCATCAAGTTGTTGTTCCACTTATTTATGCATTCATTGGTTGATTCTTGTATGTGCCCTGACCAGGGACCGAACCCACAACCTTGCCATATCAGGAAGATGCTACAACCAACTGAGCTAGCCAGCCAGGGCCACTGACTTTTCTGTTTCTTTCTCCCACCTGCCTTAAAAGGGTAAGTATCTTGTGGGTTGACACAAAAGGTCAAAACATAAGAACAGGGAGCTCTGACAAGAAACCTGCTTCAGGCATTTGAACCTTTTTGAGTTTCTTTGCCTCTAGACACTTGTTTGTTTTTGTAGCTTCTAAAGTACAGGGTGAGTGTGCTGGAGCCTGACTTTAATCACCATTACTTGGTTGATTCTCCTGAAGGAAGTTGACTTGGGAAAGTACTAGAACAACCTCATTAAAAGATAATTTCATCCATAACAGATCCTCATTGTACAGAACCATTTCTGTGCCTACACTGGGCTTTGAAATTCTTAGGTGATGGCAAGGAGTGGGGAGAGGGATGGTTCGCTGTTCCTGCAGCTGCTTCTGATCCTGCCAATAATGTCACTCTGAATTTGGAAAGATGTCCCATATTATGCAGAGCAGCTTCTCTCATTAACATCTCAGAGGGAGGAAGTGAAAATGATGGAGTTTATTTCCAGTGTGTGACCTTGTTCTGTCTCAGAATTACTTTTAGTTAAGGATTTAGGATTGAGCCACCACCAAAAGTTGATCTGCTGTGTAGCTAACAACCTGTATGCTGAGGTGCCACTGTGTGAGCTCCTCACAAGGCCCCTGGCCCATTAGTAGCATTGCCATTTGGCAACTGACTGACTTGAAGCTTGTCATGAGTTAGGAGGAAAAAGGAGTGGAGTTGCAAATCGTTTTAGTGCAAGGAGTGCTCCTGACGGTAGGACCTTGAAGTTGGTCCTTGATTTTGTTCATGATGTACAGGATTAAAGGAGCCATCTATTCTTTTTTAATTAAAAAAATTTGATAGATAGAATTCCATTGTGTAAATGTACCACAGTTTTTTTATCCATTCATTTACTGATGGGCACCTAGGTTGCTTCCAGCACTTGGCTATTGTAAATTGTGCTGCTATGAACATTGGGGTGCATAGGTTCTTTTGGATTGGTGTTTCAGGGTTCTTAGGATATAATCCTAGCAGTGGAATTGCTGGGTTAAAAGGTAGATCCATTTTTAGTTTTTTTAGAAAATTCCATACTGTTTTCTATAGTGGTTGTACTAGTCTGCAATCCCACCAGCAGTGCACTAGGGTCCCCTTTTCTGCACAACCACTCCAACACTTGCTGTTTGTTGCTTTGTTTATGAGGGCCATTCTGACTGGTGTCAAATGGTATCTCATTGTAGTTTTAATTTGCATCTCTCTGATAGCTAGCAATATCGAGCATCTTTTCATGTGTCTCTGGATCCTCTGTATTCCCTCTTTGGAGAAGTGTCTGCCCAAGTCCTTTGCCCATTTTTTAATTGTGTTGCTTGTCTTCTTAGAGTGGAGTCATGTAAATTCTTTTTTTTTTTAAAGATTTATTTATTTATTTATCTTTAGAGGGGAAGGGTAGGAGAGAGGGAGAGGGAGAGAAATATCAATGTACGGTTGCCTCTCATATGTCCCCTGCTGGGAACTGGCCTGCAACCCAGGCATGTGCCCTGACTGGGAATCGAACCGCGATCCTCTGGTTCGCAGGCCCGCGCTCAATTCACTGAGCTACACCAGCCAGGGCGAATTCTTTATATATTTTGGAGATTAAACCCTTATCTGAGGTATCATTGGCAAATATGTTTTCCCATACAGTTGGTTCTCTTTTTATTTTAATACTGTTTTCCTTGGCCACACAGAAGCTTTTTATTTTGATGAGATCCCATTTATTTATTCTTTCCTTTATGGCCCTTGCTTTAGGGGACATATCAGTAAAAATGTTGCTGCGTGGAATATCTGAGATTTTCCTGCCTATGTTCTCCTCTAGGACTTTAATGGTGTTACGGTTTATGTTTAAATCTTTTATCCACCTTGAATTTATTTTTGTGTATGGTGTAAGTTGGTGCTCAAGTTTCATTTTCTTGCACGTAGCTGTCCAGTTCTCCCAACACCACTTGTTGAAGAGGCTATTTTTATTCCATTTTATGTTGCTGCCCCCTTTGTCGAATATTAATTGACTGTAGAGACTTGGGTTTATGTCTGGGGAGAGAAAGAAGGAGCTCCTACCCTTTGCAACAGCGTGGATGGAACTTGAGAGCATCATGCTAAGCGAAATAAGCCAGGCAGTGAAAGACAAATACCATATGATCTCACCTTTAACAGGAATCTAATCAACAAAACAAACAAACAAACAAGCATAATATAACCAAAGACATTGAAATTGAGAACAGGCTGAAAGTCACCAGAGGGGAGAGGGGAGGGAATTTCAGGGGAAGAGGGGAAGGGTTTACAGGAACAAGTATAAAGGACACATGGACAAAAACTGTGGGGGGGTGTGGAAATGGGAGGGAGGTGGGGAGGGCTGGGGTGGTGGGTTGGGGTGGGAGTAAAAGACAGAAAACTGTACAAGATCAACAATTAAAATAAAAATTGAAAAAAAATCTGATTGAGCCCTGACTGGTGTGGCTCACTGGATTGGGTGTCATTTCACAAACTGAAAGGTCGTGTATTTGATTCCGGTCAGGGCACATGTCTGGGTTGTAGGCCAGGTCCCTGGTTGGGTGAGTGTGAGGGGCAATGAATCAATGTTTCTCTTGCACATCGATGTCTCTCTCCCTCTCTTTCTCACTCCTTTCCCCTCTTTCTTTAAAAATAAATAAAACCTTTAAAAAATTTCATTGAGATATAATTCACATACCATAAAATTTGCCCTTCTGAAAAGTACAATTCGATACTTTCTACTGCATTCATAGAGTTGTGCAACCATCGCTATTATCCTATTCCAGAATATTTTTATCATCTCCTGAAGAAACCTTGTATCCATTAGCAGTCACTCCACATTCCCCACTTCCCTCAGCCCCAGGCAACCACTAATCTGCTTCCTGTCTCTATGGATTTACTTAATCTGGACATTTCATAATAATGAAATCAGATACTATCTATACTTTTCCTGTTGTGTCTGGCTGCTTTCACTTAGCACAATGTTCAACCTATTTTTCTTATATTTTTGTGGTGAGGGTGGAGAGAGACTATGTCAACCTTGAAGTTGCGGTCTAGTGACCTGGCATCATGAGAGTTTTCCTGCCTGCTCTGTGGTGCTGCGACACTTTACTCATTCTTCATGCTGTTCTCAGCTTCTCTTTAATACTTAGCCAGAAATATTTGATGTCAAAAAACAGACTTTGTTCCCTGCTCATCTTTCCATGGTGTTCTTCCTCTGAAGGCCAAGCTCCCACTCCTGCCATTCACTGACTTGCTTCCAACTACTTCAGCAACACTTACCTGAGATTATCCTCCCCCACACCCCAGCTGGTTCCCTTGCCCTTATCACAATTTACCCACCTTGTGTTTTATGGCCCTGCTTTCAGCTAGCAGTTCCTTTGAAAATAAAAACTGACAAATACATCTATTGCCAGGGACTAATGATTATTTGAGCTTGATGGGTTTTTCTAACAGATGTTCTTGTGGTGGGGACTCTTAGAGGTGCAATGTCCCAACTCAGAGGAACACATTTCTTAGAATAGAAACTTGGGGCACTATGCAAGGGCAGTGAAGATGTTTTTGCATGAGGCGAAGGGAACCTTTGAATGCTACTGTTAAGATATGAGATCATCCTAGGGAGATAACCACCTAGTTCATGCACACGTAGTATTTTTCTATGCGTAGTTCCACTGCTGCTGACAAGAAGATGGTTCTTGGTCATTTCTCAGATAATAGCAGAACTCTCAAAACTCAGGTTCCATTTGTTCCTTCAGCACAGTGCTCTACAAGTTGCACTGCCCCTCAGCATGCTAACTGTCCCTAAGTGGATGTTATTTCCCTCCTACTAAATGTCCAGCCAATGCCAGGAGTTAACTCCTGAGAACAATGGTGTACATATTAACCAGTCACTGTAAAGGAAACAGTACAATGTCACGAGAAATTTTCACATTACATTGACACTTGTTGAATCCAAATTACACAAGGCAACAAGAAGCATTTGCAAGGGTATTTTCTGCTTTCTTTCATTTTAAAGGGAAGGACACAATAAATATCAGAAGATTCATAGCATCTTGACCAATAACAGCATGAGGTTTTTACTAAGAATAAATCATTTCTAGTCATGCTTAACAGGTTTCCTAATAGATTTGTGAAATTAGAAGATAAGAGGGGAGCAAGACGGGTGTTCATATTTGAATTCTTGCAGAGCACTTGACATGTGTCTCTTATTTTTACTTACATCATTATCCCTGTTAGTTTTAGAAAACTGAAAAGTGGCCCTGAGACCATAATCAAGGGAAAAAGAAATAAAGTCATAATTTACGAGAAATAGTTGAAGGACTTTGGGATATTTAGGCTGAAGAAGAGAAAGCTCAGGAACCTATGATATCTATCCTTACACTTGCGAAAGTTTATCAGGTAAAGAGGCCGGTGGCTTCTGGGGTGCTTCAGATGGTGACATTGGCCACTACCGAGGGCATGCTCCATGAAGACAGGTTTTGGTTCAGTGTAAGGAACCATTTTCTAATAGAGCCTTCCAAAGATGCAATGTGCTGTCTGGAGGGGCATTTAAGTTTCCTGTTATTGAAAGAGATCAAACAAAGTAGAGATGACCAACTGACAGGGGTGCAGTGGGCACTATGTTGCACCAGATACATCTATGGACTCTTCTAACACTAAGCTCATAAATATGTGATGCCCCTTTTGTGTTCTAGAAATGTGTGTGTCTCTGTGCATATAAAACTTTAACATGAGAAACAAATCACTGGAGATACCTAGACATAAAGTAGAAATAATTCTATCTTTAAAAAATCTTCAGAGAATGTATTTTGACACTCCCTTATGTTTAATCGCATGCTATTATGCTCCTTTTTTATTATCTTACCTCAATTTCCCTCTGGAAGGAAGCACTAAGATGTGTACATGTGGATGAAATCTGCAGTGAACCAGCAAAAGGTACTATATACTTAAGTAACAAGAAATAATATTATTGCTCCTGCTATATTGCCAACAATCATGCCATAACTGACTTTTCCTTATCTTCTCTATTCAGCCAGTGAAAGACCAGTTAGATGAAATAAATGATTGACAGCCAGTGAAAATGAAATTATTTTTGTGGTCAGGTGAAACTCAATTGAGGACAGTTTAGATCAGTAGAGCTGAGTTAGAAAACAAACTACAGTCTTCCAATCTTTGAAATGCCAAGGAGCACTGGGAATTGTTCAATGTGGCCCATTAGGGGACAAAGGATGGAAGAGACGAAAGTCTGGAAGGACATCCAGTAGGAGCAAGCTTTATGTTCTTTCAAAATTTCATCAAACTTTGAGTTGAGAACTATATATCTATAGGTCTTAAAACAAGTGAAACTGTATAAAACATGTGAGAGGATACTCGAATAGTAACTTGAAGTTAATTTTATAGACAGGGAAGTACAGAGCAGTGTGGTTAAATTATATAATGAATAATCTGACAGAAAGTGAAGCTATAGACCGTTCTCTATGCCTTTATGTAATGACCTATTGACAATATTGCTCTTCCATTCACAGTTTTAAATACAACAGAAAACATAATGACTATATTAGTCCCTGTTTCCAAGGAAACAGATAACTCAACCAAGTAAAATGAATTATATGCATGTGGGGGGCAACTAAATTAACTGATTTTTTAACAAAAAAACATGGTATAAAATAAAGTTTCCATTTACATGTAGTAGAACTCAATGAACATTATGGTCCTTAAGATAGCAAAATCTTATTCTATCAACTTATTTGTCTCTGGGAAGTTTAAATCTGGAAAAGTTATTAAGCAAATGTCTAAATTCACCAACTGCATGTGAGAGATGTAACGTTCAGAGTATAGTAGGTTACTGGATCAGGATAGATACTAAAAAAAGTGAATCTAATAAGTATGTTAGTTTCTGAGTAAACATGGCAGATAATGTTTGCTGACATAAAGTGGTTTGATGGTTTTGACTACAGTCACACAGTTAGGGAGTTAGCTGTCAATTAGGTAAAAATGATCATGTATGTTCAGTCACTTCATTTCTCTGGTGGCCATTTCTCCAGGAGTGTTGGAGTACACAAAGGAGAACTATTTTTTTCCTCCTCAAACCTAAGACAAGAATCTTACATATGAGTCTATGAAATGGCTTTAACATGCCGGTAGATTCCTGGAGGGAGTGGAATGCACAGGGAGAGGGAAAATGTGAACCCCTGAAGTTATATGCATAATTTTGTGTGAATTTGTTTTTTTTTTTTTTTTCTGGGGAAGGGGCCCATACATAACCTTCAATACAGGGGTGGGCAAAAGTAGTTTTGCAGCTGAGTACATGAAACACAGAGCTTATTCTTATGTTATTATTTATTCTTGTATTATATATTTTTCCATACAACCTGTAAACCTACTTTTGCCCACCCCTGTTGATTCTCAAAGGGATCTGAGAATTTTTTCAAACAACGTTAAGAAGAGCTGCTCTAAGGAACATGTATAAAGGACCCACAGTAATGGACAACAGGGTGGGGACTGGCTGAGGGAGGTGGAGGGGGCAGCAGGGTGGAGGGTGGGAGGTGGGTGGGGCAGGGGAGAGCAACAGGGGAAAAATTGGGATGACCGTAATTGAACAACAATAAAAAAAGGAGAGCTGCTCTAAAGGATGTTAGTTCAGAAGAGCCAGCTAGGGAGAATGAGGCTAAGTGACAGAGACTGGGTGTGCGAGCTCTTGGTGTGTACATGCCTAAGCGTATGAAGAGCTGTGACAATGAGAGAAAAGGCTGCTGAGTTGTAAGGCTGAATAAAGAGACTGGGCATACTTCATACTGTCAGAAGCTAATTTTTCTTTACACTGAGAAAATCACTTTGCAATTAGGGTCCAAGTTATTCTATTTCATTCTTCAAATGACTTTGTATCGAAGGTCGTAAGGTGCTTTGGACTAAAATGCAAATGTGTGAACTGTTAAGGATCCTTGACCAAGGGTGACTCTCATCAATGAATGACAATTGCTCCACCTTAGGTAAATTTGCATTTAAATTACAATAAAAAGGACTAAACTTAGCTGGGTTTTCTTATGGTAATATTTTCTTTCTTTTTATAGATAATCATGTTTTATTTTCTTTGGGGAGTTGGCTATATAGGATTATCTTTATAAGGTTTGCTATATAGGCTCAGTGAGAAAAGGTCTCTGTCTACCTGACAGCCCATATCTGCATGACTGCAAACTTTTAGATGGCGAATGGATTGTTCAGTGTTCCATCCGTGTTTGGCATCAAGTAGACAGAGCATCCCTAGGATTTTGAAGACAATCTAGAATGTTGTATAAATCATTTTGAAATCCAGGCATACAACCATCCTGGCCTTTCTCATTGACTTTCCAGTAAGGAGTTGCCCAGAGAGATATACTGCTGGAAATGACAAGTCCCTGTGAGGTGTGACATCCCGAGGAACACGAACATTTGATTAGGTCAGGTTGGTATGAGTTAGCACTTCTCTAGACTCTCTAGATGTGCTTTATCTTTATAAAATCTTAATTTTACAGTCTATTTTTTATTAGCCAAGGGATTTAACAGCTTTCTTCTCTATGACAGCGTTTGCAATTATAATTAAGGAATGTATTAAAACTGGAGTGAATTAATGTGAAAAATAGATGGGGGCATGGGACTAGAAGATTTCCTTAGCTAGGTGTGAAGGACTAACTCAGTCTGACATAAGGGAGGCACATTCCAAAGTAAGCACAAGAATCTGGAAAATTTCAAGGAATGTCCAAAGGCATTCAAATTTCCATGCTCATGTGAACATAAGTGTTAAATGGAAATGACCCAAGACTTTTCCGGTCAATGAGGTGATGCCTGAGGCAACAATTGTTTTATGCACTAGTGTATAGGATCATTATGGCATCAAAACCTTCCAGAACATAGAGAAACTTTCAGCTTAATGTTCCAAATGCATGTGGGAGCTCCCACAACCAACTAGGAGGAAGGCTCTACCAAGTCCCACGGGAAAAGAAACAGGTCTGCTTATCCCCACTGGGGTAGAGGTTGATGCTTGCCTTTTCTAGGACTCCAGAGGGCA